>OY754334.1:126280876-127735485 GCA_963573305.1 Pyrrhosoma nymphula | reverse complement strand
TTTGTTCATAAAAATTTATATTTCATGTAATGCATAAATCATTTGGAGTTATGGGCTATTATACAACAAATGTAATGACAATCACAGACTTACCACTTTTGCTTCTTGAAAGTAAACTGCTGATTGGTTTACGCGTATCGTAAAAAGTACCCATATCAGTAGAAGTGCTCTTGGACATATATGGAGCAACACGGCGTAGTCAACATTTGTTTTTTAATATGACTGTTCAATGCTTTTGGCGCATAGCTGGAAAGAGACTAGCATAGAATGAAGAAATGTTTTATAATTTTTTTATTAGCATATTTTAGAATATTTTAAAATCCGTAACCTTGATCTTTTGTCTGAACTTTTATTTGTTGAACTTTTATCTGAACCTAAGAGGTTAAGCGACACTCATCTGCGGCACTCATTATAGCTTTGTGATTGATTGACTGTCGTCTATGGTGTGATAACTTTAATGAGATTAAGTGGTGATAAAATTTTCGATCGTTAAAATTAGAATACAGAAATCTTCACGTCCAAGCGATACTTAAATTGTTGCGAGACGAGATAATAAGATGATGCATTCCAGGACATGAATAAGGATGAGATTATGGCGTCAGTGGAAGTAGTGTCCCGTATCGCAATGCCAGAAATACAACTTCTTTCCATCTGCAAGATCGGTGCATATTCATCCCCATACTTTATACTTTTCCGGAATGGATCATAGCCTACCAATTAACGTACACCTTCAGCCCCACGTTTCTTTAACTATACATTTCATAGCCTCTGTAATCCCCTAGTTTCCTCCTCAGGCTGAATATGTGGTCAAATATGGTCGTGTAGCCCATATCATGTTTTCAATTAATCATACCTTGTTGTTCAAAATAAAATATTTTCCATTCGATATTAAGCCGATGAAATTCTAAAGTAATATGCTTAATAAAGTTTATCCCATTTCGTGTATCCTTAAATCCTTGGTATTGACGTACTTTTACCAAGACTGATGAGGGGCTTCATCTTTTCAAATAGATTTTTTTCTTAGTATTTGTGGGAATTTTATTAGCATGATGAGTTAGAACCGCGAGTCATTATTTTTAACTGGCTCATGTGAAGACCAATGGTTACAATAGTATACGGAGGACAAGTAATTAGATACCAATAAGACGTGGGTATTATAAACTACTAACAATCTTTAACGCTGTAAGTGATAGTTATGTTGAATAATAGCCCTTTATAACATAAGAGCTGGAATGCAATTTGATGTGAAACTGAAAAGAGAGCCATTTGTGAATGATTCGGGCCGGTTGCAAACATTTCTGGTTACGTCCCTAATAACAGCTAGAGTCATGGTCACACGTGTCTTCTCTTGTGTAAAACCGTGACTTTAACATTAACTAACGTTAAGGTTTTTAACATTAAGACCAGACATTGGGCAACTGACCCTTAGTAGACTCCATACGGCTGAGGATATAATAAGCCACCCCAAATCTTTCACTGTATCATGAAGGCCAATATGCTAAAATGCTGATTACTATTGAACACGTAAAACTAGTAGTCAGTCAGCATCCTTCACTATTACGCGTTATTGGGCCGTAGTTGTTGATTATCCGGTGTGATGACAAATTTTGATATCTTTAAAGTATATGTTTGATTAAAAATATGATTGTGATCAGATGGGACGCGGTGGTTGGCTGGGGTTCAGCGGCGGGCAGGAATTGATGCTTTGTCCGCCGTGATGTCGGCCCCTCTTTGCCTTGGCGGCGAAAAAGTCTCCGATTCATGCATTCATCTCTCCCGTCTTCCTCCCCACTATCCTTCACTTCCCCTTCTCCTCTTTATCTCTCTCCCCCTCCCTCTCTCGTTGCAAATTCCTCACACGCATTCCCTCCCGCTTTCCTCATTGTCCTCTAACCCGCCCATCGTCCTTATCCTCTTCCTCCCATTGAATCAATTTTCGGGTAAAAAGCGCCCTTCAACCCCCACACCCTCTTCATTCCCATCCTAACGGCGCCACGCAGCTTCCCTTCCCCCCTTTACACCAGCGCAATGCCACTCTCTCCTACCCCCCGTCACCCCCCTCCCCGCCCATCCCCCCACCCAACACGTGGACCTGCGGGTTGAATGCGAATTTTCCAAACTTCCGAACGGAGGCATTCTTTCCCGAAGTGATGTATGCAGCTTCAGGCGGAGTGGCGGGAGAAAGTGGTCCTCCTATTTACCGACCGCCTCCTCTCTCTCCCCCACTCTTCCTACTACCTTCCCAGCATCCCCTTCGGACTGTGGGTGGTAGGGGAGGGACAGCGGGCGCGTATCCCAGTCGCTGCATTGTCTATGCGCATCGCACCCTCTTGCCCACATCGTGGAGTCGTTCGGCCGTGTTTGGCCGAGCGGCAAGACTTTGGGTGGCGGGAATGGCAATGTATTTGAATCGCTTCATTGTCGTTCCGTTTCCCGTCTCTCCCTCTCTCTCCCCTGTCCAACCTATTTGGCTTCGAGTAGGGTTGCAATGACCAAAAGGGCGCCAAGTGGAGGCGGATATTGTGCCTCCCAACTCAGGGCCGGGTCCTTCTCAGCAGCAGTAGTAGTAGTAGCTGTTGAGGACATGAGTTGATAGTAGCCACAACTGCCTAGTTGATAAAATATCTTCCAGGATAAGACTTTTATCCTGAGACTAACACAAGCTCATACTAGACGCGGAATAGGAACTCTCGGCTTCGGGCGATGCATAACCGTACTTCCGAAAAATCATCGTTTGCAGAAGTGTAAGTAGAATTGCGTTTTAGCTGCCCCAACTATCGAGTAGGTATTTGTCGCACCGTATAACCAAGAATCCAATACCATCCTATTCATAAGAATAAAACAACATTCATCCCATATATTTGATTCGAAGCCTGCTCCTAATAATCACTATGGTAGTTTACTACGAGTCTAGCCAAAGCCATCCACATCCTTGTCGTCCTTAGTCAAATCACATGAAGTATATCGGACTAAGATTTGAGGAAATCGGACCTGAGCTCTTCATTTTATTAGGCACACATATATTAGTCAACAGAAAAATTAGGTTCTGCTTTTTCTATATTAAATTTAAGCACTGTATACATTTTAATACAATAAAATATTTCCTTAGAAAAAGTTTCTTCTGGAATCGAAAAACAGTGTCATTCAAGGTAATGTCATTGACTCCATTTTATTTCTCGTATACACACAAATGACTGCGGTTCGGAAGTTACTCGCAATGAAGTCTCCTGCTGGTGTAGTCTTATGCTGCCTAATACAAAGAAAATGGGAACAATCGTAGGAAGATGGGAGATTATTGAAACATGCATAGTAAGAGTGGCAGAGAAAACAATATGAACAGTCGAAACTAGAAGGGTAGGTTACGGAAGGGTAGGTTACGGAAGGGTAGGTTACGGAAATTATTAAGAAAATGGAGGAGATAAGGATGTGGAAAACCGTCAACACCGACCTAGGCAAAAGGATGTACAAGGAATTAAATAAAGAACTTCGGGGAGCGACAAATCTGGCAAAGGAAAATGGTGGAAAGGACAAATAAGAGGCAATGGAAGAGCTACTGGAAGAGGAAGTTTGTATGTGTGTGAAATGAGTGCTTTATACACTAAAGTAAAGATGCCATCGAGCGGTAAAATAGAGAAACGATGCCACAATTGCCACAGTTTAAGAACAAAACAGGGAAGATACTAATTGAACAGTAAGATATCCAAGATAGAAGGATAAAATTTGTGGAGGAGCTATATGAAAGCGATAATAGATAGACATGTAAACCTAGACATATAAGATAAAATAATATTAGAAAAGAATAATCTCGGACCGGAGTTACTTGACAGAGAAATAGAGAATGCTTTACGAGAGGTGGAGGCAAGAAAAGCCATGGGAGCAGATAACTTACCTTCGGAGTTACTGCAGAATTTAGGCAGTAAGGGAGGACGATATTTTTTCAAACTTTCGTAGGATATTCGTGGATGGAGTATGGCCAGAGGATTTCGTGAAAACAGTGTAAATACCTATCCCGAAGAAGAAGACAGCGTCAAAATGCAAGGAGTATAGAACAATTTGTTAAATTTCACACGTGGTAATAGTTATCCTTATAATATATAATAAACAAAAAGTTAGAAAGTAGAGAAAATTACGTTACTCTACTGGGGTACTCAACGGGGACCACTTAAATTTTTATCTGCTCGGAGTTCATGAGGAACCTCCCGCGCGCGCTAACCCCCATTTCGACGGGGCCCGGCCTCAGACTCTCGGACCCTCTCTCTCCCTCTCTCGCCCTCTCTCACCCTTTCTCAATCCCCTTCCATTCGGGGGTGGGTGACCACCGCAGTCATTCTCAAGCTTAGTTAATAAATTTTTAAATGGGATCAAAATGGGAGTGGATGGGAGCTTTGAAACAAAGACATTAGTAAGAGAATAGCGTTAGCAAAGGAAGCACATAGTAATAGAAGGGTGCTGATGACAGTGACGTTAAGTTAAGGATGTAAAGAAAGCCTGGTGTGGAGCTTGGATATGGAGTGAGGCGATGTCTGGGGCAGAAACGTGGTCTATGCGAAAGGACGAAAATAGGCTACACGCCTTTGAGATGTGGGTGTGGATGAGGATAGAGAAGGTGCGGAGGACGGAAAGGAAGATAAATGAGGAAGTTATTGACCTTTGTTGGTGAGGAAAGGAAACTTCTGAATGAGATTAGGGGGAGGCAGGGTAGATCGCTGGAAGCGGTAATGAGGAGCGATGGGTTGTTGAAGGCCGTGATAGAAGGAAGGATGTTGGGCAAGCGGGGAAGGGGAAGGAAGAGAATAAGTTTAATGGACGGGGTGAGGAAGGAGGGTAGGATGTACGCTGAAATGAAGAAAGGAATATTAGAGGTAGATAGGACCCTGCACGTATAAAAATTCTGTGGGATTTTACCTGACTTTCATTAATACTTACTTTTAACCGGTAGATTACTCTATGTATCAATAAAAGCTTCAATAGCAGCGTATACGGGTGACGGAACTCTACCCTCAGATTTTTAAGTTAATTCTGCGGGTCAAGAGTGGGAACTTCGCCTCGTATGCAGAATGCAAGAAATATGTTTCCTCCGAAAGAAATCACGCCAAACACAAATCTACAAACTTGATGAAAATCACTTTGGAGGCATTAGTGGCACCATATGCAGAGACTGAGAAGAAGCGAACTATATGACAATATTAGTACAAAAAGGCTATTTAAGATATTGGTTTGCTCCACATTATGGCCTTATCTCGAGTAAAATACAATAGGTTCAGCGCCAAAGAACTTAATTGAGTAACAAAATAAACGCATAGGACAACCAAACGATTTGTTGAAATATTTATACCTTTTCTAAAAAAATGAAACTCAAGCAAGCTAAGGGAAATTTCAGCGAAGTAGTATCTGTCATGAGTAGTAGTTACAATGCAGGAACTATTGTATGTACGTCGATAAAGAAAACAAATATAAAACGCCAGAAACAACTTCATGATAATCTCTAATCCACCCAAGGAGTAATATTTATACATTATTTTTATTCATTTGACAGCCTCAGGTCCAACGTAAAAGAAAACGTAAGAGATATTGGCACCATCTCCAATCTCGGACGGCCACGCTATTATTTCTGATTTTATGACAAATTTTGCATGATTGAAACAAAACAGGTATTGCTCGCCATTACTTGAGGTCCAACAAGGTTGGAAGGAAGAATTGAGGTTCAAATGAGCCACTCTCCATGGTGTTAGCACATAATTACTCAAATTTATTATTAGATTCTATGTTTCAGAGAAATTTCTATGGACCTCGTCCCTCTGATTTTAAGCCCTAAACGTCCACTTCCTCTCACTACTATGTTAATTGCAGCTTTTCAATCTGATTCTTAAAGACATACCCTTTATTCCATATCTCTTATGTTAAATTATAACACTTCCTTACACAGCTTATTTTTCAACGCACCAAAGATTATTTGAAAATGAGGCATACTGATCATAATCATCCCTTAGACTACAACTGAAGCTTAAATATTGTGGCTAATTATCGAGAAAAAGTGGAAAGATATTTAATGTTTTTATGTCTCTAGGATTTCAGGAAAAAAGATGAACTTAACATTTGAAACTCCATCACCGTATACTACGTTATGGCAAATGCTGTGTTAGGTCTTGAGAGATTTCTTCGTTATAACGTATTTGACCTCTACCCGTTGTATTTCAGTGAGACTTGGCGCGGAACCCAAAGGATCTTCATAAAACAACTCACTGGGAAAACCTGAGATCCGAAATGTGGATGAGCGTTAAAAGATTCAGAAATGCAGTGGTGCCCCTCATAATGTGAGATGCGTCGTTAGGACAGGAGTTATACATCCTTTGTAACAGAGTACTTCCTGACTACTTCCCGTCACATTGTCTACCCTCATCTAATTATTGTATCAGCATTCCTGAGAAATCTATGCAATTCCGTGGAAAAAGGGGGAAAACCAGGCCCAGATGTGTGAGAAAAATACGGCAGATACTGCATTAACTTGATTAATTTTATTCGTTGTGTAATTAATCATTGCAATGAATTCACTTGCCTACTTTTCGATTTCTTTTACAAAGAGTATATGTGTATGTATATATATATATATAGTTTACTTATTCGTCTAAATGAAAGTTTTTCGTTAACAATACATGTTTTTCTGCTTAATAATAAGTACTGATAATCGATCAACAAATCTCATATTACATATTTGTGTTTTTCTTGGATAATATGATATTTCGGGATTTTAGTACAAGACATTGATGCAAACTTAAAAGAGGATCAGGAGGTGGAGAAAAAGGTTAGATGGTTGAACCAAATTCGCGTTTATATCTACTTAAAAACCCACAAGTAAATATAGAAGGGAGTGTAGCAAGGGTTGATGTAACACCATCCATAAGGAATAAGAGAAAAGAATTGGTAGTGATAAGAAACGAACATAAGGTCTATTTTGGAAGACAACTGCTTCTTTTTCCTTTGCCAACTTAGGAATAGTGTAATGGAAGATTGTTTTCTTTGAGCAACCCTTAGGTTACAGCATATTTCTCTTTTGGCACTTCTTTCT
This sequence comes from Pyrrhosoma nymphula, assembly GCA_963573305.1. Lineage (NCBI taxonomy): Eukaryota > Metazoa > Arthropoda > Insecta > Odonata > Coenagrionidae > Pyrrhosoma > Pyrrhosoma nymphula. The sequence continues at coordinate 127,728,419 of OY754334.1, read as the reverse complement.
AAATTACAGATGCAGTGCGGCTATAAAATTTTACCCTCCGTGCCATTTTGATCAGAATGAACGACGACAAGTGAAACTAAAGCGATTTGGGAGGCAATAAGTGCGTGTCGCATTCTGGCATTAAGAATTCGGAGTGATCGAAGCGCTCAGCGTATGCATGAGACTAATGCAAAGTGATGCGTAAATCATTGTCGCATCGGTAACGCTGCCTACTTATGCAGTCTTCCATTTAGCCTCTTCAAGATTTTCCCATGGAAACCGCATTGAAACAACATTTCATATTACTTTATTCACACCACGCCCTCTTTTTCGAGAATTTCCCGATTATGCAGTCGGTCTACCCTTCCCCGGCTCTTGGGAAGAAGTCATCGGAAAGAAGGGAGCGTGACGCAACTGCTACTCGAGGGAGTGATTCATGGCAGTAGGGTGAAGTGGTAGGCGGTTCAAGCCGAGGAAAATGGAGCCTGTAGGGCCGTTACCGAGAATGATAAAACTCATTGCCAGAGCATGAATTTACTCAACACTTTATTTAAGTGCCTATATCCAGTAGTGGGATGTGAATATAAATAATTCATATTAACACCTTAATGCTTATATAAAAATTGTTTGGGGAAGACAAGGAACTAATTATGTTCATCCACGTCTCATATGCTATTTTTTTACGTTCTCTCTGTGCTATCACCAAACTTCCATATTTTGATACGAAAAGAAATAAATGAATCTTCTATTTTTCCACACTTATTTTACCGACCAAGGTAATGAAGGGGTAGCCATCCTTGAAAATGTGACATTTCTTTCTTTTCTTATGGAAATGAAAATATTTCACTGAGTTAAACCTTAGTCTATTTTATTCATTCCGTACTTTCGTCCTGGGAGCGAGGGAACCTAGTAGGTAGAGTGGTTAGTTAATGATTGAAGGGTCCCGGGTTCAATTCCGGGACGCCCCCGAATAAAAAATCCTCGGAGTGCGAGGCGGCCCAGGAAACTGGCCGCCCTACCCTGAATGTGTGAAATTCACACGCCTGTGGCTTAGTCCGGGTTGATACTAGTTCGTGAATATTGATGGAAATTCTTCAACCAATATATGTTTATTCCATCAGATTAAACATAGGTGTATATTTCTCATTAATTTTAATGAAACAGAGAAGATAGCTAGGTGCATTCAGAGAATAAGTATAGTCATAGTAATATGGTATATGGTCATGCATTCGTGCATCCATTGCTGGATTTTACACTCGTATAACACACAAAGCACGCAAAACAAAGTACGAAGTCTGTTTGATGAAACATATGTTTCATCAAACAGTCTTCGTACACATGCGTAAATGTGGTGTCATTACATCTTGCGCGAACCGCACCTCTGATTTTTTTATTTCCATGCACTCCGCGCTTAGTCCTTGATGAACATTTTTTCTCCTCCACATCATCATTTTGCACCTCGCTTTATGCATGTTTCCCTCCGAAATGATGCGACGAAACGAGCCAATTTTCAGCCACCAGTCTGCACAATAAGCACTATTTCGAGCATCATGCCCATGTTTTTCCTCTCCCGGAACCAGTTATTTTTCCGTGTTCCTGGGGATCTTAAGCGGCCAAAATGATGAATAGCACTAGGAAGTGGGGGGGGGGGCGATGGGCAGGTGAAGGGCCGGAGAATGGCCAAGGGGATGCGTACTTTTGGGGGAGAAACGAATGACAAGAATGGTTCGAATGGAGGGTGGACCCACACAAAGAGAAAAAGAAATGTAAATTTGTGTGGGATTGGTCTGTTGGTTGTGTGTGGCTACGGTGTTCGGCAGTGGGTACCCCGTGATATTCACCGTTTGCACGCGTGCGAGCGGGAAGGAGATTTTTCCCGGCACCCATTTTGGGGGCAGGGTGGGAGATTGGACGCGTGAATGAATATCTACCGTATCACTCCCTATAGTTCGCAGATTTTGCACGCGCGGTTTTTGGGACATTTTCGCCTCCCGCCTATGACTCTCACGGATATTTCGGACCGAGTTGCAGTAGAAAAGAACTAACCCTCTTCCCCCCCGGGTGGACAGGACCCCTTGACGGCAAATGAAAGGGTCCCCCCTCCTATCCATGTTCTCATTCTTTTGTCAAGTGCGCGTGCATGTCGGATCGGGGAAAAAAGCCACACTGGTGGTGATAGTGTGTCATCTATGCTAATGGTTGTTATGAATAAATGCTATTTTACGCCCATCTCCAGCATTACGCTCTACCCTGATTCCCACAATAGGGAACAGGGGTCGCAATCCTTAGTGACTTTTTTAGTCCTGGTTTCCCCAAGAAAAAATCACTTTGTATTATAGTGGTTGCTTAATAGGCCTCCGATAATAATTTCATGGCTTCGGTAGTCAAATATGAAGGATTCGTAATTTTTTGCGATAATATGGGTTATAGACATTCATCCATCGGTATAATATCACATGCAGAAATGAGTACTCGCACATGATGAGCATGGTAAAGCAACGAACGATTAAATATGAATTAAGTATGTCATGAGTTCCTCTATAGCGTAGTTACTTTTTTGTTAATTTCTTAATAGCTTCTCCTGCTAACAGGCCAACATGTATTTGTGGATAGTTACGTTATATGATGTTGTTACGTCGTAATAATTAAACAAATAGTACATGTATAATGTCAGAATATCGTAAAATCAGTCTAAATGTGCAATTTAAAATAACCACCAGAGGTGTACTCTCTATGATCTGATTAAAATATTAACGATGTTAAATGATTTGTAAGAAGGGAGAGTAGGATTTCCAATTGGATGGTGTCAATACTTGTATTTTTGCTCTCTTGTAGAGACAGGGTAAACAAGAATTATTCTACCGTATAATGGTAATATTGCAAACACTGGTAGTCCTTCCAGTGAAAAAAATATGTCAGAGGACACCTTGGTTACTCAACCACCAACCTTGTCCTGTAGATTGCGTGAAATAAAGTCAAGCAAATTAAATCAAAAGAGGAGAAATCACCTCTGATATTTAACAAAGAATCTCACACGGATTTTAACGTTTACTTGTCGCTATCCAGCCGCGTTAAAAACGATCCAACATTGTCACGATGATTGTCATAAAAAATGCTGTAACTGCAATTAACTGGATTTTCTGATTCTAAAAAAATCTAAAAATGCAACACACTCTACTAAACCCTTATTTGCTGATGCAAAACGTAGACACATTTTTAATTTTTTTGCTTTCTCTAGACCGAATTTCGCTGTTAATCCATAACGCCTGAAAAACACAAGCAAGAACGTAAATTCCAAATCTCTATGTGATTTATTTAAAACCTATTTTTTGTCTGGTTATATCCGCGTATGAGAAAAAAGAACGATATGAATACATATAAGCCTGGGTAAAAATCAAATTTGTACTTCGTGCTACGGATTCAGATTATTTTTTCTTGGTAGTGAGCATTGAATTCATACATTTCTATATCTGAGGATACATGGTGATGTTAATTTCACTTTTTTGCGGATTTATAACTGAAATAACTTGGCATTTTGTGTTGCGAATTATTTTTTCTTCTGAAAATCTTATGCGTTATAGTTTTCATTTTCCTTGCGTGGAAAATCAGGATCAGCGTTCTCTTTAGAAAAGTTTGAACTCCATGAGGTAGATATTGCAGCACCACGAGTGAAATTGGAAAAGAAAACATGTATGCCGTCCAGAGTCATCAAGGACATATAATTAAGCTAAAAAGGTGTATCCAATTGATGTCTCCGTTCCAAGCGGATTCCATATTTTTCTTTTTCATTTCCATCCAGTGCCTTGTTCATAAGCAAAATAGAAGGTTGACAAACGACGGACTACCGCTGCTCTCAGGGGCTCCAATTGGATAGCGCAAAGCTGGGATGAAGCCACCACGGGTTGCCATTTCATGTGGTCTCTCCCATGCGTACTTTCAAGCACACGCATCGACCTCCCGCGCGGAATAGGACAGGATGGTGCCATGTCCGAGATTAAACCCCCTATTCCCCCCCCCACCCTACTTAACCCACCCCTCCCCCAATGGCTCTCATGTCTTCCCTATCCCGTCCTTCCATCCTCCTCCACGCAAATGTCTCTCCATGATCTGTCAGTCTCTCCCGCTCTGCACATTCGCCGACCAATGAGCAGTGTTGCCAACTCGTAATCGGATTCAGTCACAAATTCCAAGTAAAAATTCGATAGGTTATTTATTTATAAAAAAAAACTTAGTTTAAACTGGGAAATTAGCTTGTTGGATCTTTATATTGAAACTAAAAACAGAATAAAATCGACAAAAAAATTAAAAATCATGAAAAAATATTTACACTTCTATCTATATATTCTATATCTTCTATGTACATATATATATCAACTGAGGTGTCACAGGCGTGACAAGCTAAAAAAGATATAGGCACACAAAAAATAGAACACACACACGTTTTTTTTTATATTTCGACAGCTAGACTGCCATCTTCTGAATTCTTGAGAGTAAGGTGATTACTCTCAAGAATTTTATTTTCACCACTCGATTGATTATATATATATATATATATATATATATATATATATATCTTCATATCTAAATATTTCCACATTCTCAGGAAAGATCTAAAAAATATCTTCAGGTACCGCATTTCATTCTTGATTTTGCTAGTTTCTTACCAGTTGAAAATTTAGAGAAGTAGCTAGTTTTTTCGTTCTTTGGGAAAGCGATGAAAATATTATATATATAAAGCCACCAATAATCCACAGGGGAGAAGGACGCCTCGGGAGCTTAACTGGTTAAAGCACACGGCGCGAAATCGAGGGATCCGGGTTTGAATCCCGTTCAAGGCGAATGATTTTAGATCTGTGGAAAATCGCACAAAGAATACACATTATACTCATCAGTAATTAGTTTAACCTTGAATTCACCAGCTGCGAGCCTTAGAAATGCTTGGGTGCTCTATGATTATGTGCTGTTATTTTGTCTCATTTTCCACTATAGTATAAAAACGCATTTTTACAGGTTTTCATACGAATCGTTTTAACAATATTTAGGATTCTAAAATGGTCAAAAGTATAAAGTTGGCTCAGAGTGGTAAACGGGTGGATTCCCCATCCCACTCGCAAGTTCTCACAAATGAGTACCAACAGGAAAGTGTCCCCTTGGTGCATCACAGAAGTAAGGCCTCAACAGAAGATGCAAAAATCAGTATCACTATAAAAGTAACGATATTTTAATACAAACTGGTTTAAAACGAAAAATAGTCAAATTAAAATTTTTCCTGAAAAGGTACTAAATTTGGGAGCGTACGTAAGTTTGAAAAGTATATTTGCATGTGAACTTCATATTCTTAAACAAACAGGACAAACATTTGAGCGCCAAACGACACAGTTTTGTATTGTTTTGATATTCCCTGTCCGAAGTTTCGCGCGCTTTACGGCTTCAAGACGTTACGTCATCGAGAATTCGGTGGCTGACGTTACGGAACGGTATATCTTCCAGTGTTACAAATCATTTTCTTGTGTTTTATTATCTGCTTTACACGAATTACACGGAAATAATCTTTCATATTTCCTTTGTGAAGGGCAATGAACGAGTATGGTAATATCCTTGCTGTGGAAATTCATGCAGAGTAAATAACCGTTACCGTGGGGTGACGTCAAACCATTGATGTGCCGTATTGATGTGCCTACCCTGGATGGTATATAAAGATCATATGTTGCTTTACACTTTGTACCTGAAGATGACGCCGCTGCGTCGAAACTAGTTGTACCGGAGAATAAATTGGTGGAATAGAACAAAGTTTTCCTTTCATTTAATATTCAAGGTTATTGTTTATGCCAGTGTTTGACGAATATACATATGGATTATATGTGTGTGATAGTCAGAACATTTGGTGACATGTATCTACACTACTCAACCATGAGGATTAAGTTTCAACCACGTACCCCATTGCCGCTAGGAGCTAATATTTGTATTTTTCGCCCAAAACGAGTAAAATCGCTAGATATCGCGGCAACGTTTCTGGCTTGGCAACACTGCTCATACAATGCCACTCAACGTCCCTCCCCTTCTCGCCAATCGAACTCCTACCGACTCCTCCTCCCACCATTTGCCTCTCTTGCTGATTATTCGGAGGACGCGTACCACCGCCGCCGCCGCCGTCGGCTCCGCTGCACAATCATAAAGGAGACGTCGTCGCTTCCTATCCCGTTTGCGGTTCGGCCTGTGAATGGCGTGATACGTCTCTATGCCATCCTAGAACTACTTACCGTCACAGTTTCACTATTTAATAGATTGTCCGCGTCGCGTGGGAACAGGGGGTTGGGGGAGAAGGAAGGGAAAATCATTTAGCATATTGCTGGGCGAAGCAGGAATCCCATTGGACGTAGGGAGTTGGAAGTCGGACTCCAGTAAGCTCGGATGGGCATAGTTTCTTTGTCATGTTTCGATATCCTCAGTCCCCGTGAGCACGCGTCGCATGGTTTTCATAGTCAAATGCACTTTAGCTACCTTGTTACGCACTGTGATTCGGTTCTAAAGGTCTCGTCCCTCTGGTTTCGGCATCGCAGTTGGCATTCGTCCGAGGCAGGCCCCCCTAGCTGAATGACGTTTTGCAAGGAATTTGCTTTCATCAGCTGTGGATATTACGGTTTGTCAATTTGAAGGTGGCGGCATAGTGCATCGCCCATCTTCATTTTTCCGGGTTTTGAATGTCCATAGGCTGATTTCATTATACACCCAGCGTTGTATCTCTTATTAGATACAAAGTTATACCCTTGCGAATATCTTAAAAGGGTTTTTCTACAGGACGCATTACCCATTGTAGCCATTCCATTCAATGTTTTACATTGCTCACTGTTTAGCAACAAGCTATTATGGCACTTTGGCATGCTTCGGTCATAACTTGAGGCGTCATATATATATATATATATATATATATTGATGGGAATATCATTGCACCCGTTTGAACTTTTAATGCTATTGGATCTTTTCGCTGCTCATGTTTTGAGCATAAATTAATAAATTCATTCTTTATTAACGTTTCCGGTGTTGCAACAAACTAATTAGTTACTATTGTGTGCGTGAGGACTATATTAACTCCACATAGATTGGTTTTTATTATTTTTAGAAGAAGATGGGTGAATGCATGTATGTTTTCTCTGTGGTTAATTAAATATTCAAACAGAAACAACTTATTAAATTAATTAATTCCGTAGGTAATGAAGAATATTTCAAGAATAAAACGCGTTTTTAATTGAAGTTTTAGCCTAGAGCAATTAAGGAAGTGCATACATTTTTCTTACAGGGCTGGATTAAATCAAATAAAAATATCCTCTTAATCAAGATTGTGGATTTTTCACTCCCATCATAATTAATTGCATTAACAAGTAAATCACTTTGCATTTTGATGAACATAAACGGAGCTTTCCGTAATTTACGTCGCAGTAAATTCTTAGAGATCTCACCTTTCGTAAAATAAAGTGCACATTATCCTCCTGAAATTCGTTTTCCTGGAACATTCAGCGACTTTTTTTTCGCCGTAATTACGGCCCCCTTGATAGCTGTAATTCTGCAGCGGAGAATCAACCTAGACTTTTAATCTGTAGAGCAATTACTGAGCGCCGTGAGTAGGTGCAGTTTCTCCTCGCAGGTTCCCTCGGAAATCTCGTCCACTTTGATCAAGTTGGGAGTAACCGAGGCGACGCTTTTCCTCGCCCGGAAAGTGGCTCCATCGCACTGGCCGACGGACAGGAGAGGAGTTAGCTTCAACCTTCGTTCCACCGTCGCGGCGCGCACGTGGAAAGGGAAACTTGGAGCGAGGGAGGGGAGGGCTGGTGGACTGGAGGGGGGACGTGAGGGTCGGGAGGAGGGGAGAGGTTAGGGACAATGGCGGCGTAGGGGAAGGCAGGGGTTGTTGTATGCTAAGTACACGCAGTCACAAAGGAGAAGGGATCCATGACTTGACCGTCTGTGGGATGTCATCGTCAGTGTATCCGTTTGAGGACAGGCCGGCGCTGCCAGTCGTACGATAATTTCATGGATCAAGGAAAAATCCTTTACTATTCGCGGTTTTTTCGGATACATTCCTCATTATTTTAATGCATAGTAAATTGATTGAAATCTTTGAGTTCATACGTATTAAATTGAAATTCACAATGTTCCTGTTATGACCCGGCCCCCACCATCCGCGTGGCGGGGAACCCGAGAGCATAAGATTTTACGTGGGTTCTTGCCCTTGGTGTCGGGAGACGAATAATCACACACAAATATTTAAAGTCCTCGTTTAAATAAAATAATAAATGTTTATTTTATTTAAAAACACAAAATAATCAATTCAATAAACAAATATCAAGCAATGAATTTGTGCGTCTAGAGTAGCCAAACGTTAACATATTACCAATGCCTCGGGAAGGAGAGGAGCTGCTGGTGATGGCACGGATTGATAGGGAGGCGCTTCGGCAGCACGGGCCATACGGCCCGCGCTTCGACTACTACTGACGGCTACATTGTGACTGTACCGTCAGTGAATTGTTGCAGAGTAACCAATAGCCTATCACTGTCCGATGAGAGACTAGTGAATCACTGTCTTGACTGCCTGCCTGACGAGTGTCGAGTGTACTCTTCCATTGCGTCTCCGCCGTGCTATTATATAGGAAAGGTGAAAATAGGATGTTTTCGACAAAATGGCAAGGGTGGGAGGGAGAGAAGAAGAGGACGGTTAGCCGTTCTCGAAAGTGAAAGGTACAGTTCCCGAGGTATAGTTTGACAGAGCTGGCTACTCTGAGACGTCACACAACAACACATTTATGCATATTTTGGGAAATGGAATTCTTCCATTTCCGGATCATTACATTCCTTTATTACACTGCTTTTTTATACCTTCCACAAATTAAATTCGCATACTATTTGTTATACTTATTCGACATCAAAACCGAAATTACTAATTTACAAGTGGGGATAAAGTCACTTCTTTGACACATAGTCCGCACTTTCTGCTGATACACCATAGAGGAATGTTAATAACGAATGAGGCTCATCTCCCGTTTCCAAATTTGGTGGGTTACTAACCTATCCAGTGATGTCACGTTGGCGTGGTAACTAGCTTTCGGAATTTCCATTCCGAGGGCTTGGGTTCAAATCTCGGTTGCGGGGGAAATTCTTCAGTTGAATCCCAATTCTTACTTGTGTTCTCCGCGAAGAGGACTTACAAATGTTATAGATACTTACTCCTTCCGTTGGATGAGACGTTAAAATGTGATCCACTAGGCGCATTTAGTTAAACGTAGACGTACCTACGTCGACGCCGGGTTTCTCTCCAATCCACCTCCATTCCCGAAATTATCCTTCCCTTAGTCGCTTCCTCTCATATGACCCATGACAACATGGCAAAAATGGGAGTCCTCACTCATACATATAAAGACGAGCAAGACTAAGGAATCAGTTCAGTTAACCTGATGAAGCTGGCAGGAGGACCAGCGAAATATTGTTTTTTGCAATTTTAAACATCGCGGAATGAATCCCGATAAAAGGAACTGTCTACACTGAATATTTTTTATCGGGTACACAATGCTAACAAATAACAACAAACCTATGAGTTTTAACTATAATAACAAGACGGCTAATGATTGATAGTTGACATCTCTTTAACCATCTTGTTAATATAGTTAAAGTTCACAGGTTTGTTGTTATTTGTTAACATTGTGTGCCCGATAAAAAAATATCAAGTGTAATCACCTAAGGTTTAATAACAAATGTTATTTCTATCTGTATCGACCTGTTTATGTTGTCAATTTTGTTTCATAGTTGTCAATTAGCCCTGAGGATGGCAATAAATTTGCTGAAACGTTGTTGGTGAAATAATGTCTTTTAATTGACAAAAACTCAAGAAAATATAAAGATGAAATGAATATTGTGGTCCTAAAATACATTAATTAACAAATATTAATATTCCTTAATCGGTAAATATCTGTCTGGGTGAATATTTCACCCAAGATCAAGTAGTTGACTTTACTTTGAAACTCGAGGCCATTTCAATGTATTGGCGAACGTATAAGTTTCACTATTCCTGCCACTCTCCTGTTTCATGCACGGCAAGAGCAGAGTGTCATTCAACCTCCTTGTCATGGTCTTAAAAGGCCCCTAGGGAGTTGTTGCTCAGCTCTTAATGCAGGAAATACAGGATCTAAACAAAGTAACCAGGTAAGCATAAGGGTAGGTTGAGGCTTGTGCTCATGTGCATCTGGCAAGTTTTTTTATTATTCGTTAAAGTATAAAACCCTCGCGATCCATGTTCGTAAAGTATATTTCATAGGATTTGGGATTCCTCGCGTTTCGATTTTAAAAATGAATGATTAAACGCATTAATCCTGAGGCGATCTTCGGCCAAGGGGAAAAAAACGTGGGTGTTTTAATATTCAGACGCAGGGAATCCCTAAAGTAGAAAATATATTTACTTAAGTTATCATTCGGCGATAAAATCCGTGGCACAAGCAAATGAATAATGCCACCATAAATTCTTCAGATTCGTGATTTTGGCGATGGAATACAACGGAGACCCGAGGTGTGTTCGTGGACGCTTGGATTGGTACCATAAGTGATGATGAGGAGGAACAAGCCCGAAGCCCCTCTCAGTCAGTATGTGCATAGCGTAGCGCTCATAAACTTCGACGAGGTAGCGCAGAGGGTTACACTTTCACCTTCCAAACGCATCAACCAGATTTCTGGTCCTTCACCCTCCAGTCAGCCATTCATCTCGCCTTTTCTCTCGTCGCCCCCCCTCTGGGAGATTGACACACGTTGAGCACAATGGCACCTCCGAACACCTCTCCACCCCGCCCTTAGCATCCCACGCCGTCCACCCGGGCCTCATCCCTTCCTCATTCACACCCCGTTGTATTCGGAAGGGCCGCCGCCACCCCTCACTGTTCATCGGTGAGAAAAGGAAGCCCCATGCCCACGCCATGCGCCCGGCACCCCATCATCACTATGCACTCACGACAGCACCATATGCCGCGGTGCTAATGATACCAAATACAGCGGGAGACTCCGGGTCTACAATGGGGAAAGAAGGCTCCCGACAGTGGTGTAGGCTCCGGGTCCCCGGAAGTTCCTTTCCTGCCTGTCACCAAACCCCTCTCTTTCCCGCACTTGCTATTTTCCCCGGCAAAATGTTTTCATTTCTTTAGCCCTCTCTAAATCCCTCTCTTTCAACTTTTCCTTCCCAGATTGGGAAATCATACTCGCAGCCCCATTGATGAAAGGCCTTCACGCTGGTCGTGAGCGATAAGTGAAGTTAGATTGTCATTTGGAATAAAATATTGTCTTCGTTCCCTTTAGTAGCCGTATGTCACATGAAACATAGCTGCCCTCACTAATGAGAGATAACATGCTTTAAGACCACTGAAAATAGTATATTCTGACAGGCTGTGTAACGAAGAAGTATGCAAATTTATGGGTTGATAAGTTCCCTCAGAGGAAGTAATTACCTTTGAGGCAAAGTATCTGTTCGAGATTTTAAGGCAGCTGCAATGAATTTTTTTAATGAATGATGTATCTCATTCACTCCTTCGAGTGATGCTCACTAGATATTTTAGCGCCAAAGCTAGACTGTGTACAGTGAATATTTTTCCATCTATTAGAATCAGAAGAGAATGTTTCACTACTTTCCCCGAATGCTTTAGGTAGATCTCATTCTTTTTTCGATTCAATATATTTTTTTTTACTTTTTATTGGCTCTATTGATACCTATTTTCCCATATTTTATGTGGACTTTCCAAATAAAAGTTTTCAACTTATATTGTTTAGTGAGTAAAGCGCGTGACGTCAGAAATATCTCACTCATAAAATAAAATGAATCAAAAATCTTATGTTTCACACTACATTAAATACCTTGATCAATTTTGACACCCTGCCCGTGTCATTATCAAGAGTTTTTTCTATTCGATACGTATAATGACGCTGATATAGTTACGTAATTGTTCGAGTCACTCAACAAAGCGTGGCATGTGTGAAGTAATATTTTTTTATATAATAATATCTTAATTCCACAAATTGAACTACACCTTAATGTCAAAGTCAACCTTTTTCCCACTAAATGCATCGCTTGTAAAATTTTGCAGTGATTTTGAATTCGGTGATTATCGAAGTACAAAAACTAAAATATTTTCGCTGAAATAAACACTTGGATCGTCAAATACCAAATATGTATTTACAAACCACACGCATTTCTGAACAGAACGAAAGAAATAATTCTAAAAGTACTGTCCCTTAGTGGCTAGTCGTAATGTACTTGCATAATTTTTGCTCCTCTCGTGCTGCGTACAGAGGTGTGATTTATCGCAATGCGACTCTTGAAAGGAAAGAATTTTTTTCCCGCCACAAAAGGTATGACTGCAATACTTTATATGAACCGTACGATTGAGGATAATATATTTAACACTTGGCACGTGCAGTTTAAGCCCTTCAGGCGAGAGAGAGAGAAAGATCTGGTGGGTTATGCGTGCCGAACAACTATTTCTCCCTCTACGAGGCTTCGATCGCAAACTATGCCATGCGCCGCGGTCGTTAGCCCCTCTTTGGCGACATTTCTCTCCCCGCCGCGCCCTGTGACGTTCCACACGCACCAAAACCACGCTCAAATCTCCAAATATAACCAAGGGAATCAGCTTCACTGATTTATTAGTTTCTTTGCTTTCTTTTTCTTTTTGTTAAACGCGTTCGCGGTGCATGTAAATTTTTTATCCGTTCGGGCCTTGCACGATTGCCCATCGGAAGATAGTGTGTAACTGCTCCCTGCAGAATTTTCGAGCGAAGCGGAACCGAGCGACGGAAAATAAACTTGTGGCGTTCCGACGCAAAAGTTTCTTTCTCCGAAGACACGATGCACTCTGCAGTACCACGGGCACCATTGCTCGTGACGCTCCTACGCTTTTTTTTAGAAAAAAATGAAGAGTTACCTACATTGAGTTATAAAAAAATCCTCCTCTTCGAAATTCGATGACGCTGTCATGATCCATGATTGATACCCAACTGTGATAAATCGTCTGCTACAGTTCCGATCGAAAAAGAGTATTTCCATGTTACAAACGTGTGCATTTTTTGGAAGGCTAAGGAAAAGGAAGTATTGTCGTAAAGCTCGCAGTAACTGTAAAAATGTGGATTTTTGTTTGATATTTTTTATTTTATTTTACAAGGACGATTCAGTATTAAATATTTTCCAGTTGCTGGTGAAATGGTCGCGTTTTTCATGAGGAACTGCAATCGTTGGACCACAAGCGATGGGTCGGATGTTAGGAATAAAATGGGCATGTTCAGTCTTTTTCAAACCCACCAGTTCATCCATTTCGAGTGTCACCAAAGTAATGCCTCTGGAATACTTCAGGCATTAAATTATATCCTTGGCCCGCACGGTTTCTATGCATACATTTAAGTACTCATTCAAAAATATGCATCTTCAATTACTAGCATATATTCATCATTCCGTCATTTGAGCGTTTTTTAGTAGCTTCATTTCTCCTGATTTTGAACAGCATTCGGGCCATGTGCAATCGTCAGATTTCCGAACAGTTCCTCTTTATCTTCATAATTGTATCGTTTATTTAATTATAATTGAATAATGAAAGCAGATTCGCTTTGGGTACATTTTACCTTAATCCTACTGCTTTGTAGCCTAGGAGTGAGACAAATTAAATCCTAAGGGCTCGTAGCCCATACCTAGTATTAAATGCCCATTTAATAGGGCATAAGACTTATTCAAAGAGGGTTATACATTATACATATTTGAATAAATTGTAATATTAGGCAACGAGCGACTCAATTGCCTCCAGTTTATGTGGAATGCACAAAGAAGGCTTTTGAATTTTTTGTTTCACTACGCAAAACGTGCTATTGAACAAACCGAAAAGTGAAGTAATAATCCACTCCATCTCGAATTACTGTGCTTATATGGGCATGTTCCAGGAGAATATTTACTTGTTTGGGTTAAATTAGGTTATTTTCATAGCGTCTGAATATCATAGAATGAGTGATTATTTGCTGCTGTTCGAAGAAATGTTGAAGACATTTTATCCTTAAAAATTTAATTTAAAAATAAAAATACCTTTATTTCATTTAAACCAAATTTATTGATTGCTTTTAATAACATCATGCTTCAAATTCTGATGAGCAATCCGAAAATCTAAGTACCAATACACTTAATCTCCAATTAGTGAACACACTAATGTATGCTGAGCTTACCAGGAACCCAGGCAATTATTTTGCATCGCATCTACTTCTTTTCATTGCACACTAAATATTTTAGATATGTTTATTGAATTATATGCTAATGCGAATGTGAAAAACATTTAATGGGCGATCCTCAGAAGCTTAGAATTTAATTGAAAAATAATAGAAGAATCCTCATAAGTTTCATCTCAAGTGTTACAATACATCTTTAATCGTCGAGACCCAACTCACTGTGAGTACCTACGCGCAAATGGACTCAAACGAGTGTCTGTTTTATTATGGGAGTTGATTTAACTCTTTCATCATTCCGGCCACCACATCCACTCCCCTCAAAAATATGCACACGCACACATAGAAGCGCGGCATTTTATCAATGCCGCACCGGCCCTTGCGGTGTTGTTTTAAATCAGTCCCATCGTTTATTCTCCCTCCGAAGGACAGACGCCCACCACCGCTTTCCCTCGCACGGGCCCGCACATCTTCCGGCCGCAGCCGTGGCCAACACCGCCCGCTACCCCTGGAAATAAGGAGAGTGCGGAATAACGGACGTTGGGTGCCGCTTTTGGCCGTGTTCATTCACTTGAAGCGGAAGCGAGAGAGAAAATGTGGCATGGGGAGAGAAACAGAGTTCCTCGGACGCTCTACGGAGGGATAGGGAAGTGGGGAAGAGACAAAAGCCTTCGCTGAAGGCTCTCAAATATGGATATCGATTGTGACGTCAAGAGGACAGCGTAGGGCGGCCGTGTTTGGCGTGGCGTGATTCTTTCAGCAGCAACTCCGGAACCAATTACATAACGATTAGGCAAATATGTCCTCCCTTCTCTATCTAGTGCGCCAACTCTCCTCCTCTACTCTTCTTCAAAGGGCCTTTCTGTACTCTCCTCTTCCCTTCCACCCTGAAACCTTTAGTTTTATCTGGCTTTTCCTAGAAAAGATTTTTCCTTTCGCTCGCCTGACCTACATTCTTCCCCCGAGCGCGGTGTTTGTCCACGGAGTTATTTCGGTTGTTTTGTTGTGCGACGAGGATGTGCAAGGGGGGCTGGGAGGACATGTGGAGGAGGAGAAGGAGAGAGAGAAAGACGGTGCTCTTTAACAAAGGCCCCTTATGCACTATGTATAAGGTCGCGTGCGACGCAAGGGCCTGCCTGCTGCCTAGCGTCCTCTTCGCACACGCCGCGCCCCCCGTGACTGGCAGATTGGACAAACATTTCGCGGCACCGCAGTTCATTTGCGAATGAAAACATTTCGCGGGGGACCTAATTTGTTGGGCGTCATTATTTCTTTATAAGCGATTACCATGCGGGGCGTGCTTTCACTTGTTAAAACTCTCTCGTTTAAACACGCGCGGCAAACACAATGACGTGGTGAGTGGCCATTGTCCTTCGCGATTGTTTTAGCTTAAATAATACATGGCCTATAAATTAATTGCCCCGTTTAATGCCTATATATTACATGATCTTTATGTGAATGTTGGGAGCCATTGTTAGCCAAATGTGGCGGTGATGCCTTTAAACGTGGCCCCTATTTGTTTGGTCACCATTTTTCTCGTGATAGAGGACTGAATCCAGCGTAGCGAATTAAAATGTTGACGCATTACAAGCAAGCTCTGGAAATTTCATATGTGAAGAGGCGTCCAAAATATAACCGATATAATCCTAGTACATTGCTAAACTGTGAGTTATATATATTTTTTTAATTCTTTATTTTTTCCACTGATCTCCGTCTTCGTTTGAAGACATGAGTCTTCGAATACATGATCTTGTTGACATGAAAAAAGGGAGGCCTGAGCCTGCGAATGGCTAATCAAATTTTTCCTATTCTCTCCATTCTACTTAAAGAACTTATCAGAGGGCATGGCTCTCCCAAATTATTTCATTACAAACTGTTCCGTATTTCGTTATTTATGCCGTGAAATGTGTTTTATTGTCTCTCGTTCAAGTTCTGGATGATGCCTCGTCACAAGGAAGCGGTTCATTTTCATACATTCGGGCGAGTAGGGAGTAGATCTTTTTTACTTTTCACTGTTAATCAACTTTCTGGTCTATGTGGAAGAATCCTAGACTCATATCAGTCTCTCTCGTAAGTGCTGCCTCATGGCAGTGTTTCTCAAACTATTTTTAACTATCGACTCCCTTAAAAGTTTTATAGAAAAAATAATTCCTCAACGCTCCCATTGGATACTAAACAAGACAATAGTTCATTTTTATTCTCTTTGTACAATAGGATCCTCGTGTATAATGCTTCTAAGCTAGAATTATAATGTTTGGTTTGATATCAGTACATTTAATGCTAAAGCTGCCGCTTGAAAATCACCCAGGTGCCCTGTTTCGAAGGAACCCTGATTGTAATTGGATGATTTTATCGTCCCCCAATATCTTATTCATGCCCCACTGAGAATCCCTGTCCTATGGTAGGTACGCCATGAGTTTTTTCCGCTCTTTTTAAACCGGCTTCCAAAGTGACACGATTTAGAGAGCTACCATATTCTGATTATCCATCATTTTGCGTCGTATTGTTGACATTATTTATGATACATTACGTTCCGTGTCTCTGCTTTCACTTACATGCCGCTGAAGGCTCAAAAATTTCATTTTTTCGCCTATTTTGGGTTTAGATCGTTGAATACTATGCCCCTATCTATTTCCACGAGTGAATGCCAAGGTCAATCACCGTCCTGACTTCTTCCCTAGGCTTTTCCTTCTCTCATTCCGCGTCTATCTTTCCCTTCTCACTCTCCGTCCCAGGCGTCTCCACTATGTATTCACCTTATTCTTTTCACTCGAGATAAGGACTGAGAAGATGAAAGAATATGACAGGCCTTCACCCCTTTTTTTTCTTCCTCGTGACAAAAAAAACCCCTCTCTCTCCTTCCTGTACGTTTCCCCTACCCCATGTCTCACCACGTGGCCTGATTCTCCTCTGTCCCCCTTCCCCACCATAAGTCGATCCTTCTCTCCTTCCCACAAGATTCACCCAATTCCTTTCATCCGTGGTAAACGCCTATTTCAACTTCCTTACAATATCACCCTCCGTAGTCTTGTCTTCGATCTACAAGCCCAAAACCCATTATTATTAAAGCTACGTCGATTTAACCCTGTATGACATATTTACTGTCTCACTTAACGCTTCTAATTTCCTGACTTTTCCTGTATCTAGTTCTTTATATTAGGGAAGTAAAAATGAAATTTTTTTACCAGATTTATGTCACTTTTTAACTAAAAGGCAGGTTTGTTATTTGAGTAGTGTACCAGCTGATTGGTAGGTTTTTGGATAGTACTTATCCTATATTCCAGTTCCTGAAACGTCTCGTTTTTCCTTATATAGATGTCCCACTATTAGATCCCTCTTAAATTCCTCGAACCTTTTTTATTTCGTCCAGAATTTCTATTCTCTTCCTTCCTCTTCCACGCTTCTCCAGTGTTCTCTCCTCTACCACCGGTTTCAACATGCCCTCTACTCTCGTAACTTCATCCATATATCCCTTCTGCCTTCTCCGAACCTCCACCACTAGCTTCCTTTTCTCTCCAACGATATCCAATACCTCCTCGTTCGTCTTCTTCGCCAGCCAGCTCACCCTCTCCATCATTTTCCAAACATACATCTCAAACGGGTAACAATAATTTTATTGGGAAGACGCCTGCCTAATGATCATTCAAAAAACTTAAATATTTGTAAGTATCGCTAGTTTTACTTCTTTTTATGTCAGAATCATAAACATAAAATTTTGGGCAATTCGAAATACGAATACTCGTGCCTCCTTGGTTTAAAATTTTACAGAATATTTGATATATATTACTACAAACCTTAGCTGAACAAATTCTAAATATTCTTTTCTTATGTTAAAAAAAATTCTATTTTTTTTGACAATAGAAAAACTGGGAGCCTTTTTCTGTCAGCAAGTGAAGCATTGACATGCATACCTTTAAGGTAAAAGAAATCGTTTTTTTCTTCAATGCTGTCTCGCAGGACTGTGCCTCAAATCTTTGTCCACGCCCCAGGTTCTCAACCATCACCACTCCAACTCTGCCTTTACTCCTTTTTCTCCTTCCTCGGCTGCGAGATCCTTTCGCTTTCACCCAATTCTCACCGTATAAGTGGTGACATCGAAATGGCAGGGGTTTCTCTCTTCCACGGAGAGCGGGCCACCTCACGTACCGAACTCGGCGCGGGGTCTGGCCACCCCTGCGAGTCTGACCGTCACGGTAGCGTCTCCCATCCTTGTACCAGTCCTCACTCTCTTTTTAATATAAACTACACTCGATTATCCTCTTATGTTGAGATATATTATCAAAGTTAGGTACAAAGCTGGATTTGCCGCAATGCTACCTTCTATAATGATGTGACCATATTCTGTGCATTCCACAAAGCTACGTCACCGACCCTAGGCTTCTAACCCTTGCCTGGTTGGTTTTATGAGTACGTTTCCTATAAATGATGCTATTAGTTTCATGGAGGGTACGTGGGTAGATTGTTAAGGGAAGAATTATTTTGGGAATGGGAGTTAGGGTGAAGTGAAACCTGGCCCGGTATTATCCTACTTTTGTTCCATGTACCTCATTCATTACGAGCTTGGGCCATACTTGCGAAGTTGAACGGAAAACTAGTGCTTCTACGTACTGGTGGTTGAATTATAGGTCAAACAAATGATTGATTACATACATCGCCTCGTCATATCTCGTGAAAAACTCCAAGAAATGGTTTACTAGCCAAAGGATAGTTTATTCGGTCACGTTGGAATTATATAATATTTTTTAAATTTAAAAATAGCAGAATAATTAGCATATGCATTCAAATTTTACCTCACGATCTATCATGAACTTCTCAATTCTTGCCATTTCGGGTGCCATGATGAACTAGTATGATTGGTACGACCGGCTAGTAAGCCTTTTTGAAGTTATACTTCTTTGCGCCCGTTGGAGACTTTTGGGATGGGATGTTGGTCGAGAAACCGCGTCACGCTCTTTTTGGGTGAGAAAAATCCACAATTGTACTCATTGATACGAATTCCTGGGTATTTCTAATCGAGCTAAAAGGATTAAATTTTCAGGGAAGGGTTCAAATTTGGTGTCAAGTCAGGAAAAAATCGAAAATCCCAATATTTTTCATTGGTTTCGAGTCCAGATAGGATTTTGTTTTTTAATGGGTTTAAATTGGAAAAACGAATAATTTACGTGTAGAGTAATTTTCATTCATTCATTAAAATATGAAATAATTTAGATACAAGTTTCATTCTTTGACTGAAATGAGGCTAAAAGATCAATGCATTTACTTCTTGCAACCGATGTTTCTCTATCGATCGATAAATTGAAATATTTGAAGTTTAAACGCAAAATTAATGCAAATTTCGATCTTTTTTCATTTTCGTTGCTAAGCAATTTTTCTGATTATTTATTGATAGTGTTTCAATGACTTGTTTTCTATATTATCATATCATATTTTCATAAACAAATCTGTGTTACAATCATGCTACATGATGTATATTATAAAAATTAAATCACTCATAAAAATATATCGAAGAGAAATATATTGAATAATAGAGAAAAAATGTCTTTTATTTCATTTATATATCCTGTCTGCCTGTGTGTGTGAGCGGGTGTGTGCGACCGGCCAAAGAAGTATAACTTCCACCGTCTGGTCCGACGCAGACCACGTTTTTTTTTATACTAGCCAGTGCCAGACCTCTCTCGGTTTGAAATTTGATACGGTGGCTGAAATCGCGACGTCACTTCCTGAATTTGGGGATAAAGAAAGGTGGATTGGAACGCGGTCTAGGGTTCTTCTGAAAATTTTCCACCACCACCGGGGCTCGAAGCTGGGCCCTCTGGATAGGAACTCCAGTACTTTAGCCACTCCATAAACCAAATATCCTCCAGCTCGTCCAATCGCATTTTTCATTCCCCCCCCCTGCACCCTCCCTCCAGCCTCTTCCAGATCTCCAGCTCCATCCGCTCCTCATTCCGAGCACGTATGCTCCGCACCGCTATCCTCCAATCTCCCGCCATTCGCGCGCGCGCACACAAGGGCCCGGCCGACCGATTCCTCGCCCGCCTCCCTCCTTTCCACTTTCTATTCCATCACCCTTACTCACCCCTCTCTTTCCGCATTCGTCGTCTGCTCCCTCCCCCTTTCCCCGATGTCCTCCTCCGCTATCTCTCCCCTTTTCAACCGTCCGACGCATTCTCTGTCACTCTTCGTCCTCCCGTCACCCCCAGCCTCCGCTCCTCATATTTGAGAAGGAACTGGAGAAGATATACGCCCCCGTGCGCTCTTCTTATCTCCCTTGATTTGAGGCCCTTTGTGTTTTTTACTGCGCCTTGTTAAAAAAATAATTTTTTGTTTCGGTAATCGTCATGAGATATTACCCATGGGTTGTGTAGCTTAAATTTCTCCGTTGAAAACTCTGCTCGGCTTTGTTGGTTCTTTTGGCTTTCGCCACAGTCACAATCAATACAAATAAACTGTGGACTAGCATACTTATAAGTTTACGCTTCCATTTTCTGCGGAAAATACTGTTTTTTTCTGAGGTTTTAAATTATGACTGTGCAAAGTAGGACAGCCATACTTAAGGAACGTATTTGTAGATACTGCAGCTGCATGAAGACAACCAAGGGAGGAGAAATAAACGGGAAGTTGAAGCGAGGAAGAGCAGAATGAAATAGCTACCCCTAGAAAACTGAGTGATGTATTAAAAATAGGAATAACGGAAAAATATAGTGTTTAGTTGTGAAGAATATTGAGATGAGAGACACAATAAACGAATCTTCGGCTTGATAACTCCTGGTAATGATTGTGTTTTAGAAGCTGCATTAGAAATCCCAGGATGAAATAACGGGGCAACTCGTATCCTCATAATGACTCATGTTGTGCAACGCCTACGACATGACACAGCGCCGATGACTGGCATTCATTCCTCTCTCATAGTGGGACTTCTCTCCAATATTTACCCTGGGCGTTGCTCGAGGAACTTCCTTGAGAAGAAGGTGTAACTCCTTTTGAGTTTTCTAAGGCAACTCGAGGGTATTTTTATTTGAGTAGTATCCGAACCAGGCAACATATTTATCTGCGTTTGTCTTTAAATGTCTATAATTCTGTTTAAGACCAAAGTAGTCATACGATTTTAACGCTTGAATGATGTTAGCACTAGCATTTGTATTATCTATAGATCAAAACCAACCTTCGGGTTGAAACACTGATTGAGTGATTATCTGTAGACCAGGAATATGTTGTTTGTGAAACACAGGGAGCTCCATTACCATCTTCTAACATTGAGATTGGGGTTATTATTTTTAGATTATGTGTGGCAAAAGATTAACATTTAAATACATTTGAAAAATATTTTAAATACGTTCATAATATTTGATGAGGTATCGTGTAACTGAAATGGAGTGCTTAGTGTTCCGATGGATTGAGCTCCAATTGTGCTTAAAATACGTCAATAATTATTTACCGCTCACGCTTTAAACCGATTTGAAAGGAATGAAAAACATAATGTATTAATTGAAGAACAGAAAAATTTTACTTTTTTGGAAATATTTCATAAATATTTTCAACTAATCCATTACTTTTATTTTTATTCGTCATTTACTGCATGAATTCATTAATTTTTTTCCAGTATAATACCAATGGAATCATTTAACCCCTGCTTCTATTTTAGTTAAATACATAATTATCTGCATGAATTCATTTCTGTTTTTCCAGTATAATACCAATGGGATCCTTTAACCCCTGCTTCAATTCAGGAATGACCCTCGCTACATCAAAAAACTATTTTCATCTATATTAAAGTTCATTTTTTATTCTACATTACCTGAATTTGGTATTAATCCTCGAGTGGATCAAACTACGATTCTCAGTGTTTAACTGTCTGCGAAGCAATTTGCTTTGCGATACGTCTTAATTCATTTTCTCAGCCTACTGTGAGGCTTTCAACTGCATATTATTGCAGGCAGTCTTAAAAAATAGAGAGGGTATCATTTCATAAATTTTGAATAACGAACAATTTTTGTAATGAGGCAATAGGTATATTTGAAGAATATATTATGTTAACTTTAAACAATCAACGTGGCCATTAATCAGTTGCTACCTTAAGTCGTTGATTTACAACTTTACTGCTTTGGTTATAAATTAACCTAATTTGTTTCATACTCAAAATAGAAGTCTCCCTTTCTATGCTTTTTTAACACTATCTTCTATTTTGCTTTATTAAGGTATCTCAAAATACTATGCTTATGTAAGATATGAACTACAGGTTATACTCTGAATATGGTTAGATGCTATGTATGCGTTTATATTTTGTTTGTTTTCGTTCATTTCGTTATTCGATGTTTGCTTGTTGTTATGTATCATTCATTCTTGGAATAAATGCTATTGGAAACGCATCCTGACTTTCGAGTGCTTATACTTAGTAGTAATATTACACTATTGCAGTTATGTACTCATTCGCGCCTAGATAGGGTAGGCATTGGAGGCTTTTATACTATAGACTACGCTTTGAAAGGTTGAGTTGATACGATCTTGTAAGCGTGTGCAAGAAATGTTAGGAATGCATTATCATTGGTAATGAGAAGGCAGGAGAAAATCCAAACCTAAAACTGCTGGGAAAAACTACGATTTTAGAGGAGTAACATGGTGATTAGTTATTGAGGGCGCAACGGTAAGTTTAAGGATAACGAAAATCTTAGGATAATACTTAGCATTCTTGCTATAGTGGGATACGTAGAGCGAATTCTCATGTTCATTTTACTGTAGAAACCCTGTTAAGGCATTGGCACTTCCTCATAATGTACCGGTATTTAACCGACAAGTATTTTAAAGTACTACTACTAGTACCAAACCAGTAGTACTGACGCAATTATATCGGTATACCGATATTTTTGACTGTTAATTTTTATTAATTAGTTGCAAATTAACGTAAATTTAACCTATTTAGTCCAGTTTTACGTAAAATGGTGTAAGTGAATTTCAGTACAGTAGATGATTACGCAAAGATCATTACCAATTATTTTAAATCAACATTTAGTGATGATTGGTCTGTGAATCGCCACCAGTAGCTTTCATTCGAAATTATATAATAACTTGTTATTTCATGAATAATATATTTAAGGCAGTTTGACTAATGTCACATAGTATAAGTCCAATTAACTTAAGATGGAAGTGCATCATTATCCATCCAAGATGGTGCTACGCTTTAGGTTATTTGCATCAGTGGCACGTCTCTAAACATCTCTCTGATCGATGTATACAATCGGGTTTACAAAAAAATCGATCATTTTGCGAGTGTTCGCTCTTTTCATCCAGTTTAAGAGTTAAAAGTGCTAGGTTTTATGAATTATAAATTGCGAGAAATATAGTTGATTTAAATCATTGAGATATACTGTATATTCATCCAATGTGTTTTACCATACTATGATTAAAACCTGGAACGACCTCTATACTTACCTATTTTTTATGAAATTAATGTGTAAATACATTGGAAAAGTTCGCCATGTATTTCATTTATGTAAAGCTAAGATTTGGTATAATTTTAAAATAAGCTACCACCTCGGAAACGACATGTATTAGCCAGATTATAGCTTCTTTCGCTCTTTGCTGAATTCATGTTGCGATTGCGAAGTCATTTCACTATTTCCTAATCAGTGAAATGTCAATTAATTCACCCAGGTTTTCTCAATTGGAAATATTTGTTGCTTATATTACTGCAAAAGCTGCTTTTATGGATTCTCAAATTCATTTTAATCCGAAAGCAAAACTATCAATTTATATATTCATCTTGTTATACTTCGTAAGTTTGCACAGATACCTAAGCAGTATTTCACAATATGTGCTTAGGTTCTCCATTCAGCAGCAGAAGAGCTCTCGAATTCATAATATTGGAATAGAAATTAACGAATCAGTAAAGCTGTAACTGAACTTGCTATCACAGCAATAATTTTACAAAATTATCAGCCGCAAAATAAATCGTTATTTCACGCTTTAATCGTGAAAACCTGTATATATCAATTTGAAATGAAGAATCAATGTCGTTAACTTCAACATTTCAACTCGTGAAGCAATGAATCTAATGATTCCATGTCTCAGCGAAAAGCACCCTACCAATTATTTCCTCTAGCTGATCGTATACATCTCCTCCTCCTATCTACCTCCTCCTCTTTATGATTAGAGGTAGGCATATAAACCTGGATTATAACTAAATTCCTTGGATCTACCTATAGTTCCACGACTATTGTCCTATCACTCACCTGTTCTGCATACACTACTTTTCTACCTAGTTTCCTATTCATTACGAATGCAACCCCGCGCTAACTTTCATTCCCTCCACTGTATATTACTCTATAACCATCACTCCAGTAGTCCCCGTCATCCTTCCATCTTACTTCACCCAGACCCATGATGTCTTTACCCACCGTCTCCATTTCTTGCTTTATATTCTCTAGCTTCCCCGCCCTCAGCATAGTCCTAACATTCCACGCGCCTATTCTGATTGTTTCGTTCCTCTTCTTTATCTTCTATTCCTCTGCTGCTGCATTTTCTGAGCAAGGATTTCGCGTGATGACGTCCACAAGGGCCTTGCTCCCACCGCTGCCAGGTACGACACCCGGCCCACTGGGTGTCGTGCCCACCGAGTCCCGTAGTTACCAGGATTCATTATCATTTGAGAACTACCCATAATTTCCAGGATTTTGTTTTAATTGAGATAGTATTCCGTGGCCTTACTCAATAGTATTTTTTACGCGACACCATCACTTCAGAGGCCACCCCACTGGGGTCATACGCCTTTTGCAGCTGCCTCACTGAGGTACAGACGCTGCGCGGAATACCATTCGTCTGTCTCCTAACCTTCGACCAATCTGGCATGGGTGACCCTACCAGGAGCATTGCTCCCGCCAGTTCAGCTCTAGGGGTCATCGGATCACGCAAGCCCATCCATCACGACAAGGTTGTAGTCCATAGGAAAGACTTGACCATAGGAAAAAGTATTACAAGCATACAGAAAATTCAATGAAAAGAATATTAGTCAAATTCCGATCTTCAGCATTGATTTCTAAAATAGGACAGATTGAACAATCGAAGAGGTAATAAATAGCTACAAAGCCAAATGGAGTCAGTATAACGATGCTACAGCTCATTAGCTCCCAATTTTAAATTCCTGGATCTCTGTCACTCAGTCTTAAAAAGAAAAACTGAATTCCTACTTTAATGCTGGTTCTATAGACTTTGGAGTTGATTATTAGAATAGTTGTCATAATCAGTAGTCATGCCTAGTGATTAAAATTTAGTAAAGGGTCGCACATTTAAATTTTGCCTGTGGATTGGAGCGACATTGGAGCGACTGAGATAGTTTTTGTGCTATTTTTTTAATTTAATCGGAAAATTTGAGATATTAATTTCAGAGAATTTCTAAACATAGCAATACAACACAACCATGGTGAACATGTGGATTACGGGGTAATTTATTTCCCTTTGGGGTCATACAGGATGAGATGGCACCCATTAGGATCACAAACCCCGTTTTTACATTTTTTTCAACTTTATTTTCCTCCAATAAACGTTTTAAACATATCTATAATCAACACTAGTGGTTTTGCTCTGCCATGTTCTTATGCTCATATATTCCTGAACATACCTCCCCACGAGCTTCCGCCACTCCCATTCCATTTCCTGTCAAGAGCAACTCCCCTTTCTTACCCCTTCCTCACCCTTTCATTGTCAGGGTCTAAATCATTCCTTTTAATTTTTTTTTTCAAATCTCGTACCAGTATGTAAAGATATCCGATCCTTTTGTTAGTCCCTCTCATTTATTTGTTGCATAAGTTTTGAATTTTTAACGACGCAAGCATTTATCTGACCTGTTTATTGTTGAGCATCTGAACGTGGCATTCCTTCTGTCGTGGCTGCTCTAAGGTCAAGGTTACGTACAGGGTTATCGCATATGTCTATCATCTCACCGTACAACGCTTGGACTCTCTTTCAACTTCACATACATTTCCTTTTCCATTGTACAAGACTATTGTAGTTTTTGTTTCAGTATTGATTTACTCCTAGGTTTTTGCTGCTAGAGAATTGCTCAGTGGTCCATTTCGTCCTTCGAAGATAAAGTTACGCAATAGGTGTACATCATAGAAGTGGACAGGTTATATTTTTCTCATTTTAAAGCAAAGTTTAACTGGCTGCTACTGATAGTTATGACAAATTATGTTCTCTTTCCTATAATCTGCGTAGATTTTATTTTAAAAATATCTGAAGATTCATTTAGATTTATAATAAATAATTCTCCCTCCAATTACTTCTTCAGTTGTAGTATGGAATCAGCAAGCACACCAATACAAGTAATCAACTTGTCACTGAAACATTTGATGTCGGCCATTAATTACTATTGTCGAAAGTGCTTACCAAAGGCGCAACTTTTTTATTTTAAGGTGTTATTTTAAGTCAGTTATATGAGTCAAGCGTGGGAATATACCCTCGCGATACCCTCGAGGGAAATTTTGGGATTATATCTCCTGGCGACACAATGCCGCGGATGTATATTCACCTTCTAAATCTATTTTTAATCACATTAGGAAAAAGTAATACTTCTGGAGATAAAAGTTTCATTTGTAGCTGGGAATAAGGCTTATGTGGATTACTTTCCAATACATTTGGGTCCGTAAATATACCCAGTTATATACTGTTACATGATTTTTAATAATTAATTGGTAATAAACGTTGATAATTTTATCATTAGGGTTTCAAGTGTTGCGTTTTCTTGAAATTAAAATTATCCAATTCCCGCATGGTTAAACCATGACGGAGGGGTATAATTCAATTTAGCTGTTGTTTGCTCCCCAATATTCGAGCCTGAAGAGTTCCTTATCTACGCTGAGAGTGGCTTTTGTAGTGCGAGGAAAAACCCCTTCGGGAATAGAAAGAATGCAGATTAGTCGAAGCGGAAAGAGGAAAAAAATAAATGAACGCCGCCATGTATAATGCATAGTGCCGAAAAGGGCCCTTCGTGGAAGGAAGAGGATTGGTTTAGATAAATCTCCTTCGAGGGCATCCACTCATTCATGGCGCAAACCATTCCTTTTGTCTCCATTGTTGCCGTAACGATTGCCTGTCCGTTCGTATCTCAGTCAGTTACCCCGCGAGACATACACCAGGCTCACTCAAATCGTTCGGGATGGAGCACAAACAATTTGAATACATTTCCAAAGTCATCCCGCCATATGCGGCCGGAGAAGACGGCCAAAACCCCTGGAAAGAGAAGGAGTTGAACAGGGGCGCCCGCCCCCTGTGCACACAGTCAACCCGCACGGCCCCTCAAGAGACGCGGAGGCCTTCTCTCGTGGCAAGAGAGGGTGAGGCGATTGGAGGATAAATGGGGGTTGTTTGTGGCGATAGCGATGGGGGTGGAAGCACCCACCCTGATGGGAGATAACGAAGGATGTGCCGCGGATTAAAAAGTACTGGAAGCCGGGGAAAATGCATGGTGTTAGGGGGTGGAAAAGGAACGCCATTCTTTATTGGAGATATCCCGACATCTCTCTGTGCTTCAGTGCTTCCTTCGGCCCAGGGGAAGAAATCCAGCCACCTAACTCACATCTCATCTGCTCTCGAGTTACCATTGTAACAACCTCCGTCTCGTGCTACAAGGGGCTTACCCCCCGCGTCCTCCTGGCTGTGCCCTTAGCTACCTAATTCATTTTCTCCCCAACTTGGGCCTATTCTCCTAACCACCGTTATTTTTTACCCCGTGTCCTGTATTTTAACTCCTCTCCTTATCTTGATTAAAATTATTTTCTATGTAAGTAATCAATACAGGTTTTTTGTATTGTTATGCTACATTTGCCACTAAGAGAAGGAATCAGCGCTTCTATCTCTAATAACTCAGGATTCCCTCCTAAAATTATATCAGTCACTACTGGGGGACTGTCCTTTTCGTTTTCTTTTACCCAACAGATTTCGGAAACAACCTGGATGACATTATTAGCAATGATCATCGACCCTTAAGAAATTTAATTCTGAGTGATTGAAAAATAGGTTCATTTTGCCGTCAGATATTTTATCGTTTAAGTCCTATTGGCTCAGTATATTTTCTTCATGGAATATTTATCATTTTTTTAAACTCATAAATTAACTTTCTCTACAAAATAATCGTAAAATAGTCTGTCGTTGGTTAGTACAAATTTATAGGCCACTGAGTTGATTTCCATAAAAAATGTCAAAAACTACCCTTCTACTATCAAATATACCAACGCTCTCGTCCACTCGCTCTCGTACCTGATCGTCTATTTCATCCCTGTTCCTGGCCTGTTCATCCCTTTTCCTGGTTGTTCATTCATCCTCGTTCCTGGTGGACCATTATCAACCCTGTTCCTGCTTCGTCATCGCGCCTGATCAACCCATTCTTGTGGACGCCAGATTCATCCCTGACGGCCCACAGTCTCATCCCTGTTCCTGAGTATCCAGTCATCCCTGTTCCCGTTTCATCGCTGTTCGTCTCACGCCACACCGCTGACCCGGCATCATCTTTCCAGCGGAATATCCTCGTGCTCCCCCAGCGTTAGTGTCCCCTAGTGTTAATAAGTGATCCCATAGTGTAATATAGCCCTATTGAAGGGTAATTAGTGTTATCTAAGTGTGTGTTAGTGCTTACTAAGTGTCTAAGTGTTAAAAAAAGGCATACTATTTTACTATAAGTGATCTATAATTGTGTGTGTTCCCAAGTGGTTTTCATTCCCCTTTTCGAGTTTCACTTTTCCTTTTGTCTATTTTATATGCCAATATTTCTTTTGTCAGTGTAAAGTTAATTTTCCAATGGAGAATTTGAATAATTCCGATAGTGACACTTTTCGCTCGCCCTATCCCATACTCGGTCAGATGTCGCTTCAAGCTTCTGCTGCGATAATCAGCATTCCCTCAATAACTACAATGTCCCCTCATTTCCAAAATGCACCTCATGCAGTGCCCCGTCCTCTAAATATTCCACTCCCGAGCGACTCATCGATAAACCCTCTAGCTGAACCCATTGTCCCTTCCCTCACTTCGACCCCTGCGGCAACACTCCACAGCTCATGTACTCGGCGAAATTCCCCCCCCCCACATGACTCACTAAATGTTCCACTCCCGAGCGACTCATCGTTAAACCCTCTAGCTGAACCCTTTGTCCCTTCCCTCACTTCGACCCCTGCGGCAACATTCCACAGCTCATGTACTCGGCGAAATTCCCCCCTCCCACATGACTCACCTGAAATCCCTCTTGCCCAAGCATTTTTACCTGCACTTGTCCCAACCCCCGCGGTCGCACAGACAACCAACCTAAATCCTAATGTACCTGAATTCATCCCCTCACGCATAAGCAAAAAGCACTCTAATAGTTGCCAATCAACATCTAACATGTGTCATACATATTCCACGGGGAAGCTTCTAGAAAACAAAATAAAATGCTTTCCACGCTCTTTCAAAATGATACACCTAAATGTACAAAGTTTGCCAGCTCATTATGACGAGCTACGTTCACTTCTCACTAGCAACAATCTACACATCATATCCATGGCCGAAACATGGTTGAAGCCCTCCATGCCGTCTAAAGCAGTTGAACTCCCGGATTATACTCTTTTTCGTAATGATCGCGTTGGAAAACGCGGTGGTGGCGTAGGAGTATACGTACGCAACGACTTAAAATGTAAAGTACTTTCAATGAGTGAGTCCAACTATGACAGGAGGCCGGAATATCTCTTTGTTGAGATTAAAATAGATTTCACTAAGATTCTTATCGGCATCATCTATAGGCCACCTAAACTGGGTCACCTAGACGATCTGGATTCGGTAATATCGGAATACTCCACGGAATATGAACATATAATAATAGCAGGAGATTTCAATGCAAACTTTAATACAGATGCGCATGACACAGTCTACCTTAAGCGAATGTTCACCGAAAACAATCTCAAAATCCTACCTTTAGGCCCGACTAATACTACGAAAACTTCGTCAACATGGATTGATCTTATGGCTACGGCAAAAAGAGAAAAGGTTATTGCGCACGGACAGCTTCCAGTTCCTGGTATCTCTTCTCACGATTTACTGTACCTTGCCTATTCAGTTAAAGCTAAAAAATTCGAGCAGAAGTTTATAAGTCAACGAAATATCAGGGAAATAAACGACAATGAATTACTTAATGCAGCATTCTCACTTCCATGGGCCCATATTGAATTCACTGATTCAGTTGACGACAAAGTTGAGACTCTAAATTCACTGATGATTTATCTGCTTGACAAATTTGCTCCTGTAAAGATGATCCGAGTTTCGAAGCCACGAGCGCCCTGGTTAAATTCAGAAATAAAACAATCAATGGCAAAACGAGACTCAGCCTTCCGTTTTTTTAAGAAAACAATGACTCTCGATGCATTTCAAAGATACAAAAACTTGAGAAACAAGACGAAACAGCTTATAAGAAATTCGAAAATTAAATTCTTCCACTCAGTCACTAAATCTAACCACTCCTCGGGAAAATTGTGGAACAAACTTAAATCACTTGGTATAGGTAAAAGTAAAGACCTCATTCTCCCTCCTGACTTGTGTCTGAACTCCTTAAATGATAAGTTTTCCCAACCCCCGAACCTTATTCAAACCGAAATCAAAGATAAAACTCTGAAACTGTACGCCTCTAAAGACTCATACATATTAAATAGAGACCAAAAATTCGAATTTACCCCTATTACCCAAATACAAGTTGAATCGTGTTTCAAGAGAATCAAGTCTAAAGCACAAGGCTCTGATGGTATACCGCTAGATTTCTTAAAAAAGCTCTTTCCTGTTATTATCCCATACATCACCAATATTTTCAACTCCTCCCTATCTCAGAATCACTTCCCAAGTCAATGGAAGCGAGCGTTAATCAGACCTATTCCAAAAAAGAATAATTCCCAAGGGGAAAAAGAATTCCGTCCAATATCCTTTCTTCCCATCCTGTCCAAAGTTCTCGAAAAACTTGTATATGAGCAGTTAACACATTTCTTAAAGTGCAACAATATTCTTGATAAATGCCAGTCTGGTTTCCGACACGGTCACAGCACGTCTACCGCATTAGCTAAAATCACCGATGACTTGAGACGCTCCATGGATCAAAAAGAAGTTTCAGTACTCGTGTTGCTTGACTTTTCGAAAGCTTTTGATTCCTTAGACAAAGATATCCTTGCAGCAAAAATGAGAGGCATGGGTTTTTCTCCTACAGCAGTCCACTGGATAACATCATACTTATCAGGCCGGTATCAGCGAGTAATTACAAATGATTTATGCTCAATGTGGATCAAAACAGCAAGAGGTGCGCCTCAAGGCTCTATACTAGGACCTCTGCTATTTTCCCTGTACATTAATGATTGCCCTTCAGTGATTAACCATTCCAAATATCATCTTTATGCTGACGATCTCCAAGTATACCTAAATTCAAATGTTAAAAGCCTATGCAATGGAATATGTAATTTAAATAATGACCTAGAAAACATCAACAATTGGAGTAAATCCAATTTTCTAAGCATAAACCCTAGTAAGTCGCAGGCTATTATAATTGGATATCCGAAAATACTCAAGTCAATCGACAGGGATCAATTACCGCAACTACGCATTTCTGATTCTCCTATAAAGTACTGCGACGAAGTTATTAATCTAGGACTGGTCATTGATGAAAGTCTGTCTTGGTCATCTCACGTAACTAAGGTATGTAAAGCAGTGAATAAGTCATTATTTCCTCTAATTCGTTTCAAACACTTTATTCCTCTCTCCTTAAAGAAGCAATTAGTTTCAACCTTAATATTTCCCCATTTTGACTATGCCGATGTTGCCTTTCAAGACATATCTCAGGCCCTGTCAACTAAACTTCAACGCTCCTTCAACGCCTGCATTAGGTTCATATTTAATTTACATA
The DNA here is from genome assembly GCA_963573305.1 of Pyrrhosoma nymphula. Classification (NCBI taxonomy): domain Eukaryota; kingdom Metazoa; phylum Arthropoda; class Insecta; order Odonata; family Coenagrionidae; genus Pyrrhosoma; species Pyrrhosoma nymphula. The sequence continues at coordinate 127,696,321 of OY754334.1, read as the reverse complement.
TATCAGATCATACTACCAATTATATTAACAATCTCAATTGGTTAAAACCTAGTTCACGACGCCGGCTGCATATCCTTGGTCTTCTCTATCAAATTTTACAAACAAATACACCAGCGTACCTAAGAGACGAGTTTCAAACACTTAGTAGAGTACACGACTCAAATACGAGGGGAAATGATAAACTCGTTATTCCTCACCACCGGACAGTCAGATTCAATAAATCATTCATTGTGACCGCATGTCGCGAGTGGAACAACATTGACTTACCGCTACGTAAATCATCATCACTCGCATCCTTCAAAAGGGCACTATACGAAAAACTTCTCCGAGAACAACAACGAGACACATAAAACACCATGGGAACAGTAGGAAAGATTCAACACTAATCTCCTCCTGCCTCATCTTATATTCTTTTTCTTTCCAGGTACTGGGTGATATTTTCTTGTATTTGTATACATCCATGTTTACATTAGCTCTTTCTCAGTAGGTTTTCGCAGGTTTTTCACGCCCCCCTTCTTGTGTGGGCGTTTTCCTGCAGTGGGTTTTTTTCCAATAAGGACGACAGTCAATATCCTTAGGTTTTTCCCACGTTTGCTCACATCTTTTTACACTTTGCTAACTTATAATTTTGATTGTTGAATGTAATTCCAAGAGCAACTTGACAATGTATTTAACTGCAATAATTTTATGTTTGACGAGGGGTTAGATGGAAGATGGGACTTTCTAGTCCCAATCTCGCCCAATAAAGACGTTTTATTATTATTATTATTATTATTATAACCGTACTATTTGACAACTGGAATACCTCATCTGTTATATTTTGTGAAATATTGATTTTCCCCCGTCAAAATTGAGGTAATTATTTCACAACGCGTTTTATGTTCAATTAGAATTACCTAATGATCTACTTAAGTTATTTTGATTGTACATTATCATATTGATTCTTGGATTGCAGATAGTCAGTCGGCTATACCTCAGAAAGCACTGAGACATTTAAAATAATGTTTGATAAAATCATTGCGTAGTAAGGGCTAAACAGTGTTTCCGTGGAACTGCATACCACATTGCTCTTTCATCCTATAACATACTTCTTCGAATAATACTGGCTGAGAAAGGCATACGAAGCCACAAAGTCGTCCCTCTGGCCCCTGCAGGCTTATGCTGGAACTCACTGTCGATACTTACTTTTAACTAATGGACACGTTAACAGCGCTTTAAGGCACCCACTTTACAGGTATATTCCAGAACTCGCTAACTTGAGCCAAGTAGTTATCGTGACCATCATTGCCACTTCAAGCGGATTATTTCATTCTGAAACGGACGTTAGCAAACATCCTTGAAGCAGAAAGCTTAAAGGGGCTCGTTATCGTATAGTGCCTGTCTTTATCGCTTCAACGTAAGGCTTTACAGTGCTAATAACAAGAAAGAAGAGTTAATAGTAAGGATTTACAGTGCTAATAACAAGAAAGAAGTGTTGATAGGTACATGAAAGTTCAAACTTCCTTTGATTGTTTGTGTGCAGTGAAATACATGCTATGTTTTGATGTTTCGCGTACCTTGATCTCAAAATCTGAAAATGATCTTGAAATTGTAGCGGGACGTTTTCACACGTTTGATATTATGTATTGTGATTTTTTACAGAATTTGAATATGATTTGAGTGCGCCGGTTTACGTAACTTTTACAGTTTGTCGGTTAACACTTCAACTTAACAGAAATTTTTAAGTAAAATTTAAATTATTGAGATGTTTTGTCAACTTGCATACAATTCTTGTGGTTTTAGGGCCAGTATTACCAACTCGGATAATACCATTAACTCGGATAATTTTCCGAAAAACCGAGATAATACAATTTTCCTGTTTCATCAATAGCATTATCTCGGTTTTGGAGCATTATGTCGGTTAAAAATTTTACTGGCGATTTTCCTCGGTTACAAGCTTATTATCCGAGATAACCCGTACCTACACCCGAGCACATCGTAAGTTATGATATTATTTAATAAATATATAATTTTTTATTATTGCAATTTTACCTCTCAGGGTATTAGTACCATTTTGCTTTATATTTAGAAATGCGTTTGTAGGCTGTACGAGGCATATTATGGTCGAAATTAACTATAAAATTTTTCTAGCGACGAAAGGTAAACAAGGGAAATCCCTCACTTCGTACTATGAATAACTTTCAATAGTGTATTTAAGCGTACATTGATAATAAATTCATTCTATTACATCATTGATACCATGCTTGATATTTATCTAACGTCATTTATTCGCGTAGTAAGAACTTAATGTACAAATTTCCCTCACAAACGTCCCAGGCGAAGAGGACACTGAATCACGTTACAAATATGTATCATAATTTAAGACTTTTGTGCCAGTTTCCCCCAAAATTATTAAGTGCGACTTGATATATGTAAGCAGTGATAGTTTTTGTGTGTAAATAAGACCCTTGGGAACATTATGAAGAACCATATGCGCCTAAAATAACTCAAATCGGAGGCAAACATGTAATGCCATGCCGTGATGACGCATTCTTGAGGATATAAAATGACATATTTCCCAATTGTTTACTTGTGGCGTCGTAGGCTAGTGGTTAGTGCTCTCGGCTCCAGGTACGAAGGATACCGGTTCGCGCCCATCGGGAGTAATTATTTTTTCTTTTTTTTTCAAGACTTTTTTTTACGCTCTGGAGCTTTCAGTTGGAATACATTCATCTGGAATTTCTGAATTTTCAAAAACAGTGTCGGAGAGTAGGGCCAAAACATTAATTATATCTGTTGCTTAGGATGTTTTTAAGGTGAAAATTATCTCGGCGATTCTAAGCGAATGATACGGGATCCCTCTTATCCAGTTCGAGAAATGAAATTTATGTTCCTGGTGCACGCCTTCGTCATTGCCATATCCCGTTTCAAATCCTGATAAGATTTCTTTGGAAGCTTTGGAATGCAATTCAGTTACAATGAAAATGCAACTATAGAAATGTGCGCTTCATCAATACCTTTTTTTATTCAAAACAAGAATGTCAAGGACAAGTCTTCGCTTTCTTATTTACCTCTTTCATTTTAGTGAATGTACATACTCTATTCCCACGTCTTAAATTGTCATTAAACGCAGCTACTTCACAATCAATTCAAAGGCAGCGAGGGAATCATCACAGACCACGGTCCCGCCAAAGTTAAACTATCTGAAGATGACCCACAATCCTCGGGAAAAAATCAAGTGACAACAAATGACAGGCGGCACGTTCTCATTGAATGTAACTTGGAATTTTACTGTTCACTCACAAGGGGTGTAATTCTATCTAAATTGATGGTGATAGCACAGTGGTTAAGATTTTTTTGTTTCCCTCTCTCAACCTGCTGTCAGTAGGGCCATCAAGAATGTTGCTAGAGGGATAATGGAGGAATTAGGCCAACATTGGATTAAATTTCCTGCTACTGATGAGAGACGGAATGCCATTAAAAGAAGGTAGTATATTCCCTTAAAATTTGTTCATGTAATTATTTCCTAAGAATTTCTTGATTTATTTATGCCTCTATGCTTATTATATATTCAACAGATTCATTTGCTGATAGGAAGCGCCCCGATGCAAATTCCCGGTGCTGCCCCATGTACTCCACCTGTATATCCAGCTGCCTAGAGCTTGCCCTTCCTCTTCTTCCTTCCTCTTGCTCTACAAAGATTAACGTTTAAAATGTTACCAAAGTGAATCACATGAACCAAAAATAGCACATAATATTTTATAATACTTACTCGTCATATTTGCCTTCTTCTTTCTAATTTGCTCCATTGCTAATTATTTATAGTATTTAAATATATAATATATTATGTATAATATTTATATACTTATTACGTCGAGTACTGTAATAGCAATAAAAAATTATAGTATATACTACAGTATGTAAAAAACGAAGCATAAGTAAATGTGACATGGTTTATCATTAATCGCAATAAGTACGAATTTTATACAGAAAATTCTGCATGCCTTACATTTCAGAAATATTTAATGAATGTTAGTATTGTTGTTATTTGCATCTCAAAGCTTGTTTATTTTGTGTGGTACTATTTACGATAGTTTGTCATGTATATTTGAATAAATATAAAGTCATTGGTGAGTAAGTGTGAAAAAGTTGTGTGAAGATAAAATATAAGTGTTGTTATAAAATATATTTGAAAACTAATAAACAAGAAGTATTAGATAATATAGCTTGCGTTGAATTTGATACAAATATCTATAATTTATTTCAACTTAGAGTGATATATAAATAACAGAAATTGCAGTACCTTTTTTGCGCCTTTCTTCTCTGGATTTTGTTCATTTCGCTCTTCATTTGCTTTCTTCTGCATTTCCCTATTGGTCATCACATAGCTACGTCACCGACATCGGTGACGTAGATGGCTAAGCCATTAAGGAGACGGATTCAACGACTTTCGCTTAACCACCGGTGGTCCAGAATATGATGCTAAAGTTCCTTCCGTTAGCTGTTAAGGCTTCGCGCTTTAAGTAGCTCATGTCTACCCGTGTTCTGGAATAAGCCTGCTGGACTTCCTCCAGCCGAGCGACTACCACTCAATCCTTGCGACCCCTTATGAGGGGGAGGGAGACCAGCAGTGGAGGGCGGGGGACTAACCCTTTCGCCTTGAGTCAACCATTTCTCTCGAGTTAGACGTCGGCCCGCGTGATGTAGTGGGGGGCTCTTCCTCCTCGTCCTCAGTCCGGGCCCCTGCCTCCTTGCCCTTCCCACTCCCCTTCCGACTCAATGCATGCGTTTACCCCCGTCCTTCCACCGTCCTTAACGGTGGCCAGACGCATCAACCCTGCGTCACTTCCCCAACCCCTCCCAACCGCACCCATCAGTCAACTGGTTGACCCCGCGTGCGGGAGGCGCTTATCTCCTCTTCCTATCACACCACTTTCCTCCCCCCCCCCTCCTCCCACCCTCCCTCCCCCTCTCATCCACCCTCCCCTCAAATCACGTGAAGTGCCGCCATCGACCCCCTCCGAAGCATCACGGTGAATTTTGCCCTTACCCGTCGCTCCTAGGTGTGATTTCTGTCATTCTGCTGTAGTTTATCGCGTTTCTTTGATTTCTATGCTGCGTACAATATCTTTCAATCAGGACTGCTCTGAAATCGTTTTTCGTATCGTGTTATCAAAAGGTTATACCTAGCGTGGTGGAGACAAGACTAAAATTTTCATCTTCTTTCTTCAGTATGAGCTATTGGCAGTGTCGAGTTTAAGGAAATAGTTCTGTTCGGTAAGCACACGTGATGAAATTCTACCTTCTCCTATGATTTAGGACATTGGCATGGGGACTTAGGCAGCTTTGTGATGTACTTAGCTCTACGCTATTTGTTATGTCCACCCTAAATTGAGGCATCCTGTTGAAAAAGCTGTACTTTCTTGCTTTCGTCTGACAATGATTTCTAATCTACGACTGTCAGCTATAGTTACTGATATTTTGCGAATTTAAAGGTTTAACTTAAAGTTAGGGAGGTGAAACCTTAGATATTGCATGCTTTTCTATGATTCACAGCTACAAACACTTGGTTTCAGAAGCCATACTAATTAAAAATTCCTTTCGTTCACCTAAAGAGGCAAGCTAACCATCACTTAGTGTTTTGAGGTTATCTAATCAATTTAATGAATGATTCGAATGATTCGGTACCGCGAAATCGGAAATATAATACAACTTTTTTGTGACATCTCCTTCCTGCCAAATTTCAGTTTTGACAAAGCCCAAGGCCAAAGATAATATAAAACCCAAGGCCAAATCAGCAACTGTAGAATGTGTCTCATGAGTTAACTTTCCGCCAAAAATCTTCGACTAATTAGCTTCGATATCTCCTTTGACCTTTGACCGAATGATTTCCGTTATTAAGTTTATTGGCCTTTCTTATTATTTTTTTTTGATTGGTAATACTAATTTGGTTTATTCCTTTGAAGTTCGGAGAAATTAAGAATAATGTATTGATATTTTTCTTTTTGTCCAGGTAATTATAAAAATCCTGGACTTTTTCTATAAAGTCTACAAAATTAAGGTCAAATTCAATTTATGTACTGAAAGGCACTTAATGTAGGAGCTATAAGAGAGGAAACAATAAAGAAATTGTCGTTTTCCTACCCATTAAATTATGTTAGTTGGATATTTATCTCATTCGAAAGTTTTGATGTCTTTACTCGTTATTAAATAGAGTAACAGCACGATCCAGTTTTCATTCAGGTCGTGAGATAATCGCATAAGATATTTATTATAAACAGCTAAATAGATATGAAATTGGGAAATACTGGATCTCACCAAATTAACTACGCAAAAACTAAATTATGAAAAAATGAAAATTAAACGCCTCTGACACATGTAACCCAAGCTTTAAAACTCACGAAAATATGTATTTTTTCGGAAATCAGTTGAATCCATCCGCAAAAAAATGTATTACCTACTATGGAAAACAAAAAACACTTATGTTGAACCGAGAAAATGTTCTTTTTCTTATTTATAAAATTCCTATCTCAGTTCTACGTTTTGTGTTTAAAGTCTATTTTTAGTGTTTCTATGAAATGAGTGTTAGCCTCGACCGTTCTTTTTACTCTTCTTCACGTGTTTTTTTTACTATTTAGAGATTATTACGTATTTCCCCGTGCACTTGAACGCTCCGTGTCCTGCTGTGGTAACTTTACCCACTAAGTTTACTGGAGTTATAAAATTTTCAGCTCCACCTACACGCACTCCAAGCCCGTACCCCAAAATTATGCCACCACCACTGTCCAACCAACTCTCTTCGGCAAATTCCACGTTTCCGTTCCCATCCATCATTTCCTACCGCCCTTTCAGCCCGACCCTTTCTCAAAGGTGCACTCCTCCCTTCTCCATTTGGTAATCGTCGTACACCTCCCTCAGTCATTGTCACACTCCGCATCCGTCTTTGGGCTTAAACCAAAGCATTCAGTCATACATGAGTCATGCATGTCACATTGTGTCCGTCTCCCTCATCTGTTCTCTTTTCCTTACATTGGATATTTCTTAGCGATATCCATCGTCACGAAAGGTTTGATGAAGTCCTTTCGTCGCATTAGCGCTCTGATCGAAATCTTAATTATGCGTGGTGAGTTGTTTGTTACTGTTCTTCAAGGAGTTAATTGTATGATGAACAGAGTAGGTAGCGATGTCAGAGCTGCAACATGCAGACGAACGAAAGATGATTGGAATACTCCCGTGCCAATTTTTAACAGAGATGTGTGTTAGGATCAATATATGTATGTACTATTTAAGGTTGACCGTAAGGAAAATAATGGAATACTTTCAAAAATGTCAACGAATATTTTACTTATTTCTAAACTCCATACTTCTCCCGCAACTATAAAGGTATGTCACATTTAGCCATTGTTTCAAGAGTTCCCTCATCTTTAATTGAAGCTAAGTATTTGGACATCATCGTTTGATTTGGAGTGAAAACTAGATAAAATTTCCATGCATAATACTATAGCATTCAAATTCTATTAACCTTCCCTCAAATATTTTTTTATTATAAAGTCCTGTCTAAGTCTTATGCGTGTTTTCGAGTCAAAGAGAAACTTTTATTTTGAGTAAGTATGACTAGAATTTGACCGGTCAATGCCTGTTGAATCTTAGGTCATGACGAAGCACTGCCTCTCTTACTTCTTATGTGCAAATAATGTCATTATGTTCCTGAATTTGTCCAAGGTAATACGGCTTCGAAAACTTTGTGGCCACCTTGGGACATTTTCGCTGCCAATTGCGAAACGCATGCTAACGTATGAAATGATAAGAATAGTGTCTATCTATTACAATCCTAATTTTAGAACCAAACTTGGAGTAAAACGCAGATGGTTACTTAATGAGCAAGGGATTTTATTTGAGATAAGTAAATGACAAACAACTTTGAATTTTTAATGTTGCATTCATTGTTCTCTTTATAATTGGGTGTTTTACTTCTAAATTAGGTATCTATTTGTGCAATTGTTGAGAGTGTTTATGTGAACGGATTAAATTATAAGGTTATATGACCAATATGTTCCAACTCTCAGTCGCGAGCCAAAATCCGTCTAGGGAACTGTCTGCTGGACAGGCTTACGCATTCCTTGCTCCCCCCACATGCTTTTCCCCGCAATTTCCCCATTGCTCTCTCTCCTCCCCCCCATCCCAATTTGCCTTCTCTCCCGGTACACTCGGCCCATCATTACCCCAACATCATTCACAATTTCCGTCTCTCATCTCTTCCCGCTTTCCCCCCCTCGGTCCACCGCACCACAGGCCCTTCCCGCCCCTTGCCTTTCGCCTGGATCCGCCGCACCCTGCTGATCCTTGCGCCTGACACTTGCACGCTTTCCGGGCACTCTCGCTTTCGTCCATTCCTTTGGAGCGCGGTCGGCGGCCCTGAAAAGAGAGAGACAGGGCCCAGAGCTGAGGCCGGCCCTGTAAGTAGTCTTTGCATCCGTCACCCTCAATGCCAATCTGTTGAGGGTCCGAGCACAAAGGGACCCCCTGCCACTCGCCCCAGCCATCCGGGCTCTTCCAATGGGGAGATGTAGGAAGCGCGCCAAATGATGTGCGCGGGACAGTACGCAGACGGACAGGCGGACGCGGGGGAGGCTAGCGACCCCCAGCGTCCTTGCCCTGCCCCTCCCCCCCTAGCACTCCACCCCCTCAACCGAATGAAAGGAAACCATGATTTTAATCAAGCTCCAGAATGGGATAGCCTCCCGCCCTCTCTATCCACCTCCACCACTGCCGCTTCCTTTCACCTACCCGTGTGTGTACTCTCATGTTTCCATCTCGCTCCGGCCTATTCGTCCATATCCAACCTGCATTCATTCAAATCCCATGAATTTGAAGCTGTCGCAATGGATATGATCCTCGTTCCACATCATCAGGCAAAAGCGACAAAAGATGAGACTTCGGAATCAAAAGTTTAACCCGCGCATCATGTACGACTACAACAAAAAGAGAGAAGCTGTTTTTTATTCACTAATAACCATTTACTCCCATTTTCTATCCTATTTGCTAATGACATTCTTCCTGCTATTCGCGGCAGAATACATGACACACCTTGTCTCACACATTTGAGATGGTTCGTTGAGTAACATGGAAGTAGAGTGATATGCATACCTCTAGTGCCGCTTAGTTTCTGAAAAGGCGCTATCAAATAACCTAAGTAAGTATTTGGCTGGCCATAGAATCTGCCTGTGTTTTACTATTTTCGTTTTCTAAGCCTCTAATCTATGTTACATTATTTTAAATTTTATTTACAATTTTATAGTTTTAACAGCGCTGACGTATAATCCAAATATTTCATCTCTTGGCATGTCATGGACCTCTCTAGCCCTTTCAATCTCGTCATTCACTATTCTGCTATTTACCTGTTTCCTCTCTCAGATCAAATTCATTCTCTCAAAATGACCCACCCTGAGAATCAAACTCATTTCATACTTGTCCATCACTTAAGAGTGCAAAGCTATATTCTTTTCCTCCCAGAAACATTCATCAACCAATCCACCGACTAGGGTATTCGCAAAAAAATACGCCTTCCCTTTTCACTTTAGAGACTCAGCTCATTTCGTGTTGCAAAGTCCTCCCCCAACCATTCCGCCAGATTTCCGAGTGATATCCGGGATTCTCTCCTTTCATCATAATGTGTCCCTTTCACGCGTTTCCCCTCTCATCTGTTTTTTATCCCATCTCATCCCTCCTGTCTTTTTTAGCTCTGCGGTCTGTCCGGCTTTCATTACTTTTTTTCGCCCAATGACGCCGCCTTATGTGAGGACTAGGGTCTTTCGAATATCACGCGTGGCGTTCCCAGTGAAACTGCAAGCCTGGCACGCGTAGATACGCTGACGTACGCGCCTTACTTTTCTTTCACTGTCCTATCTCAATACTCCTCCATGCGAAAGGGACCCAGTTAGTTTTTTTCTTCCCTGCTCGGTTGCGTCAGTTACAGGCTGCCGATCGCGTCCCAGGGTCGAATGCAGGGAACCATTTCGTCCACGAGTGGGAAGGGTGGTAGGGGAGTGCTAGGGTTTGGTTGTGAATCCGCTAAGATAACTATATCCTTCCTCTCCCGGCAATGGCGGGCCGTTCGATTCCATTGGAATACGGATTAAATCAGTGGAGGGAATAGCAATGTGCGATCCAGATATAGCCTGGAAGATTATACTACTCAACTGATATGGGTATATTTTTCACAGTCATGTCCGATGAAGGTGTTAAATTTGTCGCATTCCCGCATCGGAGACTCACTTTTCATCTTATTAATGCGCCTTCCTCTGTTTTCCATCTGTGATGTTAATCCGGACGGTTTGGTTCACTTTGACCTTTGACTGTATATCTTTGACTTAGACTGATTTTGAACTTTTGACTCATTGCAAAATCGAGGCTGGTGGTTACTTGGTGCGCTGAAGACGCTTGTATCTTCAGTCATGGGAACTGGTGACCTATGGAATGTTTGAGTACTATAAGAAGTGCCATTCTTTTTAACAGTTGGTTCTAAACTCTGCATTTTCAACCTTATTTTTGGTTATAAATCAATTCAAAGAGTAAAAAAAAAACAGATGTGTAAATTCCCAAAGTGAGCTATATTTTTATTTTTGTTTCCCAGTTGTTATCGAATTTGAGGACTTAAGCGTCCTGTTTCATTTACCTATACTATTTTTCAAAATTCCTTTTGTTTCACGAAGCGTTAGTGTCAACATATTAAATTAGAAAATGCATCGAGTATGTCACATTAACATATCCGAGATCACTTCAGAACCCATGTGTTGAAAAATTTATTTGATTTCTGGTACTTTTGTATAGGTATATTAATTTCATTTCATTTATTTTTTACGGGAGATGACGATAATCAAAACCCCAAAATATATAGCCTTGAACTGTACCATTTTAATGAGCTCATTTATATTTTATTGCTTTTTTCCTGCAAGGACTCGAATAAAACATGGTAGAATTAATTCTTTTTAATATTTGGTTCGAGACTTTCACTTTCAGCCACTATTGCTAGCAAAAATTGACTCTAAATAATATTTTTACTCATATCTTGGTTAGATCTTCTTTCATTCGGCCTTTTCCCAACATTCAACTTTCTCTCAACATGCCTTACCTTGTAAACCCCATGATAATGGTCCAATATTCCAAAATCCCGAGAAAATTGGTAGTATTTGGTGACCCGTAATGGCGTTATTCAAAAGTTCGGAAGCCACTCAGTACTCTTCTTTATCTTTGCTCCAACCCTCCCTGCCTTTCAACAACCTCGGTTTAAGTTTCTTGTGTCTCCACTTCGGGCTCAAGAGCATTTGCTCCACTTATCTTACTCTTTCTCGTCTACATTTGATATTATGCCTTTCTCCACTATCAAAACTTCTTCCCGTAACTTTATCTTTCGTTCTGTCTTACGCGCTTTGGCGTCTCTCGAGTCTTCTGGCTCTTCCAACCCTCCGCGACGTTATCTACTTCGCCCTCCTACAGTTCTCCTTCTGCACCTCTCCCGCCCCCCCCCCCCTACACTCCCTCTTTGCCTTATCTCCGGCCCCTGCTGGCCCCGCATCACCTCTCGACCTCCGGCGCCATTTCCACCTGCCTACTTATTTCCTTTTCCGAACTCCTCTCTTCACATTTCCACATCCTTCCGCTCTGTTTTTTTCGAGTTACTGTGTCATTCACATTCTGGTTGACATTCTCCTCCCATTTTTTCATATTTTTTAATCAAACATTTGCCAACAAAAATGTTTTTAACGAAACAGAATCCTCAAAGTATATCTTTTTTGTAATTTTGGTGGCTACTTTTGAGTTTTAATTCGAAATAAAACCTGTTGGGTGCATGACAGTGAGGATCTCTTAGTTTTTTCTTTTTAATTTAGCATCATATTCAATCAAGTTCCGATGCAAAATCATTCTTTACTCCTTGACGAATATATTACACATGCTATGATGTCAAATTTCTAATTGTCTGATTTCCTAATTTTTATTATATTTAGTAACGAATAGCAGTATTATTTAGTATTTCACTGCTGCGCTATTAATGTTATTGTGAACGTGCACTCGCCATTTTTCTACCCAAGACACTTGGGAAATGTCTACTGTTGAATGAATGAATGAATGAATAGTTTATTGATGCTCTGGGAAACCCATAAGATCAAAAAAGAATAAGTACAGGAAAACATTCTGCTCAAAATACAATAATATAGCATAGCATATCATAACATAGCATATCAATAATATAACATAGCATAGCATAAACACAAGAGCAATTGAAAACAAAGGTTCTCACAAAAATCAAAGAAATCAACACAAAGATTCATACATTTTAAAACAGCAGTGCTACTGTTTTAAATATTCGTACAGTTTCGTCTTAAAAGATTCCGGAGTGGAGGAGCATTTTATTGAGGGGGGTAATGAATTCCAAAACTTGGATGCTATAATCGGGAAGGAATTTAGGTATTGGTTGGTACGCGCTTGGGGTATGTGGAGAAGGTTTTGGTCTGCCCGAGTTCTTCTGACGGAAACAGTAGTTCTGAGGTTGATTAGGTTATAGAGGTATTCAGGCATATGAGTATGAAAGTTGTTGATAGTATTTTATCTTTAACTTCCAGTGAGTGAATCAAATAAGGGTGCCCCTAAATTCAATTATAAACTTGTTCGTTAACTGTTTTAGGCTTTTTGAATCTTAAATGGGAAATGTCTAGGGTATCAATTGGATATTTCTTTCTAAAAATGATATTAAATCATTAATTGCTATTTGCGGCAATGAGAAATTAACTTATCGTATCATCTTTTTAAACGCATGAAAAATATACTTTCCTCTTACTGCATCTCTCTCAGTCAATTTAAGTTTACGTTTTTCTTCCTATGAATATTATTTTTGGTTATTCTGTATGCATAGAGCGAACAAGTATTACGCAATGGTTCGTATGAATAAAATTCCGGGAAATGGCCTACCACGATGGAAACACCGGTTCCCATTCAGCCATTGAAGTTAAGCATCGTTGGGCTCGGCGTGGATTCAGAGGGGTGCTTCTCGTCCGAGTGCTGTTGCCCTGTCTGTAAGTCACAGACAGCATGTGCATAGTGACATTAGCAGTCGAATTACGTTAATAAATACTAATACTAGAATGAAGTTCCATGATCTATTTCAATCCTCATTGGGGAAAACCCCAATTTCTTGTTGTAAAGCTTCGGAAAATAAATGTTTGATTAATTCTTCCACAGCATGTTATGTTCGTGAGCACTGATATTTCAATTATCCGACTATGTTACAATGGGAAGCGATACAGACTTGTCTCAGGTGAGTTGAACTGTCTCTTTCGCATCCACTGTCACAGCTTCAATTATATTTTTATGAACAGGAAATGAAGGGGCAGAATTGAATGGCACCCGCACTGTGGATTTCTCAACAGCAGATTGCCCAAATCACCCACCCCACACATTCTCTGATGATTGTCTCGGCTTTAGTGGCGACGAATTGAGACAACTCTCCCAATCTGTCCACCCTATCCTCTTTCCCCTCAGACCCTCCCGATTTCACCCCCTCCTCCCTCCAACCTTCCCCCTCGTCGCACCCCCGCTTCCTCTTCCCACCTCCACATCTTTCCAAGACGTCCATTATTTCCCATTGTCTCAGCCAATCGCTTTCCCTACCCCCCCTCGCCCCCTAACTCCATTCCCCCACTCCACCGCGCTCCCCCCTGGTCCACCTCACTCCCCCTTTTTCCATAAGCCTCTACCCACCTCCGACACACCATCTTACCCCAAGGCTATGAATCTATTCCGCCTGTGCGATATCGTCCTCATGAAATTGAGTTCCTACCTCACCCCTTACGGGCAAAAGGGTTTTCCATTCCCTCACCCCCCCATGGTTCCTCGAGCACCGTATCTTCCCATACCCGTACCTCATCTCCAACCCCATGGCGAGCACCCCTCCCCCCACACCCTGAGATCCCTACCTATCTCCTTATTCCATACCACCCTCACCACCCCCTCTATTTCCTTCCTAACATCTCTCATCCTTCCTTGCTCTCCTTTCCTCCTTCCTGTAACATATCCATGCGAAGTCAGAGCGGCTTTTTCCGTCCTTCTGCGAAGCAATTTCGGTCGTTCTACAGTTTCCTCCTCACCGTCTCTTTGACTTGACTATTTTGCTGGATTTCGAATCATAAACCCACCAGATACTGCATGTGCGCATATGAATGTGTACATATATGAAGGAGAATGCAAGTACATATCTGGATTTTAGAAATATTACGTAAGATACCTCCTTAATCCTACTTTTGGATACTCATAATGAGAAATATTCCCTATCTTTTCGAAGTACACACCTGTTTCGTCAAAGTTGTTTGTCAATAGTAGTCATCAACAAATTGATCTTGATGTTATACCAAATATTATAGCTGATCAACATGAAATCAAGTATTCCCTAAGTGCCCGGAATCTAGGTTTTCTGGGCATTTTAGTTATCACAAATTTCAAAAAGGATTAATTCAATTCTGTATGAGTTGAAAATTTATAAACATTTACATACTGTAGATACCAGAAAGAAACTCTTTCGCTCACTTATCTTTCCTCATCTGGACTAATGAAGCTTTTTATTATGCAAGTAAATATTTTGCATTTAACCACAGCCCTTGACTTTGAAATACTATTTTGTTAATAATGTTAAATAAATTAAGGTATTGCGCTTTGGTCCAATATAATCTTTAAAAAGCAATTTTAATATTTATTTCCATCATATATTTTTCGTCATTGTACATGGCTTAACGCCTGAGACCTCTTTAGAGAGGGGTTTCTTCTCGGGTTTCCAACCGGGTTAAAATCTCTATTGTAGTCGAGCATCGAAACGTCGGCCACAAGGGAGATTTTAACCCGGTTGGAAACCCGAGAAGAATTCATTCATGATATTTAACTTGTTTTGCGATCCTTGTTAAAACCTGTCACACAAATTTTGTGTGGCTCAGTATTATTTTTATTTTATCTCTATCAATTGAGGGTTTGATTCTAAATACTGCCCAATAACTTCAGATTGCAATGAGAAGATATATATAATATGGGAAAATATTATCATCATCAGTAGTCATCTATCAGAAGATTGGTTTGCAGTAGCTACCTGACAACGGCTTTATCCCCTCGTTAGTCTTCGCTTTTATGTCCTTCACTCTGCCTACTTTGCCTGATGAATTCCATTCTTGGTCTTCTTCTGTAATTTCTCCCATTAATTTCCCCACCCATTATTGTATTCAATATATTATTTTATCGCCAATTGCGTCCAATTTGTTTATCTTAAAATATTAAACGGCGTTAAAAATTTACATTTCTCGCCGCCATCTGAATTTTATGTGCCATATAAATTTTATCGTCGCATTTCATTATGTTGAGGAGCGTCCATCCGTACTTTTTTATGGTTCTATTTGGAGCATGTCTAGGAGCTCATGGTGCGTGAAAGTAAAGTTTTCCACGCCCACACTAAAAGCAGATCCATTTCAAAGTGCTGCGTTATCTTACGTGTGCATGGACAGAATAACGGTCGCAGGAATCCAAAATGCATTTCTGTTTACTTTACCACCGCACTGCGGGCAGATTACCGTGGACAGACATGAAACGACACTTCCTTAAAGCTATCCCCAGCGCAAGACGCTAGAGGGTAATAATAATAACAGCAGGAAGATGTTTCGCCTCTTCTTATCATCCAAACCCAGAAAATATTCTCTCACGACGACGCTTCTGGTTGCTCAGGTATTACCCGAGAGTAGTAATTCCCGGAATAGATAAGGAAATCCCATGTATCGGCTTCATGAGCAGGAATAGCCCTTTTAGGAATGGACGAGTTGGGACGCTGAGTATGTTATCTTTTAAAGCCACCCCAGAAGCTTGTGTTGGACGGCATGTTCTCAGGACAACGGATTGAGAATGCTCCAGGAATTTCTTAGCGCGAAGAGAGAAACTTATTCCACGCCAGGACCACGTTTCGGGAGGGTGATGAGTTAGGCGACAGCATTCCTTCGACCTCTAGTGCGTTTGTAGTGCCCGCTCATTCCGAATTATCTTTTAGAGATTCTTAAGGGTGACTCCCTCTCTCACTTATGCTTAAGATAAGACACGAATCACAGCGCAGAACATTAAGGGCGACCTCTCCCGGAGTTGTTATAGAGTTGTACGGAAAGTCGTAACGATATGCAGCCGGGGCACTTGGTTGAAACATCTCCCCGGATATCTGACGGCTTTTAGTCAATGCTTTAAAACGCTCAGTGTGATAGATTTCTACTGTAACGGTGAGGGTGCTAGGCGACTGTGTAACTATTCGACTTCGTGACTATGCTCCGTTGGAACAATTTTGTGCTTTAAATATCAGTTTCGGTAATCCCATGCCGATGAGTGGTAAAAATCATATTAGAGGTCATCCATAAAACATCATAGGTATTAAAAACTTTGAAAACAGTCTAAGTAACTTTCCTTTCCACTAATGCGTAATGGCTGTTTACAAGTTTTTCTTAAGACCACGTTCCCATTGGTAATACATTGTACTTACTATCAGCACTTTTATAACGCACCACACAATCCGTGAAAAATGCTGAATTTTATTGGAAAATATGGCCTTAGCATATAAACCGAGCTCTGACTAAAAAATTATCCGTTTTAAAGAAAAATGTTTTTGAGCGATATTGTGAATATAATTTGTCGTTATATCTTCTCATTCTGGACATGATTATGAAAAAGGTTCTCTTGGGAGCTAAAAGAGAAATCATATTTAGTTGAAATTTTTATTTACCATATTTGCCTCACATTTGTTTCATTTGCAAGCTAATATCTATTAAAATCAGAGTCAGGTTTACAAATTGCAATAATCAACACAGGTCATGTCGAGAAAGTAATACTTCACGATATTTAAATAAATTTTTCTTTCGCAATCTTACAAAATTAACAAGGTGATTGCAAATTCCGGAATTAATATTCACTTTTTGATCCTCATTTAATGTAGTATTGTATACTAACACATGAAAGATGCATTAGTGTGTGCAGTTCAACAAAATTCAATCAGGCATCATTTATTCAAGCTGATGCATTTATAACCTAGGAAGGCGCAGTAATTTTAAATTGATGATGAATGAATATTTAATTAATCTCAAACAAACTCGGCACTCTTAAGCCCTTATTATTTATTTAATGGGCCCTCACAGCCTAGGCTGTGTTATTTCTCTATAGTAAAATGGGTGGTTATTTGCATAAATTGTTTTTAACTGTAAATAATAGTGCTGAAATAGCGGTTAATAGTGCAATGTTAAGTTGAGGAAACAGGATGAGCGGATTTGATGAAATCTTAAATATCCAGTTACTTTGAAGAGTATTATGGTTCTGAGTCAAACATAACTTCAAATTGATTGAAATAGCTTTGTGACTTACGATTCAAACTTCAGTTCAGGCATTAATGGCTATTTTTCCTTGATGTATTAAGTAGTTAATTATTAACAACATATTTCAGTCGTCCAAAGCATATTCATATCCTTTCGAATGCTAAATCTATGGACGTTATTGGTTGCATTGTTCGGTGGCTACAGACTTTCAATGTAGTTTGAAAATCATTTCAAATGCCCAGTAAAAATACCATAATGTCAGTAAATGCTACAAATTTTCATTTTTACAATAAGATTTAATGGGGTTTGGAGAAAATTAACGATATGCGACGCTCCTAATGGGTGTGTGATTTCAATTTCGTAATAGATTTCTAGTTTTCATGTGAAGAGTGATTGGATATAAGATTTTTGAGGTGCGGAAATGGAGAATAAATTAATGACTAATCAACATCTATTTATTACCTTGCGAGCCATCGCAGAGGAATGTGGCAGGGGACGTTAAGATACCAACCATGGGTGGGAGGGAATAGAGAAAAGGAAGTGGGAGAGGACAGAGGTCAATTGTATGTTAGTGATGTGTCTTAAGTTAGTGTCACGCTCTTTGTTTACAATCACTAATGGTTAGTGAAAAAAGAATGTTCTTTTATTTTGGCAGTGAATCTCTCTCCTATTCTGACACATCTATCAGTTCTAGAGATATTGCGCCAACATATAGCGCCAAGCGTTCTAGAGATATAGCGCCGAAATAGAGTGCAACTTCTATGTAACCCTTTTTATTCCCTCGTAGCAGTTCTTAACGAAAAGTGCTGTTTTCTTTTGTATAGATTTTAAAATGGAAACTAAATATCTGTGCAGGGCCGCAAACGCCCACCTCGTATTCTACTATGGCCTAGCCTGAGCAAAGTTGCATCTCTGTTTCAGTTTTTCTCTGTAGAGTCTTCTTTCTATTCGCTAGATAAATTCTAGTTTCTTCATGTAGCGCCTCAAATGTTTCGTGTTTCCTCCATGCTATGTTTATTAGGGTGATTCCCGAAACATGGCTTGAGGACGTAATAAGATATACCGACATGTTGGAGATAGCAGATAGTGCTAGAGGTGAAAGTTTCCAGATAGTGTGGAAGAGGGAGTGTAAAGATAACAGTTTGAGTGGGGGCAGGAAAAGCGAATGGTTAAAAATGGATTTAACATTAAATAAATTATTAACATAGTGTAGGAGACATTAAAGAGGACTCCAAATTGCGGGAAACATTGTAGGCAGGATTGACGATAGAAACATTAGTTGAACGGTTTAGTTGAATAGGTATGAAGATGATACCTTGGCAATAAAATAACTGGATGGTTATGATAAAAAATACCCCCATTTTTTTAGAAAAAAACCTCCATTTCTTTAACGAGAAGTCACTCAAAACTTTGAATGAATGAAAACCTGAAACATGATAATTGAATGAATTTTCCACTTGAAAATTTCGCATCACAATTTACGTTTTCAAATGCCTAGTATGATTGTGATGTTATGATAAAATAAATTATTAAGATAGTGCCTGGTTTTCCCATGACTAATGGAACTTAGGGCCAAAGTGATTGTTATGGGGATTGTGACCTTTACTCCATGAGACTGTGGGAATTAAATATGTATTACTAATGGCAAATTCAGTGTGGAAGGCAAGGCAAATGAGTTTTCTTTCCACACGGCCGCAGCCAGACGGATAAACACCCGCCAGCCTTAAAGAAACCCCACCACTGCCTGCTAGTCCCTCCCTCTGACGTCCTACGCGATAAAGAGATCCTTTTCCTCGCTTCCCTGCCACCTTGAGTCCCACCCACCCCCTCCCCTCTCCAGACTACTTGTAATGCTCACCCCCCCCCCCTCACAATCTACTATCCCTCCTCGACCTCACATCCCCGACTCCACTACGCTCTTGCCTTCTTCCCTTCAGCTATTTTGATTCCATTAAGCCTTTCATTTACGCAAGCCGTGTACTACAACGCAGTTTCCCTACTCCTGCACCCTTCCTCTCTTGCACCCTATGCTTCCCTGAGGTGTCTTAAGACGTTTATCATCCTCTTCCTCTTGCCATATTCTTCCGAGTCTCCCACTCTTCTAACAGATGGTCACCTTGAAGAAACGCCTTACTCCCCACAAATATTCCTATTTTCTATGTAATAGCCTTGAGAAATCAGTTTTAGAGCCATTTTCTTCGCATCTAAAAGGTAGGATTAGCTAGTATGTACATAGGTATTTATCACGCCATTCCCTTTCGGGGTAGCCAAAGTCGAAAAACTTTTTGTTGAAAAAAAAGTTGTTTATATTAGGCCTAGAAAACTTGCTCCAAGATGGCCTACCCTCGCATACCTCTTTCGCTTTAATACATTCAAAAACTCCTTCAAACACTCTCATTTTTGAGACTCCTAATTTTCCTTCTTTTAATAGTTTTCCACCACGTTCACCCATGATTAGTTTGCTCTACCACTTAATTTCTAACTATTCATTCCACTCTTTATCTATATCTAGCATCTATCTGTTTCGTTATCCCATTATATTTGTCGTTCATTTTAAATTATTACCTATAGCCTTTGTAAGTGAATAGCAATACTGACGACAGTGATTGTAACGTAATTTGGCGGGTAAAAGAATACTTAAACCGTTATGACAAAACCACAGTACAAAATTCCACTATTTATTCTAATGCTGTCAACCGGTTTCAACGTCTAAACTTTAGCATGGAGTTTATAACAGCATTGTTGTGGCAAATGGTCATAGAGAAAATAAAGTATTATGATATTGGATATATTGATAATTACCCTATAAATTGTGAGTTTTTTAAAGGATGTATAAAAAAAATGTGCGTAATGAACTGAGGAATAAACGTTGGAAATGAAAGGGGAGCAGCGAAGAAAGGTGAAAGATTTATGAAAGGAGTAAAGTAAAGTGAATAGATAGCGTATTTAAGGATAATGGGTAATCGGATTCCATGAGAATAAGGAGAATGTAAATATCGAACATCACAGTTGGGAAAAGGATTAAAATATTATAGATAAATATAACGGTTTGAAAATGGGTCTATTAACATGCATGAGTTTACTTTTCAATAAAAACGTTATGAATGGACACTACAGTGTGTTTTATACTCGCTAAAACGCTGAAAAAGGACTACCTAAATCAATAGATTTCTTACACTGACGATTTTTATAATAACTTTAGTGTGGTGGCTTAGGCGTCCGAGTCGTTCTAAAATTTGATATTCTCTCCTTGGTCGAATTCCTCATTTTCTGCCCTGTCTTTCATCTTTCTTTCCTTCGTTCTACTCAAACGCCTCTCAAGCGTGATCCTACAAGGTTTTCTGGATGACATAGTCTCCAAAGTTTTGGATTACGCCGTCCCCTGAGGCCTCCCCTTGCAAAGGGTAAGTCTTTACCGAGGGGGGTTGGCTCACCTATTACTGACCGCACGGACCTCCTTGCCCTGGGGGCCACAAGTCCTTTCACTCTGTGAGTCGACCAGCCGTGTGAATAAAGAGGGATTACATCGCATTTTTAACATCTCATAGCTTTTATTGCAGCCGTCCCTTGCCAGTCCGATTAGTCCACCCGAAAGACGCTGGCGTTTCAAAGCTGAGGGCGAAAATGGTTAACTAGACGGTGTCCGAAAATTTATCATATAAAGAGACTTAATGGAAACAGCTGCAGTATAAAGAGGTCAATTAGATAATCTCGCAATAACTCATATATTTTTATCTTACTTTTATAGTGAAAATTGCATTTTATGGTGGTTAAATTTTCAAAAATGTCACTAATTCTATTGCTATTTATAGTAACAGCCTACCAAAAATGTATCTCTAAGTAAGCAGCAATGTATTCAAACAATCTTTTATTTGTAAACACCATAGAAACAATTAGCTGTAATATTTACTCAAGTAGCATTTAAGGCTATCCCGGTGAATGCTTGTGATTTCTCGGGTTTCCATCCGGGTGATTTTGGTGAGTTACACCGACGGGTCGATGGCGTAGCCTGCCATCGTTCACCCTTCACCCTTCTTCATTCACCCCGAGGACGATGGCAGACTATGCCGTCAAAACGTTGGTGCAACTCACCAAAATCACCCAGATGGAAACCCGAAAAATTTACATCACATTTACTTAAGTGTTGTATGTGTAATTTATTCCTTCATTGGCTGCATCTCTTACATTTTTGGGGTTGGAACATGTTTTTTAAATCTCGCTTACCTATTTTTCGAAAATGCTTCGACAATTCATTTATTGGGAATTACACTTACAAAAGGCGTAAAGTGCGAGATCTGAGCTATTGGCTGAAAATATTATATTTTCATAAATAGTGTACATTTATTTCGCTATGCTTATGCATATGAAATATTTCTATATATAGTCCTCAACATCCATCACAGGTTATAAAATAGCTGCGATACTCCAAGATATTTATTGGATAAAAATTTATGGATTTCACGTGTAATTATATTGGTGGATTCTTCTCTGGGTCCTTATTGGGTTGCTCTTTATTTTCGTGAAATTTCAGAAAGGAGATTCCATCATCAGGGCTGAAGATATATATATCATATAATGCTTCTATTTGTCTACTAATACCAAGTACTCGGCTAAAGTGTTTGGGAATTCATACTTAGTCATCATGGTGATAGGTCATTAAAGGAAAACTCATAATTTAATTTTTGTCAGAGCTTTTTGCAATTGGACGATAACTCATCAAGTATTTCAGCAATCTTCCAAACATACGTTGTGAGCGCTTCCATTCGTAGGGTCGTTGAATCAATATTTCCCCACTCTTGGAATTTCGTAATTTGATTTCGCTTGATTGACACCAACACCCACCCTCACTAACACCCACACTTTAAATGTAAAGTAGCTAATGCGAAGTGGTTTTCTTTTAACGTGAAACCATGCAGCTTTTTATAGTAAATTTATTCCTTCGTGTGTACGTAACAACCGTCAAGATGTCCTCAGACGGTCAGAAGCAGAGAAACTTGCCAGGTGGAGCTAATTATTTTTTTCTTTTTGCCCTGACTTGAGGTATAAAAAGTGTTCTTTATGCATGATGTAACAGTTGCCACATCCTTGTCTCTAATCCTTATGACAAAGTGACTCCGGAGACGTTATTTACGCTGTAAAAACACCACCAAGACGACAGGCTGCCAACCAGCACCGGAGATCCCTTTGTTCTCTCGAAGTTTTCGGTTACATGGTGGCCAAGGAATTCCTTGGCCCTCACTTGGGGAAGCCGTCTATTGCGAGGTCAAACTTCCCAGAATGGGCTTAATCTCCCAGTTGCCAGAGCCCTCGCGTACCTTTGCCCTTCAGTGGTTAAATTCGATCACAGTATAAGTGCTTCACTGAGTGATTTGAATGCAGTCATTCACTTGTTGTTTCAATTTATCCTTGGTTGATGAATTATTTTATATCGTTCCAAGCTAGAGACGTATTTGACTCAAC
Source organism: Pyrrhosoma nymphula (assembly GCA_963573305.1). Taxonomy (NCBI): domain Eukaryota; kingdom Metazoa; phylum Arthropoda; class Insecta; order Odonata; family Coenagrionidae; genus Pyrrhosoma; species Pyrrhosoma nymphula. Next base: position 127,673,513 of record OY754334.1, on the reverse strand, counting down.
GGACGTAATATAACGTTCAGGAAGTTTCACAACATGAATATTTAAAATGCTTTCTTGTCGCCATTGGTGGCTACTAATTTCATCATATCATTGACGCAGCCATAAGCAAATGCTTTCATAAACGCTTTTCTGCATCAACAATGTCTTCCTGTCAGGTGTCCATCATGATATCCCATTTTTATTTAATCATCATCCAAGGTGTTTTTTTTCTCCTGGACAGTCTTTTTTATTTTATATATTCATAAGCTTCCTCCTCCTTCTACTTATTAATGAAATTCGAAATCAGTTTCTGTATGCTTTGTTATCATTTCTCGATTCACACACCTTGTCTCAGTAGCTCCTCCAGTGTAATGCATTTCACTATATATTGGTGTCGATGATAAACAGCCCTTAATTTCCTTTTGCTTCTTAAGAGCTTAGTCTACTGAAAGCATACTCACCTATTTTGTTATATTTTATGCGTATCACTCTCCGTGAAGCGAAGGTTTCTCCAATGCCTATCGAAGTGGATTTATATCCTTTTTTCACTGATATTATCTCTGGCTTTCACTTAACCCGGTAACGCCAGGACAAATTTTTTCTTGGAATCCATTTGATAAACTAATATTATAATTTGGTTTATTTTCTAAGATTTTACGTCTAACCGTTTTTCTTTTAACATTGGCAGTTATGGAGAGACAGCCTGGTTCCAAACGATACCACTAGGCGCGTAGGGGTATAAAATTGAAGTTTTTAGGAATTTTCTGTAATTTACGTGTAGCTGTACAAAATATTTAGTATTTCATATTTTTCACTTAATTATGCATTTTGAACATTAAATTGCATTAAAATGCGAAAATAATTTAAACAAATTATTTTAATAATAATAAAAAATAATTTTAAAAAATGCTCAAAGTCAAAAATAACAAAAGAGTTCCCTTTCGTGGTATTATTTTATCATTGCCGTAGAATAAATGGTGTAAAACAGTCAATGGACAACCCTACATGACATATCACACACTCCGTTCGTGCCCTACTGGTGCAATTTTCATGTTTACACCTACGCCACTAAGTGGTTGATTTCACGAGGTAGTTGTACCCATCGTACATTATATTATCAGAGACAGTGAAAATAAAATTTACAAATTATTTTTTTTAGTTTTCCTCTCTCCTTGGATTATTTCCTTGATAAACGTCAAAATTTACAAGGTAGCCATTGGAAGGCACCCAAATTGGGAGGCCTAATAGGGGAACCACACTTTATAGCCAAATCCTATGGGCTTCCCCCGAATTAATTGTTTACATCCGTGCCTCCCGCAATGTGACTCTATTGACTCATCAAACTCAAGCATTGTTATTCTTTGAAATTCTTGCCAAAATTAAGATGATACATTTTCCACATTTTATCCGTGCTATCGACGGTAATATAGTCACAGCAGTAAATGAATCTATTTATTTGCTAGAATCTGTCTCGCCTCATTGAAATATACATGAGTTAATATATCATATCGTAAGCTGCCTCCGAATAGTGTATTTTACTAGGAATCGTATTATACCCTCCTTGGAATAGAATGGCAACAAACATTTGTGCCAAATTTTCCTCCTCGTAACCTCGAGACTCGAAAATCGTCGGAGACTCAGCGGCTATCGCTTCTCGCAAAGTGCCAGAGAGCGATGAGACAAGTGCCGCGACCTGGCACTGGTCACCGCGACCTGGCTCTGGTCACCGCGAACGCTCAGGTCATCGCGGTTCCTGCAAGCACCCTGCTTTTATTCGGTCCGCGCTGGTGCTGACATCTTTATCCACTTTCAAGTCGACCTGTGAACAATCCTACCAATCCAAAGTGTGATAGTACCTCCCCTACTCTCCCCACTCCTCCATTGTTCAGCTGATTCCCCTCCTGGAGAAGGACGTATCTGCTTGGTTCCAGTTGTGACTAGTGTTCGTCTTGAATGGACACGAGTTAACGGTATTTATCCTACGGGCTTGTTTTCTATTGTAATAACTGTGGCTATATAAATGCTGTTACTAGAAGTTAATCAAACTGGCTAAGGTTGTTGTCATTTTTCTCTCGTTTCCGCCCACCAATCACAGTCGATTCACTCATGACGTCAAGTTTCAGTGGCTTGCGTTGCACATTTTCCCTTCCTCAGGTGCTATGTTTGAATTTACACAATTGCAGAACTGTGCACATTAATTCGATTATACTACTAAATGAGAGATTACTTCTTCGTCCAAAAACAATTCAAAAATGTGATAGGGGACACGTCACGAAAGGAGGAGTAATCAGGATTAGGGAAAAAAGCTTCACGTACAGTAATGTCTTTGTCATCAAAAACGATCTTCTTTTCGCGTATTTTAAGTCTTTTACGTGATTTACCACTTGAACCAGGCTCCCCATATTCTTGGATTTTCTCCGATTTTCCTTGGGGCGTATCACTGGTTGCACGTCCACCGTTCCGAAAGAAAACTTCAAATTTGGCGCCCAATTGCCGTCCACTCAAGTTGTCCACCATTCCTCCACTGTATTCTTCGGGTGAATCTTCATTAGACAACGCAGTTGCCGCCGGTGGTTCAATGTATATTTCATTGAAATCAATGCCAAAATTCTTCGGCACTGCACGTTGCAACTCATGAGTAGAAGTAACGAAAAGGGTGCGAAATATGGCTTGACCGAGTGCGATGGAGAGACGAAAGACCGAAAGAATACAAAAGATTTAGCAGTCTTTGGCACCGACTTGGGATTTTCCCGGTGACTACACTCCTTCTCATTCACTGGCTCTCTCTTCTCCTTCTCTAGAGGAAAGGTTTTTTTTAGCACTAGACCGCCATATTCCCAAATCCGGGTTGGAGTGTGCGTCGTGAGCCCGAAAAGAGTACATACATCCGGATGTACGGGGACGGCCAGGGGCCTAAGTGATCAGGGTGACGGCGAACACAAATACGACTGAAGTAGAGATATTTCCTGGGTTTACATAAAAGAAATGCATGCTTCATTCAAACTCTAATTGGTTTTAAACACGATAGAGCAAAATAAATCCGTTAGAAACACCACAGACGAAGAAATTACCATGTAATCGCTCCCCGCATAATAATAGCATGGGAAGCGCCTAGCGGTGCGTATGGTACCAGAGAAATGTCAATCCTTGTAAGTTCCAAATGAATAAACCTGCGACTAAAACCTTTGATCAAGTCCAAAGCTACATGTATTAAGATGCAAGACTACATGAAAAAAATGTTGTTGAAAATGTCAATACTGGATAAATAAAAGAAAATCGGAAGGTCTGCAAGAAAAAAACAGTTTTTTGGCGATCCGAAAAAATTCTCCCATTTGTAACATCGGAATTGGCATTTAATAATGGCAAATAAATGCGAACTTTCCGAAATCATAAGCTGTAGTACACATATTTTGATGTAAAGTTTAAAATATCTTAAACTTAAAACTTAATTTTAATAATACACTACCGGCTGGTACCATACGGTATCGCTAGGCGTTAACGGATTAACCCTTGAATTCTTTGAATACCTCCTGGTAAGTTTCCTTTTCCAACTTCACTTCAACTTGTGGATTTAAATGTTTCTCTTGTCTGGTCGCTTACATAAAGCAGAAATTGATTCTTGATTGATTGATCTTATAGCACCCACTGAAGGGTGATTCATATTTTAATCCACGAATGCTTTGTCAATATAATCGTCCGAAAGGTTTTCATATATCTGCTCTCTTTTTTCTGGAATTATTATTATTTTCTTCACTCATTTGTGAGTCCATGGTTTGGATTATGCAGCTCCATTAGGACCTCTCTTGATTGTCTTGATATTTTTGTGGCCATAAACATAACTGAGCGAGACACAAACACGTCCCATCAACGTGCAATATACTTTTTTCCTCACCCAGGAATAACACATATCAGAAAAAAAATGCAATTCAAACGAAAAGGAAACGTATGATAACATCATTCATATTTTAATTTTTTTCTATTACTATAAAAACATTTTTATGAATGGAAATTATTTCAGTTTCAGAGCATGAAAGCAGAGCTAATGGTTGAATTGTTCGCGATCAGCACGTCAAGAGACAAAGCTCTTAAGAATGAATACGTATCTACCAATTGTGCGTCTGCGTCGTCAAACGAGCTCCCACTTTGAATCACATTTGCTAAGAGCATGTTACATTTTTTTATTACCAGCATGTTAGATTATTGGCTCTATGAAGATTGTCGAAGGAGTGTGGTGAGCAAACAGCGTCACGCAGTGCCGCCCTCTGTGGGGGAATGAATTTCGAGACACCCGCACGTGAGGATAATTCCACACGAGGGCGCCAGGAGTGCTTGGCTGCCCGCCGGGGGGTCGCAGACCCAACTCTCCGTAACCGCCCGATTGTGTCTCCCGCCGGCTTTTCGGTCCGAGACTGCATCACTTGTGGTAGGTCGGGGAACGAGTGGTTTCAAGGAGAGGTGCAAAGTGGCGATGAGGACCCAGGGCGGCGGAGGGCGTGTGGCAGAGGGTGCTACAGTGAGGAGGAGGGGAGGGGGCGCTGGCCGTGCCGTGGGAGCGAATTGAGTGGGAGGTTGCTCCGGGGGAGGAGGGGTCTGCTTGCTTTTTTTCTGCTCTCGAGCGAGTACTTCAAAAAACAAGAGGAAAAAATAATAATTTCTCCACTCCGCCTCAACCTCCACCCCCCTTCAGCGGCGGCCCGCGTGCAAAAAAATACTCCCGCTGTTTCTTGCCCTGGCGTACAGCCCCTCGGAAACCCCGGAGGCGGTTTTGCGGAGGAGGGGGCCGGCATAATCACCGACCGCGAGCGAACCACCTCGTTAAGCGTAGGAAAGAGGGGTGTTGGGAGGGGGTGGTATGGGATAGCCCCTGGCCGTTCGCGTTGCAGATTCGTAAGCCGGGCGGCGATTTGCGTGGGAGGGGCAGGGAAGGCGAGTGGGGGGCGGTTGTGTGAGGCACGGAGGCGGTATTGGGGAAATTTTCGAGTTGTGTAAAGCGTGTTACATAAATGGTTGCGCGGTCGGGGAGCGGTGGGTGGTAGTACACTCCTTCCCGACCCCCTCCGACCCCCTGGGAATATCCCGTTCTTGCCTCGTGGAAAAACTGAGTGCCCAATGGTATGGATTGATTTTGCCCTAATTGTTGCCATCCCCGCATCTTTTGAAAATCCTGCTCTCTACATTGGGATAAAAAGTATTCTCACATCCCTTTGGTGAACAAATGCCGACCCTGGCGACGGTGCAGCAATTCCCTCATCTGTTAGTCCTTGCTGACGTGGGTTCGATTCCCTCCTGAATGTACTTTTCACTACCTCTGCCATGATCGTGTTATTACATGCTTTATTTGCTAGCCAATGCTTACTGCTACCTCTACGTAAAAGCTCATTTATTTGTAACTAGCTTAAGGTACCCGTTGAAACTCAACGGGTGAGAAAAACACTGAATTACGAAAACACTGAAATACGAAACGTAATAGAAAATTGATTGGAAGAATTATAATTTTCATTTATTCAGCCATCCGATAAAAAAATTCCAGCCCCCTATCTTGAGTGAAAGTACTTTTACTACTTACTTACTTAGGTGGCCATTCAAACCGTTAGAGGTTTTTGGCCTCGTCAACCGCTTGTCTCCACCTCGGCCTGTCCTGTACGGTGTTTTCATCCGCTCCTATTTTCCTCTATGTCCCTCAGCATCTGGTCCGTCCACCTCAGTCCTGGTCTTCCTGGAGGTCTTTTTACTATTGGTCTCCCCTTCATTATGGTTTTCAATAATGAACTATCCTCTCTTCTCTTAACATGACCCGCTTATCTCAGTCTTCTAAATTTTGCTTCTGCCACGATGTCTGCTTCCTTGTACAGTTCTCTTAGCTACTTGTTATTCCTAATTTGCCACTGTTCTTCTTCTTTTATTGGGTCTTATATTTTCCTAAGTATTTTATTTTCAAAGGTGATAAGTTTCTTTTCCGTTTTTTAACTGATTGCCCATATCTCTGAGCCATATAGGACTACTGGTCTTATAATTGTTTTGCAGACTGTTTTTTTAGTCTTTCTTGGTAGAATTTTGTTCCTTAATATTTTTTGCAATTCCCAATAGTATTTTTTCCATTTAAAAGTCTTGTTTCTGTTTCAGCTTCTTCATTGTTTTATTGGCCAGTAGTGACACCAAGGTATTAAAATACTTACTTCTTTGAAATTTGTGCGTGTTAACTTCCAAGTTGGCTATTATTTCTGGGTTTCGTCCTACTTTTAGATATTTGGTTTTTTCTTCATTTACTTCTAGCCCCACTAGCCTTGCTTGAGATAGGAATTCCATGGCTAGGTTTTTGAGGCTATCCTCGTCTTCTGCTAGCAACGCGTCGTCATCTGCAAATGCCAGTACATTGACTTTGGTGCCCACTAACATGCCTTCATTTAAGTCTTTTGTCTTTCTCAGCGTTCCTTCTATTGTCTAAGTAAACATTAGGGGTGACAAACCATCTCCTTGTCGGAAACCTGTATTTACTTTGAAAGTTTCTGAAAATTCGATATTTATTTTTACCTTACATTAAGATTCACCTATGCACATTCCTGCCATTCTAATTAGATTTTCAGGTATACCCTCTACCCTTAGTCTGTTCCATAACTATATACGGTTTATACTGTCGTATGCTTTTTTTAAATCTACGAAGAGAAGGTGGGCAGATTTATTGTATTCCCAATATTTGGACAGTGCTTGTTTTAAATGAACAATTGGTCCGTTGTGGATTTTCCTCTTCTTAATCCAGCTTGATGTTCCCCTCATATTCCTTCTGAGTAACCTGTTAGCTTCTTAGATATAATTTTGGACGAGTCATTCGCATTCAAAATGAGAATTCTGATGCAGTTGTTCTGAAATATTGTACCGCTTACAATGAATTTACTTCCTTTTCCACATGTCTAATTAATACCTAATGACACATTGTTAGTATGTTGATTTGTGGTGGTATTGATTTTGGGTTAGGTAACCGACAGCTAAGGTAATTTGCGTCAGAACAGGAACGCTGGGCATTTCGGTTGTAGGTAGCCTATTTAAGGAATGGAGGAAGGATGGAGAGGAACCCGGCGTTGGCATTAGCCTACTCATAACGAAAGGCGCCAAGGAGTCCACAGCTTAATGTCCCATCCGACGGACGGCGTACTGAACTTGAAGTGCTCTCCACATGGCACACAAGTACGAACCGGGAGCCATTAAAAAATCTCTACCAAGAACGGGATTCTAACCCATACCTTGTGCGTGGGAGGTCAGTAGTCTTATCATTCCACCAACCTAATTCCTCCGGCTACATTTTATCTCTGTCATGATGAAAGTCATGTTTTTGCCATGTATGGTTTTTACACGCACGCTATTTATGGACAAGGTTAAAGTTCTTATAGTATATAAACTGATAGGCATTTTAGTCATGAAGCTCCTCGTCACTTGAAATGTATTCAATTACAGTTGCAATTAGGGTAGGAAATAGCAGTGCAAGTGCATCCTGTGGGAACTGAATCTTTCGCTTTCTTCGGGAGTTCTCGTAAAGAGAATATTAGGGGATATGATGACCGAAGGAGGACATGTAGGAGATCTTCATTGGTTATCTCCCTTTTCATTTTTCACGTGTGGGGCTCTCTGAATCTTTCACAGTCCTGGTTCCTTGATTATTGCGGTTCCTTCGAGAAATATACTACTGGGAGAGGCATAGCATTAATCATGTTATCACCGTGCATCAGGATCTTGTGGATGGTTACAGGCATAGGGTACCACGGATAGTGTGTAACAAAATGTTTGGCAGTTTCCAGACAATAATACCGGAACGCATATGTATTCAGGGCGTAATATGAAGTCAAGGCACTAAGAATACCTCCCATACGTTGATCACTTATGTATCCACGCCAATAATTTCGGCAGATTTTTTCGCCTCTTGAAAGAATCGACGAGCCATGTTGCCATCATTGGAGTTTCCAAATCCTTGCTTTGGGCAGTCAATAATTAATCCCATTTTATCATTGAACAATTTTTTATTTTATGGGTGCGCTCTTTCAATTCATTCTTCTGGGAAAAAGCAACGCGCCACTTGCCTATCTCTAGCCTCTATCTAATATGGAGCATGCATTCAAACGAACAGATCCAGCCATGAAGGGGAGATATACCGAACGAGAGACTTACTTTGTTGATATCCTTTTCAATTATTTCCTCAATTTTATTCATTTGATGAGGCTTACTCCCGCAAATACAGCTTGATTGGGATGATGCGGTATTAGCCAGGGAATTTATTACTTTACCATTGCCATTTTTAAATGAAGTTCATACGTTACGGATGTATAAATGAAAACTTTTAGATTTATAATATTAGTAGGATTAGTTTGTTTTGGAATATGTCCTCAATACTTCACACTTAAGGACATATATTCAATTAGTTTTTGGGTGATTGAGTAACAAACATCCAAACATACCAACTTTCACATTTTTTATATTAGTAGGATTAGCTCGTTTTGGAATATGTCCCCACTACTTCACAATTAAAGACACATGTTATTATGCATGCTAATATTGTGAATCTCAATGCCTTTAAGAAAACACATAATGGCTACATATAAAGGGTGCTTTGGTCTTCAGTCAATGAGCCGTTGCCGAAGACTGCCCACGCATTTTATAACATAAACAGTCCAAAAAGTAATTTTTAATTATTTCGATGATAGTGAATGATTATAATCGGGCACCTAAGATAGAGAAAAATGTAGTCTCTTCTAACGCCTAGAATGGAACCACATCCAACTTCCTCGCTATCCCAGTTCCAATCTCTTTGACGTACTTTAATTGTTAATGGTAGCAGTATTTTCTCACTGGCAGAAAAGAAAAAGGGAATTTGTGTCAATCATATTTCCTCGAATGAGGAAATGAGTCCGCAACATTTTTGAGATTTCATTTCACTAAAATGAATTATGTTTTAACCTTAATTTTTCACCGGGTGAATTTTGAGTATCAAATCCTTGTTTCCGCACAATTCTTCTGTATCATTTTCTTACGTTTCTTGATTATTGTCTAAAAAGGCCGGCTTAATGGTTTGCAAAAGCTTGCACTTAAAAAATGCCGAAAATAAGGTTTTCCGATATCATGAATTTGATACACAACTGATTAATTTCTATTTAGTAAAAGTTACCCATAGAAGATTCTCATCTCGTAGCTTCGAGCAGGATTACACATTTTAATCCTTTGATAAAAAAGCTCGGAATAATTGAAATCTGCTGGAGGAAATTGAAAGACAATGTCCATAAAACCCAATGATGTGAATAGGAAAAAATTTCGTATGTCACGAACTGGCATACATAGGTCTCAATTCTCTACTTTTTACCTTTATTTTCTCCAACATGTCATTGTGTTTATACGTACCTATATGATTGCTCCCTTTTGTAACCCGCAGGCATTTCATTTCCCATATCTCGAAGAGTTTTCAACTCTCCGGCTTCCTGTTCCGATTTTTGTTGAGTTAAGATCCAACAGAGTGGAAGCCAGGATATTGAAACTCCTCTCAAAATCCTTTTTGTTCCATTTCCTTGGATGCCGGAGGGGGGTGCTGCTTGGAATATGGCAACACTTTTCGAGACGTATTTCACCCATGGAGTATAGCGTTCGTTAGTCAATAGTGAATCATTCATCTCCACCAGAATTCATGTGGAGATGATTCGTTACATATTGAGCTTATGGGAACAAGGTATGCATTAGTTGAAATAATTTTCCTTGTTTTTTTAAAGTAATGGGGCATTTGTTTTGAGCTATACACATAACCGTTTCTCACATCTATTCTTATAATTTTGATTGTTAATATATACAGTCATTTAACCACTGTTTTTTGTTCTCTGTTATTAAGATTTTTTTGTACCACGTAAAATTAGACCATCGCTGCATATTCATAATCTGGTGTTTATTGGAACACTCGTAACTGGTCAGTTGTTTCTGCAGAGATTTTGCAGAGTTTACGCAAAGAGACCTCACTTTGATCATATTTGAAACACTATTATTATTAATAATTTTTTAAACACAGTGAAATACAATTTTAATGGAGAGATGTTGCATTGTTATTAGATTTCAATGCATGAAAACAAGAAAACTCCCCTTTCAAGAACTGAGATTATTTAGTTTGAAAACCATAAAGTGGTACGGCACTTAAAAATAAATATAATTCAACTCTACTTCTGGCGAGGTCACTGCGCAGGAATATGAGAGTGGGCGAATCATAAATCGTAATCAATGGGATTTTTTAGATTAAAAAATATTTGAACTTCAGTGAGGAGATATTTTAGCCCTAGCTGGCTCATGGTGGAACCAATGTAATATTTTCGCTTATTTGCAGGTTTGTTGCCGTTTTTTGTGGCAAATATAGGTATTTTTATTGTAACAAATGGAATTAAATCCCAAAAGAGCTTAACGTAATCTTGAGGGCTGAATATATTTTCCTTCAAACGCGAAAAACATCTGGCATGTACTGTTTTTTCCCAGGCTTTTACACTTACATAGTTCACAGTTAAAAGTACATTCAATCCCTGCATCCCACAAAATGGGGCAATCCAGGGCACTTATTTTATCACAGTTTTGAAGAAATTGACGTGACACCTTAGGGCATAATATTTAGTAATCCCTTAACATCTGGAGTCAAATGCTCTGGTGAGTGAGTTAGTGGAAAAAGGCCTATTCTTAATGGAAAAAATAAACTAATCAGTAAATTTTTATGGCTTTATGTCGACTTAAGCTCCTCGAAATACCTCGTAGTTTAAGCAATCTCCTCTTCGTCTCCGAGATTTCTTCTCGTCTTTATTTCACGTCAGACCTGGCGGCTTTCCTTTTACGCGCCTCTCCTATTCCAACCATGCCCGTGTCTCCAAGCCACCAGTCTTTCCTCCCCCTCAGTATAAGAGTGAACCCCCGCCCCTTTCTCCCCCGTCTCCTCCACCCCCCCCCCACCCACACAGGAGCAGAGCAAGCCCCACGCAATTTTTTCACCCCTCCTCCCTCCATGGCGTTCTTCACATATCGTGCCGCCTCGGGGCACCCCATTTTGCGTGAAGTGTCTTGGGATGAAATCGACTGTACAGAAAAAGGGTCCCATTGTCGAGACTGTGGTGCGGCGGGATGGGAGGAGGCGGGCCGGTTCAGCCCCTGGGCCATACGCTCCTCATATGCCGCCCTCTGCTGTGGGGGGCATAGTTTTGGGAGAGCCGTGGTATTGGAAGGGGGCTAGCGGAAAAGATGTTGCTACTATATGTGCGGCGGCGTCGATTGGGTGGCTCAAGAGTCTCGTCTCTCCTCTTCTTTCTCCACTCTCCTTTTTCGTCTCGCCTTGTTCGCTCTCATTCTCTTCCGTTCGCTCGCCATCACATCTCCACCCCATTCCTCTCAGTCTTCCATAGTTCCGCGCTAACCGGCGTGAAGTCATAATCCACGCGGCCTTTTCTCGTCGCTCAAGGACTCGTAAGAAAACTCTTGTACATGTGCGGCATTCGCTTGGTTCTAAGGAGAAATGTTTTATTGGAATAGCACTTGGGTTTTAAATTTACTGGATTAAATTTATTTCACTATGAAGAAAATGATTTAAAATTAAAAATCCATGCGTACGTGTATGAATAGGTTAATTGAAATAGGATATGACACCGATAAGCTGCCAGGTGGAGATTTAAACACCTTATAATTGAATTTTGTTTAAATCCTGAAGCATGCATTAATATTTACAACATGTTGATGTCTATTTCTAAAGGAAGGGTGATGAAATAGTTATCCATCTCTTTCCGGCTAAGTAAGTCTCACAGCAAAAAATTCACTCCTCGTCATTGCCGGCTTCATCATTGGTGTCAACCAGTGTAACAAAGACAGTTTTCTTCGTTACTTGAATGATTTTCCTTCCTTTAAGGAGGTTTTTGTTGCCACAATATTTAGATAGTTTTTGCAAATATTTTATTTCCCGTTTCAGAAAATTCTTTTTCCATCATTTTCAGGATTCTCTTAGCTTTGCCTCTTTGCTTGATTTTACCATTTTCTTTCTTCTGCTCTTTCATTGATTTAATCTGCATCTTTTCTGAGGTGTCTGTAGCAATCGTAGTTTTACCAGTTTTTCTCCCTTTAGGCTTATTTGTGGCCTTTCTTGGTAAGATTATAACGTCTGGTGATACCATTAATAATTGCTTTGATTGGCTTGAATCTTTAGTGTTTCTTGTTTGTTGACCGACTTCGAGTAAGTCTACTTACTCAGCAGTTTAAGAGGACGGTCCTGGAAGATTTTCATTATCAATTAGAGCGTTTTTCTTCCTTATGGTTTGTTTCCTGTTTTCTTGAATGTCAGAAGTTGGATCAGGCCTCTTTGTGAGGCATTCAGGCAGGAAATTATCATCAGGGAAGATATCTCGGTCAAAGGGATAGATTCCAGAGGCCTTGAATCGATTCACAATATTACTGGTTGTTAGTGCTCGTAGCCAGGTTTTCCCAATAACCTCTCTCATGCCATTATGTCAAACGTTCTCTCTGGATCATTAACAGACCATTCACCAACTTGTTGGATGAAGTATGCTTACAAAGGTTCGAAGATGCTGACATCGAGTTGCTGAAACTTGTGGGAAAGAAGCAAAGATCGAATATATGTATATTTTGATCAAAATCGTGTTAGAAAAAATAAATTATTCTGGAAAGAATTGTAATATTACTAATGTGCCATACTTTTACGAGGAACTCAAACACATTGAAGTAAATATGCTTTTTGTGAGTGGAGAATCCATAAACGCAACCAAAAGAAAGCATTTAACTACTCGAGTTGAGGCAACATTAATGCTTTGGATATCTGAATAAGTTGTCAATGATGGTGATTTTGATTTTCCTTATTAATGGTAAGTTGAAGTGGACCTGAGCTAAAGGGAATTGGGGAAAAGAAATCGTGGCGCTCTAGATTATGAATTTTCTAATTTCGAATTTACCATTATCGGATGAGGTGATTACCAATAGTTGCATCTATCCATTTTTATCCTGTGCCGCCGATGAGTATGAGTGACAATAGATAGCGAGGATGCACTCATTGGAGTACGTCTATTGGGAGAGAAGCACGACAAGGTAACAACAAAATGAATCACCGACATTGATGCAAAGAAAGCCTTACTTCGATACATGGCTGATCTCCCTCGGGTCATCACGTGATTTTATGCTTTTGACAAATGATTCTGTCGAATAACTGCGGACGTTTGTGAAGAACATAAAAACATGAAAGGAAAGGGCTGGTCGCGATAAGCTGCAATGATCCGGATCAATTTTACATTTCTGTGGCTCACCCGTTTTCGGGGTATTGTTAACGAATTATCAGGGATTCGCATCACAAAAGGAATGGCTATCTGGCTGTGGAATTGCCTTAATTAGAAATTGTAGCATTGCATGGACGTAGACTTTAATACATAAATCCTTTCTATCGTTTAATAACCGTGAAGGCTGATGGAAATAATCTTTCCCGATATTTCGCCCTCCCTTCTCCAATCATGGCTTAGCCTTCAGCACGAGAGATCAATGGCATGAGTAAAACCATTGCTGCTCTTTTATTACAAAGTAAAATGTTGGTTAACGTACGTTGAAATAAAAAATTAAATGCATCATGAAATACATGAATGGAGTATTCTATGTGTGAGTGATCAGACAACTTTTTCAAATAAATATAATTATTCCCGTGAGCCAGGAGAAAGTCCAGATGGTGGGTATGAGCCCAATCAACCAATCCCTTTTCGAGTGCGATTAAATTTTAATAAATGTTGCATGAATCCAATACCAGCAGAATGTAGAATGTTAAATTCCGGAAAGAAATATTTTCCACGCAAAATAGATCCACAGCGATGTATATTGACTGCTAATTACTCGAAAAAAAGACGATCTAGTTCTTACATCCTTGGAATACGTTCTGAATGAGACATTGCTGAGAGCTTTATCTAAAGGAATTGAATTTGGAGGAATAATTATCGTACTGTTAGTATTGGATTAATTATGGTCGAAATAACATCAAAAGACGGATATTCGGATATTTATGGTTGAAAAATTACGTAAGAGCAGCGAAAACTTCTGTTTGGATGCGTGTACTTCGATATTTTTCATCAATTATAAAGTGAACGAAATTTTTCACCCTGAAAATTCTATTCCGTATCCTCATGAGGAGAAGGTGATAACTTCAATACCGATGATTGGGGAGGATGTATTTCATCATTGAATAAACTCACAATAAAAATCTCAAAAACATAGATTCCATGCCGAATAAAATATTAAACCTAATCGGCCGTCACAAAATTTCAATGACGAAAAAATTTGCAAATCCCCATGCAAGTCAACTAATATGTATAGAGACGTGAACATTAACCTGCTGAATCCTACATGAGCAAATAAAAACTTAAATTCGATCAAATATTTCGTCCGATTGTTATTTGACTCATTTTTGGTCTTTCTCGGGTGAGAATAATTTTTTTAATACGATTGAAACGCAAGCAATGGATATTATATTTTTACGTTATCTGCTGAAAAATTACTGCCCATCAATCAAGTGTCCAAGGCCATTTTGATCATTTAACTTCACTGCTAACTCCTTTCTGCTTCTTCCTTTAACTTCACTGCTAATTCCATCAATCCAATTTTCATGTTCGTAGGATTCAGTGTGCCAAATGGATCCCACTTAATCGTCTGGACAATTGAAAATGTTACACAACTAAATACTTTTCCTCTATCAATCAAAAATACGACTCCATCCAATTGAATGATGTGAAATTGTGACACTACCATTGTAATCATATTGTGGAATGCCCATTTCAGCCATTCACTCTTCTGAACTCCAAAATGATTTTATTACATAAATCTCTCTCTTCCCACCGCTCCGCGATGCCTCGCCCCTGTAGGTAGTTACCACCACATCTCCCGTTTATACGCGCTCCTGCGCACCACCTTGCCCTCCGCGACGCTTATACCGTAGCGCCAGCCCTCTCGGCACACTTCCGCTGCACTCTCAAACCCTTCTAACCCTCCCCAATACAGTGATTACATCTGTGTGTTACCCAAGAGTTCTCTTTTTTTTTGGAAGTTCCAAAATCTTTGGATCCTCCATAATTATTCGACTACTCCGTTCCTTAAATCACTACCCTCAAGTCAAAATTTATAATTTTTCGGAAGATCACGTTGATCAATCAAATACTCAGATCACCCATCACTTCACCTCAGTTCAATCTACGGGTGGTGGTTATTTAAGATTAAGTTATTAAAATTTCTTCATCCTCGGCCGGAGGAGGAATTTATTTAAACTTATAACTAAGTAGAGATATTTTTTCAATGTTTTAAAATTAATTACCGCAGCTTTAACGAATTCTCACGAGACACTAATATCCAATTCATGTTCAAAAGATTAAACATTGTATTTGAAATACCTGGTGAGTGCAACAAATTACTCTAAAGTATTTACAATGTTAGCGTCAATTTAATAAAGCAATATTTTTTTTGACTTCATTTATGAAAAAATTCATCCTGACTAGCTGCTTGAAAACACCTCTCTGACTCTAAAAAAAGTTAAAAATGAATATCTACTTCTCGGCATGGAAAATGTTTTATTACATGCATGCATACATGCATACCTATCTCGCCATTCCTTTTCGAGGTAAGCAAAGTAAAAGAACTTAGTTACTGCTGTTAAGCCTTGGAAACAACTTCATTTTTACAATTCCATCCATAATACCCTACACTCAGAATCCTCTCTTGGTTCCGTCACATTTAAAATCCTTTTTCATTTACGGTGTCTTGTTCTTGAGACTCGTAATATTTCTTCTCTTAAGAATTATTTCCTTTACATTTTTCATTACAGTTTCCTTTATAATGCTCTGTCCTTGCATATCTCTTTCTATTACATTCATTCATTGATTCATACAAGCTCTCATATTCTTAAGATTCCTTGTTGTTCTCCTCTTAAGATTCCTTTTTATCACATGTACCCGTGGCTTTCTTGGTTTATTTCTTCCTGTCACACTCCATTTTTGAAAGCAGATGGTTTTTTTACTGGAACGTTAACGTTTATCATTTCCAGTGAGGGACAAGCTTAGTATATACTTAAAATACACATTTTTAACGCTGAAGTTTTGCATGGTAGCCATGGAAAAGTAGAATTCTAGGCATTATGTTCCTGGAGATCTGTAAAATAAGTGGAAAAACATGCGGCTTTGTGTCGAAGTAATAATTCACTTTCATGCATCAGGTCATATCATCTATCCGCGAAGTAATGATACAGATTCCTTTCAGTCACGGCCATAACAGAGGACATTCTCTCCTTTGTGATCATATTTCATCTTCCTCGTGAAAATTTATTCCTGGGACGGCTTTTCTTCGGAGAGCCTTGCCTTGCATCTCCGACGCGCCCCCCGCAATAAGCTCCCACAATTGGCACCCAGGTGACAGAAGACTCTCGCTTTCCCTCCTCACCTCAAGCACAAACGCAAACGCAGGCCCCGACATCAGCCTGCCTCTATACCCTCCATCCCTCCTTCCTCCCAAATTTCATCCAAATCCTTTCGCTGTTAGTGTATTCGCTGCCAAACCAACCATCAAAAGGCACACACACCCATGTAGGACGTGTCATGTCAACGGCCAGCGGCGGAAAGGGTCCCCGGTTGAGGATGGGACTTTGATGGAGGCGCCAGGTAAAGGACTAGAGAGAGAGAGGGGTAGGCATGTTATGAGGGTGGCTGAGAATAAGGGAGAAGATGGGAGAGTGAGGTGGTTGTTGTATGGGAGGATCATTGTGGGGCTGGTGTTTTGATAGGCGCTGACCCGTGGAGGCGAATTGGGGGACTGTCGGAGGGTGGTGAGAGGCAGGGGATAATCCGCGGTCCAAAAAGGAGTTGATTGACGCGTGAAAGGGCGTTTGGTGCGGTTTCTCCACCCGCACCACTCACCGTCCCCGCAGCCTCCGCCGCCACCAGGCAGGAGACCCTCCGGCAATATTCCTTCTTCCTCTCTTCCGCTAACAATCCTCCTCCTGCCGGTCACATGACGCTCCGCTGAGGGCGGTCTTAAAGGGTTAAAGTTCAAGGATTATGTCGAAGGAGTGCCTCCAGCGTGGTGCCGGAGACTTGTTTCTATAGGTAGTTTCCCCGTACGGCCAACATTTCTCGGTTGAGCATAAAATTTTGACCTGCGTTTTTAAGAAATGTTTTTTCGGCAAAATTAATTGAATTTAATCTCCTCCTCAGATTTTTTAATGTTAATTTCTTTTTCCATTGGGGTAGGCTGCCCAATTCACTTTTCTGACAACAAACAACAATGTATAATTTTGAAGGTTTCTCTAGTTATTTTATATTTGTCTTTTTTCCTTTTAAATAGCTACCCTCGGTGCTGTTGGAACGATAATTAGTCAAAAAAAATTATTGCATATATATATATATATATATATATATATATATATATATATATATATATATATATATATATATATATGCCATAACCAGTTGAAATTTCTGTACCTATAGCATTAAAAAATCACTGTACTACTACGTGTAAGATATCTACTGTCTCTACTACGCCTCTGATAAAAAAGAATATTTGCTTATAGTTTACCATCAGACTTTACCCATTCATGCCCAAGTAGTACATTTCTACTATTATTTTCAAATTCAAATACCAAGAATCCAATCCTGCATTAATCTTAAAAGAGAACTCTTTATGAAGAGCAAGAGTTATTTGTTAAATTCAAGTTAACAAGTCCCAGCCGAATTCATTCTTCTTATAGTTTTACTATTGTAGTAGAGTAAGTGAAATACAGCATATATAGTCGCATAGTGTACCGTACACATACACAAAAGGCAAAAAGCTTAATAAAACTTTAATAAGTATGCGCAAATCTTAAAAAATTATGCTCCTGCTGTAAACGAGTGACAATAATCTTGTGTCTTCCAGGTCATATGCAAATATGTTACTTTGATACCTACCTTTTTTTAAACAACTTAGTCCCGGTTTTATAACTCCTGGTTGACGTTAACCACAGGATGAAGTAGGTAGCTTTTATGGTAACTTGATGTCAATGAAGAGTTGATGATTTGAATATTAGATCAGACCTTTGATAAGTTTAATTATGAATTATCAGTGGGAGAAAATATTAACGTCGGTTTTTATATCGAGAAATTATTTAGCCAGAGAATGTAAAACCGGGCCTTATACATAAAAACGGGATTTACATATGTGACATCACTTTAAATCTTCACAACATATGTGGTTAAAAACAATAAAATTGAAACAAAATATAATTTCAAGAAAATGAGGGATAGTCATTGAAATACACATTTATATAAATTTTACTCCCGCTTTTGTGAAAATAAATGCGTAAAACCTATAACTTCATCTACGCCCTATGGGCATATTTTACTATTACTTTTATACATATGTCATTACCATCCATTGACCAAATCGAACACGTGCTAAATAATTGGGAACATTTCATAATGAATGTTTTCTATATTTACGGGAAATATGCGATAGTCTATTAAAAAGAAAGCACAGTATACTAAAATGAAAAAGCCGGAAGCTGTGTGGCACACAGAAAATTGCATTTGTTTTCACATAGTTGGATTCCACGCGTTATTTTATTTCCGCTCGTGCGGTGTTCACGCATAACTGGGAACTATAGAGTTTTTACTTCTAAAATATGCGATCTCTGAAATCCAATTATTCATTCAAACAGAAGATTGCGTGATTAAAATAAATTAACCCATAAATTTCATAGTGAAACGATTTGGAAATTAAACCAAATGATACCATTTGTTTTAATTTCCAAATCATCCATTTGAGATATTGTGAAATAGCTATTTAAGTATTAAAGAACGTTATTTAAATGATATAATTAGCGACAAGTTTTGTGTAATGCGTAGACTCATTGCAGAGTTAGTTATTTTTAAGTGAAAAATACGTAATGCTCTGGAAAATTGGAAAGCTGTGATTTAACTTTGTGTCGTATTATGGAATCTATGGTGTATGAAAACAATGCCATAGTTTAAAAATATGAGATATGATATGAGTTTATTGGTTTAAAAAATAAAATGCATGGGAAAATTGAAAAGCAGTAATTTAACTATAAGTCGTAATATGGAATTAATGGATTATAAAAAAAATTGTAGAAAGCGCGCAATTCCTAGCAGTTTATGGCCGGAAATACGTATTTCTGCGATGATTTTAGAGTACAAATTGAGAATTTATTAGCAGAAAATGACTTGTATCCTGATTAACATGCTTAATTTAACGAGACAAAAATATAATTAATGGTCAAATTGTCGTAAAAGTTTAAAAAGGGATTTATCTCTGCTTATTCAGACAAATAAATGCAACTACATAGTATCTATTTCCCCTAATATGTGCTTTATTAGATAAAGAAGTGAACCTAATCGTCAAATTGCAGTGTGAAGAATGATGTTTTCCTTTTTGCAAGTTTTTGCTGCTCACCTAACTTACTGATTTCTTTACATTTTTCACAACGAGAATTAAACTAAAGAAGTAAAACGGCGCCTTTCTTAATTTGTTACGAAGTGGCAGCAATGGTTTTATGCCTCTTGTGTGTGAATTTGTTGTTAAAATAGCTTATTCGATAAAAGATGGAGTGAAACCTCTGTTGGTCAGGTACTGCTAATTTGTACGGCAGAAAAGTGGTTTTCAGGTATATTTTCCATTGAACTTATTTTCCTTTCGCATATCTTCAGAAGAAGACTGCTATCATAAAATTTGCTTGCGTTCTTTACTTAAAAGGAATGCAAAGAAATGCATTAAAATGAAAATGTATTTAACATTCTAGTACAGCGTACATGTTGACAGTATTTCTCAATGAGTTGCACTTAACAATTGGTTATTTAGTCTTTTACCAGTGATACTATCAAGAAAGCTTCTTTACAAACTATTTATCCTAGGCGCACAGAACGGTAACTGAAGGCGTAACTGCCCTGTAGCTGTTTAGATAGAAAGAAAGTTTAGTTTAAAGTTGCTCATTAAATTTGTGTTGCTAATTTAATATGATACCTCCAGATCCAAATTACTGATACGTACATATTTTTATCTTCCGATAACACTGTTATACACCTTCAAATTGATTAATCGGATAAGTCACTCAAATTTTCCCCACTTAAGATATGATACGATGTCGATAAAATATACGAAACCAAGAGTCAAGATACTTTTTTGTAACTTTGACGAACATATCAGTGTTGTCATGAGTTGTTTTCTGGTTCGAAATATGTGAGTTGTGGAGGAGTTTTATCAATTAGGGACACATTAAGAGGTCAAAATAAGAATTATGCGACCTATATTACCGTGAAAAGGATATTATCGGGTATTAGGGTGTTGAACTAATTTAATACTCTGCTAAATGTTTATTTTTAGGCAGCCTATTTTCCTCCTTCTACCTATACATTCCTACAGATAATATTACCGGTAATTTTTATTATAATCCATTCCACTTCATTCAATCTTCAGTAACTGAAATATTCTTCAAAATTACTCACATATGAACGTAAATAAAAGGCAGGTGTGGGTGTGATATATAACTGAAGAGTTTCGGCAATTATTAAGACGATTTGGCATGTAATATGAGGTGCACGGCATGCCCTTGTAACCATAGTTTCCTACCTAAACTTTTAACTACTATTACGCCAGCGATAAATCCATTATTCTCAACAAGGACATTCATTTCTATCCCCTTACCTTCGCAGCTTTACCTATAGAGTATGAATAGGAACGAAAAATGGCTATTATGGTTTCATCAAATATTTCTATTATCATTATATCCTATATTATCGGCGTATGTCATTGTTAATAAAAAAACTTGGCATATTTGTTATTTCACGTACCTGTTGGGCAAAATGTAGTTTCTCATAGGCGACCTTAGTTGCGAGTAACGGAGTTTCTCCTCTGCCTCTTCATGAGTGGGCTTCCATACAACTTAGCATAGCGTTCTGAGCCATCATTGCATGCTTCCTCAATGAAGAATTTTTTTTGAAATTGTTAAAAATCATATGAACGTTTCGTCAAATTACAGATTCTGGTGACTAAATTCATAACATTTTCTTAATCATTACTCTATTTTCTGAATGAATAATGGTCTACTTTGGTCCTGACTCCGCATTAAACCATACAAAATTCAATATTTATTTAAATGTCATATTAAAAAAAAAGATAAGATTCCAGAGCGCGTGACCGAAGTTGAGTTTTGTGGAAATCGACCAAAAGGTTACTATCTCAGAAGTTAAAAATTTGTAGTTTTTTTATCGCCTTACCTCGATTAGTATCAAAAGAATCTACCGGCCCAATAAATGTTATCTGTCGCCGCAGACCAATCTATTCTGGGAAAGAGAAGTGTAATGGATGGCCTTTGGCACTTTTTTAGAGATCGCTATGGTTTCGAATACGATTTTTAGCAGCTCAGATTCGTATCTTGGGTGTCGATTGTGAAATTCGGGGGCCCTTCGTACGAATCACGCGAATACCTCCTCGTGAAGTGGCGGGCGAAGCGCTGCAGGAAGTTGGACTTAGACTCGAAAATTGGGAGAAATAACCGTGGCAATGGCGCAAATGAGGTGTCTATCAGTGGAGTGTGAGCGCTATGTGTCATTTAATAGGAAAAAGGAAACAAAACAATCAATGTCTATGTTTGAGATAACGAAGTCGTTGTTTTACGCGATGGCTGGCCGGCTCCGGTAGATTTATTTTCATAATAAGGGAATTATATGGAGCAGAATGTCCTTGGGTCACGAACCGAGTCCGGATAATCCTTACAGGAGAAATATTGACGTAAAAAAAGAAGTACGATTTCAGCTACGTTAGGATATTTTACGAGTTAAATTGTATTTTTACGTGTTTTAAATTCATTCTTGGAGGTATCAGTTTACACGAGGTTTAATGATCTCATAATGTGGGATCGCATTCCATGCTCTCAAATTTATTTAGCGTTTTCAAATATTGTTAAGTAAATTTGGAAGACATCCATGCTACCTAAAACGATCTTGCAGTGTCCAAATTTTATATCAATAATAAATTTTATGCCTCAAGAACACTATGAATGTATATAAAAGAATCTCATTTCAGCAGATTTAGGATATACGTAGAAGCCCTGTACGTTACCCAGTAGAACTTACTCAGGAACATATTAAGTAATTTGAACTAAATTTTATGTAGTCATTATTTATGACGTTTAATTTCCTCAGTTTTCCATGATATATTTATCCTTGATTTTCATTTTTTTGCAAATGTCTCCCGCCACGTGATATCTTTTCGCATATGCTAAATGTGGCTGTACACGATAAGTATATTTCACAAATACATAAGTAAAGTTAAGCAGCGTATAATGTATCAATTAGAAGTGCATCTACTTACCTGAGTTTAATGATAAATTATTGTTAACTTATCATCAAAGAAGCTCCTTACGCATAAATAATACCTCGTAGCGTGAATGGGTACTCGGTAGAAAAAGCGTCTTGATTTGTTAACTTTCGATGTGAATTTCTATGTGATCTAACTTTCGATGTTACGAGCTACGGTCGAGCTCACCCTTAGGATCGTTTTAAATGATCATAGCTTTTAGAGTAGGGGATTAGCAAATGTAAAATAGTATCCAAATTATTGCCATATTTAAGTTTCCTCTGATAGCTGGATAAAATATTAGACTAAAATATCATGCATGCTTTATTCATGAAGACGATATTTTTTGAAATTGTATTTTTATTTAATACAAATTATTTTTCAATTTAATGCATTTGAATGGTTGTCTTAATTGTATGTACGGTGGTAATACAATCCACTTAGGTGTGGAATACAATCCACGAATTATAAAATTCAATGATTTTACCCTTTTACTTGGGTAACGTTCCTTAGCGTCTCCGCTCCATAGCGTCGCCATCTTTTTTTTCGCCATGATTTTCACCCCATTTCCGTATCCCCTCTCCAAACTCATATCTTCACGTTCAGTCGCACGTTCGATCAATCAGCTTTCTCGTATTTGAATGGTGAAAACTAACCCATACATAAAATAGAAATAATGGCTCGATAGCGTCGTTTTTTTTATACATCTCCATCCCCTGCTAACTCTTGATTCCCTCGATCCAAGTTGCTTAGTTTGTTTGTGTTAGTGTCCACTTTGCGTCGGAGCTTCCATCATGTACATATAGGAAATAAGAAAGGAATTTGATTACTTGACGAATCCGATTGTGCCTCAGCGTGGAGCATTGCTGTCGTTATTGGAGTGGATGATTCCAGTCTGGAAAAAAAGATCTGAATCGCCGCATCGATGTGCTGTCTCATCTCTAGATTGAACCGGGTGAGGGTAATTCAATTTTTACGATAAGCCATCACCATGTAGTTTCCACTATGTAGATGTGGAGTCAATACTTTCAGTGCACACACTAGTGATCCCCTAGAATATTGTGGATAAAAAGTCATTTGCAACCATGTGCTTTGCTTCTAACATAAAGCACATCTCCAGTGATCCTGTTTGTGTGCTAATGTGTTTTTCCGCTGGTTACATTAGGTACCAATAGTGCCTTGAAAAACGCTCTAATAGGAAATTACCCCGGTTGTTATTTCGTTCGTTTTTTACTGTACTTCTGAATGAACGACTTTAAAAAATGCAGCTTATGTTCAGGACACTTTTTCGTATGAAATGCGCGTAAAAACATTGCCGAGGATTACTGAATAAAAAGAGACCCACACCACTTTTACCACGCCAATTACAAAGACATTTATATCCCGCTCTTAACTAAAATGGTCACCTTCGCGATAATCTTTAAAGAATAATTTTATTGATGTAACACTCCACGGTTAAAAAAGCATCTCTGGGAAAAGGATATCGAAATAAGCAGAGCAGAACCTTGTTCGTGGCAATGGCTAAATTACTTTCCCTTTTCATTTCCACAACTGATAAAAATGACGGGCAGAATCTTTTCTGGTTCTCATTAAAAATATTTCTAATGGTACGTATCAGCGTTGAAAGTAATGAGGCGCAATTTGGGATGTTTATCATAGCAATGGGTACTTTTATTTCCGTCACGAATATATTTTTCTTCACACTGTGTACAAGCCTCGAATACAACGGGATTATCGTCAAGTTTGACAATTGACTTGGCATTTTTTTAGCTAAATTGCTTGTGTGACTTACCCACAGTAATTAAAATAGCAATTTCCTCAATTTAACATCTAGCTTCTGAGATTTCATTTTCGTTTTATGATCTTTGTGAGCAAAATCAGTGAAGCTTACTGACACGTGATGCATAGGACTCGTAAACGTGGATAATACCACAGTTTGGGGTGGATACCATATGCGAGCAAAAACTTCAGAATCTCTAATTGAAGTGATGAAAACGCAGAAAAAGTCAAAGAGATACTTTACGCAAGAGGTTTCTTCCCTGCACAGTGCCTCATTCACAAAATTGAGCACTTTTTTAAATGAATGTACAGAGAAAACCTCTCTCCTCTGGTATGTCCATCAAACCAATATTTTGAACGTTTTCACACTGTCATTTCCCTCGTTTTATCTCCATACAATTCTGTGATGAATCTGACTCCATTACTATCTGATCGTATATTACATTCACGTTTATTGCAAAGCCTATCATTTAAAATATACTTCCACCCAAAGCTGTAAAAAATATTTCTACGCATCCCTCCATATCTTCATCGTTTCAATGAATTCCTTAAATTTGCAGACATTTCCTCTTGAAAAAAAAGTTGACCAATGTGAAGAACACCCTAAACCTCATATCCATTTTAATGACACACTAATATTGAAATCCCAATGACATAAAGAAACAATTTATTAGAAGAGCGAATTGATTCCGTGGTATCACATATTATATTGGTCAATTCATTGTATATAGGTGTCACTTTTTTTTAAATTATACTTACACGTACTTATCTAGGGATCGTTCTAGGGATAAATCTTTAAGGAAACTTTTCATGCTCAAGGAAAAGGAGTAACAATGGAGTAACTTCCAGTTTCCAAAGCTGTCAGTAAATGAAAACGTCTTCATCAACCTCAAATTAATCTAAATGTTTAAGTTAGCTTCACGGACGCATCTTCCTGAGTGGAAAGCAGCTTCCGATTCTTCAAATTTGGGAAAGGGAAGACTGTCCTTGAATCATCTTCATTGACCTCTGACTTAGATTGACAGTTTGAAGATGAGGGCATTGCCCGTCATTTTGTCAATAAAACTTCCGTGAACGCCGCTGCAGGAAATTGCTCAATTGATTTCGTTAACCCTTTTTGCAAGTTCAACGAAGACCAATCTTCTCCGGATTCCCTGCCTATTAGTGTTTATGTTAGTAGAAAATATTGAAAGCTTGTAATGGAATTGAATTGAATTCTTGCCCTCCTCTCTCCCCACAGACGTATGGTGGTCACTTTCATGAAGTTGAGCTTGAAAGATGATTTTGAATAACGCATAGATAAAGGAATGGAAAAGAATTAGTTTCATTGCTATGAAAAAGTTTACTGGTGTTGTAGTTATCTGAGTTCTTTTCACAAATCAATTTTGACTTGGTGCAGAGCTAAAAAACCTCTCTGCTTGATCGGTTTCACTTTACGATGTAGTCTACTCGTGAATCTTATGCTTACCTACCCCTAATCAGTTATATCCATAAAAAGAAATAGCAACAATTAGATACTGGCTGTGTTGAGGTTTATTTATCTTTAGTTGAATAGCTAAACTTAGACTATTATTTATTTTGGTTATGTTTATTTAGTTTTCCAGTGCGTTCTTTTGGGGATCTGTGCATGCATATTCACTAGTTAGGATATGGCCTTACAAAGTAACATAAAGAGAGTTAAAATCATTCCTTGAAGAGGGGCAAAAGGAATTTGTTTTGTTAACATGTAGTCTGTCTTCGTTTTAAGACTAAATAAAGAAAAAAATGTCTTAAACTCAAAATAATAGATTGCTTTTATTGCTTTTTAATATATACATACAATCCCAGGGGGACATCATGGGAGGTAGTGAGAAGTATCTTGTCAATACCCTTAGCATTAGCGCCTTTGCTAAGGAAGAAACACACTCATTATTAACTCTAAACCTCTCCTTTTACAATAAAAATACCAAAGGCTGGAAACCGCATTTCAGCTTAACACAAAAAGATCTTGAGGTAAAGAGGAAGTAAGTATACTTCTGCTCTCATTTTGATGATATTCAACGTTTTCTTGACAGTGAAAATAATATCCATATGATCAGCCTGTACACGCAAATATTTAAGCTGCTAATTTAAAGTAAGACCTGATTTTCTTTCTCTTCTTCGTTTCCAAAGCGTGATGCAAAAAAATGTTGGTAGGTGAGCACTGCTACTTGGAACTTGCTCTGCCAAAAGTGACCACTTATCCTGCTTTTTTATAACAAGAGCATAGAAACAATCACTCTGATAGTTCTGATTTCACCCATTACGTGGAGTTTGTCCATTTATTACGCAGAATGTCATCAAAAATTGGAGCTCACGATGGTTGGGACTATTCTCATCGCATTAGTTGGTACATTCATTTTTGGTTAATCATGTACGCTACAAGTCGTAACTAGTTGACCTGAATACGTTCTGCCCTTTACGTGCAGCATTAAAGAGAAATATATAGAACAAATATCCCATGCTCATCCTTCAGTTTTCCATAGTAATATTCTCGATACTGAGCCCCATTTTCCATCCCGAGGGATAGGGTTCATTCAAAGACCATCCAATTGTTCTAAGAAGACTAAAGCCACAGCCCGGTTTTTCTCCAATCTTTCCTTCTATTACTCAAATAACACTTACTTTACAAATCTTTCAACCTATCCTTCACAGCGCACATGACTTCAATTGTAGGTTGCCCACTGAAAGAAACAACTAACCTGAGACCCATTTTACCGCTCGTCGCCCCTCTAGCTAGCTCTATCCGTTCATGAATGAAATGGTTAGCTACGTATCCAGCTCATAGCCCAGAGTTAGAGTTAATTGGTGATGGTAGTTTCTTTCAAAGCTTACCACCTTGATCCTCACAGTCCTCATATTCATGCATCCCACTCTGGACTCTTTCCTCGATCTCCACCTACTCCTGCCACAACCCTTTATATCTGCAGTCCCTGGCTAGCCGCAGAATCTTTTCCACTGAACCCGACCGCATCGCTTCCTACTCGCGGTTGTACAAACTCCCGGATGGCTATTTTTGTCACACACCATTTCCCGAGCCATACCCTTCCCTAATTCCCCAAAAGTTACAGCTCGGCTCTTACCTTACACCCTCGTTCTTATAAATTACCTCTTACTTCCCTGTTTCCTGACTTCCTTTCACCCTTCGCCAAACTCTACCTAAGTTACCACTTAAGATTCCTAACTTATGACTGTGAAATTATGTATTTTTTACGCTCTAAGGCCTTCTTAGTTGGAGATAGGTACGTTTTGCAATGCAGTAGCCTACGTTATGTAGATACGTTGCAAGAAACGCAATGGTTCAACAGGAATAATTCAGTGAAATATACTTGCTATAATTTTAGCCTGAAAGTTACATTCACTATAGCAATGCGTATCTAGCATCGATATATCGTGTAAGATGTAAACCTTGATTCAACAATAGCTTGATACTTAAATATATGTTTTTAGCAATACGATCCCAAAGTAACCGGGATGCCTCTTATTGTGCGGGAGATTATTAAACTTCAGCGTGCATAGTTTTTACATCCTATTTTTCTGGCACGCGTTGGCATAATACTTTTTTATCAGTATTAAAGGTGTTTTTTTTCTTTTTTACTACATGTTGAAGGTTTTTTTTTACCATGTAGCTCCCATGTGTAAAATATCTGACCAGAATAATATACTGGAGGATGGAATAGGGTATAGAAGAAATACTGGATGAATACCAGTTCGGCTTTAGGAAAAGTAGGGGAATGAGAGAAGCTATTGAAGTCCTAAGACCTGTAACAGAGAAGAGAATTCATAAGGACCAGCAATCGTATATTTGCCTCATTAACCTAAAGAAAGCATATTACCATTTGCATTTGAACAGAATACTGACTACGCTAAAGAGAATAGGAGTATAATTTAATGACAGAAGAGGAGTACCCAAGCTGTATGACGAACAGATGACAGTGATTAAATGTGGCAGTAATGCAAAAGAAGCAGAAGTGAGGAAAGGAGTATAACAGGGGTGTGCTTCGTCTTCCATAACCGTCCAAAAAGGATTTGAAGAGCGATTTAAAAAGCAGTGAATGAAATAAAGGAAAAGTAATGCTCTTATAGGACAGTGAAGCCTGAAAAAAGACAGCTTGAGAGCAAAAGTGATTTGAAACAATGGAAATGAGGTGATTTCAAAGAGTAATGAAAATCAAACGGATATGGAAAATCGCTAACGAAGAAGCCATACGAAGGGTTGGAGAGAAAATAAGTACATCATTGAATTCCATGATAAACTTAATGGACACATGACACATAATGCGACGCAATAGTCTATTATAGTAAATAATGGAATGAGAAAGGAATGGGAAGAATAATAAAGGAAGACCAAGAATGGAATGCGTAAGCAATATCATGAAATACCTCAAAGTGAGTACGTAATTATGTTGGAATGGAGCGATTGGCTAAGAGTGGATTTGGGAGTTGCTTCAAACCGAACTTCTAATCGATTAATGCTGATGATGAGCTTTATCAAAAACAGAAAAGAAGACAAATTGGGTATGCGGGACTCAGAAATAAGAAATAAAGGACTGCAAATGCGCCTTAGCCACGGAAAATTTAATAACTGCTTTGCCAGGCTAACTTTCTTTCCAAATCCTTACTGTCATCGTAGGTAAGAGTGTAACTTTCTAGCACTTGCTCTTAAAGAGGATGGCACATGACAGAGGAGAACATGGAAACACATGACAGAGGAGAACACTAGAATGGTGGCAAAACGGGGCAGAGTATCCCTCTAGAGGCCCCCATGGGAGTCCTATGGTACCTTTTCCTGCTCACTAATTCAAGATTCACCCTCAATTACCTCTTCATTCCACGCTGAAGGGCAAACTCAAGTTCTGCTATAATTCTTGCATCTCGATGTATTGCGGCATTGCTTGTTCATGATTTCGAGACATTCTTTTCTCTTAACATTTTTTAAGATACTGCTGGAGACGTTACTCCCCACTATCTGTGAAGTCTTTTCTTCCTCTCTTCAAGCTCCCTTCAGTTCTTTCAAATACCATTTGCGTCGGCCTCTACCGTCCTTCCTTTACCCTTTGACCTTTTTGTTACTTCTACACAGCTTCTCCCTCCTTTTACGGATACTATTCCAATTTCTCCTCTTTTGATGCCCCTCGTTCACCTTCCCCTTGAGCAGCAAGGCCATCCCATTCGCCTCCTCGCTCTCTCTTTCTGCTTCCATCTCCTTTGCCATCGTCCCAGGCCCCGATGCATGCCCGACCGCCTTATTCTCCACCGACCCCTTTTTTCTCTTCTTCTCCTCGCCTCATTTCACTCCTTATCGTTTTTCTTACTCGTTCTTTTTTATCTCATTTCTCTTTTGCTTCCAGGCAATCAAACCGTCCATCAAATCACTCTCTTCCCAAACCTCTCTCCCCTTTTTGCCGTTTCTTACCGATTGTGGTCCCTCTAAACATTTGCGGTGGAGGCGTATGCAGCGAATTTTTTTTCAGCCGTTTCAATAGATAAACTTGAGACTGTTTGGATTTCAAGCTCTTTTGTGATTAAAGAAAGTGTTCCCCCATTACCTTGCATCACATCGACAGTTTCCTATTTTTTGTACTCATATTATAGGGAATTAGTTTGAGAATTCAAGTAAGTATAATAATATTTTTGTTCACGAGTGATTAATTTACTCAGGTCGCAAGAAAATACTGTAGGACATTTTACTAGTTCATGTAGAAAATCAGCTTTTAGAAGAGGCCAAGGTATTGCAATTCCATGTGGCAACCGGATATCTACTCCTCAATGACAGTAAATGAGATCCCTGGGGATAGCTAACTTAAATCAACCGAATAAGGTGTACATTATGTAGTAATAAGTTGTATATCACCACAATCTTCAACGTTAGGCTTGGATATCACAACTAAAGGGAGAACCTAATCTTGAACAGCCAGGGTAAACAGAGCGATTAAGTTAATCTCGTTTTATTGGAAGTATTTGTATATCATTCATCAGAGAAAATTTGCTAACGTCGATAAAATGAACAACTTCCTTGATAGCAATTACCGTGACTGTGGGTAAACCTGGAGGCTGCTGATATATTTTTAGAGATTTGAATTGTGTCTACTGCATTTTCTGGCTGACGGGGAAGATTGTCGGTGACGTGGATGGCAACACATTAACTAGATCAATTAAGCGTTGCAAGTGGTGCACCGTAATGACTCACCCGTGAGTATTATACTCACCCGTGAGTTTATGTAGCAAGGCCTCTGATCGAATCATCGATAGGATCATCAATAAGGTTTGTAAAATGCCAAATTAGGTACCTATGTGAAACCTTGACATCCAAATTAAACGTAAGCAACATTCTGTAAGTGAATCCCTGTCTTGAATAAAGTATATATAAGTGAGTGGTAAACTGGTTAAGGAAAGACTGGATTTAACAGGTTGAGATTAAATACCTTGGGAGCCAGCGATGATAAAGAGGCTTTGGCAGATGACTTGTAAAGAAGTATGCGCTAATAGCAAAGTCGTCAGGTTTCAGGATGATAAAAAACAGTCATCTTCATCGTCATATAGAGAGACATTAAGGGTATATCATTCTCTTCATTTAAATATGAATGAGTGAAGTAAATAGAATGCTGACATTTCATTTTACATATTTACTCTCTTTGAGTATTTTTCCTTCCATAATTAGCCAATATTCAATTTCAATTAGCATATTACACTCCATGGATGTTAGCACCATTTTTCAGGGCGATTTGTACTCTATAAATTTTTAAAATCCCATTAAAAATAGCAATTCAGAGAAACAAAGTTCAGTATAACTGAAATATTTCAACGCTTGATTTATTTTACAAATTTTCTGATTTATATTTGTGCTCATTTAATCCACACGGAATTCATAGTCTAATATTTGATCATGCAATTCCTGCCTCCAGTTTATCGTCACGTATCCGCAATGGCTGGTTCAAAGATATGCTCACAGAATTGTTTCATAATTAGACACTTGGTTCCTCAGGTTTCTTCAACACTTGACCAAACTTCATTAGACAATGAAGTGTGCACACAAAGGAGGCGAAAAATGACGATCGTGATAGGTAACAAATTTAAAGTGATGTATGTCTCTCACCCAAACGATTTCCCTCTGTTTGAGACTTCATTGAACCAGTAACGTCCAAGTTCCCTTTCACAGCGACCAAAGTACGCGAGGTTGAACATGGAATCACGGCGCTCTAGCTGGATCGCAGCGAGGGGGCACTTCGGTAACTCAGCGCGCGGAAGTTGTTCGCAAGATTTACATTTTGGGACTGTAAGACGCTCAAGGGAAAGGAAGCGGAGGAAAAGGAAGGGATGGAGACATACATTATGCGAGGGAAGTCACCGGAGGATAGGGAGAGAGTTGGAGAAAATCTTGAGAATGAGGAGGAGGAGACCGGAGATATTATTCAGAGTCATGGGCGATGGAATTCATCCTTCGCTCAAGTCCCGGCCCTCTTTTTCCCCCCAAAAGACCTTGACCTCTAACGACTGAAATTTCGTGCCCTCATAATCGTAAACCGACGCTGACTTCGTAGAGATTTAAAATCAAAGTGACCAAGTTCAGGTATTTTGAGCGAAAAATTACTTGACCTAGAATTTGACCTAATTTTAAAGAAAAATCTCTCTATCTTTCCAATGATGTCAAAATATTAACCATTTGCCGAAAACCTTCTCGAGCAATTTGCCTGAAACTACAAGCTGGTTTTACATGGGATAGATTACGGCTGAGCGCTCCAGAGGGAGAATAATGAAAAAATTAGGAATATACAACACCTTGATTTTGTCAAAACACTAACGGTGTGTAGTTTGTATGTTTTTTAGCTCTTTATAAAAATAATTTAATACATACCTACCGCAGTAAGTTTTACAGAATTACAAAAAAAACCTGCCGTTTTGAAGTCCTTTTATATGTACGGCGTGAAAAATTGAGTCAAATTTGGGACTTCAGTAGATATATTTCTTTATTTACTGGGAATATTTGTCATATACATATTTTTTTTCACCATCATAATTGCAATATTTACTTCATAATTCTTACAGACGCTGAAATTAAAATATTAAACTCAAATATAGCCTCCATTATGACTAGTGAAATATCTCGCTAAAACTACCTTAAGATGTAGATTAGACCATCATTAAGGAGAGCGTCCCCAAGGGTAGAATTTGACGTTAACCTGTATGCGTTAAAATTCCTTGATAGAACACACACCGATGGAGTTTTTTGCAGAAAAACTTCGAATTTATTTAAAGAAACATTAGTGTCTTTATTCATCTAAACTTAGTTTGGTGTATGATTTTCAGCAAATACAGTATATATGATTTTGGCTCTAGCCGTCGATGGCGTGGTAAGTATAATTTTAATTCGCTGGCAAAATTAGCTGGTTAATGTACAAGACAAGCTCATGAAAATAGATGTAATAATCTATTATGCATATCAATACATTGAATAACTTCTTGAAAACAGTTTAAATAAGCCATCCTTCAACTAAAGTCTGTAAGTTTAAGGACGTTATTTAGAAAATTCGTTTAAAAATGTTGCATGTACACAATACTTTAATGCCCCCTCTGGTCTTCTTTGGAGTCAAGTAATGCTAATCAATAGTAAAGTTAATCAATTGTTAACGTTTCTGAAAGAATTAATTCATTAAAGTTACAAGAATTTTTGTGAGAAACCTTAATGTAATCATATAACCGTTTTATCTGCAGATGAGTCACAGCATATTGACCGAAATGGCTCGAGCCTCGAGCTTGTGAAAAGAGGTGATTTATGCGATAATTTTCTAATTTTAATGGCATAAATGTTTTGTTACAAATTGATTATATTTGATTTTTTGTAAATTAGCCATTTGACTACTAGATTTGTTCTTAGAAAAAACTTGTGAAAATAATTGAAAAAATATTTTGAAATTTCTTTAATTTTATATTTTTATTTAATTTAACTTATTAGCTAATTTTGCTATAGCTTACCCCATTTTTATATTTATGAAAAAAATACCGTCCTATTTTTTTATTAAATATTAATTTATTTTTAATTTGATGTAGAGTAACAGTTTAGAAAAACGCAGTGGAAATAGGAATCATTTTGACCAATGATTTCTTATTGACATTTTCTTCATGAGATATTATTCATGAAATATAATCTTATGATATCACTGGATTTTGTTTTCTTAACTCGTTTTTAATACCAATATTTTTGTTATCGGACCATTAGTGACGTATGCAGTTCTCTATCAGTGCAAATGAAATTCTATTTGGCAGAGATATTCCTTTGCGTAATGAGGGCTTATTACATAAAAGGAGCAAAACCGTGCCCTTCTTTTACGTGTATTCGACCTAATTGTCGCGGGAAATAACACACATGTACATTACAGTAACTTTTCGGACACGGACTATGATTTCCTAAGTGGCAAAGCAATGAGGGTAATGAAGAGCAATGAAGTCGCTCCCGCATCTTTCGAAGGGGGTAAATACTTCGCCAAGAACTCAGCTCATTGAAGCATTAAAACATCCCTGCATAAAAGGAATGGCTGTTCCATGCGTGTGCGTTCGTGTTCGCTTGCACGCGTAGCAACCCTTACGGAAGAGGGAGGCTGTTCGGAGGGTTGAGAACAGTTGGCTCAAGTCTCAACTTTAAAGATCTCTTCGGTGTGATGATAGCATGCGACGCTTGAGGACAGCATCTTGAGCAGCCACAAGCTGCCTCCTAGCCCTTTCCTTCCCGTCCCATTCGGTGCCATCCTTTCTGCGCATCCCTCCTCCCTCCCCGCCAGCCCTTACACAGACCTTCAGACCCTGACTACACCTCCGAGAAACCGTCTTCTCATTCCTACAGCTCCCTGAATCCTCAACCTTCTACGCGCTCTACCCAGGACGACAAGGAGGCCTGCTCTGCTTATGCCCAAATACCCTAGATAACATCCCCTCACCACCATTGCCGCGAGAATCCCTTTCTCCCCCCTCCCCAGACCCTTTCTTAGCCCTGAACCCCAATGCCTTGGAAGGCCGAGTCCTTAGCTTTCCTCCCTTGGCTGCCGTAGGGGACTCATCCCTTCCCTCTCTTCATCCTTAGTCCTTCAGTCGCTCCGTCTCCCAACGCTAACACCCCCTGATCTATTGGAGAGGATTACCGCAAAGCATGGCTGCACTCTAGCGAAAAGTTCTCGGAAAGAGGGGGTTGTGGAGGGAGGAGATGGAGTTTTGAAGTTGAAAAATTAAGTTTTTTTGAGAAGTTCGGAAAGGGATAGAGGTGGTTTAAGGCGGGGTTTGAGCTGAAATTAGTATTTTATTTCCCTCCATATTTTTTATCTTAATAGTCCAATGGATATTTTATGCAATAAACTTATCCTATTTTTTCCTCGACAGGCAAAGAATTATGCTGGAGTCCTCCAGTTTTACCTACTCCATTTCTTTTCAACGATCTGGAACGTTTCGGTGAAACTTCTTCGGACGGTATATCAAAGTTAATACTCAGAGTCAGGCTATCGATAAATTTAGTTCTTCCTGGAATGAGTGTCACAGTCGAACTTTTAATGCATTTTATCTCTTTGCTAAGTCTCGGAGGCCAATTTTAATATAAATAACGATATATTCCACCAATTTTAGTGCAGTCATACGGAAAATTCCACTTTGATACGTAGAATTGTATCAGTTAAGGCCAGTGGTCTAAAAATTAATGGAAGGTTCCATGAGGTAAATTTTCAGAAGCGCTGATCTCGTCACTTCTCAACTCAGAATTACAATCGGTCATGCTTATGAATGAGCGGTTTCGTTTGCTGAAATGTTTTCCGAACCCTGAAAAATTATTTCCTTATTGATTTTTCATTGCTGATATCATTTAGCATTTGATTTATATTAAGTACTTGAAAGCGTTGTAATATGGTATGTCATTTCCTTGTAAACATAACCTTATTGCTCGGCGGCTTCATGGGCAACGCTACATTGAAGTGCATTGGCTCAACTATAACCACTTCTGCATATAAGTCAAGGAGTATGAATTCATTTTTGCAATGCGATAGACAAAAGCCACAAAATCTTGTTTTCAAACGGGTTAACATATGTGATCCTAAGCTCTGTTAATTCCTTAGTGAATTACCCTATAATGTGGTTTAGGAAGAATATCATCATCTTTAAACATTTCCTACGAGGGATTATTCTACTAACGAACGCGGTTTCATGGCAAACGTTAATTTGAGACTACTACTGCCCATATGTGGAGAAACATCTGTAGACAAATTTGGAAGTTTAACGAATAGATATTTAGAAAGCCTTGGTGTATGGTTATTTATTGATGATGAGAGACAAAGTGGTTTAATATCTACGTTATGCTAATCAAACGATTTTATAGTAATGATTATTAATATTGAATGACCTCAGATAGTTTTAAAAGTAGGTAATTCTTTTAGTCAATAACGCAAATATTAAAAAGTTGAGCTCATTTAACGGGAATGTGTCTGAATTTCAGTAAGTGATGCCTGATAATCTTTCTAACACAGGCAACGTTAATGATTAGATCTCCAGTAAAAGGAATCATTCCGTGCATAGTTGTGATAATCTCTGGCTATTTTACTATTTACAGGCATAACTGTGTTACATTAGCTCCAAGGTTTATATTGGAGTGCATATTTCTTCTCGCATGGCATTATTTTTTGGTAACATTTTGGGAATAATTAAAATTAATTTCGGCTCTATATGTTACCTCGCCAAGTCGGAAAGACAGTAGTCAAAAAAGTTACTAGACTTTCTTGATCGCGACTTGATTTTGACGTGATATAAAGGAGTGAAGGTGGAAAATCTTTGCGGTCCTCCTGGGCAGAGCAAGAACATCACGCTTACAATGACTGCCTTTCTGTGTTCCTCTGCGCTGCTACCGGCCATGATTTTATGATGCGCAACTAGGAGACGCCGCAGAATCGGCGTGGGAAACAAGAGAGTATCTGAAATGTTTTGAGCCCGTTTCCGCATCGTTGTTTGCACCTGCTTCCGAGTGATTCCAAGAGCCGACTCGGACGCGAAGGCAAGAGAGCACAATCCGAAATTTCCTGCAACCCCGCACTCGTAAACTTCCGTTCGACGCAATGAACAACTCGCCCTCATCTTCCCACTGCCAATCTTTTGTCTTCCCCGCGAGACAGTCTTCCGTCTCGCTCCTCTCCTCCAAGAGGTTTATCTCCCAATCGCGATGTCCACTTATCTGCAGGACTCTCGCAGCGGTGGACCCCTTTGGAGAAGGGGAGGGAGAGATGCTGGGCTCGAGATGCTTGGGAGGGGGAAAAATCTTCTCCTCCGCCCGTTCAACGGGACACCAAGCGCCTTGTCCCTTGTATCCCTGGGTTATTCAACCCCCTCCCTCCCCCTCTTCAGCCATTCCGTCCACCCTCCTGCCCCAGTGTTGTCCACTTGGTCCACTTCACAAGAGACTTTGGACCACTCCTTGCTCGATTCTCTCCGCCAACCGTTCCATACACTTACGCGATCCCTTTTGTCACAGGGAAGTGGAGTGACCTCCCCACGTGCACAAGGAAAGGGATTTTATACGTCTTCATATATATATATATATATATATATATATATATATATATATATATATACTCAATCATACGAAAATGACGCTCAAAGGCGCGAATAAATTCAAACATTCATAGGAAAATGGAAATGGATAGGTACACATAAAAGGACGAACACAGGGTTTGGTGGGGAAGATGAAAATGAGTCAAATCCAGACAGAAAAAATTTCACCTTAGCCGGGATCCCGGCTAAGGTGAAATTTTTTCTGTCTGGATTTGACTCATTTTCATCTTCCCCACCAAACCCTGTGTTCGTCCTTTTATGTGTACCTATCCATTTCCATTTTCCTATGAATGTTTGAATTTATATATATATATATATATATATATATATATATATATATATATATATATATATATATATATATATATATATATATATATATATATATATATATATATATATATATACACACACACACACAGGGAAAGATTATCCAATAGGCAACAACAATAAAAAATACACTGGACAGGGGGTGGGGAAAGAAAAGTAAAAAGAAGACTTACAGGGAACGTTTAGGGCATGTAAGCCCTTCGTCAGCTGGAGAAAAAGTCTTCTCTTTTTACTTGTCTTTCCCCACCCCCTGTCCAGTGTATTTTTTATTATATATATATATGTACATATATATAAGCTAGCAACAAGGCGTTGAGGTTAGGGAAGGATAGGAAAGTAAATGGGTCCTTAGCCCGTTAGCTACCCAAAGCAGTGAACACCAGTGTCGTCATGGATCATCTGCCAGTGAGTATCCAATGATTTACTTTCCTATCTTTCCCCAACCTCAACGCCTAATTTCTTTCAGGCGCAGGCTCTCGTATTGCTGCTCGGATGAGAGGGCAGGGTTTTCCGGTTTTTTTTTGCTGTACTGAGTCAGGATTTCATTGAAGATATTCCGAATACATTGGATCATCCATCCTCACGTCAATTCGTATTTCCATTGGAATAGAGCTAAGTATGAATACTGCAATGCATTCCAATTTCATCAAGGAAATGCCGAATAAACCTATCGGATTTCCCGGGAAATCTTGCACTCTCATTTTGCATATTTTCTAGGCCTTCCATGCCATACCTGCTTTTCACACAATGATGGTAACATGTAGCACATGGATCTCATAACCAAAGGCTTTCAGAATATTTTTCTGAGTAGAGTTTAGACTGACTGTGATCAGCTTTTCTTCGCAGTCTGTTGTTGTCTTTAGAACTAAAGTGACCTGAAAGTTACGGATTACAGATAGTTGGATGACTGAAGAATCTGTCGTCAATTAGACTGGACTCCAAGCGATTGAAAACCCGGTGAACTCTCAGCTACAAATTTCGGAACATGCAAAATCTGGGAAGCAAATCTATATCAAAAAAACGGATGGTCCAGTTTATATCTAGTCGGACTTTTTTCGTTTGGAACCGGTTATTCAATCTCCAGTCTTTGCCCTGATTTTTTCGTTCATTATAAGTGTCACTTTCCCCTCTTCTACTTGGCTCTTTTTTAATATGAGTTTTTTTGTCACTGGGAGATTTTAAATTATTGACTTGTTTACATACACTTTTGTAACACATGAATCTGAATGCAAAATAAATGCGAATTAATCCAATTTATCACCACGAATAACTGTATTTTATCGGGACTGTACGGCCATTAGTCCATTTTTTCTCTGAAAATAATTTAAATTTAGTATTATTTCATTGATACTGAATAGATATCCAATATTAAATTCAATAAATTGAACTTTATTGATTATTTGAAAAAAATGTTTGGATTAGCCTGATTTTTTTACTTTATTTTAAAGAATGTACTTACAGTAACTCTTAATTACGGCAAATGGTCTCCCCCTTCAGTGTTGAACGCACTTTGCCTTATCAAAGGTTTACTGTAATTTACAATGAAATCAGCATTTCCTCTTTTCGATGCTTCCTTTTGATTTAAATTATGTGACCACTAAGTGCCGGCCCAAGGCGTGGACAGCATGGGCTAAAGCCATAGGCTGGTCTTAAAGACGGTCAGTCGGCGTCTTATAAATGGATATTGAAAAAGAACAGAAATTAAGAAAATTGGAAAATGTTACTAACCTCCCGCTTGTATTTATATCCAAAATGACCTTCTTTTGTGTATCGTAAAGCGGCTGACACTCATTACTAAATTATACCAAACCTACTAACTAACAATTCCCTTCATTAGCAATTTTGTCACCAATCCATTGAAAGAAACTGTGGTTGAAATTACTCTATAATTTACGGTTGAAATTACACCCACCCTACAGAAGTTGATATGGAGAAAATAATTGAAATATACAGTTATCCTCTTAAAATTGAAGCTTGGAAATAAGTTAAAGATTATATATTGAGCTCCTAGAGGAAAATATTACTATTACAATGTGAAGAGGATCATTCTGAAACCCCTGAGTTTCATTTAAGTAAACGCGCGGTATTACACTCTTCATTAGGGGCGGCCAAATGAAATGTTGCCGCCCCCAATGCTCGTAAAAAAGCTTGAACCTCCACTGAAACCACCATCACATGTTAGT
Source organism: Pyrrhosoma nymphula (assembly GCA_963573305.1). Taxonomy (NCBI): domain Eukaryota; kingdom Metazoa; phylum Arthropoda; class Insecta; order Odonata; family Coenagrionidae; genus Pyrrhosoma; species Pyrrhosoma nymphula. Next base: position 127,634,289 of record OY754334.1, on the reverse strand, counting down.
TTAATACCTATAAATAAATTGTGCATGCGAATGATTTTTATGTGTGTCTATGTGCAATGAAGAGTCATGGTCGCATAATATATTTGTGAAATCTACCGCAAAAAGTGTCTTCTCGAGTGAGCATACGTATAAATCACTCTCTCTTTACAGCCACCCCACCACGTCTTCGGGAGTGAGGCGACGGGACCACGTAGCCGCCCCCCCACCCCCTCCCGCCTCACTCCCCCCACCGCTTTTAAACGCGGCGGCTGTGCCGTTGCGTATTACACGTTCCCTCACGTCCCACTCACGTCACCTGTTCCGGATCTCCCGTTTGGAAATTAATCTTTCGGGAAGGACATATCCACGTCAACCACTCGCCCCGCTCATATCACCCCGTCCTGGGAAGGCCCACGTTTTAAAATGCGAGGGGGAATCTTCGGAGTCAAGGAAAAACATTGGTCACCCTTTTCCTGGGGAAAGGAGTGGGTTTCGTCCCTCTCCTCCGGTCCCCCCTCCCCCCGCCGCTGTTCTTATTACTCATCTCCGCACCCACTAGTGCCAACTTTCGTGCTTATTTTCTTGATTACTCTCGGGGTTATTGTCACTTTGAAGTTACTTTAGTCCATTTGGTATGATTTCATGTCGTGTGCCGTGACCGTGCTTCTCTTGGTCAGAGACGATTCGAAATACTGAGGGAAGGACCGAGTTACGGGGTTATTATATACTTTCTAGAAGAGTTTCGTGTGATTTAAGTCCATCATTTCACTCACCAATATTTATTTGTTTACGAAAGACCAAGCTAAGGAATACTAGCAAACGCGAATATTTTCGCTAAAAGACAAGAAAGAACAGCCTCTTGGATAACACAATCTTGAAATTTGCAGTTGGTCCCTCCTGTTCAAATGTTTGACAGAATGATTGTCCAAGTGCCATTAATTACGATTGAGAACGGATCGTCATTGGTAAGAAGAAGATTTTACATGTTCAAAATAAGTCGTCATATATTATTACATGATATCAAGAAATAAAATAAAAGTATGTTTTCTCTCTTCTCAATAAATTTTGCCTTTTTTCTTGGGGAACAACTCGACATTATTTAAATTTCAGCATTTATAGAAAGAAACAATCAAGTATATCCACTAAAACAACTTATGACTCCAACTTATTCACATCACGTAAACTAAAGAGGCGAAACGGTGATTTCTGCATCGGCAGCTTTTCCAATTCTAATACATATAAAATAGTTTTAGCTGGTTTCAATATTCATTGAATATTTTTGTACATGTACATATCCTGAGAAAACCATAATTTTTTGTGTATGCTCATGCATCGCATTTTTTTTGTTCTTAGTTTTTTGGCCCTCTAATAAATTTCGCTACATACGCTCGCATATATACATCTGTCCTTTCAGTTAAATTGTTTTTCATAATGTTTGCTATTAGTCGTTTCAGGAATTATAAAATTCATGCCTTGCATGCTTGTTTGATGTTAAAATCTGATTTAAATTTCCGTTGTATAGTTATTTATTTTAAAACTATAATGATAGCATATTTAATTTTCACCATATTTTCAGTTTGCGATGTTCCAGATGTCGATTTGAATATCTCTCGTAATATTTGTCACATTGTAGCCACATTTAGAGTAACGTGAATCCCTAATCATCTAAGAACAACGATGATATGTGGCCTTTCTCTACGCATTATATATTTAATTTTCTTTGCAGTATATGGTTTTAAATTTCGTTGAGATGTTCCCTAAAAAAGTTTCTATGCATTAAAAATGCAAATTTTACAGTTATTCATCTCATGAATTTTCACACGATCGCCATAAATGTTTCCTCAACTAAAAAAAATCTTAACGTAGCAGGTTCATAAGAAATGTATCGTGTTTTTGTGTAACGGGTGTCTCCTATTTTTTGTTAAGATCAACGTTTTTTCAAGCTTCCCCCTTTCCTTAGCCAGGTCATAAACTAGACTAGGAGTTTTATGGACTCCTCAGCTGCACATTTTATGTGGCTGGAATAATGATTTTCACATTCCATACAGTCTGCTTGGGATTAAAGCAGCGGTGGCTTTTTCGTTTCGGAAGGAGGAAAAAAAAGTGTTTTGGTGAAAGGGAAACGCTTAGTTGAATTAATGGTGAAGTTTAGCGTGAAAACCACGAGACGAATGCGTTTGGCTCCACCTCCTTGTTGAATGTTTTGAGGGGGAAGCCTTAGGGGGAGGGGGGTTTGGTCGTGGGGGTATCAAGGGACTCTAAACACATCTGTCGCGGTGGGTCTGAGGCAGGCGTATGAAGGCAGGAAGGGTGTGCGCGGTAGGACGTGGGTGGAGGAACGCAGAAGGTTTGTGGATGTGGGGAGAGGAGAGACGAAGGGAACAGCTGAGGATCGGATGAAATTTGGACGTGGAAAAAGGCCGGACAGAATGGGCGCTAATGTGTATCGTGGGGAGTAAAGTGGAAAAATTAGGGTAAAGGTGTTCAAAGAGGCTAGCTTCACGGGGGCAGTCGAGCAGCGGCAATTGTCACTTGCTGATATGCAGAGGACATGGATCCGAGTCTCGAGCCGACACGATGGTGCGAGACGTAAGGAGCAGGGCAGGGTGGGCTCGACGACCCCTTACGAGCCTCGAAGGAGTGCCTGTGACAGCTTAGGGGCGTTTCTCTCACGTAACTGTGGTCGCGCACCCACTCACAAAACTGCCTAATCTTGTGTCTTGTCAAGAGAAAGTTAAACAGGCCGGAATGATAGCACGTATGGTCGTGTTCCCTTGTGGGCATACGTGCACATGAGGCTTTATTTATATCCCCTTCGAGGATATTTCCCCTTGGGAAACTCCTCAAACCGTGAGTGAGCACCTCTTCCATAATTAAGATGGACGCATTTCCAGTATTTTTTCATGCTTGTTTTTACCACCTGGAGCGGAATGGTAAAATAGTTCCTTGTTTATTCAGCTGCTATTCAAAGGTTTAATGATTCAAATCCTGTTTCACCATCTGTGAGCTCATAGCCGAACCTTTTGGTAAACTGAGACATTTTTGTGAGTGTTATTGATTGCATAAGTGATGCGCAATAAATGGGAAGTAGTCCATCCATACTGAGTTGTAGTTAAATTTCATTCATAGATTAATAGTGCATAAGAAATCTTTAGAGAAATATTGTGAAAAATTAAACCGGAAAAACAATCTTTTACCGTTAAGACTGCATTGCTAATGAAAACATAATGGGGTCAATCTCGCGGAAGATATTTTTCATTCCATTTTATACTTCCATATGTTTTAATTTACTCAGGCATCAAATTCCTTCATTTCTTTCTTCGTAGGAATGTTGGGTGATCTTACGCGTTATCCTATGACATTAATCATGGTTTTCTGGGGAAAATATCGCCAGACATGAAGCCAAAATCCGAAGTAGCTGTTTTGATGTTTCCACTCCTTGATAAAATTGCCGTGAGTTATTGCTTTTATTGGCCCTCGTTGAAAGACTACATTTTTATCTGTCACCTGCAAGAGTTTTGGGGCCCCCGACGAAATTTCTCTGTATCCATGGTCATTGCATGTTGGCTAGCTGAAATGCACCGCATTCATTTCGCCTGTTTCTTCATCATAATGAAGAACTCGACGCCTCGAAGCGGCCGATGAGGCACTTCAAAAAACAGTCCCCGAATATTACGCGTTTCTAATACATCAAGACCATTTCAATTCACCTATTCGTTTCTGCTCTGAGTTGACGCTGGTGGTGGAACGAGGTAAAATGAAGGCGATGAAAAGATTTAGAGACCTGTTTGGGACGGTAAAGTTATTTTTTTTAAGAAATGCAGCGAAAGAGACATTTCCGAGAGTACGGCAAGGTGGGTGCAGGATTTTGAGTGGCCCAGGGCGCTTACGTTTGGTGAGTGGGAGATGGAACTGGTTATTGAGGGTAGTTTTTATCTTTTGATTTGCTCTTTAATGTCGTTCTGAAAGGAAATCTTTTTTATCAAAATGGAAATGAATTTCAATTTTTTCGCTGGGCCCATCTCCTGTGCTGTTTCCAAATATATTCAGCACTTGCTATGAGGGCTGTCGAGGAGTGCAATGTCACATGTCTCCTCTTACGGTTTTAGACCTTAATACCTACCGTCAAACAGCTTATCTTGCTGCTTAATACTTTCTTATTAATTTTATTACCGGTTTTTAAATCACACCTTCATGCTTAAAATACTTTCAATATTCTGATATTTTAATGAATGAATGCGTTTTAATTGTATGTTATCAATCGCAGTCATGATGGGAGCTGTTGCGATGTCTGCTTGTTCATGAAAAAAATATATCATGCCCGTTGGTTCGATGTTCTTATTTACTTAAACTCTGCAGTGAATTTTTGTTCGTTAAAGAAAATCGGCTCCGAGCTTAACAATTACAGTTTTAAGGTTTTTGGCACTATATTTGATAATGCACAGGTTAAAGAGACATTTTTTTGAAACTATATTTGATAATGCGCAGGTTAAAAAGACATTTTTCAGCATGTTGTCATTATAAATATTATCTATTAGATAAAATCTTAATTAAAACTTTATCTAATAGTTAATATTTAAAAGTTTTCCAATATTACCAACTGTTGTTTTGGTAATTCAATGCCATTTTAGCACTCATACCTATGGCTCATGAGAGGCCTTACCATTCGTAATATCTCGATTAAAAATGTACAGATTTGCATCTAAATTAGGATGAAAGATGTCTATTTTAATATTCGAAAGAAAAAACATTTAAATATAACATCGGCTAAATTTCGAATGCAACGCCAAAAACTCAAGTCATAACATGCTTTAACTAAGGCAAAAAAATCAATATGTATTTCTCGTATAATTTGTATGGCTATTTTATTTTGCCTACATGGTAAGTTCCAACGCGTAAACAGAAGCACTTCAATGAAATTTGGTCCGAGAATATTTTTTAGACTGACTTACTTCGAAAAATATTATTACGTATATTCAATGACCCACGATTACCGCTACTGGCACCTTAATGTTAACCTGAGTTCTGATAGTGTTACACTCGCTTGAGTTGAGGGTTCATGCTTCACCACATGATGCCGCACGTATATGCTGAAGGAGTGGCGATGAAAAGAGTTTGCGGGAGGCATGGGGCTCAGAGGAGGTGACGATCCAAGGCAAAAGGCAATCCCGGCCAGGCCTCCGTTCTCCACCCGCCCTGGGTGCATTGCCTGCGCGGCCCAGGTGTTCCTCCCAGAGTAGAATTCTTTCCCTCCTACCCAACATTCCCAATCTCTTTTTCACGCCCACACACGTCGGCTAACCCGGTCCTACCTCCACACCCTCTGAGGTCGAGACGGCCAACTAACTCCGAGAATGCGGCGATCCCGTCACGGGCTTTCGGGGCAACTTAGCCACGCCCAGGCGTTCATCTCTTCTTCTTATAATCCGCCACCCCGCCCACGCCAGACGATCCCTCCCTCCGCACCCTACCCCTACAATGTCACCCCACTCAAGTCACTCAGTCACCCTGTTTCCCCGGCCAAGTCCCCCCCCGGCTCCCACTTCCACAGAGGCATGCCTTCACGCCTCACATCCCGGGACGCACAATTCGGGTCTCACCCGGTCATTGACGACTCGAAGAAATCCTTGGTTCCAAACCTTTTTTCTAAGTGCTATGCTATGAAAAAGGATTATTTTTAAGGGAAAAACGTATAATACAAGAAATTCAAACTTTTAACCAAAGAAATTCAGGTTGATGGAATAACTACCTGTATTTAGAGAAAAACCATTCACATTAAAATTGATTTATTGAATGCAAAAGAAATATACATAAAGATTCAAAAACACTAAAATAAGTTTTACAAGATTACTACTTTTGTAGCAGTTTGTAAAAGAGTACTTTTGGTTTATTGTACCAATTTACACGTAAGTTTTTTTTTAAGTACATATGCTCTCCTAGAGTTTTCTTCCATGAAGGTAAATTTTTCTAAAATTTATGGAGTTCGCCCGACAGGCGTCTCGTATTTACCCCGAATGACCCATGTTGGACGCGTTACGCAGATTACTATGAGCAGTACAATGACCATCATGGTAGCCTATACTGTGGGCCATATACATACTGTAAAATACGAAAGCAGCTTACCGAACTTCCTCATAGAGAGTTGAAAAATTGACTTATAGCAAACGTTTTTCGTTTTGGGACCACTGTGCGGTAGCATGAACTTCAACACGCATGCACATAGTGCGAAAAAAGTGAGTATACATAAGCCTACTATAAATTTAGTTCATTACACACACTTTATTACAATTTATGCACATTAACACAACATATAGATATATTAACAATATACAACCCTATAAAAACGGGAAAGGGTTTCCTTACAAAATTCCAGATTTTCCCTAGAAATTTCAAATTGCTGTAACTATTGACCAGTTGAAGAAAAAATATTATATGATGTATTATTTTAAAGACAAGTTAATTATTTAGAACTAAGCTCCTGAGGACTTTGCTGTAAACCTAAAGGATGAGCCGCTAGAAGGAAAAGTATGTCAACAAACGTGTGGAAATTAAGCGTTTTTCAAATATTTACAATGTTCGCTATCAAATATCTCGATAACTATGAGAAATATTAATAAATGTATACAGTACTATTTTGTAGTACATTTTGTCAGCTTCAATTTTAGAACCGATAATATTTTCGCTACCACGCACCGTTTTCAAGATATGAGCAAAAACAAAAAAAAGGGGCCTTCAGCGCCCCACTCACCCTCTCAAACCTAGGCACGGCGACTTTTAGTATTTATTTATTTATTTTTTAACCACCGAAAATAGCACTCGCTTGTCTTTATATCGGGGTGTTAACAATCAACAATGGACAAGCATAAACAACCATGCCCTGGGAAGTGAAAAATCCTCCCCAGGCAGGTTAGCAGGCGAGGACGTTACCCCGCCGCCACTGAGGCCGGCAGCTACTCGGCAACAACTATGTTAATCAATCAACTCCTAACACATCCCTGAAGTTTGGTCTCTGACCTCCTCCATGTCCTCTACAACTCCTTGATTGACTGGATTACAAGAAAATCTCAAACTTACCCTTCAGGCGAAATCACCTCCAATAAATTTCTTAGTCTTCTATATAATTAATGCATTAAAAATGACATTTCCGAAAGTCTTCCTGCCTTATTATTTAAATAATTAAAAATCAGTATTGTCTTAAGCGGTTGTTCACTCCAAGTATTCCGTACTATTCCGTACAAAATTTTGACTACCATGAAATAAAATACTTTAACGAAAGATTTTAGTATTTGATTCATAGTTAATTTGATTAAACATCTTATTTGCAGTGATTAATGAAGTAATGCTTTTCCTACTCCGCATAAACCCTCCGTTGCAAACAGTAAAGATATTCCAAGCTGCCATCTTTCAAGGCTCTTTGCATTAGCTGCTTCACCTTACTTCGAGGGCGAAAAAATCGGAAAAGTTGAAATGTTTAAAGATAATTATCTGCCTTATTCCTACCGCTCTTCGGCATTAATGATTAACCTAACATTCTGCAATATTCTCTGAGTAAAAAGTAATTTTTAAATCGAAATTGGACAATATTTAATAATTTTAATCTTGAAAAAACGATAGTCCTGCATTTTGATTCAGGCGTTCGTCTGTGTTATAATTGGGAGTCACATATAAAGGGTCTAGTAACACATCGCGGCCGTTCTACCGTGACCTTGGCAAGTCGTCTCCATAGAAACGGAGGGGAGGGGAGGGAGGGGGGAGGAACTGTCTCGCGCGATTTTCCCGCTTAGGACTCTGATTGGTCAGTCATTTTTACTCGCATAATGCTAAGCGCCCCGTCTTCAGTACGCTGCCTGACTAGGTAGGGCGAGGTGCCTACATTCTTTATTGTAGTGTCGCGTATGGAAATCACGCTTCAAGCCGGTGTCTTACAAGGTGTTAGTGGAATTTTTCGGAAGAGAATTATCGACGCTCCATTCCAAGCGGTACACTGCGACGAGGTTTGGGCGGCCTTAAGAAAATTAATGAGGTGTAGTTTATTTACTATATTGTCTGTGAAATTAATACTTGGGATTGTAGTAAAAATAGTGAACAAGAATTATTGTCCTACTAATGTTACATATCACGTCATCTCATAATTGTTTAATTAATTTATTGTACGATGGACAAATGAGTTACTATTTTTTTACAACTCTAAGGTGACTTAATAAGTGAATGTAGTTTACTTTTCTACGTTGTATGAAATGAAATATCGGGTGTTTAGTCTCTCCAACTGCCAGGATTATCTCACCGTATCTTAATTTATAATTAACTAGCTGAAGGTACACCCGTTGAAATTCAACGGGTGTGAAAAACATTGAACTTATTTATAAGAAAACGGCAAATCCTGAAGAACACTGAAAGCATGATCATTTGAGGAGTTCGTAACCTATCTTGTTTGTTGTGTTAGTTGTAATTCGTTCGTTTTCCATTTCGTACACGGAGATTTGAGTGATTGCTTGTCCTCTTTTATGCACGGAAAACCCAAAAATGGGCCACTCAGACTCATTACTACTGAAATAGCACCCAGGTTGATAGATGGTCACCTCGTCCCACCGGTTCTCTTGAGCCGTCTTCTGAGTGATTAACAGCTTTATCCCTTCCTTTGTGTACATTATATTTGCATTGAATGACTTAATTTAGTTGCGTAATTCAACGTTGATATGTGCGTTATGTATCTTAATCAGGAAAGGAGATTAGGGTATAATCCAGCGGTTGATACCGTCAAAAGGAGCATTTTCAGCTGCAGCCTTGTTCATTTGTCCAATGAATCCTTCACTGCCCGGACTGCACCTTCGGTATGAAGGGTAGTCATAATCATTGGTTTTTAAATCATAATCATCGATTACTAAATTAAAAATCTATGGTGATCAGTCATAGAGTACTAGCCAATTTTCATGCACCGATGACGTCCATTGCGCAGAATATCCGTTCTTTTTCGGATAAGAAGCATTTAGTGACGTAATTATAATTGCCACCATCTTAAAACAGATTGAAGTTTCGAAACAGATGATTCAATATTTGAACCCGATTCTCAGCTGGTTACCCGTCAGTAGGTTTGGTTAGGATGAAATTTGTGCGGTTCTTAGCGTAATCCGAGAAACACCACGGGGAGATTATCATGAGATTGCTGGTGGGCATGTCTTTGAGCATCCATTTGTCGTTTTTCATGCAAGGACTCATTTTCTCGCAAAGAAGACATTCCTCTTTCTTAAGATGATTTATTCGAAAGGTTACTTTTTTTCTATTAGGGATGTTGATAGCTATATTTTTAAGTCTAAGAAGGGGAAACACAGCGGAAAGTGAGAGACTCAAATAGGAAACACGATGATTGAATGAATCTAAGTTAAGTGCATTTTATCTCGTTTAAGTATATATAAATAACTCGTAAAGTTTATGTGGGAATTGGTCTAAAACAGTTCGCAATCGTAATGAGAGGCAGACGGTTCCACTACGCGTAATACATCTGAGTATTAAACTATAATAAACGACGCCGTGTTTGTTGTAGCAACAGAGGCATTATTAACATTATTATTCGCTGCACGTAAATATTCTTCCACGTTTAATTCCTTTCTGTTTATCGTTTCCTACAGAAGTGTTCTCTCGTATGCAGTTCCCCTATGAGAGCTACTTTGAGAATAGACCTTGAAGAGTATACTTGTAAATATGCATTGCATTTATCGATTACCCCCCGAAGCAATCTTTCATGGGGCCCTTGGGACTCTGGGCCTTTCTTATACAAATTTTCTTTCTACGTGCTATCATGAGCCGGCAAGAAAACTTAAATGCCAGATGTGTGAATATCCTTTGAAATTCAAATCTCTGGTTGTCAAGGAATTGATATGCTATTGTTGATTTCAGAGAAAAATGTGAGATTTTTTAGATATAAACATGATTTAGATAAATACGAAGCGTAAAAGAAAATCGATTGAAAGAATTAGAAACTTCATTTATTCAGCCTTCCGATAAAAAAATCCCAGTCCTCTATCTTGAGTGTAAGTACCTACTTTTAAAAAGCAAAAAAATGAAACAACTGCACCGAACCCAATGCTTAGCATGGATCACCAGGGGGGGTCTTTGGGGGCCCTGAGGGCTTTTTAATATAGCCTATGTTCAACCCATACACATTTTATCTCTTCATGCAAAATGTCAGCTCAATCGGTTCAGTAGAGTTTGCGTGATTGAGCAACAGACAGACAGACACCATTCAAATTTTATATATTAGTATGATTATATTATAATTTTACTTTAAATATTGAATATTTCTTTGTTTGCTAGTGAAGTTTTTGTTTAGTCTTACTTGCGGCACACAAGATTGTCACAGTTATTGGACAATCCATGCTTAGTACCCCCTCAGATAATTATTTTATGTTAAATTGGAAAAATACCCAATAAAATTGGCGTCGGATATGATCAATATTAAAGGTCATCATCATCCTAAGTGGACTAAATAATGTGTATTTACCCATTGCGTGTATTTACCCATTGCGAGCAAAAAAGGTACATAAGTATATACTCTTTTATCTTCGTTAGAATTGGCATCCTTATTAGATCAATGACCCTCCCTGTTTTTGAGTATTGATAGCATGAGTAATGATACCATGGAGAGTCTATAAATGGTCTATTAGAGTGTATGTATGGTTAATAAATTGACTCTTGTCATTAAAAGAATATCAATATTTCAACACTAGAATTTTCTAAGAATACATCATTAGGTCATTAATCCAATTGGTTGTCATATGTATTTCATTGACCATATTATATCATGCATTAAAATTAACAATTCAATGACCTTGCGTCGGACATTCCCTGTTTTTACCTGAATGGCTAAGCTATATTAAAATATATTTTGCTGTAACCAACTAATCTCATAAAGGTCGCTGTACTCTCCATTCATTTTTTAAATCGCCACTGTATTTCAACCTTCATCGACATCTTCACCATCAGCCATCGTAAAATTACTGCTGTTTTTATTGCAAGCACTAGTTTCTTCACATTTGTTCGCTAACCGAGGGACGAATAGGGAAATCTAGTATTCACCAGAGGGAATTTTTCAAGAAATATTCAATTAAGAAACTAAACTGATTCTTCTTCAAATGCATTTACTATCTGCCATTAATTTTAACATTTCACAAAATGCCATAAATTTCAACATGCCTGGACTCAAGGACAAATTCTGCGTCCATATATTGGAATTCATCTACTGCTGGAAACTGTTGATGTCTCGTCTGAGTTCTACAACATTCTAGTCGCAGTTAAACAGACATTTGAAACATTGCGGTACCTATACACAACAAAACTCATAAGCACCATTCATATCTGTTATCACTGCATTGTATTATTTCCGTTAGCGTAGAATCATAGGGCTAAAAACATCTATGATTCTGCTTACAGTCGATTTCCTCTTCAGTTCATTTTCGTTTTGATATTTTCAACGGTGACGAACAGCAAACTTTACATTGGTGCCTTCGTAAGTCTAAATCGTTTTTCTCAATCAAAATGTAGCTCGAAATGGTTGCATCTATCTTTTAGCTTAAGTTTCTGACCGAAATAAAAAAAAATTCTGCGACTCTTCCGCTGTGTTTTGCTTACACCGCTAATATCTAGAAACAAATGAGACATTAACAACATTCAGGTCTTCGTTTGATGCTATTTAAAATTCAAGTTTATCAATTCTTGTTTTCACTATTTCTCTCCGGGTAATCTAATTATGTGTAGTATTGTTCATGGGCGTATGCGTTGAATTATTAATTGATTGGTAGAGAGACTCATTTATATAATTAGATTAAAAGACGACACCAGTGAAAACGCAATGCACGTGGGCGATTAAAATCACGTAAATTGTGTTCATTCACAAAACCTCGTGGCTTACTTTGGTATTAAATAACCACTCAGCCACTTTAATCAACACAAAAGCCATCCTACCGTGATAACTGAGAGAAATAAGCCAGTGGTGTACGTCTTAACCGTTGTGGTAGATAACATTCTCCTTCACTAATGCTTTCTATAATGAAAATTGTATAACACAATGGCCACTCATGAACACCATCAATGTACAAAATTAGTTAATTGTCACAAAATAACTTAATGTTGAATCGTTGGGCCAAAATCAGTGGAATTGATGTAAAACTCCGCTGAATTCAATTTACCTCGTCCATCCCTATGAATTTCAATGTTTTCGTTCATACGGTTACATCGAATTTTCATTCGTACCATCTTAGCCCTTAACCTCCACTTCCCATGTTTTTCAGAATAATACTTATTTGAGGTTAAACTATCCCCTGCCTTTATTTCTTGAAGAATATCATACTAATTTTCTCCCAAAACATCGATGCGTTCGAGCACACGTCATCCATTTTTTTTACTTACAGGCTAAACTACCTATTGGGGTATATCTTGCTCAGAAATAACAAACGTGATGCAAAACGCCAACGTCTGAACACCGTTTTGCTAGAACAGCGTTCGAGCAGGCCGTTTCCCCCGTTTGCTCACGGCAACGGGTAAACAGCGTTCGAGCAATTGGCCCTTAGACTCTTTACTACGGACGCTGATGAGTCCTAAAATAAAGTCAAAATGTCCAACCGTAGTAATAAAATATGGCCGCATAATGTTCAAAATGCACATCTTTGGGCGGACACAACTTAAAAAATGTTAACAGAGAAGTTGCAACGTGATATGAAACGAGCCTATGCTCCGTATTTAATGTTGGCTGACGGGACATTCCGGGCCATAATCTGCAGCGCAAGGAATGCTTTAGTATTTTGCCTCAAATTTACTACATCTTAAAATTTTAATAAGAGAAATAATCTCACGAGCAAAATGAGCAGAGACGAAGGTTGAGGCCTTGGGTTGATTTTTAATGAAAACAGCAGAGCAGATTCTTCAAGTGAAAGTGTATGGAAAAAATGGTCGTTGGGCTAAAATGCTTTCTTCTCCATATACCATATTCCTCTTGGAATAAAATACAATTTTTATCTGTTACTAGTGATGACATCACAAGGGAACAGAGAAAATAGAGAGGTGGAAAATTCTGGTACGGAGTATTCACGTGTGAAGGCATGTGGTATTGAGGCATGTATTGGCAACTTAACGGTTTAAAAAATAATTTTTGTCTCTTCCCTTACTTCTCCTTTCCTTTCATAAATCGACTCAACAATTTCCGGTGTTTCTCGTTTGTTTGCCTGTTTGTGAGTGAGTTTATATAAGAAAATATCATTTATCCCGGATATTTTTCTCTTGAACACATAGTTTAGTAATTTCGGCAACATTACCGCTAACTTCCTATGAGGAATGTAAAATTCATTTCCACACTATTGTTCTTGTAGGTTTAAGTTTGCAGAAGGTTCACATGCGCATTTCCATCAATAGCAGTTATAGTTTTGAAGACTTCAGTTAAAAAAAATGGGAAAATTATTGAATAAATTGCAGGCGGTGCGGCGTATGTAACCTGGGAGTTTTTGATAAATTAACACAGAATTTAGTGAAATCTGAGATCATCCGCTTCTTTAAAAAGGCAATTTACTACTCAATTCATTAAAAATAATGTCTTGTACTTTAAATAAGTGTACCTATTAAATAATCGAAATTTCGAATTATGGCTTACTTAAATTGAAAAAAGCCTAAAATGGAAGTAGTTCATATTACAAGTTCATATGTACCTATGTTTGTTCTTATGCTCTTTTTAATCGTTTCGTTGCTATTGAAATGAAATATTATTATAGATAAGGTGTATCGTATTTTATGTTAATAATATATGAAATTTCTTTCAAAACGTGAATTGTCGTTGAAATTGAGTAATTAGATTTTTTGGAACATTAAATTATTGACATGCCAAAACGTACTATTGAGAATTTACGAAATTTGCACTAAAAAAAGTGGGAAGTAAAATATAATTTTTAGGACACAAAGAGGAAAATAATTTTTGCTTTCCTGAGAATCTTGCAAAAAGTATTAAATGCAAAATAATATTACGCTGTTAAAGCTAAAATCTTTTTCTCTATATTACTATCGATTTATAAATAATTTATAACCACCATAATCCACACGTTATTCATATTAAATGTACTATTTCAGATTAGGTATAACTTCAGGACTTACGCCGCATCTGTGGGCTGCGTATTCCGTGGTCCTGCTCAGGTATCACCAGAATTCGCAACGAGGTATTCCCTTTCTCACCACACGTCGAATAATCCCCCGTATACATTCTCCCTTAGACCACCGATGAAAAATGTACAAAGAACTCTCCGGGACTTCCTCGGTAATACAGACTTTAGGAGTGGGCGGTAAATGCGGGTGAGGGCAGGCGCAGAGTGGAGAGTTTTGGGATGGGATAGCCGAGGCTCAGGGAACTCAGCGTGAGCTCGCTTTTAAAGAAGCTTTTCTGCTGAAGACGCTGTCCACTCAATGTCCTTAGTTGCTTTCGCCCAAAGAAGGAAAGGATCCAGCGTAGCTCTTTTCCAGACTGTTTCCATGGAATAAGCCAAGATGCGAGGGAGGGGCTGAGGGGGGGGACGAGCCGGGTGGGCGGAGGGGTGGGGACTGGGTCCGAGGGGACGGCATATCCCTGCCCCTGAGACTCCGATCCCTTTATCAATTATGGTGCGTCCTCCTACGTTCGCGGGAGAGGGATTTTATGTGGGGGAAGGGTCGGGATGGAATGGGAGAGGGGTGGCTGGGAGGGTCAAGTGGGAGGTGGGATGGATGGGATGGGTGGAGGGGAATGAGGGAGAGTGCGATAGAGAGACCGGACGGGGAAATTAAATGGGAAGAGGGGAAGTGATAGGGCGAGGGAGTAAGTGCAAAAAAGGATCATTTAATCCCATCTTCACATCAAATCCTAATATAAGTCCGCGTTGAGTATTGATGTGCAGCCAACTTTTTCACAATCTGTGATCCGTTTCCCAAGCGCATTGCTCGACTTGGATTCTCTGATCGTTTCTGTTCATTCCACGCAACGTAGGTCTAAGAATTTGATTATTTTTTCCTTTCACAGTACTTGCTGTTTCAAATGACTAAGACAAGAATTGCTGCTAGCACGTGTATATTTCATTTCATCGTTCACTATCAGGTGCTGATCCTGGTCGACGGATTCCGATAAGCATTAGCATTTATATGTGCTTGCACTTCCTGATCACAAATATGCTTCTTATGATCGTAGAATACAAATAACCCATGAAAAAATCTCGTTTATATTTTGTAAAAACTTCCAAAAAGTCAGTTAATTTTGTCTTTATCCTCTTCCCAGTTCAGATGAAGTCTTTGGGAGAAATTTTCGGCGTATCCTATTACCGTAATTTTAAAGGTTAAAGAAAAGATAGAGGTTGAATCGTTCATGAGGTTCTTATTTGTAACCATTTCGTGTACATAGAAACAGGAGGAAACCACGGTTTGTATTTTAATAATGTATAGATTTTAAGACATTTGTACACCACAGCTTTCGGTTGAAGTTGAATAAAAATGATGGAACAAAAGGATATGCCAGTTGAAAATTGAGGATATTCCTACCGAAAACCTTGAAAGATGATGGATTTGTGTTCGTCACAGCAACATATTCGGCACATTTTTATGAAAGAAAAATTGTTTGACAATTGCGTTGATATGCACCGGAACGTACCTACATTTCATCCTCGTTACTGCTGAACTGAAATTGCTGTACCTTCTGCTTCTCAGATGAAGTTATGTACACTTACGGAGGATTTCGCTTCTAGGATTATTTATGGATAGGTTTCGTGAAATTAGGAGGCATTGAGCTCGGATAAGAGCATTCTAAAGTCAGGGTATGAAAATAATCGTGAAAGATGAAGGTATTCTTGATAAATAATAAAGGGGGGTGAATCATCATCAAAGTCTGAAGATTTCTGACAGACCAGATCGAGCCAATTACAAATATTGACTGCATTTTGGACGGAAATGCATTATTTGCTAAGGATATTTGGAGGTGAACTGCGTTGACCACCGCTAAACTTGCAAACTGGCGAGAATTGAATGCGGAGACTCTTGAGTGGACGCGTGAAGAAGTCGTTAGCGAAAACCTTGAAAAGAAGGATTTTGCATCGAAGGGTTTCTAAATAGGGTGCCGAGGAAGGACAATGACAATTGGTTTTAGGCCTAGGATTGGATTTGTATGAGTAGGTGGCAAAGGACGGTAGACGAACTGAATATGCCACGCTTTTTTGATTAGTTATAATTTACTTATGGCGGAGGATGGGGAGAAACTTAGTAGATGGACACAGGAGTCTATGAGAGTCAACGGGATTATTAGGACATTGATGGAAGGGGGAAAATGGAATAATTGTGGGTGAGGAAGGGAAATTATAACTCTCATAGGTGTTATGGATGGCGGTGGGAAGTACACCGAGCGGAAGGAATGAATTATCGTGAGGCATGTGTGGAAAAATTGATGTTTAAGATGAAAAACAGCCTTCTGCGACGCATGCTTTATTCCGCTTAATTAAAGTTGGACTCTGATTCAAACTTTTATAGATTACTGTCTAAAACTAGTGGAGCATTTTATTTGTGTGCGAGTTTAGAGACGGAAAATTCGCAATGAAATGGGCCATTGAAAGACGTTAATATAAAGAACAACTGCGTCAATTTATAATATTTTATTCCATCTAAACTTAGCTAAAGTTGTAGAAACACGTGCTTTGTAGATGGCAGAGAGAGGGAGAGTAAAAGAGAGATTGAACGAAAATGGAGGCGACAGTATATTGGATGTGGAGCAGGGACATGAATAGAGTTGCCAATTTTCTCTGTTTCTCCGGGCACCTCCCGGAATCTGACAATAGTTTTTAAATCTTCTGCCCCTCGCATTAAGGTGTTTACCTCATGCTTAGTGCTATAATAAAATATTGTGAAATATTCCTCCAATTATCATCGTTTTCTCCAATTTTAAATTATTTTTTATGAAATAATTGCTAATAATTTGTTAGAGTTTGTATCTCAGCATTTCACATTGGTTCATCATAGTATATTGCTGGTCTCGATGGCGGTGGAATCAAATCCTCGTCCTTTGGGGGTCATGGGTTTGAGTCCCGCCTGGTGGGAATTTTACTCACCACCCATGGAATGGGTATTTCTTTTCGCATGTTACTGTTATATTCCGCCGATGTAAAGGCCTGTAAAAAATGACTATTTCATGGTTTTTAAAAAGATAAATGAAAAATAATACATTAAAAGCCAGTTAGAGTTAATTTTGGTAGAACCAGTTGAATTTTATCGAATTTTAGAAGTTCTGCTGCTTATTTATTTAGAGTGCACTCGCAGTTGAAGTGATAATCATGTTTTCAACTTAATCTCTCTGAATGTCTTACTCTTAGAACGGACCTCTCTTGGAATCTACACATATGCAGTTAGCATCACTAACCTCTTACTTCCTTCCATCTATCTGCAGACCAACTCTCCATTCCCTGTTCCCCCTTCTTCCCCTCCTCGTCCCACCTCTGCTCCAAGATTCACTCTAATCCCGGCTTCTGGACCGCTCTTCAATCGATTCCGACGTGAATACCCGACAGAAAAACCTACCAATACGGCTCCCGGATGCACAGGGCGCACTCATGCAATGAGAAGGCCAACGATGCCAGTGCCGAACGTAAGCTCAGCTCGATAAGCACAGGGAAACCGTTACCGTTACCACCAAACGCTTGCTGGTTAATTTAAGATCGTATAAATCATTCCTTTGCTCTGCTTCATTTTTTAACAGTGCTCCACAATTTTATCACCAGCACTTCATCAATCACTGCATTTTGTGCATAGCAAGGACAACGATAACTTCAATATGCTCGCCTTGATATATTTAATATGAAGCGCGTTATACAGACGGCAGAGCCCTAGGAGGTTGAGGACAAAATGTAGACCCATTCATTGCGGAAGAGTACAGCTTTTTTGTTTTGAAGCTTTCATTTTTCCGCAAGTTGTGTCGGAAGAAAATTTAAAACAATTTAAATCCATTGAGCATCACTACTGTGAAAATATTAACTTCTGCATTGAAAATCGGAAAATTGAATACATCTAGGTGCGATTCTTTTTTCCATATGAGATTTATTTCGGGTATGCATGAGTTTTCATCCTCAGATTTACGCATCCACCATAACACCAACCATCTCGACCGTTGCAGTTCATAAAACTAATCGTCTCTCTAAATGTATCTCTATAGGATTTCTTCATGATAAAGACATGATAATTCTTCAGTATAAGCATCCAAAGCAGCACGTATACTGATTCGAAGTACATCAATAGCAATTCCGCGCATTTTTATGGGTTTATTAGATCACTGAGCTTTACCCCTGGTAATGGGCAATGCTGATGGCCTAAGGAGGAAAAGCATGAGCAATAGACATGCCAAAATGCACGGATAAGTTATTTTTTTTAATTAAATATAAAAATGGAAAAATTGCATTTTTACAATACTCAATAGCAAATTCAAGTAGAACGTTATCATTTTTAGGATACCGAGTAGTTTTATATTTTCTTTTCCAAATGAAAAGAGCTTTCTACCAATCACCGTTTTCTCTAGATTCTAACTAGAACAAAATGTGGACCCAATCATAGCGAAAGAGTACAGATTTTTTATTTTGAAGCTTTGAAGTTGTGTCGGAAGAAAATTGAAAACAATTTAAATCCATTGATCATCACTACTATGAAAATATAAACTTCTGCACTGAAAATAGGAAAATTGAATGCATCTAGGCGCTAGTGTAATTCAGAAAGTACAATCACCTAGAAGTTAACAATGGGCATTTTTATAAATAGCATCTTTTAATTGAGAGTTTATATTTAGCATAGTTAGATAACTTAGTCAGAAACTCTGAAGGGTAAATTTTAACATCGATAGTTAAACAGCGCAATCACTTCAGAAACTAACTATCTGAATTGCTCTCACTTGAAAAGCAATGAAGAGAGTCGGTAAGCCTTTTTAAAAATATGGTCGAGTGAATTCTTATTTCTCGGCGTTATGTTTTGCAAACTGACGTAGATGGCATGCATGTAAATGCATCGGTGGTTGAGAATTCATAGCTGGTACGGGACCAACCTGCTGGACTTCAAAGGCTCATTTCTTCGTACATAGGAAACCTGGAGGGTAAGTTTGTAACTTTTCTTGGCAACCGACAAATGCCAATTGTGTCCTATGTGGCCTAAATTGTATTCGGCGAGTATATAAAACTCACTTAGGACAAGATGTCTTCCACCGCTGAGCTCACCTTACAGTTTTACAACTTTATTTTCGCCGTGGGAACTCACATATTTTAAATGTTCTAACTGGTAAAACGTGTGTATAGTGTGAGAAAGTGACCGTAAAAAAATGCGCGAACCTCGAGTGAAACAAAACTCCGCAAGAGCTGAAAGTCTAGGAGAACATAATGGGCTCTTTTACCAGTAGCGTAGCAAGGGTGGGGCAGTGGGGGCGAAGGCCTCGCCTCGTGTTCTAGCGCCCCTAAGCTGTGAATATTTCCAATCATAAGTCCCAAATACGTATGAGTAAATAAATGTGTATAATACGTCGTCAATTTTCATATTTTGAACAAACCCATCCGCCTTTTGAATCTCCAAAATTTTACAAATTTTATACGTTTTTTTCAGTCACCAACATTTTACAAGTTTAGTAAACTGGTTAATTTATGAGTCGGCGCCCCCTAAACATTTTCTGCCCCCGACCCCCTAAATTTTTTCTACCCAAACTACCCCCCGACCCAAAACCTGGCAACGCTACTGATTTTACCCTCATTTTACTCGACTGTCGACGGTTTAGGACCGGGTTAAGGGATTGCAGATAAAATAAGCTTCCAAAGTCACGAAAATAATTATAATTGTCGACATCACCAAAATTTCCTGCCATCAATAAAATTAGGGTAGGAGAGCGTATTAGGAGCACACAAACTTTTGGCTCTGGTGCCGTTAGGTATCTCTCGAGGTGTTGAAATGTTCAAGGCTCACTCTCGCACACTAGACGCACAATTCTACAATGAGAAAATATCCCAGGACTCGCTGTTTAAAAAAGTTATAAATTTGTGAGATGAATTAACTTGACAGTGGCAGGCTTCACTTCATAGAAGTTCAATATGTTACTACTCATGGTTAATGAAAATACTTAGTACGTTTCTACAATTTTTTTAAAAAGTACCTACTAAGTACTTTCATTAATCTCGAATACTAACTTTGTGAGATGAGGCCAGCGGTGGCCGCCATGTTGTCGAAAATGAGGTTTGTAGATTCGCCAATGTCCATTTAGGCCCCTAGAGAGACCATTGACGTTTGTCGACGGTCGTCAAAAGTTACATACTTACTTTATCTGGATTACTTTTCGTGTTATTATTATGACTTGTTATACATTCCAAAAACGATTTATTGCTTCGGAAGTGCCATCTATATGTGTGGACGTTTCAATAAAACACAATAAATTGATCCTCTTTATCATTTCCTGAATTGTTTACATTACATAATTTTTTGAGCTCCCAACAAACTTTTAAACTCTTACCGCCGAAAAATGCAAGATGCTCCCGACTTATGTGCTGTTTTTCTAAGTAGCGGAAACAGTTTGGCTGCTTGCATGGCATATCCAATTGCCACTCGCAGAAATGATTCCCGAGGATTTCCTAGCTACAGGATCAAGAAAAACGTGCTGGGATTACTTATTCGCGGTATGACTCAGTTTTTATCTTTGATACGTGATTTTAAGTCGCACCGAATTTCCCGTCCTGCGCTTGGAGTCGTTCCAGCGCCAGATGTAGGCGCGCCCTCTATCGCAAAACTAAGGAGGAGCTGAGCGCTTTCTTGCATGAATGATTAAAACTTTTCTCAATAACTTCAGCCGGCTCGCAACATTGGATCCGTTATTATTCTGATGGAATATTGGAATGGATACGTGACAGATCTGAAGCAGTGTGATATCTTATTGTTGCATGTTTGCAATGAATGAGAGCCTTCAAGTATGACAAAATGTAAAAAATTCATATAATCTATGAATCTGAGCTTAGAAGATCTTGAAGGGAGTTCATTTCCATTTTGACAATTCGTCATTAACGCTTATAAAACTACCACTATGTTAAAGAACTATTTGGGTGTCTGATCGTATTTTAAACTGCTTTCATTTTTCAGTGAGCCATTTTCTAAAAAATTGGAGTAGTTAACAATTAACAACGCAATAATTCCACTAATTAGATTCAACGTGGTATTCTTTTGATACATGTTTCCGTTGATTGTTCGCGCCAGAGTATGCAGAAAAAGTGTGGACGGTAAGTTTTTTTATTTTGAAAGAGGAAGGTAACATTTGCGTGACAAAGTCACCTTGCTTAAATATTTATATCACCTTAAGTTGATTGCAGACTTTAAATGGCAAAAAGATAAGAACTCAACTGTGCGTGTGGTAAATATTTATCATAGAATTATCATTGGAGGTTCAAAATCTCTCGGACGGGATCCATAAGTTTACTGATATCTAATCATCAAACGTTGTGATAGGGTATTTTCTCATTAAAAAGAGCTTTCCGGCTCTTGAAAAATGAAGTTTCAGGTTGAATCTTGCAGTGAACGTCAGATAAACCTGAGATGTGCGATTTTAAGGTCACCATAGTTCCACGTAGGAAACCGCAGATGGCATTGTGCAAGGAGCTTACCCCATATCCGAGTGTGGATGCACTTGCCATCGAGTCTTGTACTATGTAAGCTTCTTCTTTGCCTGTTTGATTTAAGTGAACGAAATATTGTTTCCTTTGTTGATATGAATTAGGAGTTGCTCGCACTGTCGTGTATTGAGTTACCATTCACACGATTTCGGCAGAATGTCCAGACTAGTAGTTGATATACTTCCCATCTTAATTTTTCAAAAGTAGTTTCAATTACTAAGAATGTATAATTTAGCGGGTGATCTTGTAGTAACTTTGGAAAACATGCGTGCTTATACATCATAAACCTTTCACGGATTTTTAAGTTGCTCCAAATACTAATTTCTTATACAATCTTAAACAAATACACGATTAAGAGGATATCTTTTCCTCGAGATAGAGCTACTTGCAGTAATTGAAGCATTTTAATTGCAGATCTTTCAGTTTGTGGCTATTAATATTTGCTTATCTGAGTCATCACTTGGTTTGTTTACTTAGAAAGATTTTCGACAAATTCTCTTCATAGTACTTTGCCTCGTACAGGTTGATCTACGGATTCACAAAAGTCAACCACAAATCGCTATTTAGTCGCTATCTAAGACTGCCGGGCAACCGTGAAAGTGCTAAAATACCACGTCATTATTTCATTTAAGCGTGTGCTCAACGAGAACAAATCACAATTGGGAGAAAATGGTATTGTGGCTCCCCTATCGTTCGAACACGTCATGGAGGCTAACCTGAGTTGTTCTCTGTATCGGATTTCCCTCGTCGCAGTGCGCATCTGGAGCATTAACGCGGAGAAGGTGAACGATACAGGTGATGGTGCCAAATGGGGAGAGGGAGGAGAAATCTAGACGAAAGGTTTTGTGCATCAACCTCTTTATCTATCTCCCTCTCATAGCGTGGAAGCCTATTTCCGCAAAGGAGACAAAGGCGGCGGTCCTCGTGTAATTCTCAATGTTTACGTCTGGGTGTTCGTGAGGGCGCGGGCATTTCTTTTCCCTCCTCCCCCATACCGTTTTGAGTGGTCCTCCGCGGTCCATGTCGTCTGCCAGCCAGCATCTCTTTTGTGGATTACGGGTCTAACCACTGGAAAGCTACAAAGGAAGAGAGGAGGGGGCAACTTCTTTTGCAGCACGGTGGTTCGGGGGTAAGACTGAGGGAAGGGAAGAAGGGGAACAAGAGACGAACGAAAAACTGCTGGCGCGAAGGAGTAAGTGGGTTAATGCAGGCCGCGTTTGGGGTGACGTGAAGCGGCTGGCAAGGAGACCTAAAAATAAATAAAATAAAACTCTGGATGTCGGAATTTTGTGCGAGTAAGACGGCATCGTTCGGGTGTTGTTTTTTTAATCAGGCAAAGGGAAAGGGTGATAGCGAAGAAACGAGAGGATGGACGGAGAGGATTTAAAGAGGAAAAACGGGCGTTCAAAGTAGGAGAGTAGGTAGGTACTGGAGCACCTAAAATCCCTTTAGAGAGATAGAGAAGGTGGGCGCGTTCGGTAGAATGAACGGAGTGGGTGCAGACCGCCACCTTTTCAAATTAGTGAGCGCATCCGGGCACCCAGACCTAGCCCTCGTCCTCTACTCCCGTTTTTATTTTCTTCGGATTCCCCGGAATCTTCCGGGGCGGGAATTTCCGTTTTCCTTTGATTGCAAAAGGAAGTGTTAAAAAGCGCGGGTTGGTACTGTCGAGTCAGACCGGAATCGGATGAGTTCCAGTTGCTTTTAAGATTTTCGGACGACCGAGCGCTCACATCCGACGAGGGATTGATTCTGAAGCCGGAAAGTTCTCATGATTGCCGGCGGAGCCGAGTCGAACCAATTGGGCCCGATGATGAAGGTCACTTTGAGAATTTTCGGGTTATTTTTTTAAATTCATCCTTTGCTAAGTTAAATATCTGCTCACTCGCGATATCTTAAAAGAAGTTTATGTACTTAATTATCCTTAACCTTTAATTTGATACAATGACCAAGATTTCGGATGTGCACCTTTGAAATTATTTTCTCAATCTTCTGTGAACTTTTTCTAACTTAATTGTAATTTCCTTATGGCTTATATTTTTGGCAAATTTTCAATTATTACAGTTACTAGTGCGGTTACAATTTTTAAAAATCAATGGAAAAAATACGAAATAATTTATATATGTTCGAGAATGTAGCATGCACATTATGCTGCGCCACGTAAATAGTTCTGTGATTGTAATGGTATTAAAGTTTACTTTCACATCCATTTATCTAACAATCAAATTATTATTTGATTCACCTTAAACAGTACAGTTCTACAGATCCTTCAGTCGGCATTATCATAGGAAGTCTTATCAAAATATCAAGTGATATATGAATTTCAGGAATTATTTATTATTTTGGCACATTTGGTGATTAGCAGTGGATATTATATTTTAAATATATTTTCTGTAAATACCAAGGACAAAATATTTGTGGTATTACATTCAACACATTAGAGCGATTAGAAATATAGAATCAAGTCTGTACCAATTTTTTATGTATTTCCCACTGTAACTGTCTTGAATCGATTTGCAAATGTATCCCTGATGATCTGAATATGGCTGGTAGCTGATACATGAAGGTCATTTGTAAGTCTATGGATGGTCAGCGGCGGGTTCAAACCCATAATGCAATGGTTATGAGGCGAGTATTCAGATCAAATTCCTGCCCAAGGAGAACGGTCGGGGATTATGAGGGTTGATGGGAATAGTGGAGGCGTAGAGCTTGGTGGATGCGTGGTGATAATCTCGGGCGATTTGGGGCGTCGGAAGGATAAGGGGGAAACGGAGGACAAAGACAGTAGGGAGAAGGACTTGACGTTGACCCATGGGATGTGTTTAAGAGTCATTCGAGGGGTATGTTTTGAACGATGCAAGTCCTCGAATATACGAACAGTAAAGCCATAACGGACGGTTTGATGTGTCCAGCTTTAGCCCACACGATTATCTCCTTCACCTGCTTTTTGCTTTTAAGAAAATAAGTTTCATCGACTGCAAAATACTACATAATCGATATCTATTTATCGCTCCAACTTATTTTACATTGAAAAGATAGAACCAATTCCTAAATCACGCAGCACATTAACACCTGCGGGTTTACGATAATGTTTGTGGAATCAGGCGTCACAAAGGATAAATTATATGGAACAATATTGAAATAACATAGTTTGCTCCTTCACTTTGACATAAAAATAGGCTCTGAATTTAGGTTTTAATTACTAAACATTATTCCAATTTTACCAACCTCATCTTGAAGCAACTCTTACATGATTTTTGCTACAAAGGTGGGATCCTTTTTAAAAAGGTTCTTTTGAATGGCTCTGCGAATATTATTGAGTCATATTCAAAATTGTTAGCTTGTTACGCGAAAGACTCACTTGCATAGCGTGCGTAGGCTCGAAGCATGAAGTGAACTCTAGGGCTGTAGAAACCTCATTATCGACCACAAAGATGGTATTTCTCTGTTGCGATCAACTAACTTCCGCCAAAACATTCATTTATGGAACTGAATTGGGATGAATTCGAAACTTAAAAGTTATAAGTGAATTATTTGAGGTCGAATTGTGGTTCAAATGTCCAACCTGATTGACAAAATTTGTTTCCTTATACTGTTTTAGACTCTTTTTTTAGATTCTTGCTTGCTGATTTCTCAAAAAATTAGTGATATTTTATCGAAGTAAGAGTGCACTTTTTGCTTGATAACCTGTACATTGTTACCAATAAGTAAAATCACAATTACCAGTTTTTATTATATCGATGTAATTTTTACCAGATATTCTTCGAGAAATTTTCAGTTGTAGAAAAGGTTTTTTTAAGAATATTTTACATGGAACTTCATGTCTCACTCATTAAGATATTTTATCTCTTTATTGCTACTCATAATTTTTAACAATTAATTTATCCATCATTAGTTTCATGCATCCATGCGTGGACACATTTACAGTTTTCAAAGAAAATCTAAACTTCCTCACACCCAATGCGGTTACCTTGAATTCAAATTGAAATATGCTTTTTCGGAAGACCGATGTCCTGTACTTATTCAAATCATGTGGTACCATTAGATTTCTTGGAGAACTATCATGCTATGCGTTTTAGGATGAATCACATGCGCAGTTTCTAAACGTAAAATAATTATATAAATACGTCAATATTCATAGCTAAAAAACTCTCCGTGTATAGGGAAGTTTCCATGAAATAGCGACACATTGAATGAGCAGTATTGGAATAAGTAAATGGAGGTTAAAGAGAAGAGAATGAAGTACTTAGAGTGTTATAATTGAATGAGTGATTGGAGAGAGAAAAAGAAAGTAAGAACGTAGATAAGAGAATATAAATTAATCTCATGTAATAGGATGTATGATATGAAGTGGAAATAATTTTTATACCTGAAAGGTGATTCTGTCGGCCAAATTATTGCATTGATTCACATATGTATTAGGGCAGTGAAACTACAATACGTATCAATTTTTATTGAAGAATCACGCATTTTGAGAGAAATCCTAACAAAGCGAAGGTAATGAACTGGGCGTTAACAGATCTTCGACATCAATATCGTGTTCATATGTTGTTTAAATGAGTCAGGAGGTTCATGCAAGGACGTTAATCCGCACCATTACATCGTGACTTCATCACATTCGTTGTAAACGGGACCACACGTGTGCCTTCCGCCATCGCTCCTTCCCCCACACTCCCGTTTCCCGCCCTGGAATTCCCGACCGTGAGCCGTCATTCACATTTTACATCGCCTCTTCCCGTGCGCCGTCTCTTCTCCTTTTTAAGCAGTCCCAACCCATCGGGTAGCGTCCCTCCCACCTTTGTGATTCCGCCAACTATTTCACCCGCTTCGTCTCTTGAATCCCCAATGCCGAGTGCACGGGAGGTCCGTAGACATTTTTTCGCCCGTTTTTTTTTCTTCTACCTGCAGCTCTCCACTCTTTCTTTCCCGGCCATCCGTGTATGAGTCACTTCTATTTTTTGATTGATTCATTCGGAAAGTCCCTCTTTTTTCCGTCCCGTTAACGGTCCTTTTGGACGGCGGAGCGATACAACTTCACGCCCGGCACATATCACCGCTTGATATTATCTGCATGACAAATTAACGGGAATACCTGAGCGACGCATCGCAGCCAGGCGGATTCGCAGTCATTTCTAGCCGGTGCAGTAGATTTCCAATTATACGGGGGAATCTCTATGCCATCCAATGGTTGCGTGCAAAATGGGACGATTTGAATTTGGGTCACAGAACTGGCTCTTTCATGGTATATGCTTAGGTTCTTGTCGAAGACTATGCTCACGTTTCAGTTATCTCCCTGCAGATTGGTGAAAATGCTCAAACACGTTACGTTTTGTCTGAATTTTAAAGTGGAATGGAACTAACCAATGAGAGGCATTTAACACAGCTCTTTAGTATGCGCGAATCTAATTTCAAGATAAGTTCACATAGAAGAACTTTTAGAGTAGGAAGTTAGTGTCATTCAGTGTTCTATTAAAGTATATTGTGACATAATTCATACAAAGCACCCATAAAATACTTAAATGTAGTTATTATTATGATTTACTTTAAGTTGTAATAGATATATTCAAACGCATAGTCTTCAATTCCCAAACAATGATAGACAGTGGTTTTCTAATTTAAAATGAATTTCTTGGGTACTTTTTGATATCATCTGACTTAGATTAAAGTGACACATTCTTTTAAGTTTACCTAAATACCTTGATGCCATATAATGCCAAATTTCCTATTATCACGCTGTTTGTGTTGTGTCACTTAAAGTTGAGGATATTTTCATTATAAGAAATGAAAAATCAGGAGGACGTACAAAATACTCCAGAAAGGCAATGGCATGCTGGATCTATTGAAATTTATCATTCTAGGGATCTGATTTTTGTTTTAATATTAACTGTGTAATCGTATAATGCGAGAATTTTATGACAACTAATTTCCAGAGTATTTTTACCCACATTTTTCGTTCCACTCTACTCGGAAATGTCTTCTAGCTTCAGTATGGCGTCTCGACTTATCAGCTTTCCCTTTGTTGAAGCACTCGAAAATCGATATTAGCGAATGAACTAGTGCTCTTGGGTAACTTTTATTGAATCAAATTGCAGAAAATAGTGGAAGGTATAGGCAAAAAATGAATTGATTAGAGCAGACTTAAATTTGAATAAATATTAGATATTTCATTTAGACAGAAGGTGAAAGACTGAGTATAAGAAACATAAATGTCACGAACACAACGGTGGGGTTATTATGGAACGAGGTCTGATTCCAAATGAAATAATTTCCGTCAGACGGGGAATCAAACAAAGAACCCATATACAGTCAATATTAAAATATGTAGGTACTGAAGTCAGATTTTCTTCTGTAGTCATAGAACTACTACATTATTTCTTATTTTAACTGTCTCGCGGAGAATTAAAGGGCATTTCTGATAGTATATAAATAATCTTTTCTTTATATTAGGCGGAACAATTTCCTGTGCAATTAAGTTTGCTTAGATTTTATCGCTATAATGTCTTCCCAATCCCACTACCTCATCTAGAATATATCACAGGGAATAAAATTTTATTGGCTAGGGAATGATGTTTGCGAGGTAATATCCTAGGATTTATTGCAGAAATGAGTTATTTTCATACGGTTTTACTTTACTCTAGGTGCTTCCTTTGACTGTGGCGGGGAGACTTTTCTCCACTTCAGCATTTCGCTCTTCCTCTCCCTCGAACTCCTTCCCCTCCTGATTCATCTGCTTCAGAGCAATCCTAACCCTATTCCCTGGCTCTCATCCTTCCTCCACCAGCCCCACCTCCTTCCCACACGTCCACCTTTTCCATTCCCTCCTAGGGACCACCCAGTGTCCAAAAACGTAATCCCCGAGTCAAAAAAGGGTTTGGCGGAGGGCGAAGGGTCGCCAAAGGGCGAAGGGAGGAGGTTTGGGAGAATTGGGGAGGATGTAAGGGGAAGGGATGAAGAAGGAAGTCGGAGAAGATGGGAAAGAGAGCGGATCCTTCACGGGAGGGCCACCCATTCCAGTTTCAATCCTTCGTTACCCTTTGTGCTACCGTTTTCTCGGAATTTCTTAATGCTTCCAAGCATTTTTGTTTCCTTCTTTCCCACCGGTTTACATTGGGTCATCTGCTTTTCCGTTTCCACCGGTCTCCTCATCCCTCTATCGTCCTCTTTTTTTTGTTTCTTGGTATTGCCTGTTTCTGTTTAGACTTTACGGACTCCTATTGGAAGGAAATATGCATGTTTAATTTTCTACTGGTACATTTTTTATGCCAGGTACTTTTATGCGTTTAACATTTATGAATTACACCAGGTTTTACGAATGTATCCTCGTTCGTAGTCTTCGATAGTGTTCAATAAGGGTATGATTCCCTCACTTAATAATCAAATCATGAACTGGTTGTATCGGCGAGGGCGTAGTACACCATATAAAACCGATTCAATAGGTATGGGAAAAGGAGGAAAACTATCTTCTCTCTGCTTTCTAGTTTTTCACGCTCAGATAATTGCAACTTCGAAGGTGTTTCCCCTGGATTTAAGCCCGAATCCCTTCGATTGGTCTCCAAAATGCTTACTACCAAAGAAACTTCGCCTTCCTTATTATAAATTTATTTATATATTTGTACATTAGGCCGTGACAAATAAAACTCTTCTTTTCAGAGCCCATTGGGAGTGATGGTCTTTTATTCCTAGCTTTATTGAAGAATTTCATTCATCATGATCTGTGATTAAATTGGCAGATAATTTCATCTATTAATAAAATAATCCTTTGCTTTTACATTTCTGTCCTATTATTAATACTATAACAAAATCAGACGAACATTGGCACAAAATACGTTGCCTTGGTATCGTGCTATCAAAAATTATGAATGCTTGGATAAGGCGGAATTTAAAAAATGCGGGATCTAAATCTTTTTCCACACAAGAATACAAATAAATTAACCATTGGATTGTAAATTTATTGTACTAATCAATCATATTAAATATACTTATTGGACCGCTTGCGATTTTGTACTCTTCTGTATTGCCAATTTTTCATAGTCCAATTTTCTTATTTTTTTCTTGTTGAAATATTTTATCTTTTCCCTCAAGCCTCTTAACATTTTTCTGCGAACTTAAGTAGTTTACCTTTTTCTTAACTTAGACATAATTCCATAGTTCTTTCTCTTAATCTTTCTGGCCTTAGGTATAACGTACCTAGCAGTGCTCATCACAGTCTAGCCGTCTCTTCCCTTCCCTTGTGCTTGTGTTTTCCGAATCCGCAGCTAAATCGGTTAGAATAGTTTTTTCATACACTTATGAAAGTAAAAAATATCGAAGGCATTTAATTGTAAACTTGAGGTGTCTCAAAGAAATGCTTTCTCTGAGCAATTTTTCATTTTAAAGAGCTCAGGTTTTACAGTGTTTGATGGTCTGCCTTTAACTTTATTATAATTCGTCAATTAGGTTTTACCTGAAGAAACTTTTCTCTATAAAGCAACTTGCATCTATAGTAAATAGTTCAACTATATAACAATGTTTACTTTCACACATATTCAGTAGTTAAATTTTTAAAGTACTCATCATATTTTTTCTGGTTTTGCCATCGTTCACCTGTGAACAGTGTAATATTTTTAATTGCCTTATTTACTTGGATACGAACGGATTCTGGCTTCAGCGTTAGGGACAAAAAAACTCAAAATTCCTCAACAATCCCAACGTGCTATTTATGGAAAATGTACTCTTTAAATGAACTTCTTGTTCGTCTTTTTTTAAAACTAACATGCTTTAAGCTGCAAGCCTGTGAGTGACTCGTGTTACCCAAGGAACCGAATTAATGCACTTCTTGCTACTTCTATACCCCAGTTGGGAGTCTAACCAATTACTCCTCTGTTAGCACAACACCAGAGAGGTTTTAGGTGTAAATTCCTACCGAAGAAGTCACGTTAATTGTATTATGTAACAGATCGACGCTGAAATAGTGGAACTGTTCCATGATGGAGTTAAAACACAAATGTTGCAGTTGTCCGCAAGTAATAGGTTTATTTCACGACAAGTTTTCGCGTACTAAGTCATTGTCAAGTGTGGCGCTTGATAATGACGTAGTTTTTCGAAACTGTATGTATGTATGTGAATAAACTAATATTAGTGGAAAAAATGCATCTGTGTTTTTTCTACGTCATTTCTGTAATAATGCTGCTACCTTTTTCCTAGAAATATATCATTATATCTTAGAAATATGTCATTTTGGCGTGTTTTAGTGACTATTGTTAATACTTTCGGCCCCTTCATGCTTTATGGGTTTAATTTGAAGATTTTGAAGGCTCAGTCACCCCTGGATAAAGTCATGTCCCTGTCCTTGCCTCTACTTCCTCCTCACCCTTGTCCCTCCATTTATCCCTCCTCTCCTATTCTCCTTCCTTATCCCGTTTCTCTCTTCATCTCCTTCCCGTCCCGTCCTCTCCTTGCTCTCCCGCATGGCCCCTTCATCTGAGAGCACGCACTTCCTGTCGCTCCTTGTCATACGTCTCACGGATGGGCCCTCCCTTCCTCCCATCACCCCCCACATAACCTAGGCGACCTCTGTCACTGCCCTCCAGAGCCCCCTTCACTCTCCCTTCTTCAGTCACCACCCTCTCTCGTTCCCACCCGAACCTCCATCACCTTCTCTCTCTCCCTGGACCCCAGCCGGGGCCTCGCCACCAAGGAGCTCTTCCCATGCAAGACGGGAAGAAATGAGGGAGAGGGTGGGCGGCGGTGGGCACGGGGACCGTCATCTCGTCCTTGCAGAATAAGCAGACGCAGCGGAAGGGAGGCAGATGAGATCCTGCCACGCTAGTTGAAGGGGGATTGTCGCCTGTTTGGCCGAGGGGTGTGGAGAAAGGAGTTATTACGCGTGGAGCAAGGAGGCTGGAGGTCGAGTTGGATTAGGAGTGGACGGGAATATTAGGACTCTCAAAGTTACGCTGCAATTTTCTCACGTCCGTATTAGAGCTGTGGAAGAAGTGGAATTGTAGCAATTAAGTCGTCTGGATGGTGGCCAGTGAAAGTCGGACCTGGTTATGGCCACTAGTTAAACTTACAGCTTATCGCTGTCACGTGTCGCCGTATGTTGCATACATTGTGCACATGTATCTAGGTTTGTTGAGTCGCCGCTCAAAAGGCAAGAGTAAAATTGCCTTAACCATCGCCTAGTTTTACGTGCTGGCTCTGTTTGAAGTTGAACTACTTCAAAAACTTGGCCAACGGACTACGGCCATGCTAATTGTTAACTTCTTTATTCATCACCATGTAAAATGATATGGGATTTTAAAATTTTTTTTTCATTGATGTGGCGTTCGTATAGAGGTTGCCATGCTGAGAGGTTGTATTGGGAGGCAAGCAATGCTGAAATACGGAAATGGAAGAAAAGGCTCCACTGGCCTCTGAATTCTCCTTGAGATATAATATTGCCCAGGTATCAAGTTACCTTAAAAGTAGACAAAATATTTCGTTTATATTTCGATTTGGTTCTCACAGAGGAACCAAAGGAATTTTTTCTTAAAAATTAGTCTTATCTCCAGGAATCATTGGTATTTTTCGTTTGTACAATGCGCACTATTTGTAGCGACTACATTTTAACCTGTAACAACGGGATGCCATAACCTCCCATACCGGTATATTTGTAAGAAATGCTACTCATATGTTTAAAGTCTCAACTCCTTTCACCTTATAATTGTGTGCTGTAATAGAAGCCTTTGCTATCCCAAAATTATTCTCTTTTAAAGAGGGATATTTTATAGGTGCACTTATTTATTCACGGCTTTCTTTTTTCTATGCTGGTGTATACATTCTTTCATTTAATATACATTATTCGGCTCTCTATACAATCTTTGCATTAACATTTGATTGAGGAAATTACCTGAAAAAAATTAAAATATCCAAATTCAAAATCTTATATGAAGCCCTTCAATATTATAAATATTATCTCTATGGTTTAAGTAATACAGCGTAAGCTCCTGTGTCAATAGCCAATGCTCAATTGATTCTGCATCTGGATTTTATTTCTCAGGCCTCATGACAGGAAATACGTCTAGAAACTTTTCAGTGAGCACAGTATGCTGCTGCTAGGGTCCGAAGCGATGCTTTATGAAACTTTTATGTTACTTAATCTCTGGGGTCACTTTAACTGAAAAAACATACAAAAGGTATGTTATATACCTTTATATTTCCATTTGTCATTATTTCATTTAAGTGAAATTCATTAGGGCGGAATTTCGTCGATGGCTTTTCACTCAGGGGAAGTAGGTATTGTAAGTAAAATTCTTCATGAAATGCGCTCAAGGTGAAAATCTAGCAACCAGAATTTTTAGTTAATCAGATTAATTATCCTTTAGTAGAAATAAACGCCAGAAAGGCGTACATTAAGTTTCTCGGCAATTTCACAGATTTTATTTTTATCCTTTTGGTAATTAAGTAATTGCAGATCCCTGTAATGGAATCAACATTCGCCAGCTTTATCTTCTCTTGCACTAATTACGCTAATTGAAGCCCGGTGTCCACCGGTTGTCGAATCTCACTTGTCTGCTTCCATGAACTTTTTTAGAAGAAGAAGTTTAAAAACTTGGTTTCTGAGTACTTGGTTGATTTCCGTGCATTTATAATAATGATCTGAAAAAGAGTTAACATTTTGGAGAAGCAATAGATATTGGTTTGTAAATGAAATATTTCTCAGCGTTTTTCGTGTCTGCAGCGAAGGAAAATTTTCTTGGATTTTTTTATTTCGACAAGATTTATTTATACGATAAAAAAGCAAAAACGCCAAAGTCTCCCTCTATTCATTTTGGTGTCAGTATTATATTACCTTCTCGATATCTCTTGTGTTCCCCAATGGTTGTTACCCCAATGGTTGTTACCCTTTCTCATCCAGTTCAAATATCCATTAAAGATGTTTTTACCGCCAGTCCTATTTCTGCTATCTATACTGCTAATATCAAGTATACGTATTCCAATATTTGCAAATGTAAAGCATAAATATATGCTTACCATTCACATTTTCTATTCGTGTCAGTGTTATATTCCTTTCCATTTTTCTCCTATTTCTTATTTTCTTCCGTCATAGAGACATGATTACAAATTAATGTTGAACGTAATCGGATTTTGGATTGGGTTAGGCACGACGATATTTAATGATTATTATTACTTGTAGTAATTTAAGAAGAGAAAAACTTAGGTTTAGATGCTAAGGCCCGGTTTTATAATGTCTAGATAACACTAACCGATAGATGACACAGCCTTTAAACTATCTTGATGATAACTGAGAGTTCAGGGTTTTTACACTACAGCAAACTGTAGGTTAGTTGGGACTGAATGTTATGGAAGGGAGAACGTATTAGTATCGCTTTTCATATTAAGAGCATATTTACCAAGAGATTATAAATCCAGGCCTAAGAGAAAAACCTTGTCCTCGGCTTTGACATCCTAGCAAATATTCAACTTGCGTATTTCGGTAAATGTTATTTTAATATTGCATTTCCCTCAATCATGAACTCCGGTGAATGTAGTACCGGAAACAGTATTGCATGCGTTGTTATTAGTCGTCTAAGTTGCCAAACAAAGCTGTAAAAAAAGATATTCTCTTCTCTTTTAAACTTATAATATTAATCAATAACTCAACCGTAAATTCTACAAATAGATAGGGCTGCATATGTTAAAATTAATAACCATTTTTTTAATTGAACAGGGATATCGCACTGTAAATCACCCCAGAGAGTTATGAAATTAAATATAAATTTTTGTATCATTATTTAACTTTCTTAGAAGACTAAAAAAGGTTTACCATTTCTTATTGTAAAATATATTGATGTGCTTATCCGATTTGTAGTGCAAGCTGTACATTTTCTAAGACATTAAGCATATGAGATAAATTAATGTTTTACAGGTCCACATTTAATTATAATTAACGCGAATTTGCGAAAACGTTTTATTGTTGTTCCGCCGTATTTCAGGCACTTAGTGTACGCATTTGAATCCTTGCGAGTCTTCTTAGACAGATCTATGCAATATGAGTCCAGAAGAAACCCAGCAGTAATAGACGCCCAAGACATCCTTTCTCCTGTCGCTGACGCAGTATCCACCCCCTCCCCCTTACGAGGTAACGCCGAACGGAACATCAAAAAATTAAGCTCCACCCGAAATCCGGATAAACGGCAATTCCGTGAATTTTTCCGTTCGTCCAATTTCACGCCCACATTCTCGCGGACTCGAAAAATGTTGGCCGAAGAAGAGATGGCGAAGAATTCACATTTCTGCTGAAAGCTTGCGTTAGCGTGAATGGAGTAGGAGGAGGTGCAAAAAAAAAACGGACCCATATCTATAATTTTTTATTCTCTCTCTTCACCTTCCATTAAAGAATCCGTTCCTTTCGCCTCATATCCGACCCCACTTTCGTTTTTCCTTCTCTTGCGTCCTTTTTTATTATAGTCTTTCTCCCTCTCACTCTCTCTCATGCCACACTTCTTCAAACCCACCTCTCGAACCATCATCTCCCGCTACTCTCTCTATCTCTCTCCCCCCAACCCCACCTTTTTTTATCTCTTTCTGTTATTTTTTTGGAAAAACTAACCTTTTTCCACCAGCCCTCTCTCCTTTTATTCCCACATCCTCGACATTTTTCGGAAGAATCCGTTTTATCTGCACTCTCCTCTCCGATTCCGATCTCTCTCTCTCGCTCTCATTCCATTTCCCCTTCACTCCCTTTCCCAATCATTCTTGTCGACCCTTCCACTCACTCCCCCTTTCCCCTGCCATACTCCCTCTTGCGGCTTCCAACGCCCTTCACGCCCTCCCAATTCCCTTATTCCCTGTCTCTCCCGCTCTCCCTTCTCCCTCTGTCATCTCCCGCTCCTCGATGCCTAGTAGTCCCCCTACAGAAATACCTCGGGACGATAGAGTAGCCCAAGTATTTCTGCATCTATATCTTGGTTCCCACCGGATCGTCAAATATGGCTAAACGAAATGGACCAAGTTCTTGATGAATATAACATGAAAATACATAGGGGAAAGTACAAAACCCTAGTATGAAGAAGAATGAAGCTGAATGGAGAGGTCACACTAAGTGGAGAGGAATTGGATCCAGTGGATTCATTCACCCACCTCGGAAGTACCATCACGTGGGACGGAAAAAGTACAACAGGCATCAAGCGTAGAATAGCCCAAACTAAGAAATCGTTCATGATGAAAACGCAACTAGTGTTCAAAGAAGATAGGACTGCTGAACGAGGAAACAGTATGTAAAAGCATTTGCGTGGAGCGTGGCACTGTATGGATCGGAAGCACGGACCGTTGGAAAATCAGTCCAGAACAGATTAAAAGCATTTGAAACCAGGTCTTGGTGGAGGTTAGTGAAGACCAAATGGAAGGATAAAATAGGAAATGAAGAAGTTTAGAAAAGGGCAGAAGAGGGAAATGCCATACTTAACACTATACAGAAAATGAGGAGAACCAGATGATTTGGGCACACCCTGAGCTACAATGAGTGTGTGAAGAATATAATTTATGTAAAAATAGAGGAAAAGTCGCTACAGGAAGACCAAGGGATAAATATATATACCTAATGAAGAGGAAATTGCAAGAAATAGAAAGTATGGAGGGCTGCAGTCAAACAATATTACAATTAAACTACCAATAATGAAATGATCTTGGTTTCTTGAGTGAATGTTTGGGAAAGATGGAAGGAAAGATGGTGGGATTAAAAGGTGTGTGAATGCTGGGAGCAAATCCGTAGGTAGTTTTCAGGAATGAATGATTCTTTAAGGAAGAATAAATTGTAGTGTGCGATAGTGCGCTCCTCCCCACATAACTGTATGATACAGATATCTGGGTATACCAGAATAAGCATGGGAGTCAGCCAAATGCAGTGGGTATGGGGTAGGCCTGTGCGATTATCGAAAATAATCGATATCGATCAATTATAAGAATAATTGAAAATGTGGTCGATTAATTTACATCGAAATGGGTGTAAATTAATTGTCATTGCTCAATTAGTTGGCATCAACCAATTAATTGACTGGACTCCATTGGATCATGCTTTTCCAAGGCTTTCCTTTGCCAATGAGAAGAATGAAAGAATTTATTTGAAAAACAGCAAAAATAATTCAATAAGTTATCTTTTATTCATTAATTAAAGAAATAGATCGCTATTTGAAGACAGGCGGATGAGATCCTCAGCGTGTTCATCCGACAGACACTGGCGTGTGTCGATGACAATGTTCCCGCAAAGACTGAACCTCTCGGACGCAGTGCTAGTTGCCGGGATAGCTAGCTATCTTCTGGAGGGAGGGAGGGGTAGATTATGTCCGTCACCACCGTCAATAATCGTCAATTAATCGATTACCGGACAATAATTATGAATTGAATAACAATTGAACAATAATTGACACTTGAAAAAAATTGACAATCGAGTCAATTACCGTAATCGACATCGATGTACTGAAATAATCGATCAATTGTAAAAATAATTGAATCGACGATTCAATTAATCGAATAATCACACAGGCCTAGTATGGGGTACCTGAGACGTGTTTGATGTGAAAGAAGAAGGGGTAGGGTTAGGAATGAAATGTGATGAAAGAATGATTGATGCATGCTCCGGTGATGGACATGTATGAAAGTCGCGTGCTTCGTTAATTTGGCCATGCTGAATAAATGGATCAGAATCGAATAATCGAGTACATTTATGATTGCAGAGTACATGGTGTGAGAGGAAGTAGTAGACCGAGAAAGTCATGATTGAATGTGGTGGAAGATAGTGAGGGATATTTGGAGTCTTAAGAACAGGAGGACGAGTATGGAGCAAATGTATGAGGCAAAGGAGGTGTGAAAGGGTTGGGAAGTGTGGTGAAATTATTAAAGCAGAGTCAGCTTTAAAAGGCCTATCACCGAGAATTCAACTTTTTTGAGTGTGCTAACCCCGAAAGGGAACGGCATGATGAGTATTTATGTATGTGCCATTTGGTTTTAACCCGTAAGCTGCGCAGGTGCAGGAGGCAGGGGATGTTAGTCCAACGGGAATAAAGTGTGAGGGCATAGGATTATTGAATTTGGGGAATAAAGCGATGATTACTGAGTTTGAATTCATATCTCGGTTAGCTCTTTTTACAGTCGTGAAGGGTGCGCGGGAGGAAAAAATTCTGAAATATAACTTTCGACAGTGATTGCTTTCTATTTTATCGCTTTTGTATGTCCCAGTGTCATTTGAGGATAATTTAACATTCGCCAAGCCAACCTAAAACTCGAAAGGTATCCTTAATTTTTTCTGGTGACTTTTTCAACAAACGCATTTCCTTTTCATTACATTGAGCTCGGATTTTCATCATTCTGCCCCTGATCTCAAATGATTATGGCGTGCTCAAAATATTGCCTAACCAGAAAGATCTAATATCTATCTTTTACGTCCATGGTCTCTCTACGTATTTTCTTTGATGAAACCTAGTCTCTTTATTTCAATATCACATTTGTTCCGAGAGTATTTTCCACACGATATGCCTAACTTTATGGAAATTCCCAGGTATTTGACTTCATTTTCTATTTATTTAACTATTCGAACAGATCATGTTATACTCCATAGCAACAAATATATTTATGTCCGAAAAAATCCTGTAATAGGGGACTATTGAAATAGATGTGCGAGCGAAAATGGGAATACATGTAATTGTGTCATGTCTAAAACACGGTTACCACTTTCTTGTGATGGTAGCTTCCGTGGGGTAGATATTCCGTCTTCTGAGCCGTGTCGTTCCATATTATGAACAATAATACGCCGGCTATTCCACAGGATTTATCAATTCTGGGTTGATTAGGTCAATCTGTAAGGAAAAAGTCTGCGGGTTATCGTGAGAAAAATGTAAAAACGAATAGCTCATAAGACGGTATATCTAGACTAAATGGGTACCAACCATCTCTTATTAATGTGATGTAATTCCAAATATACATATATGGTCGTAATTATGTGAACAACTCATTATCAGCTGTATTATATTCAAGGTGACTCATATTATATCGTTTAACGATTGGGAGAATGCCCATTGGGCATTGCCCACGCATGTGATTAAAATACCAAGTTTTTACAGTGCCATGATATTCTCTGACATAAAGTATTTGCTAAATGAATCTCATTCTGACTTGGAATGACAAGTTGTCATTTACTTTATATATTCAATTCTTACCTGCTATTTTTCCACAAGCATTTGTAATTGGCTATTCGAGAAGGCAGCCGACTATTTAGGTCATTATAACACGAGAACGGTTTGGTAAGACAAGAATTGTAAGGGTAATGCCTCGCTTTGTTATGTTCTAACCATTCATAGTGTGTGGATTGACGGAATGTTTAAGCCTGTCAGCTCGGCAGCTTATTTTGTCATTTCTATCAGCTCGAGAGATAAAATGCGGTTTTCAAACAATACCCTCAGTGTCACCC
Organism: Pyrrhosoma nymphula; assembly: GCA_963573305.1. Lineage (NCBI taxonomy): Eukaryota > Metazoa > Arthropoda > Insecta > Odonata > Coenagrionidae > Pyrrhosoma > Pyrrhosoma nymphula. The sequence continues at coordinate 127,595,232 of OY754334.1, read as the reverse complement.
TGTTATTTGAGACTTCTGAATTATTCTGTTGTGAAAGCTTAGCCGTGTAGCCTTGCAATGGAAGAAGGGTGGAGTCGGCATAATCCTGCTCCAAATAATAAACTTGGTAGGTACTGAAACTGAATGGACCCAAGGTTCTCCACATGACAATTAAGTAAGAATCAGTATGTTACAGAAAACTTTCAACACTATTGGGATTTGAACCCCGGACCTTGTGTAGAGAAGCCAGTACTGAAGCAACCACGTCAACCCTATCAGTTTTCCCAATGATTCCTCCTTCCTTTGCCATTCCCCCTTTGCGGCTTCCAATGCCCTGCACGCCCTTCCAATTCCCTTATTCCTTCTCCCCCTTCACTCTCCTCTCCTCTGCTCCTGCCGATTCGACCCCTCGCCCGCACCCTCACTGACTCAACCCTCTTCATTTCCCCTCCCGCCCTTTCAATCCTACCTCTCCATGGCTCCCTCCCTCCTTTCCTATGGTTGCTGACTCTTCTCTCCTGTGACTTACCTCCTTACCCATCATCCCTTTTCTCGCCCTCTGCTTCGTCATCTCTCGAGCTGAGCCACTCAGCAACCTCAAATCTATCAAGCCTTCTGCAGTACTAGAATTGATAGACTTAGAGTAGGTGCACAGTAGCTGCATGGACTACTATGGCTATATCTTACTTCCGATCATCGACAGTGACTCATCTCGAGTCGTAATATCTTGCCCGTGTACGATAATTATTGATTGGCAAGCACCGAGTGATTGTGTACCATGCAATGCTTACACGGAATAATATGAATATTTGCCATTTATGCGTGCAATAATAATTATCGTGGAATTTCAAGAATCGACCATAAGAGTACGATCTAGGAAGAAAATTTCTGTTTCAAAGCAAGTGAAAGAGTAAAATTTAACGATTATTAGCTATTGTTTACAAAATGTATTATTTTACAAGTTTTATTTTGTGTTTATTTATTGTTGTTATACGGGAATCCCACCTGGGTAGGAAATTTTCACCTCCCAGGGCATGGTTGTGTTTGTTCGTCCATATAATGTATCCTTAGTAATTGGCTTTGGCTGTTTAGTATATAGAGATTATTATTATTATATTTTACGTTAACGTAGTAACATGCCCCTCTGAGTCCCCGGCAAGCATCAGGTTTCATTGCCGTCATAATGGCCGGAGACTCGAGAGGGGTTGTGCAGTGATCGCAGCCACGTCCGACGCCCATCGGATGTGTGGCTACGCTGCGGTCGGGTCATGCGTCCGCAGTAGACGGAGTGACCCGTTATTATTATTATTATGTTATGTTGGTAAGGGAGAATTATTATATTTATGGAGGAATTGTTTTTTTTTATTTTGTGAAGCTGAATAGTGATTTTAATTATTCGAGACTCATGGACTATTAGATATTTACAATCAGCAACATTCAACGTGCTGAGCACGGAGGGTGTGGGTAAGGTATAAGACCGGACAAGACCACCCAGGTCGTCAGGACGGTGTATTACCTGAGTTTTGTTTAGCTAGGTGTTATGTTTCAAAATTCAATATGCTTTTATGGAAAATATTACTAGCCACTAGCAATCATAAAACCATGCTATTCATAAAAGTATTTTAAAATATTCATGCCAAAAGCTTTGCATAAAAGTAAATATTTAACCATGATCTACAATCTTTTGACATTGATTATGCTCTATTTTTGTGTGCATATTCTTCAAGGGAATTGCGGAATGTAAATGTGAACGCGCATGGATATTGGTGATTGCAAGACTGGTATAATGGATAAATATGACCGTTATAAGCTTAGTGTGATAATTTAATTTGCAGCTTATTTTATCTACAATCGGTTAAGCGTTTTTGTACCTGTGATATTGGTACAGTGTCTAATAATTTATATTCCAGTCCATACCTTTCTGCTGAGAAATCGTATTTATTCTGCCGGCATTCATTTCATGTATACTCATTTTAATCAATCGGATTTAGCAGTACTTACAGTTTTCATGTATCTCCAAAAGCCTTGCTTAGAAACACAGGGCAGCCAATTTATCGTAGTTTCAGAATTTTTCAAGAAAGAGTACTTTGTATGTCCTCACGATATACAAATGGAAATACCAAGTATATTTATTTCAGAAATACTGGAAAACCATAAAGTACAGCCTGCAACTTTTGAACATAATCCTTATAGATATTATTCTATCATAATCATATTCTATCATATTCTATCAACACATGCCCTCCTGATCAAAGAGGCATTTTTAGTGAATCGTTATTTATTGGAATGTACTGATGATTAAATGAAAAATTTAGGGTAATTACATTCTCATGAGAACATAATGTAACCTAGAGTATAGAATTACCCCTTACACACTTTACTTAGCCATTATTTTCTGCGCTTACCTTCCACATAACGGTGATGAATTGGATTTGGAAATTATTTAAACTCAGCACAGCGTAATGTGCTCGTTTCAAACGGTCCCAGTAGTCCTAGTCATATGATGAGTTTTCGTGAAATGCTTGACGATCAATAAATATGTGGAACAAATTGTTATACACGATGTTGAAAGCAAAGATACATGCATAGAGAAATCGAAAGAATTGTAAAATAATTTATAATTTTTATGTAGATTCAAATTTTACAAAGTGCTATATTTTTCTGGTTTTTATTATTATTTAAGCTGATTTGAGCTAAGAATTGTATGTTTTACGGATATATCGTCGAAGTAATTACTTCTATAAGCATGCCAAAAACTATGAAAAAAAGTTTAATTCATATTTTCCTTCTTTTCAGGTAAGGATTTCCATTCCATATGCCCTCGTTCCTTAGCAGTGTTAAAGGTACGTATTCATTTCTATGAATGTATGAGTAACTGCAAACTACTTCGGTGCTAATATCACCTAAAATTATCCCGCACGTGAAAAACAAAATACTGAATGAATTAATGAGCTCTTTTAGCCAAATTATTGCTCTACAATTTTAAATTCATTACAAAATGCATAAATGACATGTTACGCAGTCACGCGCATGGATGAAAAGATATTGACCCAATGGGATGAAATTCGACATGAAAAAAATATTCCACTGAACGTACTTGGTGGCTACTGGCGGTTTGGTGGTGTAACTAGCCAACAAATCTCCATTGGCCATTGGAATATCCGGGTTCGAATCTTCAATAATCCATTCCCTTTCTTTAGGGTATACAGAGCCGTCTGGTTATCCAGTCTCATGTCAATTATTACACAGGATAAATTCAAATCATTTAACAAAGCAATTGTTTCAAGTAAACCATGTTACGCCGTAAAGAGTTCTTGGGCGTTAATATGCCATTCTTCTGGCACATGAAAGATACGGGAATAGTTCCATTCTGGAATGACCACGGCTCCTTGCCGTGGCGTTGCGTCAGTGTGTACTTACAATTTTGACGCTGCACGCAGGAGATGAACTTCTTTTGAGAACACATCTGCTAACTGTAATCATAACAATTCACTATTATCTCTAGCAAAAATTTGGGAGATGAGGAAGGTGGGTAAGCGCATGATCCAACATATCCTGGCCATGTAGCTTGCTGCTTTAGGCTGGTCCTTCGCTCGGAGATTGGGTATAATTGGGATAAGGGAGGCAACACTATTGATGGCTTTAGGGGTTAATTTCATGGTTAATGACACTGTGTCTACGTACACTCCAAGGTATTTGATGCGTTTCTTGGGAACAAGTACCGATTTACGTTGGTTGACTGTGATGCCTAATCTATCTCTTAGGTATCGGCATATTTCGTAACCGCGCTGCGTGCGAAGGTTGTAGATAAGCCAGTCGTCCAAATAACATATAACAGAGACATAGAATTTCGCCCTAATTAATAGCTTTATGTCTTCTGCCCATCTTTGCTAGATGTAGGGGGACAAGAGATGGCCCATGGGAAGTCGTGTTAAGGCGTATCTCTTCTTATTTTAAACGATGCCGTATAATTTCCAATGGCGTATATGCACCTGCAACTGGTAGAAGGCGGGCGTTAAATCTTATCTAATAGCAAATTTGAGTCTCTGGGCCCATTGAACTTATGAGACTGTGGATATATTACTTATTTTCTACCATAAAATCTCAGGAATCATTTGATATTTCTCATTAACAGGACAGAAAACTTCGATATACTTATCTCTTTTTATTTGCATTTTCTTTGCATTTCCATTCATTGGTGCATTTATAATATTTTATAATTGATAAGCACTGTCGATAGTATTGGTAGTTCCTTCAAGTGTAATAGGAGCTCCTTTGTATTTGCATCACTTGAAATATAAGCTTCGTGAAATATTTGGCATAATATTCTCATCTAGTTATCAAAATTTGAATAATTTAATAGTTTTATCTTTGACTTATTGTCAAAAGTATTCTGATAACATTCTGAAAATGTGTTCAAATATTTGTATTGATTTTCTTCTTAATTTTCCAAAAACGTAGATACTATATCGAAGGGCATTATATCGAAGGGCATACGTTATCGCGTCAGATTCAATTCTTCTAAATTGAGGATCAAAAGAGATTCCGTTCCCCAAAGTTCCGTTCACCAAGCGGTAGAGTTCATCTTTAATATTGATAAATATTTGAATTGCACTTGTCCAGGCACTTGCAAACTGTATATCAATAGCTTATTACTCATAATAACTGTGAACCTGCATTAAAACTGCGGAATGTCCAGTCCAGTGATACATTGTGACTCCTAAGTAAATGGCTCTAGTTACTAACGTTAGATTTTAAACGATTCCTAAACGGTTACACCGAAAAATCACGTCGCCCCTGAATTCAACGACATAGATTTTCCAGTTTTTTTAATCAAGCAATTAGCAGGAGTAAATTATTTTGCAACGAATGCAATAGTTGCAATTTGCACCTTTCCAAATGTCAAATTATTTTAATCCATTTAGTTAATGACCATCTGGATAACTCTCTAGGCTTCTCACCTAGTTTAATTCATCAAATGTTAGTGGCAGCTATGGGTTTCAAAGGATTAACCTCTTGAGAAAGGCATGTCATCTCCACAGCATATTTCCCAGGTTGTGCAAAACTTGACAGTTGTATTCTTTTCAAGAATAAAAATGTGGAGCTGGATCCCTAATGGCACTCAAATGTCAACTATCGTCCTTGTATTGATTCGCATTGTGTTCTCCTTTTCTGGGATGTTCCACGATATCATTATTTGACAGAAACTGTATATCCTCATTACTGTTTGTTCCTACTTTTTTTACTATACTTGGCAAAAGTATCAGTTTAATTCCAATAACATTCCAGTGATTTTTAACATAAATATTGATTATAATTTTTTTAGTATCTCTGGCTTCCCAGGTACTTCTTGTGGTACTCATTCATTTTTCTCTAATTTTACTCTTACATAATTAACGTTTCTTCTGTTCAAAAATTGATACCTTTTACCAGGTTTCATGATTAGACCCCCACCGAAGGGCAGAAGGTTGGGAAATTACTGGTCAACCTGCGGCTGCTTCGTGATAGTTGCTTTTTAATACACCAGAAAATGCCCAATCGTTGTTATATGCATCGTCGAGTATGGCATCAAATTATAAAACGATGCACCTTGGTTATTGAATACTAATGTTCATCAAGAGACTTTCAAGTGAGAATTTTGTATTTTCCAGAAGCGTTGGTTCTTTTAGAGGTGGAAGTTGAATTGATTGTTTCTAAAAAACTTAATTCTCTTGCAAACGAGTTGTATTTTCAATTTTCATGGATCCAAATGTGCCATTGCATTACATAATGGACTTGACAAGTTTATTTAACAATATTTTATTATTAACGTACATCATACTCGTTATGGATTTTTTATAAAATCAGTTGTTTGTAATTAATGTTTCGCATGTAACTGAAAAATAACTGCGAGCCCTGCGAGCTCTCTAGCCTTACTCAATGATTCACTTTTCAATTATTGGGAATGACATTATTTTTGTAGAGCACGTGTTGAATTCATTTTACGGAAATGTCTTAAAAGCCTTAGGTTAATGAAAGGCAATGCACCAGCATTAAAAAAACAATATATAGCATGTGTTTCTCAATTTTAGTGGAATTCTAGTGGGAATATTTTGTCATCACAGAGCTTACAGTGATGAAAATTAATGCCCGTGGATGCCGACGTGGATATCATGAGGAGAAAACCTTTGGATCGCTGTTGTCGATGCATAGATCTAAATTCGAATATGACGTTACCCAGCCGCTTGGGCATGCGGTGTCTGGAACGCCCGCACGAGGATTTAAGGCGTGTGGAGGCGGAGAGGTTTAAAGGCGAATGTATTTTGCGTAGCGGGCCTTCCCGCGCGCAGCAGGAAGGCACGCACCTTTTTACGCGCTCATAAACTCAAGCCCACGACAGGAGTGCGGCGATGGGAGACTCTTACTGTGAGCTTGAGTGCGTGTTTTTTCTTTCGCCTTATATTCCCCGTCTTCATCCTCCCTTCTCCCGCTTATGTTGCCACGAACAAAAGAACGGCGCCAGCCGATAATCCTTAAAGAGCGCGGGAGAGGCGACCGGTTTGGGGGCGATAAAGGTATCAATATAAAACCGGGGACATCTATCTCCACGGATACCCTGCAGTAGTACCTCATCCCCTTAACGCTTTCCTTACTTTGAACCCCCCACCCACCCCCTAACTTTCGCAGGCCCTAATTCATCCCTCTCAGCTCCGAGCGCCACCCAGTTCTCCCATACTATACGCTGCTACGGCACATCCTCCCGTGTGCGCCAGACCCAGTTTTACCCCTCCCCGCCATGCTCTCCGTACCCACCGAATCGCCTCCCGTGCACCAACCGCACCGAATTCCACTCCCTCTTACTCTGCACTCACAAATTTTTTTCCTCCTGCCGGCATGCGCCGTCGCCCCCCCCCCCTCAAGCTCACCACCCACCACCCCGCCGCCGAAATCCTCTTAAAATGGAGCTTCAATTTGGTCTATTCCCTCGCTACGTCGCGCTTATTTTTTCAAGGAGAAGATCCGCTTTTTATTTCGCCGGGCGCCCGTGAGATGGCGGCAGTGAGGGGAAATGAAGGTTGCGGGTGGAGGTTGGGGGTAGATGCTCATAGGGGGAGGGTTGGGGATGGGGAGGGTTCTCGGGACCTTAAGACTGAAGGGGAGTGGGGGATACCGAACGAAGAAAGCGGGTGATGGGATGGGGGTATTCCCTTGGTGGCGAATTGGGTGGGTGACAGCGAACCCCCCGTCCCCAAAGCAGACACCCACCCCTTCCTCCTCGCAAGGCCTCCCCAGGGAGACAGAGTTAATTTGACTATGCGTCTATCTTACAGTCTGGCCTAGAATCGTTCCTCCATCGGTACCCGATCCTCCATCTTGTCTCTCATTGTTATCAGGGCTCACGATCGGGACAAGGAAAATTTTATTCTTGTAAGGGGCCGATTGAATTAGACTGCGTCGAAGTACCTTGGGATTTTTCTCTCCGTTGCGGTGCCCTTCAAGTGTAACGTCGCTTTTAAAAATATTGGTCGCGTTTCAGCGTGTCGCGTCTTTAGGGTATATTTTTTAGCCGCGTCAGTTTCTATATATCGTCACAACCGTTTTCATGCTAGTTTTCACGAGATGTTGTCTCATCTGATCGTGTGACATTTTAGAACTGGGAAATTTCATGCGGAAAGTATGTGCTATATACACAAACACGATGCGAAAATTGCTGAGAATGATTACCTATCTATTTCTGAATTTTATTAACATAAAAATGTATTTTTGTATATTGGAATTGATAGTTTTGAGATTACCAAGTCACCAGCAAGTTAAGGATATAATAAATTAATGGCAGTTTCGACCTAAATAATAAAAATCTCTGGAAGTATTTAACATACAACCCACTTTACAGAAATGAAACTTGAAAAATGACAGAAAAGAACAGATAAGACTGATTGCAATGGTAAAATGGAGTTATATTTGAATATTGAAGATCATGTTCAGAGAAATCACCGCTGAAGAAGAGAAAGGGTTGAGGAGGAAAAGGGTTGGTCTAATGAAAACTACAAAATACCGGAGACAAACGTCTTCGACACATCACTACAGCAATACATCTATAAGGTAATGGAGACTCAAGGAGAAATATGGTCTGTTTTGAGTATGGAGTTGAGAGCTTTAGCAAATCAATATTCATATTGACGCCTGCTGACAGGGTTAGCTCACGTAAATATTTTTCTCCCTGGATAGGCCGCTTTCCGGCTCTTCTCCACTGTCCTTTAATCGACGTTTTCATTGGTCTTAATTTTAAACAAATTTAAAATGGATTGTTCCTTATATATAATAGAGCTTATATCGATTAAAAGAGTATTTCACTGTAAAAATGTTTTTTTCTTAATATTTTTCACGGCTGGACCTTAAAAAGTTACCATTTACAAAACCTTCTCCCACCCCCGAATTCTGATGATGATGTATCAGCATTAACTAGATTGGTTCTTATTTGGATAAAACGTGTGTTAATTTCCTACGCTGTTTTCAAATATATTGAATAGTAAAGTTAGTACTGAGATTTTTTTAGTGGAAATCCACTTTAGGTTCATTTTTGAAAAAATACGTTGTATACATACCTATATTGACAGAATGTTTATTTTTGAATGTGAAATTGAAGTGGATTTGATGTGTGGATGTGAGTAAAACACAAATATTGTTATATTTTTTCTTTGATTTCTTGAATTTTCCGCACGGACCTTCTCTCCTCCGTAAATTGTCGTGACCTATTCCGTGGTCTCGCAGTCTCCCGCGGAATATTAGCGCGGCTTGAAGAATTCCAGTGCGGTGAAAATTGGGGCAAACGGAGCTAACCGATGTCGTACAGGCCAGTTCATCAATGCTCGGAGATGACCAAACAGCAAGCAGACGAGGACTTGAGTGGAGAGAGAAAGCATGGAGGAAGGAGCGGTGTTAGTAAGACAACGTTATCCCAAGGGCAACAATGGAGGGGGAGGGAGGAGAGGGGTGGTTGATGGAGGAAGGGGTGTGCCGAGGGGGCAAACCTTTGCTTTTCACCCATTCTACCACCCCTCCCCTCACATGGCCACATATGACCGCCAGCCCGCCCAATTCAACCCCGCCATTCTTGAGATGGCGGACCAGATGAGGAGGGCGGTTTTGTTCGTTGGGAGTGAGTTGGGATTTGGTCGCAGGCCTGGTAAAGGCTTTCGGGGGGTGGAGGGAGAAGTAGTTTGGGGTGGAAGGCTGGGTGTTTCGGGAATGGGAGAGCTTGCGTATGTCTGGAGGGAGGTCTGGGTTAAGAGAGAGAGGGAGGGAGGGGGAGGGAGTACGGCAGTTGTAAGAGGAATGAGATGGGGAGAGTTTTGTGTGCCCTGGAAGGAATGTGCGTTTTCTCCGAGACCGAAGAATGCGTCTACACAGACTTACATACACACAAAACACACCAACACACAATCAGATACATTCGGATCGAAAAGACGGTGAGGAAGGAGGGGTTGCGGAATGGAAGAAACAGGCGGAGAATCTCAGAAGCGTGGACGACGGGAGACGGATAAAATGGAAGGAAGAGCGGTTTTTTGTGTCTGAGGTAAGAGCTAAAGGGGAAGGAGGAGACGGAGTGGGCGAAATTAAAGAGGCGGTAGTTAGTGCTGGCTTGGAGGGTCAAATGGGGCAAGTCTCTGGGAGGAAAACGCCGCCTTGGTGGAGGTGATCGAATAGGGGGGAGGGGTTACAATGAGGGTTAGGGGTTCGTGCACTCCGCTTGTGTGTGCTATGAAGGAAGTAAGGCGGTGTGTTTAAGGTTGGAATTTTGTTTTTGAAGAGGAAAGGGAAGGAGTTCGGAGCTGCAGAGAATCGACTGGGGTCCAATCACTTGGAAATAGGGCGAGGGAAAGGAAGCGGGAGGGGAAGGGTGGTTGCCACGGGTTTGTCGGTCGGATTGGGAGGTAGAGGAAGGGAAAGCGAAGAGAGAGGATGAGAGGAAATTGACAAGGTAAAGGAAATCCCAAAGGGAAGAGGGAAAAGAAATTGAGGAGGAGATGGGAGTGTTGGGGAGAGAAGGGTGTAGGTATTGGAGAGAAGAAGACACAAGAGTGGGGAGCATGGTGGGGGAAGAAAGGGATTTTCAGGGAGGCGGTGGTCACCTCAAAGACTTTGAGACAACTTCGGGACATAAGAAAACTCGACAGAGAAGAAGAAGAAGAGAAAAGGTTCTTCGATTTTTTTATCCTCCATCTCTCTTTCGCTCTCTCTCTCTGTCTCCTCTCTCTCTTACACTATTCGACCTTCCTTTCTTGAAGGCGGGACAATAGCGAAAAGGTCTTTCGGTGGCGGAATGGGATGGGGCGGGAGATGAAGAAGCAAATGTGACAAGAGCAGATGAAAGGCTTGTTGTCGGGAGATGAAGGAAGGATAAAAGGATGGGGGAGGGAAGGCGCCCACATGGGCTGGTCTCTCAGAAGCGATGTGGGAGGAGGATGGTCGCGAAGTGATGGGCGCGTGCAATTGGGACGCGATTCGAGCTGAGTCTCCGTTTATTTCTGTAAAAAAAAGAAGGAAATCTCCTTGTTTTTTTTTCGTGCGACCACCTTTTGAGAAAGTCGTAAAACCAATCGGAGGAAACATTCGCTGCAACGCAAAGCTGATTAAATGCAATGCCGGTGTAGGTTTTGTCCCGCATTTGGTACTACTCGTTTTGTCCAGAGCACGTCAGTTTAACTCCGGTCGATGGCTGTCTCTTGCAGGCGACCTTGCGTTTTAGACTGAATGGAGTAAGCTAGAGCTTTAGCTAAATTGGAGACATCTTGTGCATTCAACAAAATAGCTACCACGGAGCCATGACGTAACTCTACAGATGAAAGGGCAACTTCATAATAGCTTACTTGTATTTCTGATTAAATTGCCCGTGGATGCGTATTGGCAGCAATGGAAAATTTTGTCGTGTTCATATATTTGTATAGTTTTTTACAGACATGTTTTCTCGCAAAAAGAAAAAAATAAGTATTATTTAGTTAGAAATTTAATTTCGTACCGCTTTTAATGAAAATATGGTAAATTGCATGGTAGACAGCTTATCCGCCAATTGAAGTTCTGGACTATGTATCATGAAAAACTATTGCAGCAGTGATATATACATATACAGGTGCCGTGCAAACTTGAAGCCGTATAAACTGTTAACAGGGTGCATAGCAAATTAAGCTCAGGAAAATAAATAGTGGCAATTGATTATTCGGTTCTTACGAATACTGGCAATCTAAGCAGTTTCCTGTATGAATAGTCGAATTAAATAAAGCCTCAACTTGAATTATATATCTAGTTAGAGAACAGTGCTGCATTTACTACTTCCATTAATTGTATATGTTCTAATATATTTTCTTATTAATTTTTCCAGAAATATATATATTTTTTTTTTTTCAAAAAATAAATACGCGTTAATTAGCTGTTTTTGTACGTTTAGATGAGACAAAAATGATGTGAACGTTAAAGAGTGTTTCTGAAGCAATGGATTGAATGATGTGATCAAATACCATTGCTTCCTTTTGTACAGTCTTATCAAAAGTTACCATCTATCCCGAAGGAATCCAAAAATAATGTATCCCTTCGTAATTACATTGGTTTTTTGCGTCATTTTGCAAATTGGCATCTTTAAATTCTAAATGTTTCAGTAGATATGCACATTTGTTTGTTGTTTTGTAGGTCCGCTGTCGAACTTGTTTGAGGTTCTCTTCGTGAGCTCTACTTAAAGATCTCGGGAAAGATGGCTATAATGAGAAAAGGAGCCGATGGCCGTGGTAATCAAACTTTTCGCAAGTGAACTTCATTATTTGCAGATAACCGTGGTGGTAGTTTTGGCCATAATTCGTAATCATCTCATCAATCCTCGCTAGTCCCCTCCTTTAGAGCCCATCAAACGTCTCATCCAATTGTTTTTTATGTGTGTAGTATTTATATAACCCATCGTCTTCCAATCCCGCCACCCTATGCCTCCGTATGCATCAACCCTTAGAGCGAATAGAGAAACAACTCCTCCCCAGTAATGGCCCCGTAGCAGAATTGGAGCCATTTATCAATCAATGCCCATTAGGAAACTCATTACTATCGCTGTTCCGCACAGAATGGTGGGGCCAAGTCACCTGACAGCCTCTTCATTTGAAAAGAGTGCTGGTTTAATTAAGCCTCGTCTGCCTCTTTCCTACGCTCCTGCGCCTCATGAGGGAATATATGAAGGGACCATCGAGGCTTCACGGAGGTCAAAGCCTCTTGCACAGAAGAAAATCACTGCAAGGGAATTTGAAGCGACGGGTGCTTCCCTCTCCGGAGGAAAAGATTGATTGAAATATTCTCCTCGGTGCAGCTCTTCTACTCAAGTCAACTGTAAAATTTTTCATCGCTCTCCTGATTTTGTTTCTCTTGGAGCAGGATTATGGTCTCCCTCAAATTTTAAGCGGTTTTCTCTCTGCAGGGTTTAGTGCGTAGTTTCTCGACCTTCATTGAGTTGGAAAATTCTTAATGTCAATTAATTCATCTCGGGCTACCGAATTTCCTAAACGTTCGCAAAAAATTTGCCTAGATGGTTTTATTTTATCTGAGCCATCCCAAAGCTTAACGATGGACTGTAACAATTGAAATATAATTGAAGATTGATGGAAATTTGATTCATTTAGGAGACTTAATTATTAACAAAGGACACTCATTCCGAGTTCACTGGCACATTTTGCTTTTTTTTATTTTTAGTTTAGTTAATAACGTACTATGCCTCATATTATATTATTAGTCAATTGGGAGTCGTTGTACGCTTTAACGACTGTTCAGTATGAAGTTGGCTTAAATTTCATTGCCTTACAATGTTTAAAGTTGTATGTCGTTTCATTCTTAGTTTTGATTCCATATTCTACTCGAAAACATTCCATTAATATGTGAGCGATACACCTAATAGATTGCTACAATACGGTGTAATCAATATACCTGCAACATTCTGTCTTCTGCAAAGTATAAATGATAATGTTTATTAATAATGAGTTTGATTTGAGCACGTGAACCTGTTTGGATGTAAGATTTTTTTAAGGCAAGAATTTGAATTTTTCTCATTGAAATAGCTTGTAAGTGCGGTTATCATTCTCAGTAGCCTACCTATAGGGAATTTGTATGAAATTATATTTAAATCCAGTGCTCTAGATAACTTGCGGGTCGATTTAAGCTGTATTTTGTACTGGCCAGCTGCTATCAATTGAAATTACTTGATAAACTCACATAGTTTCTTCATGTTGGATTCCTAGCACTTTCATGGATGCATTTAATCTACGTTTGTCGATTATGAATCCATAGGATCAATATTTAATGCAAAAACTTGGCTACAACTCTCGAGTACTTACTTGAAAAAGTTAATTGAGTTAATGCTGATTTTAATTCTCAATGGTGGACACCTACTTTTCATCACATTGAGCATGGTGAGGTTTGAGTCTCACTCTCGGTCACAATCATAGGATTGGTTTGCTGCAATCCTCCATTTCATTCGGTGCTGAACCAGCATCTCCAACTCTGTATAGGAACGACAACCTAGCTCCTCCACGATCTGCTCCACATAGGACAGCCTAGGCCTTCCTCTGCAGTTTTTCCCTCAACTGAGCAATCCAAGCTGTTCTTTACAAAGACTCCTTGCCTCAAAATATGTCCGATAAGAGTTGATTTCCGTTTCTTCATCGTATCGAGCAGGCACTTGTTCTCTCCCACTCTCAGTAGCACCTCTTCATTTTTTATTCGGTCCACCCAGGGTATTTTTAACATCCTGCGGTAGCACCATAATTCAAACGCTTTTGCTCTTCTCTTCTCATCTACACCCGAGTATCCAGGTCTCACTTCCATACAACATAATGCCCCATACATAGGTATTTACTACTTGTTTTCTTAATTCTATATTGATGCTATCGGAGGTGAGGTTTGAGTATCTCATTATAATATACTATTTTCATATTATTGCTTTGAAACTTATAGCAGAATGAAAAACATCAGTATATATGTCTAGTACGATTTATAATACTTGTTTTCGCGTTCTATTCTCCCTCATCGTAAGCTTACTCCCACGGAACTCTGCTCTGAATGTTTGGAGGGAGTAAATCAGTCGAATGGGACAAGGGAAGAGACAAATGAAAGAGGTGCAAGCGTATCGCCAATTCGGATCGGATCCGCAAAGATTTTGACGGCGGACTGGGCTCTGGAATAATGCGAGACTGAGGGATTGTCGCGAGTATCCGTCGTTATTGCTGCTCCACTCATGTACGGCCGCCGCCAGCGCCCTCCACTGGCCATTCGCTCGACTATCACTTTAGCCGCCTCGCTTTTTACGATCCACTCGCGCGCGTTTATGAGCCTTGGGGAAATAGCCGGGGGTTATGCAGGCCATATGGATGCCGCCACCTTCCATTGCCCTCCACAGCACGGTGCTATCACTCGGATGGGCCTGCGTTTCTCTTTTTTACCATATATCTACCCAGCGTGTCTAGAAATAGAACGATTCATTTCCTTCCCTTCCCATCGCTAGAGTCCTCCGTGCTTCTGGACTTACACTTTCACCCTCAGGCTTTACTGCTGGTGGCAGTTACTAAGCTTTGCCTCTAGGTTCTGTACCACAACCATGAAGAACGGCCGGTTTTTTTATTTTATTTTGAGTCATCACGAAAGGAAGTCTTCCTGTACTGCCTCGACTGTTGAGGCTTCTGATTGTCACAGGGTGATCGGCCATCATGGAATCTTCCAGTTATTTTCCTTCCTAAATTTGAAATTGCCCTCTGATTGCATATTTCATTTAGATAAATAAACTGCCCCAAGTCGTTTGCTCTGCCCTTATATTAATGTTGTGACCCGAAAATTGGTGGTGCGAGTTGCCATCTCTTTTAGATGGGACTGCGTTGTTTTCCTCTATTCTTCTGAATACATTTGCTGGTTCTCTTAGTATATTTCTATGCAGTTATTGAGATGAGCTCAGGATTGCCAAGGGAAACTATGCCACTCGGGAGTGTGACCTTTGATTTTCCCTGACTTCAAATCCTTCCTGTTCCCCCTCCCCCAAATCTATTGTCACCTTGCCGAAAGCATTCTTGTCTCGGCTTCTCCTATACAATGGCATGGAGAGATACGCAACTGGTCATTCATTGGTCACTCATCGACGGACGGTACATACATTGACAGACGGCTAGTTATGTAGCCGAAACGGGAGTCAAGGCGCGGGCTATGCGGCCCGTGCACTTGCAGCCGCTGCGCCATCCATTCGTGCCATGTACCGAGCTTTTCCTCTTTCCGAGTCGTGGTAATACTCATATTTGGCTATTCTAGACGCACATGTTCATTAAGATCTGGTGCTTTCCCGGCAAATGATGTGTAGGAACGTTTCTCGGGATTACCACCGGGTTAATGGCTTCATGTTCGCCTAACTTTCGATGCCAGAGTCGGACATCGAAACGTTGACGAATATGGAGCCATTTACCCGGTGGTAAACCCAAGAAAATTTCCTACGCTCATGTTCATTTTTTCATTCAATAAATTCTCACATGCTTTTCATGGAACCTCTCTGTTCTTACTCGTTCCTCGACACTAAGGGGAAGGACGCGCTCTTGCGAAGTGTACCGCGTGCCCGCACGTCGAACAAGAACATGGTACTTCAGTCTCATATCGTGCATGAGATGTGATGTTTTAGAGTAAGGAGTCCTTCTATTGGTAATGAGAGACGATTTATAAAACTCAATTTCACTTAAATTAATTTGTCGGCTCTTAGACATGAATACAATTTCATTACTGCGTAATTATAATAATTACTATTCAGCTAATAATAGGTTTCATCCAAAATGCTTTGAAAAGAAATAAATGCAGAAATAACCCTCGTACTTTAATATGATGCTCTCAGATATTTGTGAGGAAATGACGTTAACTTCAGGATCTAAACAAAGTTTAAAATTAGTTGCGAAATGAAGTTGTGACAAAATTACTGCTAACCTGTGCGAAACAATGCCTATCTATTTAAGTGTGAGCAATATTTATGGTACTACTAGCTGAAGGTACCCGTTGAAATTCAACGGGTGTGAAAAACATTAAACTTATTTTTAAGAAAACCACAAAGCCTGAAGAATACTGTCAGCGTGTTCATTTGAGGTGTTCGTATCCTATCTTGAATGTAGTGTTCGTTGTAGTTGACACGCTGACCGTTTTACAGGTGCACGGAGAGTTGAGTGACTGTTTGTCCTTTTTCATGCACGGGAAACCCAAAAATGGGCCACCCAGGTTTATCATTACTTAAATAGCACCCAGGTTGGTAGATGGTCACCTCGTCCCTCCGGTTCTCGAGCCGTCTTTTGAGTGATTAACAGCTTGATCGCTTCCCTTGTGTACATAAATATATTTTCATTCAATGACTTAATTGAGTTGCGCAATTCAACGTTGATATGTGCGTTGAGTATCTTTATCAGGATTGGAGAGTAGGGTACAATCCAGCGGTTGACACCGTCAAAATGAGCATTTTCAGCAGCAGCCATGTTTATGTGTGTTATGAATCCTTCATTACCCGGACTGCACCTTCGGCATAAAGGGTAGCCATAATTATTGGTTTCAGTTGCTAAATAAAAAATCTATGGTAATTCTTAGTGCACATGCCGATTTTCATGCACGAATGTTGTTCATTGCGCAGAATTTCCTTACTTCTTTCGGGTAAGAAGCATGTAGTGACGTCATTATAATTTCCACCGTCTTAATACAGATTGAAGTTTCGAAACAGATGGGTCTATGTTTGAACCAGATTTATACCTTGTTACCCGTCCGTAGGTTGGGCTAGGAAAAAAATTGTGCGGTTCATAGCGTAACCCCTGAAATACCACGGGGAGATGATCATGAGATCGCTGGTGGGCACGTCTTTGAGCATCCAAGTCTAATCGTTGTCGTTTTTCTTGCAAGGGCTCATTTTCTCGCAAAGAACACATTCCTCTTGCTCTAGAAGATTTATTCGAAAGTTTACTCTTTTTTTTCTTTTAGGCATGTTGATGGATATATTTTTAAGTCCAAGGAAGGAAACACAGCGGCGAGTGAGAGTCTTGAGTAGGCAACGCGATGATTGAGTGAATGTAAGTTTACTGCACTTTTACACTTTTAAACATATTTAAATAACTCGTAACGTTTATGAAGTGGGAATCGGTCTAAAAAACTGTTCGCAATCGTTATCAAATTAAACGGGTGTGAAAAAAATTGAATGTATTTTAGAAGAAAAACCACAAAGCCTGAAGAATACTGTCATCGTAGTCAATTGAGGAGTTCTTAACCTAGTATGATACTCGTTGACGTTCCTTCATTCGTTCGTATGATGTGGAAATTGGTTTAAAAAACAATTCGCAATCGAAATGAGAGGCAGACGGTTCCACTACGTGTAATACATCTGAGTATTACACGATAATAAACAACGCCGTGTTTGTTCTAGCAACAGAGGCATTATTACCATTACTTTTCGCTGCACCTATATATTCATGCACGTTTAATTCCTTTATGTGTATCGTTTACTACGTAAATGTTCTCTCATATTCATGCAGTGCCCCTAAGAGAGCTACTTTGAGAATAGACATTGAAGAGTATACTTGTTGTAAATATTTATTGAATATATCGATTACTCCCCGAAGCAATCTGTTATGGGGCCCTTGGGACTCTGGGCCCTTCTTTTACAGATTTTCTTACTACGTGCTATCATGGGCCTGCAGAGAAACTTAAATGCCAGAGGCGTGAATTTCCTTTGAAAATCAAATCTCTGGTTGTCAAGGAAATATGCTATTGTTGATTTAAGAGAAAAAGTGAGAAATTTCAGCAAAAAAGATGATATTCAGACAAATAAGAAGCATAAAAGAAAATCGATTGAAAGAATTAGAAACTTCATTTGTTCAGCCTTCCGTTAAAAAAAATTTCAGCCCTCTATCTTGAGTGAAAGTAATTTTTAAAAGCAAAAAATAAAACCACTGCACCGAACCCAATGCTTAGCATGGACCACAAGGGACCCCCAGGGGGTGCCTTTGGGGGCCCTGACGGGTTTTTAATGTAGCCTATGTTACATCCCGATACATTTTCTAACTACATACAAAATTTCAGCTCAATCGGTTCAGTAGTGTTTGCGTGATTGAGCAACAAACAGACGGACAGACAGACACCATTCAATTTTTATATATTAGTATGATTACATCCCTTTTATCAATCCCTTCATTCAAATACTGATTAATATACGTAAGTTTCTTTCTGATATAAAACTCACAATTCATTCACGTGTTTCCCTGACTTTTACTCCCGCAATATTACAAAAAAACACTTTTTTCCACTAAATTATTCTGGAGTTATCCGGTGAGAATTAAATAAACGTGGGGACGTGCAAACGCCTTCAAATCTAACTACTTCGAAGAACCATTAAATTAGCTTGGCCACATTCGTCTCCACGTGATAATTTACTTACCAATGGAATGGGAGATATTCCCTCGGCGATGAGAAAATCTTTGGAACCAGGTTTAGATCCGTTAGCGGGATTACCTATGTTTTATTTTTACCTCGGCCGCATATTTCGTCAATGAGAAGGAAATGTGAAATGTCTTGAGCAGGGAATCAAAAGTTGGGCACGGGAATGAAGTGGAAGGAATAGGCGTCCGTTGACGGGAGGGTAAAAAATGACGTCTCTGAATTCAAAGTTTGCTCGATTGAGACTCTCTCTCGGTGTTTCCGAGATTGAATTAGCAAGTTAATGGGTTCCCCAACTATGCGACCGCAGACGGATCCTCCTTCCCACCCCCCCTCCCATCACCTCCTCTCTCTCTCCAGCCGAGACCATCTCTCCAGCAACCTTTTCCTCCGCACTCTCTCCAGTCCCTCGAAGGGGTGCCCTCCTCCGGATATCTTGATTTCTCTCCTTTCGGCCCCGTTCTTTATTTCTGACTCAGGGTAGAAGGGGGGAAGGGCTTCCTTTGTGAGGACGGCAGCCGCTTTTCGAAGGCCGGAGAAACGATGGAATTCCGCCCTGATTTGACCCGGGCCACCAAGAATTTTCCTTCAAAGTCCCTGAGAAAATCTATTTTGTCTCCAAGTCGAGATGAACTCACTGTTTTCCTCATTGTTTCCTCGGGTAGCCAAAGGATTACGTGAGTATTTTCATCAGTTAAATAAATAAATGTAATGTATCGGGATGTGGCTGGAATTTCACCTTTCTTAGTAATTTATAGAGCGGCAGAATTAGAATGCCATATTTAATTCCAATCGTAAGATTTATTGTCAGAACTCGGGTATCGACACTTTTTGTCATTTCCAGGTAATCTGAAGATGACAAAAAGTGTCGAAAGCCGGGTCGTAACAATAAATATTGCAAGTGGAATTAACTAAGGTATTCTAATTCTTCCGTAATGGATAACTTCCACAAAGTCAAGCCTACTTACAATTATTTATAGATGATTTTTTTGTATTATGCGTTTTATGAAGCCAGAAATAAGTAAAACTTTGTTTTTAAAGGTAAGAACTGGAACGTAAATAACAATATTTCTAAGTAGGTAGTTTGAGACTCAAGGAACGATAACTTGCTATATTGGGTGGTGACTCTAAGCAAAATATCTCAAATGATTTTCAATATGATTGATTACGTTAAAATGAATGGATTTGGGCACGTTTTTCACGGCCAGTATTCTTGATTTACCTATCGTTGGACATTACAGCCGGCGTTGATTTTTCAAATGTGCGAGTTTTAAATGTATTAGTATAAAGGATCTTTCCTGAGGTTTCAGCAAATGAGGATACCACAGTTTAAATTCTTTATTCGTAAAATCCCAAGATAATTAGTTTATTATTCCTAATCATATCCGTATCTACGGAGTTTTGCTGGAACTATTCGTTATCCACAGTGAATTTCTCCCTGCATAAGTCTTTGGGAGGTGATTTTATTACCCTCAATGCTAAACATTGTAATTTGAAAATCCTATTACTAAATTTAATCTGAGCCGTTAGTTAGCTCAAAACTATTCAATCTCTTCATTATCCAGAACTATTCTGTTAATCTGCACGAAATTCTAAAATATTTGTACGATATTAAACATTCCTTTTGGCATGAAAACCCAGGTTTTGAGAGAATAATAATAAGGAACCCCGATAGAACAAAATCATCACAATTTTTCAAGAAGCCTCATTGACGCAGAAAATATCCTGAAAGTATTATTTTGGTTTAAAATCACGCTTATTTTGGTTTAAAAAAAGCTCTCGATCCAAGGGATTATAACTCAGGAGTTAAAAGGCTTCAGTCCACGCTCGTCACATCACCTAAGGTGTGAATCACTCGGTGAACGAGGTCATATTACGGAACTGACGTCGTCTTAATCCACGCATCCCTTGCTCTGTCGAAACGCACGTGCATCCTCGTTTGCGAGTTCATTTTGCGAGAGGCAGGTCGCCCCGATGCCGCTAGTCCCATGACACTTGCCGTGGCATCCCATTAGCGGCAAGCAGATCGGTTTCCATCCACGCATCCTCGTTCAAGAGCCACTGCCACCGGCTTACAAAACCCCCTTGCTACAACGTGGGTGAGACAGAGAGGGAGCCTTGATTCCGTGCGAAGAGAGTGAAGGAGAGAGGGAGAGAGAGAGAGAGAGGTTTCTGTTATGTAAGGGATCCCAGACGAGGAAACTCGCGGGAGCATAATAGCATTTCTGACTATGACGCTTCTTCTCACCTCCACCCCCCCCCCTGTTGTTGCCCCTCCCCCCACCCACTCCCCCTGCCACCAAGCCTTTATAAAGCACAACCGAGCCACTCTACCTCCTCCGCCCCATCCTCATTACATGCTGAGTTTGGTGAGGAAAATGCCAACTACTCGCCTAAGGATCTTTCTGATTGAATTTCTCCCAGGTGTGCGTGAGTTGCAGTTTGTTTCAAGCCGTCGAAAACCCAGTTTCGGGCCCACTTTCCCTCCTCCGTCCGCCACCGTAGTCATACTCATCTCTTCCCCCCCAAAGAAACAACTTGAATCGCACGCTTATACCCACTGTGTGTGTCGTAGGGACTCGCGAGCTAAATTTGGTTCTACGTGCGTGTTTCATCCACGAGTTCAATGTGAAGATTGTATTTCTTTCTATAGAGTCTGATACCTAATTGGAAACTACAGTTCGAAAATACTCAAGCACAAATGTTTATTAAATAAAACCACGGTTGTTTCCAGTGGTATATTTCTCCTATTATGATCGCTTTCGTACTTTAAAGCTTGGTTTAATAATGCCTGATTAACCTTAACCACCAGATGACGTAGCATTGTATACTACATCAGACAAATAGTTTTATCACGTGAACGTAATCCGTGAGAGAACGTATTAATATCGGTGTTTATGCGGAGAAAATATTCAACCAAAAATTATAAAACCTGGCTTAACTACGGCCCAGCATTTGACTGGAATGGAGTGGAAAAGTTTTACCAAAATATACTCATATTCCATCTTTTCCCACTAGGATAATAAATACAAGAGAAATGCAAAATCACACATAGGTCTGAAGATTATCGGAATAATAAATCTTGATAAATGGAAAATGATATTTTTTCATCTGCACCGATAAGTTAATTTGTCCGCTGTAGTTAGCAATGGAACCTAATGAAACAAATAATTTATCGTTAGCGTGGCAAAATGCCATTTAAACGCTCTAAAGGATAGACATTAGTAAATGTGAATTGCTATAGTATCCTTAGTTTTATTTTGTTTTTCCCTCCCTAGTAATATTTATACCAATTCTAATTCCATGATCTGTGAATTTGGACCAAATTTCATTCGTTCACAGGTAACAACAAGGTTTTAACTACCTTTATGTTGGAATAAATCACTCTGCAAATCCAAAATTCAGCCTGGAAAGTCAATTGCTACGCAGAGAGCCGCGTAGTAATTTCTCCGTTGTGAGACCATAATGAGATGAACGCCTAGTTTTTCAGCACGTCACAACCAATGCCTGGATTGAGAAAAAAGGAATTGAGGAGTTTAGAGGCCGAGAATTTTGGATGCTTTCTTTTATCCCTTTGTAAGGGGTTGTGTGTTGTAAATGGTTCACACAAATGTTTTCATTCGATTACCCGCTCCACCTTTCCCTCCCCTTCTCTCCATCCGTCAATGCTGCTCCCACTCCTTCAATTACATAATCCCAACACGCTTCTTTACGCGTTACTCATCTCTTTTCCACACGCACACCCCCATCCCCTTTTATTCCGCCTTTCGTTCTCATTTTCGCTTGGGAAAATATATTTAGATAAGGGATCCCATAGCTGAAAAATGGCCCGCTACTAACACCTTCGGCAGCACGCCTCAACTCCTTTTCTCACGCCACCTCCCACCCATGTAGCACTCTCTCCATGCACGGCTTCTCTCCCTAGTTCGTCGGAATCCACTCCTCCTACTTTTTCCCTCCCCCCAACCCCCCCGGTCTTGGGGAAGTGTTTACCTACAATTTGAACCGAGCTAGCATAGAATTAAACCATCTTCCCCATTTTCTTTACCCCACGTCCTCCTCATCCACGCGCGCCAGACTCCTCACTTCCACGGGAAGGTGGAGAATTCTTCCCTGCCTCCACCTTCTGCTGCCACTCCCAGCGAGATCTTGCTCTCCCCCCCGTTCCCCCCCCCTACACAATCCACCCCTCAAAAGCCCTTCTCAAAGTCTGCGAGACCCACCCACCGCACTCCCCGGCGCCAAAACTCTCCTCTCTCCTTACTGCTCCTATTTCACTTTGTTCCCTCTTCTAACCGAAGACAAATATTTTGCTTAAACACCCTCCCTCCCCCGTCCTCTTCCGAGCGTTACCCCAACCGCCTCCCCCGTTCCCCCTTGCCTCCTCTGCTTCCTCTCATCTTCATTCCTCTTTTGCAGCGTCTCACTGAAAAGTGTGGTACTCTTTGCTTCGCAAGCTTCTTCGCTTCACCACTCCTCACTCGCCTCCTTCCGACCCCCCCCCGCAATAGAGTAGCGCGACTATTTTCCGCAAATGTGAGGGGAGATAGATATGCATCACTTCTAGAGATGTTGAGGGCTAACATTAACCCTTTAGCTGCGAAGGTCATATCCATCCGATTAAATATTTTCCCCCGCTGACTGCGGAGTTCGTCTTTACTCCACAAGCTCATAAAATATTTTCCCTTCACTGCCGAGATGAACAATATCCCTAGAGGTATTTTGCCCATAGTAGTAAGTTTACAATCATGCAACAACGGTTTAAAAATAACTTTGCAATTTCGGCGTTAAGTAACGCAAATATTCATTAAATAGCGAAACAAATTATGAACATTTTTTGTCGACTCTTGGCACATATTATAATTGAAGCCCGTAATAATTGAACGCAGTGAAAGAATTATAAATTTAGAAAATAGCATTAATAATTATAAGATTAGCATTTTATAGCATTTACAAATCATTATTTTAGCATATTTGCGGAAACCCGAAAATTATGGTACGAATAAATCTTAATAATAAATAAATGTGACAACAATCATAAGAATTATTACGGCTATGTAAATGCTTATGACATGAATGCTAAATATACTGGTTCCTGCGTTTTACTTGGTATGTGTTCGTGCTTTACACGTTAGCTCCTCCTCCTTGCATCGATGTGGCTCACATTGCATCGTAACATTCGCCAAATGCACCAAGTGATGGACACGATCAAGTTACGGTAGTACGATTCATATACGATTTGCATCCTGCCCTTCATCCGTGACTTCTCTCCAGATTAAGTGTGCGAGCACAAAAAAACAGGTTGCCCTCTTACCGGGTACCTCTTGGTAGATGATAGTCTTTCTGAATCATATAAGTTTCGCAAAAATCTATGATATTTTCACACTTTTCGCAAAAGCTAAAAATCACCGCTGGTCATCAATCCGAAGATTTTTTCGCTGCAGCTCTCCAAGCCACTCTCAGCCTACGGCTTTATTCCTACATATTTCTTCACTTTCACATCTGTCATATTTGTCTAATGTATTCTACTCTTGGTATTTCCATTAAATATTCCTTTGTTTACTGTTTTAAATAGACTGTTGCGTCGTAGAATGTGTACAATAAGTTTCTTTCTTCCTCTTCACAGATTTTTCATCACACATATTTTCTCTCCAACTCTTAGTAGGGTTTATTCGTTGGTGATTCTCTTTGTCCATTGTATCTTCATCATTCTTCGGCAATATCTCATCTCCATTGCTAACAATCTCTCTTGCTCTGCAGCAGTTACAGTCTAGGCTTCACTGCCATATAAGGGCATGCTCGTAATGTATGTTTTAAAAAAGTGTTTCTTTTCTCTCAGGCGACTAATACTAGCTCTCAGCTGACTTATCTTCTGGTTGATTGCCTTCTTTACTTGGGCTATGATAGCTTACATGAATATTCTTGCTTTTCCATCGCTGGTGATCTTGCTTCCCAGGTAGCAAATTTCTTCAACTTGCACTAGTTTTTGCTAAAGGATATGTGTGCTCATTTGTAATATTTGAAGAGAATTAAAAAAATAACACATAAACTAACCATCAAAACTGTTATCTGATAGTTCCAAGAGAAGGTTTTCCATTTCTAACGAAAACAATGCTCAACGAAAATGGGTTTTACCTAGGAATCGTCCGTCTTCGATTCTCGCTCCAATGGCTGTGCTTGTGTGTTGGACCTTTACTCCCCTGTCAATTTTATGTGCCATCTATGCCTTTCCTTCTTCTTCTGCTTGAGCTTTAAGAATGAGCGTTTCATCGCCGTCTATGACCGTATGCATATTCGTGAATCACATTTGAATTTCCCCACTAACGGCTCCAACTGCTCCCATTTCTGCGTAACTTATTTATTTGACTTCAAGATCTACGTTTTATGAAGTTCATCTTCTACCCACTTTTTAGTCTCATTGTTTACTCCTGTCATCACCTCACCTGGTTGTAATTCCTTTCCCTGCAACCCCTCTCTGTGTTCCACTCTATGTCCTCGTTTCGTCAGCTGCGTTCCTCCCGGCTCAGGGAGAAACTCCGTGCGGAACTCCCGCGATCCTCGCCCGGGTCTTTTATAAGTCTCGGGTCACACTTGGGTGTGAATCTGCGCCTCTTCCGCGAGGCCAAAGCCAGCTGATCGATGCTCAAGCGCAGGTTTGCGTCATGTAGGTGTCCCGCGAGGGAGCGGGTATTGGTGGTGGAACTGACTGTAAAGGGAGTGTGCGTTAAATAGGATTGTGCGATACTCAGGATATTGCTTAGAATTTTGATATTAATAAAACTAGATAACATGGTATCTCATTGTTTTGGATGCATATAGTATGTTCGTAAATAACATCTATTAGCGATATTATCATCCCATCTTTTCATTGAACACATTAGTATTTAATCATATTACTGAATTTCCACGCGGCCTGGGTGCGAGTCCTGGAGGTCGCAGAAATATTTTCTGTCATTCCGTGTTACGAGTGTAGTACTCCCGTCTGAAAGCCGTCGCTTTTTTGTTTCGTTCTCACTTGATTATCTATCGAATGACGGGGAAAAGTGTCACTACTTGTGAGGTTTCTTCTTTCACGCCTGTCACTTTAATTCCAGAAATGTTTGAATAGCGCATGGAAGAACCCCGTAAGGTGATAACAAGGAAGTTTCAATTCCATTCAGGAGTTAACCTAGATGGTTCGATTTCCTGTTGCTCCAACCGAATACTCTTCGAGAAATGCCCAATAAATAGCAGAGGATATTCTCACGCAAACGACCTAAAATTCTTGAAGGAATGTTCATTTTTACATCGTTCTTTCTTGGTGCAGCTGAGTGTAAATTTAAAGTGCCATATACCTTAGTGTCATTTGGCCATACCTTATTTGGCCATTAAGTGTCTACAAATCAAATTGCTGACATATGTCGTCGTAATTGGTATTTATAAATAGTATTTATATAAGTGCCTTGAAATAAGAGCCTCTGGATGCAGTGCAGATGCTCAAAATGAGCCGTTTACTAGAACAACAACTTGGCTTCTTCTTGCGTGGCGTACGTAGGAATTACAGGAAGCGTCTCAAGGCTAGTCAGTTGGCGTATTCAGGTAAACGCACAGTATTTGAGAGAAAATGAGGATTAAATGATATCATGTGTACTTACATAATTCCTTCTAAATCGTTAACTATTTCTTCAAGCTTTGTATTTTAAATCAAGGGAATAATGACTCATGATTCGAATCTGTTTTTCGAAATTCGAAAACATACACTGTTACTTGTCCGTGATTAACCGAACCGGTGACATTTTTGTCATGATTTATTCTTCTCTGATCTTCGTATCTCTTTGTATATAAGACTAAACGTAAATTTCATTGTTGTCAGTGAGATTTACATGGTTATTTTTTCTTCTGCTCCTTTCACGACCATTTTAAAAGTCTGACAGCTCAGGGTAATGATTTTCATTGAATTTTGTAATTTACCATATTTTTCTAACGACTCGACATTGAAAATCTACCCTCAACTTATATAGTTTCTTGCATCCCTTTCTATTGCAGCATTATGTAGCTTCATTTGATATGCATTTCATCGTCTTGATGACTAATGAAGGAGAAAATGTATGGTGCTCATATAATATAGACAATTCTCAATTTTTTTCATTTGCAATAAACGAAGTGTTCACACAATACGTACTATAAGAGCTTACATGAATAAACACTCATTTATCTAAGTACTTTTTCTTAAATTTCCTCATCTAAGAAAATATATACTAGTTTAAAAAAATATCATTAAAGTACCTTGTTTTTAAGAGGAAATGTTGAGACATTACTCTAATGGACTTTGCTATTTCCCTTGTTTTACGCTACGTTGAATATTATTTTAGGAACTTTGTAGCATTTTTTATTTTAAACTCAAACTAGAGGTCAGTTAAATTTAAAGAAAAGTAAATGAAACTAACGATATTCTCATAATAATATGCATTTCCAAACCCCGATTATGCTATGATGCGTGTTAGAATAAGCTGTTTAAGGACCACTGGTGCAATTGCTTGTATCTGCATCTCACAAGGAAATTAGAATTTATCAGTGAAATTCCGAGAACGGCTGATACATTTGCCGAATGACTCGACACTTGTCGTGGCTGTAATCACCCGGATGTCTGAAAGTCTAAATACGCCTCCGATACCTACGTGTGGCTATGACAGCGGTGCACTTTGAGTCTCGAGATCCAGGATTTCCGGAATCCAAGAACTCTTAGTCAATGAAATTTCTTTTATGCGATTCCCTCCGGTTTGGGGTTAGTGGGCGTTCTCTTCCTGGTGTGCTGGAAGCAGTCTTGCGAGACGTTGGGGCGGCAATACGTTGTTTCATTGAGCGGCACCAGCTTGCCAGCCATCTGGGGTAACTGGCTCCCGGGAAACACTCCTCACACTGCAGCGGTCGGAACTCGGGAGCGGCAAAACACTCATTCGAGCCGTTTGCTTCGAATGCATGCGTTATCCGACAGCCACGTATTGCAAAGGGGGAAGGCAGTGTTAGTTGTTTGTGCGCCTTGGAGGGTTAGCGTGGCGTAACCGACGATTTGCGGGAATGTCTGGGGTTAACGTGACCTCAATAGGGCTTGATTCTGTCGGTGCCGGGGTAGTCATCTTTATGGATGCAGGAAATGTTTAGAGTGGGTGTATGTGACCCATAGTTTACCAGGTATTTTTTGCATGAGGACGATACAATTCTGTAAAAACGAATAATTCAACCTTATTTGCATCTTCTTCCCTCCAAGCCGTCGCGTCGTAAGAATAGTAATTATGAGATATTTCGGGTCGTAAGATCTGTAATGCTGGAAATAATATCGTCGATAATTAAAATCTGTTTCTGCTAATATATCTGTTATAAATTCACGAATACCAATTCAATATTTTTTCGTTTAATCCACTCTATTTTAATTTGAATATAAGTATTTGTGAGGAACTCTGTCGAGTAATTTCTAAAAATCCTATTATTACGCCTCAACCCTCTAGCCCTCTTGGCGGATAGCAGGGTACAACTTTGGTGTTGAAGGGAGTGTAAGGGGAATTTTCCCTTATCAGCTATTAGAAGGGAGAAAAGCAAAAAGTATTCAGCAAAGAAATTGTATTTTTAAAGGGACAGGTGTTCCAATATAATAGTACCTATTTATCTTCATTGTGGACGTTAAAATCTAACTATAGGGCCTACGTATTGTGCTCCATGCCATTTATTATGCTTTACATTTCTAGGGTAGGGCTGAAATAGCATCTTCTTTGCCAAACTCAAACAGAGATGTAACCTTGTTGGTGTAAAATTAAGCTGAGTAAAGACTGTTTTTATCATGCTGCGAGGCGTCATATTTTATTGAAACTTGAATTCCTAGAGAAAAGGATGCACATCAATTGAATGCGCCTTGCACGTGTTAGTTGAGTAGTATAAAAGAATCAAGATGGATTGAAAAAATAACATTAAAAAAATGTCATTTTCTATAAAAGCCGAAATTTTCTCTAAGACCACTCGAACTGTGGATTATATGAGTGTAGAAGGTAATGTAATGACTATGGCCATAATTAAATGAATATTGTAATGCTGGCGAGAAATTTGAGAAGAAGAAGCCTCGGAATTTCAGTTGAATACTGATAATAAACATCAATCAGTGCATAGCAAGGGGTATGACAGAAGTGTAATGAGATATGCATACCTTATATTGCTTGCTTAAAATGAAGTCTTACCGCATTCAAATGTTTTCACTTCGTTACATTCTCGTATTTTTGAAATATATATTCCGCAGTATGCTTTTAGCATTAACATTTTTTCCCTCGCACGGTCGCACACCCAAAAGTTAGTCGAAGTATGCATCAGAAGTATATATCCTCCTAATAACTTACAGCTTATTTATGCATAGCACACCCGCATGAGTTATTATTGTATGAAACTGTGAAGGAACGCGTATTTTTATCTTTGCCATTCTCCCTCGGCCTAAATGCATCTGAAAATTCCAATAAGGGCGTTAGAGGGGGTTTTGATGAAAATGGGGGAAAATGGAGGTATTGGTGGACGAAGACTGACATGAATATAGTTGAATTGAAGAAAGGCATTATGCAATACACTATTGATATACTATTCTGTTCATGAGTGCGTTATCTGTGTTTTTGTCATGCATTGTTTTATTTTGGAAAAGACAGCTCGTGCAATAGTATCATGATCTCTATCTCAATCGTTCAATAGCATAATCTGTTATATTTTTCTAGTCCTAAGTTGTGTGGTTCGATCAATATGTATTTGTGCCTCTAGTCAGTATCCGAGCCATGTATATTTGAATTCATTCAGTGACTTCATTGTGGCAGATTAAACCTTTGAATCTCTACTGGTTATTATGTGCACTCCTTAAAAGAATACCTATTTATCTTTCAGGAGAGCAAGTCACATCCTCGCATAGCTATCTATAGCGTGAATCTATGGCTAATAGAAAATGCTATCGTATTTCCTGTACGATGTTCTCTCGGAATATTTTTTTTATCCTAGCGATTGAGATTCTGCTGGATCGCATTGTTCGGCATCACTCTTATGGATCTCACTTCATACTTCGCCGTGGCAATAAACGCCCTTTCAATGCCTAACCCAACCCATCTTAGTCATTCTCGCATAACTGCAAGGTTATCAATAAAGATTGGAACTGGTCCCAGACAGTGGGTGGTTTATTTTACGGCGCATTGTCGTATACTCATGTCTCCACGTTGTGTTCGTGAGCGTTCGTTATGCGCACAATATTTTTCAATATTTCTCGCGGGCGGTGAGGTGAATAGCTAAGAAGGGATTCACCTCACGGCGTGCAAGAATATTGCCGCATAAAGCAGCAAACCGAGTTATTATTTTTTTCCCGTAAGCCCCTGACTCCCCTAGTTTTATTTCACAACTCCTCAGGCGTATACACAAGCTCACAGACGTACATCCACACATTCAAAATCGCTCCCTATCATCTTCCACCCGAAGCAAAAGAAAAAGGTAGAAATACTCTCGTCTCGAAGTTATATCTAAAAAAAAAAAAAGAAAATATAAAAGACTGTTTATATTCCGTGTCGTTCGCTCATATTTTCGCCGGCTAAAAAGAAGTCATTAAACCTTATCCGTGTTGAATATCTCTTTCTCTCTTACCGTTCTCCTTTTCATGCCCCACTTTTATTCGCAATCTTGTTTTTTTTATTCTCTTGTTTTGTTTCTCTGTTTTCGTTCCTTTCCGAATGTGTTCCCTCCGCGCGGCCGTGTGCTTTGCGAATGTATTTTTCCACGTGGCCCTTTATTTTGCTCCTAGTCCCGCCACCTCGCACGCCGCTGCGATATTGTGGGGTTATTGAATTTTTCTGTTGCTGTTCGCCGGTGTCGAGAGCCGCGCTGGCTTCCGCGTGCATATGCGAAGTGGCGAGGTTGCACCCGATCGTCCCTGTGGCGGCGCGGAGCGGTACGATTCTCCGCAGCCTTCCACTCCACAATCGCGGGCGAGCAGATCGACACGCTGAAGGACTTGGAGATGAGGAGGAGAAGTATACATCCAGTCCACGGGCAGTTCATGGCCATTCAACGCTCTGGCTCCTCTTTTTCGATTTGTGTATTATAAGTATTCCATTCCACGTGGTTCAGAAAGGTAGCATCTAGTGGAAAACGTGAGTTCGTTACAAGTAAACCACGTTCAAGTCCATGCGAATTGAGCTTGAGAACGAAGAGCTGGGACCTCTTATACTTACTTAGTTTTTGCAAAAATAAATCTGATGAACCCTCGTTTGCATAGCGGTTCAAAATTGCATTCGCTACCTATTTGTTGATAGTCGTGCCGACTCCAATTCTGATACAATTTTTCCAGAATCATAACACCGATGCGTTTTTTTAAAAGTATGCTGGTTTTCAGAGTGAACTTTAATGAGAGTATTTTATTATTTTCCGCTTTAAATTTTTCTTCCCTATTCTGGGACATCGGAGCATGTTCCAGGTAAAAATAAGATTAATCGTTGGCGTTTACTTTATCATTGCAGTAGATACGTATGTTCTGTAAGCAAGGCATTTAAATCATAGTTTGTTGTTTGTGCATCAGTCCTTCGAGGTAATAAATTGTTAAAAAACCGCGTAAAATCAGCGCTTGGTTAAATTTGACAAACTCCGATTTTTACATTTATGTGTGTGTACACAAAGATTTAACCCATTATTCCTCAGTGATACGTTGACGCAAGATTATTTATACTAATTTTAAACACATTCCTTTACCCCACGAAAACCTTTGTTTTTAGATATTTGCCAACTTAAAATATCTGCGGTTTTAAACATGTTTTTTTCGTTAAAATTAGAGTAAAGTAAATATTTTTGTAAATTCAAACTTGGCCTAATTCATCACCTTGCATTACCAAATTTTATAAATAACATTACACCAAGTATTCTTGAGGTGTCTTATTCTGGGTAATGTTTCCTATTAGTTCTAAGTTTTATTATTCAGCGTAATTAATTTTGATTAAAAAATTCCAACATTTCTGGTTGAATGTTGATCATTGTAAATAATGTTGCGTTTACGTAACGATGGGAATTCTCAGGCAGACCACGAGGCATATCTCTAAGTAGGTGGTAGCTTGTCAACATGGCCTATGAAAATGGACAATGTAATCTTGGGGAGGCACTTAAACTACATTTTAGGTATTAAACTTTTATGAGTAACCGAGGTTACAAATGAATGTAAACACGGATTCCATGAGGAATATCTGTACGAATTTTCAGGTGCAACACTTTGCTGTTTAAAATTATTAGATAGAGTCAAATTATTGCGCGCCCATGGGCAACCGTCGGGGTCTTTCCAATGATGTTGGAGTGGAAGTGTTACTTTGTAGAAATTGAGCTCAGCATTTGATGTTTCCATTTTTAAAGACGAGAGAAACATTTCATGGATTTGAAGTTGAGAAATACATCAGTTGAGGCGACGCTATGTCAGATGTTGGTGTGTTCCTATGGATCAGTGGTTCCCAAAGTGGGCGCTACCGCCCCCTAGGGTGCGGTGGCATATCCTAGGGGGGGTGATAAGTCAGCAGTAGAAGCAGGAAAAAGCAGTAGAAGTACTTCGTGCTCAATATGGAAGTCATTCACCAATTGAGATCTTTTACTTATTTCTCAGTGAAGAATTGCTTGAATTAGTTTTGAATTATTCGAGTAAGTACGCTAAGGACAATATTAATAATATTTTCACTTTGAGTTCAGAAGATGTAAAAAAATTCATTGGGATCCCATTATTGTCGGGGTAACATACGTTACCGCGCACTAAGTTGTACTGGACTAGCCAAGAGGATATGGCTGTCCCAATTGTGAGGCAATGCATGACTCGGAATAGTTTTGATGAAATTAAAAAATATCTACATTTCTCAAATTTATTTTATTGATTATTTTTAGTTAGAAAAAAATGACAAGTTTTCGAAACTCAGGCCTTTTCTCATTGGACTGAACGAACGTTTAATTCAATTTGGGATATTTTCGGACAAGTTGTCCATTGATGAGCAAATGGTTCTGTATTTTGGGCGGTATTTGGCTAAAATGTTCATCCGAGGGAAACCGATTAGATTTGGTTTTATACTGTGGTTCCTGGCATCATCAAAAGGCTTTCTATAACAGGTTTTGCCATATGGATGGGCTGAACCAGGAAGTAATAAATATTTAGGGCTAGGAGAAAGGGTTGTTCTAAATTTATTGACTTTTTGTAATTCTCCAAAAATCGAGCAGTTTATTTTGACGATTTTTCCACAAGTTACAGTTTATTAGCAACCCTAAGTGACAAAGGCTATTATGCGACGAGGACAGTAAGAGAATATCGAACAGGAAACTGCCAACTCATGTCTTCCTGGGAGTTAGCTAAGAAACCGAAGGGGGATTTTGACTATTCGCTTGGCAAGTCAAAACATATTTTCCTCGTTCGATGGCAAGATAATTCCGTCGTCTCTGTCACTTCAAACTTCGGGAATATTGAACCAGTAGTAAGGGGGAAAAGGTATAACCGGAGGCTGAAAAAGAGCGAACTGATTCCACAACCAAATGTCATCCATGACTACAATTAAGGAATGGGAAGGGTAGATTTATACAATAATTCTATTGCATGCTATCGCATCCAGATTTGGGGTAAAAAATGGTGGTGGCCTCTAATTCATAAATGGACACAATGGTGAATGCGTGGCGATTTTACACCCGGGTCACGGGCGAAATTATTCCTGTAAGGCTTCCGATCTGAAATCGTAAGAATTTTACTGAAACAAGAAGTAGTTTTAATACTAAGACTGATGTTATAGAGCATCTAAGTCGGTGTGCAAATGCGGGACGCCCAAAGAGAAATGATATACCTCAGTGCATTCGTCAAGACAGAATAGGGAATTTAATACAAAGGAATACTGAAAACTCACGAAGAAGATGTCGAGTGTGCAAATCTCACACAATTTATATGTATGTAAAGTGCAATGTTTATCTGAACACAGAATGTTTACATACATTTCATCAGAAATAACATTAAAAATTAAAAGATCTAACATAAATGTAAAAGACTATGAATATTATCATTTACCTGAATTTTACCAGCGTTGCGTGTACGCCAACATTATGTAAATCCATTATTATGATCACTAAAATTCTTTTGCGAAAATATATTCTTAATTAGGCCAATATAAATAAGAAAAAACGAAAAAACTGCATTTCCAACCTGTATTTACAAGTTGGTGAATAATGGGTTAAAAGATTTCAGAATGATAATTAAATGAAAATTGTATGGTGTTTTCGTTGAAATACTAGCCAAAAGAATCTTAAATTATCGAGTAAGCGGTGACCATGGGATATTCTACCGATGGTCTAGTTCAGATTAGATGAGATCATCATGTCCCCGCATTATAATTGATTCAAATGTTTTCTTTCTCACGTTCTGGATCCACGACTGCAAAAGGCACAGTGGCAAAATGACCGGCGCTCCACTTCTGGCCCATCACGCGCCACTCCTACGTAAGGAGACCATTAAAAGTGGAACCGAGATGGACCGTCCCTTTATTAAGACCCGGGAAGGCTTTGGAAGAATCGCGCGGATCGAGCGTGACGTGTAGTGAGTAGGATCGCCGTAGAGATGGCGCGAGCGACGAGGAAATGAGGCATGGGTCGAGAGGTAGGGAGAGAGGAGGGGAGGGGGGTGTGAGAAGGGGAGGAGGAAGGAGAGAGGAGGAGGTCAGGAACGGGAGGCTGCAAATACCCGAAGGAGGCGAGTAATTGCTCCGGCCCCACCCCTTCCCGTGGACCGTAACGACCAAGGAAGGCATCCTGCTCCCATCCCCACGCCTCTACCGGCCCTGAAAAGGGCCTGCTCCACCCAAAAACCTCCCCTTTCTCCACATCCCTCGGGTACGTGCAACAACAGATAGCCCAGGGAAGGGCAGGCGGACTGGCAGTGTATTTCCCTCACCCTCTATGTATGGCTGATAAATGGCAATCCACTCTGGGAGCTGGGGGGGTGGGAGAGAATACGGGAGGTGCAGGGGTCCCCCTACCCACATTCAACGCCCACCCTCCTGTTCCCCCTTCCGCTAAACCCTTCTTCCCATTCCCGCTTACCCTGGCGTGATTGGTGAGTCTGCAAGTGAGGATGCCACGCGAGCCTTTTGTTTCTCCGTGGAGAGAGAGAGGAACAGTGGGTACGTCATATCGTTTTGTTTTTGGTCCATTAACGTCACTTAATGCGATGGGATTGCACAAAAGGATGTAGGCGCGAAACAGAAAACCGTTCAGCGCTAAATATAAATTCCGGAATACCCTTTTCTCCGTTGCTCCCTCTCTTGACTCAGATACGCACACACATGTTCACCCATCTATTTTTCTTCCTCTACTAGTTAATGATGTGTTTTTGCAACGTGTTGAAAGCTTTTGTAGTAAGCATCTTTTAATTGGCTTTTAAACCTTAGAGAGCAGAAGTCTAGAGGTAATTTTCGATTCAGTCTGAGTGTGTGGGAGTATTTCGTATGGCCTTTTTAATGCGTAAATTATCCCGGATAAATAAACGGTGTAACTATTCCAATCAACAACCTAATGTTGATGTGACAACGTAATGAAGCAGCCTACTCCAGTCATTCAAATTTTTATACCTCTGTTTTTGTAGAGATTAGAGTCTGTTATAAACGTGGAAAAAACTGTGAGTTTTTGCCTGAATGCTTGGTGATGGAATGTTGGGAGAATGAACGCATTTGTAATTTTTTTCTAAAAATGTATATAACCAACTCCTTGTCTTATTCTAAATTATTAATATTTCCGCTATTTCTTGTTAGTGAGAAGTTTAAATTTTATGGGCGAAAGAAATGTCAGCCTTTAGACTCATAAAACAACTATAATAATGTTTGCTCTCTTTGTATTGTACTCATAAATTGCAATGAGCAATAACCAGAATAGCAGCATAGTTGGACATTTTTATACTAACAAATGCTGTACTATTAATACCCACATAAAATCCAAAGATCCTTTTCTCTTTTGATAAGAATTGACAAATATCTTTCCATTTTTTTATCGTAGCCGTAACATAGACCGATTCCGACGAGTTATGTGTTCAGTAACTTTCAACGTTCCAAACTTAACATTTTCCGAACCACTTCAATGTCGCTAACTCAGAAAAACTGTTTTTTTTTTTAATTACCCAGCTCAATGCCCGTTGAGAGCGAAAAAAATTAAAAATTTGAAGGGAAGCATACGTATCTGGGAACGATGTGGAAGCTTAACTCTTTACCTTTGCCGTGGATGTATTCGTTTCGATACCGCAGATTCCTTTTAAAACGGAACGAGCACCTCCTTCAGGTTGATTGCGTCTATCTGAAATAGATTATGAATTTTACCTCACTGGCATCGAAACCATCTCCTCGCGCGACAATGACAAGAGATTCACGCTGCATGTCTCAATATCAAAGCCTCGCGCGGTGCTTACACAGGCTCAAGCCAAACCCCGTGGACCCTCGTCTCCTCTCCATCCTCACTGTCCCCTTTCTACCCTGTTGACACATAACGTCCCCAGGGCGATGGAGTTCTTGTGAAGCGTTGTTTTTGAAGGGCGGATGGGAAAAAAAGGACGAACGCCACGGCGGAGGCGCCATCCATCGTGATTATCCCTTTTTTCCTCATCGCCTCGTACGCACACCCTTTGGTTCATACGACTCGCCTCTTTGTTTTCGTTCTTCTTTTGTTTCTCACGTTCACTGTCCCATTCACAGATGTCGTCTGCTAGTCATCCTTCTGTCGCACTTCACATGCTTTGACCGTACGTAACTTTGCTCTTCTTTTGTTACTGTATATCCTCAATCGTTTTCCCCCTCTGTGAAACTGACGCATTGCTGTCCTTACTTGGCTTCCAAATTTTGTCATTCTAACTCCATTAAACTAGACAGGACAATTTGACCAGCTTACAAAAGTTACTATCGATTACTTGCACGATTTTTCTTAGGATTCTAACTTTTATTTACTGTTTCTAACGCATTTAAAAGGATGAAACCACCCATGGAAAACAATAGCGCGTACTGTCTGTGTACGCTAAATCATCTCCATCATTTTTACTAGTATTGACCGAGCATGGAAGTTTCATTGGGAAAATATCTATCTCGTTATTATCCTCTTTCCCAATACATGTAATATTTTGACATTTTCCATTACTACCACGGTTTTGAATACTTAGTTGCTCAGTTGTGGTAAAAAACGGGAAAGAAAGTACCTACCTCTAAAAATCTGAGGATAATTCGTTAAAATCGATCAAAAAAAAGGGAATGGACCCAATAACACTTAAAAGTTATGATGGAGCGGCGGCCTGATCTTCATCTCATTTTGATGCCTCATCGGACCGTAATTCTAATGTTATAACTCATTGCTCGTGCGCGAATCGAATCACAACAATAATGGATTGAAAACAATAAAATGATACTTGATGAAAGAGAAAAGGCCAGTATTTAAAGTGCTTAGAATCTTCAAGATCTCTTATCGCAACTCAAAATATCAATGTATAGTACTATTCTGATATTTTCTTAATGCTCTTAATATTTCTTAACTACTCTTATTGATATAGAGATGAAAGCCATAAAAATGGGCCAGAAAATCTTCATTGCCTTAAGAGCTCTTCTGCCATTCTCTTCTGATGCATACCTTGAGTTAACTAGCGCATTGGCCAGTCATTACTCATCGAAGCATCAGATATTTGACATAAAATGGAAGAAGTGAGTTGATCTATCAGCAGATAAGACTACCTAGTGCCGATGGAATATAAGCAATGCGTAGTCATCCTGCCTTCTTTTGTTATCACTGCTCCTGTTGTTTTATGTATATCTACATTAGGTTAACCTGCAAAGAAGGCTGCTGCTCCAATTTCGTAGAATATCTAGTGGCAGTGGGCGTGCTTTTGGAGTTAATTTGGATCTTATACTTTGTGGTAGTCTTCGGATCTTTGGAAATTGACCTGGTATTCGGATACTAACTCTTGGGTGTTCCTGACTCCTCTGAAAACTGAATAAACTGTACCGCATTTGAAAATGGGATGTATAGGCCTGGAGAACCGAATAAATTCCCGGATATAAGAGAAATGTAGATCATACTTATTAGTTGAAGAATACAGTCGAACGTGCAAATAGCTCGTTGGCCTCGTGCTGTTTCATTTGAGACGATGTTACAGCCCTTCATACAGTAAATCAAATCGGAGGTGGTGAGACCACAAATAATTACATAATGATTAACGGGTGACTAAAGAATTGGCGTATATCTGCCATATCACAATTTTTTTGCAGCTACAAATTAAGATTCTCCTTATCACAGATAAACCTGGGAAATGAAGCGAAATAAGCCCAAGCACTTAAAGAACCGTTGCGAAAAGATTTCACGACATTATTTATATTTCTCGTTTCAACAGGAAATCCACCAAAATCGTCTTTTGGACTCTTTCAATAAAATTATTGTTTTAATTTCTACTATTATTCACGCGCTGTTGTAAAATGTAAGCTGACGAAATGATAAATGTTAAAAATGTATGTTTCAAAAGATTTTAAGTTGCAAAGAGCTCCAATTTTCAAGAAAGGTAAAAATATGTATTTGAAAATTTGACGTGCAAATGAATAACTAGTAAATATTTTCACTGCATTAATTTTCATTGAAGGGACTTTCTGGTACTATTTGGTGGCACTCTTTCGGGTGGCAAGTATTTTTTTACCACTTTTTTGGGTTACCGTGAATTATCGCATTCAGTGTTTATCACTTTACACGTATCGATTAGATCCATTTTTAAGCCAATTTCAAAGAAAAATACAACTTTAGGATACCATAACACTCTTTATTATGCAATCCTCTAACAAAGGCAACATTTTCCACAGTTATTATTTATTTCTAATCTATTCAACTAAATGTTCGTATAATCAACGTTCTACGTGATATATCCACTTACCAACTTCTTTCCCCATGTGAAAGAGAACTTAATGCTTGCGCTAGTTCAGGGTAATATTGTTTTAGATTACATATACATGTATTTATGAGCAATCAGTGATTCATTCCTTGAACAAACGGGCACAGAGCAGATAACGTGAATACTTATGACGCATTAGTCACAGATATCTAGCTCCCTATTGCCTTACTTTTTTCCTTAATCTGTTTTCATTCCAAGAACATGCATCCATTGATACTTATATCACTGCTAAGTATAAGGATTTACTATATTGCTAGAGGATAATTCTTGGAGCTTTGATCTGGGGAGCTGATTCAATCTGGCACCGAATGCATCGCTTATTTGTCCTTCCATGGCTAACATGACTGATTTAGCCTGTCAGTATACATCAGTGTGATAGTACCAACTATACTTTTGCCTATTTTTCGTTGATTATTCTGTTCATTGACCTCATATCTCACTCTATCTCTTTCGGTGAGATGCAGAATTTCACAGTTTTAGAATGTGAGTTAACTCTTCGTCATCTTCCGCGCCACTTACTGAAGGTGGCTGAAGCCTCGCGTTGTGTTACGGCCGTGGCGCTCGCGCGTATGAATACTTTCCGGATCCTCTCTCGCATCACTCTCCTTGGATGTTACTTGCTCGCCATTTGACCCGCTATTCCTTGCTCTCAGGCCTTCTTTTATTTAAGGAGAGAGGCGCACGGCGTCTTCGCGCTGCCTCTCATCCATCAAAACAAATGACTCTGCTCGCCCGCTTCCTGCTAAGCATGTTCTCGCCTCCGATCGATATGAAGGAAAATATAAAAAGAAAATTGTCTCGGTGCTCATGCCAGCCGTGTGGAATGTGCAGAGGTCAGAGCAGTGAATGAGATTTTTCTCTCCTGCAAATGCAACGCTGCCTGAATGCAAATTTAGGCACCTTTGGGCGTCTTAAATACGTAGATATTATATTAGTTTAAAAATCTTAAAATACTACTTGAAAGGAGTAATAGCTATTAAATCCGGACATCTCTACGCAAAATTTGAAAAACAAATGATTAGTACTATTTCATTAAATAAGGCATTGGTGACTGGAGAGTAATATCTAGTCGCATATCAGTTTTGGCATGCTACAACATAGTTACTTCTCTGATAAAGGGTATAAGTAAAAATATGCAGTTCTAAAATATTATGTGGCCCACACAATCACTAGACTCTAGGGTGAAAGAGTCGCGGGCTTTTTAAAATCGCCTCATTTCAAACTTGCTTACCTCAGTGATAATCACTCTCTTTTGAAATTAGCGTATAATTTTCTATCGAACTTTTAATTGAATGAAAACTAATGTTTGGACTTTCTGTAGATATCGGCTTTATTTTTGTTTGCTTTTACCTCAAATAAAACATTCTTTAACTTCGGGAAGTTGCTACCTTATTGATGGTGACTCTTGCAGGTAAAAATGTAGGTGTTTCGATTCTATTGCCTTCAGAAATCCTTCTGTTGGTTATGATCATGTAAATGTCATATTGTAGTTTTGCCTTATCTAATTCTTTTTATGATTCTATTTCGTAAATTCTTTTATTCATATCCCACTAACTCCATAATTCCTTTCATGCATATTAAATATTCCATTTAAAAACCTAAATTAAGCCACGTAGGTTGGACAGGTAGGTGGACTGAAATGATAGAAAGTAAAATAAGAATAGGCGTAATGAATGATGCAACTCTTCACTCAATACTGGCATGTTGACTCGGATTTAGACCGGGAAACAGAAAACGACGAATTACGACAGGCGGATGGGATAGTGACAGCGTGATACGATTCATCCCCGTTTCATCTTCCGTCATTCCATCAAGAGATTGAAAAGTTAGAA
Organism: Pyrrhosoma nymphula; assembly: GCA_963573305.1. Classification (NCBI taxonomy): domain Eukaryota; kingdom Metazoa; phylum Arthropoda; class Insecta; order Odonata; family Coenagrionidae; genus Pyrrhosoma; species Pyrrhosoma nymphula. The sequence continues at coordinate 127,555,053 of OY754334.1, read as the reverse complement.
CAAAAAAAATACATGGAGATGAAACGAAACGGATGAGAATTATAAGGCAGGAGAGGTGCTACGAAAGCGGCGGAATGAGGCAGAAATATTCCCCTTCCCCCCCTCCTCCTCCCCCCCAGCGAATGCGGCGCCACGGCGGGCGGGCGGGCGACGTTCATTTGTCAGTGGCAGGCCAAGCCACTGAACGCGAGCTCGCCCGCCGCACGGCAAGCCAACATGAATGTGATGCTATACATGTGTAGTTATTTTATTGCCGGGGATTGATGCGACGGATCCCGTGACACGGGCCGCTCTCCTTGGGCAAGAGGAGTGCAGCGGTGGCGTTGCAAGGGCCGTGACGTTCGCGGGGGGGATAGGGGAGGGGGCACGGGGGCGATGGGTTTCCGCCGGCTCGTGACACCTTGATTGAAGGGGCTTAGCAGATGGGAGCCCTTTAGCAGGGCCGTTTCGAACCTAGATACCACCATGATGGCCCGCCTCCACTCCCGACATTACTCGCCATCCATTCCGAACTCTCCGGACAATCCCCTCTCCCTATCCGTCTTCACGTGATGCTGTCCACCTGCCTATCTCGGCTGCACCCTTTGGATGCAGCCTGGGAGGCATGATCAAGGATCTCGGCTTCGTATCTCTCCTTTGAAGAAACTATTGACATTGGTCACGTCGTGAATACGATAGAGTTTGTAAATAGATACGTACAGCTAGTTGTGTCATCATAAAAATAGGCCTGATACCATCTCTAGTTAGTACTACGTTTGATCAATACAACAGTTATAATATACAGTTTATGAGTTTAAAAGTAATTGTTGTAGTGACAGGTTTAGTGTTATTTAATAGGTGTGTGTTAAGATTTACGTATGTTTATGTGATGCATCTAACAATTCGTCGATCACTGGAAAAACATCAAAATCCTTGACATGAATTCAAAATTCATTTCCGGAATAATTTTTAGTGCAAGTTTCCATTGAAGGTGTTACTGATTATAATTTTTATTGCTTGGCCCTTGAGGGAAATAAATTATGCGTGATAGACAATAATTTTAGCGAAAACTGAAATTTATTTATAATATTTAATCATTTAATTTCCTTTAAATTGCTAAACATTCAATAATTCTTGCATGGTACTACAATATTATTTCTGAGCAAAGATTTGTTGGAAATTAAGCCAAATCAGATTTGTTTCTTTTATGATAAAGCATAGAAAAAACGTATTGGATGGTGGAAGAAGATGTAGTTGGTAATTCTAAGCTTTGGAATTAATACGAGAGATTTTATAGGGTTAAGGAAGGACAGAACGAGATATTGATGTAGCAGTCATAACTGTGGGGCTGCGGTAAACAAGAGTGGGAGTAAGAATTTAGGGGGACAATATGGAGTCGTATATTAGAAGCTCATGTAATAAGTTTTGACTGTTGCGTATTCGTTAAAGGAAGTGCTTTAAAATACGCTAACTTTGTGAAATTATCCTCGGTGGAAGTCTTAAACCTCATTTCTTGGTATTATATCGATAATTTATAAGTAAATAGATTCGTTAAATTAAAATTATCAAAGGCAAAATTTATCCATCGCATTGATTTGCGTACTTGGAACAAAGTGAAGAATCCCACCAATGATAACGCGCTCTTTTATAACCTGAAGAACTCGCGATTAACCCCTTATTTTTGCCAAACTACCTCAATATGTACCATTGTCTGGCCTAAAATATTTTCATTGATATTACTAAATGTCAACGCCAGGTGAATTAATGTTCTAATTGCGAATTGATGAAGAGAAATAAGAGCATATGCGGAACCCCACTGAGAAATAATCTGTCTTCCTTTTGCGAGATGGAATATTAAGAGTGAAGCGTGTATGTTTCTACATATAATCTAAATATTTACTTAAATAAGAAACCATTAACGTCTGCATCGAGTATGAGGACTACACGCAAGGATAAAAGGACGGATGTAAAATCTCCCCCATGACTAGGGAAAACTGAATGACCCTCGGTGAAAATGCTAGCACTCTGATTTAGGTACAAAGCTAATCATATGAGTGATTGCTTAAGCCTCTTGGTTATGTCTAGTTACTTGTCTTCATGCTTTATTACTTGATTGAATTGAACATTGACGTCATTCTTTAGGGAGTTCGACGTTACCAGGATTAACAGGATAAGGGACGAATGAGGACAGAAAGGTTCGGAGAAACACTTGGCGTAGGCTGAGCTTTCTTCGAATTTGAGAAGTCTTTATCGACGGGAGTGGCTTTGAGATCATCCCCAAGAATCTCAGAAATTCAGTGGGCTCCCATCAAAGCTCCAACCCCCGCCGCCATTACATGTAGAAATTGGCATAGAAGACACATGCTTGACATTCCTTTCCCAGGGTTCTGTGGTTTGGAAAGCAAATGCGGGTCGCCACAAAGTTTACCGAATCTGCATCGGAATTCAGGCAGTTAAGAAGAGACAAGTGTGAAGGCGAAGCTGAGAAATAAAAGGGTGTATATTGGTACATGGCGTTCTGGACGACGATATTTGGACGGGGTCAACTCTTCTGGTGGTAACTAATTTTTTACTGGTTTTTAATTCATGTCGTCGATTCATGTATGTGTCGTAGTCAGTTATAGTATTAAAGTATGATTAAGGTAGTTTGAGCGAAAAATCTTTTCACCTGGAATTTGATGAATTTGGCCTCATTTTAAAGTAAAATCTCTAATCTTTCCACCTATATCAAAATATCTACCCCTTTTCGCACTAATTTTCGAGCAATTTGTTTAAAAATATAAGCTGTTTTACATGGAATAGATTATGGCTGTGCGCTCCAGAGGGAGAATATTTAAAAAATTAGGAACCTCTAGCGCCTAGATTTCGTCAAAAAACTAACGGTGTGTAGTTTATATGATTTCTCAACTATTTATAAAAAATATTCTATTACTCACCGCAGTAATTTTAACGGAATCGCAAAAAAACTGCTGTTTTGAAAGGTCTTCGGCCGTACGGCGGAAAAAAATGAGTCAAGTTAGAGACTTATACAGCTTTATTTATTTAATTACTGAGCATTTTGGTCAAATGTAACTATATCTTTGCGCCATTAATAGTACAATATTTATTTCATACTTCTTATAGTCGCTGAAAAAAATATATGATTTGAATATGGTCTCCTTTATGACTAGGGAACTATCTCGCTCAAACCACCTTAAGCGAGTCGGTATGTTGTCTTCGGAATGCCGCTTGTATACAGACTAAACCTCGATTGAAGCACAGTGATAAATATTGAATTTTACATGTATGAATTCATAAACCTAGCGAAAAATTCGATTGCAGTTTTTTAATTGAAATTATTACGGGGTGCATGTCAATACCAAGTTCTACGAATGAGTGAGCGATGCCGATTCATCGATAAACAACGATGCACTTACGCTATCTCCTCCGATGATACGTTATTTGCATGCTTATGTGCACCTTATCGAGGTTCTCCGTCACGTCAGTCGATTCTTCCTTGTCACTTGAAATTTTCAGTAGAAAATATTTTTCCGTCGACGTGGATCATGTGAGTCTTCATCCATTGACCTTGCTGTTTAAGGAGTTAACTCGCCCTAACAGAGGCAAATTGAGCTCACCCCCTTCCCCTCTCCCCCCGAGTCCCTCACCCCTCATTCCCCCTGCTGCCGTTGCATGAAATTCCCTCCGACCCCAATTGTGTGGTTGTGAGAGCACGCACGCGGGAAAAGAGCGTGGGAGGGAAACTGTGTGTCATCTCATTCCCCTTACCCGCTGCTTATTATCGAACGGATAGTCCCGAGAATTGAACCAATGGAAACTGTGCAGATCGGAGCTCTGGAAAAGTCAAGATCTTCGAAGTAGTCCGGCCGACGAAAACGTCTTTCTAGGAACTCCGTGTTCCATGGCGTATTTGCTTAGTACTCCGGACGACCCTATGGTCAATTTCAAAGCCCTCGACCTCATTTCCCTACCGGGTACATTCTCATGAACCGTACTCATGAGGGGATTTACCCTTCTCTGTGTGAGCGCCAGTTTGTTTTGGCCTGGCGTTGAAGCATTTTCGCAGAATTACGACATTTTGGCGGAATACCATATTGAATTGCCCAGTAGCGTCACTATTTCTTTGTAAAAATAACTCGCCTTGTTTATTAATGTTGTGAATATTGTGCAGCACACCTAACCAGCCTGATTTCATTGCTGAGAGACTTATATTCTTCCATGTACTGTGAACCCTGTGTTTTACTACGGAGAATACCTTTTCGTGATTTTGGAACGATTACAAGAAAATCATGACACATTATCTTTCCCTTTTATGAGCACGGGGATTCTTTTTGTATATTATTTTAATAATAACTACTGCTATGAATTTTAAAATAATTTATTACATCAGCTAACGATTAAAAATCACCTAAAGAAACTCTCTGGCTTATTGTAGCCACATTAGTGATTGAAACTCATGTCACCATCGATATATGTTTTATCATCTGAATGTTCTTAGCCGCTCATGCAAATGGGATAAACTTATAACTGTCACTATCACTACTGATGATCTCATCGTTTATTATGTGGCCACTTATTTTCAGATAAGGACTCACATTTTCAATGATTTTCTATTTACAGCTGCTTTGAACGTACAACTTAGAGTGCGTTTCAGCACTTGTTTTCCTTCCAAACCAAAATGTTTTACCCTTAATGAGCCGTAAAAACAAGTTTTTGACTTTTGTTATTTTATATTGGATACTTTGTAGGTAATTAAAGTAAAATTGTGGGGCTTAAATGTTTAGAACTATAACTAGTCGGGCATTGTTCTGTTTGTTGTAGACCTTGAGTACATGCTATAGTGTATGTATTTCATATCTGACGGAAAATGAAGATTGAGCATATTTTATTAAAAAAATAAGTTCGTATGAAACTAAATTTTGCACATGCACTTATTACTATAATCAATAAATTTCAATGCGAGGCCCTGCATTCCTCGTATCGGCTTGATTTCTGGAAAGGAGAACTAAAGTATAGCTTAGTTAAAGTTTCCCAAAGCAAGCTTATTTAGAATTTGCTAATAGCGGATTGTATGGTTACTTATTGATTGTATTTAAGGAGGGGCAATGGTCCAAGGTGTGATGGTACAGGTGTACCACTAGGTTAATTTAAGGGATCACGTTGGCAAGAGGGGAAGGACATGGCCAAGGTGGTACCGTGATATACCATGGAACTCTCGTGAACATATTATTAGGAGGAGGTGAGGCCGGCAACAAACTAAAGTGGCGTGAGAGGTGAATTTTTCGCTGGTTGAGGCGTCATAGGATATGAGTATTGAGTTTTTAAGAGTCATTAGTGAGGAGTAAACAGAGGTGGAAGTGAACAGAAAAGGAGTGGCACAAGGCATTGAGGAGACGGCACGGAGTATCGGGAGTTGGGCTTTCCGCGTTGATGTGGTGCGGTGTTTAAGGAAGCAGTGGTCCATCCGCGGAGAGAATAGCAGGTAGACGCAGAGGGCTGGGGAACCGGAGGACTGCATGAGAATAGAGCAGGGCAAGATTGAGACAGAATCATCCCCGGACTACTCAGGGCTAGGAATCTCCCGTAAATATACTGTGCGGTCATAATTGGTCCTAAGGGACGGTTTGTAAATTTTGAATTGAAGAAAGACCGGCATAAAGGAGAAGCCGGAAAACGAATTAAAAACTGTGATATAAATGCAAAGGTCACAAAGTCTCTTGTGATAAATTTTGATCAAACTTATTTTTATTAGTGATTTAATGTTCTGTTTAAAATAAATGTATGTGCAATAATCATAGAAATGCTTAGATGAGCTTATAGAGAAGTCGTAACCTTTATCTTTCAATTGAAAATGTTCTTGGCTTTAAAAATTTGAAATTTGCGAAAATTATGAAATTTTAATACTGCACTAAGCTAAACAAATTATTTTTTTATAACACCTTCCTTGGTGACCAATTAAGGTTTTACATACTTTGAAGATGCATACATTCTTAATTTGGTCTGAGTATACTTCGGCTCCATATAGTACAAGCTAAACGGGAGCTAATCCTTCTGTTATTTGTCTAGAAAAACATCTGAATTGAAAATATTAAAAGTTGTATGGGAAAGCGAATGCCAGCCTAGGTATTTGAATCATAAATTATAGGAGGTAGTTAGAAGAAATTCTCCCGTAGAATTGTAAGGGGACGATTATCTGGAGATTATTTATTGAAGAGAGGAGAATAACCCTGCGTCAGTATTAGCCTAACTTTAATAGCCTAACATCTTTCCCATCTAGAGATAAAAGTGCCGTAAGTGGTGTTCTATTAAAATTCAAAATAACTGAATCGTACAGCCTCTTAAACATCAAGTAAATCGATAGGTAACTCAGAATATGTAAACATTAATTCGCTCATTAGCAAACTATGGTCAACATTTCTGTACTCATATTTAATATTTCTAGGACAATCAAAAATAATCCGGATGTTGTATACTATCTCCTCCAAAATTAGTTTATAGCATTTGGTTTGAAACCCATCATTTATGTGAAGGTTTCTGGTCACAAGCGTTAAAAAATTGTTAAAACGTAACCTTCACGGGCAAATCTCAATCGACAAACTTCAATTTATTTTCTACAAAAGTCAGGTGCATTATCACTCGAACGTAAAGGTGTGCTGCAATTGTGCGCCGACTGTGATGGAACCTCAGGGAGCATTCACAAAAATTGGGGTGGCGTAGGCATATTTAAAGTGGATTGATTGTATAATTTGGAATCAGCAAGCTTCTCGCTTTATTCTCATGCCTTAGAATCCAAGAGAGCTTGTCCACCACCTCCTGTCCCATATTGTGGAGCGTGAATGAGCCGCAACGGCGCTGAAATGGCCGGAATTCGAGGAATTCCTTCGTCCCACCGGTGTTTTTGGGACTGCCTTGCGAAATTGACGGTGCGATAGTCGCTGGGATCGCCGTTATTCCCGCATTCACCATATTTTATGGGTCTATTAAATGTTTTGTGCCGTAATTTCCCGCTTGTTTCTCGGCGATGCCATGCTTCGCATTAAAATTCCCCGAGAGTGTGAAAGTATAACGCTGAAGGTAAGCGACTAGGGCATAAATGGAGTGGGAGAAAGTGAGTGGACACACTTGCTGTGGTTTACCGTGTCAGCTATAAATTTCAGGAGTGAATAAGTGTTCGATAGTGAAGATGAAATGTTATAGTATGTACTTCGGAAAATGCGAGTGAGGGAAATAATGGGAAAGGCTAATTGGGTTCATATGTATGTGGTTATAGGTTTAATCTTAAAGTAACAGCCTCGAATTAATGTTTTCAGGTACCGGTTAAGAAATTACATGATTGGATATGAAGGATTAAAAAGGTATTTAGGCCAAAAATGAAAGTTTCTCTTTGTTCCTTACGGCATCTTTTTCGTCATTTCTCTCTTCTTTTCCTTCTTAACTCCGCAGTATTTCTTTCCGTTCCACCTTTTTATTCGTTTCACTCATCCCCCTCATATTCATGCTTCACATTTAGGCCGTTACCACTTGCTGAAGTCTTGCCCAGCATCATTCTTCATTTGTTTTCCCATCAGCACTTCTTCTTCCATGCAATAGAGGATACTGCATCTTCATATAAGAAAGTGCTTTATATCTTCATCCTTCATTTTGTGTATAACCTGCTTTTTATGCTTCTCTCCATACATTCTTTATCATCTGTAGCCCAACGCCGCCTTCTTTATTCCCTATTTATGAGTGGATCGCCCTTTCAGGTGTACGGCTTTCTCTTGCGCTTGTCGTTTGTCATTTTATACTGTGTACCTTCGATGGTTTAACGATTTTCTCTTCCCTTTCATTATTTGGTTTAAAGTTTTTGCTTACATAGATGGGTACTCTAGAGCCTCACGTCTGAGAATTTCTGGGAACTAACACGCCTCAGGGCACCACCGTGTTTATGAGCCAAGGTGAGTAGTTCAGAGAGGAAATCAAATGCACTCTGCTTGCATTTTGTAGTTTGCTCCAGTTTCCGTATTTGTGAACATATTTGAGTTTGGTAACTTTAGATAGGGATTGAAAAGTTTTACATGAAGCTCTTCTACCTCAGTATGCTTGTATAAACATTTAAAAGTGCCAACTTAATCTTGCTGTCTTCTTTGTAAATTGATAATATGATCCCGTCCTTTCTGAGGGCCAAAAATATTTTTACTTCGTCTGGATATTTCTTGTTCGGCTGGGCGAGTGGTTGTGACAGGTCAGCATTACAACTGAATGAGTAACTTTATGAGACTGGCAAAAATGTACTAAGGGTTCAGATTTGATTTGGTTGGAATAATGTTATGAAACATTTTTCCTAATTTTCTTGATTTATATGTATTCATAAAATCTGAGTATTTCAAATAGGCATGCACCTTCACATCTCATTTCCTTTCAGATTTATATAAAATTATTAGTATCCGTTATTTTATGTAGAAAAACTGTTTGGTCTAAAGTTGAACACTTCTAGAGTTGTAGTCATTAAATGTTATGCTGGAATTACCTAATCCATGTTTATATTTTTGGATATTGTGTTTTCTTAGCAGTCAAATGTCAAGAGAAGTTAAAACCAAGAAAATACTTTTTGCAAAGTCTATGTTGATAAATTATTCAAGTATTCGAAAAAAAGTCACCAGTTAATAATGATTAGGCTCTTCATTGGAAATGATTTTATTCTCGTGAAGTGGAATTGTTCATACTGCAGCCTCCAATTTAAGTTCTTCTGTTATTTGTTGAATGATATTTCAATGCAGTCTGTACCTTGTAAAATATTTCCATCCAAACAGATACCTTAGAATAAAAGCGGAAAATATATATCGATTTCAACTACAAAATATACAGACCACTTTTAAAGCCGTTTATTATTCTATAAAGGAATCATGATTTTCGTAAACATTGTGAATGACGCAAATCTTAACAAATCTGGTATTTCAATTTATAACCGATAAAAGATATTGAGGAGATGGAGTTTTAGGAGGTAATTTGTTGACACATGAAATATTTTCTAATTCAAATATTTTTGTTCCCACAAAAACCGGAACACTGCCATGATGCATTCAGCGCACATTGCCGAATACCAATGCAAATACCAGAAAATAAAAGTTAATAAATTGCGAGCCTATCGTGGAAATTTCCGAGAAAACTAAACTGTAGGTAAACTAAGACTAGGAATTACATGACATTTGAGTATTAGTGTAAACACACAGCCCTAACGTGCCGCCTTGGTAAGATGCTAAGTGCAGTAGACAGAGTATTTTTTTCCCCGCATCGGTCGATACGCCTAGTGCTCCATGAATCCTCGGTCTCTTTTTGATGCAACCATTGAGAGCAGCATTCCATGACTAATGGCGATCGAGGGGGAAAAGGAGGAAGGAATATAATACACTTCCATCGCGTCGCCCCATTCCTTAGAGCCCTGTGATCGATCAATCAAGGACGCACACTTGTCAAAAGCTGCGGGACAAAAGAAAGACGAATTCGCCCGTTCCAGGGATGAAATCCGTTCATTTATTTTCCTCCGGCTGCCCTCCTCCCCGCGACCGATAATCCGAGGAATTCGGAGCTCATGCACACACATATATCTGTTTTCCGTGGGGTTCATGCATTGCCCTAAATACCGTGTGGTTGAGTGCGAATGTTTGGAGCTGCCCCTAAAACCCTTCGGCCCTCTATATTGATGACTCAAGTTGATGCTCGCAGTTTGTTGTCGTCAGATTTACATTTTGTGTCCATTGAGATACACATGGGATATGAATCACTTAGTGGGAGCATGAATACGAAACAGTGTTTCGGATGACTAGTATGAAATCCCCCTCTGGTAAATTTCATACAATCGTTGTAGCAAGTGTGTTTGCGGATGAATTAAATTCGTGTCCTTATTATACCAGAGAAATAGATACTGATATTCCATCACAAAATCAAAAAAGAGAAAATAGTCATCAAACACTAATCTCCATGTGTGCTCTCTATGATATAACGTCGATTAGGGGTGTTTCTTTGTAGAAAATGAGGGTTACTTTCTTTGCGCAGTTCTTTGGCAATGTTTAGAGTAGAGAAATGGATTTTTAAAAATATCTTCAACATATTTTCTTTTTCATTTTTACTTTCCATGTTTCTCTTCATAGCTACATCTACAATATCTTTGGAAATAATAAAATCGAAAAAATAATTTATCATGAGGGTGCAGATACTTGGTAATGTCTCACACTAAAAAAAGCTTGGAAAATTACCTAGTATATTTTATCCTCTTGCTACATAATGAGTTCATTTCACAAAAGTTACGTCACTGACAACTACTTATTTAATAAAGTGCTGTTAAGTTAAATTAAGGCGTCATAATTTAACCATTATCAATAGGTATCAAGCATGGCTGGATCTTCGATAATGAGATGCAAGAGCGTATTTGGGAGAGATTTGGTTATTCAAGATTGAGCTCAACGCTATTTTTGGCAATTTTGCTTCTTGTTTTATAACCCATCGGAGAAATGCATGGAAGAAGACCTTGACAAACCGTAGGTCAAAGAAAATGTTTATGGTGCCGACCGTCTACTTCAATTGTATTTTTGATATCTTAGTTATTACCTACGGAGACTGGCCAATTGGCAAATTTCGTTACACACTTTTCACACTTTGTTTCACGTAATCCTGATATTTTAAGAGATCGTCACTCAAAGCTGCCTTGATATCGTGAGATGATTCTCCACGGTATATAATAGAGTATCGTGTAAGGTTGTCGTTACTAATAACTTTTTTTTAGAATGAAAGGATAATGTTGTACAAATGCACGGCACACAAATGGTGACCTTCCCCTGAGAAAATCCCCCCTTTTGCCGGAAGGAGCATGCGGCATGAGTTCGGCAAAACCTCCAACAATGGCTTCCACGGTAACAATTGACACGGTTCGATGAGCATCGACAGAAGGTGGTGATATATTTCCGGGGCAAACTTGCTCTCCTCCCCATCCAGATTTTTGTATAAAAAATAGGGGACGTTATGTAATGAGACTGAGGGGGAGAGGGGCTGTCCTAGGTATGGCATTATTGACGAAGGGCTGAAACGCATTGTGTGCAGTGGAGGACGAGGCAGTTGGACCCCTGGAGTGAGGCGGGAAGGACAGAGTGCCGGGTCTAAGGTTTTTGAATCGATGAACATGCGGGAGGTATCTCGGATGATGGAGAACTCTACGTGGTCGAGTTTGTAGTGACACTATGTAGCTGTACATCGGTTCTTGACGGATCCAATGAAATTTCACCGAGTAGATAACCATTATGCGCCTGGTGAAATACCGACATATCGGACTTGAGTACTCGTGCAGAATACTGCTGCGTTGACCAGCTTTAACATCATGCATACATACATACCACGCTGTTCCCTTTCGAGACTCACCAAAAAATGTTCAACTCTCGGTTATAAGCCTAAAGATGACTATGATTTAATAATCCCTACATATGTTACCCTATCTTTACTTCTCTTATGCTTCAGTTACTTGATTCTGGTATACATATTGCTTCATACTAGCCCTCCTGTTCTTTAGATTCCTTATATTTCTGCTCTTAAGAGTCTATTCCACCACAGTCACCCATTACTATCTCGATCTACCCCGTCCTATCACACTAGTCTCTCCACTCTCATGTTTCTTTAGGTAATCAGCTTTAACATGAGGCCGAGTGTACCTGCCTTATCAAAAGCTTACAATCCGGTTGGAGGCCTAGAAGTCTCTGAATGCCAGCAACTAAAATTACTTATATGAAAATAAATGCTGTGCGGAGTGTGTACGTAGGAATGGTATTATGACTTGATTTCTTCTTAAAATTAGTGTGCCTATAGTGCCTTGTCTTAGTGAATAAATTATTCTAAATTACACCATGAGTGGCTCCGACGCTTTACAGAACGCTGCCCTCTACTGATGGTCTCGGTTATTAGAATATGTGTTGTGATCCATCTGTTATGGAAGTCATGAATTAATTTTTATAAAGTATATAACGAGGGCTTCACGTGTATTTCTTTGGCGACAGTTGTGCTTTGAGTGTTTTTCTCGTTAAAAAGGCATACGTGCTTATCTCTGGTATATACCGGATGAGCCATTCCAAGGTATTATAGAACCTTAGAGCTAGAAATGGGATACATTTATAAAAATTCAGGCGTAAGATTTATCATTTTCCTCGGTTTTTTGTTCGAATTTCCTAATAATGGATATTAACTTTTACGAAATTTAAACATAATAATACAGTTAAACATTGTTTATTTAATTTCCATTCCATATTTTGTCTTTAAACTCATTGATATAATATCAAAATAATATTTCTGTTAGTATCTAACTCTACTTCCACCTGCTTCATTTGGCGTAGTACCGATCTTTACTTTTTTTCTGTCACAAATTCCACAATATTATGGTGTACATCGGGTTTCTAGAACTATTTCATTCGTGAAAGTCTATGTGTATTATATTTTCCTACCTTCAATGTTGTGGTGTTTTACGCACTCTTTTGCGATTCGCTGCAGAAGGTGGTGTTTCCTACTCACTCTACATGAGCGTCATTCTTCATCCTCTCGGATAGGATCGTATTCATTTGTAACTTTTCCCATCCATTTTAACATCTTCGAATCCATAAGTTAACCTTTGGCTGGAATCTCGAACAGCAAGTCCGAAGGCGGAAAATTTGTAGCGTTCGGAGGAAGAGAGAAGACCCTCGCTGGAACTAGTGGGGGAAGCGTGCAGCCTGAATTATCCCGGAAAGATGTTGTTGTCATGGGACTGCGGGGCTTATGGTTAGGGTTTGGAAAAAAGGGAACGGAGAGAGAGTGAGAAGGCCTAAAACCATGCCCCACCTCCCACTGCACCCTTGGAGGAGGAGGGGAAAAAACGTATATATCTCAATTTGTTCGCATTTTCCTTCGGTGTGAATGTGTTAGAGGCGATGGGACAAGCGGAGCGGGCTGGAAATCGCCTAAGGCGGGGCACTGAGGGTAGGAATGGGTGGGCATTCTATTTCTGCAGCCACTCCCTCTTCTGTTTCGGGGTAAGACCCCGCAGCTAGGAGCAGACTCCAATGCTTCCGAAGCATCCCGCTGAGACGGAAGGAAGCACACGTTCCGTCCGCCAATCAAAGATGCCTACTTCATTCCACGTAGCGTGAAGTGTTTTCACTACCCACGAGAGACTGCTGGCCTCCACTTGCCTCTTCAGCTTTAAGTTTACACATACCTTAATGTCCTCGTTTTGAAGTAGGTAGAGTATAAATAACACCTGTAGAAGTGGAGCGTAATAAGAATATATTTAAACATTTTATGCCTCTCTAATTTTTAGGAGCCAAATTAGGTACATCAGTCCTTCTCATGACTTATAAGTAATTATAGTAGAAGTTACTCCTAAAAGAGAATTGAACTGTAATATAAATTGGTAGGTAAAAGGAAAACGTGTCATGCATATACAATATCTCTGAGTTTTGCGTATAAAATTATATCTAAATATTTGGTGAAATAATAAAACTTTATTATTAGTATTATGCATCTATTATTTTAATGTTTACAGAGATTTTTTTCCGAAAAATTATATCAATATTTTGGCTGTTTGTTATTTTAGTATTTTATTTTGTATGTTAAAGCCTCTCGAGAAGAATGGAGACGGTAGATTTGGATAAGGCAGGAAAATGGATGGAGAGCATATTGAAAATAAAGTGATTGTTAATGACGGAGACAGAGGGAATAACGCTGGTCAATAGCGAAAGAGGAAGAGGAATAGGGCACAGGTATTGACAGTATGAAGGAGGAAGATAGTATGAAAAGTTCATGAGAAATTTATCATTGGCAAGTAAGTAGCCATAACAATGAAAGTTTTTGCATAACTCTGTGTTGAATAGTTAAGCACGAGACTGTCTATGAAAATTTCCAATCACATGGTAAAATATAGAACTATGATAATATCAGAGCTTCACCAGGTTTTTAGAAAATAACCGTAATCCACCATGTAAACATATCTTCAAAGAGATGAATACTAGGCACAAGTTTGTATTTCTTCGTTCTTGCGTTATTTTATCTTCACTCAGATCATCCAGGTTAATTTCGCCATCTTTGGTAGATCCATTTAAGTGATATTCTAACAAAAATATTTGTCTTGTCATTCTCTTTGCTTACATGCAAATATTTTTCTATCCATAATATTTTCCTTCATCCGTAGTGGAAGTTTTCCTAAGCGAATGTTTGCCTGTGTTTTTACGGAGGGAAGTTTGACTCGACTTTTATTGGCGTTTACTTAGTAAAGTGATCGACTTCTTGGATACATGTCTTTACTCTGCCGTTCTTAAACTTGCTACCCGTGCTTGGCTTTCTGCCCTTGAGGAAGAAATGTTGCTGGTGACTTTACTAAATCCTTATTTACGCCCGAACTTTTTTCCTTCTACACTCAAGGACATAAGGGTCCTTTTAAACGGCACTATATAATTCACCCCAGATCCTTGACGTTTGTAATATAGTATGCGCCCGGTGCGTTTCTTACTCTGTTGCGATCTTCATTGTCAACATTATGCATTGACGCTTATGAAAGGGAAGTGTTAACGAAGTGATTTCTAATCAATGTGACTGTTTATTTAGGTGTTGACCGAGCGTCGGTGGAAAATATCCATTCTCATTCGTTTACTGCCGATTGAATGATTGATAGTTCAATTGATTTCGATTTGATGATTGATAGTGGATCAGATATTGCATAATTTCACTATTATATGTAACGGTATTGTTTCTATATGGGAATGCGAAGGTGGAATACAAAAGGAAAATTTACGGATCTTAGAATGGGACTCAGGTCCTCACCTTAAGCATGAACATTACCCGCAGTTTTGGTAAAATATATTACACCTATCGTAATTTTTATCTCGTCAAAATTTTCAGGTTGGTACCTTTTTTCATGCCCTTAATACATGAGTCAATTAACATTCTCTTAATACTCACGTACGGAATAGATGTGCAAATTGAGTTAAGAGGTTTGAAAAAATGCTAATTGCGATTCATCCGTAGCAATATAGTATCATGCGAACAATCTGAAAGATGAGTGTCTGGGGAATAATTTTCGCTGAAAGTAGTTTTCACAGAAGTTAAAGCTACTACATACGTGCATGTAGACGTAAGAATATTGAAAGAGAATCATGCATCCGAAATTTAAAATCAATACAACACTGCAAATAAGTAAAAAAAAGTCTTTTACCGCTATTTAACGAAACCAAACTATCAAATCAGTATTATTGGCATATTATGGTTGGCGAGGATGAATTTTTCAGAGATGCAACCGGCATTGAATAGAAGAAATATGAATAAGATGTACATAATTTGTTTGCAGTTAGAATAGCGCATGTTGAAGCGTACATAATGAAACGGAAGTCCAACATTGTCATCTTTTTGATCCACTACAAATTTGAATGTCCTCGCGGCGCGTGAACTTTGCGTTTTGAAATTCCACTCGGAAACTTTTCCCATTTCCCCCAGTTCCACGGAAGCGGTCATTTTTACACGAGCCCTCCTCGCGCGAGCAGCTTCCGAAACCTTTCCGAAGCAATTAATTATGCCGGCCGTCCCTTTTTCTCCCGACGCACTTCACTAACTCACCTGCTTAAGCAACTTGCATTTATCACTCACCCGACCACCCAACCTCCTCTACCTTGTCTCCTTCCTTCCATCCCCTCACCTCCCTCTGTATTCTACCATCCTCTCCCTCTGTTCCGACCCCATTCCTATTCCACAGATCTCTTTCCTCCCTTGATACAATCCTTCTCCTCAATTCTCCCATCTCTCCCACCTGTCTCCCACCTATCTTTCATGGCGATCCCCTCGTCAAAGCGTGAATCGAGACGAACGAGAAATCACACACTTTTTAGCCGTTTTTGGGGTGAATGTGGTGGTTGAGGAGAGTAGGAATATTCAGCATAAGAGAACGTACATGGAGCATGCATGAATGTAATAGAAGCAAAAGAGGCATGCAAGGAAGAGCATTATGAGGGGAAACATTATAAGAGAGTCTGTTTCCTTGGAGTTATAGCAGTAAATAAGTTATTTAACATTGCCCATCCCGAAAGGAAATGGCTTGGCTGGTATGATGTATGTATATCTAGATCTATTAAGTACTAATTTCACTAAATTAATGCATTGGCTACTGGCAAAGCAAAATAAATCGACTAATATGCATAAATGAATAAGTAAGTACTTTTTACAACCTAAGGAGTTGATTGCGGTGCCATTTCCATTGTACTGAAGCATTTTACTTCAATAACTGCAGTTATTTGCTGGCCATTCAAAAACTAAGATGTGATAGTACCTACACTTTAGTACCATTTAATTGCCTGGATATATTAACTATGTTTTCAGTTATTTGCTAAAATTTCATTCGCATATGGATCCAAAATACAATTTTATTGGTTTTAACTCAGTCCTGTCTTCAAGCTCATGAAAATTTACTTTAAATATTTAAAAACATTGGCTCAAAAATTCAGAAAAGGTGGAATTTGAGTGACGTCACCATATTGACACGTTTTTCTAGGGTCCACATACATTTGGATAAAGATCACATCTACACCATTTCACGATGATTAGTATGGTCGTTGAGAAGTGCTTTTCAGTAGATAAAAGCATATTGAAGAAAGTAAAGTATTTTAAGACCCATTTCACTATGATTTCAGGCTTTCCCGGCGAAGATTTATATCAGGGATCTTTCGGGGTTTGCACCGGGTAGTTAGGTCCATGGCGGCCGACGTTTCGATGCTCGAGTCGAGCATCGTCCTCAGGGCAGAGGTGAGTGCCTTGACTGGAAGTGGTCATCAATATATACCCTATGGGTAGGTAAGGTCCGAAATTTTGGCGGGAAAATTATGTATCATCCGGTGGTCTTGACTCTCCCATAATCTCGATGATAGGTTTCCACGTGTGACTCAGGTTGTAACCGGCGTCACGGTTAAAGTTTCGTCTTTCTCTCCGGATCTCGATGGCCTCCTTGATGAGCCGGTCCCAATAGCCAGATGAGCGGGCAATTATTTTTGTCTTCTCAAAATGGATGGCATGGTCCATCATGATGCTGTGCTCTGCAACAGCCGATTTTTCCGGTTGGCCCAATCTAAGGTGACGCTGGTGTTCCTTGATTCGCGTCTCCACCGTCTGACTTGTCTCACCCACATACACTTCACCGCATTCACACGGAACGCGGTAAACTCCTGATGTCTTCAGGCCAATAGGGTCCTTTGCTCTGACTATGAGCTCCTTCAGTTTGGGTGGCGGTCGGTGAATGGTGTCTATGTTATGTCTGGCTAAAATCCTCGATATTTTGCCATACAACCTGGCAAAATATCTTACAGGACTCCTGCCACCTTTCGTCGGCTCCTGTGAACATCACGTCAAGAACTCCACAGAATTCGTGCAGACTTTGAAAAGCATCCATATTGACGACAACGACCTTTTGGTGAGCCTTGACGTCGTGTCTTTATTTACACAAGTACCATTGACCGAGACGCTTAGCCTCCTGGAGAAGAGATTCGACCCCAAGACGTTGGTGCTTTTTCGCCACGTACTGACTTCCACATATTTCCAGTATGACGGACAATTCTTCGAGCAGAAGGATGGAGTGCCGATGGGATCGCCCTTGTCTCCAACCATTGCTAACTTCTTTATGGAAGACTTTGAAGAAAAAGCATTGAATTCTGCCCCTCTTCGCCCGAAGCATTTCTTCCGATACGTTGATGACACTTTCGTGGTGTGGCCTCATGGAACTGATACTCTCGCCCAGTTCCTGTCCCACATGAATAGCCAACATCCCAAAATCTGCTTCACGATGGAAATGGAGGTCAATGGTCAACTGCCATTTCTTGATATACTCGTACGGCGGAAGACCGACGGCACTTTAGGTCACAGCGTCTACAGGAAACCAACCCATACGGACCCGTACCTGAACGGAAGAAGTCACCATCATCCGGCGCAACGACGAGCAGTGCTGTCCACTCTTCTCCATCGAGCCATATCTATTGCGGACGAAGAAAGCTTACCGCAAGAGATTAGGCACCTTAAGAAGACGTTTCGACGAAATGGATACGGAGAACGGGACATAACGTTGGCCCTGAAAAGGACCTTTAAGCAAGTGGATTTGAAGACGCAGACAGCAAAGGAAAAACCTTCCTCAAGAGCTTACTTGCCATACGTCTCCTCGATATCTGGCAAAATATCGAGGATTTTAGCCAGACATAACATAGACACCATTCACCGACCGCCACCCAAACTGAAGGAGCTCATAGTCAGAGCAAAGGACCCTATTGGCCTGAAGACATCAGGAGTTTACCGCGTTCCGTGTGAATGCGGTGAAGTGTATGTGGGTGAGACAAGTCAGACGGTGGAGACGCGAATCAAGGAACACCAGCGTCACCTTAGATTGGGCCAACCGGAAAAATCGGCTGTTGCAGAGCACAGCATCATGATGGACCATGCCATCCATTTTGAGAAGACAAAAATAATTGCCCGCTCATCTGGCTATTGGGACCGGCTCATCAAGGAGGCCATCGAGATCCGGAGAGAAAGACGAAACTTTAACCGTGACGCCGGTTACAACCTGAGTCACACGTGGAAACCTATCATCAAGATTATGGGAGAGTCAAGACCACCGGATGATACATAATTTTCCCGCCAAAATTTCGGACCTTACCTACCCATAGGGTATATATTGATGACCACTTCCAGTCAAGGCACTCACCTCTGCCCTGAGGACGATGCTCGACTCGAGCATCGAAACGTCGGCTGCCATGGACCTAACTACCCGGTGCAAACCCCGAAAGATCCCTGATATACATTTCACTATGTTGACGGTGACCACCTGTAAAATAACTAGTATATATGTGATGAGAATATTTTTGAAAAAATTACACATCACTTTTCTTTTGTCTTCGCTTTTTTCAATCTACGGTCCACGTAAATAGTGTCTTCATGATTTCCGTTCTTTTTATTGTCTGTCCTTCAAATGTTATTTTGTATTCTTTCTCTCTGAAGCTCTTTTCTTGCTTCTGTCCATATCCAACATTTTTTTATGTTATCCTGCAATCCCTGAGAGTTATTTTTTTCTTCCTGAATTCATTTTGGTTTCATATTTCTTCCTTGCTTAGCTCATAAGGTCAGTCTTGAATTCTATGATCCACGTCGTTCGAGTTTTTAGGTTTTTTAGTCAAAGAAGTCAATTACACCTTTAGTTAGTCGTTTTTTATCCATTCTCTTCAGCTGCCAATAGAGGGATATTTTTCTCTTCCTCATTGGGTCTGTTATTCTCCCTGTTATTTCATGAAGTTCCTTGTTGTTCAGATAACAAAAAATAACTTTTTGAATCAACATTAGATGTTTTGTTTACCACGTAGGTTTTGCGGCAGAAAAGCATCATCCTATCCGCTGATACTGTACTGCTGCGATACCGCGGGCTATATTTTATTTTGATTCACTAACATAAGTAATTCTTTGTTACTTAAAAGAAAGCAGATGGACAAAATTACGCCAGAAATGATTTCTTTATTCCTTGCTGCTTTTCGTCACTTTTATTTTAAGTGTAATACTTATAATAGTTTATTGCTTTTTCATAATGTTCTCTGATGCATGGGAATAAGTAACCCTTGTCTCGTTGTCCGAATAATAGAGTTTTTGGATGCGAGTATATCTTCGTAATTTCCCCTCCTTCACCTCTGCAACCCTATTCCAATTCCACGGATCCCTCTTCTCCCTCGCACCCATCTCTCTCTCCTTCCTCCTCCCACCTCTTTCTCTCTCTCTCTCTTGCACCCTCCCTCTCACCCACTCTTTATGGCCATTCTCACCCCTTCCATCTCCAGTTCACACTTTGAAACATCCCTTTTTCTCTTCTCTCGCGGGGTCCTTCCTACCACGTCCCCCCTTTTTTCCCACCTAACTCCTTCCCATCTCCCTGGAATGAGGGAACGCGTCCCATCTCCCGTTCCCCACGGCCTCTCCGACCCCCCAACCTCCCCCCGGCCCTCGTTTCCCTCCGAGAAAGAGTGAGAAGAGCTCCCTTAAAACTACCGCCCCTCTCGGCAATTTGTATCCATTCCAACCGTCCCCCTACATACGCGAGCCCTTCTTCTCCTCCACCTTCTTACATTCACCTCCTCTCTCTCTGTCTTTCTTCCTCTTCTCATTCCTTACAATCCCTTAAAAAATCCACCGTCTCTCCCTCTACCTTTTCCTTCCAGCTTCCCTCCAGGAAACAACCCTGGAACTGCTCACATGCCTCCCTTGACCTGCATGTATATACTGCGTACTGTTCTGCCACGCCGAACCAGCACGATATGTGCGTCCACCTTGGCTCTGCAGACTTTTCCCACTCGTTTCACTCACGAATTCGGTGCATTTGTCTCTTCAGCACGCACTCTCACCGCCTGGTTTTCAACAGATTCTTCTGAAAGGAGTTGAAGAAGAGCTCTTTAGAGTAATTTAGATTTTGTATATCGACATATATACGGTACCCTGGAATTCATCTCAATGATGTGTGGCCGGGAGTGAATTTCGCCAGCTCAGTGTTATATTATGTGCAACATCACTTGCTACCAAAGTTTCAGGGATTGCATGCATTAATTCATTACTTTTATAAAATAAATACTGTACTCTTTGAACAGCCTATTTATCCAGGCATTATGGCTGCTGTTGCGATATTGAGTTTCTCGCGGAAAAAATTAACATCAGATCTGCATTCTAATTCTTTAATTTTTCAGCCGTATTCTAATTAACCCTAGCCTGCCAAATTAGCAAATTATTTTTAATGTCGTAAGAAAATGATTAGATTCGAATCATCTTAACGCATCTGCAAATCGTTTTCCACGAGCCCTCGTAGTTAGTGACAGTGTTCTGGAAACGGAAAATTATTAAAATTCCCTGCCATTTACAAATGCTGAAGATTGAAGGTCCCTTATAAGACACCGATATCATCTACAGTAGTTACCTTAAGAATCGTAGAAGATTCCATCACAAATAATAAATGTCTTTCCTTTATAATGACAGGGTTTTCTGCCAAACTCATCATAGACGTATGAGGGACAGATCATACGAGGCACAATTTGACCTTTACATGTATTCAAGGTACCATGTTCAACAGTTGTTTTCATAAAAAATAGGTAAATTATGCACGGATTTGTCATAAAGCTATGTTCAAATTATATATGTAATTTATAAAGTTATCCAGATGATTTATTTGATTGGCAATGCATATTATAAAGATTTTTTAATATTGTATCTATTATACTCTTTTCAAATATGTTAAATTGACAGGTCAGATTTTTCCGAGAGAGGTTAACCATATTTGGTTATTCAATAGAATTTTCGTTTCTGAATGTACGTTTATATCTTTCCATGATCTTTGGTCTATTATCAAAGAATTTAACTACATACAAGTGGATATAAAATTGATGGAATTGCATTTTTTCCGGGGGGAAAAATCTTACCCATTAAATGATAATTATAATTTTTAAGTATCCATTCCTTTATAATTACCATTTTTCAATAAATACTTTAATATGCAATGCAATCAATAATGCAGTCACCTTTATTAAACTCGAGATCCATGTATCACGTTACTTCATATCTTTATATCCAAAACTATAAGAATTATGTGCTGAATGAATGAGCTCCTTTGTTGTCTACGGTTTAGAACGGCTTTTGTTATTTACCAAATCGTGATAGGTTGGGAAAGCTTTCATTTCTCTCTCTTATATACTCTATATATTCCAATTTTCTTATAATCTCCTATGCAGAACCTGAAGAATTAGGCATGAGCCATGCAAACAGTTAAAGGACTTACTGATTCCGGTCTCAAGACTATAAACTCTATATGATGTATTCACACGATGAAGAATGTTATGTTCCAAGTAAATTGTCATGGGGTAGGGTCCTTACTGTGATGATTATTGTTCGTGCTTTATCTATCCTTAAGATCCTCATGTGTTGAGAAACCGGAGCTCACTCTTTTTTCTGAATACGGTGATGCCACATGAAAGAACCATCTGTGAAAACACTGACCTCTTGCAGCTCCAAGGATGCTTGTTACGCGATAACGATCTGGATGTTGTTCCTCGGCACAAAAGATGGTGCGTCAAAAATATTTCCAGCGATACAGTCGTGTTATTTGTTTTTCATTCGTTTTTTTTCTTGCCTCTGAGTTTCCTATGGCTGAAAACGGTAAAGCTGCTTAAATTTAACACCATTATGATTGATAATTTATGGATTATGGGTGAATCGTACAAAATTACATTTGCAATCATCGCTATGCTAATGATAAACTCCAAGATTGGTTAAAGATTATTTGAATCACTCAAGTTATGAATTGGCTAATACTGGGCCATTTCTGCCAAGAACTTACAAATATTACAGTAATAACGTGATTAAAATAAATAGTTTTATGAATGAGTCATAATAATTCTTTAAAAAATAATTACTATGGAAATATACAAGGTCTTTGTGAAACAATCACTCTTTGTAAATAGTTGATGATGAATTTAAAACATTTTATGGAGGTAATTTTCCCCCTAATTAAAGTCGCTACAGTTATGTCATCTATATTCATATTTTTAACCATGAGAGACAACGAGACAAGAGGCAATGGATTAAGTTCAATTTTGTACTCAGTATCTGACAATGGTTCCTGGAGGACTCAAATGTGACGATATCGTTTGAAAATTCTGATGCATTTCCGGCTACGGTGTAATTGCGACAAATAGTTATCAAAGGTTAGTTCAGGACACTCTTGTTCATTTTTGACAATATATAGAGATTATTCATTTTGCCACCTACTTATTAGGTAATATGTAAGACGTTCCTTTAATTGCTCAAATCAAAACAAAAAAGGGTACAGCACATACTGAATGATTAAGAAGTCCTTGCTTTCCCTCTCAGCTTCTATTTCTTGTCAAAGACAAGGCTAAGCATCCCATTAGTTGGAATAAGGAAACTCCGCTGTTGCTTATTTTATCATAACTTCACATCTACCCACAATGCCTCGCATGGTCTGCCAAGCACTCATGACGAATAACTCTCATTACGTATGTTTTATAGTACTGTGTGTAAAACGCACGTGTAATGCAACTCCTTTTATAAAATTGAATATATCTTATAGTCCAAATTAAATAAGATGTCATTTATTTTTAACAAATGTCGTCAAGTTCGGTCACCCTAACCTCATATGTGACTTTAAAAATTTTCATACGTTTGGTGACGATGTTTGCCTCATATCTTTCAAAAGGGATGCCATATTTACAAACATAGCATCCAGAGATCACAGAGCCACGGAGAGAAGGGAATAAAAAATACCCGGGGACTTCTCGAACGACGTAGTTTGTCTTCCGCGAGCGGGGAGGGGATGTCGGGAGGAAAAAAAATGAAAAACGATACACGAGGGCGTTTTTTTATACACACGGACGAAACCAAGTTCTATCAATGTCAGCACGCCTAAAAGGAATTTCAAAACACGGGACTCAGGCCTATCATTCATACCTAAATCACCGCAGATAGGGCTGAGGGATGGGTCGTCCAGGTTCCCGTGTTTACAGTCTTTCTACTGCGGCGGACACTCTTGATACCGCCGTCTTCTCCTCAAGGACCTACGACCAATCCAGACTCCCGCGCACCCCTTGTCTTCAATCCCGCCTCCTCCTCGTGCACCTCAGATCTCTCTCCCAAACCCTTCCCATCCTCCTCTATGCCTTTCTCCCTCCCCAGCCCCTTCTCTTCGTTTGTACCTTCTCCACCCCTCTTCGTCTTAGATCTTCCTTCCGTTCCCATACCCCGCCGCTTCGGACAACATTCCTCCTTAACACCTTCAGTGCGGCATGACGTGATATCACGTCATGGTGTACTATCCCCTGGGGCTGATGACGTGATATCACGTCATGGTTACCCTGAGGGTTCCGGCTTTCGCCCAGGACTCGGTTAAGATTTTTTACTACCTTGAACACCCCTACGTCGCTCAGTTGAGTTCTAGCAGCCCAGAAGTGAAGACCGTTTCGAGCTGCCTATCCTGGGTACATCGGGAGAAAAGTTTTTCTTTTACCTTGAGGTAAGCCGATTTCCATTCATTTTCCTCGCACTCTTATGTGCGAGTTTGTTTTACGTTTATGTATTTGTTGCCATACATGCCTGGCTATGGCAAATGTACTTGAATTTAATGTTACATTTCTTATATTTAGCTACTGAAGCTCGATTAATTGTTTTTTTATTAATATAATGGTCGTTTTTGCCAATCCATGTTGAGCGTATAATTATTTATTTGTATTTATTTCCTTCCGATAGGTCGTATTTATATTACTTTATTGTCTTATGATATTGCGCTATTTTCATCCAATGAATACGTAAACTGTTGCTTTTATTTAAAGTTTCTTCTTAGTTTTACTCTGACATTTGAATAATTCAATTATTTATAACATTTCTCTATTTTTTCTCTCGTCGTGTTTTTTTCAATTCATCTCCTCAGTGGTAAGCTGCAAGTGAAGCGGCAATAATACGTAGTTCTGCGGTGCGAGTGTGGAAAGTTAATCAAACAAAAACGTGAGTAAATTATCAACAATTAAAATTACTTTTAATTATACGGTTATTGTTTATATTTATTTATTTATTTATATATACATATGTATGATTATTTTCCGATACAATCATTGGATATTTTTTCATGGCCTGCTGAGAAAGTGATTCTTAATTTTTCTTAAGCTTTTGTTGTTCCCTCGAAATATGTATAATTAATTGTTTAAAAGCACTCATAAGTCTTCAGTTACCCATTATACATATTTAGTTCATTCAGATTCTTTTCATTTAGTTGAGCGGAATAATTATTGCCTGCAGCATTTCTTCTTTTGTCTATATAACCCTGAGTGATTATTTTGGCCCATTATTTGTCAAAATACATATTTAACCAATTTGATACAAAGACAATATGTTTTAACTACAGGTGGTGCGTAAGCGAGTAAAAAGACGAATCTCTTTGGTTGAGGCGGAGGCGACGCCGTCGGAGGGATAAATTCCTCTTGCCTCAACCTCGACGGCAGACCAGCAGCCTTCGTCTGCGCACGATTCGCAGCCATCGACGTCAAGGCAGGACGCTCCTACCAGGACTATGACTCTACCTTCCGAGATCTCCGCCTTCTCCAGGCGAATATATACAGACGAAGAGCTACGGGAGCTCCTAGAGGAGAGCGGGGATTCGGATTTTTCGGAAGACTCCGAGTAGGGGATTAGCGAGGAGGAGAGTGGGGAGGAGGCCGAAACCTCCATATTCCGGCGATTCCGTATTTATATGAAATCCAAGAAGCAAAAGTACGGAATCAAACTATATATGCTGACGGAGCCTTCTGGGTTTGTTCTGCGATTTCTTGTGTATATGGGGGCCGGCGACTCTGAACTTTGAGGGCGTGGACATGTTGATCGCGTTGTTCATAAATTAATGAATGACCATTTTGACAAGGGCCATTCATTTTTTATGGATAATTATTACACCAGCGTCAATTTGATCCACGAACTGCTTGAGAAGAGAACATATTGCACAGGAACTCTTAGGGCAAGTCGGAAAGGCATCCCCTCCGAAGTGGCAAAGGCTAAATTGAGACGAGGTGAAGTTATGGATGCCTTTACTAACGATGGTATCTGTGTTATAAAGTGGAAGGACAAAAGGGACGTTCTGATGGTCAGCTCCGAATTCGGGAGTCGCATGTTTGACATGCCAACTCGAAGAGGAGACAGGCTCGTTCCTAAACCTGAGACCGTTGTGAATTACAACGAGTCGATGGGCGGAATAGACCACTTTGATCAGATGATGGCATATTATCCTTTAGAAAGCAAAACCCTTAAATGGTACAAAAAGTTGGGCATCCATATCTTTCACATCATCCTTGTCAACAGCTTTTTCCACTACCGTAGGCCTCCCGAAAACATTTCCTTATATAAATTCCGGCTCTCTGTTATTAAATCCCTCATTCTACCTTCATACCTTCATGACCCAATATCCCTTGTATCCTCAAAATCTTTATCCCACTTCCCTCAACTCATCCTCGTAGAAGATGGCAGAAAGAAGACATGTCGACGCTGCAGGCATTGTTACACCGTCGCGTCGGGGGCAGGAAGGAGACATCATATTTATGTCCTGATTGTGAGGGTTCTCCTGCACTTTGTCCCGAGTGCTTTGCTCCCTACCATAAAACATTGTAAATAGTATTATTTTAATTTGTACTTGTAAAAATGCATATCTAAATGTTTAAAAAATATTTTTGTAGTCATTTTTAGTGTATAGAAGTGTCATTCTACTGATAAATATTTTATTGGAAATATAATATATTTTTATGGCAAGTATTTCTGTTTTTATGACTCAGTTATTGCGTAAGAATATGGTTTTTACATATATAAGTTGATTTGGAATTTCCATTGTATTACGAATCCAATCTTTCCCTCGTATGAGTGGTAACAAAACTTTAACTATCATTCTTGCTTTTATTGAGTGGGTTTGTACGTAATATGGAATAAAGATGCTGCAAAGCTCTTCCAATTAATATATATTATTGAATTTTCAACTCTAACTGAAACGAATTTGGCACTAAGATTCAAAACGTTCCTACTACCAGTAATAAATTAAACTTGAGCATTTGGTAGAATATTCTTCTCACGATCTGCAATAAGTGGCCTGAATGAACCCTGTCAAGCTAACTAAAATTTGTTTTCGGCTTCAGTTCGGAAGCGAGAAATGACAAAGTTTGGGACTGATTTTTTTCTTCTTTCCGCATCCATTTCTACCCTGGCAGCAGATTCACCACGGTCACCACCCCAAAGCCTAGAAAAGGACACGTGTCGGCAAAATCTTTCCTTACCTCACACCCATGTTCATGACATACCGAAGGCACTTCCTAGAAAGCTGTCCTCACAGTACATACAAACGTACCGACTAAATCTTGCCACTTACAGCGTGCTATTATACTTCCTCACCCTCTTACCTCTTCTCGGTCCCCCCCTCCAACCTTATCGGAGCCGGACTGAGTGGTGCCACACAAAGGGACACCCTAATCCACCATCATAAATACACAAGGAGAAATCTTGAGTCGGGGAATACCGCCCAACAAATGCAGCTGCAGCAAAATCGCCGATGCTATGTGGAACCGTTAGTTGTTTTGTTTCTAACGCTTACGGGTGGTCGTCTTAAAGGAAAAGTTTCGGACGGAGCGGAAAATATGAAAAGAGTTAAAAACCCAACAATCAAAATAGTGGGTTGAGAGGAAGGAAATATTATTCAATATTCTGGGACAGCACCCTTATACTCGAACGCAGCAGCGAGAGGAAAATTTCAAGGAATTATTATCCTATTCAAACAGTTGTCCGCGTGGATTTGTTCCATTTCTAATCATTATTACTTCCATTAAAACTCTGAGTGTTCAATAAATGTAAGCTGCTACCAGTAGTAACAAAATACATGCATTTTGTATATATTTTGTCGCTACTGCATGTAAGAAACGATGTGAAAGAAAAATGGAAGATGATAAAAAAGTCGTGTGTATGCAACCCGCATCACGTGTCTATCCCTGGTCACTGATGACGTGATATCACGTCATAAATAAAAATTCGAATAACAAACAAATTAGAGCGCTGCAAATTTTTTAATTATTTTTCCTGACTTATTTGGCATCCATACTTACGTTTTACGTAAAAAAAAGAAAGCCGCCACGGGGTAAAATTATGTCATGTATATGGGCAGCATTCAAAGGGTTAATACATATAGCGAGCGCTCTTTCCTCCCATTGCGTCCGTCTCTCGTCCTCCCTAACTACCCCATAGTTATTGCTTTTTCGGCGTCCTCTCGGACACTGTGACAGTTGCAAAAGAGTTCAAGCACCCTGAAGGGGCGTTGTCTTGGTGGAATTTCTGAGGTTAACGAATTTTTGAACGCTTTTTTAACCGCCGCGTGCGTTATTTGTTAGATTTTTTGACAGTTTTGTGAATGACTTTTTTTTCAGCATCATCGCAAACCAACGCTAAAATTATTCAGAAGTACAGATTCAATTAAATCATTCTCATAGACTTGGTACTTTTGGTTAGTCAATGTTATTTTTTGTATTTTATCTCTAGTTTATTGCACCTTTACTCTCTTGTAGGAGTATTTTCTATCGCCCAAATGTTGCTTTTCCTAAAGTCCTCTTTGGTTTAAGTAGTATTTGCCCTTGCTCTTCTTCTTCTAGCCATCTTCTTATATTCCCTTGCAATATACAGTGCCTCTGGATGTGTCAAATCCATCATTTTCATCTTTTACAAATGGATATCCGTATAGATCAATCCGATGCTAATGTTTCCATTCATTGACTTCTGGCTAACACTTCCTACATCAAATGTGTCTAATCTTTTGGCTTACTCCGTTGGGATTTATGATTATTTGGCAATTGGATCTCAGCCATTAATCAACCTATGTTATTCATTCAAGGAAAGGTGCACGCTGACGCCTTAAATATGCAAGTGATGTGTTAGATGTATCGAGGTGAAACCTTAGTCGCCACGAAGACACCTGCGGTCTACCATAAATAATTTTATTTGTACTAATTTTATTAATTTAAACTCCTATTGAATTTAATGTCTCTCCCAGCCATATACAAAAACTCATCTTGAATTGCATGTTCAAATACTCATGGATTTCGGTCGCTTCCTAAGATTAAGTTGAGTACATTAAATAAATCCACGGCAGGAGGTTACATTATGCTTCCATTCATTTAAGCCTTAATATTTGCAATATCCATGCTCTTGATGAAAATTCTGGCACCGGATTAAATTATTTTGTTCTCTTCCATGACTTGATTCGCGGTACTAATGAATTCCTTTACCATACTTTGAGTCTCATATCTTAAATTATTCCAGGACGTTGTAAAACTATGATAGTTCTCGCTCCTTCCCTTAATAGGTTCATCCTATGACGTTGCTTTTGCTAGTTTTTTATTGATATTCTCCTCATATGTCATTTTTCTGATCTTATATGCTTTTAACTGAAAGATCAGTAAGTCATCAGCGAAGTATGCATGCATTCCGGAGAAATATAGATCATAGCTCAGCAGTAAATATGGTTTTGATATCCATATTCGCCGAGTTCTATATCTTTCAGGTAAACCCTTTTCCTCCTGACTTTCACTGCACGATTCCCACATTCTATTTGAATTGGATTTCTTTTCATTTCTGTAATCCTATACCCATTCCTTCCTCTTTTTCCGCTCACGTTATCCGCTGCTCTTTCACCATTTATATTTAATGCCATCCGCTTACTCTCTCGCTCCAGGTACCACTTCAAAGTGATCCTCCCCCCTCCCCAAACCCACCCTCTCCTTGCGTCTCCGCTGCAGCAGCCATCCCACGATGCGGATAATTTTTTTCCTGGCCGAAAAACAAAATGGTGGGTCTCGTAGGAAATACACGGTGAATCATACTTTAAGAGCAGAGAACACCATTCGGGGAAGAAAAGGAGCCCATTCGAATAAATGGCCGAAATATTCAGCTCATGGCGGCATCAGAGCAATGCGAATGCTCTCTCGCGGAGAACAGGGGAACTATGGGATATGTGTGATGGTAAGTATGATATGAGGGGGGGAGCCTTAAGTGTGACTAGAAGGAAGGGTAACGGATAACGGGATTCAAAATGTATGGGGGATGCTGTACGCTTGGGAAGCGATGGAGACATTTTATAGGACACGAGGTAGCTTAATAACCCCTTATTGTGTTGCATGAATATGATTTCTCGTCGGCGGTTTCGTTTGTCGCGATTTTCAGAGCCGTCATTTTAGCTATTGTTGCATTAATCTCCTCTCATCGGTCATTCGAATCACTGAAACATTCCTGGATTCCATCGTCGAAAAGAGAGAGAGGGAGAAATCCGATTAAGCTCTTGGAATTATAGAAGGGCATCAGCGAAGATCGTCTCTTGAGCTGCGTGAATCCTTGCAGTGACAATGGCAAAGAGAAACAAATTGCAGCCAGTCTATGAGACCTTCTTTCTATATATATATTAATTTAAGCTCTTCTCGTCTGCAGTATAAAATAAATTGAAAACTTTACTCCATCCCAAGCGCAGTTGGGTGGTTGGATGCTTAGCGCATAAGGCTTTGAAGTAGGTTAATATTCAGTCAAATTTAAATATAGATTTCATCCTTTTTGAATGGGTATTTTTAGCGGTAATTTTGACTTTGGTTTTCTGAATAAAAATCTTGCAGAAGATCAATGTAAATTCAGTTATTCAAGAATTATTTTTGAGTAATTATTTAAACATTAAGACTCTAACTGAAAGGAACATATCCTGAGGAAACTTTACCTTATTCCAGCATATTAATTTTGACTGACAATATTATATAATTACATATCACCTCCTAAAAACCCGCTTCATTCAAGGAACTAACAAACTCATGTAACTGCTGGGTTTCATTTTAGAATATCTTGGCAAATAAATACTTAGAAAAACTTGTTCCCCTTTTTAAATAAGGGTGATGGTTAACAATGTGCTAATTTCCAAAGAAAAGAGACGGGATGTTGTCTAATTTAATGAAATTTACCTAAAATCTAGGTTATTTGATTATCCAATGGGTTGACGTCTACTTTTTACATATATCCTTACCTATGGGCTTCAGTATCTTCTGCACCACGATAATGCTCCCGCTCACATCTAACTGCTTATTCGTGATTTTTTGGTAAAAAAAACAAAGCGCTATTTTACCTCAGCCGCCGTATTCACCGAACATGCCCCCCTGTGACTTCTGTCTATTCCCGAGGCTGAAGAGAAGCATGAAAAGACGACATTATGCCACCATCGATGAGATAAAAACAGAATCGCTGAAGGAGCTGAACTCTATACCGAAAAGTGAGTTCCAGAAGTGCTTCCAAGATTGGAAAAACCGCTGGAACAAGTGTATTATATTTCAAAAGGATTACATTGAAGGGACCAAAATTGATATTGATTAATAAATAAATATTCTTTAAGAAAAACGAAAATTCCCGTCATTTTTTTATCACATCTCGTATATCAACAGCCGAATTTTGTTAGTATTTTTTTAAATTTTTTTTTGCTAATAATATTTGGAAAAGATATACTTTAGCGGAACTAAACAGCTTTTTAACCTTTAAAAACTAGAGAGCCATGGCCTTAATATTTGGAGATTTCTCCCACTCCATAACCACGCCGCAGATTACATTGGTTCTACGTACGGAGGGAACAAGAAAACTTACTACAGGTACCAGATAAATATTCTTTCCCGCCCAAGAAATATGCAATTAATTTTCCACTATGCTTACTCTGGTACCTACCAACTACTCCATGCTAAAATTTGACTAAATCTTCCATGCATATAATTGCATTTTGTGATCATTTTCTCTGTGGCCAGTTCACATCAAGTCATGCATTATAAATGCACTCCTATTTGAAGGCTCTCTAATTTTACACATTTAGCACAGTCGATGTAACTCATGTAGTTCAACGTGCGTAATTATGTGTGGAATATGGGAATGCTTGTCTACAATAATAGACTAACTAGGGAAGAATAAATGTTAATAAATGGATATTGGATGATATTTAAAATTCATTCCTCCGCTAATTATTTTGAAACTTCCTTTTCAATTTTACTACGTATTTATGATCTTAAACATACTTTTTATTCTACCATCAAGCTCTTACCATTTTGAGATATGGAAGCCCGAGGAAATACAATTCAACAATCTCACTGATATTTCTTACCGTATTTCTGCAATAGCGTGGTCCAAGCTCCGACCGAGTGCTTCTGCTCCCATCTACCGTTTAAATGATGCCATTTTTCCCCGTTATCATCGCAGAAGTCCACTTGGACAAATGACGACAGCTTTGAAGGGGGCTCGCTTGTCTCCCACCTCATTACTATTCCTACTCTGAGTTATGCTTTATAAAATTTCATCCGTTGTTGGGGGAATTGGGACAGGGGGAGTCTTCGAGTGTATGAGAAAATACACGGCCGGGAGGATGTGAGCCGGAGGTCCGTGTGGTTTTTCGGGGACGCAAATGACAAACGAGGTCTTATAAGCGGAAAGAGAGAGATAGAATTGCAGGAGATGTCTCAGAATGTAGGATATGGCTAAATTAATAGAAATTTAGATTATATAAAAGTGGACGCATTTGGACACTGATAAAAAGTTTCTTCCTTTGGTAAGATAATGCATGTTTACAGTAGATGCTGTATTTCATTTAGGTGTATACACATGCCAACTTATTAAATATATTGCTCGAATCTTTCTTTTGAACTCAACCTTTTCGAGGTATTAACCATGCTCTGAATTAAAAAAGAAACGCATAATAACCCTCCGAGTGCTTGTTGTCCTTTATTAGCATTGGGTCCTTTTAGTATTAAAATAAGCTACCGAGTTGGTATGTAACACCAACTATAACTTGCATTGTATTTAGCGTTTGGATTAACACCAATTGTCGTTTTATCAATAGCTTGTATGAATGAAGATTTATATATTTTCAGCTATTTTCACATTGTTAAAATGCTGCTTCTTAAGACAGTTTCGTAATTATTCTCGCTTTAAATATAATAAGTGGGCCCTAGAAATAGTTGCATTGGAATAATATACCTAACGAACAAGTGACAAAAAATTATTTCGGTTGTCTTTTTCCTATTAACGTGATTACCTATCGTCCTCAACTCAAACTAATATTTAATGCATAATTCATTTGGGCTTTCGAATAGAAACGGATGAAAATCAATGGGCCAAATTTACTTTACAGTTATATATCCCCCTATTTGATAGTTATCTTATTACATTTCTATTTTCTATACATCCGTAATCAAACTAATTTCTCAAACAGCCCTGCATGGAGTTCGTAACCGAATCGTGAAAACCCTGAAAAACGTTCTTCATTGAGCGGGCGGTGCAGACAAACGAAAGTTAAGGGAATCGTTATTATTCGCGCCCCGCACGGCGGAAAATACGATGGGTATTGCTCGGAAATTAATTATCCTCCGATTCGGGAGATTTACCTCGATTCCGCTCTGCCTCGCAGCTAGAGTTTTCTATCGAGTGAAACAAGTGACGAGCAACTTCAGCGTCCCGGAGAAAACCCTCCATTCATTCATTTCCCATTTGCAATGTTCATTCCCCCCCTCCTTCATTCTTTTAGTCCAACCTCCCCATCCCTACCACCACCTCGATTTCCCTCCCACCCCCACACCACCCCCCAACTCCCGCACGATGGGGAAAACTTTTAACATTAC
Organism: Pyrrhosoma nymphula; assembly: GCA_963573305.1. Lineage (NCBI taxonomy): Eukaryota > Metazoa > Arthropoda > Insecta > Odonata > Coenagrionidae > Pyrrhosoma > Pyrrhosoma nymphula. The sequence goes on along the minus strand of OY754334.1, from coordinate 127,521,832 downwards.
AGAATCCGAATTAACCCGACACACCATTGACTGCGTAATTTGAAACGTAATTTAAATAGCGAACTTATGAAGCAGCAAGGACTTCCATTGTTTCGATTCGGGAACAAACGGTTAACTTCTTCAAGAAAAGAGGGAGGAGGGTTGGGGGTTGAATCGGGAGGCTGTTGTGGGATGTGGGAGGGGGTAGTTTGGATTTCGGATGAGAAAGGAGGGAATGGTGGAGGAGAAGAGGGCCACATCCCCCTTCACTCCCCCCATCCACCCTCATCCTCCCTTCGGCGCGGTTGGCAATCTCCTTTTCTTTCTCCCAGAATTTCCATCTCCGCAAACTCCGCCTTCTTCTTCTTGCATGGTCTCTCTCTCTCTCTCCCTCGCAAAGTCTCCATCCTTTCCAAGAACCAAGGCTTCTTCTTCCACCCCCTTGCTACTGAGCCCACCCTCCCGTGCTCTTATTCCGCCGCACCCTCTTCCACCCCCACACCCCTGGAGGCCGGTCTGCCGCCGCCCCAAACCCCCCTCCCGTTCTGAGACAAGTTCTCATTTCCTCCGCGGATCCGCCTTAAAAAGACTGCCACGCGCAATATCCCACCTATCCGTTCCTCCAGTCTCCTCGTCACACCTCACTCTTAAGCCGGCGTTACGGGGAACGCTATTTTTCTTTTACTTTCTGTGCCCTAACCCGCGTTCACCTCGACATCTTGCCCACTTGTGGCCCGAGTCTTATGTTAGTAGCTTTCGTTGCGCCACGAACAAAAATTGTCTTTTTTTATTGTTAACAAGTAGTAGTACCTATTTGTAGTTCTAAGTTCGGGCGCGTCAACGACAGTGGTTAATTCACACCATTCATAAGCCATTGTTTTCCTATTATATACTACTTAAAGAACAATAAATGCATACCTCTCTCGGGAAGGCACAGTCAAATATTTAAATTCTTGGTGATCAGCCTGTGAAACTGACTGTTTAAATAATTTTCTTCATTTAACTGCCCTATCCTTGCAAACCTCATGCAATGCTTCAAACACGCTCTCCTATTCTGAAGACTCCTGAAATTCGTCCTCTTAAGTGTCTTCCACCAATTTCACCCATGGCATTATCGATCTACCTCCTCCTATCACTTAATATACACCACTATTATATATCTGTTTAGTTATTCGATTCATATTCACTCTCTCAACATGGCCATGGTAGCGAATTACGCTCCTTTCATACAATTACACTGCCATAGTCTCCATTCCACATTCTTTCTTCACCTACTCATTCCTAGCCCTGTCACTTCTGTTTTCACCACAAGCACTTATCAGATAACCCATGCCCGCTGCATTTAGCCTGCTATTGTGAATATCCTGGCATACCCAAATTTTGTTATCTTGCGATAAAGTAAGAAGGAATACACTTGTGCACGACAATATTTTCTTCATAAGGCAAACATTTGTTTCTTGGTAACACGTAAATTAATATGTAAACAGATACTAAAATCCGTAAGCAAAAATTAAAGTATCCGGCATAAAAAGGCTCTTAATTTCATAAAAAGTAAAAAGCTTTACTAATATTCATCCGAGGACTCGTCCTAGGTCTCCCCGTATGTTTAGTACCTCTCGTACCACCCGATATTTATCATACTTCGTCATGAGATGATGCACAGCCGAGGAAGAGTCACAGTCATCACATCGGGGATGATTTTTCACTTATGTTATGAGATAGGAGTGCGTTAGGGCACTATACCATATCCTCAACCGATAGATGGCACCTCTTCCCTGTTTTGGTAGCCAAATATAACTTTGGTAGCTTCTTAACGATCTTTGTCCTCTAAGAGCGACGACTCGACGACTACTCGACGTTAATGATATTGACAGTTTCCTAATAGAGTATAGCTTTTGCCAATAATCATTTATTTATTTTTTTGCATACCACATATTCAAGCATGTCATGGATGATGAGAAACCTCCCAAGCGGGATTTGAACCCTCGACCTTCGGGTCAAAAGGCAAGGATGTTACCCCACCACCACCGCAATTTTTCTCGCTGAGAAAGGTATCTTAAATACTTATCACTTTAATGTATACACACCTAGTAGAGCAGATCAACACACCATCTGTACACAAAACACTAATGGATTATGTACATTTTCAAAATTCAGGCAACTATATTCGAAAAAAACGACAAATTATTTTCTTTTCCACATTAACTCAAATATTATTTAGATATATCAGCATACTAACAAGGCTCGCTTTGCATTCACTTATGCTGCAAAGAAGCAGTTATGCATGCAACACGTCTATGCCGGTCAGAGCAGTATAGTTACTGGAAAGGCAGTATATTTACTGGAAAGGAATGGGGTTTGTGGTTTCATGTTTTTCAGGTTATGTCCTTTCCATCTGACTCAATGATTAGGGCTCTTTGCATTAAGCGTGTTGGGTATTTACCTTATACCACCTCCTCACCTCAAGGGTGCGGAGATGGGAGTGGTATTGCGGTAGCGAATAATGGTATTAGTTGCGCATAGGGCTGTTTTCATTGGAAGAGTCCATTCCCTACGAACTGGCTACGTACAGCAGAGTAGGGGTGGGATTGCGATGGACGTTTCATGGCGTGACGGATACGGACGATGGCATTCGTGAAGTTTAGTGGTTGTAATGTAGTGGGACCTATTACAATGGCCGGACGTTGAGCGAACCATGTCCAAGTCTCACATTTTCGTCACTCTGCGTCGACGGCAGCCAATTAGTGGAGGGCTTTTTTTCAATATTTACAAGATATGATTTCCAGATTATATACATATTAATTTTTAACTTTCACATGAAACATAATGTACATTCATGAAGCAATATTTTCCAGTAGTATCGTTGCGGATTATGAAAATTTTGGTTTAAAATATTAAAATATACAGCCACTCCGCAACCGCTTAAGGATTCCGCTTTTAAAACCGGTTAGCAATTGAAGCTGAGACTCCCGTCAATCGTATTCCACTCCTCCTTGGACGGGAGGGCGGCGGAAAACACGTTCGTTTCTGTGATGACAGTAAAAATCGATCGTAAATTTCGCCCTCAGATAGTTTTCGCGTTTGACTACTGAGGTTCCCAAGGTCGCAAACCTTCCTTGCCAACTTTAAAAACACTCATGAAAAAGTAATTTGACTTGACCACGATTCGAACCCGGATCTACCAATTGCCAGTCAGGTGTGTGCCGGATGGTCCGAATCCCGGTCAGGTCAAATGATTTTTTTCATGGTAAATTTCACCCTCTTCGGTGTATATGAAAATGCTCAGCTTGTTATTATAATTAACTTGCTATCCTTCTCGGGCGAACAATCCAAGTTTTTAAATAGTCTTCTTCGATAGGTTGTGAAAAATATCAGCGTACTTTGCTGCTAACTATTGATCGTAAATACTGTCGTGAAATGCTCTGCCTACACTTTCCCACCACCTCAAGTTAAATGGTTAAATGTAATTATATTGTCAATGTTGTTTGTGCTGCCCTCTCCCCTCTGCTCCTTAGCCAATGCCTTCCACTCGAGCCTTCCCATCCTTAGCGTCACGCTTTGCGCAGGCGGCTGTCGCCATGTTTCGCTACTACAGTATACTGCAGGTGTTGGGGATGAGGAAGATGAGGGTTATGTCACGCCAAGTCTGAGCTTGTACCCGTGTTCCCTCTTCCTGCAGCGCGAAACCTTCAGTCCTCTTTTTTTTCGAGTTTTCCTTTTAGTATTTCTTCCCTAATGGCGGCATCTTCCCGCTTCCCATGGCATCTTCGAGTACTTTCATGGTTCTATTCCCGGCCTTCTGATAGAGCAATATCAAAACTAATACTCCAATTACTTATCTCAAGGGATGTTGACCAGATTTGTAGAAGATTCACTTGCTGAATCAGCCATAAAAATCTCTAAAAGCTCAAAGTCTCATCCGTAAAATTTAGTTGAGAAGGAGTTATGAATTTTTGTTTCATAAAAAATAACTAAATTCTGAGAAGAAATTCTAGAAAAATTACTTCTCTTTTCAGGTAATCAGTTTCAAAAGAGTGTTATCAGCATGTCGATAGTGTATGATGATGTAAGTCGTATTGTATCAAATGAAATTTTTCAATGAACTTATTGAAGAATATTTTTGCTTGTTAATTTGGGGCGTTGAGAATGAATCATTTAGCTGAAAATCATTATAGTTGTTGGAAGAATCAGCATGTCGTTTTCTGTCGGCAGTAAATTAATTTAAATTTGTTCAATATTTTCGTAGCCATAAAATCCAAAGAACCTATGACGGTCACATAAAATACTTCTCTACTAGTATTTCAGTATCTCTTCAATTGGAATTGTCTGATTTTTACGTTTTATCCATAATTTCAAAAGTCATGACTATGTCGCAAATTGCCTTTGAACTTGGCTTTATGGGTATCTGCAGAAACTTGAAACTTCTTCCAAAGTCTTTGAATTGCTGCGTTAACGAATCGAATCAATTCTAACTTTTTATGAATGCTCTTTTTCCTTTTGGCATGAGTGAATTTTCTCAGCATGAAAGCTTATCACGTTGCATTTTTTAAAGTTTGAAAGTTTTGCTTTTTCAAAGCAAACTTTTTCATGCTGAAATGTTCATAATTATTGACCAGTATCTGCAAATTTTCTGCAAACAGGAACAAATCTCCGGTTTATAAAATGCAATCAGAAATCAACACCTGTTCTTCCTAATCAACTTACTCATCTGATGAAATCGTATATTAAACTAAAATATTTTTCTAATGGCCGAATGGATGAATATGATATATGAATAAGTTTGAATGGATTTGGGAAATTGAGATACATTGATTATTCCTTCAGGACATAATTTAATAGACAAATAAAAAACTTAAGATGTCTAATGCATTTACATTCGTACCACCGAAGGTGCAAGAATATCCCATCTGAATGGGTGCTGTGACATAATTTTAGACAAGCGAATTGTGGGGATAAAATTTCCATCAATAAGTGATCAATATATAAAAATACAAAGTTACACAATAGGAAATCACACGAGTGTTATAATATTTACGTGAATTTAACAGAAGGCTCGTATTTGCTTGTTTTAAAACTCGAAATAAATCGTCAAATCCTTTATGCTAACCTCAAAGCATGCTTGAAGCATGCAATTTTTAATAAGCCTATTGGGTGTAATACTTCGTACGACATGTAACTCGCCGCCTCGTAATCCTTGTAGAAGAGGCAAACTTTTTATATTCTTCTCCTAGTAAGATTCATAACTTGCACAAACATCAACTATCGAATCCAAACATATCATATACCTGCATCGCAATTTAAGTCTCTTTGCTGGTAAAAATGTCAACTAGCGAAGGAAAAAGTTACTTGTAACCCTCAATGCAAAGGTTCTCAACTTGCTCTAATATCAACTTTAGGATGCAAAACTTTCATGTACATCTCAATGTCAGGTTCTAAACTTGCACAGACATCAATTCAGTTACGCAAACATTTAATATATATGCATGCCTCAATGAAGAGTTATTAACTTCACTAGCATCAACTTGAGTAGGCATAACTTTTCCGTGTCTGTCATATTTGAGGATACCTCCATTTTAAACGTTTGATTTCCACTCATCTGACAGAACAGTTGGTCGATAATCGCTTCCACAACTAGGACGGCGGCTACTCAGTCCAACTATTGAACTCCACCACTATCAATGGCGAACTCGTATGACAGTAGGTATGATACACGTCCAAGTCAACCTTCCTAGTGAACTCGTATAGAAGTCAATGCCAGTGTGTAATCGCCACTTTACAATCCTCTCGTGAGCGAGCTCTTCGATGTTAGCAAGGGAAATAATAGATTGGAAGTCTGCTGTCAAAATGTCTTAGGATTGCAGAATAATGATGTCTTTCACTAATCTAATCGATCGCGCATGTGGTTTAATTTTCATGTCACCCACTGCATTCCGTAATATTGTTCCGCTTCGGGGTTTAGCCGTGTGAGGTTTCAACCTAACCACCGAACGGGCATATGCGTGCTTGACTGCACCGAGCAGACGAGGCGACTGACTGGGAGTTGCTGCGGAAGGGGAAGAAAAGTGCAAGGAGATGGAAAAAGCAGCGAATGGATGGCTCTGCGGGAGAGTGGGACGTGGATGACGGAAGTGATGGACGGAGCGGCCGACAGATGAACGGCTTTATTTTCGGGAATAATTGAAACCATCAGGGACCCAGCCCTTCCCCCTTTTCGCGTCCAGTCCTAGAAAAAAGACGGGAAGAGAGAGAAAGAGGGAAGGATCTCGGCGTGTGGCTCGGGGGAAGGGTTTTAGGGGTACGAAGGGATGGCAGGAGTGGAAGAAGGGATTAGCATGATAAAGGAGCTCCCCTCGGCGTGGGGAGGTGACCTAAGAGGGCTCCCCGAAAGGAAATGAGGCGCCGGGGGTCCGTGGTGAGGATAAGCGGGGAGCGAAGGTGTCGGGTGCCAGCGGCTGGCGAGGGGGCGAGGTGGTGGGCGGGCCTCTGCAAGACGGCGGGCGTAAGGGGTTAGGGTCGCGAGGGACCCTCGGAGGGTGAGTGGCAGGGGTGTGGGGCCCAGCAGCGGGGCTGGAACAGCGCGGAAGGCGTCAGCGGGAGAGGGAAGAGTTGTATCCGAAGATGGGCTAGTTTGGAGGGGAGCGTGAAAAAGTCTTGTTGGCACAAGTTGGTTGTGGGTAATATTGGTAGGGGCAGTAGCAAAAGTAATTTTTTTTAATGCTTCGGAAGTAGAGTTTATTCAGCACCTTGATTTCATCATATTTTCATGGATCAGTTAATTTTTTCTTCAAAATATAGTCACAATTTGCATAACTAGTGCGGTGTCTTCAATTGAATACTACTGACAAGTGTTTAAATAGAGAAATAAGACAACTAAGAATGAAGACAATAGTGCAAAGCCCATGCTATATGCGAAGGACCTCGAAAAATTTACAATATCATATAGTACTTAAAAAGGACACTTTGATGGAATCAAAAACAAACTTTGTAAATTTTATAATTGATTTTATTCACTACGACCGGTTTCGACGCATAGGCGACATCTTCAGGTTGATACCTGAAGATGTCGCCTATGCGTCGAAACCGGTCGCAGTGAATAAAATCAATTGTAAAATTTACAAAGTTTGTTTTTGATTCTATCAAAATGGAATTTTACAAAGTAACGCCTGAGAGTATCGAGTTCATCAAAGGACACTTTTTAGGCCCAGATTTATAATACTAAGTTAAGTACCTTCGAATCAAAAGTATATCTGTTTTCCCAACGATAACTCTGGCGTAAACTAACGTCAGATATAATGCAAATTTTTAACCAAAACTCTCAACTATTAACATCAAAATGGCCTAAATGCTTCGTAATATTGCGGTTAACTTAAACTTTACATCATATAACTGGGCCTTAGTGCGCTAAAAAGTATCGAAGAACTTCTTAGGAGTCATAGACCAGACAAACATTGTTAAATCTCTTCAAATTATGATGGTCAGACCCCACTTTATTTGAATGTGGAATAAAATTATCCTATCGAGACTCATTGACTCCAAGAATAGATTATTTTTACTTTCAGATATAACTTACTTTTTCTTCGCAAATATTTAAAAAAATGCATTTTCGATTATACATAATATGGAGGTGGTGCGTACAGCTAGGTGATTCGTGCGACATATGCATGCTGATTGTGAAGAGAGCCGGAATATCTGGGAACATTCGGGGAATATTCCGGGAATATTGTGAAGAATTATTATTGAACCATAGGTTTCCATGGATGGCTAATGTGAATCCTGGTGGTCACTATCTGTCAGTGTCCTGTACCTAAAACATTATTAATAACACGCGTCTATTGCTTCAAGTGACTCCACCCAAGAAGCAGAAAATGACGTGTTATTGCGAGCAGGTTCTCTTCATCCATGGTTCTTTTCACTTCAATGTCCTGAAATAAATTGATCCCTATGCTAATCGGTAAGAATATTGCGTTATGATTCTTGGTAGAAAAAAATGAATATCCTAGGACAATAAAATCTTCGAGAGCTTGGAAAAAACATGTAAATCCATTAAAAATTAGAGTTTTTTTCAACTGTCTTTTTTAAATTGGTGATGATTTTAAGTGCCTTAAATAACTATTCTGCCTATTATATCAATAAGGTACCTGAAAAACATTCCCGTGATCCATTTATATTATAGTCCAATCATGATTTTTGGATCTTATGAAATATTCTTCCATATGAGTAGGGCTGTAACGTGGCTAATGTTATGTTTTCTTGATCCAATAACTAAAAATTAACTTTCCTCTTAAAATGTTTAAAGTTATATTTTCATGTAATAGCATTCAACTCATTACATTAAATGTTCTTAAAATTAAGGCATTCCCGAGTTTGTATTGGGAATGCGTCACTTTTCAATGCGTTGGGAAACAGCTACAAAAGAAGTCACTTCTTTTTCTAGCTGTTTCCCAACATTCTTCACTATGTCTGGACATTAACTGTCTATAAATATTTTTGCTGGATTAATACCTGTTCTCTTTTGTGTTTATAAAATTACATTTTACAATACTTGCGCATTCCTCCCTACGATATTTGGCGTTAACACACTCCTTTTTAGAACTTTCCACTTATTTCGCACCTTAAAGGAAATTCAATTATGTCAATTTTTCATAAATTCACTTAAATTTAATCGTTTAAATTTATTCCGTTCCTATCCCTTTTAATTAAAGGAAAAGAAGTTTCATTTGCTACAGGTCTTCTTCAGTGGCACTCTCAGACTGTTCTCACTGACGTGAACGCTTGTTAATTTTCGTTTCATTGTGGTACAAATACTTATGATGAAGTTAAAATATTTTCGACCAATTTAAGTGTACCACGTACCTAGCGATTTGTTGGAAATTATAAGTGTGGAAATAATTAAGGCCTGAGGGTTATCTAATTGTGCTACCGCGAATTTGGTTGTTGGATGTTTGGACACATTTTGAACTATATTTAAACAGTCTAGGTCAGATCCAAGAATTTCGGTTGGGATAACGGTGAACTACCCATCTATTTTTTCCGGAGCTTAACATTTCGTCAAACGATAGCGTTGGCGGTTCGTGCTGGAGACAGTCGGGCGTTAGGCCGGATCACGTTTAAGTCAGGCGTAATTCGAGAAAAACGAAAGGCTTCTTCGAGCAAAGGAATCGCAAATCGGTCGCTTTGATCCGCGGCCCGCGTCTTCACATGTCTCGGGATCCGCGGCGGAAAATCGTGGCAGAATGGAAATACTGAACGGCAATGTATGGCTCCAATCTATATCCACCCTCCTAATTCGGAGAAAAATGCCGTTTCTCGAGATATATACATGCAGAGAGAGAAGCGGCGTACCCTTCTCCACTCTTTCGGCGTGCACATTCGAATTCATTTCCGTGTACATTCTTTCATTTTATTGAATTTTTATAAGGAAACGCATTTTCCATTCACCGATCTCAACTCCCCCCCCCACACCCCGTACTCTCTTCCCGGAATCTATTTCCCAGAATTCCGCCGTCTCTTCAGAATTCCTTTGAAAATCTCGAAACGATCCCACTCTACCTCTTCTTCAGATCCATCGCTTTCACGGGCGAAAAAATCTTTCTCCCCCCTCGCCATTGGGAGCAGCCTCCTCAATCCACTACACCTCCTGCCTTCATCCCTCCCCCCCCATTCCCTTAGCAACCCCACAAGCCGTCCCCCCGCCCACCCACACTACCATTCCCCCCAATTTTATTTCCATTTCAACCCTATCCGGCCATCACAACCCCTATGTGCCCTCTTCAACCCCCGAACCTCCTGTGCTTATCGCTCCACCCCCGCCTCCAATCCTTTATGAAATAACCCCCTCCCTTTCACTGATTCTTCCTACTCTCCTCCCATGTATTCCCTCTCTTTTCCTTGTAATCTTTTTACGGGCAAGATGGAACAGCCTATCTCCTCCGTTCCTTTCTCGCCTCGTCTCTTTATCCGAACACCTTCAATTCCGATGTCTCTTACTGGCAAATTACAGAGGCTGAGAACCTGAGCGAGGGTTTATCTATGGGGCTGCAAAGGACAACTTATATTCCCTTGTCTCCAGTTCAACTTAAGTATCCCCAATTATCCGACCATTTTGTCCATCGTCCCTATTACTTTCTCTAGGTATTTATTTCATCATTGGCTCGTTGTCACTCAACAAGGTTCTTCTTCCTCATCCAAAAAATCTATCAATCAGGAGTATTTGAAGGACCATAATCTTTCCACTATTGTTGGGATGAGACGTGAATTGAGAACACTGCAGTATCCCCCAGCAAACTATTATATTCTACACGATCAACGGTTTCCTTGCAAAGGAACATCATCAGACAATTACGAGTGAATGCTTAAGGCTTTAATTTGTGGTACTGATTCAAATAGAATGATTTCTCACTTTGTGAATTCCTCACATAGGCCACAATGTGGTGTTGATCACGTCAATTGCTGCTTTGCATGATGAAAGCAACATCACCCTATGATATTACTTTTCACCGTAGCCATGGTTGTGAGCAATGAAATAGATAATAGAAATTGTCGTACTTTTAGTTCAACTTTTATTCCTTGGATGAATTAATATCATTAAGTTGCGTCTGAGATTTTCAAATTAAGTCAATCATCATCCTTCCTCCGGCAGGTAAATTTTCATGTTAGAAAACTCCTTCAATATCCTTATCTACAAAAGAATGATATGAGAATTAGGCAGAAAACTGAGGCGTTTTGATTTCTTCAACGTCAGTATACGCGGAAGGTATTGCTGCAATTTCAAGTAATGGAGCAATTAAAAAACCGGCTGATTTTACTGTAATTGATTTGCGTTTTCAACATAAATACACTCTTTTACCAAAACTTATTGCAATCTTTGATCCACAGTGTTTCTCATCACCAGTACAATACTAGTGTAAATAATTCGTACCTCATGCTATATTTTTGAAAATAAAAATTCTTGATATATGGTGTTATACTAAAAATATTCCTGGGGTGTGAAGGATACCATCGGCTCATTAAAAGCCTCTAAATATTCCTTTAATTACGTCAATTGATCCTAACTATCGTCAATAGCCTTCGCTTCATATTAGACTAGACATAAGTTGTCACTTATTTATTCTTCCTATCTGACATGTCGAGTTGAAGTCTAACAGCATTTTAAGTTTCCTTACCTACGAATGTATTGGGTTCAAATAAGTCTAACTCAAAATTTTTAAATCCCGTTGATTTCAATGTTCATGGGAGTTATACCACTTTTTCAAGTAATGAATCTGAACCAAATTACCTTGAAAAGATTTGTTCCCTAAAGGAACATTCTATGAGTAATTAATTTTCATTTTCAGATCCACATGTATTTATTTCCAATTCCAGCCATATATATATATGTAAAATGACCGCATTTTAACTAAGAATGCCTAGTAAAAAATAATACATAAGCAGGTTACGTATGTGTAAAGTAAATTCGTAAACATCGTGATTTACTTATTAATGTAACTAATATCATAACGTATTTAGTAATAACGCATTTTTGTTATCATATATGTTAGTTTTTTTCCTCTCATTACCATCTAAGCTTTGGAAAGATGTAATACAAGTCACTTACAAGCCCAAGAACAAAGACCCAAAGCTATTTGCTCACTCTTTTTGCTCTACCAGGCTAGCCGCACCTAACTGCTGCGAAACGTGAATCACAAACGTAGAGGCCTGTATATCCTCAGTATAATCACCCTACCTTTGACTTTTAGCCTACCTTTGATTTCCTAGAGCACGAGCGGCACCTTCGTCGCTTCACCCGATTCATTTACGTGTTGTGTTAAATTTTCCCGAGGCAACTACTTTGTCATGGGTATAAGAATGCTGAAGCAATTTCTTTTTCACATTACATACGAATGCAATTACAAAATCACGTTCATCAGAGCTCTGCAAAGGTTTTAAATCTTACAGACTTTTTTTAAAACCCAGAGGGAATTACAGAAAACTTTATAATTAAAAGAACTTCAAGACCGTGTCTTGAAGGTGGGATAATTTGTTTGCCATAGAGTCTATCGCTTTGACAAGCATCATTGGTTAAACGAGATACATTGTGAAGCAAGCAAAAATGTTTGCTTCGCAAACAAGGAAAACTATAATGAGTGTCGCTTTGATGCCATCGTATGGTATACTGAAATAAACCTTTCAAAAGATTGTATGCATCAAAAGGGCGATCCTGTCAATGTGATACTCAGAACTCCGGCCTCCCATCCCTAGTTCCCGAGTTATAATTCCAATGCTGGCGGAAATGTTTCAGTGGAATTGAAATCTTGCTAGGGTAGGGATCTACCAAGGATCCTGGCGAGGTGAGATGGGACATTATCTTATGGACACTTAGCGCCATTACCTTGGAGCCCGGAAGCATATTTCCAACTTTACAGTGGTTTGAGTTGAAGTTAAGCCAAGGTAGTTCATGCAAAGAGCTTTTCTATCTGAGTATAACTTTAGGTTGTGCAACACATTGCAGTAATACCGTAAGGGTCAGGAATACGATTTTTCATATCCATGAATCAAATGGGGCTGTGGGAACTAATGAGAGAAATTTTCCAAGAATTTAGTTCAATTTATATATACTTTCCTCAGAACTGACTCCCGCAGGTCTACAATACCCCATAAAAATGTCATTAACAGGAGTTTTCTAGATTCATAAGCGGACATTCTCATCAACGGGTATTACGATGCTTACGAAACCATAAATAGAATCGCTCCTTTGCACTAAAGACTACCTTAATATTGAGTTGACAGTTGGCGAATTCTCTTTGCGGAATTGAGGAATAATAAAATAGTAAGAATAATGGGTATTCCATGCTTTTTTTAGTACCTCGATTGGTTTCAACGTTATTTGCCCGTGTTTAGAGGTTTAATTACAAGAATCTTAAGACAACACCCTTTACACTCTTTCTTTCCTTTAGGCTAGTGGATTGGGGTTGCTTTTGAAGGAAAGCGGGAGGATATTATAACACACTATTGTGGATGATTGAGTGATTAACAAGCTAAAAAGAAACAAGTTTACGGTCACTATAGTGAATTTGCCATCAATATTTTCTGGTACTTACCAATTCAGGGTTGAAGGATGGTAAAACGTACAAATGTTTACTTTTACCATATGATGTACTTAGTACTGATAGGTACATTTTAGGGGAAAACCCTGATTCTAGGTTAATACTTGAAACTTGCATGGCAAACGCAAGGCTCTGTTATGGAGCATGTCACTGTTTCAACCCGAAGCCTAGACTTCAAATTTAGCGTAGATTGTGGAGCGTATATGTAGTAGTGGAATACGAGAATTCTGAGAGAGGAATACTACCATAAAAAGGCTAGCCTTAAAGTGTAGTATGGTTTAAGTGTGATAGAATGTGATGCTAATGAAATCAAGTGGATAAAAATAATTGATGAGTAATTTCCCACGATTAAAATATTGAAAAATAAATCTTGATGCGATATATATTCGGTTGAGGCAGTAAATCATAATGACATATTGAAAAAGACGTCTTTAGACTGTTTGAGAATTTTCGGTTTGAGTGGATCTTTTTCACATTATTTCTCCTGTTTGAAAAGTATTTAGACAAGTATTCCGTAAAACTTCCCATGGAATATACATTGCCTTATAGTAGTGCTAATATGAGCAGTTACGAATCAAACTTGACGGATGGGCTGTTAGTTTTATATTAAACCAGTTCTGTCAGCTTCAGATCAGTAGGTACCTATATGTATACTGCATAGTCTCCAATTTACATATACTGCAATTTTTCTGAGATAAGGTGCATGGCTATACAAAAGCATTACATATTGAGACTCGCTTCCTTTTTTCCGTCTCCGCCATCGGATTTTCATAGTCAGGTATGGCAAACACGCGAATAAATTTCACCCCACCAAGCCGTTGTGAACCGTAGAGGATATTTTCGCACGAATGTCCACAAAAAGAATCTAAAACAGCTCGTTGGTTTTTATGAATGCCACGTGAATTCAGATCCAAACATTTGCACTCGGGGGATCTGAGATATTTAAACGAAAACGCCGCGCTTTGAAAATGTTGACCATGCCTAACGAAGCTGTCTGCCGGAGCAGTTGGGCGTGAAAATGGTCGACACTCTTAACCGTGGCTTCCCAGTTCGTGCGATGAAAATATTCGAGCCGTAGACTATTTTAGAAACAAAAAGCACGCCCTCATCCCATGTTTGTATTTTTAGTGGAGCAATTTCCCTAAGCTCGGGAATTTTCACGGAAGCTCGGGGGTTTTTATATCCGGCGGCTTTAAGGAAAGAGGACGTCTTACCACCACCCTCCACACACCCTCTTATGCGTCGTCCTCAGCGGCACGCTCCCCTACTCCGGCTCTGGGAGAAAGAAAACACGAAGCGATATGGGCGGAGGACAAGTCGGAAGTGGAGAGTAGACCGTGGGGGGTGCGTAGGAGTCTTGGAAAATGTTTGGAAATTAGAGGATGGTTTGGGTTGGCTTTTATAGCGGTCCGTATGTGTATGTAAATGCTACCTTACATGGCTCTCGAGTATATCAGTTGCATGAAGCAGCATTGAAGTTACAAATTTCAATATTGAAAACAAGTTTGCTGGCAAGTCTTGGAGCAATGATAAGTGTACCTAACATGCGACGTCAGCATCATCGTGTTCGCGACTGACGATGAATTTACAAAACCAGTCCAAATTGCACATTGCATTGCGCTGGTTACATGGTTACAGCAACATTAAATGGGAAATTGCCATCCAAAAATTTCCGATGTGAAAAAATTAGTTTTTTTTTCGCATGGTTATTTAAAAAGGCTCCAACGAATAATGACTGTTGGGTATAGCTGCTATTTATAAAGTACGCCATGATTCAAAACACTCTTCATCACAGAAAATCAGATTTACCATCCTTTTAAAACAGCATTACCTTTTACTTAAATTTGTTTTTCAAAATTCTGAATACAGAACTTATTTTATTACACATCAACTTCATACGATCCTTTAAGGGCAAAAGAGGTTGATAGTTATTTTTTTATCACATTTTAATCAGGTGCGCAGAAGCATTCATCTATCTGTACTCTGTGCTGTGCATGTATAGGGCGAGTCTAGCTTTAGTTTTGTTCCACTAGATAACTGCACTCGGGTCTTTTTTAATTCGTTTTTTTAAGCGTCATTTTACAAAAAGTGGCATTTTTGGCTTACACCATTCTTGCTGTATACGGCACATATAATTCTCCTGTTAGTACCAGGAAGTATGTGGATGCATGTACTAGGCGGATGTAGTAGTGCTGTATCATAGTGAATGGGTGTGCTACGGAATGAAAATTGAAGTGAGTGATGGGTTGTGCGTTAGAGGGTTGGTGGGGACTCCAGCTGGAAAAATACTCCCCCCTTCCATTCCACGGAACCAACGGTGTTTACTCCCACCCAATACCAACCCTCCCCCTCCTACTTTCCACCCGCCCCCCCATCCCGAAAACCCTTCTGTTCTCCGCCTCCACAAACCCTCAAGTTGTTTTTGGGGAGTGCCTCAAGCAGAGGCTTGGGTGCTTCCGATGGAAAAGCCTCCCACACTCGCCGGCACCCTCCGCTTACTTCCTGCCGTGTTTTTTAAAGCCACCGCCGTCGATGGCTCTCCGCTGTTTTGCGCGCGGTGATGCGTCGCACACTTTCGAAGCGACCTCTTCAAGGGACACGTCGCACGCAGCGTCGCGTTGGAGAGGCTTTGGTCGGGGGGATGGGTTTTTGAAACGGGGGATATCACATCACCCACATCCGCGTGAAATAAAAGCATTCAAAAGGGTGTATGCTTGAAGCGAGACCCTTCACATTACTCTCGTACTACGCCTTCACTCTCCTCATTAACTCTCATGACGGTAGCTCTAGATTAGGATGGATGTCACACTGAAGAAAAGTAAGAAGTATTTCCTCGAGAGTACGCCTTTAAAAACGACCACTTGTGTACTATGTATTGATTTTTATGTATGCGTATTTTATCGAGAGTTGGTCAATGTTTTTGAAAAAATATCAACTTCCTTTTGCCAAATTTTCGCATCATCAGGCCCGGTCTCGGTGGCGGCGGGGTAACGTCCTTGCCTTCTAACCCAAAGGTCGCGGGTTCGATTCCCGCCTGGGGAGGATTTTTCACTTCCCAGGGCATGGTTTAGTGTGCTCGTTCATTGTTGAATGTTAATACCCCGATGTAAAGGCCAATGAGAGCTGTTTTTGGTGGTGAATAAATAAATATATTCGGGCAAATTAAATCATCATCAGGGCTATAACACAATGTAAGGATTGATTGAATTTAATGTGTTATTTGGAAACAGTATATATTCGCGAGAACTCAAGCAACGATGCTTGATTTTCTTATCTTGATCATATATACTTGATTGAATGTTTCTATTTTTCAATTCACGACAGTTTCAAATGAAATGCTGAAGGTAACTTCCTATTAAAGAAATTCCAGGGGCACATTTAAATTTAATGTTGTTCATTCCCCAATTTGTAGCTTTTGGATACAAATTCTAGAAATTGCTTGCTCATTTGCCATAAAATGTCGTTGTTTGAATTTTATATTATATTTTTCGATAATTTTGTGCCAAAAATGTATAAGTATGCATCTTAACTGCGAATCTGTTGAATAGCCCTACCTAGTTCCATGGGAGAAACATTAGATAAGAACTGAATTGCTTCGATAAATAATTTGAGGGTCTTCCGCTAAGATCATATGGTGGAGCCTAGTTCGGTGAGTAATTGTGGAAATCAAGACGTGTTTACACTTTCGGAGCCATTCTATAGGGCAGCAAATCATATAAATTTCTTGCATTCTGATGATTCACAGAAAGGCTTCTATTCTCAGACTGTAGGCCTCTGCAGTACAACGCCCTGATGTGGGTTTAAATGATGCCTATGTTTCCTTTTCCTGGATATATCATGTTATACACTGTGAAAAAGGAGTGATAAACTTGATCTGATGAAAATCTGATGCCTTGACAGTATTTCGTCAACTTGTGAATTTTGTATGGGTATTATGTCAGGCGGGGTCTGAAATGCAAATACATGGAGCCATGTTATAGAATTCAATGTCTATTTTAAATTGACCAAAAGCTTTATATTTGTGCCTGTGGTCACTTCAGTTACTCCATCACAAAGCTCGCGGGAGTGCAGATGAAAACATTGGCATAAAAACCCGTTATGTTATCACCATGCATCTTTTGATTTCTCCATCTATTTTGATGGCGTCATGACTTTATGGTGATTTGATTTCCGACACAAAGGATTTTAATGCGTTCAGCAAGCATGACTTGTGCTGTGGGTCCAATTACTCCCTGCGCTTGTATGCACTGACGAAGAATGGTGAGCCATCAGCTTGGAAGGGTCTGTATACACTTCCCAGAGAATGTTCCGGTCACTTCTTATTTATTGCATTTGTGCTTTGGGAGCTAGATGATTGCGGAATTATATGTTAGCAGGTTATCGCAGCATTAGGTCGTGGATATCTGATAACTGCAGTCTTCCGGGTTCTTATCATGTGTGTTAGGTTTTTAAACCACAGATTTGGGAACATTTCATGTCTAGAATTTCATCTAAACTGCTTTGAAAAACGAAAGAACGGTTGCTCACATGCTTGAATAAATTAATTAGTAATGCTTAATGGATAGATCAACAGTCTTAAATAAATAATTGGTACATTTTGCGTGAACAAGTAAAATTTTCATCACAAAACTACGCAACGCAAAACAAATGTTCCATCAGGAATGAAAATCCTTGATCATCAGGAATGAAAATCATTGATTATTTATATATGAAATATAATAAGTGAATAATAAGTTAAGATCAGAGGAAATGAAAACAATTCCAGCTCTTCAAACCTGTTTTTAGTCTGAATCTTAAGTCATTAAATTAGATAATAGTCTTATGATGCGTCGATAGTTGGTGCCACATTATTGTAGATATTTGAATTTGTCGCATAGCTAGAAGAATTAACTTTTCCTGTCACTTTGACGACCATATTAAAAGTTGTTGCTTTCGCTACCATTTGGGTCGTAACATGCATTTTGCCGACGCCGACACTTCGGAACAAACGTGTAAACATCCGTGTTCAGAGTTTTATATACTGTATGACGTAACACAAGCCGACGATGACGGTTATCAGTCTATAATTCCGTCATCTGCGTTTGGCCTCAGCTCAAGCGGAAACCGCAGTGTCGCAAAGGAATGATTCTATTGCTCTTTGACGTCAATTGACCTCTCGAATAAATTAACGAGGAAATAGTTTTTTATCGGTTGAGCTGGGTGCGTTCATGAGTCACCATTGAAGACTCGTTGCACGTGTTTTAAATCGCTCTTCTGAATAAAACTAACTCAAGACTTGTAACTAAAGTTTGAGTTGAAACATGAAACTTGAAGAAATTATAACACCAATGTAAGTTAGAACAAACATTATGTATTATTACGAAACTCCAAAAAAAATATAACATGAAGCTGTCTGATAAGTGAACGAAAAATCGTCATAGTAATCCTAAGAATGATTGACTGCGGCTCCTTCCTCCATTCTCCTTCCAGCTATACGATTTTCTCCTTCATACGCTTTTATTTTAATAAATTCGACTGTACCTGGCGTTACGTGGTGGAACAACATTTCAGTAATTAAATAAAACTGCAGTAGTAGCATTTAATGTAAGTGGACAGTATTACGACCTAAGGAGTAATGACCTGATGATGACGCCATATGCGTCGAAGCACGTGTAGTGTAATATTTTACTTAAAATATAAGTGGACAGTACTATTACTGCAGTTTAATTTATTCCCTTTTATTTTTATATTCGTCAAAAGTAGGTATCCTTTCATTCACCGTTTCTTTAAAAATATTCCCACCGATTTTTCCTTCTTTCATAGCTATAAAATTGGCTGGCGTGTCTTAGATTGTGTCCAACAAGTTTGTCTCATCTGCCTCACAATTTTCATAAAATATGTTTTCTACCATTATCTTCGTTCAATTTTTAAATTCGTGATTATTTCCGTCCAATTGCTCTAAATCCGTTTCTGTAAAACCACATTTCAAATTCTCACAATTGCCATTTTCCCTTCTTCAGATATTGTCCAAATTTCACTGCCACGTAAAAGTATGTTTCGTCCGCCAGGTTTTCACGTTGGCTCATTTTGTTCCTAGATATCGTTTATGTGAATTATTTTTAAGAATTTCTTTAAAAAATTTAAATCGTTTATGTAAAAAAAATCGTTATGGAAACGTCTTTTCCCTGCCTCCTCGGCCTATGCAGTTTCAAAAACCCACAGTAGGAGCGAGATGCGTTGAAAGTACCGCAGTCCTATCTGTCTTAATTATTGAGACTTTTCCGATTTCTATGTCTTTTTGTGTATTGAGGGATTCTTTTTGTTATTTTAAAGCCTTCATGAGTAGAATTTCCGGTTTTTGTCGAAACAATTTTCTTGGTAGAAAACTTTTTACACTATATTTTCCCGTTGAACCATTTTACATACTCAATGATTCAGATAGAACTTGACATATTAAAAAGAAACATTATTTTATTAGGCAATGGAAGCTCATATAATCCATTTAAAATGAAAAACAATGGTAACTTTCCACACTCAATATATTTTAATAAGTTAATTCTACTTTAACAAGTTAACCAACCATGGTTTCAGCACATAATGCCATTATCAAGGTACCAATTTTCACAAACCTCCACCATATATACCCAGGAATGGAGGCACTAGGGTATGGGAAGACATGGGGTGGGAAAGGGGGGGGAGGGGAGGGGGGAGTGAAACACAGAAAAACCGTAATGGTGAAGGTCAGACAGCATGATCATTGGGCTGTCGGACGGAAGGGAGAACAAAGCTACTATAAATAAAAAAAGAGTAATTTATTTTTTCTTTATTTTAGCAGCTGTTAGGAGTACGAAGTAAATATTGTAATATTAATAGTGAAAAAGTGCATTTATACGAATTCTCACAATCAGTAATTAACTATGTATGAATATGAACACTTATATATAAGTGTTTAAATATACTCACTTTTTTCACGCCGCACGGTGAGAAACCCAACTGAACAGAAAGTTTCATTTTTCGATTTTGTAAAAAGTGTCGCGGTAAGTAAAACATTCATTTTCTTAAATAGATGAGAAAGTATGTGAGCTATACAACGTTACATTTCTGATGCGATCCATGTATTAGAACGTTCTAATTTTTTAAATAAGTTCTCCCTAGAGTGCGTAGCCGTAGCACATCCTTTTGAAAACAGCTTCTGATTCTTTGAATATATCTCGAAAAGTGGCTGTGGGTGATATTTTGGTATCCTTGGAAAGGTGAGATATTTTCTTCATGATGAGGTAAAATCCGTCCAATTGTTTCCGAGCATTAGGATGGTTGCATGGGATAGCAGTTGAAAAAGTAAACAGAATGCTTGTATGCAGGAAACATACGGGTGTTTATTACTTTTCCTTTTGTTCTATGTAATTATTCTGAATACTTTCGTACATAATTTGTTGCTTAATTCTTGCTTCAGGGTTTGTCGTAACACTGTCGCTGTAAACGCAACGCAGATGAGCCAAGCGTTTCAGTTGATATCTGTGCGACGCTTGAAGGAAAGGACCACCACAAATTTTAACCCTCGGCTTTGACGTTGCGAATGCAGATTATGAGACCCTTTGTAGCGCATCAAGTCCTTCTTCCACCCCTCAATCCTCATCCAAACATGCCTCCCCATGTCAGACCCCCAGTACGCAGCGTGACCTCGTCGCTGGAAGGAGCGATTTTGTCGGGATGCAAATCAAAGGAGATCGAAGGAAGGTGACGAAATCCACCGTTTGCGAACCCCGTTCTGTATTTGTATGAGACATTGGTACTTCGAAGGGTCTGGAAGAGAAATAAGAGAGGGGATTGGGAGAAAGCTTTTTTATCCTCGATCGGGTAGGAGGAAGCAAATTTGGTGTTCGGAAGGGGATATGTTGAAGTAGGAACATGAGGGGGTTGTTGGGAGGGGTGAAGGAGGATGTAGGAAATGGCGCAGGACACGGTCGGCCTAGCTACGGATGGGACACGGACCCCCTTGCCCTTCTCCCTTTGCTCTTCCCCTGCGACCCTGTAGTCCTCAGACGGGTGTGGGCCAGCCATAGCGGTGTAACAGGAGTTTGGAATGGGGGTATCGGGTCTGTTGGGTGCAAGGCCCTGGCAAAACTGTGGCCCATGCACAAGGCCGCAGCTGACATGAGACACATTAGTAGCGTTCCGGGCCATTGAGCGTCGTTCCAGCCAGCGGTGACAATGGGGCAACGGGCGCAATACGGCGAGGGGTCCTCCTCTCTGTATTATCAGCAAAAGTGAGGCTGAATCATGTTTCAGTCCACGGGGGACGGGGTGATCAAAGATGTTGGAGGTGGATAATTGGGGGAGTAGTGTTTTTTTTTCTCACCCTTGCGATTTTTGATTGCCCGTGCGGGTGTGTTTTATCTTCCCTCGGGACGATAATCGCAGCTGTTCCATGTTTTAGCCTCGGGTGACGCATCGCCAAACTTTATTAAGGGGCATCGAGGGTGTTATTGCATTTCTAATTAATGCAGCTGCATATGTGGAGTCAACCTTGTTAATTTCATATATATATTTTACATATGAATTACAAATTCGGGTTTCAATAAATAGATGTGTTCGGTGGATTTTATTTCAAAATATTTAGAAATCAACCACTTTATGAGGAAGATATTGTTTGCATTTTAAATTTATAACTAAGAGTTAATTCAAAAGTATGCATTGTCCGTTTTTACACTCTAAATCGAATTTCAGATAGATTTATCAGAATAGGTACCATTTGTAATTTCTACCTGACGAGATACTTGACTGAATATTTCCTATTACCAAAGTACCTACTTGATTTCCGGATTCTGTATTAAATGCACTCGGATTACCTTGCATGGTTAAATTTGCATTCACACTCGAGAACAGTTCAGTGAATATGACGTGAAATTATGAATGAAGCGTTAAAGTTATTACAATTTCTTCCACGTAATAACTTATTTCATGGTATCTGATAATGCTGAGACAGTTTTCACTTCACAAATATATTATTATATTTGATAGAATGATAATTGAACACAGATGTAGCAATGGTCAGATAGTATAGAAAACGTCCAAATGACACACAAATAAACATACTTTTTAATTTATATTTTCTCGTCAAATGAATAATATGCAACGATCTTGTGGGAAAATTTCGTGTTTATGTGTCGTTCATCGCATGCAAATATTTTGATCAAGCCATCATTTTCTTATTTTTTTCTAAGCGTCGATAGCTTGGAATGTAAGCGCTGGATACCTTGTCGTCACGATACATGCACTATCGTTTAATGCATTCCAAGGTCGAGGAAGATGATCCTTTTTTTTGTTGGGCGGCGATCGCCACGGCACCGCACCCCGCTGAACACTAATTTTCGCTCGGTGGGGCATTGGGCACAAAAGTTGTCCGGACGAGGCTGGAGCGTGTCCCAATGAATAACTAGTCGTCGCACCGCGCTCAAGACCGTGACAAGCCACTCCCGTGTCGTACACGGCAACCCCGTGATGCAGCGGCGGCCGTCACGACGCCGCTACCGGCGCGTTAATTTTTCATTTTTCGTCCCGCCGCGTTAGAGAGGACCACCAGCCTTTTTAACAGCCCCCCTTCCCTACTTTCCCCGTTCTCTCTGTAGCTAGGCGTGGTATGCAGCCAGGGCCAGCCCCACAGCACTCGTAGATTCACGCGTCCAAATGAAAGGGTAAGGGGAGGGTAAGGGGTTAGGATCGGGAGGAGTGAGAAAAGAACCCCGCCGTGCGCATGGCTTGAGTCTGTGTGTATTCTCAAATAGAAGAGTGTGTATGTGTGTGGGATGAAAGAGAGAATCACAAAGGAGAAGTGGGAAGGGGTGATTGGCTGGGAGGGGTCGGGATGCAGATGAAAGATGATTTAGGTCAACGGGAAAGATGCAAGCTGCCCCTTCCTTCCCCTCGACCGTGACCCATCGCTTTAAATTTGAGAGCTTGGCGATATTACAGTGCATCGATTTCAATAAGTGAATATCTGCAATCTTACTGAGATATCCCTCTGCAATATTGATCCCTGGGATATGTGATGCACCGCTTAGAAATATTAAGAGACAGGTGACGTCGGGCGGTAGTGATTATCCTGCGATAACCAGCGAGATGCGATACATATTGGTACACGATACATCGAGTCTTTGATGGGATACAATTTATCACCCTCTGTGGAACTTAACGTCAATTTAGCACATGGAATACTACAGCTCTAATTAGAATCTCATGAGTATGTGCGACATTCTGGTATATATTTCGCACTGGAAGTTTCCCTATTAAATGTTGATTTGAATTTTACTGTGTTCTTTATTTGTCAATTTATCATAAGAAATCACCTGTATTATATCTCGTCACCCCAACGAAAACCTAGTCTCTTGCCTCGTGCAAATATGCCAGCTGTAATTTTTTACTTAATGCTGATTTCTATTTTTCTAGATGGGAATTAATGTTTTTCATTTGTCTTAGCCACTAAATAATATAGCATCATTCTTAAAAAGGTTGGTTGCATGCATGTTGGTTATTGTGTTTAGTTTTTTTGAAATCGTACTCACAGATGCACGTTTTTTTAAAGATAAGTTAAATTCTCAAAAAATAATTTGCTAGAAATAAATTTGTGAAGCATTATTAGCTTCCAGAAATATTGAACCCTTATTCAACCAAGCAAGGGATTGTCTTGAATTGTTTGTCACGAAGGGGTGGAAGACGATCCAGTTCCACTTCCACTCTTCGCGAGGAAAAAATTTCCTTGTTTATTCTCTTTCTCTCTCAGAAAGCTGTACCTTGAAAAAAAACGAGACGTTCAGAATGGCATAGAACATTGTGTTTCGGAAAAATTCAAATTAAAATTCCATTTTATTTATTATTCTCAGCGCCAAGTGTGATGAAAAATACGCAGACTTTGGTGCACATGTTCAATAAACTTCGTGATAAATACTGAAATATATAACTGATAAATAATGTCAAAATTTAAAGATAGTTCGTAGCTCTCCTCTGCTCTTTTGAACGTACGCGTGTACTTAGACATCGTCAAAAAAATCAGTGGGAACCCACCGTTAAGGATTTTGGATGAGTGTTTCTCTATAAGTGTATATAATTCAAAATCATGTCTTTATTTGTGAATTAAACTTTCTTTCAATGTGTTTTAATACGTATCTTATCTTTATTTTCAGGTAAGATTGAACGTTAAGCTTCTTAGAACTCTATATGGCTGAGGTGAGTAATTACGATCATTTACAAGCGTTACGTAAATGTTCTGCCCTTGCTTTATGTAAATAAATTAGTTAATCCAGTATTTCGTTAGCCTTGTATCGTAATTTTTACTACGTAGCTTATTTTCACTTTTCATCCGATGGACCGCTTGAGATATTATGAAACCTTTCTATATATGATGCTGAAGAAAGCTGAAATAGAGCCTGCTACGAGTGAAGCCAGATTCTGTATAATTATTCATCATAAGTTCAAATTCAAACTAAAAAAAAACACTAATAGGTCTCAAAATTTTCATATGTTAATTTACGGCTTTCATTGTGGTTTTAATGTTATTTATACAATATAGTGTCTATATATATTTGGTAGGAATAAATCTGGGAAAAGTTAGGACAAATATTTTGTACAAGCATTCCTGGCCAGAGATAGTCATATCTGTTTACGCTGTAAGCCTTTGCTACTTTGAGAGCAAATGATGAGAGAATTGCTATTTAAAGAAATTAAGAGGTTATAATATACATGTCATAAAATTACATTTCTTTTACTTTTACAATCATTGCGATAGCAAAAATGAAGTGGTACGCAGTCACGTTCTCGGGTGCAAAGATATACACCAAAGAGGTCAAGTCCCGGTAGCGGTCAATTCACATGATTTTTTCATGGCGAATAACCCTCTTCGGTAAATAGATATTTTTTCGATTTTCAACTGCTCGAACCATGTCCTTAGTCCAGAGAAAGCATTGTGCACGCGCTATGCATCCTATGAATTAATAAATTGTAACTAATATAGCGAGAATATCTGAGAAATATTGGATAACAAGGCTTAGAGGATCTCCATTTTAAAGTAGGAGGAGAAACAGTCACGCTCTGGCGAAAATAAAAAAAAATGCCTTCTCGAGTTTACTGCTTTTTTATTTTGTAAAAATACCTCACCTGCTAGCATTTCACAAGCACTTTACTTCTGATCACATAAGCATCAATCTGAAGTGACCTAACGCAAATTGCTCCTAGCTGACGGAGAGTTATGCAAGGAATAGCTATGACGAAAAAGTAGCTTAATTGGAAAAAAAAAGTCCAGTAATTCTGACGGCTACATCGGGGATAGCTTTTCGAGCCCAGCCGTGTTCTTTTTTTCTGCTGGATAAATACGATTGGCCCCAATTATTACTTCTGCAGGCATATTGAGGGAGAAACATTCATGGAATGCGTGCACCTGCGGTTTCGTATTTCAATTTCCGACGACAGCGATTTGCAACGTGTTAAGTAAATCCTTGCCGGCGACGATTTCAGGAACTCCCTTAGCCCAGAAAAAAATTCAACTCCGAAATAACCGCTTAGTGGCTCCAATTTTGTGTTTAAACTTGACATTCTCTTTTTTCCCCACTCTCTGCTTACTTTTCATCCCACTTGAACGCTGCGCGACACAAAAAAGGACTCAAAAAGCGCGTCCTTCAACCCTTTTGCGCATTGAAAATCCTATTCCGAAGCCCCGTCGCCCCATCAACCAATATATTCCTACCCCCATTATTTGTCCTGGCTTATTTCGGAAGAGTACCATCCACCTGCCCCTCCCCCCCTCCCAAGTGAACCAGCCCCCTCCTCCATGACATACTAGAATCCCTTCCCTTTCCTCCCCTGCAATATCAATCCCTTCCTTTCCTATTTACCCTCCTTATACCCTTTACCTCAGGTCACACCCTGCAGGATGCTTTTCCTACCCTACACCGCCAAAACATCACACATGAGTCTTTCGTCGCGTCGCTTGGATTTCCAGCGAATCTCCCCTCTCATCTCTTCCACACTAATGTACACCCTTTGCCCTACTCTTTCTTACACTGCACTTTCACCGCCCTTGTGACAACCCTATTGCACGTAAAATCCCCATTCTTTGTTCCTGTATCAGTGGTATTTTTACGCCGTCGGTGCAGCCCTTCTTTATCTCTTTATTTCGTTCTCGTGCTGTCGGCCGTGTCTGTGTTTGGGCTCTCGGGTTAAGTGGATGGCCTCAGGCCGGAGGCCAGTGGTGGTTCAACCCTCTCCGAGGGCGTCCGTTTCGATGCAGGATTAATGCCAAAGTCTTTTCTATTCGTTTCACAGTGTTCAGCAGCGGAAAATCTAAAGACATTAGAGAGGAGGGTAACACTTCAATTTTCTTCATTTGTTCATTTTTCACACCAAAGAAATTATATTATTGCCTTTAGTTTCTGTTCTATGAAGGATTTACTCAACGTTTCACCTGATACAGTATTTTATTTCATAAAATCCATGAACGAACATATAGATGCTTTTTCCTACTGGATATAAAATACTTTACTTTTTCTGTGTCACGCCCTGTAATGTGAATTTGGGGATTTGGTGTATTCTGAGTGTGTATTAAGCAAAAAGAAGTACACATCTGTGCTCTTCCTTTCACTAAAATTAACACCTGTTTGTTTACTCCAGCAGTCGATTCTCATCCAGCTTGCTTTCTTCCGTTTTTTCCTAATTCAAAAGTAATACTTTAAAAAATTATTATGTAGAATTTGAATTATTATAATTCCGTGTCTATGGGTGACTGGTTTCTTTTTCAATCCATTGCGTTATTTTTTTCTATGAAATGGTATTCAAGTACTCTTCATCACTCTTTATTTTCTTTTACTTTACGTGAGTAATATGAATGCAGTTAAAGTTATTTTTATATTTTGACCTTTGCCACTTAAGTCCAACGTTCCAATTCGCAAAGCCACCAGGCTATTGAAAAGTCCTTTTAGTTTACATGTGTGGAGTTATTAGACAAAAAAACATTGTCCCTGCGTTGAGGCACAGATTTTATAATACTCATGCTAGGTTTGGATGTTTCACTTCACCCTTAGGTGCCGTTTCAGTGATTGGACTTATAAATTGAGCCTTGCGTTTCAACAGGGGAAATAGATTTCACATATTAAGATAATTATTTAATATACCTTGACTGTATCTCTGGCTTATTTTAAAGAGAGTGAGAATACTTTTCTCGGAGATGATTATCGTTATAATATAATCCAACAGATGAATTATATTCTCAAGAGCAATGTACCATTTTCATATACTATTTTTTATTCACGTGTTTTATTTTATTGCTAACTCTGTAAAATGCTCATTTTGGTAAGAAGAGTTGAAGAGCTCTACAAATCTCCGTTCTTGACAGCACATACCTTAGCCCTCTCTGTTTTATATTCGCACTATTTTCCTCAGGCTTCCTGCATTCCTATCTTCTTTGGTGCGAATTTCCTCGTCCTATTCCCTTTTTTTCCTCTCGCCCAACCCCTTCCACTTAGTTCAATTCCCCTCTTTAGTTGCTCTATGAGCACAGAGCCATGTCGCGCTTTGCCGAACCCATTATCTAATCTCGCCCAAATTGCTCACCTCTTTTCCCGCCCGCTCAATCCCTTGCTCTGACGTTGAAATAGAAGGCACCGACCGAGCTTTTACCCTCGCTATTATTGCTTTCGCATATATATATATATATATATATATATATACATGCATAAATAAAACAGTGATACACTAAACAAACACAGAAACACGCAAAAAGGACACTCACAAAATAAAACTTGTGAAATTCAAGTTTTAAATAAAGTTTTCAATAAAACATTCAAGTTTTATTTTGTGAGTGTCCTTTTTGCGTGTTTCTGTGTTTGTTTAGTGTATCACTGTTTTATTTATGCATGTGCATCGTCGCCGAGAGCGATTTTCTACCAAGACATTATATATATATATATATATATATATATATATATATATCTTCCACTTTTTTTGTAATTTTAGGTCAATGGAAAGTGCTGGGAATGCAGCGTGCGGTTGAAAATGAAAGATTTTACGATGGAAAAACTTCTGTCCCAATAGTACCATCTACGAAATAATTTTTGCAACTGCTTTCAACCCCACGCGCGCATTGAACTCATCACTCATGGCGCGTAGCATCCATTGTGTCAATTAGTGGCACCCATTACCTCCTTAAATAACCAAGTGAATACTATTTGTACAATTCTATAACTGGTTAAGGCATGGTAACGACGTCATTTGGTTTGTTATCTTTGATAACGTCTCGTTAACGGGACTCGCTATTCTGTGAGTCATACTCTTTACGACGAATTTTACCACTTAAGTCTTATGTAGAAAGCGACAGCCTTCGATAGATTGATCCTTGAAAGCGGAAAGTATTGTTTCGCTTATAACACCGCTTGGCTTTACCTCCATTTAACTGGTTCAATTTTGTAGCATCCATGCGAGGTGCTTAAAAAAATCGTGCTTCATCGCAAGAACCGTAATTTTGCCATAGTGAACATGCTGCACCTGTGCGGTGGGTAATGAACGTTTGCCTGTCGTTTAGCCGTGATGAAAAATAGCGCTATCGGTTAGTTAGATTCGCTACATTCAATGAATTTCGTTACCAACGGGCTGACGACTTGGCAAGCTAGAGAATAGCGGTACAAGGAGGAAGTCAACTTCCTTGACTGACTATCAAAACTGCCATTATTGCTAAATTAAGGTGCTATTTTAGCCTTGTAGCTATAAATTCATCCATTGCTGTATGCACGGTACAATATTAAGATATTCTCGCTTAAATGCTTCGTCTTAATGCGAATTCGATGTTATGCCTCAGGGGAATAGTATACTTACATTTTACCCTCCGAAATTTGGATTGGCGTGCCAAGAGCTAGCTGTTCCTTAAGGCGTCAAGGAAAATATTGGTTGTGACAGGGTTATGTCATGCTCTCTCCCCATTACATCTCCGACGTCAAAACTTGAGGCGTGAATATGTATTCATGCCCGGGAATTATTCAGCGCGCCAAGGAACCTAATTGAATCGACATGACACTCAACGACACCCCGCTGTTAAATAGCTTTCCATTGCCGTGTTATCACTCCACACATCCTTTTTCAACACGAGTCGTATATGCCTAAGCGAGTTCGTCTCTTAATCTTCCCTCCCTTCCTCTCCCTCGGTGCGAAAGCGCTAACCCCGCCCCCTTTCCCTTTTGAAAATGGTCTCTTTTTGTACGTAACCCATCCCCTCTCCCTGTTTCCACCACCCTTGCCCCCTTTGCGCCCGAGCCTGCGAGTCTAACCTCGCCCCGCGAGCAGTTGCATGTATGTATGTGTTCAGCTCTCACTACGTGCCGTGAACGCTACCCAACTCTATTTGGCAGATGTCCCCCCGAGCCGACCTTGCCTCCAAGCCCCTCCTCCCGCCCGCCTAGAGCTTCCCCTCCTCCTAGAACTCCAGGGTTTCTATGCCTTTCCCCTTCTTGTCTCACCCTACCAAAATTTTCCCTCACCAATTTCTAGCCCCTCAGTTTTCCCACCCCCCGCTCCTCGACTCCGAGCATTTCCTCATCACATCTACCATCCAGCAAGCGCTTTTGCAATGCATCGACTTCCATATGCTGAATACACCGTGATGAGATCTTTATCGTCTAGGATATACGATGTATGTATTGAAAGTACGCATGGCTATGCAATTTTTTGCATTAAGTGCAAAGCGATCTACGTCTACTTAGTTAGTAAGTACCTTCAAAGCTATCTCAAGAGTGTGAGGCAGGAGGTGACTTTTGACCTTACTTTTAAATGCAATACATCAAATTCTTCGAAAATTTTAGCCAGTGTTCGTTAACGGACTGAGCACACGCAAACGTATATCGGAACTAAATAATTGAGAAAGTAGATAAGAAGCATAATAAGAAGCATGTGAAACTTTTGGTTGGTAAGAGTATGCATATAAAAAATTAACATTATACAGCAATTAAAGTTTATAATTAGACTATATAGAGGACATTTTTGTTAAAAAGTCTTTATACCAGCTGTAATGGACTGTAATTGCTCGCGGAAAAATATTCATTTAAACTTTTCCGTTTGATAGTCCCTAATTTCATGCTCACGATATAACCAGCTGTAGTTTGTGTGAGTTGGATTTTTGACGACGTATACGACATGAATGTAAAGGACCGTTATCATATTTTATAAGAGCTAATAGCCTACCAAAACAACTAGAATGTGAATCACTATAAGACGGTCGCGACAGTTTACCTTATCCACTCCAAGTTTCAACGACATTTTTCATGATTATATCGGAACTCCTTACTGAGGATACGACGCATCGTTGCTGATAGACATTATAAATTATTGAAACGGCATGTAACATATGTTGTTGATCTTCTCAGAATACGTTCAAATTCAGTGTTTTAGCATAATGCAGCCAATGCTGGTGGTGTCTTCCAAGTGAGGATTAATATGTTAAAATGAGATTGAGTTCCTCCCTCGTGAATTCCATCAAGCAAAGCAATTTGTTGAATCTATAAAGTAGAGGGGGGTAATAATTAGTTGGAATTTAAAATTTTACAAGCATATTGATTGTACCGGGAAAATTTAGTGAAACATTGGTTTTTACTTCTAAAATTGATAAATTTTAGTAATTAAGACAGACAGATTGATATATATATAAAGATATATATATATATATATATATATATCTTTATATATATCAATCTGTCTGTCTTAATTACTAAAATTTATCAATTTTAGAAGTAAAAACCAATGTTACACTAAATTTTCCCGGTACAATCAATATGCTTGTAAAATTTTAAATTCCAACTAATTATTACGAAATATATATATATATATTTATATATATTTCGTTCAAACAGGTGGTGAAAGAAAGAGGATAGGAAACATATAAAATTAGACAACACAATGGTGATGTGAAGATGGAATAATGGCCGATTCCAAATGAAAAAAATTCGTCTAGACCGGGAATTAAACCACGGACCTTCCGATTTATATATATATATATATATATATATATATATATATATATATATATATATATATATTTTATTATACTACCTCATCTCAAAAACTAGGTTAGTCTTATTTTTTGCAATAATTTAGGTATAAATTGGCTAAATATATGACATATTAAAGGTATTAGGCTAATATTAAAATGTAACAGGTATAATAAAATTAAATCAATTTCAAAACTTTTGCAATGAATAGATATCAATCAAGCTCTGGAAATGTATGCCTTGGTTTTTATACGAAACGTTAAATGTAGTTTAATGTACAAATAATTTTGAGACATTCTGACATAACGAATGAAGTAAATTAATTCAATCCGAGAATATATAGCAACTTCCACCCGGCTAAGGGAAATAAGGCATCATCCCCGTGAATACTTTTTACGAAGGCTTATGTTTTATAGCACGCTGAGTAGTGAATTGAACTTTGAAGGACACAAAAAATAAGGGAACATGTTAGAGGAGAGTAAAAGATGTTTTGAAATTTCAAGTTTCACCGTATTAAGGTGTGATAAGGGGCAAAAGCAGTGCTTTTAAAATTGATTAAATTTTTTGTAATTTCATTTCTGTGTGTGTTTGTTAATTTTTAAAGTTCACAAGTTTTATTTGTCCCTTTAATTATCATCTCTACATTAGCAAAGTTTGAAAAATGTATGCTGAATAAACTTAATAATTATTATTATGAGTTTCCAAGCCCCTCATGTCAATAAGTAGGATATTCTTCTCCCATTTCTGTTAGACCGCTTGCGGTAGTTTTCCCCTCAACCGAGTTTATGAAGCTCTCCGTAGTCTCCTCGCCTCAGCCTCTGAACGTTCACCTCATAGACTCTCCCCGTGCACCATGGTGCTCCGCAAGGCACTCCAATTCCATCGAATACACCTCAAAGCCCTTCTTGCATTTCCACCCACTTCATTCATCTCACTTACAGGATTTTGCCCTCCTGTGATATCAACCAAATCATATTTACCTCACCATTACAAACCCGGAACTGCTCGAATTTTTATACGTCCACAGCAACAGCAGTTGGCAATCCGAAGATTGGTTTTCTATTCAACTTCTCCCACACGGTCGTTTCTCATATAATGCTACATTTCACTCAGCTGAATATACTTAACGTGATCTCGTCACTCTTAGCTCTACCCTATCGTGATCTCCTACTTTTTATTCCATTCTTGCGCATGAATTGATATCACGTTGACATTTATTGTACCTATGTTTAATCCATACACAAATAACCTCAATAGTGAAATAATAATAACGATTGACCAAAATATCAATGCGGTTCCTAATATTTAGGTTTACGCCATGTGTTTAACTCAAATGGCTGTTTCGCACTACTTCAGATATTTTCTGTCATGTATTTTGAAATGAGAACTAGAGACTACAAATACTTACACTTGCTACCGCCATGGTCTTGAGGTTCGTATGATACCCATATTCTCTCCGGAACATGCACCTATTTAAGCCCATTTTGTTAACAAGCACAGAGTATACCTATCACTGTACATAAATATTTGGTATGAGAAAAAGTTTCTATTTTTCCTAACAGTGGTATGGTTCCTTATTTGCGCTTCTTTTGGCTGTGGCATTCACCATAATAAATATCTCTTATTTTTCCTTCTGTTTAATGAACATTATAACTACTAGTTATATAAAGTATAATTCGTTAGCTAAGAATTTGAGGTGTCTAACGTAACGCCTTGTTCATGAGTTTAGACCCATTATGATACTATATAGGTAATAATTGCTTCCTGACTTAATACTACGGGAACAAAATTCCATTATTTCATTTAAGCGCATTATGAATCATATTTCTTAGCCATGTGAGTGTTCATAACACGTTACCTACCCTGAGCATCTTCTATGCAGATAAAATCTCTTATAGAGGCTGTAAATCATCGGAGGATCGGTGCTATTAAAAGGTCGTTGGATTTCATCCAGTTAAAGAAATTTATGATATATTTTTAATCTTATCATGTATCAGTATCCAGTCTGACCTTTAATGCGTAAGTTTCACAACCGTTCGTAGTTGTCACTGATGCACGTGTGACTTTTTTGGAGAATGACGTGTCTTTCCTGTCGAAATAACTCACTCTCAAAAAGTTAATGATTTAAGCCTCCCTCCATGATTGTTCCCTCTGCGGTCCCCCATTTGTTGCAGTCCTTTAACAACGAACGTTCACGTAATTCGCTTTCTTCATAGCTTGGCTGAAAGTAATGCTCATCTGCCAATGAGTGACCCCAAATGTATCTTTATTGGCTCCCAAGAGTACGTATTGCTTTCAGACTAGTCATTCTCAAAATGTATCCGGAGTACAGCTGAATGATTTATTTTTCCTTCATTCCTCCAACACGCCTGCATTGTGTATGTTTCATTTCCAGTACTATAGTCTGCTAACTCAAGGTAAATTTGAACGTTTTTTCGCACAAAAGTTAGGTTCAGGTGGTCGTTACCTGCAGTTCCGGCATTTTAAAGCTCATTATATAGTCATCATCATTCAAAATGAGCGGTTACTGCACAAGACCATATCCACTTCCACATTCAAGCAGCATAAATGATTAGACGGACATTTTAAAGCCAGACCCAATTGAATAGAGTTGTGCAACACCGTCCGCCCTAGCCAGATGAGTAATGCGCTGATCTTTTAGCATCAAGGTTGCCTGTTCGAATCCCGCCCAGAGGATGGATGTAGTGTTTGTCTAAGGATAAATTGCTTAAGGTAAGACGATATAAAATTAACTTGGACCAGTCAAACCCTGCTCCTAAGTGTAACTGAGTAAGGCCAACGATAATGTAAGATCAGATGGGCAATGTTTAACCAGTAGATGCATGACTGTTTCAAAGAGCGTATTGTCTGCAGTTTTCTAACGGCGAAAACGTTTAGCCGGGTATAATTTCTAATGAATAAGAGTAAAAATAGGTAACTGAGGCTCTTCCAACGATGGCACGAGATCAGATGGGCAATGCTTTGCCAGTAGAAGCACATTTGTTTCCTCGGCGAGTGCCACATTCAGAAGATAGTGTCTGTCAGGAAAACTCACTGCAATGGCAACACTGGTGGACACTATTTCCGCTAGCCTCTTTAGATTCCACCCTATCTCTCATCCCGTCTGCCCTTCATAGCAGGCCTCTCCTCCCTTTGCTGCCCTTACCACCTTCATCCCTCCCTCCATTTAGCAATTCCCATCTCCCTCCATCCCTCCTTCGCCATCACATCCATTCCATTTCCTCCCCTCAGTCCTCGTCCTCCCAACTTCTCTCTCCAATCCCCTCCACAATTCCCCCGCCCTACTCTCCTGTCCCTCCAGACCACCCCTCCTCCTCTCCCCACACACACAGAACCTTTCCTCTCCATTGCCCTTCTTTCATCGCAGTCACATCCTAGCTCTGTCCCTACCCCCTGTGTGACGTGGCCTTTGACCCTTGGGACAAATCTCCAAGAATAAGTGGCGTGCATTATAAAAGGGGGAGGGGTTGTTGGGAGAGCGGGGGGTGGGAGATGTGAAGCAAAGGGGGAGTTATGTGGAAAGGGGGGGTTTGAATAATTTTGCTCGATTCGCCTTGTTATTCCTCGTACGCGTCCATTCTCCCCTCCTCTCTTCCTCCAGTGGACTCGTCGTTTCTCACGATCAAGTTTATCTCCTGTCGGAAATACTTCCACAGTCACTTGGTGCGAACTCGTCTTCAGAACGAATCCTACTCAAATTTTTCCTAAATGTTGTGGTCATAAGCCGAGTTGAAATTAATTACAGTAAAGCTCTCGGTAAAGTTCATGGCGCGGCGCAGAGGAAGATTTTGAGACATGGGCTTGGGAACTATCATAATACTGTGAAACGGGAGAGGATGGATAGGTATGTAGTGTGGATGATCCAAAAGCCTTTCTAATTGCTGTTAATAAAAGCACTTCGAAAGGTGGGAGACCTATCACTCCCTGCCGTCCCGTTTTCACTCGTTTCACAGTGAAACCTATAAAATGTGGTGTCTGGTTAGTCATAGCGATGTGTGATTGTTAACCACTTGCATTTGGTGTGTGAACGTCGTGCCTCCTTCGCAAAGTAGCTTGGCTCCCCTGCTTCACTCTCTCTCTCGTTGCATTCCTATCTTCCCCTAAATATTTTCCCTCCACCGTCTCCACTTCTTCTCTCCTCCTTGCCGCACAGCTCTGCGTCAGGAACTTTTGCGAGTGACATACACGGACTAATACTCAATAGATTTGTCGTGAACATCGCCTTGGGTGATTTTTGTTCTTGATATTTCTGCAGAAGAAAACCACAGGGAGCCGCTTTGATTGGTTTGGTTGGAGCTTACTAAGTAATGACCCCCAAAGAGTTTAAGAATAACTCGTCAGGTTTAAGGCGTTTAGTTCCCTTCCCTATGTCACCAAGGGTTTCTTTTCTCAGAAGAAATGTCTAGTACCCAGAAAACTACACCTCTGTTTGAGTTGGATTCACTCCCAGATTGGAATCCGGTGCCTCTGGTCAGTAAATTAACGGTCTGCAACTGGGCTGGGCAATTTTTTCGATAAGTATGAAGTTTTATGTCCAATTTTCACGCGCGACTTCAATTGTAAAGCTATGATTTTGCATTGCTTAGAGTAAGTACCATGTTTCCCTTGAGCTTGGGTGTTAAAAATGCAAACTGTGGCACTGGAATATTCCAGTGGAAATAAGATTTCCTGTAAAGAGAATAGAGCCGCGGACTTTCAGTTTTCTGGACCTCTGCACATAATGCTAAACCATTGAGTATTCTTGGCATTCTTTACCATTGATCACGGATAAGGAAATTGTATTTGACTGATTGTAAATTTTCACTATGCCTCACTGGATTAATCCCCTAAGCGTATAATTGGTAGTTTGCAGTGGCGCACTTGCAAAGAAGATATACCTACTTAATATTCTAATAAATGCTGCGAAGCATGTGGAAGTATGCCACTCCATTAAATACAGGTAATAGGTATTAGAAATGATAAATACTTATAGCACGCGTTATCTATTGCTAGCTCATAATTAACTTCAAAGGTTAATATTTAATCATATATGCCCTTATTATGATACGCATATGCTTGCATATTTATTCTCGCCCGATAGTAATCGTGCAAATGCTCATTAAAGGCCCCAGAAGTTTCATCGTCACTTGCGTTGAGACTAATCGAGAGAAGTAACCTTTCTTCAGTTCCTTTGTCCCTTTATTATTATAAAAGCTAATTGTTGACGTTTTAATTAAATGACCAACATTTTGCTCTTTTGTTGTTATTCATTTATGCCGCATGCTCTAAGGTGCATTTTAATTCGTAACTGATTTAACTATGTAGCTATGTCTCTGTTTTGACTTTCCACCGCCGGAGTTTCAGAAGAGTTGGGATAAACTGAGAGAAATGTATGCTTTGATCTATTGCGGTTGGCAAGGGAATCCTATCTTCCCAACTCAGCCTTTATTCTCCGAGTCTTCGTTTGTAGTTTGAATCGTAGATGGCTTACATAGATTGTCAAATTTGGACTCAAGTTGGAGCTGAAAATAGAACTTGGCACTATTCGAGCGAGTGTTTGGATTGCAGTCCAAAAGTCGTTTTATATGCAGCGTTTTAATGAGCCCCTGGCGACTAGCTTTCCGTCTGCTGGTTAAAATTTTGGCGATATTCTAGTTGCTTAAGTCATTAACAATAATATCACGCTATTAGGTCAATTGGGTGCTAATGAGCTAGTTGTAACAAAACTTAGTACCAAAAAAACGTCAATAATCATTAAAGGCAAATTGTAATACCTTGGAATTTCTTCAGATAAGGTCATATTAGCGTGGAAAATGTCTTATACACCTAAATGTGCATGTACATTTGAGATGAAGAAATTTGTCTTTTGTTATTTTTTTATGATGATAATGACTGTTCGAGGTTTAAGAGTATGTGGATATACTCCGAAAAAAGGCAATCTTAGTATTTTATTTATTGCTGCTCTACATTCACCCTTCGGTTGTGTATTGAATATTTATGTTTCCTTAAGGTTTCTTACCGCCGCATCATAAAGATTTTCATTGAATTATTTGTTCTTCTAATATAGATCTCTTCATTCATTCTTCTTTTAATTTTTACATTAAATCCTCATGTAAATAAGGTATTGTGATGAACTGTAAAGTATGCAACGTGAATATAATGTCGACTATCTGTGCATTAATTAATTTATCCTTTGATAAACTGTGATGTTGAAATCACCTTTTAATGGTCGTGCCTAATTTTCAGTTATTTTCAATGCCTTCACAGTTATCATTCATTCAGAGTATACTTTCCTTCTCTGTACGGTAAAACAAAAGGGTATATTTATTGCTAGCAACAATTCTCAGCGTGATTGAAATCCATAAAACTTGAATGAATTTTAACTTAAAACGGAGTTTTAGTAAAATCCATCTCATTGGTTTAATAAATTCTTTGACGGCCGGCGTAAATTCTCTCCCCTGAAGGTAATCACCATCATTCTTCGTAAAAATCGCAGCGATTGAATCCGAGGAGGTATGAAAACTCGCGAGCCATTCGTGGAGTACGTAACTCATCACAAAGGTTGCTTGCTAACACTATTTCTTGCCGACCTGCACCCCTGGCGAAAGAGGAAGTTCGGTATGGAGAATGGCTACAATCGGACCATCCCTGGCCACTAAAAGAAGGGAGAGATAAACAGGAGGAGAAATGAGTTCAAGTGGGGGATGAATGGGAATTGATTTTCTATTCCTTTTTGGGTTTCCCATCGCGACGTTCTCACCGCAGAAATGAAACGGCCCTCTGAGCGCTTTCGGTGGAAACTGCTCCGATTTGTTTCGACCAATCGCGTGGCGAGGACCTCTTCTCCATTCTCGTTTTTTTTCCACCGACTGTCTTTTGGCGCTGCGCCACTTGCAACCCCGTCACCAAATAAGACCCGGGAGGATATTTCCCTCGGGGAGGGACGACGACACCTGCAGCGGAAGCTGGATGTATAAATATATAATATGGCCTCCTTCCCCGTATCCCTTTCTTAATTTCCGTTTGTCAGCCATGTATATATATACATATATGTGTATAAAAACGCGCTTGCTTATTATTTTTTTTCGTCATCTCATGCATGCTTTTAAGGCTGGCCGTTGATGGCGCGGGAGTGGTGTCTGCGATGGTCCCCCATGCCTCCTTGCATCTTTTTCCCTCAGGAGCGGGGGGATCGTTTCGCTCGAGCTATCTGTCCTCGCTAGATGGCATCGCCGGCGTTTTACGGCGGTGAAATGTATGGTTATGTCCCTGCTATACGACCGCACAGAGCTTCCAAATGGCTTATAGAGTATTCTTTATTTTTTTTCTTCCTTGTGCTTCCCCCAAAACACCTTCCAGTTCGTCCTTTCACTCTTTCTCCCTCTCTTTCTCTGTCACTCCTACACTCGCGCCCGTAAGCTTCTTCGCACCATCTCTATGAAACTCTCTTCTCCCTCAGGTTGGTTCTGCCTTGGGTTCCGGAATGCATACATTTTCTTTCGGAATAATGTCTCGGATATAATAACCTCTAATATTAATGGAAGTATCCCCATTGAGTGCGTTTCTCCGGGAATCGTCCATAATTTTATTTTTTGACTCCTCTAGCCCCCTTCTTCGTCTCGTGGAAAGAATGGCGACCGGCCCGCTTCCACCGTCGGGGGGCGCACCTTGTGAGATGAATGGTGCGGCTAACTGGCGGCGTTAAGAGGCGATTTTCGGATAATGCCCCCGATATTGTGGGCTCAAATTTTGACTCGAAGGGGCGAAAAAATAAAATAGCCGAATAAGTACCTTTTTACGTTTAAATTTAAAAGACGCCGTGGCATAATAATTTGTTTGGGCATGATGGTGATAACGGGAGAAGAGCCTAGTATATGTTGCTTGACTAATTCATACCTGCACTATGTACTTGGGAGGGAATCGTATTTAAAACCGTTACGATATTTTTTTTGTCAACGCCAAATTTATCTGGGACAAACATTAGCTCAGAAAAGTTTCGCGAACAAATTATGGCATATCTATAATTGTCTGAAACAAAAACATAATAGAATATTTAATTCGTTCTTTAGTATTTTCAAATGAAACATTATCCACAGCTGGAATTAATGGTCCTAATTGCTATTGCGGCCAAGTTTATTGAAAATCGATCCTGCTTTGGTATTTTATGAGCTATTCACGATCACTGAATACTATTTGTAACAGATGCGGGTAAGAAATTTATAGTCTTAATTATATTTGTCTAGGCATTTTTTAATATTCGACCAAAAGGGGTATTAATTAAAATATACAGATTATAAAAAGGATAAATAAATCTGCAGGGATTACTGGTGGTCATTATAGTTTAGCGTGAGAAGTTTTGTTGTTTGTGAAATAGAAATAATGAAAATTGATACATTTTCCATCGAAGGTCTGTTTATTCGGATTTTTCATAAAATCCTCGAGAGTAGATTTTTATGTATTATGTCGTTGCTATAAAAGTGGTTTTCCGATGCATCTTTATTAATGGTTAGCTTGTTGACTTTTGTGGTTTTACTTTTATTTGTTGTTGTAATTGAGTTGTAACCGCCTTTGAATTGCACGCATCAGATATGATTCGCATTATAAATATGTTCGTCGAAGAATTCATTTTTCTCGTTGTTACATTGATAGTTTAGATAACAAGTTGAATTTTACTGCTGAAATAAATATAAAAACGGTCAATACTTTTTCCTATGACGAGTAATTATTTGCTCTCGTTCTCACTTTTCGAGCATGAATGGATACGATTTCACATATTAGCTACCAAATGAAAGATGTAAAATATAGAATACATGCCAGTCTTTGCTCTAGAGTGTTTGGCTCTCTTTATTAGAGCAATTTTTACCACAAAATAATTATTTATTATAATAATTATTATACTCATTCCTCGAAAATACAGTATCAAGAAAGGTAATGAAATTAAATCATAGAATATGCAGACTTGTGGGGTAGGCTCCTATAATTATGGCATCATGCCGCGTCGTTGTGGTCATTTTCTCGAGTTAGAAATTCATTTAAGAAGAGGTAATTGGGTAGTTATCCATAGAAATCCGTAATGCAATTCTTTAGAATCTGGTATACAACATTTTATGCTCATTATTCATGGAATTCATTTCTACTCATTCACACGCATCGTTTTGAATAGGAAAAGAAAAGGATTCTAGAATGGGAATGCATTCTGGTCTTGTAGAAGAAATCTAAAAAAACCGTCATGAATGACATTCGACGGAAATGCATTAGTCATGGAGAGGAGAAGGAACAAAATAATTTACGTAATCATCCGTTTGACAAGACGAACTCTGAATGACGCATGTGCCAGACGTCTCCGGGGCTCGTGCACCATTGTTGTTGGGCAAGGCTTAAAATAAATTACGATGGGCAACGCGATAAGAGGTTGAGGCGGAGAGACGTGGGCAGGTCCACGGTGACTGGGTGATGCGCTCAACGCCCATGCATCATCACCTGGTACCGCCGTTCCCGCTGCTGGTAA
Organism: Pyrrhosoma nymphula; assembly: GCA_963573305.1. Classification (NCBI taxonomy): domain Eukaryota; kingdom Metazoa; phylum Arthropoda; class Insecta; order Odonata; family Coenagrionidae; genus Pyrrhosoma; species Pyrrhosoma nymphula. The sequence continues at coordinate 127,481,267 of OY754334.1, read as the reverse complement.
AGTGGTGGCACTAGGGTCAAAGGCATCATTGATACTTACTTAGGTCTCTCCATCACCTAACACCGGCCGAAGTGTTCATAAAACCCAGATTTGCAGGTATAATTGTTCATTTACGATGCTGATTGCAACAAAAAGTATTGCAGGTAGAAAAAAAGTTAAATGTTAAACATATATTTATTACACTATTGAAGAAAGTTTACCGCAAGGCCGTAGTATCTAAGAGGATAAGGGAAATGATTGGTGAAGGCTTAAACGAAAAGTTTCATTGTCACCTGCCTGTGACCATGTCATTTTGCCTTTGGATTCCCCCTTTTCACTTTTTGATACAGCCATTGCCACATTCTTCTTACGCTTTGTTATTTTCCCGTTGATATAATAGTTACATTTGTAAAGGAAGTGAAAGAGAGCCACGGAGGCTTTTTATTGGCCTGTTTTAGGTGCTAAAATCTCTATTCGCATGAAAACATAGGTGTACCACAAAAGAACCACATGAGATTTTAAAATATACCTTTTCCACAATTAGAGAAATGTGTTAATAACTTTAGCATAAAATAAGAAACACCATTCCATGCTTAGATTAGACTATGGTTAACCCTTTTATCTAGGATAATGCCTCTCATTTACTATTCCGGTTCATGGTTGGGTACCTGTCCCTTAAATGTTAATGATATTTTACTCACTGGCAATAGATTTGATCTATTTTTATATTTCAGCAGTGTCAAGCTCATTCAGGGGTTTCATTCACACACCGAGCTAATGGTTGAGTAAAAATATTTTTTGAGCCCAAATAATTAAAATATATAACAGCAATACCTTACTGTGATGCCGTTTTCCACGCAAGAGATTGGTGTCGCTAATCAAGCATTTCTGTTTGAGTTTTGAAGGCGCGTATACAAATAATATCATATTATCTTTAAAAAAAAACCTTGCAGGGACGCAACTAACCATGGTTCACCTGCTATTGTGTACAAACGCCTGTATTTTTGAACGAATGTCGCGTAAATGAAGATTTCTTAATGACACATGTCGCATTCGTAGCTAACAAAGTTTTAGTTACACAAATAATAGGAGAACCACAACCTAACAAAACATGAAGACGATTAAGAATATTCTCTATGCTCTTCAAAAATCCATCTCCCGCAGATGACGCCGGAGACACCAAAAGCGAGACACGCTTGACACCTCTGTCTCTTCCTCGCCCAACACCGTCCACCGTTGGTGCGTTCACTAGGGGGACCACCCACCCCTAGACCCCAATTCCTATCCCCCCCGGACCTCCGCAACTATAAACCGGGCGCACGGCCTCATAAGTAAGCAGGGTGGGGTCCCGGGAACACAATGAAGCGAGAACACACCCCACGACCGCCTATTTTTTTATTCTTCATCCAAATCCCTATCCAGCCTTCAGGGGAGTAAAATATATATATACACAATCCTCAGGTCCCCCAATTTATCCCTCCAATACTCTTCTTGCCTCTCTGTTTTTTCACTTCTTTTAAATGTGATTCTCTTTCCCTTTTGTGTGAGGAAAAAAGGACTCCAAAAAAGCTTGCTAAGGCGCCCCACTGCGCGAGGGGGGATGAATTGGTGGCCGGCCACCCAAGAGGGACAGGCGGGGACTAACTCCTTCCTTTTCCCCCTCAAGATCCCCCCCCCCTGCATCTCCTACTTATCTTACGCCCACGCTCTGCAACCCGAGACATTTTTTCAGTCTCCCCTCCCCATCCTTACTGCAAGCGTTCTCGGCCCGTGGTGCACTTAACGGCCATGTCGCCCTTCTGGACTTGGCCGCTGCATCCGGTGTTGTGCATCCTCTTTGCTCCCGGTGGTGCTCAGACTTGGCCAGTCATAGCCTCTGGCATGCGATGGAATAAGGGAAAAGCTTACATCGACTTGCAACCCACCAAGTCTTCGCAAGGGTGAGTTATAACTACAGCCGTAGGGACAGGTAGGAACAGGAGAAAGGTATTGGTGGAGGGAAAGGATGAATAGAAAAATGTATCTAGATGGATAACTGTCCCTTTTTTGTTCTAGTCACCATTGATGGTGGTCAAAATATGGAACCTTTGTTCCTAACCATTTCACATAGCACCTTCTTTTCTTTTTGCTTCTGTCATTCGCGAGTCTCTGTGGCTTTCCGAGAAAAGCGTCACATTAATGACCAGTCTTTTTTAAGATGGCTTCTGGACGTCACGATTGAGATTAGACTACAGAAAAACGTTTGTTTGAGCGAACTATTACTCAAACTCGGTGATAAAGAAGTTATGGGATTGTCCATGGAGGACAGATGTGGTATTTTTATGCCCAGTAACTTTTTATAGCTTAATTTATTTTAATCGAGATAAAGGTTTATGGTGTTTTTTTGGCTCCTCGAATTAAGAAGCGAGCGTAAAATGGACTCGGAAATTAATGATACCTATCCCACAGAATACAACGTAGGCCCCCATATGCATAGACTAAATGGCATTTGAAATATTTTTATTGCTCTAGACGAGGTTGGACACAGGAAGAAATTAAAAAGATATAATCAATGAGCATTTTATAAGCGATAGCAATTGAAGTTTGCGAAAAACTTTAACCCATTTGTTTCTAAAATCCACTGTTAAATGTGATATTGGCTCAAGAGTCCGGAATTCATCTATGCATCTTAAATTAGAATAAGAGGTCTGAATATTAGCTATTTACAAAGTTTTTGGTATTAACCTAAAATGAAATTTCCTTCATTATGCCATTGCTCAAGCGCTGATAATTTAATTATTTCAAAAAAACCCTCAATGAAAGCCAAAGGGAAGCGTATGTAGACGTTGATGATATATGTGTAAGAGGTTTCCTAGCAACCTTGCTTGTTCTCTATTATAGCAACATTAGCAGGTAATTAGAGACACGAGAAACTTATATAATTTAATTTATCTCAATCCCTTTTTTCCTGCTCATGAAAATTATTCAACTGAAAATGTCTTATAATTTTGCTTAAATATAGATTCAGAGTAAAGTAGAAAATGTGATCTGATTAAATTATGCTTAAAATGATTTTCTGAAGAGCGCGGAAACAGCGGAAAAGGTGGTCGTCAATATTCTATTCCAATCCATTTAATAGGGATTAAGAAAAACGTTGACTCTTTAGAGGAACTATCACTTTATTTAGGCTGTTGTCTGTGGAAAGAAAGAGATCGGTAAACGTCCGTCATTTATGAATTCGAAAATATTTAGCATGAGATTTTTATTCATGTTCTAATAAAGTGTTGTTTGATTTTATATTCATAAGTCAGCATATTACAACTTTTCAATGGCTGTCGTTGTAGAAAAAATATGTGAGCTCATGAAGAATACTTTTTTATGTGGAGGAATTGGTGGAAAATTATAACTAGAAAAAAAAATTAGGGATACTGATGTATCACTTTGAATTGGGGTAGAGTAAAGAAACAAAAACAAACATGGTCTTCTAATTTTTGTAAAGCCGTTTAATGCGTGCACCATCGTGAATTAAATGATTTTCTCGAGCCAAAGTAAAAAGCAGAGTATTGTGAGGAAAAATGATGAGAAAAACTCTTTGGAGGAAAATCCCGTAGACGATGTATGAAACAGATAATGGGGTACTTTAAGGGGACGAAATAAAACATGAAAAAACCAGCCTGTGGAAGGCTGTAAAAGAAACTGAGAGCTATATCATGCCTTTCCTACAGGTCGATTACGGTGATCTTTTGCAGAAAATAGCCTAAGAATAATGGAAAGCGATCACTTTTTTCGGAAAACGTTTTTCCAGACAGAATTGAGTTTTGGAAATGCAGGGGATGCTAAATTTGTTCACAGTGGTGCTAAAAATCGTTCATGGAGCTTAACTTCATCTACTCTATGAATCATCATAATGAATTCTGATGATACATTGCATTAACAGTCCCTAAAAGATTCAAAATTGAAACTATTTTGAGCTTCAGAAATGAGTTGTTATCTTTGAACAATTGTCAAAGCTATAAAATTTACTTTTTCTATCAACTTTAGCAATGAGTATTTGCGTAAATGTATTCATAAGTGTCAGAGTGCTAAATTATGGCACCAAGATTTATCGTTTGGTAGAACATAAATTTGGTAGATTTTTCTCGTATAAATAAGGTTTGATTATTGTTACTTTTAATACGCAATGTAGGTGTTAACGCGTACCATCAGTGAGTCATTTTATGGATCTTCATTTTCTCCATCCGTAATAGTACACTTGTGCTCATACTATCGGAAAAATTTTACTTGAAATCTTGAAAAACAGTTCCTGGCCATTCATCGGATTAATAACCTCCGTTTATACTAGTCATTCCACTAAAAAGTAACCCCGCTGCAGTCAACGCTTTTGCTCTAGGCTTTAAAAAATGTCCCATCTCTGTACATACATGCAATGCAATTGGCATGCGTCAATCCACTCATTGAAATTCAGCTGGGAGGCAAGTTCGAAAATGCAATTCTAGTTCGCCTTTTGATTTTTTCGTCACTTAATTTCCGATCCATAAGCGATTCAGTCGATGTATCTATCCATCAGGAATCCAATCTTAAATTTCAATCTCGGGGAGGATTCAATTGCAGGCGATGCAGCAGCGGATGAGATTTCGCTCAGGGGATCGAACCCTCGCTCCCGCGGCCGCGAAGCTAATCCCCAATCATAACTATCCCAACAAGTAACCACGCCTCCCCTTCATCTATTTTCTCCTCCCACCCACCAGGCAGGGACACCCGGACCGCTAGCCTGCCAGCCACCCGGGGCCCCCCACCGCGATCGCCGCATGCATAATACAAACGCCCGGGATTACGGCGCCGGCCCCTACCACACTGCCGTCTCGCTCCTCGTAGGCCACGGCACATACGCACGCATGCAACGGGTGCTCGTGTGGGTTCCCCACACCCCACGGGCTACCAACCCTCTTGCGATGAAAATGAGGAAATTTTTCGCTCAAAAATTGAATACTTTTCCGAGGCCGTCTCTCTCTGTGACAATATTACGCGCCCATAACTTTTTGTCACATTTTTAAATGGTAGATATTCATCACCAATTGCACCGAAACTGAATAAAATTGAATTCAAATGCACAGCTTAGAAGGAATAAAAAGTCCCGTATTTCCACAGGTTTTGCAGATGAGGGTAGGTTTATCCTCACTAATCATCCGTATTTAACAATAAGTTATCTTGAAAGCGTGTGGCAGGAGGTATTAGGCTTCTAGCTTACAGCGATGTCTAGTTACGCGTAAAATTTCAGTTCTGGCAAGAGAATTAACACATAAAGACGTATTGATGTTAATGACATTTCAGGATAATAGAGTACTCTTTAGAATAATAGCTTTAGAATAATTGCGGCATGCCGGAAGGAAATAAGAAAGCATCGGTGCTCTCATTAGCACCCAAAATTAGCAATATACTTCAGCATCATAAGTCATTTAATACTAATAATGTTAGAATGCAGGAGTCTATTCTGCCCTGCCCCCTGCTAATTCCTTTATGTCCTTGTAGCTCTTTTGTTTCATCGTCATAATTATCAGCAGTCATCAATCCGAAGATTGGTTTGCTGCAGCTCTCGACTACACTCTCCTCTCTTCATTCCTACAAAATTCTTCACTTTGACATCCGTCATAATTTGCCTCGTGCATTCCATACTTGGCCTTCCTCTGTAATTTTTCTGATTCATTTCTCTTTCCATTATTGTTTTAAATGGACAATTGTTCCACAAAATGAGTCCATTAAGTTTGGCTTGCTCTTCGCAGAGTTTTCATTGCACATCTTTTCTCTGAATCCCTTCGTAAGACCTTCGTTGGTGATTATCTTCGTCCATTTGATATTTTTTTAAATGCTATGAGCATTTAACAGCAGATTATTTCTCAAATTTTGGTGTGATTGCTGCAAACACAGCCACTTAAAACATATAACCATAAAATTTGTTGAATTGACGGACTTCGTTCCTAGAAGTGACTCAGGCTAATCTAAGATAGTCAAACATGAAGACTGATTGATGAAATGAATAAGGATTCTAGGTGAGAACTTTTCCCCCGTCAGACTTCAAGCTAGAGCTGTTTTTTGTAAATATAAAAGGCACTTTATCACCCTTTGGCTATAATTATGCAATCATAATGTTAACAGGATTTTACTTATTTATATGGCATATCTCACTACCTCCTTAATTACGAATATGCCTTATTTGGAATTTCTCCCATAGAATGCCGTTCAGTAAGGCACTGAGATAAGTTGTACTCCTATCGGAAAAGAAGGCGACCACCTATCCTTCTCCTGTCAATCTCCCCTTCGGACCGATGTAATTTGAACTGTCCCCTTCATGGTGCTCGGTCCTGTCCCGTTTCACTTGGCTGTTCATAAATCCTTTCCACCTTGACATAAGTCATCGAAGTAAGCCTTCTTATTCTTCTCTCCATCACACCCTCAATCAAGCAGCATCTTTTTAGTGTATGTAACCCATCCGATTATTCTCAATAGCAGCATTTCAAATACTTCAAAATACTTCTCCTTTTTCCTTCTGATTGTAAATGTGTCCGCTGTACCTAAAACTGCATTTCATATAAAGAGATGTCAAATCTTTTCCGTTGTTCTGTGTTGTTTATGTTGATTGTCTTGCCCGCTAGAAGTTGTTTTACTTCGCTGAAGGTTCTTTTTTAATTTCGCGATTACTCTTCTAATCTCTTCAGCTCTGCTTCCATTCCATGCGATTATACTTCCTACGCATTAAAATGATATTACCTGCTCTTTTCTCTCCCAGTTCATGTTTACATTTATAGTTTCTCTTTATTTCCATCTCTCGATCGATTTCGATTCTCATAATTTTGGCATTTTTAATGGTCATTTTGAATTCGAAATAAAACTAACGGGTAATGAAGATACAAGTCTTCCGGGTTTTATTCCGCGTAGGTCCATCTTCTTCGGACTAGTCCGTATCTTGGCATCCATCAACCCGCGGAAGCCTATACAAGGACTAATGGGTAGTGTTTGCGACACTACCATCGATGTTTATTGCATGAAACTTCATGAGAGTCGGCTTGTAATGAATACTCAAATGAAATAAAACAACGAAACGGCTCGTAATACCTTATCATCGCTACAATCAGTTTTACATGAACCACCGCCAGCGTCAGAGGTGCCATTGTCATCTCCTTCTACGCCATATCTTGTGGAGGCTATGATTCGGATGTGACTTTGAATTTCTGTTACTCCCGAAATATTCTGTAACGCTGCATGGATCACATTCTGTGCTTCTTAATTTCAGAATTTGATGTTCTTTCACCAAATAACGTATTTCCTTTGGCATGCATTGTCTTATCTCATATACTTGTTTTGGGTCCTTTATTGCTTTTAGTTTACATAAATGACATACATGTAAACGTTGACTCCAAAATTCGTGTTTTTGCAGATGTCTGTATTATATATAGAAGGATAAATAACAAAGAGGACCAGTGTACCTTTCAAAATGATCTAGACAAATTATCCTCATGGATAACAGTAAATAAAATGGAAGTAAACATGAATAAATGCAAACAAATGACATTCACGAGAAGGAAAAATAAAGAAAATAGGTCATACATTCTTCTCGGAGAAAATATTTCCTATTGTAACGATTGTAAATACCTTGGTGTTCATTTCACTTCAAAACTCGATTGGGGAATACACATCGATAATGTGGTAAGAAAAGCTTTTAAATCTCTGCTTTGGGTGATGAGAAAACTTAATGAAAGTAATTAAGAAACCAAAGAAATGGCCTACAGGACGATGGTTCGACCGGTACTAGAATATGCAACTGCAGTGTGGGGTCCTCATGGAAAAACAGATATTTTCAAGCTGGAGAAAGTGCAAAGGAAGGCAGCCAGGTATGTTTTAGGCAGGCACAAAAGATGTGTGTCACAGCCATGCTGGGGTATCTGAGTTGGAAACCTTTGAAATTAACGAGAACCATAAATAGGTTATGCGGGATATACAAAGCAATTACAAAAGAACGGGCTTGGGAGGAAATAAATCAAAGACTGGACTCTCCCTGCTAGATTGGAAGTAATGATCACAAATACAAAATTAAATGTAGAAAGCAGAAAACAGATATTTGAAGCAATCTTTCCTAAATAGAGGTATAAAGGAGTGAAATGAGTTCTCTGAAGTAATTTTTGAGATCTTTCTCGCTAACGTTAAAATTTAAAGAAATGTGTTCCTCGATTCTATGATATTTTATTTGGAAGTGCTTTGAAAATATCATGTACATGTTCTTATGTTTATTTTAATGTTACCACCAGGCGATTGTTTACTTGTGACGTTTTGTAATAATTAAATTTTTTTTCAATTAAAATTTTTAACATGGGTAATTAGATATTTTTCCTGAAATGCACTCATTTTTCAATACTCCACGACTTAAGACTCTCAGTTTCTATTTAAGTTTTATGAATTTATTTCGTTTCGTTGGATTTTTTTTCCCAGTAATGATCTCAAAAAACCTCCTCGTGAAAACTTGACACGTTGTTATGTCGGACTACATACGCCAACGGTAACACGTGGTTTAATACCCATATTTGGCGGACGTCTCATTCTGTATGATGAAGTCATCAATTCCAAGGTACCTAGCCATTTATTTATATCTTTTAACCTTCCTTCTTGTTATTGGACATGGTGCATTAGTATATCTCTTGTAATTACAGAGCCATAAAGAAGCGTTCACAAATTTACTGCATCCCCGCCGGCTATAGTTATCCCTCTCGTAACGATTTGTATGGCGTTTCAAGTCAAATGTTTCCAATTCTATATTTCATTCCCTACTAATATTTCTCACTCTTTGACGTCACTCCCTTGTAATCCGCATATTTTATAATCTTTACGTTTACCCCATCAACTACAAATCCACCAACGAATGAAGCCAGAGACATGCAGCAGCCATGTCTCACTCTACATCCCATGAGCTCCAGAACTCAGCCGAAGTATTATTCTGTGACTTTTGAGTAATTTCATTGGTTGGGTGCACCTAAGGATCAGGATTACTATGTTTATTTCAATATGGGACACGATTTTTTAAAATTTAAAATATGGGCCATTTTTACAACATCCTCCCGGACAGTCTGTGAAAATTAGAATGGTTGGCAACGCTGATCTCACCTCCCTCAAGCCCCCCCTCCTCTATCCAGAAACCCACTCTCCCCCGGCGCGCATAAAAAAACTACGTGTGGATGGAGGCGATGAAGGGGAGAGGGGAGGAGGAGAGGCGTGTAGGGTGTTTGGCAGGGGGTGCAGCAGGGGGAATTGTGGGTTGAGGCTGTGCACAACACCGCGGGGCATTTTAACTCCGGGTGTGGTGGGGGGAAACGGGTGGTGGGCAGGGGTTGTTGCCTTTGTGTTGCACCGCGGAGAGGGTTGCGGAAGGACGGAGCGTGCCCGCGTAAGGACGAGTGGAGAGGGAAAGTAGGGGGTCGAACCAATTGCATCCATTTTCGCCGTTGGGTACACTTTAATGTTATTGCCGTACTTATTCACTCTCTCGCGGCGGCCTGCCCGCACCCCTTCCGCGCTCGCCCAGGGGTGGCGGGAAGGCTCTAGCGCGGAGGGGGTGTAGGGGTGGCGGCCGTGAGGAGGGGTTTTATACTTTGCGACACCGGCGGCGGCCCTAGAATGAGGTCATCGGGCGTGAACGATGGGTACGCTTCCCTCTCGAACCGAGCCCGCATTGGAGCAAGTTATGCATAACCATAAAGAACGTATAGGGAGTGAAGAGGCCTCGCACCTCGGGGGAGGAACTATAATGCGTTTTTTCACTGAATCGGCGGGCGGGCACGAGATGGCGTAGGCGTTGACGATGAGTGGCTGACTGAGTACGGCCGTCGTTCAAGTCTGAAGTGCTCGCTGAGGTATCCTGCTAATCGAGCTACATCTAATGCTATCATGTTGATGAATTGTGTAATTAAAACTAATTTTAATCGTTATGTCACGTTTCAACTCGTTTCTTTTCATTTGATGATCCTTTGAATTCTCATTGGAGTTGGTTACTTGAAGATTTCGTTTATTTTACAAAAATTCCGTTCAATTTATGACATTTTCTGCGGTGAATGATCAAACGAGACTATATATACTGTGGTGAATTAAGATAAGCCAGTGAAATTTTCGTAGGCATACATATTTTACCAGAATGACGGAGTCTGTATACAACGTATTTAACATTCGGAGAAAGACGTTTTCTCGAATTGCATACTTTACTGAGTTGCAAAGTTTGATCATGAGGGCGTATCGCTGGCTGAAATATATTTTCCTGAAAACCTCGTGGAGGAAGTACAATGCGTTTTTTCGTTGAATCAGCGGGCACTTGATGGCGAAAGCGTAGCGTCGAGTTCGGGAGTAAGTGTGGTTGCCATGTACTTCAAGAGTGGGAATGGAAATAGGATTTTTTGTTTAATAATGGGTTCATTTTGAATAATTTTGAATTATTGTTGCATGCATTTCTTAGCACTCGGTATTCTTTTGTTGCCTTTCTGAATTCTCAAAGCATGGAAGTTATGTAGATGCTCTGCAAAGTAGCCGTCACGAACTGATTGCCATTCTGGAAGTAACGACCTGCAGAATAAAATAATGAACGGGCTATAAATGGTTAGAATTACCGAGGAAGATCAATAATGGAATATACCAGGCATAATTTGACGGCTGTTAAACTTAAGGATCATTAAATAACCAATTGAATAGCTGAAAAGAGTGGGGAGTGGATAATGGCGGCATATTGATATTGAGATTGGTGAGTGCTAACGGTGATTTAGAGAGTTATCATTTTTCCTTTATACGGTTGAATTCAAACAATTTCTCTTGTTTGTGGACGTAACTGATGAGCATCACGGAAAATGAATTAAAATTGACCGATAAATAATTGCTAGAAGTGACAGTCTAGATATGGCAGGGTCTTCAGCAAGTATATTTATCAACCGGGGAAAAAAGTCTGTGAGTAGATTGTTTTTTGTTAGGTTCCAAGATTGAATTGACCGGTGAATCACGTAATCTATGTGCTATACAAAACCTCGAAAACACTAACTGGTTATGAATATTTTTTTAATCGAATCAGCTGGCAGTAAATGGATTAGACGTTACGATTGCCTAAGTTAGTGCGGAAGTCGTCCGTTTCTAAAGTGCCCGGTGGAGTGTTTGAGCTCATCAAGAGTCATGCATGGTGTCGAGTTAACAATGCGCTTATATTAAAATGAATTGAAATATTATTTAATGTTTTTCCCAGGTTCTTTTCATCTGCCAATCTTACGAATTCACAACAAGTAAAAGCAATGCAGAGACTTCTCCAATTTTTTCTTGAACCCAAGCATTTTATGATACTTGCTGCTTTTAATATCAAAGCAGACGGATAACTTGGAAACCTGATCTTAATTGGCCATTTAACTCATTATAGTCTCTACTAGTTTCTACCAGGTATACTGTCCAAATGTTTTATTTCCCGTAGCCGAGATCTTTTCAGTATAAGAAATAAGTAGTCAGTACCCTATCCTTGGTTAGAGTCCAAAGCCAGTTTCGACCTCCGGACAACGTGTATGTTTGATATATGGTTAATTTGCAATGAACCCTGAGAACATTTATCATGCACACCTGAATAGCGGTTGCTTTACCTCGTGCTTTGTGAACAGCCTATGGGCAGAGAAGGGATGGATCGAGAGTCATACTTTGTGGTGATTTTTGACAGGTTATCTATCGAAGGTGAGATTGCATTTTAATGACAGCTCAAATTTTTGCCAGAAACCCTGTCCACTATATTTCCTTCATAATATTTCTTGCGAGGGCTCTTTTACATTGCTTCTGAAAAATGTTTCCATCCTGGTATATAAGTCGTGTTGTATCTTTCTTGCCGTTCTCTTTGCAATCGCAAGATGATATACTGTCATTATAAATAAATTCTGTAAACTGTTCAACATGTAAACATACTCAATAATGCCTTAGTTCCAAATATTCTCCTACAAGAGGTCCTTTTAAAAGCGACTGAAAGTTAATAATGCAAGTGATAGGAGCTCAAGTGCTGATGGGAGTAAATTGTTGGAAATCGTTCTCCTTCACCCGTACTAGCTTTTCATAAAATTATGTTAGATTAATAGTAGAATATGAATTTACGTATCTATATTGTACTAGGAGTCTACATTTATTACCGTGAAAGCAGAGTACTTTCATCACTATCTCTTTTACTCAAGACTCCATTCTGTTCTCAGTGGTATTATATGCTGTAATTTTACTTCAATTTTAAGACGCATTGATCGTTTGCCTTATATATTTAAACAACCTTATTCCCTTGTATCATGTCATTCTTAATTTTGAATTTTCTCCAACATGCCCATGTTATTTTTCCGTGTTACTAATTTGCATAAAAATTGCACTTCCCATGCATTGAAATACGAAACTTAACATTAAATTTAAAATTTTATATATCATATTAAAGCGACTGAAAATTATGTTCATGAAGTATCAACTATTGTACTTGAATTAGTTTGTAAATATTTGAAAAATAAAGTACTCTTATATTGTGTAGATACTGATCTAAATGAACAATTTGATGGTCATGTTGTACCATTTTAGGTATAGTGCATAAATGTATTCCGTTCTAATCATTTGTATTTGAAGGTAATTATATCTTCTAGTTGTGCAGTTCTTAGTTGATTTTTTTTCCTTTTAAGCAAAGAGTTTTTACATAAATCTTTAAAAGTTTAACTTATGCGTATTGGATGTAACCTTATCATTAAATGACTGGTTTTTATTTATCATTTTTTTGATTCATGTGAAAGGACATCTAAGAGTGGAGACTTTGTTTGGGAAACGTGGCATTCATTATATCATCAATATTATTTTGAGAAGGAATTGCGCTTTGATGAATAACATGAGAAAGTGCATATAGCTAGAAAAGCCGCAAATGAGATGTTACCGCTTTGACAAGGCTTATGTAGGTGTTTTTTTATTTCTTGCTTATGGTATCTGGATCATTCATTTTCCTTCACGCAGATTCTGCGCCTCATCTTCTTTTTCATCTACAGTCCTAATAGGTATTCTTGTGACGAGATAGACTGTAAGGCTAAGGACGGGAAAACATCTAGTGAACGTATAAAAGTTGTATCGTTCGAGTTAACACGTATATTTATGGAACTATCAGCGCTTGAAGTAAGTTTCCTCAGATTTCGTTTGTTTTTCAAAGTTTGAAGCATCTGGTGATCCAATTTCCGTAGTATCAACATGAATTCCACGAGCCCTCTTACGACGCACAAACTCTTCCCGTAGATCGCGGAGTAGGCATTCATTTCATTCCGTATTCCGGGAAGGCACCGCAGATTGCATCATGCATTCGAGAGTGTGCCATTGACGCAGTTGGCTTCTTTTTGCGACTGTTATGTAAATCACGATCCCAACCATTCTCTGTTCTTCTTGACTCCTAGGCAGAAAAGCTAAGAGGACTCTTGCGTAGTGATTTTCTCGTTTCCAAATATAAATTTAGATAGGAACTTGCTGTGCGTATTAATTGAATGCAGATGCTTGTACTACTATAAAGCCCGTGCCCTGTTTTCAGGTATTAGCTTGAGTTAATATTCTCGGAAGAAATAAAATAAACACAATTGATTCAAAAGCCGTTCGTTATTCATTGGGAATCTCTTTCTGGCCGTGATCTTATTCATTGCTTTGTTTAATTGAGTAAATTGTGCGATCTGTTGAAAAAAGAAAGTAGTTAACTTACACGTTCAACATTTATGTATTGATTATCTGTTCTTATTTCTGGAGTTGGTGAAAATTTCAGTTTATCTTCTTTTTTCAATAATATGCAGAGGATGGAATGACAGCAGTTTAATCTTTTTAAGACTTCTGTTCACTGCTTTTGGCCGGTCATTTTCCTAATGATCTTCGTCGTCATTTTGGTGCTTTATGTATGATGGAGAATGTAAAGAAAAAAGAAAAACATGTTTCTCGTATCTTTGAGATTTTCACTCCCTTAGCCGGACCCGAGTTAAGCCTTTTTCGCATTAATCCTCAGTACTCCATTTCACTGTTTAAGAGAGGATGAAGTCGTCATTTCTTCTCTGACGATGCCCAAAGTGTAATGAAGAGCTTTTATCCTCTCCACGCAGTCCTCCTCTCAGACGTTTAAAACATTTTCCGTCATGCGTATTGCTTTTAAGTTCAAGCTTTACCCAAGTTTTATCATTCTTTGCACTTGTTTTTATAGGCACTAGGAAGAATTGGTAGGGTATTGCACTTCATGGGTACTATACTGCCTGTTATAAAAATCGTTCATTTCCCTCTGTATGCCCATTCCATCCACCCCTCTCAACCAAATGTTCGTATCCCCACCCCGACCGTTCATTTTCCCAAACCCCTCTCTTTATCCTGGCCCCCATGGTATTATACCTCTCCGACCCCCTCCCAATCATCTCCCGTGCACCCTTACAAGATATTCTTCAGGGGTGTTAAGCTCCTCCACTCCCTAATGTACGCCTACATCCCTTACCTCTATCCTTTCCAACCCCTCACACTCCCCTCCGCCACATAAACCGTGCTATTCCTACGGTTTTCCCCCGACTCCCCGACCTATCACCACTCCGCCCATCTCATCCCACCAAAGCACGCCACCCAAACAGTGTTTGTAGGGAAAAGAGAGCCTTCGGAGCCGGGTTCATTACTGTCCAACCTCCCCACACCCTACCCTTTGCTCCTCCTTATAGCTCGCCTTCATTCCCCAATATCACTTCGAGAGAGTCTTTCTTCCTTCGTCCTCTTGTCTTCCTCCTTGCTGGCCCCCCTCTATCTTCCCTCCCCTCAAGATGCCTCACATTTATACTCCCCCACCTCTCTCGTTCCTACGCCCTCATCCTCTTCGAACAATGACCGATAGCCATCTTCCCGTCGAGGATTCCCCTCCAAGGAGTCTCACCCCGCAGAAATCCAACCCTAGTCACTTCCTACCCCTAAAGCATCTCTTCTCTCCTGCCCCCATCTCAGCTTTTCTCACTACGCTCGCCATTTTTCCACCCGTTCCAATGAGTCGATCCAGTGCTTTGGGGAACTCGTCACTCTCGTCCGAGCGAGGATACTGCTCCCGCGAGATTCACAGAAGGGAGGAGTGAAGGATGCATTAAAAACATTATTCGTGCTTCCTTGAGAGAGAGGGCGTGGAAGGGTAAGAAGGGTGGCGGCTTAGGAGAGAGGGGGAGGGAAAGAGGTTTCTTGAAAGGGATGCCTCCTCTTATTCGGGTCTCGCACAGTTATGGGGAGGCGGAGGAGGGGCAGGCAGTGCCAGGAGGAGGTGGAGACGAGCCAAGGGATGGATTGTCGAAGAATCCGGGAGGGAAAGCGTGAACAAGAGGTCGAAAAGGGGAAGGTTTTTTTTTCTCTCTCTCTCTCTGAAGGGGTCTGGGCAGAAAGGGTATAGAGTGTGAGTGAGTATAAGAGAGAAATATATTCGAGTCCGGCGAAAGACGAGTCGGTCATATTCATTTTTTTCTCCCCCATCTCGCCTTAATGCGTCTCAGAGGGATCTTTCAAGTTACATACAGCACGGGAGTGAAAGAGACACAATGGGATAAGTTTTTGCATCCTCATTTTTTTCCCCTCTCCGCATTATTTTTCTGGAAATATTTTTATTTCTCTACTCTGTCCCCTGGATCGATTTCTCATCTCCTCACTCTTCTTTTCTCTCCGTCTCGCTCTTTTGGTTGCGGGGGGCAGGGGGGTAGAGAGAACGTCGATCGAACGGTTTTCCACGGATCGGAGTCATTCCCTTGACTCGACGGGGCGTGGAAAAATGCACACTGTCGCCTCTGTTCTCTCTCACTCGCACTCACTCTAGTCATCTCTCATGTGCTACGGGCTCACAACGAGAAAAATAGGAGTGTGTATGTACACGCCGAGGCAGAAGACGACGACACTCTCTCACACTAATGAGTCGCCTCTGCTCTCCCCGCGAAACACCTGTTGGAGAACTCCTATCGAGGATTAAAAAAAAATTGCAAACACACCTAGGATGCAAAATATTAATTTTCCTTGGACGTGACTGTATCCTTTTTTCCATGAATAATAACATTTTTAAGAGACAAGTGAGAGTGTTCTTCTTTGGAAAACACCTTGAGCGTATTGTGCAGGAATCGTTTGCGGGAAAACTTACGTAACGTTTTTTTCTGCTGCAGATTTTTCAGGTAATAGAAAATTTATGGACTTCACTGAGAGAATAATAGACAGTATATCATATAATTGAATTTTTTTTAAAGATTCAAATGTTAAAAATGTGTAGAAATGATAAATAAGTGTGTGAATCGCGAAAATGGGGTGACCTGTATTCAAGATAGATAGATTTGCAAGTAGCACAAGGACATCTTCGTGATCGATGGTGTAATCCAGATTCAAATAAATTTACACTCATTTGAATTTTATTTTGTTTAATCTCATTTGTGATTTACAGCGTCATCGTGAAAAATGCTGGAGAATTTATTTTTTTTATATTAAATTGTTTCACATTCATATTAAGTATTGTAGGCATTTTTGCTAGAGTGCGTTAAAAATCACATTTTTAACCATGGTTAAATGGGCCCACGATATTCCTCCGCTATGTAAACTTTATTAAGGATAATTGTGATATTCTGAATCCGAGGCCTAATTTAGTACTGTAAGAAGTAATGTTCTAGGGGAACAGGCTTGTCAGTTGCTATTTCAGTCATTACGGAGAGATGGAGAAAACGTATTTTTCAGTGAAAAAACTAAACGATGAACGTCCCCCGTATAGAAATGATCATGTTTTGATAGATAGATGATCTTCCCTAATAAACCCTAATAGTTATTCTCATTCCCTATTCTTTACTTAAGTATCGAGTGAACAATGGGATTGTCCTCCTTAGGAATATTAGTATGCATTTGAAATTTTATGTTAGTCAGCATACTAAAAATGTATTAACATTTTGGCATAGCTTATCTAATTGTTGAACTTTTTATGGTAGTCGGCATGCATTAAGTTCATAAACAAATGCACTGTGGAGACAAGCGGAGGCTCATACGGTTTTAATTATTTTGACGTAATTTACTTGGAGCACGCTTAGGTGATTTACTTGGGGAGAGCGAATAGGTACGGACTAAAATGAACGGGCGCCCAGACAGCAGAGAGACTTGGTGTCATTTATTTTTTTTCTCAAAATTTCAGGTAATTTAAAAAAATAAGTATCGTATAATAATACGGCTTGTACTATTTTACATTTCATTGATGCCTACTTCTGAGGATGTACAAATCGATTACGAAATACGTATATTGTCTTTCAATTTTTCCGGATTTTTCTTGATGAACGCATTTCTTAACAAAAGAAAATTCAACCAATGAATACTGCTATTTAATAGGGGTAAATTTAAATAAAAATGTTTCTTATTCGTTTTAAGGATAAAAATTACGATTATTTTAAATGCTTTTTGAAGAAAAATATGCCCAAAAATGGCTTTGAAGAGTATAGGTGTCATTTCTTGATTGGTGTACTCGATATTCTCAGGAGAAACTTTGTAAAAATCGGTGTTGACATAGTCAACAAAAACTTTGTAACTTTCATCATGAATACTGTATAGTTATTTAATACCTGTAGTCAATAAATAATATAATACCTGTAATATTTATATAATTGTATTAAATAAAAGTAATTTTGAAAGTTACAAAGTTTGTATTGATTCTGTCATTTCTCGTTTGTTCCAATTGACGAGTATGAAATCTTGATGTAGGTAGGTTATTGAATTTCAGAATTTCATTCGTCACATTGTTTTGACCGGCTACGTTTAGCTTACCTAAATTAACCCATAAGCTAAAGACTTAATTAAGGCATTTATATATTTTTTCGGGCCTCATCGCCTGCTTGTGGTATTACATATTTCATGCTAACATTATATTTTACAGTCAAGTTTATTAAGTTTCTTTCTTTAGAGTACGTACTGCTCAAAAACGCTATCTTCAAACTAATGTGATATTGCGTCTAGTTAGGCTGTTCTGCCACCTTCATTGAAGAGCACTACGATTAATCGTTAATATGGTATGATGAAAACGTACAGTCTATTATTTTTCGTTAATTTTACTATCAGTGCCAGTATTTCCATTTTTCACCGTTGCTCCTAGCAAAGTCTGCCAACGTCGTTGAGGACTCTCTCAGCTAGTTGGGACAAATTTAACTAACATGGCCGCCCTGCGTGCGGTAGTATGTTCTTCCCGATCCAAAACAACCACTTATTCCACCATGGCCCCTCGAAATATTCTCCACCGTTGAATATTAATAGGCACAAGGGGCGTTAATAGAATCCGTACACTTTGGAGTGGGAGCTCGAGATGTACCCCTTTGAGCTCTGGGCGAAACGATCGGGGGAGGAGGCGAATAATTCTTATCGGCGACTGCGGTCGTACCTGTCCGCCGAAGACTTATCCAATCTCCCCACTTAATCCCATCCACTCACTCTCCTGCGTCTTCCCTTCTCGACCCCCGCAGACCGCACCCTTTCCTCTTCCCCCCCTCCGTCTGTCCCTTCCTCCCTTTTCCTACACCCTCCTCGACCACCATTCTATTCAAATTAATCCCCTCCCACCCACTCCTCTTTCCCCGAATTCACTCTTTTCCCCCCTCCAACGATGAAACCTCTTCCCACCTCTCTGCCCCAGCGATCCCTTGAATCCAAATCCAACGCCCTCAGTCGAGACTCAGCACTTGATTTAATCGTTATATCTGTTACGTGAGATTAATACAAAGCTCGACTTAAAAATAACCTTTTTATCGTGTCTGACTCATTTACCCCTTTTTTGTGGCTGGCTTATGGTTGAATTCTGGCTTAAATTTCTGTTTATGGTTTCCGTGGTCGTACTGCGGTGTGATCCAGGCGGAAGTGGGAACAGAATGACAAAAGTGTCATTGTTTAGCTCAATGTATAGAACAATGATATGAATCGTGAGTTTTTTCGTGTTGAAGATAATTTTGCCGTCAGCAATTTGAGTCTAGGTTAGAATTGTATTTTGTTTGTCAAAATATTCCGTACTTGTTTATATGTCTCATATGGTAGTACCGAACACAGCTGACAAAAATTATAAATATTAAATTGTTTAAGTCAGTTCACAGATCATAAAGATAAAGTTAGAGTTGATTTCATGAAGAAAGTTTTTCGTCAGGACTGGACTTTTAGTCTCTATGGATAGATTATTCTTGAATAGTTGAATTAATGTATGTATGCTTTTATGTCAGATAAAGGTATGGTTACCATGTTCTGATATTCCAAAACCGGGGAATACCTTGTTTTGAAGGAACTAAATTTGGAAAGAGAATCGGGGCGTTGTTTATAAAAGTTAAGGTAATAATATTTAGTATTTTATTCCATAGTTTTAAGACTATAAACAAAAAACAAAATAGAACTGTAATTTGCAGCTGCGGCGGCTGGTTACCATCTGGTCACCAACAATACCCTGGAGTTTGAATTTCCGTTACTAGAGTGGCGGATGAACCTGCACTTGGCCCACACAAAGTATATGACACACACTGCGCCCACCGGGAAACCTTTCGAGGAAGCGTGATAAACTTTATTACTGTATTCCCGATTTACACATTGTTCGCCATACATTTGTCACTGCGGATTTTCCCGTGCATTGGACAGTGCACCGAAACGAATTCATTCCGGGACATTCATGTCTCATCCGGGACATTATTGCCAACTGGGCAGGACATCGGGCACGACCCTTCAAACCGGAACTATCACGGCCGGATCGGGACGTATGGTAAACCTAGACACACGTATGCTTCAACTAAAATTCTTATTTAGCGCTAGTATCCAACGTGTAAAACTGTGACAAAAAAACTCTCTTTTTAAGTTAAAATTTGGATTACACTGAATGTTTAGAGAAAGCCTTTATTATCCTACTACAAATCCTTATGAACAAGAACAAGTCCCTAACATTTCTATCCACACACAGTCTGTGTTAGAGTAAATTTCGCCAGAAAAGAGGATTATGTCCATTCATCCATTACAGCAATATTCTTTTTTGATCCTGGCTCAGTCCTATATGCCTTCATAGTAGCGCCCAGTTTAATAGACATAAAGCCTCATCAATGCGTAAAGGATCTCACGGTTTCAGCACTCGAAATTAATCGCATTGTCCATTAACACGGCGTGGTGCAGAGATTTCCAAGCCCTCGGATCAAATCTCCTCTTCATCATTATGTAGCATGAGATAGAACGAATGTCGGGGGCGTTGGTTGGTGAGGGGGGGGGGTCATGAGGGAAATGAATACCACGTGACTCGTTTCAATCTCCCTCTCGCTAATCTACGCACGCCTAATGACTAGATGATAATTCTTCTTGCGCTGCCTGGAAATCAAGTGTAGAAATTGGGATTGCCATTATGTCTGGCCTTCTTCCTTTTGCGTTCGTAACTCCCCTCCTCCCCAGCTTTCAAACCCTTCCTTCATATCTCACTCTTCCATTCTTCCTTTTCCATTATACCTCTCTGAGCCATCCATTCCAATCCCCATTTTCCCCTTTGGCGTCGGCATTCGCCGTAAAGTTGAATACTCCTGACTGTGGCATTCTCAGCGAAAGTAGAATGTGATAACTCATGCACTTGATGTGATTACACTATTGTTGCACGAAAAATTTATACTTTGATAAATTTCACGGACTTACAGTAAAACGACAGGTTTCATTCAACTGGGTACTTCAAAAGGTTTAATGTAAAAGGCGATGACTAAAACAATTTTAAAAATTTACACAAAATACAAAAAATAGTAAAATTTCAGTCTTTTTAATAAGCTAGATACTGGTTTGATCTAACAGTGGATATCATGTGGGCTACGTTTACCCACTGTTGGATGAAACCGATCGTCTTGTAAATAGTCAGTAAAATATTTCGGTTTTTTTTTTATTTTGTTTATGTATTTTGATTAACAAGGAAATATAACAAATTTGAGCCTGACTTTTATTAAACTCAAGCTTTAATTAATAATCTTTACCCTTCTTTTAGTTTGTGTTCGCAAAATTATTCCGTGTGTATTAGCCATCGTGAATATTATAAATACGCCTTTCTTTCAAAATTCATTATATTCCAATGCCTAAGTGTAAGCTCCTTCACTAATTGCTGAGAGAGAAAATATTTTAGGGATGAAAAACTATCACACGAATGACTAAAACTTCTTTTTCCTCTTATTATCTCGATCAGTGGCTAAATATTTGGCCAACTCGTAGCAAAAAGTATTCAAGTGTGCATCTTTTTTTTAACTGATATTTGATTACTTATGAGCCTGAACCCATTTATGCCCAAAGGGCATTTTGATGCCCACCTGATTATAATGTAGCCTCGCTCACCCATTTGGCGCCATGCATATGTTTTTGTGTCGTGTGCAACATAAAAGGTCTGCTTGACATGTTCAGAGAAGAATCAGTCAAGCATTGCACCCACCGGTGACACAGTCGAGCACTGAAATCATCATGGCTTCGCGATCATCGCACGCTCTGCATAGAGGGTATGTATTTCTTAATCCTTGACAATATAGTTATAAATCTTTTATGGATAATTTTCGGTAAGCATCTAAGTAAATTCATGTGCCATTAGTTTTTGATGACATTCGCTTATTATTTTTTTATTACGAGAGAAACTGAAAGTGGGCATCAAAATGCCCTTTGGGCACATGCCTATACTAAAGATTTTGATTACCTATCCAACGACTGAGTTTATCCGTACAATTGTGCCTACTTTGTCTCCTCAACGTCATATTTTATTTGTTAATCTAAGGTAATTAGGCACAGTTTTATATGCTGTTGGATATTGATAAAGTGTCCTTCATGGAATATTTTCCATCAGTCATTTATTTATATTTTACCCAATGTAATGAAAAATAGTAAGTTTAGTCATCAATCACATATCAGCTCATGCATTGAAACATTACTACAGGGGTGCATATGGACATTTATTTAACTGAATAATACGTGATATGCTATACTTTATTATCTTTTATTGATATTCTGTTTTCACAACACTTCATTTGTTACAGTACAAAATAACTATCACTGGCAGAGGTGATAGAGTATCTGGAGAATGCTTTGAATAAGGATGTTGTCGGTGACTCTGCTGATATATATTTAGTGCCACCTGAAAATAATGCATCGTATGAGGACTCAGGAGATCAAATGTGCAACAATTCAGAATCCCTGCCTTCCTGTCAGCTTCGCGCCACAGCCGAGTTTTGTTCAGGGAACTTCGAAGAAAATGCTGAAAGTCTTGAATCATCTCACCCAGATGAGCATCCTGAGAAAAGGAAAAGAGGACCACATAATGTGCCCTTGGACCTGAGCTGGAGAAAAGGTGACCTGTGCGTTCCCATCAATCAGGCAAACAGCACCAGTGTAAATTATCCGGATGCCTCTAATCTTACCAGTGAAAACCATCCCTTGGAATTTCTTCAAATATTATTGAATGAATAAATTATTTCTGAAATTGTTAAATTTTCTGTAATGTATGCCACTCAATCAAATCATCCAAACTTTCACCTATCATTGGAGGAAATGTACACTTTTATAGGAATCATGTTCCTTAGCGGTTACGTTCCTTTGCCCCGAAGGCGTATGTTTTGGGAAAGTGCCGATGATGTTCATAATGTACTCGTGTCTAAGGCAATGCGTCGAAACAGTTTCGAGGAAATTCTGAGGTTTATACATGTTTGCGACAATGAGAATCTGCCATCAGGTGATAAAATGGGAAAGGTTAGGCCCTTGCTAGACATACTGAGCAAGCGTTTCATAGTCAATGCACCTGATGACAAAAACCTATCAGTAGATGAATCAATGATTCCCTACTTTGGCAGACATGGATGTAAGCAGTTTCTTAGGCTTAAACCAGTGCGTTTTGGATTCAAAGCGTGGGTAATGGCACAAACCCCTCGCTACTGAGTTGAGGTAGAACTGTACCAAGGCCGTGAAGAAAATAGAGAGCGTCCTTCTGATCAGGGTGTTGAGGATTCAGTGGTGATGAATTTCTGTGGCTCTATAATGGCTTCATTCCAGAGAGTCAAATTTTCATTCTACTTCCATAATTTTTTCACTAATACCAAACTCCTTTGCTCCTTGTCTGCTAAAGGAATGAGTGGGGCTGGCACGGAAAGAATAAATAGATTGGCTAAATGCCCAATTTCTGGAAAAAACGTAATGCGGAAAAGAGAGAGAGGGTCAGTTGAGTCGTATGTAGAAAGTAACAAGGGAATTGTTGCTGTTGCTTGGGTAGACAACAATGTTGTGTATGCATTGTCTAATGAATACGGGGTACGACCTTAGCGCCAGGCTCAGCGTTACTCCATCAGAGAGAGGAAAAAGATACTCATTACTCAGCCTAATATACAAATACAACAAGAACATGGGGGGAGTTGACTTGTTGGACAACAACATCGCTAATTACAGAATAGGTGTGCGTGGTAAGAAATGGTATGTACCAAAAATTATGTGGTTGTTTGATGTATGCATGAGTAATGCCTCGGTGCTTGCCAGGAAAATCGGGCTGAGTGCAATGGACCAGTTAGCCTTCCGGCGTGCATGCGTCCAGGCACTTCTGTAAAAGTATGGTACTGCATGTATTGTTCCTGGACCCATTCGCTACTGTGATAAGATAGCCAAGCCCGCACGAATGACGCACGGTGGACATATTCTTGTGACTGGTAAGCCCCGGCGAAGATGTGCTTACTATAAAAAGAACAAAACCCCAATCGCCTGCCAAAAATGTGAAATTCCTTTTCATACCCATTGTTTTGATAAATTTCATGCTCTGTGAACTAAAACATGAATAACATAGATACTTTTATGAATAAAGCTTTATACATAAGAGAGAATGTTTTTATATTTCACTCACCAATTCTTATTTGCATTCCATAAGTCAAAAAATAATGATTGTAATAAATTTTTGATTAATTCCGGCAAGAACATTGTGAATCTGAAAAAATGTTGTAAAAGGAGAAAAATTATTAATGCATAGGTAAACTCACTCAACTAAGATAATTATGCAAAATTAAAAAAAATAATGAAAAAGTAAAAAAAGCTTACCATTTGGTACTTACCACGGGTTCATGCCCAAAGGGCATTTTGATGCCCACCCTATTACTACGCAACCAATTGTCGTATCGTAAAAAAAATCATATCAGACGTGCTCAGAAGACCTACTTTCCAAGATCCGTGAGTTTGAACAGAAAATTAGGAAAAAAAAGTTCTGGGCATAAATGGGTTAAAAGCTATTTGGGATATTAATTCAAAAGAATAGTTCATTTAAATTATGTATATTATTAAAAAATTGAGCAATAATTGCTTTCATTTTTACATGCCCAAAATACTCATTGAACGAATTTTAAATTTTCTTAGTTTTACTTTTTGATTCTTTGGTAAATTTATTGAAAACACTTTTTTCCAATTTCAAACTATTCGATTTATTTATACATTTTCTTCGGGTACATCCTTATCATGTTGTTAAAACTGTTGTTCAAAATTGTTTCAACATATTAAACAAACGCCGCGAGGAAGATTTAAAAGAAATGGAAACTTTGGCAATAGTAATTGCAATAAATTGACCAGCTCCCCAAAAACTACAAATACGGAAATATAAATTGCTAACCAAAACATATTTTTGAGCATATTTATTCATCGAAAGGTTGTTTGAAAAAAGAAAATCTTGTCGATTTACTGTGCATGATTCGTTTCTTCACTCTTTTTACGCCTTTCCACATATAAACCTCATTTATGTTTTCCTACTAGTGCAAGCAAATCCGATAAAGGTGGCGATACACATGCTTTTTGATACATGCACGTCTCGCTTCTGTCCCTCCGGCCTGCGGTATTGCATTATCGTGAAACGCCGAACCCTTAGCTAAGAATCCAACCGTATAGTTCCATGCATACTCCCTCCAGTTTTCCTTCAACCGCCACCCTCATCCCCGTTCCGTACTTGCCCATTGCTGTATTTCATTTGATGGGACGGGGACCCCTCTCTGAACGGTAAATTTATTTCAGAGCCCTTAGCCTCGCTCGCACTTATAACCCCACACACGGTAATATCACTCTATCTCTCCCGCTGGCTGTCTCTCTCTCATTTACGCCTCGCTATTAAAACGCCACACGTTTTGATTCCTCGCGTGTTGTTGCCTCCGTTTACTCATCCCCTTCCACAAACTTCCAACCCCCCTACAAACCTTTTCCCCATTCGTTTACCTTCCAGTCCTCTCCCCACACCCTCAGTGCGTCCCCTCTTCCCTCCCTATCATGATTTCAGGGCTCTAATGCTCACGCAATGTTACCGTGATGTGCTCGATCCTCTGATACCTCATCCGTCTACCTATTTCGATCCCTCGGAAAACGTATGCCGGCCAGTCGGGACTATCGAATTACCAATTTATTTGCGTTTCCCAGTTTCAGGCATTGGAAAACGGGCGACGGGGACGTCGAGAAGCGGGGAGTAATTCGTTTTGGTGCCCACGGTCAACAAGCCAGCCCGGCCCCGAACCCCGACCCGGCGACAGCGTCGCAAAATCGACGAAATCGGACGAGGGCTGCATCACGCGACCGCGGAATCGGTCCGAGCGACGCGTAATTATCGTCGTTTATCTCCGAAATGTACATCTGTTAGGGCCCTCATCGACGCGACCATATCTTGCGTCGGTGTCGCTCACGGCGCACTGCTTCCAGTGAGGTCCCTACGACCGGGTCACGCATCGAACCGTTGGCATCGCTTATCGATGTTATAATTCACCGAATTCCGAGCTACAATATAATGGGTTGGCTTCGAGAATCGACCAAATGTGCTGGAAACTTTCGGCCAACGGTCACGCTCGAGCTTTGAAGCCGGCTGCTATGCATCCGATAATGTGTCAGCATGCGATTGCACGCATAATAATGATGGTATGCTTTAATCGTGATGAGAAGTTTATTAAAGATCTCGACAGAAGGTGAGAGCAGTGTTCAGGTATTTGACTGGGAGGAATTCTTTGTCTTTGGTGTAGCTTCATGGAATTTGACGGGCTTATTGTAATGAAGCCATGCTGTTGCTGTCCTGCATAACATTTACTATACATTTTCCTTCGACGTTGACGTGGACGTCATCATTATATTTATCCTATGATTGGGTGTAATTTGGAATAGAATGGCGAAGATGGATTGGGCCGAATGTTAGACGTACCAAGGAGTACCAGGCATAGGAAATTGAGTATGTAAGTACATTAATGGAGGGGACCCAAAGGATGCAGAGTTGTTAGCAGTTGAGAGGGTGTTACAATAGGAAATAGTGTGCCATGATTTGAATTTTTTGTTACTGTAAGGTGAATGTTTAAGTTATGATAGAAAAAAGAGGATAAATATTATATGAAATAAGTATAGTATGCTATTGAAATGCAAAAATATTAACCGCGTTTGACATTGCAAAGGTAGAAATTATTTAATTGCTTGATACTCTTTTCCTGGATCTGTTTCATCTTTAACGTTCATAATTGCGACAACATATTAACTATTTTCAATGGACATGATAAAATTGGAATCGGCAGTCTTAGGGTGGTACAGATTGTAAGTAAAGAGAACCTAAGCTTCATTCAAATCATTTGTAAAGGAGACCCTTGGACAAATTGCCGTAAGTTTCATAATTAACAATAAGAGAGTCAGGATAAAATTCGTGGGAAAACTTGACAGCGATTTAGTGGAAATTAAAAGTACCCGTAAATTTCCGTGACAATTTATCAGATGTATTCAGTAACTTCCTTTGGCTTCGAAAGTAATAAAAAAGAGAAAATGATAGCCGCGTTAGAGCCACTGGTTCCCACTCGCACACAGAAGTTAATCATATTTGGACACGGCTCCTTATTTATCAAAGGGGTAATCCTTCTATTTGTACGATTGCCCCTGTCTGCAAGGGGCAGACAGTAATTGTGAAATGACCTTAGCCTTTAGCACATTGAGCTAAAATACTAGCGACAAACTCTCATTAATGATAGCTATAGCCAGTAGCAAATGGATCCAGTGTGCTGTTCACCAATGTTTTTCCCTCTTCTGATTAGGAGAGATTTCCGTGTTAATATGGACGGATAATGTCATCAGAGCATCGACATGACGACATGGAACTGGCGTACATTCACTTTTCCGATCCAAGTTACTCTCACTTCTCATCATACTTTTATCGTCCTGGGGCAAAACTCCTTCTCCCACATCCCGCCGTTTCCCGATCCATCCAATCATTTCTCCGAGATCCCTTATCTCCTCCCTCAACCCCGTCTTTCCCCCATTTATAAGCCACCTCTTTCCATCCCCGAACACCTCCGTTCTCCCCTGCCTCGCATTTCCTGCAACTAATCACCCCCCCCCCCACCTATTTCCCCCCTCTATTCCTCCATTCCCCCCGCACAGTCACAGTCTCGACTTCCATCAGTTCGAAGGCATTTTCCCTTTCCGTGCTCCCCCCCCGTAGGATTCGTGTGGACCTGTGCCCAGTCGTTAAGTCACTCGCATCGACTGGGGCCAAACTGTGATATCGACCCCTTAACGTGTCTCCCGTCTGCTCTCCAGAAATGTGTGATGAAAACATTATCTCAGTTTAGAAGCGTGCCCGTCAACGAATGAGTTTGTTTGCTTGGCATAGTTGCTCACTGAGCGCCTCATATACGTGAAGACAACTTGAGCCGGATCCGGTATCCAGTGCACATGTACACGTATATAATTAACGGTTTTAGACGTGATGTTGTAGATCTGTTTGGTCATTGTGAAATGAACGAAACGATTTTGCGTTGCAATTTTGCATTTGCATAGACATAGCACCAAAGGGATGGAATTCGCCGTGAAAAAAATTATTTGACTTCACCAGCATTCAAATCCAGTTGTCCCAATTGCCGGTTAAGGGTGCTGGTCGGCAATTGAAAGACCCGGGTTCATAGCCCGGTCAAGTTGGATGATTTTCATGAAAAATTCAATATCTATATATTTAATATACCTGCGCACTTATATTGGATTTTATTTCCAACGTTTGATTAGGTCAACGGGTTTCGACCCCTACGAAGTTTTCAACTGGCACCTAAATCATTTCATTAAATCATTTTATAGCCCCAATTAAATTAAACCCAAATAGTTAGACACGGGGAAGTCAAATAAAATAATTATTCTCTATTTCAACTCTTACCTCATAGCCCTAAACCATTTAGCACTTTGTGTTCCTAAGGGTTGATGTATTTCTGATTTTGAGCCGCTGCTCGAATGCAAATCACCTACTACCTAGAGTTAGATTGTATTAAATCCTCTCAACGTAATCATTATTCGAAGACCGCACTCTTACCCGAAGTGTAACTCGAACCATCATTCTTTAAATTATGTGGCAACAATGCTACCTTCCTGGCTATAGCGGTTTGTGCAGAAAATTATTCTCCATTAATATTTTTGTCTTAAACGTATTTATTATGTTTATCATCTTCAAACAACAAAGGAACTGCCGTATATTTAGAGAATATGACATAATTCATTAACATTTTAATTATCCAGTCTTTGGCTGGTCTAAAATTGTGTCCAGAGGTCAAGCGTTTGCAGCGTTTCTTGAGTACTAAATTGCGCTTTGTATGGACGTGATTTTGATGAAAGTATTGCTCTCAAAATTGTCAAATAGCTGGGAAAATCTTTAATAAAAATTTTTAAACACTTACCTTGGTCACACGAAAAGTGACAAGTAAAATGTTTGAAAAGCTAGCTTGGAAGAGTCCTTAATGGAATCATCCCTCTTTTGAAGTTTATGGATAAATAATTAAGTAATGAATTATCATCTTCTCTCATGTTCTTAACTGAAGTCGTTAACAGTCATTTTGTTTGAATAAACATAACATTAAATAACAACATCATCTGTCACGTCGGTATTTTAATTCAAGCTCTTTTTCGGTTATTATCTTCACTGAGCCCCCTTATGTGAAGCGTAGCAATAACAAGCGTCTGCCGGGCTGTTGCCAAGCAAGCGAGATGTTAATTATCTTTTTGAAATCTCACTGATGATGAATTTTTATTTGGATATTTAAAAAATGAAAAAAAAATAATGAAACGAATAAATATTGTGCTTCAAGTGACGTGTCTCTTCTGCCGAGGTGTGAGGAAAATGAAGTTTCAGACAGCAGTGCCAGAGGGGGAGATTTTATTCATTCTTTTTTTATGTGCTCCAAAATAAATATGTCATCCAGAGTCGTCGTTATAATTTTATTTTTGCCTCGCGTGTAATTCGCGCAATGCCTTGTGGGGATGCGTGTCCTTCCGTTTGTCGACTCAGCTGTCTGTCTGTTGCGCTTTTCAAAACCCTTGATCCCCCCCTCTGACCACAGACGGCTGAATTTTCGTGCGGCGCGGCACATCACGGCAAATGCCGTTAATGTCTATCTCCCACCGTGCCGTTCCATTCACATCCCCATCAAACCATCCCCTAACTCGTCACTCCCAACTTGTTTACCTCCCCTATTCCGCGTCGCCATGGCTCTCATTAACTCCTCTGGCTCCTCAATTGGCTTGCATTTCGTTTTTGTTGGATATTTTTTTCGCATGAGTTTGCTCTCTGCTACCCCTCAAATTTAAAAATATATTATGTACATTTTATGTAAGTACGCATCGAAGCCGGAATACATTTTCCCCATCACTTTCTGCTCGTTCTATTCTTAATTCACGCGTCTCCTGGCTTAAATTTTAATTTGCATTTTTATTTCCTTTAATTCCGTATATTTTACATTATTTTTGAATAAGGGTAATCCTATTTCACTGAAATAAATAACAAACTGGGTAGATTTATATCGAAGATCTTTTTGATTTAAAAAAATTGCCACAATTTCTTTGATCTGGTCACATAAGGGTCAATGGTTATGAACATAATATGCTTTCAGAGGTATTTAGGTTGTGTTACAATAACATACTTGTTTTTCATCTGCTGATGTGAACGACAATGTTTCTGTAATATTGAAATATCTCATATAGTTATGGCTTTTCAAAGCCATAATTATATGCCATAACTAATGCCATAAAATAACTAAAGACATGTCATTCCACAGTTTTATGAAAAAAACAGAATTTGTACCGAAGTTACGTCATCATGCACCTGAAGATTTAACTCTGCTACGAAACGGTTGTTTAAAAAAATAGAACTGTTGAGTTGCAAGGAGTGTTTTAATTGTTACATTATGAGATAATTCTTAAAATTATACCTTAAGACGGTGTCTTAATGTGCATTCATGTATTTTTATGCGATTCTCTATGGAATGGCCCTTCCTATCTGTCCGTTACAGAATCTATTGCCAACCAGATGTTGTGTCCCCCTGACAAAATGAGACAGAAGGGCAGTTCAGGCACCAAAGACTCCCCGACGCTCTCTCCAAGCTTTAAGCCGTATCAGGTCAGGCGTTAATGCTGCCATCGACACCTAGCCCACGCGTGCTGCACTCGGCCGTGCGGTCGTGTCTTCCCGCTCTCTCCCACGCGGCCTCGTCCTCCACGGACGCCATGCGTGGGTCCCCTCTTAAAGCACGGGATGCCGCGGGCGGGGGGCGACGCTATGCTAAGCGGGACACGTGGCCTTAATTTCGCCCCCACGGCCTCTCCCGTGTTGCTTTTTCACGCTCCGCCTACCATAACGAGAAATCCTCCATGTGACCCATTCACGCTATTATGGTTGAATGGTGGTTAATATGGAGGCGTTAACCGACTGAGAATTCACACGAGTCCCCACTTAACTGTTGTAAAGAACCTTGCTTCCTCTGATGGCTGGAAACATTAACGAGCGTTAAGGATTACGTTAGTTTTTAGTACCCGTTTATCCTTTTAATATTTTTATTAAATCTACACACTAGCCACCTCTAAGGAGTAGGGCAACGGAGTCTTGAATGGCAGCCATGAAGAAGGTACTGAATACGGAAAATGAATTAGAAAATTAAAGGAAGGAATAGTGTGGTCAATGAATGTTTAGGTAATCCAGTAACCGTCACCGAAGATGGTGCCGGTTACCGACTGACGCTCAATCGGGGTCAAAATAGCTACTATCTTCAGGGGCAAACTGTATTCACGAGACAAACTTTCTACTTGCTCCTGAAATCCATGGTAGAAAGGTGTGAACGGTGCTATAGATTAAATACAAGAATATGGCACTCTGTCTCACTTAAGTGAAGTCCATGTTAATTAAGAAAAAATTACCACCAATGGCCATGGCGCAATATTTGTTCGCTGACGACTTATGAAATTTTACAATTTTATCAAGTAAGTTTTGTAAATTAATTTTTACTTGAATTAGTTTAGAAAATTCATCACAATAGTGCGATATTGGTTGAACTAATACTTCTGTTTCTGACTAATTAACGGTATATATGAGCCATTTTAATGGATGAGTGCACAGGTACTTTTTGTTTATTCACATACTTTTTATTGAAAAACTTTCCCTCCGACATTGGATTAGCGAGAAATATGTCCAGAAATTGTAATTACATTATTTTATTTAATTTTAGTTGAGCTCTACAACTATTCAAGTATTACTTTTTGTAGCTAATTGCTGTATAACGGATCAATTTGGGATGGTTGTGGCCATGCTTGTCTCTTAACAGATTTGCGTGAAACTTTGGATACCTATTGTTATTTTAAATTTCGGCTTCTACGCCGAAGATATAAGACCAAGAAGTTGTAACATGCTTTAATTAAGGCAAAGATTAAAAATATAATTTTTGTAACATTTAAATTACTGCATGCATAGTGAGTACCACCTACTGAACAGATGTGCTTAGATTGAAGTTGGTCATAGATTTTTTTACAACTTACTTGAAAAGTTATTAAAATGTGCACTCAATGACCCAGGGTTTCCGCTTCAGCCAGCCTAATGTGACTATTTGGTATTTAATGGCTTCATCATTGCCTCCAATATTGTGCCTTATGGCTCAATTTATTCTCTTGTTCAACCTATGAAAGGGGTATTAGAAAGCTATGTACGCATCGGGAAGGTTGGTCCCCTAAGGAGGAGGTCGACGCGCGCGGGTACTCCAAAGAACTCGCTCCAGTGACACAGCCAGGGAGGCGGGTGATCCAAACCCACTCTCCTGGCGCGTGCAAGGGAAGCCCCCACGCGCCGCCACCCCCCCCAGGGGCCTCCCCGGCCGACGGGCGCCCGTGTCGTCGGGCCGGGAGGGCGGACCTTCTCGGTCAGGGTGCCGAACGCCTGTGGGATCCACTCGAGGTTTCGACAAGCGGCCATTAGCGAGCGCCTAATGAGTGTGTGGTGTGCACGCGCGAGTCTATCTTTCGGGGTATGTGGGTGCAACATTCGACGCCGCGGCTTCGGCGTGGGTGCGGCACAGGCCAGAGGGTGCGGGAGACGAATGGGTGTGCGTTGGGTTAGCCGGTCGGGGTGTGTACGTGTGTGTGTGAGGCTTTAATGGACGTCACATCGCTTCGGAAAACATTGAGAGAGGGGTGCAGTGGTGTGGTGGGGGTCGAAATGGGTGAGCGTAGCACGGGCGGGCCCGAGGATGCTATGGGTCGCGTCGACACTACTCTTTGGGAGCCTTTCTCCCTTTCTCACCCCTTCACTGAGTGATGCATTTAAATCACTAGCCGTAAATCTCAATGAGTTCTCTATTTTTTTTCTTTTTCCCTCGTTTATCTCGAATCTGAAACGACGTAAATGGCGCCTCTTTATCTCTCCCTCTCGTAAAATGATGTTCGAATGGTAATTGTTTATGGTACTTTTTGTAAAAATTAGCCAAGGAGATAATATTAATAGAGCAAGGAAATAAATTCCACAACCCCTGATAAATATGAAGGAAACCTTGCACACTTATAAGGTGTATCAGTCCAATGCTCCAGTTATTCGCCATAAAAGTGCAATGATACGACACTCAACTACGTATCAAGGCAAAACCATCAATCATGTACTTCTGCAAAGTTCTATGCATCCTTCCCTTCAAATCAAAGATAATGGGAAAAAATCAGAGACAAATGAGTATTATAATGAAAAGAAGTATGACAAGTTCATGCAATTGACCAAATTCCTCGACAATCATTACTGAAGCTGCAGATGTTTTCGTCATCTCTTATGCGTGAATTCTAATTATTTATAATATCTCATATTTATATAGTAGCATGCCCATAACGGCGAAGAAATATCGTTTGATGACGAAATAGGAATTTAGCCGAAATGACTGTGGGCCTTTTTAGGGGGTAAAACTTTCCGGCCGTTATAATGTCAATTCGCGAAAATTTTCCGATTTTTTGTGTTATTCTTTAGTCTTGTTTACTGGGGTAGTATCTACCTGTGACTTTGTTTTAATCCAAGGCGATCCAACAAAGATAGGAAATAACATGAAGAATTCTAGATGATGGTGCCCGTTGAGTTTCAACTGATGATAAGTAAAATAAGATCGTTGAATTGAAAGAATCCTCCCAATATGACGGGCAAAATGCATGTGCCATGTTGCAGTTATTAACCATACATGGTGAGCTAGGGGTGAAAAATATACCGTCTAACATCTCGCTGTATATCTGCATTAAAGGGAATTTAACCTAAGCCATAAACACCTCGAGCGTAAATTCCCATTTTAAGCCTATGAGGTTGCCAAGTAAATAAAATTTTCTAACTTTGAAATGGTGCAAATATTTACAATTTTTGAGCCAAAACTCTAATTTTAGGCAAAAAAACGAATATGAAAATATGATGAAAAAATTTAAAATTAAATTATTTACGCCATCCGATACTAAAAATTGCAAGCCTATATGGGTACAAGAAATGGGTACAAGAAATTCAAAAATGCAAACAATCTCTATATCTAATCCAATTCTTTTCTTATTAAAGTTAAAATTGGGTATGTGTGCTCCTGTGGCCCTTGTGACTTTTAATATACCCTATTTACCTGTCTAGATCCCAAGCAATTTGTATGAAAATTTTATTTTTGTTTCAGCTTCGTTTATCCGCTAAGGTGTTTGGAAGTTTATGTAGCGTTCAGAGAAGCAGCGTTTCAGTTTTAAATATATAGATTTTTAGATCCTGTGTGAGGATCTCAGCTGCTGAATTTAATAAATGTACACGTTCAAAGTAATAAGAACACTAAGACTCAATGATGGGATGAAGTGAGAACCATAACCACCTGGCGTCAAATAGACTAAGTCATTATGAACAGAATGGGAGTAGAGTTAACAGTCACACTCAGCAACATGTCGAACCCTGAATATGCAGCATAGGCATCCAACTCGCGAACGCACGTGACATATGTTTCGCCGCGACAAATATTCTGGTGTAGGCCGATGATCACCTGGCTATCCCTCCGCCAAGATCCCACTCGGAAATATATATTCAATGTTGCTCCTAACAGTATTCAGAGGATTAATGGCGATCGTTTTGGTGCCATTTTTACCGCTCAGTTTAGCTGAATACGCAGGTGAATGGTAAATATAAGGCATTTGAACAAGGTTTCAAATATTCTGAATGCCATTAAAGGATTTATGTGATGGTAGGAAAAGTAACTTAGTGGAATTTTAGCATATTTCAGAGGTAACAACTTGATAGTGTCCAACATTATGCTTAAATCACAGGCTTGTTTCCATTTTCATATCACCATCATCACTATCAAAATACAGGTTATTTTAACTCTGGTGACGGTGTTAAGAGCATTGATAGCAAAATAAAACAAAGTGGGAAATATTACCAATTCTTTAACCATTGGTAGAGTTCCGCAATGGAAGAATGATTGTAAGAAATGCAACATTTCGATTTATTGTCTTTGTGTTTTGCTGTCTAATAGCTTTTGGAAAAACTTTGAATGTCATTTCCACGCACAAAAAATAATTATAATCTGTTTTTAAAATAATGTACCAAACCTCAAGGATTGTTGCGACACTATTAGCATTGAAAGGTGTATGATGATGTTTTGAGATGCTTGTGGTTCCAGGGGTGAAAGGTATGTATTAGCGCGCAAGCATAAACCTTTTTCCTTATGAATTAAATATAATATTTAACATATTTCCCTATAAGCCGTCTTAATTTAAGTAGCTTTTTTTAGCTCCCTCAGAATAATAAGTACCTATAAGCTGTTAATGCACTCCTTGCGGTTTTAATGGAGGTCAGCCAAAGTCCTAGTAACGAAATCAATGAAATGACATGAGAGTAGGAGACTTTTATTCGATAAACATCGAAGCCAAATATACTTCATCATTGCAAAAGATCTCCCGGTGAAATTTATAGAAATAATTTTTAACTCACTAGTGGTTTTGCCTTTTTTTATATCATCTTGCCGGAAGACTCTTTAAGACAAAAGTGGACGGGTATCAAAGAATTATAAATTTTTGCACTTTACCTAGTTTACCTATTTATTCGTACCGACGATGCATCAATTCCAATGTGTTACATCGGAGTTAGTTTATTTTATGAAAATTGCCTCGGTGTTTCAGGAATTTGTTAAGTTTGGAAAATATATAGAGAGAGGAAATTGAATTTCCAATTTAGCGAAGCGTATGCTTTATTTTTTCCCTAAATTTTACGTAATTAAGAGAATGCCTTTTCTCTTCTCTTAACTTTGTGGACATTATTTTAATAAATTCTCTGAATTTAGGCTTGTGATTACAAGCGTTAAGTAAACATTAGGAAATGAACAAATTTTCCCGTTTTGTTTGCTCATCCGGGGCACCATTTGTCGTTTATTTTGACTGGACGATAATGCATCAAAAGTGTTTCACGTAGTCGCAAAAGCATTTGATCAATTTTAAAGTGCGGCATTGTCAGTGGAGCTGAAGAAAACCATTGATTAAAGAAGAGAGGAGGTGGTGTCTTGAGACTAGATAGTGAAGTTTGTTTACCAGAAAAAATTATCCACAAAACATAAGTATTGCAAACTGTTTGTTAAAAAATTTCATGATTTTTGCAATTATTTTTGGATATTATTTTCAATTTGCTTTTTATATGTAGATATACGCTACAGCGAAAATACCACTGCCAGTACCCATGTTTTTGGCGTTCAATTGCTATTATTTCAATGTGGTCGTTTGCGTATTTTAAAGGCTTCAATATTCCCGTGCCATTTTATCGCATGGTTCTATCTACTCTCTTCTTTAATCGATGGATAAAACGAACATTGCCATCTGTGCTCAAAATATAACCGGGATAAAAATATCTCATCGCAGTTGGATGGCAGAGGTGTTCGACAGTGACATAATAAGGATCCCTTCCTGGGCGTTTACTCATGCTTTCTGTTTTTTAAACACTTTATTAGAGTTGTCGAGGTTTCGAATGGGTGGGAACTCCTCACGCCAGTCCCGGAGAAATAATGTATTTATCCTCGGCAACGTATCGAGGGCGTTTTTTCCTCCTCGATTCACATCACCCTCTCGAAAAAAAGGCTTGCTTCGCCTCTGGATATCACTTCCGTCTTGCGTCCCAAAGAGACTTGAGAGTGGTGGCGGCGTGTTTTCTGGGCCCCCATGGCATGGCCTTTGATTGACGTGGCGCCGGGCGCGAGGCCGCTTGGAACCAGGCACCGGCCGGGCAGTCATGCGATCGCCTGTGTATCGGTGGGCGCTCGACGGTGTCTGGACAGTCAGGGATGGTGCTGGCTGGAAAGAATGAAACGCTTCTCTCTTACGGAAGTGCACAGACTGCCCTCGCTCCTCCTCTGTGGTTCACCTCGCGAGGAGGGGGAAATCAGACAGTCGATCATGAAACCTAGTCTCAGTCCAAAATAACTCCCTTGAGTGAATCCGTGGACTTATTTTGAGTAACATCCCATTTTTTGTCAACTCGTTTTATTTTTTGGCTCCTTATTCAATTCAAGTTTTTAAAATATTTGTTGCAATACTTTAAAGGTTAAGAACTGTAGCAACTTATTCATGTTGATTTGTTGGGAAGTACTGAATGTCGAGAATAGTTAGATTAGATAGAATTGATGATTACTACCCGCTCAATACTTATTATAAATGTAATGCGTTTACATGGGCTCTACTGGCATGATAAAAGTCGACGAAATTACTTTCAAGAATAATTGAGTTAATATTTGCAAAATATCCATATGTATATTATTTATCTGTTTAGTTTTCACTCCTCCAGTGTTTAAGTTTCTTGTGAATAACTTCCGGAAAAAAGAGAATGACAAATGTGTAACATTTACCTATTTTCATACAAAAACTAGGGTCACACTTCTGGCTAATGGCATGGTATGAATGATACGCTAATAAAAAAATAAAGTTAATTTAACTACTTACTTTTACGAAGGAGAAATCCTCATGATTATCTAACTCCCACGCCATTTATCCTAGAAACGTGAAGCCGTAAATATATTTTCCAGCAATTATTTATAAACTATTTCCATTCTCTGATGGTGATTTTCTCCATTTGGAATAAATATGAAAAACAGTGGATGATCAACAAGGTCGTGGCGTAAAAGCTACGCATGGAGAGATATTTACCTAATCTAATTGCCAAAGGGTGAGATCCGACGCACATCGGTCATACTCTATGCTTGAAGTAGATTTAGTCTCCCACCCGATCAAAGTACCAAATGCATCAAGCTTCTCTTCGTCCATGATCCCGTGCATATTCCGGTGTTCTGGCCATTATAATGCATGTTTTCAAGGAGCAAGGTTAAGTCTTGTGTGATAATGTTCTCATCGAATGGGAATTAGGAAAGGGTGACCATGAGGCTTCCTCGCCTGCGGGTCACGGACACAATAGTTGCACCCTTCACTGGTCCGCAAAACGCTTATTCAGAGACGCGTGCCAAACGTGAGCGCCCTCGTAACTTTTGAGAGCACGCGCGCCTAATAATATAACACGAGCCGGTCGAAAATCACGGGTTTTGTTCGGACACGAGAGAGAAGGCAGTTGAATGGCGGGCGGGGTGTAGGACGTGGTACGAGACCAGCGACCTTTCTTGATGGCGCTAATTCCCACTCCAACCGGCAGAGTGCAGCACGATATTTTCTCGTGCACGAGATACAAGTAGTGGCTTTGTTGAATGGAGGGAATAAATGTTAAAGGGGATTATTACCACGCGGAATCTTGAGGGATTAGGCCCGAGTCGTTTGGAGGGTCTCATTTTACTTTTGGTGGAAGTTAGAAAGCGATTTCAGAGATCGATAGATACCGCCGCTGTACAGAGGGCTCAAGTAACTATTTAACATACTATTTAACATACTATCTATAATAAAAAAATGCGAACCATATACCAGCGTAATAGAGTGATTACAGTGAGATGACTAGGAAGCCGTCACAGACTATAATTTACCCAGTGAACTGAGTTTTGATCTGGCTGAATTCAAATGTTTATCAACTCCGGGTTTGCTAACCAAACGAAGGGTAGGTATATGAATAATTTTAGAATGTACTAAACTCTGTTCTTGAAGATCATGTTGAACTTATACACGGTGGTAATAATATAAGTGGTGAATTTAGTGTAGGATAAGAATATTAAAACAATTTTCAAATTAATAACCACTCAATGATAGATTCAAGCCAGTGCAAAAGTATCAATGAATTGTATGTATACTTTTTATTACCGTCTATGTAATTTTGCACTATAATGATTAAAAGTGTTGGCAAAGGTATTAAACTGCTAATGACGCTCAATGACTTAACTTGATTGAAATTTAAAGGAAAATTGTTGAAATAGATTTAAATTAATGGAAGAACCTTTTTATACATATCCGGTGAAGATTCAAAAATTAATAAGATCGCATATCGTACAATGTGGATATATTCTCTAACACAGTACGTAAAATCCTTCACTCTGTGTGTCGTTGATTTCCACTGGATGTTACAATATCAACTGTCGTAAACTCAAAAATTCTTGAGTTATTCCTTGTATTATGTTCGAAAAACTAGTCAAATCATTTTGGATAATGAAAGAGATATCCCTTAGCTGTTCTAAAGTCAGTCTGTAAATGTCTCATGGAATTATTATTATCATGTGGGTCATTGATAAGGCATTGGTGTACCTACCGATGTAATACTGTGAGGTAAAATCTTTTTTGAAATATCCGATTGTAAATTAATTTTGTGGTCCCTTTTCTATCGATCGACAAAAAGTTTCTGTGTAAAGTGTAGTTTTTGGGAAACTTTTCGGGATATTTATTCTGGAATACGAAAAAAACAATTAACGACATTAAAACCTGTCTTCTCGCCTCAAGAAGAGTGATCGGCAGATTTATGTTAGAAATGTCAGAACTATCTTATTCTAAACCCCCAATCGTCAAACTTCAGTAAATCTTAATTCTAGCTCATTTTAATCACTGTTTCTGTTAATATTGTTGTGAACATTCAAGCACAGAGTTTCTATCCTCCTTGGCAACTATCATGGACATAGATTAGTTCATCGATTTGCATGAACAATTATTGCGCTGGCGTCAGAAATCCTCTAAATGTATTTTTTCTCATCCACTTAGGCGATTGCCTAACTCTTGTACAAGCTTTAGGTAATCATTTTTTACATACATTTGCAGTTTGTGTCAATTGACGGCTTCACTATTCTTCTTATGCAGCTCAGCTAAACACAAACTTAGTTCAGTCAGTTAGATCAGTGCTTCAGTCACTATTAAAATAATTTTTCTTCGCAATAACCATGATACTCTAGGCTTCTGACCGTTGATACTACCTTCCCGTGTATTCCTTCGCCAGATAACGGTGACGCACAATGGAGTGTACGCTTATCTTTTAACGCCTTCTTACGTTTATTGTGGTTGTCCCCTATGCTGTTGGAAGTTTAAAATCGTGGAGGTCTCGCCCGAGAAGGGGGTAAAAGCTTAGATACTCGTGATGCGAGTCATCGGCCTTTGTACCCGCGAGGTTGCGTATGCATCTCGGGATGAATGAAACCGAAGGCGGATGGGGAAAAAAGGCTGAGTGGACGTTCAAGGCGAACGGAGAGAAGAGAAAATTGCATCGGGAAGCCAGTAGAATAAGCTACGTATGAGAGTCATCCGTGGTAAATCTATCTTAAAGGTTGATTAACTGTAGTTGTCCTTCCTATCCTTTCCCTTGCTAACTCCTTGACTATGTCCCTCCATCTCTTCCGTTTCCTGCCCAGTTTTAGCTGGCCTAAGTAGTTGTCCCTCGATTATCCATTTGGGATGTTGCCCTCTGTTTCCCCTCCCATTATGTTCACTACAAATTTCTATTTGTTTAAAACCATAGTCTTGTATCCATGCCATTCCTCCATATAGTGTTCTCCTCTTCTATTCTTCGGTTCAACACCTCGATTCTGGTCCTATCCGTCCATATGTAACGTATTGTATTTAGCGTATGAGTATCAGGCTTAAAAATTTATGAAGCAAGTGGCTAGATATGGAGGCATTTTTCCCGTCAGCATTGCCGAGGGAATCGGGTTGGTGTGATGGTCACAGTACTGATTCTCCCTCCGAGGGGCCTGAGTTCAAACCACGGCAGCTGTGGAAGATATTGGGGAAAAATATCAGAGGAATCCCGATTTCTGGGTGAGTACTGTGTGGAGTGCTCTTCATGTAAAGCATTCCACCCGTCTCGTCGGATAAGACGATCAAATGTTGATCCCTTGGCACTCAAATGTTGATCAAATGTTGATCCCAAGGCAAAAGACGACACTCCAGTTTTCTCCCCTCTCTTCTTCTTCCTCCCAAATGATTTCAGCACTAACCAACCTTTATTAATGTTATAAATTACCTACCTAAAATGTTCGGTTGCTTCCATAAATAACCATTTAACCCACCTGGATAACATGAGTTATCTTGTAACTCCTCACTACTAAATACCAAGAAATATAGGCTCCTAATAAGGCAGATAGGACCAATTGTACGGAAATTAAGGGAATAGACTGCGGAATTTCTGCACTCTAATACTCCATTTTA
Organism: Pyrrhosoma nymphula; assembly: GCA_963573305.1. Classification (NCBI taxonomy): domain Eukaryota; kingdom Metazoa; phylum Arthropoda; class Insecta; order Odonata; family Coenagrionidae; genus Pyrrhosoma; species Pyrrhosoma nymphula. The sequence continues at coordinate 127,440,461 of OY754334.1, read as the reverse complement.
CCGTCTTGCAATTGCTGACCATAAAAGAAACAAGCTTAGTCACTCTATAAAATGTATTTTTAAGGTGCTTTGTTCTTTTCGTCCTATGCACATCGTATGTGAAGGAGGTGGGATTGTGACTGTGATGAGTTGAATGAAAAAACCCTTATTTATATGCCGTTAAATTAATACTCCTCTCGCTGATACTACACGTTAGCTATGTGGTGACAAATGTAAGATTCACTTGAGACTAGTTCGTGAATATCTCAAATAGATGTTTTCATTTACAGCACTAGGAACCGAATGAAGTGCTCTTTATAAATAAAGTACCGTGATTGCAAGGACTTCATTAACTTCGTATTCAATCAAAAGCTGAGTCGTATTGGTGATCTAAAGTAACTCTTTTCATATATGCATTATGAAAAAAATGGCATAGCTTATTGCAATGCAAATAGCTTTTACGTTACTCTCCTTTGTCCATTGGGCCTATAATATTTCACACAGGAGTTCAATGAAATAGATGGGAATAAGTATGGTGAGGTGATAAGAATACCATGTTCACATCCCGAGAGACATGGATCCAATTCCCGGCAGTGGTGAGGACGTAAAGTGAAAATCTGGTCTCTTCTTGGATGCAAATGTGGGAAGGATACCAATAGTGTTTCCATCCGTCATATATGACGAAAAACTGTGGAGCCCTTTGCGCCGTAAGTTTAAAGTACCTTTATGCAGTCTCCGTTTTTTTTTTCATTTATCCTACCTCCCCAAATACTTCCATCAACCATTCTACCCACCCAATATGTTTGACCCACCCACAATTTTTCATTCCCAAGAAACTTGCACTGGAAACTAGTAAAAAATAAAACGGATAATTAGAATTAGCTGACATAATCAGATAGAAGGCCTGCTTCGTTTTATCCTTTTTTATGCAGAATACTCGACTAAAATCCTGTGACAAATACTCTGGTGAAGGATTTTTTGCGTTTTTGTGTTTTTTTATCAATCATCCTCTGCGGTTTGAGCTTTTGACTGACGCTGGAGATCTCAGAAATTATTTTTTATTTAATATATTTTGAATTTTTATTGCTATTTTTTTAATATTTCAAGATAATTATCACGCGAGGTGTATATCAGTTATCACCGAGGGTACGGATTCCTCCGGAACCACATTTACATTCTTTGCAATCAAAGGCTTAATCAATACAAGTATAAAAAAATAAAATGGCATTTACTTCAGGATGCATCTCCAAATGCAAAACTTAGGCCGGCGACCTAACTGCCCCTGCTACACGCCTCTGTGGCCAATCGTAGGGGTATAATGTAGATATCCTCTCTCTCCCGAGAGTTACTGAATGGGGTGCCTAATCCCAAACTGTGGAAACTGGAACGGGAAACAGGTTAAATAGGTAGATTCTGGCGGGAGGGTGCGGGGTGTGGAAGAGTCAAAAGCGCCGTAGAGGGGCACCGCAGAACTCGGCAGTCGCGCGGAGATATCGGGGGTCCAGTCGTTAAGGATCCCCGGGGCGAATCGGGTCCAGGGGCGGGTAAGCTGCCAGTGGACCACCATCGTTGAGAGTGCAGTTGCATTTCTCCGCTCCCCTCTGCAATTCCCTTCACATGCGAGTCCCGTCCGTTTGTTAGCCAGGATGCCTCGTCCCACCTTTACCCCCACAGCTCTTACCCTCCTATCTCAATCCCTAAACCGTTATTACCCTTGCACCAACACCACCCACTTCACCATATCACTCCCGCCCCTCCGCCCCCCCTCCCCAAACTCGAAACGCTAACAGCTCCGTGTGCGCGGAAAGGTCGTTTTACCTCCTTTAACTCAGGGGGGGGGGTCCGGTTTTAATCCCCGTGCTAGAGATTAGCGCACATGCGAAATTAGAACTGTGATGGGTGTTAGTGGTGGAATGAGGGCGTGTGGTGGGGTGGGAGGGAGACAGGTTTAGGTTTTGGGGAGGGGGGTGACGGAGGTTTTCTGTGCTACCAATCTCGCGGAACAACTAACAAAACTCTCGCCGGAGACCGAAACCGCGAAAATTGCCCCATTTCGACCCCCCCCCCCTTATTCCACCACCCGTGTCTCGTCACCATCAGAGAGCCTCCTTCCCCTGGCTCATCCTTTAACGTCTCTCGCCCGCACCAGCGACGTATACGTATCTCCTCGCCCGCTGCACAACACGCTTCCCGCCTCTTCCTACGCCTACCAGCTCACCGTTTGGTCCACGACTCCCTGCCTCTCTTTCGTTCCCTTAGAAACGGTTACTAAGTCTCCCCCTACGTGTGTGGCGTAATTACACCTCAGCCATCCCTACCTCTCCACCAACCGAACTTCCAACGCCTCTATTGGTGGAGTAACGACCGAAACTTTCCCCCCCCCCCAACCTTTTCAGCTGTTCCGGGGATCCACATACGCTGTATATACCTACATGCGATGTTACGACGAATCGAATTTGATAAGCGATAAGTTGGAGGTATCGCAGAGAGATATATTGATCGTCCTGGATGTTTGATACATCGTAATGTGATTTAATTCGATATTGATTAAATGCGATATTGGATGCAATGCGATACAATAAAATATATATATACGATATAAATCGAAGAATTGCAATGTGCACCACGTTCTCTGTGATGCAATGCGATATTAGCATTGCAATATGTAATAACTTAATGTGCGATGAAATGCGATATATGTGATTTCCATACATTTGGTGCAATTTTATATATAACTATGTGTTAAATGACTTACATGCGTTGCTATCTGATATTTGAAGCACATACATACGAAGCAATGTGATACGCGATAAATATCTACGCAGCGCGATGCGCGAAGTATTTTGTGAATCAAAACGTATATCGCAATGCAATATTAAACTTCGAACATCGCACGGCCTCACCAACACATGAACGAGGTACATAGTTATGCACACCACATATTCATTAAGGCCCACACAATACGAGATCGTTCTCCGTACACCGTCCCACCTACACCGTGGAGTGCTAATTAGTGAGGCACATTTTCATTTCTCGGCTTTGCCCTCTGCTGTTTCTCTTCCTTTTGCTTCGCCCGACGCTCCAGCACCATTCATCGAGTTTCAACCTCGCACCCATTCACCCCGCAGCCACTCGCCCAAACACCACCTCCCGCATCACCCAATCCGAATGCTGCGGAAGAATTGAGTGCCGGTTTGAGGTGGCTTGTTGGTGTTGTGTGCTGAGAGCGACTGAGGGAAAGGTTATGGGAAGGATACGTGTGTGTTTGTTTCTGGGATAGGGTTAGTGGAGGGAATAGGGGGGCACGGGGGAAAAGGGAATAGGTCGGAGGTTAGCGGGAGATGCCAAGGGATGGAGGACTTCTGGTGGGGAAAGAGAATGAGACTATCATTTACGCGGTGGTGTAAGAATTCCGGTTCAGTTAACCTTGTTATTATAGAGGTCTGACATCGTCTGCGGCTGGTAGGTATCCATCACGGAGTTTTTTTATCCTCAATGAAATCTTGTCAAACCACCCAAGCTCATAGCATTTCATTACTTTTACTTTGGAAGGAATTGAAATGTTGGTTTTTGCTTTGAGTTAAAAAAAGATATGGAGGTATTTCTTGATTTTTTCATCCTTGTGGTCAAATACTATGCTTATATAGAACGAGCATTGATTAAAGCAGTTTTTACTTTATTTCAATCTGGAGACGAACTTAAAAATTCTGTTATATTGCACAGGCATGAGAATGTTCAACAAATGCATATTCGGGTAATTGTAATTAGCTTTCAATGGATGCCTTTGCTACCGGAAGTTTTCCTGAGCTCATCTCGGGAGTTTCCACTCCTTGGTCACTGTTTTACTTCTCTAATTCCTAATCTCTGCCCATTATTTTTTTTATGTGAATGTTTTCTTTCAGATTAATCTAAATCATATTGATTAATGTTTGCAGAATAAGCTATCCCCCAGAAGGTTTTGTAACTAGTCTTCTTTCCCTTTTTTGCGGGTAAAATTGATTCCACTTTGCTCACTTGGAACTAATACCTTAAATACAACGCTGTTTGCAGCCATTCTTGATACTTGCAGTTCATTTTATGCTTACAACTGTGGATGAAATATCCGTCCTATAAGCTACAGCAGTTTGTCCAGAGTTATATGTAAATTTTATATTGTCTGGTAGTTGCTATTTGGTAATATTTATGTTGTTAGTTCCGTAACATACATATGCCAGGGTCAGGCAATGATTTTGTTTTAACTTAAAGTATTATGGTTGAGAAAATGAAATATTCAACTCTAGTTTTCCAAGTAAATCCTTGAATAAACTTCTTTCTCTTATATTAAATCTTTTTAGTGATTATTGTTAATCATTTCGTCTGTTTTATTTCAAATTCAGCTCATCTGTAAGTCAAATTTCATTCAATCGTTTCATTACAAAAACCGTAATAAAATCCAATAAACTGAGTAGGCATTATTTCCAAGAATTTATTCCATTGGTTTAAACGAGACTTGTGTATTGATAAGTGATCTCTGCATAGGTTTATATAATTAGTAAAATATAGAATTGAGATACACTCACCTCGTGGCATATGTATTCTTCATTCAGTTTCCCATATTTTTTCGCAGAATTCCTGAGTATTTTTAATTGTATTTTTAAATATGTATTGATAATAAACTTAAACTTTGAATTTTGGTTAAACGGCATAGTGCGATATCGTATTTGGTTAGTTAAGTTATGATGAACCCCACGTATCTGGTTTATTTAGCCATGGTATTTGTATCTTTGGTTATTAAGAGATATTTTCATGAAACCATACCATTTCATTGGTTTCAGCAGTTTTAGTTGGATACTTATCTTATGGCTAACACATTGGTAAATTTATGGAGGTTTGGTCATATCTTTTTTAAAAACTCAACTTAACCAATGTATTATTAAAGTGGTCAATAACTATTCAACGAACTTATGGCTAACACACAAACATAGTATCTCCGTTGCCAGCAAAAATAATGAAAATTTTCCATAACCGGTAAAGGATAATGGACGGCGGTATAAAAATATTATTTTTTTTCAAATATGAGGGGAATCTGAAAAAAAATAATGCCTTGCATTCAAATAGCCGAAAAAGCACATCAAGTAATGGTGCAGACACTTTAAATTACATGTGGAAATTTATATTTTCTGTCGCCAATAACTTTCCCGCTAAGGGTACCATCATCTCAAATTTTCTCGTTGTTAATGGTTTCCATATGCCCTACACGGTAACTTATCCCATTGCGCGTATATTTTCGTTTAAATTGCATTTTCCTGACTATACCATTGCGATAATTCTGCCTCACTCTCATCCCTCCTTATGTCCCCAAACCGAAGCTATGCTAGAGGTCCGGGGACTGAAATACTAGCCTTCTTCTCCCGAGCCGGCAATTACACCCTTGTTTTATGATGTGGCCACCTAGTTAAACCGTCCACACTTCGGGAAAAAAATTAGCTAGAAATTCGTCGACGCCCAGATTCCGAGGTTTTAGCGTCGGAGCAAATTGTTACACCGCATGATATATATGCCTGGTGGGCTGCACCTAGCGAATTAGCTCGCCCCCAGATTACTCTGTCTGAATAATTGCGCGTGCGATCAAAATGCTGTGAGGTGCTGAAATTTGACTCTTCCCGCTTATTGCCACCGAGTCATATAATCAACGCTGCATTCTGGTCACACCATCTAATTATGCCCTCCGCTCCCGAGTGTGAAGAATCGGATGGGGTGACTTATATCCATGATATCAATGCCATGTGAATGAATATGCAAATGTGATTGTTAAGTTTTCAGCGCAGTCAGGGATTTCATTAAATAACGAAACCTTCGTTGATTTTATTTTCAAACTTCAGAAAGAAATCACATCAATCCTGAAGCACACAAAAAACTCTAAAGTAAACATTACGTATGATTGCAGTTATATAAATAATTTCCACAGTTCCATCCGTAACCAAGTATTACTTATTATTAGCGTAAGTATTAAATAAAAGTAATATACATCGCTCAATGATGAAAATCAGAAGAAATATGACCAGCCTAACGGATTACCTGAGACTTGGACAACACTATTCAATGTTGTAAAAATCTCCATTGCACTGAAATAAATTTAAAATAATGGCGCACAAGGCTAAAACGTAAAGCACTTATTACTGAAAGCATTCAAATCCGATGATTTAACATATATTTTTTATATTTAGCGTTAATAGTTTAAGAACAGGTTTATACTATTTGGGAATGTATTATCTGAACCTCAGAAATAAAATAAATGTGCTGAACTCTATAAATGCAAGAAGCTTTGAGCATGAGACCTGGGGTAGCTCATTTGTTACACGAAAATTGCTATCTTCCACTGAATGCAATAGAGAAACATTTTTCTGTGCTGTTCGCAGTTCGACCGTGGCTGTGAGAAACCTTGGTATATGTATCGGCCTTTTGCAGTGTAAAAGAGCGCAAGGAACGTTTTCATAGAATACATAATTCGATTTGCATGAAGTAGGTATCATTGGTATGCAGTTGCATCAAGTTAGTAATGAACTTCTTATGCATTTCTATAATTTTGCTCGTGCTGTAGATTCTGTTCTTTTTTTGGCATATTTATTTCACATAAATCAAAAAATTATTAACCCATCTATGCCATGAAGTTGTGCTCTGGGCGAGTCATTTATTTCTCCAGAGGATAACGATTCTTCAAGCGTGTAGGTTACTATTTTTTCGTTCCAAGATTAACAATTGAAGACTTTCCATTATTAATGGAGACCGTTAGCTACTAATCATGTTCTAGAAATTAGGCGCAAATTCATTTGAAGCGTTTCTTGGATATTAAAATACTGAAAGCAGAAATATTTTTTGTTTTACCTCTTGATATGTGTGAATGATTTCTATATTTTAGATCATATTACGTCATTCATTTAATTAATAAGTTGTGTGTGGTTAGTAATACGAAAAAGATGTGTTGACTAGACTAATCGCTTCTCTAACCAACCCGAAGGGGTGTTACAACCCCGTCTGTGTTGGAGACTTGAGTGCGACGTAGAGAATCCCTCAGTATGTTGGATAAGACGCTACACTTTGGACACATGGCGCCATTTCTAGATAATAAGGCTTATGCCAAAGGTGAATTTTCTCTACTTATTCTCCACATATTACCTGAAAATAGTTCCTTGCCTTTCATTCTGTCCTAAATGGTGCAAATAACTGCATATTATCAGTGGGCTTTTCCTTTCATTATTACAAACTTTTCTAGCATACATTCTGTTTGTACTTATTACTAGAATTAATACATAATATCGATAGTGAGTTAAAGTAACTCTTTCCCTTATATTTAGAAATGTAAGTTATTGCCCCTTCCCCCCAGCGATTCAACCAAATTGAAATCAAATAAATTAAAATTTATTTTCTGCTGTTGAAATAAAGTCTTTTGACCCGATTTATCGTGAAAAGCTCATAAACAATATTCTCAAAAAGGTCGCCCTTTCATGCAAAGACCTCTACAGAGAGCAAATCGTGACCCTGGGAATGCTATGATTCGGAAAAAGAAACTTGAGCCTTTTGACCCCTTCGATGGGGTTATTCCTCCACGAGCACTCTTGTGTCAGCGAAAATTGAAAAGAAATTGCAATCGATTTGTTGATTTTGAATCGGTGCGTCAATGGCTTCTTGCCAATCAAGGGGTAAAGGGAGGGGGAGTGGGTGCTTGCGTTTTGCTATCGACTGGGAAGGGTGTAGCGTCTCAAGGATTCAATTTAATTAACAAACTTCTTCAAGGTTACGACTTCCAAGAATGTTCGAGGACAAAGCGTATTAATTACCGAAAAGATGAAGAAGGGGAGAAAATTTCTGCGAGTTGAGGCATATTTCCTTTTATTTACGTCCTTAGCCACCTCCTCCCAAAGCCGGAAAATTAAAAATAAAAAAGTAAAAAAAAAATAAAACAAAGTGAACCTGCCAACTTGTCGTTATTTCCTCGGGTTAGAAATTTTCTCCGTTCCCAACTTTCGTTTTTATGCTTCGTCCTCCTCTATCACGCCATAACTGACGTCGTATTCGAGCCGCGCAACAACAAACTTCCCCCGTAATCATCGAAACCTATCGCTTTCCTTCAACCGTGGGAGATAAATGAGAGTCAGCGTGGAAGTCGGGAGTGGGACGTGAAAAAAATCAGTAAAGTTCATCTGACTTAAGGGGCGAGAGGTAGGGAGAAAAAAAAACCTGTGCATGAGGAAAACAAAAGCATCACTCGAGGCGCGCTCTCTCCCTCTCTCGATCAATTTCTGAGGCGCGAAAATGGTCGGAATTAGCTCGGGTCGATAGCTCGATCGATCTCTCGAAGCTACGAGAGGTTAATTTTCTTTTCCCTCGACTCGTGAACTTCTATGTTTTGTTTTTTTCCCCAGCCTCACTATGTTTGCCTTATCCACATCTTCCTCGTATTCCATTCCCACTTCAGTATCATTCCTTCCTGGCATCATGCAGAGATGGCATTCACGTGGTCGGCATACATTCAACACGAGAACATATATTGAAAACGAAACTTGATACTGATAAACTTGAGCATTCGAGTCAAATGGAAGGCGTTACCGAAGCGTTTTGAGAACTCATAGGGCCACTTGACATTGGACATTGAGCATTAGAATATGATTTAAGAAAAGCTCATGATTCGATCATCCGTTTTTTTTCAATCTACATCTACGAAATACCCTGCAAGCCACCTCAAGGGTGTGTCTCAAGGGATGAGTAGTAACCAATATGCATTACACTATACACTTAAGTTAGTGTAACTACGATTAATTATTCATTAGCATAAATCGCTAATGCTTGTCACGAGGATACACGAGGACTACACTACAGATATGCTACCAATGGTAAAGGGACCGTTAGTTTTTATGTATTTTGCAACTACATAAGTGGACAGAGATTCAAGAGTTATGCTGATAACATGCACGGCGTGCTGTAAGTACTAGGTAGCAGCTAAGGATACAAGTATTAGGGAGTACTTCTACTACTAAGAGCTACACTACCTATCGACAAACCTAGTTAAAAGTCTCATTGGCAGCTGTTATGGTCCCTTATCGTTCGCGGAAAAAATGACATTTTAAATCTGTACGTCCTGCAGTCTAGTTCCTTAATTTTATTCTCATGATCTGATTTCCCGTAGTATGTCATAGTTCGTAAAATATTATCATCGTCGTCAGAGAATAAATCGGTGTAGAACTTACATAAAAGCTTGAGTCGAAATTTTAATCGACGGCCTGAGAGCGATCCCCATCTCAGTTGCTGCAAAAGGTCAGTAACACTAACGAGATTATCATAACGGCCTTTAACGTATCTTGCAGATCTTCGCTGCACGCGTTCTAACTCAGTTTTCAAGCCGAACTCATAAGGATCCTAAATACTGGCAGCGTATTTCAAGTGGGGTCTTACTGGATCGAATCAATCGATTGGAGTGCTTATCTCTTTAATTAAGTTGACAAGTGATATGTTTTCTTATATGCGGACCAATTTCCTAGAATGGACCTCATTTTATTACACAAGTCGCTTAGTAATTTGGAATTTCAATAGATTTCGATCCATTCAGTAAAACACATGTGATCAATTTAGTGCCGCCTTAATGAGAAGCATATTTAGTTACGTTATTGAGTAATGGTCTTGTGTGCAGTGTGAACCAGATCTTAGATTAATGAAATTATGTGGCATTAGAGGTATTATAGTTTTAAAATATGAAACAAAATCCATGTTAACTCTCTCCTTTCTTGTTATTCCTTCTCATACGATGCGTACTTATCACATAATTTCGAGAAAAGAACTATTATTCCAAGTGATTGCAAGTAAGATATAGATGGTTGGCAGGAGCTAATCGAAACTCCTTCAAAATCCAAATGGATATCGGGCTGGTAATATGACTTGAGGACTCAGAGGCTTTCCATTCAGAGGGTCTGGAATTTATTCCTGTCGATGGAGGTAATTTTTCTTTGAAATACCGATACTTAATTATATACCACGTGGAGAGCATTAAAAGAGCAGTACTTTTTGTGTCAAATGGGACATTATACTGTCGTAACACTTGGCCCTTACTTTGAGAGTAGGTTAACACATACGCCGCACCGGGTTTCTCTCCGCCATTCCTCATCTTCCATTAACCCTTCCCTAATCAATTAATCTACCAATACTTAATGGTAAAACTAACCTCAGCTATCGCTTCTTCCGCAATTACATTTAAATATACCCGTCACGCCCTTTCGGGGTAGGAACATTCAAAATAGTTTTACTCTCGATAATATGCCTGTAAAAATAGTTTTGCTTTAATAATTTCCTCCGTACTGCCCTGCCTCTGTATACCTCTTTTATTCAGTTATACTCATGCATTGCTTCATGCATGCCCTCCTGTTCTTAATACTCCTAATATTGCTTCTTATAAGAGCATCTTCCATCACAATTCAGCAAACCAAATTCCAAAAGTTAATCTGTCTTCAGCTATATTTTTAATGTAGTTTAAGCGATATATCAATTCTCATTATATTCTTCGAATTTTATCTCATCTTCGTGTAAAACATCTCTTTTTTCCAATTATACTAAAATATCAGCCACAAACCGTATAATTTATCGAGATACCTGCCTAAAAATAGAAGCAGTTTTTCATGCCATATGCAACGGCTGTGCACTTCAGAGAGGTATTATTTGGAAAATGAGGAAGTTTTGTCCCAAAGATCGCATTAGAAATTTAACAGTGTGTAGTTCATATGCATTCTTAACTCTTTAAAGAAAATAAATTTATTTCACGCCGTTATAATTTTTACCTAAACGCAAACAACTTTCGGTCGTGAAGGATTTTTCAGCGTGCGGCTTGAAACAAATGAGTCAAGTTAAAGTCTTATGAATTAATTTAAAAATTTGTACATTTCACACTTTTTTATTCCTTTCCGACCATAGTTTTGACATGACTAATGTTATTATCAATTACCTCACCTAGACAGAGTCAGTATGGATGTCGAAACCATAGTCGGGAAGAATAAAAAGTGTGGAATGTACAAAGTAAGAAATTACTTCCTGTCAGTTAGTTCCACAAAGTCTAAAACTTTGACTTATATTCAAGTCTTATACAGGAATATTTTAGTTAATCTTGAGAACTTCAGTCGTATATAACGAATATATTGCATCCTTATCGTTAAAATATTTACTTTTAAGCCTCTCACAATTCCTCGGATTAAAAAATAATTTTCGGAAATGGTCTCTATTATGACTAGGGAAAAACATGCGCATGCTCCCTAAAATTATGCTCTAATGTTCAACTTTAAGGGATCTTAGCTCCCAACTCCAGTTTATACCTCTCTCTGCATTTATTTTTCCCTCTTTCTCCTCTCCTTCAGTCTACCTCTTACACTCCTCCCTCTTCAGGCCCTGTCTCCCGTTCCGCCCCACCCACCCACTTTGCCTTCCGCGACTCCTTATCTGTAAGAATTTCTCGACTCTCCCCGCCCGCGTCACCCCTTTCACGTCCCGAACTCCTCGGCCCCACCCCGCTCCTTCCGGGTACTCACCCCTCCCCCTGTCTTCTGACTTGAGACCTGCGTGAGGTGAACCTTTATCGAGAGCAGGTGAAAAACCATTCTTATCGACAAACTTTTAATCACTTCGTCTTGTGCTCGTGAGTACGGAGGCCTTGTATGTGTGTGATCGGGGAACTCTCGTCGTCTCATGCCCTCCCAGATTTCCCTAACCGATCGTCACATCTCCATCCATCTTCCCAGGGTTAATTAGTTTATTTTACGCTCACGGGACTCCTTAGAGAAGCACGGCTGAGCTTTTCACTCCCTTAAGCCCCCCCTCCCTAGTTATATGCTTCCGGATCAATCACCAAGCCACGAGCACGCCATATCCGGATTGCCACCGGCGTTTTTTCCTTTTTTTTTAAGGACGCTTTTACTTAGTTCCACGGGTCTGAGCGTGGATCCACTCGACGCACCACTATAACTATACGTTCAGTTTTTTCTCGTGTTCTTTTTCTTCTTTCGTTATTATTCACTGTAGTGAAGTTTGAGTGCATTTTATTAGTTCTGGGGTGTTGCATTTTAATATGTAACTATTTGGGCGATTACAAATGTACCGAACGCGTCATTTAGGTTGGCTAAACTTCGTGATATAAGATTTTGCATTTAAAATATTTGATCTACCTCTATTTACTGCAATACTTAGGGATATTATTATCTTTAAATGCTATAATTTTTTTTTCACTTCATATCAGCGTTGAGTGCAAGCTGTTTATGTTGACCGAATTGGTTATTATATATTTTTTTCCATTCAGTACCTAACCAATTCACGTTGCAGCACAAACAATACAGCAATATTCACGTTGACATATGATAATTTGAGAACATAAATGTATCTAGCCCGTTTGGATTCTTATAAAATTGATCTTAAAAGTGAACGCAAGCCATTATCGAATACCTATACTCATTATTCAATGGAAAAATATGTTTTTCCACCTATATGGTCGGTGACCACACATAAGGAACATTAAAAAAATGCTATGCATAATTTTCTCTTGTAATGTTAATCCAATCACTTCCTTAGTATAGGAGCGTTTGGGGATGATGCACTCTCAGGGTTGAGGAATATTGCGCAATACTTGTAAACATTTGCCGTTACTTGATTTGTATGGGTTATGTTTTTGTTATGTATTTAAAATATTGCTTACAACAGTCTAGCATTGACGTTTGATCCTTAAATATTCTTCACAATGCACGAAGCTAATAACCATATCCTGTGTGGTAAAGATTTCACCCAGGTGAAGCTCAAACCCGTGACCCTAAGGTCGGCAGACGATGTCTCTGCCTCACCGCTATCGAGGTTGGCAAATATTAATTATGTAACCTAATACAGCAGTAGCGGCGGCATGCAAATTGACTCTTTCGTGTAGAATATTTTATGGCCAAGTAATTGCTCACGAAAGCGATAGTCTGGATAATCATGTCACACTTATGATTCAATCACGTGATTTGCTATTCGTCGTCAAGTGCTCCCGATTTCAGCCACGTCAGTTTGGCCTCCACAACCTCAAATTGGAGAATCCAATAATGTACCTACAATAAGTGCATTTCTTTCTTCATCCACCTCCATAATCAACGGGGAGGGGGAGCGTGGGGAAATCATCGCGGCCGTGTGGAAAAGAGGACACGTAGCGTTGGGTGCAGGTGCATGGGTGCGGGGAGTAATGGGAGGGGCAGACGGTTGGGAGGAGTGGTTGCAGTTCGAGCCGCACTTCGGATCGAGAGGAGGGGAAGAGAATTAATGACAAAAAGGCGTTGGCCGAAGAAGTGGGCGCGCTAACAACGTTGGAGGAGTTGCAGCCAATGATGTTCGGATTCGAGGTAATGATCTGGGTTGGCTTCGGGGGGAATTTCGGGGGGCTTTCCTGAAACAGGTGGGGGGTGGGGGTAATATGGTCGGAGGCATGCAAGGGTGGATGGAAGAGGTTAGGGAGGGAGTAATGTCATCGTGTAACTGAAGATAGGGTTTTTGGTTGGGACTCATGAGGAAGAGAATCTTTTTCCACCGCAACCAAATTCCTCCATGAGGGCCTCCCATTTGTCTGCGTCAAAGAATGCATTTTTTTCACGTGATATCAACGTCACGTCTATGAATAATTCTGTCTCCGCGGAATTGAGGTTTTTAAGCTTTTTGCGTTTGAAATTTCATGTCATCTCTCTTCCATATATATTCTTCGCTTCCCTCGAATTTCTTTCCTGCATCCTCTGACAAAAAAAACTTCATTTCTCTCTCCGGTATTATTTATTTCCTGCAAGGGTTCCCGACTGGCTGTGGTTGCGATGGACTACTTTTATTTTATGCCTTTTTATTTCCATTCCGCATGCAAAGGGAAGAAATAAGTTTTTTCATTCATTGTATTTTTAGTGTTTTCGATATTTTCATTTTCCCCATGAAATATGTGAGGATGCCTCCGAAGTGTTTTTTGCCTTAATAGAAGCACTCGCAAATTCGAGCTTGCGTTTCCCGATTCTACTCCATATATATTTTTTTCCCTCCCAGCCATTCGATGTTCATCGACATTGAGGTCAAGTGTGTTCGCCCGAGTTCCATCCCCTATCCCCGGCGCAAGTCTACGGCACACCCTAACCAGGCCCTTAGCCCACCTCCTCCACTCGCCGTCAATGAGTGCCCCACCCACCTAGTCACACTGCTCTTCGACCCTAATTCACCATCGAGAACAGGAACCGACTCTCCTGCTGGTCAACGGGAATATGCAAGCGCCCCATATCCTTCTCCACGGAGAAATCCCGAGTTAGTACCCACGGCCAGGAAGCTTTGTCGGCGAGCGGTTGAGAATAAAACAAAAAAATAACGTAATTCACGAAAAAAATTCCAATGAGCCCATCGAATTAATTTGAAAACCGAAGAGGAACAAAAAGAAAAAGTTACTCGCTCCTTACTGCGACTGTAAAATGATGACAGATTGTGGTTTAAAAACAAGATTTCGGTCATAAATGTCGATCATATGGCATTTTTTTTATTCGGCGAGGTTGTGCCATCCAATTATTCCGGTAATCGCTGGAACCTGAGAATGAAAAATTATGTGAAGCATCGAGTACTCCCTCAATTTGAAATTCTAATTTAAAGGAAGCGGTGGAACCCGGGGGGGAGGAGGGGAGGGGAAAAATACTTGAACTTAGTGGAGTGCCACAGAGCCGACGAGCAGTGGCTCATTCTACAACCTAATTGATATCGCTCATTCCATCATGCATACGGATTACTTTCTCAGGCTATCCGGATTAAAAATAACGCAACAACCGGGAGTGGTTATTCGTTTTAAAATGAGTGCCTACTTGCTTCTACATACGATGTTTTCGACTGATAAATACTGCTCTTCGCGTGCATGCATTCATTGTTGTGAAGTAGAAACTGATTATCATTGGAAAGTCCGGATTTATGCAGTTTTTAAAAATGATTTTGAATCCATAAAAGGTATATCTTGGAGTGAAAATAAATTTCTAAACCAGAAGAACGGTCTCGCGTTCATTGGGGACGCACACATTATCTTTTTGGTCGGCAGTTCACATAAAAACGAACGCAGGTTGAACTCAACCCAAGCGTATATCGATGAGGCTTTCGGGGATCGATATGTATTTCCCCCCTGACCTCTTCGGCTTCCATTCTATCGACCCGTGTGCTGGAATCGTGATGATTCTTTGGCTAAGGCTTTGGGATTTATAGAAAGGAGGGATTTCCATCAGCTCACTCCCCTACCCACAATTCCCTCCCACTAAAAATCGTATCTTTTCCTGCCGCCCCGTCGGAGTTTCGATACCCCCTCATGAACAGGGTGGGGGGATAAATCCCCACGCACATCCAGTATCCCTGCATCCCTTTTATTCGTTCTAATTCCCATTCGTGGACCAAATTAAATCATCATTTCCAGCCTCCCCTTATTCCTTCATTCTCCCCAGCCAGGCAATCCTCCATACCAGTTGCCCTTCCCTTGATCCTCACCACACCCTACATTGCTACCCAATCTTCCTCATCCAATCAGACACCTTTTTCCCTATTACATTACTCTGTTTCTTTGGTTCCTGCTCTGAACACCCATCTCAATGGTTTCTCCTTTACCCTTGTACAGTGGTCTGAAAGGCGTGATTTGAGATGAGGAAGTACTTGTCGCGGTACTACACGTTAGATGGTACAACTATCACGCCATTTTCTTTCGGTGTACGCAAATTCAAAGATCAGTATTTGCTGTTAAGGCCGTTTTACACGGTACATTTTTTTGTACAATCTATCGTGCGAACGCATGTACAGTCAAGTGTACAAGAAAATATTGTATGAACGACTGAATCAGACTAAATGTCGTTTTACACGATGAGTGCAAACGCACAATTTTCCATGCAATTTAGCGGTAAAAATCGCTCGGAATTCGCGAGTCTTTTGTTTATCACGTATATGTTTCACTCGTGAACATATGTTTCACTCACGTATTTGACACCTTGAAAAGCTGATCACCTGAAATTTGGAACCTCGACTCGACCATCTGCCTACTGATAATTCTCTCGGTTCAGAAAAAGCTCCCGTGGATTCTTCTCTCTGGCTTTATATTCGACCTTTGCATCGTTTCGTTTTTTCTCATCTGGATTTTAGAGCGACAAGTCATTGGCGTTTCTCGCCGGATCTCCACTCTTTTTAGACAAATTTCGTGGGTTTATTATGTGTGTGTGACAAAGTGATATTATCAAATGATCAAGTGGTATAGCAGAACACGGGACCCTTTTTTTAAGACCCTCCCTTGTATTTGTACCAGTGTTTTAATGTCTTTTTTTACGATTTCTATGTTACCTGCTAAACAATAGAAATAAAATTATTATCATTATATCACGCGGGATATCAGGAACTCTACTTGAAGACCAGTCATAATTCTGGGGGAAAAGGACACAAACCCAAAGATCGCGATTACACTGAAAAACCAGAACACCAAATAACACGATTAAATGACGATGTAAACATTTGAGCAACTTTGAGTTAACTCTTCTCGGGTTCTAAACTGCTTCAAACTATTCATAATTGTCGACGTAATTAATTCTTACCTTGAGAATGAGTGACGAGTCGTCTCTCGAAACGTCGACAATTATGAATAGTTAAAACCGGTGGAGAGCCCGAGAAGAGTTTACTCATGAAAGATTATGTACACAGGATAATAATTACTCATAATATTCGACGGGAAAGTGTTAATCCTTTTTATAAACAACTTTATTTTCAATCGTAACACTGGCACCACAGTTTTCGCCACATCTGCGCCATCTGTGGAATATTAATGATACTAACTGATCGAAATTGTATGATTGTCTGAATGGAATTAGAACAGGTTCTATTTTCCGTTCAGGCATTCATACATTCGCACAAGCGTTCGCACAATTTGCCGCTTTACACGGTACAATTTCCTGATACATGCGTTCGCACGATAGATTGTACAAACAAATGTACCGTGTAAAACGGCCTTTAGACCTGGAAAACTGGCTCATTTAATAATGCCATCCATAATGCTCTATCCTTGCATACCCACTCTATTTTACTTTACTTACTCTACTCTGAACAACCATCTCAATAGTTTTCCCCATACACTTTTACGATGGTCAGAAAGGAAGTCGTGATTTGAGATGAAGAAGTACTTTGCGTGGTACTTCACGCAAGGTGATACATATATAACCATCGCGCCATTCATGTATTCACAACTCTCATGCATTGCTTCATACAAGCATTCCAATTCTTAAGGCTCCTAATATTCCTCCCATTTAGTCTCTTTAACCTAATTTACAAATGACTTTCGTGGTCTACCACTCACTCTCAAATCATTCACGCCACTATCATAAATCTGTTATCTACTTACATGAATATAAATCTACTAATATAAATCCTAATCTACTATCATAAATCTGTGCTTTTTTACTCTACTCTCATCAATTCTGCTAACATGACCAAACCAACGAAGCGCACTCCTTTCATATATGCCCGTCACAGGAGAATCCAACCCACATTCTTTCGTGACCCACTCATTTCTAACCCTATCCATCCAAATTTTGCCTCAAAAACTTCTCAGGACCCCATTTCTACTGTACTTGGCCCACTCATATGCTTATCTTGATAGAATCAGGTTACGCTGCCATTACGTTAGGAAGAGAACACTTTATTAGACTGCGATTTTCGCTTCCCTATACCAACATTCCTTGATATGCTCCACGCACTAATAACTTTCCTTTCGGCATTCACACGTGTTTAAATCTCTTCATCTATCCTTTCATCTTTCGCAAACATTCAGTCAAGAAGCATGCACTCGTCCACCAATTGAACTATTCAGCCTCTTCATACTATCATTCTCCCTGTCTAAAACAACTACTTTGGTCTTTGAAGCATTTGTTAGATCGTTGCTTAAGTAAATCAAAAGGTGAAAAATCCGGTGGCTGGAAGTGGTTATAATGGGAGATGGGATGCCAATAAACGGTTATTTTTTAAGTAAGAATACAGGAAATTGAGGGAAAAGAATGTAGAGGTATCATTTAAAGATGACATGCAGGAAATATGCTGAACTGAAGGTGACATCATTTGACTCACTAGAAAAGTGTTGTGGGGCACTGATGGTGATTCGTCCAAACTTATCTTAACTTGCAGAACACCGAATAAAATAATATTCTCGTGGCACTGCTACATTGTGTTTGTCAAAACCTTCCAGATCGATTTCATTCTTGTTTCATCTCTGGCAAAGTTCAGGAAAGATTGACCCCGATATCCAAAAACAATTTTTGAAACCTATAATGCTTTTTAAAACTTTTTTATTTCACTCTAGAATATGAGTTGCTAAAAACGTTTCATCGATAGACCAACGCCAGAATAACAAAGATGTGCGGGGTACACGATTATAAATTCATCCATTTGGCGGATGCACATGAAATGAACGCTATGCGTGAGTGGATTCTAGTGCCTTCCGTGTAAACAAGACAAACGGAATGTTTTAATGGTGATCGAAACCACAAATAGATATTTTTCAAACATCTCTATCAACGGTGACATTTTTCTGCCGCTCTTAAACATCGTGACAAGCGTATACGTTGATTTTATATCGGTGAGCATGTACTATATGGCTCATAAACCGGACTCAGCTAGCAGCGGCAAATGATCGTTAGTATAATTCGTCGAAACAAGCGCCTCTCAATAGGTTCTCGAGGGCATGTCGCAATAAATTGTAACATTTGTTTCATTTCTTTCAGCACATTTCAAAATCGGTGAGAACTATTTATTTTGCCACGATTTTTGGTGCATAACATTTATCCTATACCTAAGACGTGGTGTATCAACTAAAGGAGTAAATCTTCTTGTTTACTTGGCATCAATTTGGCTGTCGTTTTAGAAATAAAACGCAATTTACGTTCTAGATAAGGATAAATATTGGGTGTTTGGTAGCAATAAAGCTGCTTTCCAATGGCCGGAGCTGTTTCTCTCGCCAATTACACGTCAGATTTTTTTCGAAGAAAAAACGTTGACAAAGGGTTGAAATGGCTGTGATAATTCAGAAGGTTAAAAAAAAACCAATAAGGGAAAATCTAATAATTTCCATGATTCTGACACAAATCCATCAGTGAAAATCCCATATCTTTTCACACCAGCTAATATTTCTTTACAAAAAAGGAGATATACTATAATCATTAAGGGCAATGAAAGACCCGGGGCTGTAAACAAAAGTTTCCAAAGCCCTTTTGCTCCAGATAAATCATTCTAAAGTCCCTGCGTTAGCGCAGCTTTATCATGCAACAGATAATCCCCCCCCAGCTTCGGAACCCCTCAGAATAAATAAAAACCCCCTCCCAATTTCACTTATTCTTCGGCACCGAATTTTTTTAAAGAGACTCCTTTACGGCGGTAAGGAGGGGAGGGCAAACAAGACGTTTGGATGAAGGAGAATGGGAAGTAATACTTTGAAGGGTGGGGACGAGGGGGAGAGAGAGGGGGTAAGGAGAGAAAATCGGAAATGGAAAGGAGTGCGTATATGTGGAGGGTGGGTTGCCCGAATCACTGGGGAGATGGCGTGCGGTTCGTAGAACTAAGGGTTTCGGATCAGGGGGTTGGCCAAGTCTGAACTGGAGAGAGCCAGAGGGATGGTGTGGCAGAGAGAGTAGAGGGGGTTGGTCTTTTAAGGGTTTGTGTGAAGGGGGAGAAAATTCGGCTGGTTGGAGGGATGCTGGGGGTATCGGGCAGGAAATGGGGGAGATGCATAGTGTGCAGTATAAAAAAAGAGGGGGATAGTGGATTGGTTTGTGGGATGAGGGGGTCTTACGTGAATTAAGAACGGGAGATGAAGTCTTAGGGGGGGTTAGGGGGAGTCTGGGGATAGAGGATGGGTCGGGTTGCGTCTTCCCCCAACCCTCCTTCCCCCGCCGTCCCCTCCGTGGCGGGGCAAGAGAGTGAGGGAGGATATCCGAGATGAGGTGGCGGCTGAATAGGAATGTAAGACGAAAAGATAGAGACGCCAGATAAAGGGATGCCGTTAAGAAAAGACTTCCCGGACGATTGGCGCGGTGCATGGCGGGAATTAATTTCCATCGCTTCTCCGCAGATCCCCGCCGCATGTGATGCTGCTGGAATGTATTCTACTGAGTAAGCCAGCAGTATATGCCACTGAGACAGTGTACTAATAATGCCTGCTCTAAAACACAGCATTTGAACTAATCAATTTTTTCTGGAAAAAATATTAAAAACTATATTCAAACTATATTAATATGAATCAAACGACGGAATGGAGACTCTTTCCCGCTGCTCGCTGTAAAAACCGTGTTATCAACGGAATTAGCTCCGGCATGGTTGTGGTAACATCTGGCGTCCCAGATGGGAGAGTGATTGTCCGTATTAATTCCTTTGTGTATGTAGTTTTTCAAAAATATAATTTCGTGCTTGAGATAGCTTGGGTGGAACATCATTGAAATTAATTCTACAAGTGTTTAGTTATTTAACCCTAGAAGTGCACACTGGGGTCCAGTGGACCCCGGTAATTTTTTTGTTTGCAGTCACTTTTGCAAAACGCGATATATAGGTAGCTCGCCCCAGCGTAAATTCATCTTCATATTTTAAGAAAAGACCCTTGTGTTTGGCGCAGCCATTTACATACTAGGCGCAACATAAAAATATACTAATAATGGTCTCGGGTCTGCAGGACCCCAGTGTGTAGTTCATGATAGTTTTTGAGGCTTTGTGTAAAAATTGAATCTTGATGGTTTTCTCAGTGTTTAGCAATAATGTATTAAATATAGTATTATTTAAGCATTTTAGTAATAAAAAAATATAGTTTGCGTTTTTAATCATAATGGGATATGTAGTGCCATCGATAATTGTTTTATTATAATTCCCATTTTGGGTTTGGTCTTCAATGTAGAAATTTAGTTGTTAAATGCACACGGAAAAATTTCAAGTTCGGCAGGTGTGGAGAAGTAGTATCACAGTTCTTTTCTTCGTTTTCCGCAGCCTAATATATGCCTTACGCTCAGACGTTCGACATCCTTTGTAGATTATAGGTTTCGAAAATTGTAAAGGAGAATCGATACACGTTGTACAAACTACAATCCTTGTGGGGCTTGAGCTTTGCTTAGAGGGGCAATAAACCGACGCCTTGGAGTGCACCAGAAAATTTCTAACGAGGGTCATTGTCTCTTCATTATCAATGGGTAAGATAAGCGGATCAATTCATGGTCATAGCACAACCTGAAGGACCATGGCTGTGGTCCGGGTTTTTACATTCTATTCAGCTCATTCAGGATTAAGTATTTGATGTAACATTTTTACGTAATTAATGGCACAATTTCACTAGCAAGTGCCATAAAAGTCATGATATTTCACACAGTTACTCGCATGTATCGGCTTCACTGATTTATGAGCTCCAGATTCATTTATTTCTGTTCTCCATATTCACTGAGTTGCTCGTCCACATCACGCAAGCATTTATGCCAAAAGGCGAGCTTTCATAAAACTCCTGCGACTATCATTGACTAGGCTGAGAAATGGAGAAAGTTATAATAGAGGATTACGTTGAATACGGGATGACCTCAAGGAAACTATCTCATGATTGTTTTGAGATGCCCTGATATGGCCGGGTGTAGAGGGATTAGGCTGGTGGAAGCGAAATTTAATTCAATAGTATTGGCAGTGAACTTTGAGATAAATTATTTGGAAACCTCTTACATTTATTCACTAGATCGCATCTTTTTCGCAAATATGCCTTTCAAGTAACGTGCTTTAAGTATATTCTCAATTATCTGCATACAAAGTCTTATATACCTAACTGGTGGGCAAACATTATATTAGATTACGGTATCGCAGAGAGTCAAGATTATTTAGTTAATATCATTATGATGATCGGTATGATTAACCAACGCTCTACACTGGCTGGTTAAAATACGAAATTAGAATGGCCTTGTTGCTCTAAAAAGCAATAACTACTTTATTTGTAACCGTTGGCTGTTAAAAAGGAAAAATTCCGGTAGAAGGGAGATGGCTAAGTAAATGGACTACTCATTAACCAAACTAAGTCAATAGGTCATTGGACATTGGTGTTTATTTTTTCGAACGAGTCAGTTTTAGCATAAAGGTTTTAAAACTTATTTTAGTAGTGGCATTTTCACCTTGAACTTTTGCCTGTTTCACTTTCTCTTTGAAGCAACATAAATAGCTTGTTGGAGACAACATGGAAGGGAATAGTAATCAAGCCATCGAAATATTTTTTTCCTCGACTTCAAATTGCAATTCTCGTAGTATATGTCAGCTGTAATCATCAATTAAGTACGTTGCGCTATAACAAGGCAACTCAGTCATTTTTTTAAAGGTTCATTATCGTACGTGGGGAAAAAATTTTGAAAAAAAAATGATCCAGACCGCAAAGATAAAGAGACAGGCGTAACAAATGCAGCGCGACGAGTGGCGCATTTCTTCTGTTTATATTTTTTTTCAAGCAGGGAGGAAAGTAAGTGAGGGAAGGGTATCGTTGCATGCCAGTCGGAACTCATTTTTCCACCGAGTTAACGTTCAGTTTTATTCCTCATTAGGTCACTTTGCCGTATGAATGGATAACGGGGCGTAGTAGACTCGTGTTTCGTATTGCTGAGTCTGCAGGTGAGTGAGTGAAATGTTCCAGTGTGGGTGTGTGCGCGATGCTCGTATGGGATGGGAACTTGTCCCTCGTTAGGGAAAGGATTATGGCAGGGGTTTGGGGCAGGTGGAGGATGGGGATGAAGGGAAAAGAGAGGGAGATGTGGGGTGGGTTTTGAAGAGAGTTGAGGGGGAAGGGGAAGAGAGCATGCGAGAATTTTCCCTGGAGGTAGGCAGTCAGGAGGTACAAGGTAACAATCCATTTGACTCGCCTCACTGCTTTCGCTTTGCCATCGCCTTTATCACTGAAATCTCGCTCCGCAAGCCGAGAAAATATGGCGCGTGTGCTTTTGTGCATGCGTTGTCATACGTTGGTGGGTTCTCAGATACGTCCTTCGGAAGATGAACATATTTCGTTCGGTATTCATTCCCCTCTCGTAAGTTTGCGTACATATTTCGTGAGGTGGAGGTGAGAGAAATGTGATTTTATGCAATGAGATTACTGAGTTCTGGATTTTTAGTATTGTTTATTGCCTCCTTAGTTCGGCCGTGAGTACACAGACATGAAAAAGGTCTCGTTGGAGGGCGTTCAACTTCAAAGTGAGTGCTCCTAAAGAATGTGTTATCTGAATGTTGAGTTGGTTTACGTAGGATTTAGAGCATTATTTGAATTGTCTATGGCCAATGTCTGATTTCTAAAGATGTATCAAATTGAAATTCATGAGGAATAAGCAAACATATTTTTCATGCAATACAATGAGGTGGAATCATATTTAGTTGAATTTATTGACTCCTCACCTGGGCGCTGTACGACTAGAATCATGGAGATTCGTCTCTTTTCATGCTCTTTACAAAGGTCAGAGTTGTTTTTGGGAGAACCTATAACTCACTTTGCTAAAAACTTATTACTGTCAAATAAGTTACTCCAGAGGTTGCCTTGGATTAACATGGCCACTCATTTATATCCAATGGACTAAACTTGAATTTATGGAAATTATATGTGTGATTTGCCAAATAGTGTGCTCTTTTTTCTATTATTAGAAAAATTTTGGACCCCAAAGGTTAGTTGAGGGGAAATAATTTCAATACTTTAATGAATTTGTTTTTGCCTTTAATGCGTTTAGGAACGACCAATAGCTTCCATGTCTCACATGATTTTCGATGAAATTATTCAACGAAATCAATCGCTCCTTAAAAATGGGATTCAGCCATTTGTGTTTTGAGAAACTTTACTGCCGAGAGGAGACCTAGAAATAAGACTTTTTAAGGAAATAGAATTGAAGTCAGCCAATTGCCTTCGAGTCACCTCCATACCCTACCGTGATTTAGAGGGCGTCGTTAAGTCGAAGAGCTATTTGAAAGTGGAGCAATTGAAAAATCTTTTCCTCGTGCTGGATTTATTTTGGTTAGCTCTCATTCTCTCTTAATGAAGTCATAACGCCAATATAACCCGCATCAATCCCTGAGATGCATTCGTGCGAAACAATATAGAGTTCGCTTTATATAGGTATTTCTTACTTCAGACTAAAATATTTAGCTTCCTGGAACAATATTATTTTTTTCCTGAGTGTCATTCCAATATTTTTCACTTGCATGCAAAGCTTTCTTGCTAAAGAGGTCATTTCGATTTCATAATTTACACATGTTACATTTATGTATAAATTTATAAAACAGTTGCTCAGAATTGAATGTAGGTACTGATATGTTGTTGGCAGTCATGAATCTTTTTATGCATCGCTTCCAATCAATTATTACTGGTTAAATTCAGACCGAAAATAGGAATAATTTAGCTTCAATCGATAATACTATTAACAGGCTACCTTATTTGATTTCAAAGTATTGTGGTGAATAACAATTATAAAATATGTGTGCTTTCGTACACATTTAAGGTATATTATTTCTTGTTATGATATTTACGGCTCTTGGGAAATTTTATTGATTTCACTTTTGAATATAGTATTAATTGCATGTTTAGGCATCAAGATTGATAGGTATTAGATCGACTTAACTCAAACCTAATTTTTTAACCAAAACCTAAACTCATGCCACAATCCATTCGATTTTTAATTGACTAATGTATTCGTTTCGTTAGTATGAAGAGTGGGAAGTAGGATTATTATGTTTAATCATGCAGTAAAAATAAGTTCACAGAGGAAATCTTTTTATCTTCTCTTGAAGAAACCGTTATTTTTACCATCTGCCTTATTTATGAACATTAACTTCTGATAGAAAATTGAATAACAGCATGACTTGAATGAGGTTCTTCCCGTTTGGAGTAATCTTTGCAGCCTCAAGTTTTTCAATAACCTACAAAATATGGATTATTCATTTTAGGAAAGTGTTTCACTTTGATGCTAGGAATCCAGACGAGAGTTTTAAAACACTATGCCGTCTACCCTCCGGATTTGAAGACCGGTTTTTGAGCTTTACTTACTTTAAATCTTATTTATAAATATTGGCTCTCACTACTTTATTACAATTCATATTCAATGAAAAGAATGGCACTGCAGCTAATGGGTTTGAAGTTTACAGTTCTTTATGTCAAGCATAAAGTCAGTTAAACTATATATTTCCTGCCGTTTATATTCCGTGGTTAAATTTTAATGAGAGAATTCGAGTACAATCAACCTTGGTGACTCTTACCAGGATTTTAACGGTTATAATCCTTAAACTTGTCTGTCACTAGAGTGGCTTGTTTTTTATGCATCGACGATATGTTGCCCAGTGCAATTACTCTAGCAGTATTATAGCAAATCGGATAGAGAGCTAAGTTATGGAGTGCTGGGTCCCGGGCTCCGGTGAAAGCAAAGCCTCTAATATCTTAGCCTTTGAGTTTCCTACGAACATCATAAGGAAACCGCAGGAGTGTCAGAGAATACTACCCTTCCAATTATCTTGAATGAGAGAATGCATACACCTTTGAGATACCTACGTGCGACGTAATATCTAATCTCTAATTGCTTACAAACCTTCGCGTTGTAATCCGGAGAAAACCGATTCTGTTAGGGAAAGTAACCTTAGCCTAAATATGTGAACTCTGATCGATCTCGGCATTGTAAGATGTGATCTAAGGCGATGGTAGTCAAAACGATAGCGTCCCGATCTGGCCGTCAAATGGTCGCGGATTTGATATCTGCCTGTAGCAAAATATTTCTAATAGGATTGATTCTATGGGTTCGACAGTGTGATATACCTGTAGGAGCACTGAAAACCCAGGTTTACTCGTATTAGATCCACTCTCACCTAGAAAATTTACATTTAATTTTATCTCGGAGTGACTGAATGATGACTATGTAATTGAACTCACGAAATGTGGAACGTAGCATACTTCAAATACACAAAAGACTTGGTACGTAGTCGCGCACACAGGTGCAAAGAGATACACCTACACCAAGGAGATAAAAATCGCCCTGATGAAAATCATTTGATTTGATTGAGAATAAGACCCGGATCACACAATTGCTGGTCATGTGTTGGCCATTTTCACCATGTTACTGTCTAACAAATCTGACCGGCAATCAGAAGATTCGGGTTCGAATCCCGGTCTAGCCAAATATTTTTTTTTTCCATAGAGAATTTAATCCTTTTGATAGCGTACTTCTTCAAAATGAGCTCTAACCTCACTTCACGTAAGTACTGAAAGCCTTTAACGTGGAGCGTTACAATTTAATGATTTATTTTCTTTGGACATCCTTGGATCTTGATTTTTACTTAATTTTCGAGACATGGTAGTCCTTGGTTTGATTACTGTTGATGTAGTGCACGTGGTTTGAACTAGGCATGAACAACCTTTTTTGGTGAGCAGGCCAGACTGGGTAAATCTTTTCGACTAGTGGGCTAGATTGTGCAATTCAATTTTCCGTGAGCCAAAAGGTACAATGATTCCAATTGTTATTTTGGGTGATGCAAGAAACTAGGTACGCAAACCTTTGAACGTTTTTTATTTCCAAAAATATAGCCTTGGATCAAAAATTTATTCCAGAAAACATTAAAATAAAGGAAGTATTAATTATAGGAGAGAAAGAATTCTCAGGCGCCTTGGAAATGGCCCAGCAAGTAAAAATGAACGGACGAAAAAAACGGACCAGATCGGTCGGTTCACGAAATTCTTTGCTATTATAGTAGGTGAAAATGGGAAACTGTCGTGAGTCCGTAAATGAATTGACGCTACACAACTACTTGATATTGTTCAATCAATAATCATCGCATTCGGAAAATATTTCATCTCTCCAGAATGCTGCCTCGAGAAAAACCATGCGATAAAATTTGTATTTTCACTTACTATTGTTAACACAGTGTTTAAGAGCAGTGGTTCCCAGAGTTTTTTTATGCCCCACATCTCTAAAAAATGTAATATGTTCTCACGCCCCTTAAAGTAATATCCTGCACACTTAAAATAATAATTTATTAAAGAATAGATGTGAAGGTGCCCGAATAAATTTGTGGAATCAATTTTTAATAATGTGTAAAAAAAAGAAACGTATGGAGAAGAAACTATATTACAACAAATTAAAAGTTGTATAAACCCTATAAGAAAGGACCTTTAACATAAAGTAATATGTATGCTGAAATGTTATATTACGCCACCTGGAATACCATCTCCCATTCCAAAATGGTGTGAACACCCCTGGTTGGTAAACCGTGGTTTAGAACAGCGGTTCCCCAACTGGGGGTCGCGACCCCCAGGGGGGTCGCGGGCCGTTCGGAAAGGGGTCGCGAGATGAGGATTGTAATTACTTTAAAATCAATATCATTTGAATGTACACATTGTATGAATTTTAGGGGGTCGCGGCTAAAATGTATGGGCTAAAATGGGTCGCGGAAAGAAAAAGTTTGGGAACCGCTGGTTTAGAGGAAAGACTTCCAGATCAGGTCCACGTGCCAGGGCTGGTCAGTGCCTAGTTTAAACCATAACGAGATGTGCACGCGAGTCCAACGAGCACCGTCGGCCCTTAGCAGACCGGCGCCGGCCGCGGACAATTTTATATACATTTTTCGATACCTCTCCCCAAAATCTCACACCGTGCGCTTTGATTCCTGCACCCACCGCGGCAGCGCCCGCAGCGCACGCGCGCCAGCGTTGAAGCGACGGCGCGGAATGGAAGGAGGTGGGTCGGGGGTGTGTTCCACGGGGGGTTGAGCGAGCGAGGGAGGACTTTGGCGCTGTGGGTCGGGGGATGGGTTTGCGAGTCACAGGGGGTTGCGTCGTAGGACGGGGGGTCGGCCGGGTCCCCCCCCCTATTGCCCCCACGCCCCCACTACCCTTTATAGATAGACAGGGAGCAACACAAGAGCGCATGGCCGAAAGAATCGGGAGAAATCGGCTGCGATGGCGCCGCCCGGCGGAGGACCGCGGAACCTCGGCGCGCGCGCAGGTTTCCCACCCCTCCCGTTCGGATCGAAGCGGCGCTGAGTGTTGCCAGTGCGACCAGCGGACTCGGCAGAGGAGGAAGCCAGTTGGGACGGAGGAGAAGTGATCCGGCTCTCGCAGTCTCTTTTGACATTCGACTCTGTTCTGAATTTTGGAGGAGAAATAATTAGAGCATCCGACGCCGGGATTCGCACCCGAATCTGACGATCGGCGGGGAGTGGAACAGGAGGCTTTCGAGTGCGGGACTTCAGTCAAATGCGTCCTGTTCGCCGGGAGGACGAGGACCGCGCGGTTTAAGACTCGAATCGAAGTGGGATTCGACTTTCACTGTTAGGATTTTATTAGCGCGCAGCCCATTTGACCCATCACCGCTGACAGGAAAAAGCGCCGGTGTCATCGGATTACGGAGTCCACGCTGGAGTGAGGACATAAAACCTAAAAGCCACCCAGACTGACCACAACCGACTTAAGTTTTTGGAGGCTTCAACTGGAATCCGATCGTGAGGAGGATTTGACGCCGGAGAAGGAAAAGACATTCTGAGGATCGGAAAAAAAGAGAGGAAGCATATCCTACCTTGGGCGCTAAGTTTGCGTCTCATGTCAAAAGGAGATAGCTGAACAAAATTCAAGGCTCATTTCCAAGTAACAGGAGGTCACTAAGTACCGTGTTGAGAAAATACACGGGATTTTATTCGTAATAATCTTAGGAAAACATACATACACTAACACATAGAGAACTGTGCCGAAGAGAAATTTGCGAGTGTCTACTTGATGGCTACATTTTAAATTTTGCGTGTTCTTTATAGTGAACGTGAAAAAAAGTTTTTCTTCGCTAGCGTCGATCTTGTTGTGTGAGGGAGTGAATTTTATAAGAAGGTTACAAGAATTGTTCGTGTGACGGGAGGGAAGATTTAAAGTATCCTTATTTGTTTTCGTTTTCTTCGCTGGAAGAAAGAAAGATCCCTTTTTTGTTTGTTGGTTCCGTTTGTGTTGTTCTGTTTCCCCACCTTTGGAGGATGATATTGTTTCGTGGGGAAACCGTGTAAGGAAAAGCCGTCATAACGGAGGAAGAGTGCATTTACCCTTGGGAAGAGCGGCACCTAGTTGAGTCTAGCTTCGTTGCTCAGACTACGCCCCCCTTTGGCGTTCTGTCCGGCTCACCCGAGCGGCAACCACCGTCGTCTCCGCCCTCGCCCCTGCCGACGCCCAGCCAAGCCGCCGCGCACAAAGCACCGCGACGCCCGTACAAGTGTGAGCCGCACTCGTCCACGGAGCTCAGCGACTTCTCGCCAGGTTTGTTTATGTCTTCATCCCACTTGTTTCTAGTCTCAGAAGTCTTCATTCATGTTCAAAATTCCCGCCATTGTTTTGGACCCAGAAGTAAGCCTCAGTCCCAAGTGTCTGATTCCTCTCCCGCCAGCAGTTACTTCAATTCATGTCTCTATAGTACGGTCAAAAAAATGTATTCTCTGGACGTTGGTTTTCCTGTCGATTTTTAGAAGGATTTCCATAATTTTTCCTATAATACTTTCCGAAGAAGCGCAGAAGCACTAAGAATGCTGCCGAAATTTTAAGACATGATCAGCATGGCGAAGTATTTTTTACACGACTGAAATGTTGTTGCCCAAGACTAACTCAGTCAGTTTTGAAACGCCATTCGCCAATTTCAAAGCCTTCTCAGGCTTAATTATTTATTTTCTCTCCATCTAATTATATGTCAGTCTAATGCATGAACATCGCCGGTAGAGAAAACGCATGTAGAATATGAATGTGTTTTCCAACCAAAACATGGAGGTTAGTTTGAATCATAGACGATTTACAGCCTAAGTCTACTTTACAAAGTTCGTAATAGTACCGCCAAACATAAATTATGCCGTGAATATGTATTTTATTTAAGCATTCTCCTCCCACTTTCCATATGTTTTGTGATCACTGTTAAGTAATGTGGTTGTAAAACTTTGCTTCATTTCCGATCCTCTGACGTACATTTCATGATTTTATTGAGACTCTTAAAATTTACGTCATGATTTATTTTGAAAAATTGATCATTTAAAATAAAATTAATTTTTTCTACCTATTTGTCGTTAAAAATATTTACAAAACATTTCGTGTACCAAATGTGACTTGAATGACTTTTTTGTATGGTACCTGAGCATTCAAACAAAGCTCTCAATAAACTGTCAATAGTGAAATTTCTACCAATGAAATTTCGCTTGGAATAATTTTCGCGCTCTATCTAACTCCTATACCTGCCTTCGTATTTTGTGTTTTTTTCAATTGCCCATGTTCCACTTATTCACATTATGGGTCTTGCAAAAACATGCTTAATTAATTGCTACTCTATTACATTCAAAAGCCTTATGTGCTGGGATTTGAGCTGCAATATAAGGCAGGGTCCGCTTGAGGATTTTTGCAATTCACATTTTCTTTGTGAGAGAGCCACCCTGCTGAAACTTAACCGAGCTTACACCACGATTCCATTCCAAAACGCACAATTATTCTGCTCGGGTCCGAGGCTCACGTCAAAACACACGCGAGGGGGCAGTCAGGGAGGGTGGGGAAAGGCGTCATCGGCGCCGGGGAAATCTGGCGAATCCGCATCGCGACGGCGGAACAGCCTTGCGACAAGGGAGCAGCATCAGTCGGCAAAGTGACTTCCCACCTTTAATTTCATCGACCAGCGTTTGAGAAATTAATTCCTCTGACTGCATTAACTCGCTTTTTGTCCTCATTCCTTTCTCTTACCTCCCTACCTCCTCTTCCTTCTTTTATTTCTTCCCCAACGACCCGAAAAAACTTCTTAGACGGGATTATCTCCGCGGCTAAGCCGTAAACAAAAGTTGTACCCAAGTGGAATGCCTTTTCTCCACTCCTCTCTCGGCAAGAGCCATCTTGGAGAGAGAACCCTGGGAGGGTGGTGGAGAAAGAGAGAGGCAGGTAGGTGTTGAGGGAGGACTCGAGTATGGAAAGGAGCGAAGAAAGGAGAAGTCCATGAGGTGGGGAAAGGAGGTGGAGGAAAGCGGGGGTGGAAATAAGAGGGGCAGATAGAAGAGGGGGTGTATAGAAGGGCGTCGAGAAGAGAGAGAGAAAAAATATAAGAAATAAACTGGAGACCATCCCTCGCTCAGTTTGTCTGCAAAAGTTTCGTGCAAGTGTTGGTTTGCCTGTGCGGAATCCATCTCCATCCCCTTTTCCACCCCGCTCCCCATCCCCCCCCCCCGCCACCTTCTCAGGCCAGTTCCTCGGCAGAGAAAGAAAGGCCACCTCATTATCTTGGCTTAGTTCCCTCGGATGACGTTCAGGACAAACGGTACCGTCTCACCTTTCGTTAAGATTCGTTAATCGTGTGATGCTAGGCGTAAGCAATGAGACTGTTTAAAATAGTCTTTCAACTCATGCTGACTAGAGACATTACCGGCTACTTGACTTATTAACGGACGAGCATAGTACATGCTCCTCCCTTGCTACATTTGCTGGTGTATGTTATTAATATATGCTTATCATCACCGTATTTGGTCACAACCGGCTGAATTGATAGAGCATTTTTTTATACAATAGCTTTTTGTGGACGATGTTTTTACCTAAATCCCTAATAAACGAAACAGTTGACGTAGAAATAGGAATATCTATAGATAACTTCCTTTATTGTTATAAATATAAGATATCTAATAATTTGGGTAGGAAAACATGGATTTATAAATATCTCTACTAATGTTATACTGCCGCAGGCACATTACTTCGGTACACCAAATGTGTACTTAAATCGGAATACTTACTACCTACCTTCATCTCATTCATCCCTAATCTACTTCTCCCTCTTTCTCGCTTACCCAACAACTCATCTCTTACTGCTTATTCTGAGACTTATTACCTTCCTTATAAATTTACTCTGCCTTATCCTAATTTCCCCAGCTCCGATGAATGCTAATAAAATTCAAATTTTCTGCGTAACACGCGCAGGATACTTTGTGATTAAATCGCTGTTACAAAGTAAAAATGGATGCGTGTACGAAATTTAATGGTGTTTCCTTTATCACAAAATGACTTTTTCAAACGGGAAGACTCTTGATTTAAGAGGTGTAGACATGCAAGTATTCCTGCGTTTTACGACTGCTGTGCGATAACTATTACCCTTTTCGGTGTGTGCGGCTCCTTCGCGTCAGACTCCCCCAGTTAATACCAATCCGCCGTTTGCGGTCGATTTAATTTCCATATAGTAATATTCCCAACCACTCATTTCGCTCGAAACCTCAGAAGTTGAGGGTAGAGTCGCCTAGTGGTGTCACCAAGAAGGTCCTTGCCGCCTCGAAGCTTGTGAGTTTGCTCTCCGCCAACCGTAGCGCCTCTGACGGTCGATCGGAATTTCTGAATAGGAGGCGAAAGTGGAATTCCGGTCGAAGCGGGGGTTTATCTATCCCGTTCCGTTTTCCTTGGGAAATTGGTGACATAGCGTTCTGGATCCAGGTTTATTGCTATGTCTGCGTCCTGACTCAGAGTACAATTCAGTTTAAAAAGAAGAGTTATTGCTCTTGGAATGGTAGTGCTGAAATACGTATTTTCGGAAAATGAATTTATTCAATTTATTTGTCTTTTTGTTGTCGATTATACTGCAAATTTTATTTTTTAGAAGTCTTCCCTTTAAATGAAGAGCTGATTTATTTTAAAAATTGAAAATTATGCTATTTTTCCGTAAGGAATTATTATAATTTGAACAGAATGCTTCTGCATTGGAGTGTTTTGCTAATTAAAGAAGTCCTTTATAAAATTGAGCATAAAATGTTTATCTATTCGTGTATAAGATATTTTGTACTGTCATGGTCCTTTTTCAGATGTTTATCTTCAGTTCTCAAATTGAAGGGACTTGTGAATTAGGTACGTTCATGTTTATGAGTCAGTAAGCAGTTTCGTATTTCACATATTTCTTCTTCTTCTTCTTCTTCGAATAACCCATTTGAGGGTGCGATAAATCATTTCTGGATATGCCTTTTTTGATTTAATTTTCTTTCTGTCCATATTTCCTTCATCCTTTGAGAGTGCCTTTCCTTTTGTTCTTGCGTCCATTTTCTTCCATCCCTCGATTTTTTTCTTTCTGGAAATTTTGCTGAGTGAATTACTTCTCTAAAAAGAGTTCGGTCATCTATTGTGTCAATCTTTATTCCCAAGTTTTCCATATCTTTTTGAGTTTCAATGAACCAAGTAGGTTTGGATTTGTAGCTGTTTAGTAGGTTGAAGATCTTCTTGGTTAGTCTGGAGTTACTCATTCGAAATATGTGACCATAAAACTGCATTCGTTTTTTTCTCATTACATCGACTAATTTTTCAACTTTTAGATATAGCTCTCTGTTTGGTCTTAGTTTGTATTCTGCATTGCTGTTACTTTTAGGTCCCAATATTTTCCTCAAAATTCTTCTTTCAACCTTTTCTAATTTTTTTCACATATTCTAATATTCACATATTAGAATATGTGAAATATATATAATTCACATATTTCTAATAACTCGATGTGACACATTTTGTGATTAATTTCTCTCTTTTAGTAGAATAAAATGTGACGTATCGTGAAAGTTATCGTTTGTGATGCTCAGCTGTTGAAACCAAATGAAAATGAGGCATTCTTGAAGTGATGAAACCTTCACTGATAATTTTATTTTGTTAAAATCGAGCGTATATTTTATGATTTATGCGTTAGAGGTAGTCTCTTGCAAAATTTACTGCGAAATTTAATTGGAAAAATTTCTTATTTACTTGTCTGCTAGTAATTTCATGTCAAATAATTTGCACACAACAACCTCACTAGATAGGTGGAAATATTATATTTTTTAATTTTAATTTTGCAAAGATTGTTCTTTGCTTTCAGTATTTCTATCATTAAGTTCAATTTTAAATGGTATTTTTAATCACTACATCTGAGCTTTTAGGCTTAGAACCATTCAATCAATAAACAGTAGGCTAATTTAACTTATATCAGTAGACGTGAATGGTTGAGTATATTAGGGAAGAAAACATCTTCTGAATTTTTGACCCTTCATATTCTCTCTTTGGGTAAACTTTCGTTACGCATAAAGTTTGATAAGCACAATAACAACGGCAAGTTGATTTAAAACTTCAAGAAGAAAGATAATGACATTCTCAAAATGCATCGGTATGCATAGTTTTCTGCTCTTTCCCGTTAATAATTGCGGAAAAATTAAATTCATCATTTGATGACTTAGCAATTAAGATACCCAGTAGCGAATTTAAAATCTGCCTATAATTGATTTTTATGCCTTTATTTAAGTGGAATAAGGGCCTCAAATGCTATTTATTCAAGAATTTAAGTGGCATTAAGGGAGACGGAATGTAAAAAAGTCTCACCCTTATTGAGTAAGTATGAAAGTTATGGCCGTTTTAATTCTACCACTACGCTAATGCATCTGCTCTACTAACTGTGCGTTTTATTGGCCGAGAGAAGTAATATTCAAATAGATTTTTCCTGAGGAAACTGCTTTAAAGTAAATATCATAGCATTACTTTATTTTAGTGGGAAAAGACGTTTGCTTCTTTATAATCAGGTAGAAATGTATTGCACCCGTTGCTTCCAAATCTTAGCGGTATCGCTAACAAATCCTATTTCCAATTTGGCTTAAAAATGTTAATCGTGATTTTTAGAAACGTACTTATACTTAAAGATGTTTGGACGATAGTGCAAGATTTATTTTTTTTATGTGGGAAAATTTCATTCAATATGTAAGAAACGTTTTTTCCTACTCAAAGGATAACTAGAAGTACCACTTTAGGGAAGAGCATTTTTGCCATAAACCTCTATTTCTGAGAAAAGAGGTGGGATAGTCCCTTTTGAGGAAATGATAATCGTTCATAAACTTATTTGCGTAACTAAAAGCTAAGTAACTATGCTTGCGTGCAGAGAAAGCTACCTTAAATTAAACTTGCCCTGAAGGTTGGACAACTTGGCCTCGACGCACGAGGTTTCTTAATCCCTGGAATGTGGGAAGTGGTGGCATATACCCTAAACCGTTTGTCGGAATTTGAAGGTCCTTTTTAGACGCTTGAAATCACTCTGGATTCCGTTCAAAGTTCATAACCAAGTAAAATTTAATGTAGATTAGTAGCGTAATTATCAATTCAATATCACACTTCAGTTCTCACATCGGGCCTGATTATAAAATTTATTTGCAATAAAATTCTCAAAGTCGCATTTATTTCTTAGAGTTCGCGTTTGCATGACTCTTAAGATTGCAGTGCGTGATGTGCCATGGCGTGCTTACATTAGTATTTGGAAAAATATAATACAATAGTATTTGGGGCGTAAAGTAGGATTAGCTGCTTTCCGGGTATCTTAATTGTGTAATGCACTTGTTGTTAACGTGGGAGACCTGGGTATGGATCTCAGTCCTGGCGAATGATTGTTTTGCTTTGAACTTCGATTTTATGTGTATTAGATGTATTGTTTTTCCTTTCACCTCATCTCAAAAATTCATATAAGTAACTTTAGTTATTGTTTTTCAAGCGAAATATTTTTTCAACGTACTCTCAGCCTGTCACGAGCTTGCAGTTGGGTCTTATGACAACTGTCATTCAATTGCATTTATTACATTACATTTTACCCTGAAAGTCTCTGAAAGGGCTAGGACGGGTTGCGTTGGGTCATCAGCTTTGAAAACGAAGAGGGCAGAAATCAGGAAATAAATACAGAATGAGACGTACAGCAGAATATTTTTCTAGAATTCTGCTTTGTCTTTCGGTATCAAACGGTGCGCAGGAAAAATATATGAATTGGATATTTTTCACTGTCAGTCTCTCACATTTTGTTGCCAGTATCTGACCTGATAACATAATATGGTTTAAAGTAACAATGACCTTATCAGTCTCAGATTCGTGGGGATCGCGTGGCTATGATGGCTGAGGTACTTGCCTCCCTTTCCAAAGGGTTCTAATGTGAATCCTGTCAGTGACAGAGATTTATCATTGGAATTCTAATATCCAGTCGAGTACTGTGTGAAAAGACTTTTAATTTTAGAACACTGTCCTTCGAATGGGACGTGAAATTCCCTTCAACAAATTCTGAACTAGTAATGCAAATTTCGGGTTTTGTCTCCATTTTTCTGGTGTCCTTAAATGATTTTTTCCCACCCTCCTACTCTTAGTGATGTGAATTACCTCTGATACTGGTCTCCTCCTTAATCTTCGCTCCCACATAAGCTGATTGAGAAGTCATTTAAGATTATGTAACCTTTCTGTTGAGCGTTTTCTCGTACGGTGTGTGAAGAGGCTAATTTATGTACTGAGCGTAATTTTTAATAACTTAATTTACCAGCGTAAACTGAGGGTAATAGTAAACGTGAAGTATGTGCTACTGACATGGCTCCTTTTCAAAATAATCTATTTTTAGTCAACTTAGCAGCTCTCTAGCGCTGTGTGATCTCCAGTGGAAGGAATAAGAGCCGTTGTTCAACACTTCTGGTCGGCGAGTCTTTTACTTCCTTGTGACAGTGATGTAAGAGTTGTGTAAACTGACTAACATTGTAAATACTAACAATTGGTACCCCTATATTATTGAAATTCTAGCAATTTGAATGAATGAAACTGCTTATTAACCTGTGAATCTCAAACAATGGCACGATTTAGCTGGCTTCGGTGGCGTTCTCGTAACATTGAGGTCTCGGATCGAGTCCCATCGGTGTGTGATTTTCGCCACATAGGGCATGTATTATTATGTGATATGTACAGATTAATATGTACTGAGTTAAATGTAAGAAAGATCTATTCAGGCCCTATTTTGCTCATAATAAAGACGCCATTTACTTGGGCAGGAGCCTAATATTTAACAGGGGTTCAGTGCCGCGTCTAAAATTCAGATCCACCCCAGTGCGCCACCGGCACCACCCGCCGGACCGTGTTCGCACCCGGGCGCCGCCCATCACCAGGCAATGGGCTTCTACTTTCCCCTCGGCCCTTCTCAGTCCTCGTCGCTCTCGGCTTTAATGCGCCCTCCCGCTAAGGAGTTCTATTTAAACACGCGGCGCACACTAGGCAGATCGATTTCCCAACCACCCAAAAACCCTTCCAACCCCACCCCACCCCTCACCACTATTCGGTGGGACCCCTTAAAACCCCTCGCCCCCTCCCCAACAGTTCCCCTTTTCCTCCCCCCCCCAGCGCCCCTTTCCAACCCCATACCCCCGTATAATCCCGAAAACCTCCCTCCCCCGCACCCGGAGTCGCCTCTCCCCTGTTTCCCTCGATAACCCCCGCCCCCCGCACACCCACTTCCACCCCCACCTCTTCATCCTTCACTCGGGCCCTCATATAACGTGCACACCCTCATATATAGCCTACGCTCTCAAACAGGCGTTGTTCATTCACACGCAAACACGCGTTCCGATTGTTACTTTCCCCGAGTATACGGCTTCCTGCACACTCTCCGCTCCCTCTGTTATGACTTGGAACTTTCATTTTACGCCGAGGAAATGATCCAACGTAAGTGAGCGATCGATTTGATGGTGATTGCGTATTGCTGATACTTGGTTATTTATTTGGGGTGGCAACCGACAAGTGGGGTAATATGCACAATTAAGTGTAGGTTGGTAGGAAAATATGGGATGAGTTTTATGGAAAATGGGGAAAGGGTGGAGAGAAACCCGACGACGGCATTTACCTACTTTAAAAGAAAGACGCCGAGGGTATACAGTCCGTCCCATCTGACTGATGTACTTACTGCAACAACAGAGGAGCTCTCCATATAGCACCTAGTCGAGATTCGAATTCGACTGATGGCTGCTGATGGTAACTGCTCTAGGCTCGAACTTGGTCCCATGGGATGGGAAGCCAGTACTCTATTCAACATCCGAATCCTCTTAGTAATTCTCTTCACCTAAATTTAGTAACAAGTGATTTCCTCCGTGTGGTCAAAGAGTTTCTTTTTCTTTTTCACGGTGTTAAAATATATCAGGTACCTAAATACCAACTCCTCCCATATAATTTCAGGTTAAAAATAATTTTACTACGTTGTACATGAGTGCGTACATCCTCTAGGCGTCATTATAGATGGATAGTTGGACGTTCCTGTATTTGGTTTTAAACGAATGATTGACGAAGTTCCAGCGAATTACTCATAATTATCCTTATGTTTATACCTAAGACTATTCATGGAAAAATACTGCTTCGCACCATTTATTTCAAATAAACACTGTATCTAATATACATACTTTTTGAAAATGTACTACATTTCTTCTATGGATCATAATCAATGTCTCCTATTAGTAAATCTCACCTAGAGCTCCGCCTACTCAGAGCGTTCTTTCACATTGCTTTTATGCTGACCTTTTTGCATGCCTGCTGAACTAAACCTCTCGAGGCCTTGTCACTATTCATCTGTCACTTAACATATTTGTCAGTTTAGGCAATTTACATACGTTTCCTTGTTTCTCATTAGTTTCTAAGGATCTTTTTTCAGTAGCCACATTTAAAAGTGAGATATCTCAATTTCTTGCATTTTCCCCAGTTGTTAGAATCAGATTGAAATAGTATCTTAGCGTCATTTAATTACAACTAAAGTGTTCCCCAAATGTTCACGAGGTAGGATGCCTTAAAAATGAGCAAATTAAATTGAATTTCCAAAGGCTACGGCTGAGGCTTAAATGTCGTTACCGATGTGAGTAATACGTTAATCGATCCTTTGGATTGTTTTTTTCCTGGTTCTAATAAAATTATTATGTCCCCAGCTGCGCTCATATTATTATGTTCAGATTTACAGGTAGTCATTGGCGAAATTTCTTGCTTTATTTTCGTCGTTTTCGGTGCATGAAAAGGTACTATTATGGCAGTGAAACTTGTATATGCCAGGGTAAGTATACGAGTCGGTGAAATGTAGCGGGTGTGAGATATCTGAGAGGTGTTTGTGGAAATAGTAGCAGAGATAGGGTCACGAATGAGTGGGTGATGAAAGAATGTGGAATATATGTACCGGTAATGGATGTATGCGAAAAGGGTGTGCTTTGCTGGTTTTGGAATTTTGAGAGAATGGATGAAAGTCGCATAATTAAACCAGGTATAAGGCAGTGGAGTGAATGACATGAGAGGAAGGGGTAGAGACCGCGAATGTCATGCGTGAATGTGGTGGAAGAGACTTTTTAGAAGTGGAAATTTGGCAGTGTTAAGAATTGGAGAGCGTATATGAAGCAGTTTATTAATGGAAAATGTAGGAAATTGTTAAAATTGGCCCCAGACGCCAGAATGACGAAGATGATTAAATCCATTTGGCAATGTCTTAATAGCACATGTGGAGGAAATGGTTATGCACGTCTCACAGGGAATTGGCTAGTAAAATTCGCACATTC
This sequence comes from Pyrrhosoma nymphula, assembly GCA_963573305.1. Lineage (NCBI taxonomy): Eukaryota > Metazoa > Arthropoda > Insecta > Odonata > Coenagrionidae > Pyrrhosoma > Pyrrhosoma nymphula. The sequence goes on along the minus strand of OY754334.1, from coordinate 127,401,143 downwards.
TACCTTATGTGCTTGTGTTTTCGGTCATTTAATCATGTACATAAAGGTAAGGGATGCATGTAACTTCCGAGTTAATCAACTTGCCTCCGCCAGGAAATATTTTAGCCATTTGTGTATTTTTTTCTGATCTTCGCAGGGAAGTAATTTCCCTCCCGGGTGTTGAAGTTCGCATCCGCGCGGAAAAAAGAGCTACAGCACGGCGGTGCGTATATTTCCTCTCAGTCAAGAGAAAAAAAATCTAGGGGTGAAAGGTGAAGGAAGATAATGGGAGAGTCGGGTGCGATAGATGGAGGGAGAGTGGGCGGTGGAGGCGAGACAAAAAGGGATACAAGTCTTCTTACAAGCCTTATAATTCGACGCTTTCTTTCTTCCCGGCCCTTCCAGCGCCCTTCCTCCCTTTTCCCCGGGCCGTAGTGAGCGTGGAGGAAGGGTCGGGCGGGGGGGAGGGGGAGGAATTATTCTCCGCGCGAAAAGCCCTCACAATGGAGGAAGGGAAAATTGCACCCGATGCGAACTCGATGATGGCTTTAAGGTCCTCGCAGTTTTTTTCTCTCGCTCTGCTTCCCGTCGCCCTCTTCCTCCTCGCCTGTGAACTAAACAGATGCTCCCCTCCTTCACTATCACACCCCCCCGCCAAACGCTTTTCTCTCTCGCTTTTCATCTCTCTCACTCTCATGTCTTCTCCTTCTTCCTTTTCCCTTCCCGTTCTTTCTTGGCTTTCTTACCCCCCATCTTCCGCCTTCTCTGTTCTCTTTTCTCATCCCCCTCCCGTACGGTACACCTCCGACCTGATCTTCCTTCCTTATCCGCAGGCCACTCGAAGTGCTCGGTGTTTTCTTTGGCGGATTCCGCCGCGGGTAAGAAGCAATTGGGGGGGTGGGTTCCTCTTTCCCACCCAGTCCCACACCCCCCCAAAAACCCTCTGGTGACTCCTCCTCCCCGCTTTTATCGGCCTTTCCGGAGAGCGGAGGAATAATTACGCGGGGGATGGTTACGGAAGTCGCCGGGGCGGTGGAGGATGTCGGAGGGTGAGGGGCAGGAGGTGTTGGAGGGCGATATATCTTTGGCGAATTCCTAACGTTGTCTCCCCCCCCCCTTTCCGCCGAAAAACCAGAACCGCCTTTCTTCTGGCACCGCTCAATATTTTTCCTCCTCCTCAGCGTACTAACTCACCCCGGAGTACTTATTACGCGCACATAATTTTCTGCAGGTTCCGTTTCGCGTCACTTGTTTTTCTTTTATTTTTTCGCGTTTTATTGGGAAATATTGCCGTGAGGTGTATATTTTTGCTCGCGGAATTCGATAGCTATGTTTTTTTTGTAATATTTACGGTACATCATTTGCGTCAGTCCTGATGTTCCATGCGAGGCTGACGCGGTCCGTAGAAACGTGTTGCAATGGTTTAGATTTCAGAGTATTTTATGCTACATCAACATTCGCATTAAATAATAAGATTTACGTAATCAAATGGAAAAGTGAATAAAAAATGAGTTATGTGTGACGATCTAACTTAAAACAAAGTTCTATGCTTTCGAAATATGGCAAAGAAAGATTGAAAGTAAGTTTTTGTACCTCAATCTATTATCTCTGAGTAATGTTCACTTTCTGTTGGTTTAAATTCAAGATACTGAATGAATGGTGTATTTTTTAAATGCGGCATGTTAACAATCATAATGCATGAACATAAAGATAGGGTGTGTAATTTTGTGTGAGTGAATTCCTGCCGTTTTCGTTTTCCAGAATTACGCTTTCCAAAGATAAACTGCAGATTGTACACAACCCCCTTCTGGTTACTTCCTCATTTTATGCTATCTGCAATATAGTTATTAATTTTGAAACAAATTCATACTTCAAATGGCATCATTTTCGTTCAAATCTGAATTATAACCACTTTTTTCAATACAGCGGCTCGTTATACTTGATTTTCTTAAGCCTAACGGATGACATTCTAGGACAAGGGACAGTGTCTAGAATGTTATCCGTTAGGCTTTATCAGTCATTCAATCTATTCCGAATGAAAGCGTATGAAATGAGCGGCGCGTAAACTAGGTCGTAAATCTGTTACTTTGTCCCAACGTATCAAGCTGATGTTCGTTCATTCATTCCCAGTTCCTTTTCTCTAACTTCCATACGCATCAATTATATAATTTTTCTCGGCTGTGCGGATTTTCATTTCATTCCATTTGCTTGATGTGGATAATTTTGCGCTAAGCATGTGTGATGACAGATTCTTTTACAAATGAATTTACATGTGGACATTTCCTTGGCATTGTTTTATTTACCTCAGAGTCTCAAGTTTCCTCCAATTGAAATGTTGTCGATCGAAAAATGTACAATGTACTCGAGTTGAAAAAAGAGCGCCACGGGATCGCCGGAGGGATAATTTTGACAGAGCTGCCTACCTACCTACCTGAGAAATGTGGGTGGAAAAATGGCATGCAGGGGTTTAATATGAATGCGTTGCCCTTGGCGAGTTGTCGTTTTCATAATGTCGCGGCCCGGTGTCTGGGAGACTTGGGGAAGGGCAAGGGGAGGCAGGCGATGGGTTTGGCTCGGGCGAAGGAGGTCACCACCTAAGGTCAAACCGCGCGGGGAATTAAAAATCGTGGGGAAGTGGAGAAGGGTGTGCGGAAGGGCCGCTCGTTTCAAATGCCAAGCGGAGACCTTTCCGGACCGCAGTCAAACCCCTAAAGAGTACTTCTCCCTCAGCCCTCATCGTCTTTGTAGTCGAACGCACCAACTACGGCGCCCTTGGGCAAAGAATCCACTCAGCTCGGAGCCACTCAAGGTGTTTGCGACGGCAGCGTCCTCAACTAGATATATAAGTAAGCACATCCTTCTCGGGCTGCGAGCTGGCAGTAAAGTAAGACTCGAGTACCCTCTTTTCTCGTTAAATAAAGCAACCCGCTCATATTTTCCTAGGGAAACAACGTTCTCCTTACGGAATATTTGACTAGCAATGTAATATAGCAATCCAGATACTATTATTTTGACTCTTATCTTGAGAACCAAATATGTTACTGAATACTTCTTTGCAAAACATTCATTTTGCATTGAATAATTTGTTCCTTAACGACTAACACGAATTTCACTTTGGTCACGAGGATTGCAATGTCGACCCAACATTAAGTGTACAATTACATTTACATACGTCCTTACCTTACGCTGTGTAGATCATATTGACTTTACCTTTTAAAATATTTCACCTTCTCTCTTTCTCTATCATCTCTTTTTCTCGGAAATCTTTAGAAAATAATTATTCAAAACAACATTTTTCCTTCATGCAACCTCCATATTTCCCTTTTATTTAACTCAATTGAGGAATATATTCCCACAAATTTTGACCAAATAAATTGGGTCTGGAACTGCGGTATACTGTTTTTTTAAATGTCCATATGGAAAAAAAGATTTTTGAAATTTACTCTGTTAAGGTATTTTCATATCGTAAATTCAATGAATGTGTCCGTCACATTCATTAATATCAGCTCTATGAGGTTAAGCGTGTCTGCATTTGCTCTTTTGTTGCTTTTATATGTGTTTGTTGCTCTTTTTAGATAATTGGTCAGCATGTAGATATTAACTATTTCCCTTATTCTAGTTATTTCCCTTGTAAGTACGTTAGTACCACCGAAAAAGAATAAAATAATTTTTGGTCTAGTCACCTAATGAATGCCATCTGACACGTCTACATCCGTACAGTTAACATATACTCTAGGTGAGATTATGTGATTTTCCTTTAAATTATTGACTCCTGTGAAGCATTTGAGCATGTTATTATTTTTCATATTATCATCTATCAGTGGGTAATAGAAATTCCAATAAGCTTGAAAAAGACTAAATTTCTTGTTTTTCAGTTTTAAATATACACATTGGTAGTTCGTGTGTTATCTAAAAAATCGAAGTTAGTGTACCTTATGTTTTTTCAGTGCAGCGGATTTTACTTGGATACGCAACAAAAACTAATTATTTAGTTGCTAATCGGAGATATCGGAGTTTTCTCTTATCAGTTTCTGAAACATTTTGCTTGTTTTCAATGTAACTTATTCATTGCTCTGTTGAATATAATGTTAAAAAATCCCCGTTGAGATTTATGTACACATTCTATCAACCATTTAACTCATTATTTTGTAACCCCATGCAATTTTTATTGAACTGTCTCCTAGGCTTCCCATTAATTTGAAAGATAGCTCTAACGCGGCAACGAGATTGCGCCCCTGCAATTACATGCATCCCCAACCCTTTTCAAGCGTTTGCATCGGACCAAAACGCATGGCGTTTCAATGACAGCGGTCGCGAAACCTACGTCCATAGCCCACCTAAAAGTAGTCAGTTAATGTGGAGAGTCGAAAAGGAGGTTACCGAATGGAGGGGTAAACAGGGCGGTATTGAAAGCCAGTTATTGAGGCCACTTACCCTACAGCATATTTATTTTTACTATCTTTACACTGTGTCCAGAATGAAAATTTCCCCTGTCTTCCAAAAACAATTTATTTTTATAGCATATCAGGTACTGGTACTCAGCTGGTTAAAAAGTGTATATTGCTCTACTTTTAACAACCTCAATCTGATAATTCTTCTTTCACCTGCTCATATCAGTACGTAACAAGTAGGTATTTCACGTATTAGGTAAAATGATATTGAGGAAAAAACAAAGCATAAGCTGCGAATGGGAAAACAAGCAACTCGCAATTTATTTCGGGAATCTAGTGGGAGAAGACGCGTCGCAATGGGAATTAATACGATTTTATATCAGATTAAAGGACAGTTTCGTTCTAGCTAACAAAAATTTTACAAATAGTTATATTTTTCCAAAAATTCACAAAAATATTTCAAATATTAATAAAATTACAACCTCCACCTAAATCATGTATCAACTTTTTGAAGAATTATTCCTGATAAGTGTAGGGAAGAAACATATGTACTTAGAATATTTTATCCTCTTTTCTAATTAAAAAAAGAACGCGATTTTCCCTCCAGTTATTTTTTTTCTTGAGGCTTGCTTACACCAGTCAAAAAAATAAACCTCTGTGCACCCCTCGGGTGTACAACTTATCCCCGCCGTATCAATTATTTCCGACCGCTTTTCCTCCTGACGCCCTCTTCTCCTTTGAATGATGCCGTCTCCCGTTCCCTCCGTCTCCTGGACGTCAACCACTCCTCCTCCCACCTCCACATCCCTCCCCGATTTTAATTACGCCCACGGAAAGCGGATTTGGGGAATTTTATTGAAACCAGCTACCTGGGCGCGTCGTCATTAATAACATAGAATGCCAACTCTCTTTTTTCTTCCTTTTCCCCCATTATTTTTTTCTTTCCCTCTCCAATGGGAAAGAAACGATACCCGAGGCGTTTCAACGTCGAGTGTTATACACGCGGAGCAGCAAGGAAGACGCGCCCGTCTCGACTCGTCTCCGACCCCCGTGTTCCTTTCGTCGACCCTCGACGTGAACACGAAAGCAATCGAAGGAGTTGCATGGTGGAAATTTCATCGACCATCTTCCTCCTCTTTTCCATTCGGTCTCCTCACCAGCGCCAAAAAAAATCCCCCCTCACGTCTTTTCTCACTCCCAACCCTACCGCCTCCTTTTCGTTTCCTCCACACTCCGGCCTTCTCCTTCTTCTGATGTGAAGACTCACGGGAAAGATATTGATCTCGAAGAAGGACGGACATTTTCAACCCCCCCCCCCCGCCCCGAAAAATCTCGCCCCATCGCTCAACCCTCACCCTTGCGTCTTCTTTTCCAGTCACCCCCGACCCACCCCCAAACGCGCTACCAATCTCGTGGCCTCCTCCATCCCCCACCAAAAAATGAAAAAAAAACCTCCTTCCCAACCCCCTTAAAAATGCATATTTCACCCCCTTTTTCCATTCCCTACCCTCTCTCTCTCTTTTACTCTCCCCCTATATATACCTTGGGCCACTTCAATATCCCCTCTTCGACGTTTCCCCCCCCCCCCAAAACCATCCTCACCCTATTCCAACTCGCAGCGTTCTCGGCCCCCAATCGGTTCCCCGAAAACTCGTAGCAGAAGCCAGAAGAGGGTTGGGAAGTTGAAGAGGGGTCGGGGTGGGGATGGGGGTACATACCTAGTTCCTCCTTGACCGAGGGGTCGTTGGTTCAACTCTGGCCGCTCGAGAGGGTCCTTGAGAGAAGCTGAAGTTTTTCAAGGGCGGCACGGGGAGCATCCCATCGTTTGATTGCATAGCGGAGTGGGTGGGTTCGTGTGAGCGATCTAGAAGTGCCTGCCTACACTACTACTCTTTCCCGTCCCTACCCAACCGCCAGCGCCGGCTGACCTATTCCATGTTTGGCGCCGGATGGAGAGGTTGGCCACTACCGCCATGTCGATTCAAAATTCAACGCATTTCGCGGACCCATGCCGAACGCGGATTTAGGGCAAGGGCGTCCGCTGGGGCCGTCAGCAAAAAAATCACTATCAACTGCTCTTAGCGTTTGATAATTCATTTGATATACTTGTTGATGCTTATTACTATACATGTTAATTTCTAATGCCACCTTTTTCGCTGCATGTATAATAAAATATAAAGTATTCCTTTGAGGTCAATTATTTCTTTTCATCTTTATTGGTTGTGACGAAAACTAGTTCTAATTAAATAAGAATAATATAGCAATATTGATTTTCACTTGAAAAACTTTATTAATCTTATTTATGCTCAGTTAGGGGCCATTCAAGTATTACGTAAATACGTTTTTGGGAGGGAGGGGGATTGGGATTTTATTACATTGTCTAACGTAGGGGAGGTGATGGGGTCCGAGACAGTCTTACCTAATATATCACATCTGAATTCGTATTTTATCACTTTTTGAAATTATTTTGGGAGGAACAATCTTACTCTTAAGGATCACGCAGTTTAGGTGGTACGCCTGAATGTATGCTGAACTATTGAAAAACGTACAACCAATCCGTTGCGTTTATTAGTTTGGAGATGTCGCATTTTCAAAGATCACATGTTTTGCGAGTTGTGCTCACAGCGAATCGCGAAATATCGAAAACCGTTATCGATATCCAAGATGAGGTCAGTTTTTGCGCATATTTGACATAGAATCCCCCATTTTTTACTGTCTTTGTACATGTTTTCACTAATGTCTGATACTTTACGTAAGATTGGGAGGGTTCATGAAATCTTACGTTGTCTTATGGGGGGAGGGTTAAAAAGTGGTAAAAAATCGCCTTACGCAATACTTGAATATCCCCTTTTCACTTCAGGATTCAAGCAGACACAGAGTCCCTTCCTCAGAAAATTCTCAGAATGTAGTAATGGTAATAATACAAGGCCTCATTGGGGGCCCTCTTTCCCTTCCTTCCCCCCCTCCTCATCCCACTCCACTTTTCGCTCACCCCTGCTGAAGTCACCTCAGCCAAATGCACGGTGTCCGATGTCACGCAGGTGGTTTCTACTCCGTGATGAAATTAATCCATAGTCCAGGGTATCAAGTATCATCTGGTATCAAGTATAATCCGGTATTAAGTATCATCCATTTCCAAGGAAGCTGACTAAAACCTGACACCGTGTAAAACTATCCTTTCTCCACTGAGTAAATCAAATTACACATCCTACCAACATTATAGGAACTTAAAAAATAAAAGATTTCAAATCTTAAGGCCCTCCCCCCTCCCCTAGGTAATGTATGTCCCTATTTAACGGTTCCCGTAATGCACAAGCCAGAGCGCCACGAATTGGAAGAAGAGTGGGAAAAGAGGACTAGAAATTTTCTTTCTGTTTTTGGGGCCATTCAAGTAAGACGTTTTTGGGGGTGGGGGTTTGGGATCATCTTACATTGTCTTATGTGAGGGGGGCAGGGGGTTTGGAACCAATTTACGTAAGATTTTTGCCTGTTTTGAAACTTTGTATCGTTTCCGAATGAAATTTAGCTGTGACAAAAATCCGCTCTTTAATGGCATATTTTCCGTAATCACACCACTACACCAATGCTCCTATTCTGTCGCCTGGCTAGCTATATTACCTCCATGCTCGATGAATGTGGTACTTCAACACAGCATAATTATATGATATCCAGTGCTCAAAGCTGTGCGATGGCTTCTATGGAAAGATGAAACTGCATAATCGAGCATTTAACGTAGAGTAGGTACAAATATCTAACGCCCCACGTAACACTGAGATGGAGGAGGCGGGGTTGGGAAATTCTTACAGTGTCTTACATAAGGGAAAGGGGGGGGGGGTAAAAAATGGCATAAATCATCGAACGTAATACTTGAACTTACTTACAATAAATTCTCCAGTTATAGACTCAGTCCTTACATAGAAACCTAACTGAACTGTTTAGCGTTAATGAATAGTTCATACGACTTATTCAGCACACCATTTACGGAATCAGTTTGAAACTTTACGTTAATACATATCATCTTCGAGTACCGATACGTAAATAGAAATCCTCTCACGTATTTTTATTATGTTGCGGAAAATGTAAAAAAATAAGTTAACATGCAGATAGTTACCGGCATAATCATGAAACGTTTTTATTTTCCTTCCGTTTTTAATATTTGTTGCTAATAAAGAGTTAAGACGATAAACTCCTAAAATAGAACTTTCTTAACGCGTTCTCAAAATTATTTCTGAATAAGTAACATTTTTGTGTGTGTTTTTTTGTATGTCGTTAAAAGATACAACGTCTACCCCCTGAGCTACGTTGAAGACTTCTTTTCTCAGCACAGTTCACGCGCTCTATTTTGCGAGATAAATTTGTGTTCATTTCGTAGATATCCGCTAGCTTTTTTCTACGTGTTTTCTTCAACAGGAAATTGCGAGAATGTTTCGCCTGAGGGGTCATAATTTTGGTAGTTAAAATTCCGCCACATTGCATGCGGGAGGTAAGCCATGAATACACACAATGTGTTAGGTATGCACAGCTTTATGAATCTCAACTTTCTCGGCTGAACACTTGCAATGTTTAGTTTCCTTGGAAGTTTACCAGAAAGCGCTAAGTTAGCTTCTGCTCTGTTTCAATGTCTGGAGCGGCGTAAACTTCGTGGAAATACGTGGATGACCTTCCACTTGGGCGACTCAACGACCAAACAAAGCATCCGATTTCGTGTCAGCAATGATGCGGAATGCTGAAAGTTTTTTTCGAGCTCCTTGTTTCTTTCCACGTCCTCGTTTATCCCTCGTTCACGCACTCACATAGTTTATTCAAGAAACTTTTAGCTAAATTAATTTTTAAGTTATAAATATTATCTTTTTCCCCCAGCGATTTTTCGAAATAGATATTTATCCCCATTTTCATTGATGATAACGAGCATAAAGTAAATTTACTACTATTAGCAGTGGTGATTAAAATTATCTATCCTGTGACAATGGTTACCTTCAACTGATTAGATAGGTATTCGATGGTGACGAGGCAGGAAGAGGGATTGAGAAAATGACCAGATATTAGTTTGAGAGGCTTTTATCCCAGCGTGCATTTTTCCATGAATAGAGGTCAATCATCAGCTGAATTTTAATTTGTCTTATTAAACATTTATGTCACTATTCAATTAATTTAAATGTGAATTTCCCAGCTATTTGCAATTCAGTTTCCTTTAAAAGATAAAATTATATATGTTTTGGAGATTATGACTATTCATAACTTTACCTTGCGGTGAATGCTGCATTTTCTCATTCTCATAATGTACCGTTTGCTCTTAAACTCTATTATATATAAATGACATGCATTCATGGTGTAAGAATAAATTCATTTTAATTTGTTAGACTAAAACATATAATTTTATCGTAAACGCCTCCTCCCTCATTTCATCTGATGTTTTGCTTTGCTCATGCGAATGGCCATTATTCGTGTCCATTTCTGCTGAAAGACCGCGGCTGACTGCCCCCTTGACAGCCTTCATTGTTCCCCTGGCGGCTATTCGGTCAACATTCATCCCACTGTCTGCAGGGCACCGTTGTCACCATACTGCTCCCTAATATCAGCGTTTTTGTCTACTTTGCCGATTAATTTAGCTGACGTTTTCGCGTGCTAGCTCTTGCAGATTTGTGCAGAACTAAATGTACAATACAGATCTACAATTCTAAAAAATGACTAGGCAACTATGTTATCTCGGTTTGTAAATACTCCGTTCAGACGAATGGCAAAATTTCTAAATTTCTGCACAAAGAAGAGATAACTGCCATAGGAATTTAAACATCAACTCCGCATGCCACCAATCCATCTTCTTAGTCATATGGCCCACGTCCATGTGTTCATTTGGAACTAATTTTAATATGCTTCGAAGCTTTTCGCAATGAGAACTTGAAGATAGAGGCATTAGTACCCTATACGAATTGGAATGTAATGCAATGGAAATTCTATTCGAGTCTCACGTTGCTTAAATTCGGTGATCGAGCACGATAGATTTTTCTGCAGATTTACATCATGATATAGGTGGCGATTTTTATTATTATCATCAAGTTTGTGTTATCATTCCTATTGTCATATACACATCATGCGCACTTCGGCTCCCATTTTACGCCACTCGTCACGAATCGTCTTAATGCCACCAAGTTCCTTCGATAAAATTCTCATGGATGCTAGTTTTACCAAATCTCTTCTACGTTCAATTAAATACATTGCCATTAAGTGTTCCACACTGATATATTTTCTAGAGCAATTCCTTCACCTGCATCCCAACTCTTTCAGTTAGGTTCATTATTTGGTAGGTACACTACCCGTTTATGTGTTAAATTTATTTTTATTCATAGACCCTGTGCGAAGACCTTTGCGGCAGTTTTTGTGTTATAGTTAAATAAATAAATTTCTACGGTGATCATGGAATAAAAATGCCTTGCATCTCGGCCAGACTACCAGAGCGCGCCCCTCCTATGTAGACCACCTTACCAGCCAGCACACTTACCACCTTACGTCTTCTCTCCCATATTATATACCTATCGGCGAAGTGTCGAGCTGTAGCCGATGCATCGTCATTACTCACAGTTCTTTGCCAATCCCTTGCATCTTGGTCCCGTCCCAGCAAGTCTACAAGGGCAAGTCTACTTCTACACAGACCTGCTTACTAGTTCAAAGAATTTATAAGGTATCACTTATGGAAATATATATGCGTTCAACACTTGTGAGTAATGCTCCTTTGCAATGTTACCTAAATGTTAGCGAAAACGTGGTAGGTTAAAAATTAAGAGGTGTGGAAATACCCAATTATTTTTTATTTTGAACTCTATATTTTCTCAGGCGAAAGTTAGTGAAAATTAATTATGACTGAAGTAATAATTTAACTTTGTAATATTCGCAATGGATTACTTATAGACGACCGGTTTCAGCGCAGAGGCGAGGTCCTCAGGACATGAGCATCTCGCCTTTGTGATGAAACCGATCGTCTGCGTACAAACCATTGTGGAAATTGCAATGCCTAATTATTTCACATACAACCCATGTTTCTTCGCCCACAGTACGCGCTATTTGAAAAGGTGTAGATTTGTGCCGTGATATTCTTTAGCTTCATGTTGGCGATCCAGCCACTTTACTTCTGTAGGGCACCCCGCCCCTTTCACAGGCCTCACCATGGGCACCCGCTCACCTATCAACCACCCGCACCTCCTATCCCCGGAGTACATAACATGCCTACTCTTTCCACCTCTTGACTAACCCGCGCCCCGCACTCCACCAATTCCCATGACAGGGCCGCCGCCCGCTGCTCCAACCACCCTCCCCCTCTCGCCGACCGCACACCCTCCACCCCCCCCTTCCCACTCTCCCTTCCACTACCCCTTCCCCCAGAATGAGTGCTTCCCCTCCTCTCTGGCCGCGCAGCTAAATCGGCGCAGCGAGTGTTCGCGGGGTGTGGGGGTGGGGACAGGGGGGGTAAACCCACACCCCAACCTTACCCCTGCCGCCCCTCAACCACCTCTCCCCTTCTGCCACCCCTGACTCCCCCCTCTACCCCTAGAGGATCGATATCCTCGCTCGAGGGACGGAGAGACTTTTGGAGAATGAAAAATCGAGTTAAGCAGCGGCAGGAGCCAGGTCTCACCCCGCCCCCCACCCCCTTGTCCCAAGCCTCCCCCTTTCCCGAACGTGGTGGTGGCCTTCTCTTACTCTCACTATCTCTTCCCACCTCTCTCTCTCTCCTTCTTTCTCTCTCTCTTCCTCTGTCCTTTCCATCTACATCAACCTCCCCCATTCGCCCCTTCCCTCTCACCCAACCACCTTCCCGCTCTCTGCCATTAAACTCCGAGCCTAAAAACTTAAAAACTCTCACCTTTAGCGTTTCACCACATAGTATTCCTCTCCCCCCCTCCTCCTATTCTCATCCCTGTCAATTCGCGGTCTTTCCACCTTGGTGCTTGACGATGCACTGAGATATGACATGCAATGAGCAGGGCAATTCATTACGATACGGTATCCCACGTGAGATGATGCTGTGTTATGTGTGATGTTACGCGAAGCAATGCGCGTTAATTTCATGCCGTGCTAAATGCCATCCTGTGCTATGCAATGCGATATGTGGCGTCAACTCAAGCGATACCGTTGCAAAAAAGTTGAAGTATCCAATTTACCTCGTGCACGATGGGGGAAAAACCAGTTTCGCTGTAGACAAAGATCATTCTCTCTTTTTATTTATTCTTTATTTCCTTAATTATTTGATAGATAAATAGATACATAGTTTATTAATTCAATGTAGCATAATAAATGAACTAATTTTGATGATAAACAAAATGTTGATATTAAATTGGACATTTTATCAGAGTTTAGATCAGGTGTGGTATGGTAATTTGAATCATTTCGCGTGGAATCGTAATATGTGCAATTTGCAACAGAAGGTTTTTTGCAGAAATGTGAACACATGCGTATTTTTTGTTGAAAAGTTGACGTCATGCTGCAATATTGAAATGTTTTATGTCGCTCAGAATGCCCAGTGTAATCGTGCACCCCTATATCTCAACCCTTTTTCAGACTTATCTGTCTATCATCTGTGCGCCAATTTCGCCTTCCACACCCTTCTTGGAAGAACGACTTTTTCTGTTCATCTTGTCATTGAGCTCACTCTTTCTTCGCCTAAAGTTCTCATCTCAAACAAAGCCTAGTGGCCCTCTATTCCCTCGAAATACCGTTTGCTGATACATTATTCTTGATTCCTTTTTTCCAGAGTGAAATTGCTGATGGATCCTCTAAAATTCATTCGGCTGTGTTGACGTATTCGATAAGATGATAACAATTGAATTCACCTAACAATTGAATATGTTATAGCGTGTTAATTTTTAAAATCGTTCACAAAATTTTCATTGGCTGATTCTAAAGCTCCTCAATTAGCTTTCCCGTATGGTAAAAATACCAGGACTATTATTCAATGGAAGATAGACCATCCAGATATTTTAAGAATATAATAAAAATTGTATCGTTTTTATTGCCGTAATCGTTGTCTTGAAATAATTGGCTGAGTGATGCATATTTTCAAAAATCTTACCCTTTTATAAATTTAATGAAAATTGGACGAAACACTCTTAATTGAAATACCGAATTCTCTACTCTCAGTTAAAACCTTTTTATCGTTCATTGTGTTAATCTAATATTAATGTTAATATCTTCTATATTGGGATGTTAAGGGCTGTTAGAACAGGAATAACTTAATTTACCATTACTTAGGGTTTTCCATTGTCGTAACTTCGTGAGTAGCATACTTCGTATTTTATTTTATTCATTTTGTTCGGAATCTTGGCGTAATTTACGTTTGCAACTTTATTTTAGCATCTAATTTCACTTATAAGAAGCAGTTTGAGACGTATATTTGTGAACATTCATATCGTCCATGATGAACAGTTTATATGCTTGTACTAATTTCACACTTATTTTAATGAGAAACATAAGTTTCAACACATTAGAGTTATTTCAACAAATGTTTCATCACATTAGTCAGCTAGTTTAGATGTTGAAACTTTGATCGGCCAATAAAATAAACGTGAGATTAGTGCAATTATTAATTAATGATCATGACCATTTGATTTTACGTTATAAGGCATTTCTAATGTTGGAATGAAGAATTTGGTATGAAATGAAAAGTGTTCAATCTGGCCTCCAAGACTTTCTATTAATCTTAACTAGGTAACCCGTGCGAAAATTTAGCTCTTTCACGCTATCAGAGAATAAGTATGTTAAGAAAACGGTGTAATTGGGTTTTAAATAGAGAAGAAGGTGTATCATAAATTACTTTCTTTGTACTTGTTTTCTTGCAAAAATATACAAAACATATGAATACAATACAGGCAAGAGAGTTTGGTACCAGTAGGAACAATCATGACGTCTGTTACTGAATAATGGCACGCAATTTACAAAACTTCTTTAAAGACAATATTAGAAGTAACAATGTTGTCGTCTGTAACTTTTTTGATATGAGTTTCTTTAACACAAACATAAATATCACGGAAAGTGCGAACTCTAGAAAATGCTACATACCTACAACTGTCTTATCGAAAATTTGGTCACGATGGAATCGACATGGAGAAATCGAAACTCTTAAGTCAAATTAATGGGTAAAGAGTGAAATTTGAGATTGTATTTTTCGTTAGAAGCCGGTGATTCAACGTTTAAAATGATACCTCATTTATCACTGTAGGTGCAGTATTAACGGAGAATATACGGAATGACAGAAAAAGACCTTTCTGTAATAATATATATGATGATTGTTCTAATTGTTCTCGCTAACATATATCGTGTATCGCTACTATCTGGCCGCTATCCTCTCTTCTTTGATGTAATTCCTCCCCGATCCTCCCTTCTCATGCCTGTTTCTCTCTCATTCTCCTTCGTATCCTTCTCGTCTCTCTTCCATTCTCCTCTTAATCTCCCCCTTGCTTCCCCCAATCCTTTGTTTCACATCAGCCTCACCCCCCTCCTTGGGTGCCTCATTAACTTTCCCTTTCTCTCCACCCCCGTGAGCCCAGCCTTCGTCCCCTGTGACTTGAACAACTTCACCCCGTGACTCCCCCCCGCCATCCCCGCTACAGCCACCCCCATCCCTATATGTGCACTTCCCCTCGTTTTATTTTCCTCCTGTAGTCCCCCACTCTTCCTCCGCACCCCGTCCGTGATTATGCCACCCCACCTCCTCCTTTTACACTTTCCGCATTCCAACCCTTTCCTTTTTTTTGTTTTTGGAAACTTAACTTTCAATCAGTGGCAGTAATCCTTCTCCTCTCGACAGTCTTTTTTTTATTCCCGTTCGGCGCTTAAAACCGTCTCGACTAGGTGATTGAGCTCTCGTCTCCATATCGCGCCTTTTCATATTGATTGCATGCTTTCGAGAGGCCTTTCCGGCGTTTCGAAATCAATTACATTGTTTTCGTTTCATTTCACGGTGCTCTACTCGAAAAGTTTTGGAGTACGATGAGTTAGGACTGGCGTTCATGAATGGTGTCATCTATTTCACATGGTTTATAGATAAATGCTAGTTTAACAGTGCTTTAAATAGTATCACTTATTTTTTTATTTAACATTTATCATTCATATGTCTTTTTTATCAGTCAGTGATGTTGAGATTTTGAGTAAATAATGATGCTATATAACTAGCCAAAATGCCTTATGATACCATCTTATAAATTGAGGTTGTTATTTTGATTACAGGTGTTATATTATTCTGTTCAATTTCAAATAAAGTGTGAGTTTGAGGCCAAACTTCTTTTTAGAAGTGGTGCTGAAATGGAAACAAAGTAAAATTGAATCACATTATAAATTACTTATCTAGCAAAATTTCAATCCTTGCAATCCCTTCTCCAAGTATTTTCGTATATGAAGCAATAATTACAGTATAGGTCTCTAAAACCATAGTTATTTGCATAATCGTCATAGAAATACGAATAATTTTCGTTATTCTAAAGGAAAAATGACAATTTCTAAACATTCGTTATTTAGAGCTGCGCTTCAATGAGTGTTCTCTTCACATGTATGTGAACATTCACTGTGTTTTTCCTCCGTTTTCCTATGTTTAGGATTTTGCGTCTTTGGCCTTGATAAGAAATTTTGATTGGCGAGTATTTTTCAAGAAGAAATATAGCATAGGTATTTTAAATTTAATAGTCTCATGAAAGTAATATTTCATTCTTGAAATAATTATGAAAAAAATTATGCACACTAGGAAGGGAGTACAGTTTGTTTGTATATCCTCATTTACCTTTCGGTTTAGTTTCATATTTAGTTCTGAACTCATATGTTTATCTTATTTAACATGGTAATGTTGCGCGTATCTTCTCGCCGTCAAGTTGACAAAAGTTGTCAATTTTTCCTCCAAATGATACTTTGCGATGGAAAATTCAATATTTTTATCTATCTAATGAACCACCTTAAAAAAGTTCATTTTAATGCTGGGCATGATGGATTTCAATAGTGATATGGTTGTGTATATATATGCCGTGAAAAGTTTATCTAAATTCCCAAAAAATTACAAAACCACTCTGTCTTATTCTCTCAATTGTGTCATTCTTATGTCAGTGTCATCTGTTTCCTGTTTCTTCTTGTCAGTACTTCATTTTCTCTTCTCCCGTATTTCTCTATTTATCATTCTAATTTTCAACCTTTTTTTTCCTTTTCTTCCCTTGTAGTACCTAATTTTTATTCCAGCCCTTCATGTTATGCTTCCTTTGAATGATTCCCCTGTTCAGCTGCAATTCGTTCCATCTGTTCCACGTTCATTTTCAAAATTCCCTTATTTCCTTAATCCCAACCACATCCCTCTTACTCATTTCTCCCCTTATAAGGAACCCTTCCAAGGAAACCAAGGAAATATGTCTGCCACCACTTCCCTCTATTCATTAGTTTCTCTGATACTCATCTCGCCTGAGGTCACCTTTTTCACCAAAACCACTATTGTTAGTTACCCTTTATTGCAAACGTTCACACTTACTAGGAATAAATAGGAGTAAGCATATCTGAATGGCTATTATCCCTCTTTTTGACATCCAAGAGAAGTATTTTGAAGCATACTCAAGTCGTGAACATGAAGAAAGCGAAACGGAGCATTCATTTATTTTCAGTTGGCAAGCTATATTGACAAATTATCAGGAAGACTGAGGGAAGTGAGCCCGTAAATACTTTTTTAAGACTAGCATTCAATGATCTGAAGCTTCCTCCTTCATGCACGATACACAATAGTTTGTGCGCCATTTGACATCCTAATATTCTGGTTTCTTAAGTTGGCATTTACTGCTAGGGTTAATGAAATCCGAGCTACTCTCTTCTGTGGAAGCAAACGTAGGTGAATGATAAGTTGTTGAAAGCTTAAAAAAAGAGGAATGTTCATAACTAAATAAGCGTTTAGGTTAAATTAATGAACAATTACGCGATTCATCGACTCGATTTTCTTTGATTTTAAATAGTAAAACAGATCCTATATTAAATTATTTTCAATTCCCATTACCTTAGCTAAATTCAAGCATTCCTGTACGAGTGTTATAGAAGCCATGTGATTGAGAGTTAAAATCTTTATTTTACGTTCCTTATATTCAATTTTCCGCAGTTTTTCCTTCCTCCATTGAGCTGTCTGATATCTTACCTAAACTTAAGGCTAGTTCAGCCTACACCTTACGTATTCAACTTTCTACATTTCAAGTATTAGTTACATGCCATAGCTATTTTTAGCTTCTTTTATGAATAAGCAATTCGGGCGTGATCGAGAAAATCAAAGTATTTTCGTAGTTAAGAGTTTCTAGCTTAACGCGCTGGGGCAGTGAGGTAACGCCTGCTCTGCTCGTGGAAATGAATCGCGTGTCAACTCAAAATATCTTAAAAATCAGTTTAAATAGCTCTTGATTATCCAGAAGTATTTTCTCAGGCCAAATTCCTGAATATAAATTCGAGATTTCATCAATTTTTATCAATTCTTGAGGTAAATAGATTGAGTAAAATAATTCGCGTGCTTAGATGTAGTTAGATCCCTGCCTGCTTGGACTCACACTGATCCGTGGTTTGATTTTATTTAGTTATCCGAGTAAATTTTTTTTATTATTATTTGAACGAGTCAGTTGGTGTGTGTCCGATGCCATTCACTGGAGACTATTTTTGCGTTCTACGGTAGTTTTCTCGTTTTGTAAGGATTTCGTAGATTCACGTTCCCTTTCTAATTAGATTGGACGGTCGCTTTTCCCCGGGGTTCTCATCGCTCTAATATCAAGCCTTCCTTCATTCTTCCCAGCTTCGCTTTCGATGCCTCATCCCCTCCCGCTTATATTGTCCCGCCGCCCTCGCCAGGACCACCCCTCCGATTCTCCCTCTAAACCCCACAGCCACCTCCTTCTCTCCCCCTCCTCCTCAATCTCCTCCCATTCTTTCATTGTTCGGCGGAAATGAGCTCCAACGTTTGCTATACTTATGCCTTAAACTCCCCTCCTTTTCCTTCCCCAGTCCCCCTTAGCACCCTCCTCCATACGCCCTCCCCCAGTTTCCTGTGCTGTGCTGGCCCAAATGGCGTTCCGTAATGCCGGGAGGTGCAGGGTATCTCTCGTCTTTTTAGCGTCGTGACATCAAGCCTCGGGATCCCACCCTAGTCGGGCACCAGCATGCTCAGCCGGCGAAAGCTCTTCCGTCTCATTTTCGTTCTTTAAGCTCGGGACGAAAGTGAACCTCGCACTTATGTGTTTTTGGGATAGACGGATTTTAGCTCTAGGATGATTAACTTTGTTCGTTTTTTTTGTAAGTTATAACAATTTCCCGGGTCATTATGCTCATATTTGTTGATAGAGATTAAATTTCCGAAGCTTTCCCCCATCAAACTAATAGTGTTCACCTCATTGATGCATGTTTCATTTACTTATGAATATTTTGCGTAATAACCTACTATGTCAATAATTTTTCGAGGCATTATCTACGGAATTTTTCGCATTAGTTTCATCCGGCTTATGCTAAATATTTAGCCGCAGAAAATATTGATAATGGTCTCTGCATCTTGAATTCACGGGGCAATTCGCCCAATCGTTTGAAATACATTGACGTACCTTTGATTTTATTTACTGTTCTTCATGAAAATGGCTCATATTGCGACCAAATTCCCCATTTCCGCTCAGCAAAGGCTAAAACAATTTGATGGATAGGACACGAGAGATTTATTTCTTTCGAACAGCCTGGGACTACTCAGGTTCGTCGGAGGATACTCTCTAAATCAACGCGGACGAAGGACCAAATTACAGTATCGAACTAAATAATTTCGCGGGGGCCGGGAGAGGTGGGCAGCACCTAACGGCTCAAATGGTGACCGGCTCGCCTTCGGCAGGAAGCGTGGCTCATTCATCTTTCAGCCTCTCCAAAACCCACCACCAACCCCCGGCGCCCGAAAGAGAGCCGATGTTTTCCGTTGGTCGTGTTGTTTGTGGGGTGGGGAGGCGGGAGATGAAATAAGTAGAGGCGGTGGGGGGGAGGTCGTCCATCCGTCAGGCGTTCCCCCCTTGTGTTTCGATGTCGCGCCGATGGATTTATTCGGAGGCTCCGGGGCTGTTGTTTTGGGTGCTCTCCGGCCAGCGATGGGCGGGGGACGTTGCGTGTGAGGACTCCGAGCGTGCTCGCTCGCGTGGGCCCGTACATCACTCCTGCTCAAACCGTCCCCTCTCTCTCCACTTCCTCCTCCTCTCACGCCCCCAACCTTCAAACCCACCCCCACCCACCCCACATCCGGTCTGCACATGCCCCCCTACCCTCCTCCCCCCTCCCTCCCCCTCATTCTCCTCCTGGCCTCCCCTCTCCCCTTCATAATCTGGGCGGCGAGGATCGTAAATTCTCCTTTCGTCCGCCAAGCACTCGATCACTAGCTCTTGGGATCGATAAAAGCTCTATTACACCCGCAGTGCACTCCACACAGTGATGCAATCCATCTTCGCCTCATTGCTGCCGAGCGATTCCTAAGCCCGGCGTTTTGCCGATTCGGTGGAAATTACGGTGGCAATTTGGAAACAATTTACCTACCACCGAATGTTGAGGCCGTCACGGAGCAAAGCTCATTATATACTTACCTATCCTAAGTTCTCCATCATTTCTCCACGAACCTCTATTGGTCAGCGGTCAGTTTTGCTATGGCGTTAGTCTTGGAATGGCGTGCAAATGCTTGCAAACGCTACTTGTGGAGAGAAGACGGTAATTATATGACAGTATATCTAAAGAAACGAATTAAATTTTAAAAGGGCATAAAAAATTTCAGCGAAGTTCATTAAAAATTTTTTTTAAAGAGTTTTCTTTTTCAATAATAAACAAGAGGTGTTCAACAACTGTTTCGAAATTTCAATCACTTTCATGAGTTTTAATGGGCATTATTATCTCAAAATGACGGTAAATTATGAATTTCAGAAAGAATTAGGCATTAAAAATTGTTTAAAGATAGTTATCCGCTTATCTGTTTGAACTATTTTTTGAGATAGTGACTATGCCTAAACGAAAATAAGTGTTTCTAAACTTTTTCTGTCTATTGGAGTTCCTTTACATAAAACGACGTAAAACTTTTGTTAGGTACTTAATAAACAAAT
Source organism: Pyrrhosoma nymphula (assembly GCA_963573305.1). Classification (NCBI taxonomy): domain Eukaryota; kingdom Metazoa; phylum Arthropoda; class Insecta; order Odonata; family Coenagrionidae; genus Pyrrhosoma; species Pyrrhosoma nymphula. Next base: position 127,380,679 of record OY754334.1, on the reverse strand, counting down.
TTCATTTTTCCTTGAAGTAACATTTTTAAAGATTAACGTTCTTTAGATCTTAGAGAATTAAAATACTTATATCCGGATTGTTTTAGACATTTTGACTGTAGAAAATCCACTAAATCTTATGATATTATTTCAAATAGATTTCTGTAATTTTTTTCTTACAGAAACTTTACAGTTTAGTTGTTAAAATGGCGTATGGTATAATTCCTAAATGGGTCTTTGTTCCTCATTGGTCATGGTGGCTACATTTTTAACACTCATAGTAGTATGATGTTTGGGGCGGCGTACACTTAAGTATTTTCCGTTAGGAGACAAATACCTGGATATATTATTTGGGATGTCATACATAGGAATTTCTTAGACGTAATCTGCATGCATAAATGGCAAGATATTTCCCTCCTTTACTAGTGGATTCTTATACTCATAATTCGACGAATTTATGCTTATCTTTTGTAAGGCAAGATTCCCTACGCTATGATATTTTATTTGTGAAGAACAATTAGGTATTTGCGATCATAGTACATAATGGAAAACGTTTTCATCATGAGTTGACTCAGATTTTCACGTCACATAATATTTTATATATTGGTTACGTAGAATCAGTCAATTACGAGACTTATACGAAGTATTAGGTTTCTGTTCCTCTGGCTATTTTTCATCATTAGATATTTTTAAAAATAAGCATTAACTGTGCTGCGCATAGTAGCGAATTAAAATGATTTAAGAGTTCATCGACTGGAGTTGATGCGTCTCTGAAGACATTAATTTTTGAGTTACCTTGGCGGATTCATCTTATCCGTCTGAAAAAAATTTCACCCTGCTGCTCCCTATTCCGAAATCCGCGTTACCGTCTCGCCATTCCAGCTCCCATCCACGAATTCTTCTCTCCCCCCATCCCCAATATCCCCTTACCCCCCAGAATTCATGCACCCTACTTTTTTCCGAGTCTTCTAGCATCCATCACCTTTCCTCCCCTCCCACCGGGAATCCCCTCTCCATTTACTCTCCCGCGGATTCACTCCCTAACCTCTCTCTCCGTCACATCCAGATTCACACCATCGTGCTCTTAAGCCTCTCACCCCCCCCCCCTCCACACACCCCTCCACCCTAATCACCTCCAAAACCTCCTCACCGATACCTTCTGTCTCTTCTCTCTCTCTCTCTTGCTCCCTTCGCCCTTTTTCAATCCCCATCTCTTCGGCTCATTCCAGTGTACGTCTGGCGTTTTCCATTTCTCTTCCGTTTGTTCCCTCCGGGGAATTATTTTTTCGCGCTTCACTCCCTCCCCCCATGGCCTTTCCTTTTCAAACTCATCCCTTCGCATCTCTTTCTCTCTCTATCTCTCGCACACAATTTCGCGCCCAGCATCCGTCACCTCCCCCCACTTCCCTCCCCCTTTTTGCTCCCTCTCCCTCTCTCAAACACGATTAGCCTTCTAATTGCGCGCTCGCGCATCGCGCGGTGAGTCTGTTTCCAATCCGCGTATTTTTCTCCCTACTCTCCTGTATTTCATCTCCTACGGTTGGCTTTACCACCCTGCCTGCTAGCTTTGTGATCACCATGATCAGAGGTGGACGCGAAACTACATCTGCGTAATGAACGTTAAGGTTCCAGTGTTATGTAGAGGTGATTTCTCATTATACATGGCTACTCCACATCCTACTCAAGGATTGGAAACCACTGGTAATGAACTTGTAACTATAAGATTGACACATAACATATATAGTCAAGGATTTCTGTATAAAGACCTCCGCCCGCGGCTTGATGAATTTGAAGATGTAGGTTTTCCAGATTTTCCTTCACGTAGGTCCATAGTTTGGGACAGTACGGAGGAAAACCCAAATGGCCTACATCAAGGATATTTTAGTTTAGGAGTGTCCTAGCCATGGGTGACGTGAAGGTAACCATTTCATTCGAAATGAATTTGTTTAATGTTTTTATAATTGTGGAAATTCAATAAAAACTTATAGTTAATTTAAATAATTTTCACTTAATGACTGTAGAAACTCGTATAGTGTGCACAAAGGATTTACCTAACTAACTTGCCTAAGGAATAGGCTTATTCGTCTACTCTAGATAATAACTAATCTAGGTCTCCATATATAAGTAGTGGAAAGGAAGTCTCCGTTAACCCGTCCTGAATTATGATACTGCCCATCTTTTACAGAAATATGCTTTGAGATTGAACTTCGTTGTAAACCACTTGTCGGCAAAATATGACAGGGCTTCCAAAATGCTTTTAAAGTAAAGTGAAATTTGATAGACTTCGAATTTAAAAGGTAGGGTAAACTTTTTTTTTGTCAAAAAATTTCGTTTATGTTTCCCATACAAGTTTTTGTAAAGGCCGTGTAAAACTTATGTTATGCTCAGTAGGGTTCCAAAAACATTTTCCAGTACCTTTGCTATACTCATTATCAAAACCTGACTTGAAAGTAAAACCTTCTACAGTTTTTCGCCCTTAAGAGTAGGGTAGGTCATCATTGTGACATCTTCAGTCCGTTTGTCTGACCTGATCATTCCCCTTGACGTTTTGATTCTCTTTCGCTTTTCAATTTGAAATAGCCCTTTTCCCTCTTCCCTTTCCCTCCCTTCCCCCTGCCATCCCTTCACCGGTACCCTGTGCTCCCTTCGTTCTACTTGATTACCTCCATTTCATATCCTAGTCTCTTCGACCTCCCCAAATTTCTCTTTCTTTCCTTCCTGCTGGTACACGATGGCATTTGCGTTTGATTTTTCAGTGGCTGGTCGTCATCAAGCAGCTAATGCTTCACTTGACTGCACTTGAACACGTATTAAATTGAGGGGGACTACTAATTTATATAAAGATGTGAGCGAATCATTGAACTCTTTGTCAGTGTCTTCAAGTATAAATATTGGCTGTTTAGAGAAGTTTTTTCTCACAAAAATCAACGGCATAACTAGTGCAATGAGGGAGAAAAGCTGTAGTATCTACGTTTTGAAGCCACCAATGTAAATGAGACGCATACTCTTCAACTAAATGAGCTGAGGAGTACAAATGGATGCCGTAAAGCATGAATAACTTCCTGTGATTCTCAATTTTTGTATTTTTTTAAATTTGAATCTTTATTTATCTTTGAAATACGCTATACCAGTTTTGGGAACTTTAGTGTTGGTACTGAATTAGGCGGAGAAGGATTAAATTATGAAACAATTGGCGCTTTCATCATAAAATTTCGTATAATTCAGCACTTGCTGTTAATTAGAAGAAATTAAGTAGAATGTTCAATACCAGCTATAAGAACTACATTATAATTAGGAATAGTGTTCTGAGGGATGAGCTCTATCTTTGTGATGTAAACCTTATGTTCCAGAGCGGGCTGATGTAGAATATAAAATATTCTCTCTCTACACCATCATCAGCAATCATCAACCCGAAGATTGGTTTGCAGCAGCTTTTCTTTCCTCTCAGTTAACCTTCCTTCATAAGGCTTCATTTGAGCTTCCTTCATAATGTTTTTCACACATGCCATCTTGTCCTTCTTAGATAATTCCCCTCATTCATTTCTATATCTACTGCTGTTTTCGAGAGGCTGTTGTGTGTTAGTATGTGTCCAATCAATTTGACACTTAGGTGCTAAGTATTTCGCTACATGTAGGATACAGCCTTCACACGCTTGTCTCTTTTAGTTTGAAGAGATTTTAAGAGACATCTACTCTCCCCAGCTAGACGAAGAATTCATTCTTTGGTTATTGTTGCTATGCATTTGATCTTCATCATTCTTCGATAGTACTTGTTGAAATGATGCACTGCCGGTAATGCTTGCCATTTTCTCGGTTTCACACTCAAGTTTGTGTCACAAATTAGTTTCGATACGGTTGCCAGGCGGAGGAGACTCGATTCCCCTGATCGTTAAAACTCGTTACCGACACATTTCCCCCTCCTTCTCCTTCCCTTTTCTTCCCTCTTCAAAGCCTCCAATTTTTCCCATTTTCACGCCTTCTCCTTCTTCACCCCTTGTCGTTTACTCCCCCCTCATCTTCTTCCTTTCCATGCTCCACCCCGCCCATCTATTATTGCCAACTTTGCCGGGGTTTTCCGGGTAAATCCCGAAATTGGACGGTATTTTATAGTACTTCCCCTTAAGGAATGAATTGTTTGCTCCTGCTTCAATTTTAAACAAAAGTTATAAAATATTATTGCTATTGCGGTCGTTTGTTATAATTTATGTATTTTATCCACTTTTACGAATCCACATTTTATCCACAGTTACGAATTATGTTGATTTGTCTCAATCCTTTCTGAACCAATATATATATATTGATCGATTCTTATCCTAAATCACTTCCTTCTTATCCTAAAAAATGGAAAATACAGAAAAAAAAACATTATGCTTTTTAAAGTATTTTTAAAAACTTTTTTATTATTTATGATTGTATCGAAATCGGCTGTGATGACTCCCAGAGGTATGTGCAAAATTCGGCGCACCTGAAATTAAAGGCTTAGCTCTGCGTCATGTTTAAGATTGGTGCATGATGATACGATACGGTTTGATCACATGTGAACCAGCTGTCAGTTCTATTGTGGTCGAATTGCGGAGTTAATTCTGCTCATAAAACGAGGAAATATTCCAGCGTACTAATAACTTGCTTTTAATCTAATATACCGGATTTTTTTACTTTGGAAAACGGACTTCTCCGTTGGCAGCCCTACAGCCCATTCCACTCTCTTTCCTCGTGCACCAGTCCCCTTTAACGACGGCTCTCATGCCCCTCTTTGCCTCGCTATCTGAGCGTGACTGATGAAATTGGTCGGTTAAGGTTTTTAAGGAAGTGTTAAGGGAAGAGTGGGGGATTGCGGTCGGTAACGGAGGAGACTATTGGGAAGGGGAGATAGGAGCAGAGAACGTGGGGAAGATTTTGGGTTTTCGGGCGGAGGTTTGGGTAAGATCGGGTGGGAAAGTCTGGTGTATTTCTGTCGAGAAAAAATGGTTTTATTTCTGTTTCGGAACGAGTGAGTGTTTCTGAGGAGGCGTGGGTAGTGGGTATTCCCTAGGGTGTCATTAGAAATAGTTTTCTTGAATGGATGAACTGTGTGAAAGTGTGTAGTGATCATATAAATTATTTGTTTTTTTTGTTGTGATCGACAGTAAGCTCCAAACTCTGCATTTTGTGGTTAACTAAACACGTTGAAATGAGACGCTTTTGTGCTGCCGGCAAGCGGGTCATAGTTTCCTCACAAAAATTTTTAAGCCTAGTATTTTTGTCAGAATTTGTGTCAACAGATAAGCATCCTAGCCTCGATGATGATGTGAGAGCAATGAAGTAGGCTGGTGGTAAAGTAACATTGAGTAAAAAATCGACGAAAAATTTTATTTTAAATTTAGATATTGTCTAAATACCATGAAGCTATATCGCATTAAACCAAGTTCATAAGTCAAAACATTATTTTTCTACTCCTGGAACAAAAATATCTCTCGTTAGAAGGAGGTGTGGCACTTTTATATGGCTTCAGGCAAACTAGTCCTACTTCTCATACAAGTGTTCGATTTAAAAGTGTTTATCTTTTCAATGGTCTTCAAGTTTATACAAGGCTATTTGAAATTCACAGTTTGCTCGAATGCGCATGGCCAAAAAGACTGCCGATAAGTTTTTCCCTGCACCATTAACTGTCACCTTCCCGTACTTTTCCAGGCATCTTTAGGGTTCAGGGTTACACCATCACCTCCTCTGAATGTTTTTCTTTCCCGTCTCCCTCACTCTACGCCCGTGTACTTCTCTCTCGCCTTCAGAAATACATACCCCCACCCCTGACCCGATTTATGTGGCAAAAGGAGAAGTTTTTGGGTCCGGAAAGTGTGGGACTGAGTTAACTGGGGATCCTTGGAGTCGCATTAAAATGAGATTCATGGCTCAGGGAAGTATTCGAGGGAGAATCCCCAAGGCAGTAATTTTAGAACACCCAATAATTGGGTGAGATCCGCGTCGTATCATGAATCACTGCCGAAATGCTCTCCACAGCAGTACGTTGAAGTAAACAGTTCGTTCACTTTTCTCGTGATTTCTATCCTCTTAGGAAGCTGAGCACAAATATTAAGGGTAGGAAAACAAAATAAGGGGGAATAATCTTATTTCTCCAGTTTATTTAATGTTCAATCTTTCTTCCCACCTCTTTCTTAATTTCTACCACATTCACTTCAATCTCTATAGCGTATTGTTTTAATTATTGCTATAACTTTTCAAAATTGCGTTTGATTCTTGAGTTTCAAGGGGAACAAAACTCTAATTCATAGATTTATTATTTGATGTACTTTTCTTGGTACAATTCGATTTTTCTAATACCTTCGGTCGAATCTATGATGATTTACATAGATTAGTGTAAAAACGGTGAGAATCACATTTTACTGCATTGGGTTTTGTATTTTCACTTAGGCATAGCTTACAAACATTTTCTGCTGAAACCATGAGATTGCAGTCTATTCAAATATCACCATTCTCAATTTTAAGTTCCATCAAAGGTTAATAATTTGATATATTTTTAATTTTTTCACAATGGGAAATTTAAAAATATGCTCAAGAGTTTTTCTGGTGCAAGTGCATATAATGTGCAGACAGTACTAGAAATCACGGTGATTCTGTTTGAATTTGGTCATCAGTAGACATTATTCTGATGACTGGTTTAAACCGCTCTCAGACACACCCTCATCTCAGTAATCCATTTTTATTTCCGCTAAAAGCTTAGTTAGAACGCCAACCATAATTGTATTCGTGTACTTCACCATCCGTTGGTCTTCCTAAAAAGTTCTTGGGAATGAGAATGAGAATGATTCAATTTGATAAACCGTAGAATGGGGATGTTTTGCATCACTATCAGAAGTATTTAGAAAAAGTAGGACGTTTTTAGAACACAGGTAATTATGTTAGAATTAAATATATTCGTAGCAATAGTAAAATATTGAATAAGCATAATTACTGGCAGACTTTAGGTTAAAATATCGTAATAGTGTTTATTCATTTAGTAAAACGAATTATTTAAAAAACTTTTACAAACCACAGAGAAAATATGCACTCTCTCACACAAACACGACCCGGGTTTCGGCGCTGAGCACCATCATCAGGTGATGAAGTAATGCCAACAACCTGTATATATACCACACTGGAGGGAGGGTTGGGTGGGTAGGGGATGTAGTCATTAGGGGGTGGACACGGATTGTTCTGTGGGTAGTAGTGGAGGATGGGGAGATAAGCGGTGTCGTGCAGGGCTGGTAGCAGACCTTGAGTTAAATGAGGGAGGAGCGGAAGCAGCGACTGCGTCAAGGATAGGAGAGGAGGCAGGGTACAAATATTCATTAATTAGTGAAACATTCGGGTCATTAGATGCATTTTAAAATCTCCAGTTGCTCTAGCCTCACTTCAACCTTGCGTTGTTGTGACGCTTTTCCTTCGGATCGCTGAAGAGGGGTACTTGGTAGCCGAAATACGCGTATTCGATCCCCACCCTCGTCCGTTCTTGTTAACAAAAGATTTTTACAGCGCTCTTTTGGAGAAGTTTCTCCCAGAAGTTGGGTCTTTTTTTGTGTTTGATTGAGTGATTTTGAGTGCTTGTGAGTGTGCGTGTGTGTGTGGTTGTGTTAATAACCAAGCACCTTTGGTAGGGTATCATTAGCCTTACGAAGGATCCCAGGTTATAACCCTAAGTATCCATAGCGGGTCCCATTAGCCTAGCGAATGATCCTATCTGGGTTGTGTGATTGCGGCTGTTTTGGTCACTGGCGTGGAAGCATTCTTCCCGTAAACTATCACAGGAGGGTATTCTGGTGGAGAGGATGGGGTTGGTCTCTGCTGTGGAAGCCCCATCCCGGCAAACCATCACAGCAAGGTTAGTGATCTCTGACGAGTGATGCCAATTTTAACGGCTATTGGAGACTCCCTTTAATTTTTGTATATGCAATTCCCTATCTGACCCGCAGAGGACAATAAAGTTTTTTTATTACATGCAAAATATTCCTTCAAGGTGCAAAGCATCCACTCTAATCTAACATTAAGGATTAATTGAATGTTTATTTGGACGCCTTAATTGTTAAAGGTGACCTAAAAACGCATCAAAATTAGATCTCGTGTTCCCTCCAGAAAAAGGAGCTAGATACTGCGTCGTGTTGAAAAAGATAACGGCGTATCTCCTTTAACGTGTGCACTTGCTCCTCCCGGCAAAAGGAGGCTCCCAACATCTCTCACAAACACGCCCCCCTTTCCCACCCTTTGAATGTGCTCCTCCCGCGAGAGAGGGCCAAGGTAAAGAATGAGTGGGTGGAGGGAGATGGAGAGGGTCGGAGGAAGGAGGGAGGGAGGGAGAGGGAGGGAGGTAGGGGATGGAGTGGAGGGTGAACGATGTGGAAGAGGTAAGGGGAGAGTCCTCCTTAGAAAAGCCTAGATGGATGGAATAAAAAAAATTGTGGAGTGATGGAAGCGTTCGCCTCCCATCAATCTTCTATTTATCCCGTTCCTTCTGCCGCTTTTATTCACGAGCGTGGAAATTAATATTGATCACGGAAAATTTTTCGGGTGTGAAATGTCTCATGCGGTGTGAATGGTGCAGGGCATATTCCATCATCTTCCTCGAGGCGCATCAGCTTCGTCCATTGTGGGGGGGGGGAGGGGGCTTGTGCCGATCATGTCGATGTCTGCAGTGATAGTGTAAGGAAAAAAAACTTTATATTCCTTCGACGGCCTTTTTGAGCTCGTGGGAGAGATATCTAATAAATGACTTGCTACTTCCGTGTACTTATGAGCTGATCCAAGAATAGAGGTCAAATCACTTCATCATAATATTGCATTAGGACTAAGACTCTTTTTCGTAAAAAAAATGAATATGCATGACTCAAAAATTTTCAAATTTTAAGTAAAAAAGGTGTTTAAATTAGCTCTTCCTGCTAGCAAATTTTGGTCACTGAATTTCGCCTGTTTAAACTTTCATCTCGTAATCAATGTTAATGCATTGACTTTTGAATGGCTGCTGCCATCTTTCAAGAAAAAGAGCTTACTTAGGAAATGAATCTTCAACCCGAAAGTCGGTTTCATCCATGATGGTGAAGCTCACAATCACCGCGACAAAAATGTGAAATTTGCATATCATAAATGTCGGGGCATTTTTCATACTATTTTGTTCGATGGATAAATATCAGAATATCTTTCTTAAACTGGACCATTTCTTGCTCAAACGAGTGTAGCACGGCCATTTTTTTGCAACTTTGATAGATGGGTAACCTCTGCATACTTACCTGCGTGCTGGGAAACCATGGTGCGTCTTAACGCACGCGTGCCAATGAAAGTCAATCACTATTGACGGATTGGCGGTGCATCAGCAAACTAACCCCATAAAACTCCTTTGAGATTCCCTCAATTATTGTCACCCCCCACTCCTCCTTGAATATTTATTGCATTTTAGTCTCAGTCAACAACCATGAGAGGAGCGGAATATTAAAAAAAATGTCATGGGGGGAGATGGAGGGAAGGCGTGATGAATTTCCCTTATTAGGGACGATTTTAATGCGTGACGAAGGCCGTGATGGAATTTCGATCCCTTGAAATGGTGGAATTATGAGGAGCGGAGAGAGAGAGAGGAGGTAGGAAGGGCTAGTAGGTATGCGTGGAGGCCGGGCGGATCATTGGGTGTCGGGCGGGGGTGTGGAGCGTTGATTACGAGTCAGGAACGAGAAGGGGGGGTGTTCGTCGGTGAGGGTTGCGATTAAGGGGGTGGCGATAAAAGGTGGAATTTGAAGCTTTAATTTGGAGCTGCGGAATTAAAACAAGTGAGCGCCCGCGCGCGGGGGAGCCAATGCCATGAAAGTCGACAGATTTACGGAGGAGAACACATGTAAAGACGCAGAATGGTAATTGCAAAAGCTTACCTCCTCGCTGGATTTTTTTTTATTTTTACGCTCACGTGCATGTTCATATTTCTTTTCATTCATCCTCCCGACGCCTTCTAATTAATTGTACATTCGTTCCGCATTGAGGCACGGGGAGGTGAAACATTCCGGTTTGGAACGGAGGCGTGGAACGGGGTTTTAACGTGCTGAATACTCATATTCTGCTTTCATATTCCTGAACAGTGACGGAACGACTGAAAGTTTTTGTTAACCGTTTTGAGGATCATTGCAGAAAGAGTATTCTGATTGTTATGAATGAGTTGAAGAATGGATGAGAGGAGAAATATGTTGAGGATTTAACTCGTCGGAAGAAGTTTCATCAACACATGGTAGGCATAAAGATGTGTGGAGAATTGAGGTGGGTATTCCATTTTGATTATCGTTCTCCTAGTTTTACCACACCTCTTCTTCGTCTAATAAATGTCTTCCATACTTAAAAATATGTTTTTCTCTATTTTGTCCTCTGCTTTCAAATATTATGTTTTCACTCATTAAATATTGTGTTCTAATACTTATTGATGTGGCTCAAGAGAGTAATGCGTTTCATAATGAATGTTATCAATCAATAATCTCATGGCATAGTGCATATGGAATGACAAAAATGTAAAACTTTGAATATTCAGAGTATTCGCTGGGAAGCAAGTGCTAGAGCTTCTGATAGAAGGGCAAATTAGAATTTATTTCGTAGCTATTTGCTTCATTTTTCCTGCAATGCAGGCTGAAGAAAAAAAGCAGGGGCCTGATTGGAGGTAAGGGGGACGGGTCATCGAATCCCGTTAGTAAAGCGTAAGAAATGCTTAGCGGCCCTTTTTGAAGTTGGACTGTAATTATCCTGTTATCATTTTTGCACGCAAAGTGATTTTATAGCCTCAAAAAAAGTTGCCTCTGTGAGGCGGTAAACTCGGAAACACGTCGAGTGAGTTCGGTACCTTCGCACGAGATCACAGAGTTGCTGATTATTGCCCACTTATTGCCCTGATGCGTACATACTTATACCATAGCGACCCTTTCACAACTACACCTACTTCAATGTAATTTAAATCTGTTCCATCCGAATTGGCTCCTCAGACAGGGATAAAAGGTAGAAAGAAGGTAAGGTAGGAGCGTGGAAGGAAGTAGAGAATTCTCCGGAACCAAAGTTAGTCTACTCATGATGAAAGACGACAAAGGGTTCCATGTTTAATGCCCCGTTCGGTGGATACGGTACTGAACTGGAAGTTCTCTCCTCATTGCCTAGTATTACGGGACTAATTACAACACAGTGGAAACCCCAAGAATTCTACATCCTTGAGAATTCTAGGGTAGAACGTGAGAATCTCCTAATATGTGTATGGTGGTATCAATTCCACGGGATCTCATGCTTCTCTCTCCCAAGTCAATTTCAAGTTAGCGGATGCTCCATATATATTTCTGCTAACGTTAGCATTCAAACCCGGGCCTTTCTCTCGATCAGATTAGCTATTGCGCCAACTTTACCCTCGTCTCGCAATAATACAAGACGATGCGTCCATAAATAAGTGTTCACTGACAATCGAGAAATTAACCAGGGCTTCGAGAGCAGCTATGACTACGAAAACAAAATGCGAAATAACTTAATGTTCTTCAGACGTAGAAACCGATGAGAAGATGAGAAATAAAGCTATGTTATCCAAAGGTGACCGTGAGAAGTGGAGTGACGTAGTTAAAAATTGGGAGTAAGGTATGAGAATAGAAGAAAAAAGATCGTGTTCGAAGCAAAACAATAGAATTTGTGGCGGGGCAATCTGGGTAAGGAAACATCTGAATTCTAATATTCCGATATGATAAATCTAATAATAATTATTAACAATAAGAGGAATATTATGAGTTCTAAGTACAAGGAGGACAAGCTTGAAGCAATGATTGGGTTCAACAGAAGCAAATAAGGTTTGCAAGGATAGGGGGAATATGGAGGGTATTATTAAAGAAGGGTTAGCTTTCCTGGTCTATCAACCAGTATTAAATATTTTTACTGCGCCTACCCGAGAAAGGGAACGGCATGATGAGTGTGTAGGCAAGTATGTAAGAAGACGAAGGCGCAAGATGAGTGGGGATTAGTCGAGGAAGGAGACGCATGACTGCAGACCGGGACGAGGGAGAGGGTTGGGGACTGCGTGTCTGGGATGTGCGGCCGGGTTTGAGAGGTCAAAGGGCGATGGGAGGGAGGACGGGAGGGAAAGGAGGAGAGGTAGCTGATGACGTGAGGTCGGCACAGAAAAGAATGGGAAGGGATATTATGACTCGGCGGGGGGGCAGGAAGACGGTAAGGGTATGAGAGGAGGCGGTGGGAAAGGCTAGGGGGGGGAGCAAGTGAGGGTTAAGGGTTCGGTGGGAGGGAAGGGAAACAGCGGAACGAGAAGGAGAGTGAAGAGAGAGAGAGAGAGAGAGAGAGAGAGAGAGAGAGAGAGAGAGAGAGAGGGCGTATTAATGAGGCAAGCTGGTGGAGAGTTGGGTGGCTGTGCGGGGGGGTGGGGAGAGAAGAGGGGGTATGGCAGTAGGGGCGGGGAAGGGATAGGGTGGGAGGTAAGAGAGGAGCCTGAGGTTGGAATGTTAGCAGGACCAGAGGGTGCGTGGGAAGAGCCCAAAAACCCCTCTTCCCCCTACCTGCCTCCCCCTCTAACCTCGTCACCAAGGGAGAAGGAATGGAATAAAAAAAGAAATAATTTAGATGAATATAAAAGGAATGCCTGTGAAGTACTTGAATTAAGGGCGGAGAGCCGGAGGACTTGAGGCGGTTGGAGGGGGGTGGATAAGGGGGGGGGCTAGAAGGGGGGGTAAGAGAAGGGAGAACGAGAGAGGAGGAGGATAAAATGAAGGAACTCCTAAGAGGAGTGAGACGTTGTGTGTGAGGGAGACAATATGGATCCAGTGCCCTTTTTTTATATATTTTCTCATATCTTTCAATCCTTCCGCTCCCCTCCCCCGCGCCATTCCCGGCCCTACTAAAAAGTCCTCGTCCTTAATCATATCCACGCCGCGTTGTTATTCCCTCGCTCGCCTATCTCGCTCTCGAACGCCCCGTCGACTTTGCTTTCTTTGCCGCGTGATCGCATTCGATCTTCACGGATCCGGACGTAATTTTTAAAGGATTGGTTGGTCGTGTTGAGAAATCGAGCTTTCCTTGGATCGGCTCAAGCATAGAAGAAATCGGAAGGAAAATCAAATCCGGTTTTACTTTGCAGGGTTTAAAAAATATATCCAGCAGCGCTTATGATTCGAATGTTTGTTAGGTTTTAATGTAACCGTGCGAAGCGCATGCCGGTGATGGATGAAAATGTTCCAAAATTATTAGCTGTGCGTATTGGTAAACTAAAGAACAAATTATGTATTACTCATGCATTTTAAGCTTCTTAAGTTTTCTTAGTATTGGATAATCGAAAAGATCACTGGATATTCATAAAACCCGGCGACTCCACTCAGATTTACATAACCTTGGCAGATATGTTTTTATATCCTACCTCTGTATTCAGTTCATTATTGCATTTAGAACATTGAATCCCTATATTCTATTACTTCTTAATACACTTACCCAAAGCAATGGAATGGAAGGAAAAAAGTTCTGATTAGTATGAACATAAAACTGTATTAACTCTTGAAATGGAGTAAAAATGTAATTTAGACTGTATTTTATTAAGATTCGCGTTCCTTCTCGAGAATTCAGAATGAACAAGTACATGACTGCTCTAGATTAATTTCCTTTTAAATTTGTTCCACAAAAAAAAGCATTTTTTGTAGTCTCAAAGGTAGGTAATGCTTTTTTTAAGTCCATCCATGAAATCATGTGGTGCCAATGGCTACCTAGTTTCGTGCAGGAAACAAGGCTCTTATAATAATGGGGAAATAATAGGTCTTTACCTCACGAAGTGCACCTTCGTCCATTATGGTGTCGACTCTCTAAACAGTTGCATGCACTCGTAATTGTAGATAAGTTTTCAGTCTTTCCAAACGAGGAATCCATCCACTTCAAATGTCACGCGTGCATGAATCGAGAGAAAGAGTCGGGGAAGAAATAGGCTCCGAGGACTTTTATATCAAGAGCCCCTAGCACTATCGCCTCTTCTCTACCACACACTACCTGTTTTGCACCTCGGGCATAGGCAAGCGAGGGGCTGTCAGTTTACGGGGGTGCGGGGAGGGGGGTCTGGATTTTGGGGAGATCACGTGACCAAACAAGGTTAAAAAAAAGAAAGATTTAGCTACTGCTCTTATAGCGTGACCATAACTTGCCTCTTTCGCCTCCCCTCCTCATCCGCCAGGCTGCCTACCTATCTAATTCATCGACATTCTCCTCCCGAAACCCCACCCCCCGCAAGCCAGGCCCTGCCTCTCCCCCCACCGTAGCAAAGCTCACTCCCTTGGATGAGAATCAATCCACCCAAGCTCTCCAAAAACCCCAGTCCCAATCCCACCAACCCTCCCTCTCTCCCAACCTTTCGCCCGAAAACCCAATAACTCAACCCCTCCTTATCCATTTCCAGGACTCGCCTACATGCACAATGAGGGCTGCAAGAGACCACAATGATGTGTGTGAATGTGGACTCTCGCAAAGTGGGGGGTGGGGGGTGAATTTTGGAAGCCATCCAAATAATTACTATTATATGCTCGATTCTAAAGAGGGGAGGGCGGAAAATGTTTGTGTGGAGAAGGGTGAAGTATAGGGGGCAACCAGAGGCGCAGCAATAGAAATCACGTTACCTTCGACAACGGAGTGGAAAGTGTATCAGCCAATCATCCTTAAAATCTTTGATCTTTCTATCCGCTATCGATTTTAGAATTTCGATCCTGTCACGGATCTGACGTTCGATCGATGGAGGTGCCTACGATCCATATTCCGATAAATCCTCCGCGTTGAGCTTTTGAATGAAGTTAATTACTCCGTTCCATGAGTCCATCGCGTGCTTTATTGAAGAAGGGATCATAATTTAGAGCTTCATATTTCCTCTTGCTAATGCTCCGGAATACATTTATCATCAAATTCCCATCCCTGTTTTACAGAGCAGCCTTTAGCCCTCCCTACCCCAAGCAGGTGTCATGTGAGAAAAAGGCGGTTTAGCCGAAAGCCACCGTTGCCTGTAGCCCTGCTGGTTTCTTCTTGGCTTTGTTAATTGATTTGCCGGGTGAAGACAGTCCATTTATAACTCCGTATGACACAGCGAGGTTTTTTTCCTTTCCTGTGACTTCTCCATCGGCTCTACAGGGCCGTGGATGTTGCCTTCGGGCTTCCTCCCTTTAGGAGAGTGGGTCTGACCGCTCGCTCCCGTTCAATCGCCACGCCCCTACCCCCTCTGCCTCCACGCGCCGCTCCTTCTGTGTACTACCGAACACCGTGGCCGCATAATTCCCCTTCGCCCGCCTGCACTCGAGCGCTGTTTCGGTCGAAGATTCAAGGAAAAATATCGATGAATCTTGTATTGCTTTAAAACCCTGCGTCCCAACCTTTGAACCAAATCTCCTTTGAGTCTATTCTATTTCTTTCCCGTTCATGTTTTTTCTAATGTTATTTCGTAGTGTATACCTACGTGTTTGTAAAGGCGCCAATAAAAAAGTAATTATTAATAATAAAAAAATAAAACAAACGCTCTGTGCACCAACAAGCGTAAAAATAAACAAAAAATGTACGTAAAAACTGAAAAATATATACATAAAATTGGCATTATTCTGTATCCACATAAATTAATAATGTCATAATTTTTTCTTCTCACTTGCCCTTTGTTTTGTTATGAGGCTGCCATTTGCATAATCCAATATAATATCGTCTAATCTCTTAGTTCCTATTTTCTGCTGAGTATTTACCAACTACTCTTTAGTGTTAAGTTTACTCCTTCAGACAAACACCACATTGACGACACCACACTCTTCTCATGTCAAGTGCGCCACTTGTAAATTGACGGGCAGGGATGAGTCTTGCACTCACCGGAACGATTTTAACTACGCGCCTCCGGCGCGACCAGCACTGCGTGCCGGCTTTAGAACCCTTTCGACGATACTTTTGAGGTATCGAGGAAATTTTACTGATGCATCAAAATATACCGGTAGTATACCCAAGATTCACCTATTGATATGCTAATTGAGGTGCAATCTGAGCCTTATAAATTAGGATTAGTCAAGTTAATCGGTTGCTCCACAACCCGCTTTTCTATGAAAGATAGAAATTGTTCAAAAGCGACTTTAAAAGCTGGAAGAGGACTCGCGATGAAGTGAATTTGCCTTCCAATGAAAACGTTTTGAAGGTGGACTTTTGTGTGGAGGCTCACATTTGGAACACAAATGTGAACCACCAAGTTGAGTGAAATGTTTGCGTGGTTGACAGTTTACGAACGTAACCACGTGGAATATTCTATGATACAGTTGTAGCGAAGGCTTCCGCAGTGGCTGATCATGCTGGATCTAGGTATTTCGGAGCAGCTGCGTGTGTCAATTAACATGACGGCAGTTTCTCCCCCGTTACAGGAGGCGTCTTTAGGTCGAAAAACCTAGATCCAACATTCTATAATACAGTTGAAGTTGTATCATGTAAACTCCCTTATTCAGAAATCGAGCAATTCCGTATTCGAGATATGACAATTAACTTATCACGATGTACTTTGCAGAGGACGTTATTTTACGGATGTAATTTTATTAAATGGATATTTACTTTTAATTTTATAATAATAAGATCAGTATTTCATTATTTTATATCTCTTTCTAGCTTTATTATACCTTTGGTGTGTATTACTAAACAGTACCTTTGCTGTAGCATATTCTGTATTGCTCAAGTACTTTTACATCCTATTCATGGAGATTGTCAATTGAAATTAGTGATATAATCTGTGAAAAGGTAGAAGATGAGTGAAAGGAGGGGGTGTGGGTAGAGCTGAACTTTCCTTGACCCTCACATCTCTTAATACAATGTATCATGTGAGTATTGAGTAATTCATACCTATAAAATCGGAATTTTCTGAGCAACCAGGTACTTAACTGGCCATGGCTGAATGTAGTCGGTCAAGGATTAAATGGCAGACCACTTGATCACATGTTTTTCAATGGCCCACGTATGTTTTACTTCCAGACTTCATAACCCTTGGGAGCTTCAGAGGCATTTTGCAAAGAAACTCGTTACGGAAACTAATTTTGTGGAACCTACGAAAAAATAGATACATTCTGGCGTAATACTCATATATGGTTAGTTTTCCCTAATTATACCTCAAATAATCTTTTTTCATAATTTTGAGCTATCGATTCGTAAATAGAAGATATCGAATGCCCACCCCGATGAATCGAAGTGCCCTAAAGCGGTAGCCACACATTTTATCTCCCCGACCACGTGGCAATCGTACCCTGTTATATTCCACTCATTCCTACCTCACACTACTGCCGCCACCGGTCAGCTGCTACCAGCACCTCGCCCCTCCCCTACCATTCCCCAACTATCCCATCTCCCTCCCCCTCCCCCTGCGCCGAGTCGCCTCTTCCTACAGCCCCTCGGGCGTCGAGCGAAGGGACAAAAGGTTAATATATAAAAAAAGAATGAAAAAACAAGAAATAATAATGGCGGGTGGGAGTTTTTGGGCGGTGTTGGTTTTGTACGAGAGGAAAAGGGAAGGAAGGATTTGTGGTGAACGGTTAAGGCGACCTTATCTGGATGACCTCGCCACCCGTTAAGATAAGCATGTATACGTAGATATATATATGTATATATGTTTATATTTATACCCTTTTTTATCATGTACAAACTTTTACGTGCTGAGAGTTAAGGAACCAGATGAGGGAGCGATGCCGGATGAAGTCCCCTTATAGTAACCCTGGTTACGCCCTGGGGGCCAGCGGCGATGGTGTAGTCGCAGTGATCTCCTCTCCGTTTCCCGTGCTTACGCCCGAAAGCATCCGCTCGTTCGATTAAGAATTCACGATTGGACTCTGAGGTTTGCTTCCCTGGAGACTACCGGAGTCCGACTTCACGCTCTCGACGTACTCATTTGGGGCCCTTTGCAATATTTGAAGAGATATTTCACTTCAGTATAGGGAAATGTAGGAGCTCTGTTGACGCAAACTCCACCAACAACAGAAAACTATTTGCTATAGTCCAACAGAAGTTGCGCGGTGTGTTCAAGTTGTACGCTCGTATGCAATTTATTTTATAGTTAGTCATGTGTAAGTTATAGTATCACCCGCCTCGGAAGTTCACTCTACTAAAACCCATTGAGGTACATGGTTGCCACACCAAAAAGTTATAGGCATGTTATAATTTTGGCTCACTTAAATTTATAGGCTTGGAAAACTAAAAGAAACCTTAATGGCTTACTAAAAAATATTTACGTTATTGTAAATTACAGTCTCCTCACCCTACCATTTTTTCAGTCCTATATGAATTAACATAAGAATAGGGTTGGCCATATGATTTTAGGGATGTAGTCATGCAATCGTCCAGTATGTTGATCACTAACCAATATCAGGGGCATTCAGGTGAAACTGTTTGCATTTATGTGATACTTGAAATTATTATGTGCATGCTTATGTTAATGAACCAAATAATAGTGAATTTACAGGTTGCTACTGAGGTAAATAAATTCCTGCCACCTCACAGATGGCTTCAGGAATTGTTTAAATCATCAATGAGATTTGCTTTCACGTATACAACTTATATTTCCAATGAGATCTGAGATGTGTTTTATTTTCTTGAAACTATGATTTCATGATTTCTCTCATCTCTTGAAGAGCTCGTCGTCACCAGTTATTCAATTTCCTATTTCCGATTGAATTGCGATTCTATTTTAGCCGGAAGTTATTCTTTGAATCCCTGACTTCGTTTTTAAAACCCATTATTTCAATGCTTAAAGATAATTTTATATCTTCCCATTAATATCTTTAAAGGAGGTAATCCACCTCCATAAAATATTCAAAAACGACCAAGGACAAAGTGACCTAATATTAATGGCATACATAAAAAAGCGCTTTTATACTATCTCATTTAAGACTCAAATATACGAAAAAAAAATTCTCTAAAGGAATTACATAAAGGGTTTCCCAGTTCTAACTATGATAACCACATTCAAAATTTTCCTTTGTGGCGTAATTTTTTTAACCTTAGACTATCGACACGCGAAAGATTTTTAATGCCCCTAGAAGTAAAAATATCCAAAATTTGACAGATAAAGGAAAAAACCATTCCCTCTTGGTTTCTTTGCTCAGTATTATAAAGATTTTTTAGAACTCTACCCTCGGTTTCTCTGAGTAATCCCTCGTTCGCCCTGTCCTTAAAGGAACTTAGCCAGGGTTTAGAGCCCCATTGCCTTATCACACGCTCCAATACGCAGAAACCTGGTCACAATGGTGAATATATTCCATGCTCAGAGATTATTTCTTTTCACTCCATCAGCTCGCATTATCTCGTCCCCTTCCTTACTGAATAGTCGATAAATCTATAGAAATTGTTTGAAGAACACCTTCCACCATCTAGGTAATCGATGAGCGATAGCGAGCAATTTCCACGGTACATTATGAAAATGCTCTTTTGCGCATGTTTAGAATTGTTTTCTAGGAGTCCCAAGGGGTATTCACAGCTATTTTATCTGGATAATCTCTGACCCAGAAGTTTATTAGCCATATAGATTTGCCAAACGCGGAGGCATGAAAAAATCAGGCATAAATCCCAGAGCTGAAATTAGTATTTGTAATCATTATAGGTCGATGTAGTAGGGGCCTATATCGCAAAAGCCTTTCGACTTGAAAAGATTAGAGTGGGATTTATCTAGGTAAAAGATTTCCGATGTAGTCCCAATGCAATTTCCCTTGTCGAATAACGGCCACTGCCTTTACTTTTATGGGATACCGAACAGCGTTTCGACCTTAAATTTGGAGGGCCATCCATTTCTTACTTTATCTCGCGTTCTCATTGCCCTTTCCCTTTCTGTATACCCTTTTAATCCCTTATCCCATCTTCTTCCCCTTCTCCCCCTCCGCTTCCCCCCCTGCCTTGCTTCCCTTATCCCTATTTCATTCCCTCCTGGAATATCTTCCTGTTTCTGCCTCCTGCTTCCAAAAACTCTCGCTCCTCTATTAACGGCGCTGGCTGGATAGGCCCTTCTCTCCCACCGTGCCTGGAAAAAAGACCTCTTAACCCTTATCTCTCGTCCTTATCCTGGTGACCTCATTCCCCTTTTACCCTTCCCACTCCTCTCTCAGCTACCCGCCTTTGCAAAACCTTCCCCGATGTTTCAGCCCCTCTAACTCACATACAAACACACAGACACACCACCGTGTACATGCATTCTCTTCAAATAAATTCCGAACCCTTTTACAGAGAGAGTCCGTGGAAACTTCAGCAGGGTGGAGAGGGACCAAGCATTTCCATCTACTCACTATCCTGCGAGCCGTGCCAAGGGTGTGTGGCAGAGGGTGTTTGGGTACTAATCATGAAGAGGAGAGGGGATTGAGAAAAGGAATTGGAAGTAGGAAAGTTAGAAAAGTGAGGTTTATCTCGGCAGATTAGTGTATCGATCTGTTTATGCAATAGTAGCTAAAGCCTTGTACATGCGGAAGCATTTATGTTGCCAAAATTGGCCTGCGATCCTCCGCACATGATGGAATGCAGGCAGCCGGTAGCGAGCAACATTTCAGCACTGCGTACCCACGAACCCAAAGACAACCACCAAGTTGCGGAAACAGTTTAGTGCGGGTGACTGCAATGTATATAAAATAGATGAACTTCATATTGCATTAGCAATAAGTATTACAAGTAAAACTATTATTCCCAATTAATGCGATTCCAAAACTATTATCCCCATTACTTATTTTACTATTTTCAATTCATTATTATCGTTATTACGATCACGTTTATTAACAAGAAACATACTTGGTGATCATGTATCTGTGAATATTTACTCAGAAGAATAAATAAGTCCCGCTATATAAATTGTATTTGAATTCACTGATTGGTGAATCAATATTCAACGCTTCCATTTCAAAATCTACCTCTTCATACTTTCAATTATATTTCTATATTCTCGAAAAATGAAGATGGAAATACGCACATCTTTGCTGCCAGAGTGCTAGTAAAATTGAAAGTGGTCTAATGGAAGTGTATACCTTAGCAAGGCAATCGGAAGCTATTCTATTTCATACCAGCAGATGGCATGCGATTTGGTTTTACACATGCAGTATCCACCGCCAGCCACTTCCCGCGCCAGCTGTGGGACCAGCAATGTGTGTAGTCCTCTTATTTAGTTGAGTCTATCTTTTTTTGAAATGTTGTGCGAGGTTGAAACAAGTTCCTCTTTGTGAGACTCTGAGAGTCAATTCATTTCCATTTTTCCAAAAACTTAAGTCCCCGAGACTGTAGCAGCTCATGGCCTAGTCCCGCCACCAGCTTTTTTACACTCCCTGTTTGCTCTTAGTAGTTTATGACGAAGCGTGTGGATTATTTTGTATTTTGTTTTCTTCGCGGATAAAATTTTTTAATTATGATCCCAAATGTCAGGTGCCGACGGTGTGCGGGATAGGAAGAAAGAAGAGAGGCGACTGTGTATGGGGCACGTGAAAGCACGCTGAGCACTCAGAATTAGTGCCATTTTATTATGCAATTTTTATTCGCAGGTTTACTTCCGCGGTTAGCGACGCGAGTATCCGGGCCGAATGGGAATTTCCCTTCAGCGAGGTCGCATCTTGCAGCGACGGCGTTCTCCGCAACGCAATTGGGTGCCAAAAGGGCCTCAAACGGGGGCACAGAATTTAATTCGTGACATCGGGAAAGGTGCGGTACAGGGAAATACTAGCGAGCGTTCTCCGGGAGTAAAAAAAAATTAACAGAAAACTCTTTTGTGCTTTGCGAATCCACTGGAACTGTCCCCCGTTGATTCTTTTCATGAAAATGACGATGAATATTCCGCAGCCGCGCTAGTACGCTTTTATAGATTTCCAATCCCAAGTGGGCCGGGATATATATTTGGGAGGACGTTAGCAGTGTTTTCCCGTTTTCCTAGATGTCAGCGGCAGAGGAAATTACGAATTAGTAGCTTTCTTACCTCAAAGGGTTTTTTTTACGGATACTACCCGTTATAATTTGTGCATGCAGTATTTTAGTTAACGGTATTTTTGGATTCATAATTCAGCCATGTTAAAAATTGTTTGTTATTTTCTTCCACGAATGAAATAAGCCATGCGATGTCACGTGTATCATCTCTGCATTAAAATGAACCATATGCTGTTTTTAATTGAAAGCAATGATAGTATAAAAAAGTGGGGTTAGCGTAAAGGGAACTGAACTTCATGCACATTTAGCATTACAGCTCTTTTGGAATTAATCATGGCTTAGTGATTACATCTCTTATAGCAATATGACAATAAATAAACTGCAAAATATGCATACTTGGACTCGTAGTAATAAATGTGTCATAAAGAAATTTTACCTTTACAAAAATTAACAACATTTATAGAACAGGCCTTCTTTATCAGATGGGGAGATTTCCCCGTTATTTTTTCTAATTTCGACATATGAAATTTTTCTTTATGCCGAAAATATGAATCAACTACTTCCAATCCATTAATCTTTTCACTACCAACTTTAAGAGGGACGTTTCAAATTTACTTGTTCTCATCATCATCGCATCAAGGATCGTGTTTTATAAACCCTTCAACCTATCTTCCATCAACATTGGCCTTTACCCAACAACTGCTCCTGAAAAAGTGTTCAGTTTTTTCTTCTAGTCATTGTTTTCCTTGCGTTTCTTTCGTTAACCATTCTTCACAGGAATTAGACAGTCAATCAGCCTTTCTATTTGGCTTTCAACATCAATCATTACCGACAAATATCCTGCTACTAAATTCATTTTCTCTGCTGCCCGATGAGTAGTATCGTGAAGTCGAAAGTATAATAATCCTCATCCTTGGTTAGGTAAATATTTATTGTTGCTCAAACTGATATTAACTGCTCTGGTATCTTACTCTCTTCCTAAAATATTATTCTCTTTCAACATGATTTATTATCATCAGTATATTGTACCATGGTTGATGGTTGAAGCCTGTTAGGCAACCAACGTATTCATATGAAAGAGAACACTTGCTAAAATTCCACTCAGTATGTTGAATATAATGTTATCAATTTTTTCGCCACGATATTCTCATGTTATTATTAAACTTGAATATGGCTTGATCAATGGAAAATCCGTACGGCACTCAAGCAAATTGTGTGGAACATTACCTAGTGTTAACCAATATCAGAATTCCACTGTCTCATCGTCTACCATTCTAATTTTTTTCACAATGTTGTCCTCAAGTAGTCATCAGCGGTAGCAATGCCATTCTCTTAAGTTATTCTGAACCCTGAAGGTGGTATGAGAACATCAATTCTGGTAAGACACTGAAACAAAAATATGTGAGATTATCTAGCCTTAATTATTTGGAATTCCATGAAATCGTATTCCCATCAAGTTCGAACGTGCTCTGCTTATTATTTCAAAATTTCATCGTGCGGCAACACCAATGGAGCATGAGTTAACAGTATTAATCCTCACGGTGCGGAAACCCAAGTGCGAAACAAGAGCGTCTTTTTTCTTTCGCGGGTTTCTCGGGGTTTCGCACCCGGACGCTCCCGGTGTAAAACGCCTCAGCTGTGCGCGCGAGATCCGGAGTGGCTCGGAGTCGTGCTCTCGGCGTTAACAGAAGTAGACGGGCGAAGCGTGTGGGCGGGAGATGAGTTTGCGATAGTTGAGCACAAGTGCGGGGGCAAAGTTTGAGGCTCAGGGAGGAGGAGGTGGGCGAGAAGAGGGGAGTGGGGGGATGGGAGAGCGGATGAGACGAATCCCAGTTCCCCCCACCCCTCTGCTCCCTGCAGGGTCGACTGCCAACTAGTGAGTGACGTGGAGTCGTCGGAGATACCTAGTTGAGACGCTGAATCGGAGCGGTAAACAGTCGAACGCTTAAGAAGTGAAGGACCTCTGGATCCGTGGTCCTTATCCGATTGGAAAGTAGAAGTAGAGCTATAAAATCACCTCATTCGGTTAAACTACACGCCCGTTTGGTGTTCATTGATAGGTAATTCAAAGCAATCAGATTATTTTAGTGGCAGAGACTATCTTAGCCTACGCCTACACGTGCGGAATACCCTGTCAGCCTCTTCAAGGAATTGTAGCTCTAGGTAAATGTTAATGTTATAGAAACTTTGAGCATTAATCCATTTTATTTTGCTCTCCGACGATTCTGGTGGTCCATATGCCCCTGCGATCCCGATGAGCCTCTGACATGTTACAAAAACGTTAGGCAACAGGAATTTGCCTACCATGCCAATGTGTGAATTGTAGGACTCTATAAATTAATGATTAATTCAGAGCAAAAGTGGAGTAAATAATTTGTTTCCATCACCTATTTAGGTGCGTAGTTGCATTCCTAATCCTCCATTCTGTTTTGCGTATAAGTGGTGTGAGTCCTGTTTCTGAGTTTTTCCACTAGATAGCAACAATTATGGTTTAAGGATTTCAGGCTTTCCCGGAGAAGATTTATGTCAGCGATCTTTCGGGGTTTGCACGGGGTAGTTAGGTCCATGGCGGCCAACGTTTCGATGCTCGACTCGACTTTTTCTCCAGCTGACGAAGAGCTTACAGGCTCGAAACGTTCCCAGTAAGTCGTCTCTTTTTACTTTTCTTTCCCCACCCCCTGTCCAGTGTATTTTTTATTATATATATATATATATATAAATTTTTTTCACTGTGAATCGGCCATCGCACCATCTTCACACCACCATTGGACTTCACAATTTTGTGTGTTTCCTATCCTCTTTCTTTCACCCTCTGTTTGAACGAAATTATATATATATATATATATATGTATACAGCGATACACTAAACAACACACAGAAACACACAAAAAGGACACTTACAACAGAAAACTTGGACGTTTCGACGGTCAAGCCGTCTTCATCGGCGGTAGAAAACTCCTTGCAGTCATTCTTCCTTTACCTCGCGCTGAAGAAGGTGGCAGCGATCCACCGAAAATTTCAAAACCCGTGTGAGTGCCATACTATGTGTTTCTTCATTAATGCATGAATCCAAAGGAATAAGAATTCAAATACACATTGAATGTGGAGATAATCAAAACTACTTGATGTCAGGCTGACGCAGTCATACTTAACAGAGTGAAAGTTCAGGAAAGGATCTTTACCAGGCCAGGGCCCACCTAAAAATGTATCAATTTCTGAATAGGAGGCAGAATGAACCTCCAAACCGCAGTAGCTCATAACATTAGTTCCGCCACGTCAGAAATTCCGCGTCAAATTGCTCAAATCCAGGGTAATCAAGTGGTCAATTGTTGATAGTCGTGTTAATTATCCCATCCGAAAATAACTCGCCGTCGCATGGATTCGTGTAAGTATCGCATACTACACCACCACATGATATTTTTCCAGTAATAATTATCGCACGTGGGCAGTATGCGACAACTCAAAAATACTAATTGACGAAAAAAGTGATAAAATTGTTACTTTTGCATGAGATAGTCATCGCGGTGTTCAGGAATTGACCCTTTGTTATACCCCTGACTTTCTACCTAGAGTAGGGTAAACAAAAGAGATATTTTCGGCTCTGCATTAAATAAAATATAGTTTATCTACAGAATAATAGGAATGCCTACGATAAAAACGTGAAAGAAAGATACTTCTTTACTCTGGTTAGACCTCATCTTGAATAATCCGCGAGTATTTGGGACACTGCACAGAGATATTTATTGGCAAGTTAAATAAAATACGAAGTTAAGCCTGCTACTACGAGCCAACAGGAAGTTACTGTGACACAGCTGATGGAAGGACTAGGTTGGGAGCACTGAGACTTAGAGGCTACCCGGTCAAATTACTTGAACTATTCAGATAAGACGAGTTTCAGTACGACACGGAGGATATTATTTCAACCCAGCATCCGCTATAACTGATATAATCGACGAAATAAGAGAAATACACTGCCGAACTGATTGCTAAAAAGTTCCATATTTTTACGCCTTATTACGGATTGTAACAAAGACAGCTTGATTTTTCCCGAGATAATTTCCGGCGTGGTCTGTAAAATCGGGAGCTATCCTTTCGGGGTAGCAACACCGACTCGGGAGAGTAGGAGGGGAGGAAGCTTCGTCCTTGGCTGGGACGTCTGCAATCCTCTTCTCACTTCTCCATCTCCCCCTTGTCTCTCACCCGTGATCCCCCCCCCCTACTCTCGGTAACGTGCAGCTCATCGCTGCTTCCTCACCCCCTCTCCCCCTAACGCATCGCTTGAACGACGTTTTGGCAGCGCTCTTAAGTGGTCCAGCCCACGCACTGCACTATTTTTTTTGTCTCCTTGCAGGTAAGCAGTCCGCGGCTGCGGGACGTCCATTTTAGTCATGGCGATCTTTCTCACTCTCTCTCGCTGTGCGCGAACGAAATCTCTGTCTCTTCCTTTCCTTTCCTCACCAAGTCTTTCACACTCCAGTCTCCCTGCATCATCATTCCACCCTCATCATGTTTATATTCCTGGTCCACTGGTGAAACCGCTCTAATTTTCGCCACGCTCGCTTGTTTCGAAGTCAACAAATCTTGCGTCCGCGCGTTATTTCTGCCGCGGTCACGAAACCACTTCCGTATTACCAAGTTTACGCATACCTTTTGGATTTCATTTCACCTCCTGTTGGTGTAGGTAAAGTAATCTCTTAAATATGTGTGATGATAACTACTTCGTCTCTGTTTACATTCTGCATCATGCTTTTGTTTAAACCGCATATTGGTAAAAATGAATTCATAGAAATCCTTTGCTAAAATTTGCAAATCAAATGTTAAGATGGCGCAATTTGGATTTTTCGACATTCCACAGGCAATTTGTTGATTAAAATATTACAATAGTTTAAAGAATTTATGGTATCTAGCGTTAAAGTGCTTTTTTTATTTTATTTTCCGTGATTTTAAAGAGTAAGTAAAGATTAGGTACTTAAATTTATGTACTAAAAAACTGCCCTTTCCTTAGTTGACCCTGGATATTTCTTGCCTGGAAATTTTGAACTGCCAAAGCTTCGGAATCGTAAAAACATATGCTTACTTAACTGTAACTCATGCGACTAATGTCATAATAATTGATGACTTAATTCAGTAAAGATTTTAGCCCAGATTTTGCAGTCCGTTTGAGGCGATTTTTGCACTACTATATTACTTTATAATTCATGAGTATATATATTTGACGGTAATTGCTGAATTCTTGGTTACTCAATACGAGGTCTTTTTGAATGATTACTGCATATTCGATGTCGGTTTGCTTTAAACATTTCAATATAAAGTGTAGGTAATGAGTCAAATTTCTTTGCTACATTGAATACGAAACTGATGATTTTTTGTTTGTTCAGTCGAAAATCCACCAATTTTGAGTAATTTCTCGACATATTCATGATTCGTCTGCTATGAGGGTTCCACTTCTTAGTGTTTCAGCAAGTGATTGGACAGATCTGGTTCGCGGGTAATTGCATTCGCGAATATTTACGCTTCTTTATCTCAATTTATTCTTTGCTGCATATTAAGAGGGGGTGTGGGACAAGGAGAATATGCAACCTGGGAACTGCGATCAATCAGCTCGTCCTATGGAGAGGAATAAAAATTTCGTGCAAAAAAGTATGACCCCATTAAGCATGCCTCTAAAGTTAGGAGCATCTCTTTGTCTCATAATAGATATTTATATCTTCACGCTAGCCTGCATCCGGTTAGATCGGTCTGTAACATTCCACGGTTGAAACGTGGAACGTGGAATCGAATAATTCATCAGATATCGTAGTTGTGTTGTCATGTAGATAATGGATTTTTCTTGGTTTCGGAGCATTGCGCGATAAAACCTCAGCCGTGGGCGAACCTTAGAAATGCAATTACAGCCACTAATGCGTTCCACTTTTATCACAAATCTCCTACGGTTCCTCGTTCTTTTTTTTAGTTTCTCTAGCCTATCACTTCTTTATCATCTCGTTTTTTGCACCTTATTCTTTAGGCTAGCTCATGGAAGTCCTCTTATCTAATCTCTTTGGTTTTTAAGTCATTTACTAATGCCGGGATGACTGAAGTTATTACCGTCTGATGTTTTTTTAATATCACCGAGCACCGCCCACCGTCGAGAGGAAACTCTTCGTCCTGTAGAATGAGCCTACCACACGTTCTTTCCCATGGTTTTGTCCGGCGCCAAATTTCCGGTCGCACCTGCCCTCGGAAGGAAAGGGAGTGCAAAAACAAAGTGAAGTGTCTTCCGTCTCCTCCTTTGCAAAACGCACGCGGAAGGCGGAGGAGGTTATTGTCTTATTACTTGGAGGTGAGCCAGGTTTCCGCAGCTCCGGCGCCGACTGGAAATAATTTGGGAGGGAAAAAAATGGAAGGGAAAGATTTAGGAAACTCCTTGAGACTTTGCAAGTGTGCGAATTTCAGAATCATTTTAAATAACACTGATGAAACTGAATAGAAGAAAACTATATATCAGCTTTTGCACACTTCAGGTGGAGGGTGAACCCTCGGGTATAATTATTGAACCAGAAGTATTTTTACTTTATCTGTTCTGTCATCCTTTTGGCAATGAAACAGAAACCGAACAGCTGAGAACTGTGTCCACCAGCAGAAATCATAACGGCGACATTGGCTTGGGAGGTTATTTAAATCAGCGGTTCCCAGCCTGTTCCGACTTGGTTCTTCCTTAGTACTAGGTGTTTTAAATTTTGTTGACACTATCGGCTCTTATGACCATAGTTAATGAATAAATCACGTGGTAATTTTCCTCTCTGTTTTAATATAATTGACCAGTGTCAATGTTACGTTATCATCATCAGAGCTGGAATGTTAAAGTACAGATGGCGTAGGGGAGGAAGTGAGGATTAGGTCGGTTATTCAACACAAAGATATCATACCCAAGGGAAAGCATAAAAAAAACATCAATAGTAAAAAGAAAGTATATGAAAGACGGTAAAAAATGGGACAGCGTTTCCGGTTCAAATAAATTTAAAAGTCTGTGGCTGCACATTTTAAAAGCGGAAACAATTTCAAATTTAAAAAAAATCTTACTTATATCCGTTGTCTCTATTTTGTATTATGAAAGTACACATTACAATCAGATAAAGCTATAAGATTCTACGAGTGTTGGTGAAATATAAATATGCTATGCCAAAATAAATTCTTTAACTATCCATTCCACAATATTACTCCGCCTGCCATCAAGTTAATCACATGACCGACCCTGGGTCAAACTCCATAAGGCCGTAGCGGAGGTGAGATGTTGCTGATAGCAGTAGGGAAATATGTATACATAGTACTATGCAGTTGCTAACTGCACATCTCGGAGTCTTCTAACGTGCAAATAGTATTCCTTTTAACTAACTTACTCTAATTTAGCGCGGTTGTGGGAAATGCCTGCCTACATGAGGGTGAGCTCACTAAGCGTACGTTAGGCAGCACCGTTCTCCAAATGGCCCCTTTTTGTCACTGTCAAATTAATGTGGAACGCACTATAGCCCATTTCCCCCTAGCATACTCTTTGGTATACTAATAAAGTGAACCCGCGCAGTGCAAAGCGAGCCTCTGACGTTAGACTTGACTTGCCACGCCTCCACCAATAATCAGTTTTCTTCGTGCTCCCCTGAAACCACCAAAAGTGTACCCTTTTAAGCGTATAGGTGTAGAAAAACTTGGTGACACTCACTGGTGAAAATCATGACGTCAGGGACAAGAATACACGAAGAGACATGAGATTAAGTGGCCTAGGGTCCCTTCAGAGGTTCACGTAAGTGTCCTCCGGAACCCCTGCTTGCCCATCGACGTTTGATTAAATTTCAGTGACCTCAAACTCTCCGCTGTCGAGTTCCACCAAGTTTCGCTGTGCATAACCCAGGTTCGTTACCGCTGACTTATCAGCTCGAGGTCAGCAGTTTCAAAACAGCCAAAAGGTATAAGTCAAAACATCAGAATCCCGTATTTCCACCCCTGCTCGACTACATTTTCCCTTTAAATGAAAAAGTAATGGTAATGATCACATCTGTCCTATTAGTAGACATCTTCAAACACACCACAACAAAACTGATTCAGTTCAGTGATAATTAACGAGAAGTCATTGACGCAGATAATCGATTGTACTTCCCGTAATTAGAGCTCTACCACAAAGGTTGTGTGTGAAAAGGGATGGGCAGAAGTGTGTACTGCAGTGAACGTGTACACGCTTGTTATTCAGACGTGTACATGTCTTACCTGTCCCGATGCATACAATAGTTAGTCTCTGGCCCCACATCCCGTTCTGCGGTGGGCCTACAGGTATGTACGACTAGAGTGTTGGGGTACCGCACCGATGCTTGCAGAACGGCAGCCTGCTAAGGTCAAACTGTTTCATAGGGAGTAAGATGTGACTGCAGTCAGTGACAGAAGTCACCGACTGCGATCCAGATTTCAGGAAGTATCGAACACACTGATTCATAACGATTCGCCTTGACTTATGTGAAGTATTAAGTGACCGGGGGAGGGGGGTATTATATGTAGATGTGGCGGCAATTCGTGATCAAAGGCGGACGATGCTAACGTGTTATTATTTTGCAAGAAAAAGAAAACGTGAACACGCCTCCAGACGTGTAAACGTTTAAACGTCCCATCCCTAGGTGTGAATGATGTAGATGCGAAATAATTGGCCGATATTTTCTCTCTTGATAACGATAAAATTGACTCGGTGCATAGAGACACCAGATACTTTCATGGCAGATATTTGTGCGAAATGGTTTTGCGTGACCCTTGTGTGTGAGGAGTAGCTGGGCCGAATCGAACTGGCGGAAGTTACCTCGTCCGCATTGACTCATCAATGTCCATTAATCATTCCTTTCCGGCGACCACGCCTTTGCGACCCTGGCCTCTCCTCATCCATCCAAGCCCTGCTCTTTGCTCTCCTTCATTTTCCCTTGCATTCCTATCTTCCCATTCATCTCTGTTGCATACATCTCTCCCTTCTGCGGATTCGGTGGTGCATTGCTCTGTGACATTTTCACGTCATAGGTCGCCGACAAGCGGACATGTCTAGTGGATTCCTTTCCTCCATTTCCATATTGCTTCCCTTCTCTCACTCTTTGGCGTGGCATCATTTTTCGGCCGACAGCATCGTGTTTGCGGAGCTACTATTGACGGAAAATGAAATGTGGGTGCTGCAAACGGGGCCATAGATGCTCTCCTAGTTTCCTCTTCGTGTGCCTACTCCGGCGTAGGTGGAATTCTGAAGCGAAACTGCGGCGCTCCAATTCTCTGGTGGCGGTTAAGAGTACCCTCGTGATATCAGACGTGAGTCCAGCGTAAACATTCACCGATGGATTTCTCTGAAGTTACATAATGGCGCAGTCTCGCAAATTAGTTCGTTATGGTGCGACTGAGGGTGGTGTGCACGAGACTTCGGTAATTAGGGTCCCTCGCCGATGATTTTCGCTCTGTTTTGCATTACGTTTCGTGAGCCTATATGTTTGAATCATGTTTTTTTTTTCGGTAAAACGACACCCTAAATCCACTATCCTTAAAGGTTTTTCTATAATAATGATTGGAGAAATATGGTCGTCCTCAATTTGGCCATGATGATGGAAATCTATATCCATATGCTCAATTACTTTGATTATGATATTAAAAAATCAAAATTTTACATTTTTCTCCAATTAGTTATCCTAATTCCACTCCTTTCGATGTGCGCCAAATGTATTCTTTAATCGTTATGACATCACTTGTTTACTCGAAGATATTTAACTTTAACGTTACTTCCCTCTATAGCTACAGCGAAGAAGTGCCAATAATGAGCGCTTTTACATATACGTGATGACTTTTCAGAGTAACTTTTTGACTAATAAAATAATTATATATGTATTGAAAATCAGTTCACTACTTGCTTACCAATGGCCTCGATTGCATACGCGTGCATTTTATCCGACGATTCATGTAAGTAACATCCAATTTAATTTTTCATTTTAAAGTCTTTTAGAGAATTTGACATAATTGAAGTAAATGCGTTTGACCTTGAATACTTCCTCAAAAGGTTTAAGTATGCAATTTGTAAGAGTACAAAAAATGTGAGAAAGAAATCAGAATTTAGTCATTAGTCTGCTGGGTGAGGTCCAAATGCGCCTCTCCTTCCTTTTTTCCGTGAATGTTTTAGATTAAAACACTTTTGATATTGGTGCTTTTCTTGTTTTTGTATATCTTTGATCATTCGTAGGATATTTATAGCGTTGAAGATAATTTGCTCAAATTATGAGTGCCAACTTCTTTTGAAAATTACTAGCTTTGGCAGTTTTCAGCATTTTCTCGCTTCCTTTTAGTAAACTTGCGGAACTTGATATTTTAACACACTTAATTTCTGGGTCACGCTGGACTTTTTGGTCTTGGGCTTATGAAACGATGCAATCATGTGAACCAACTCCTTGCTTAAACAGGTGGACTGCATCTCGGCGGAACCTTCTCTTAAAATAGATGATGACTTGTAGTAGTTACTCCTGTGTTCATTCTTCTTATAGCCTCAGCCTCTGGCACAAATCACGACGGCCTCCTAAATGATAGGTGAATTTTCATATACTGTGATGATCTTATATATTACGTAATGCTCTTGAACGTGAAATTAAGATTAACCTCCACCTACTCAATGAGATCAATAATGGAATTCTGTTCTTATTATTGAGACTTTTTAATGAGATTTGAGGATATCGGTACTAGTCACGATATTACCTGTTACGGAGTCACCCGCAAGTGCAAATAAGGACGAAACTCTACAGAGGAAAAATCATTCGCCTTGCCCGGGCCTCGAACCCGGATCCATTGATTTTACGCCCAGTGATGTAGCCAGTTAAACTACTGAGGCGTCCACCTCTGTGGATATTTTGAGGGCCTTATAGGAACAAGGTTTTCATCGTATGTCAGACAGTCCTGAACACCTTGCTCCTATTAAGTCCTCAAAATATCTGCAGAGGAGGAGAACGCCTCGGTAGATAAACTGGCTAAACCACTCGGCGCGAAATCGAGGGATCCGTGTTCGAGTCCCGGTCAAGACGAACGATTTTTCCTCTGTGGAATTTTGCACAGGCTTTATTATGCTCAAAGTGCGATTTACGCGTTTCCTGCCGGCAAGAAGACGAACAACAGGACGTTTAATCAATAATTTGGCTATGGAATGGGCATTACCTTTCAGAATGAAGTACAGTATCTCTTGTATGTTGATATTAGCGAATTAAACTGTTAAAGATGACCCGTTAGTGAATCAGCTCGCATTTTAATAGTATGATTTTGCATTTTTCATCTTGTGGTAAAATTAATCACTTGAGAGAAATGATTCTTATGCCGACTCCCAGGAACTAGTTTATGATCGAAAGTAGAAATGTTTTAGTTATCGAAAATGAATTGTTCCTAGGCACTCTCTTTGGTAAATACTGTAGGTAAGGTTCTCAAAATGAAGTCAGCAGGTTACCTGAGTCACAGTATAGATATTCATTTTTCATTCGCCTAAAATAGGGCAAAAATCAATAGCATAAATTTTAATACAGGGAAAGGAGTTGGGCATATTATCGATTATCCAAGGCGAGATCGACCAAGGTTTTGAATAATCCCATGTAAATCACATTCACCCTCCAGCAGAGCACAAAATTTATTCTTTAGATCAAATATATATTGTTTGTGAAAGATATGTCTGAATCAATACTTTATAGCAAGATAATAAGGAATTCAATGGAGTTATAGAGTAAAAAGCTAAATTAAATGGTATAACATTTTCTTTAGATAGATAACAATAACACTTCACTTTGGTATAATGCCGCTTTAAGTTGTCAGAGAAGGCGCAGGTTTAATAGTATAACATTACTTTAAACTAAACATTCAAATATTTTGGGGTACTTAAGGAGGAAAGAAACAGTTAAACAGTCAAAATGGTCAAAATGGCATTTATTAATGTAGTAGGACGAATTTCTTTGGATACATGCTGATAGAAAGGTTTTGTTTGAGGAACTCAATAGACTAGGTAATAATATGTGCCAGCAACACAGAATGAGGCATTTACACTGCATACGTGGTAGTAGTAGTAATTATTTGGGAGTCAATCATGTTTTGAAAATGCCGCTGCCTATTTACATTTTATTTTCAGTATTGGCAATGATAATTTCGTAGAGACATTTTTTCTTCCTTAAAATATTGAATATTGTTGAATATTTGTCAAAACGTATCAGCAAGCCAGTTATATATAGAAATAACTAATGTTATTTCTATATATAACTTTGTGAATGTTATTTTACAGCCGTCGCGACAAATTTTTTTAGCTACAATTTTGAAATTCATTTATCTTTGAAATGGTAGTCTTAGATAGTCCAGAACCTACGTCAGCGAAATAAATCCCAATTTTTAGTCATATTTGATAAAAATGCACTCAAATACACAATATTGAAACTCAGTGCCGAAGCGAGATTTAGGGAATCAAAGCATAATTAACTTCCTTATCGGCTCAGCTGTGACACGCGAAATGTCTAAATTTTGTCTTTGAATGTAAAATTTATGTTCTTGAATACTGAGCTTCCATTGATACTATGTTTGATTATTGCAAACTTAATGGATGACAGAATTTCATTTTTTCTTAACATTCATTCAAATTTCGGTAATAATACCTCAAACAAATATGAAAAACAATAGAAACATATGGGATGATAAACCTTATACAGTGGTCTCTTTTTGGTTCTTTAAATAAACCAGATTGTATTAGTATTTTTCCTGAATAGATTTATGGGGATATTAACATATATAGGGCTAAGAGATGGTTGGAAATAATTACGACAAATTTAGAAGATTTTTTGTATCGTTGTATCCCATTATTTTAGCCAGATTTATTCTTGCGCATTTCCCCAACGCTAAAATTACTAGTCCCGTCTCACCTTGCGTTTACCTTGCGGTTACCTGCCAAAAATTCAAAAAATTCCGGTCCAGGGAATGTCTCCGAAATACGCTCAGGAATAGTCTTTGTTTAGATGATACGATACATTAAGCGGAATTGCCTTTTTCTCGCCATTTAAAATAACTCCAGCTCGGTGGCCCGTTAGTATTTTCGTTTCAAAAGAAAGCGGAGAGACAGGGCGGAAATGAGGCGGGTGCTGCGTCGGGGGAGAGGAACCCCGACAGCCCCGGGACGACCCCTAAAGGGCGACCCCCCGCCCCCCGGTACATTCCGGTGGCATCCTCCCTCCTTCCTGCCGGCGGCGTTGAGTCGACGGGGTCGCAGTGTCGACTGTGAAACCAAATCCCCTTTCCCCGAAATATGGGGATTTAGGAGAATTGAGTGGGTCAACTTGGAAGATTATAGCTGCCTAGTTTTCCTTGAAGATCCGAGTTCAACTCCCTTCTGGTTAAATTCTGATGCAGAGCCTTATTTTTAAAGTAATGTTCCGTGGTATTGCGAGATTCTGAGCAAATTATTTGCCGTGAAGTAAGATAAAATATACAGGGAGCTCAAAGTATTAAAACTTTGGTGGTTCATATTCGAAAAAAAAATAGTTTATTCTTTTGGTATTCCCCACATCTGAATTTTAAAATAACGCTTCTTTTACTTTTCCCGATACACCCTTAGGGTTAATGGCCCTTAACCCTTGCTAGTTAATCCTGAGGTCTCTGGCAAAGGAGAAGAAACGTGGGCGTCAATATCCAGACGCTGGGAATCCCGAAAGAAGAAACTATACGTACAGAGAGATTGTGCGGGGATTGGGTCATTTTGCTGCCTAAGGTATTGAATCTCCATTCTAAAGGCTTCAGTTGGAATCCAGAATGGGGTGGAGAATTTTCCGTGGGATCCTGATGTCTGCTTGTGTGCTATATGGAGTATATTTATTGAGCAGTACTCCATCAAATGGGTTGTGGCATTGTAAAACTCTTGAGGAACTTCTTGAAGATAAGTCTGCTTTCGTCGTTAGGTGTCTCTCTACTCTCCCTGCATTGCCCAAATAATCATTGCCGTAACTGTTTACCTTTCAACAGGCGAGGCAAATGACCTTGAATGTTTGCTGCTTCGATAACTAACCATAAAACCAAAGGATTTATATGGTTACATCAATTTTTACCACCAGCTAGTGAGTAAAAGTGGGGACTGTGCACCGCCTCAATTTTACATCACTCCAGGGTAAATTGAGATGCAGAAATTATTTGCGGATCTCTTTTGTGTAATTTAAAGAAACAAAATATGGGGCAAGGGAGGTAATCAAAATATGGAACGTGTTCTAGTGAACTTAACGTGTTTCGAATCATAGACCGGCTGTCTTTTCCACTTATACTGTGGGCTGTGCAGTCAAAAGCTGAATTAGATATTTATTTATTTATTTATCAAAACTCCAAAAACAGCTACCAAGGCCTAAAATATGGGAAGTTTTACCACGCTACGACTAGAACCAGTTTAAATTCATAAGAATGCGTTTCATATCTTGACAGTGGTTTTCATGTTTCATTTTATTGCTTAGATTTTTCAGACAAGAGATTATATTACCCTTCCTACAGAAGATAGTATAACAGCTACCTTTTTGTAGTATTTTTTACCAAGAAGTTTGGTCCAAATGGCGTGGCGTGTCAGCGCTTATCACTTAACTTTTGCTGTTTACTGTAGATTGTCAGCGCAGTGGACTGAGCATCGCAAGGCGGAACCCCCATCAGGCTGAAGATTAGCCGGACTTGAAGCACTCTTCCCCACGACGTCCTGGCTGAGACATCAGTCTTGTCGCGAAACTCTTATCTCGGGAACGGAATGCGGGCCGTCGCAGTCGGTGGCTTACTTACTTACACCGGGAGGGCCGTTTAGATTATCCGATCCACTCCTTGATGGTGCTCAGAGTGTGGAGGCATGCTTCTCTTAGTCTCGAGAAAAGCGCCTCGGCAAACCAGCTCGTCGGGATAGAAGGAGGAAGGGGTCAAGGAGTTTTCACAAAAGGAGCGAGGCCTGGCGAGGACCTCGCAGTGAAAAAAATGACCCCCAAGACTCGCGCAAGCCAGACAGGGACACACTCGAAAAAGAGTGTGGGCCGTGGACGCCAGCAGATGAGTGGGTCGGTAAACAGTGTTTTCGGTGAGCTCCATTTTCCGCGCATTAGTGACTACGTGGTACGTCCTTCCCTCCCTCCATCCTACAGCCCCTGGACACCTCACTCCTCACCCGTGGGGCATGGCCAAAATATTCAAGAAATTCCCACGATCAATATTTTTTCAGCGCCGCACACGGTTTTGAAATCTTTTCCTATGGAAAATAAAATAAAAATTTACTTCCACGGCTCGGTCAAAATGCGAATACGAGGCGTGTGTTCATTCCGCAATGGATGGAGTGTTCCAAAAATAAAATGGATCCACCAGTGGAGGGTTGGGAGCCTGGAAAATTAAAATAAAGGTGCGCAAGAATAGAGGTCCTGCTTCTTCCTATCTTTCTCCTGATGATTAATTTCGTGGCGAGAGGATGGATGAGGCGGTATGTGGGGGAGGCGGGTCGTGTCGGAAGATATTCTCGAGGACGTAGGTATACCGCGGGACGGTTTGGAGGTAACTCACTTGGGGGCAGGGTGGGGTTGGAAGTTGAGTGCGGCTCTGGAGAGAATGGGTGTGGGGTTTTTTTTTGGCTTGGAGAAGGTTATTCCCGGAGTTGCGGGAAAGATTTGATGAAGGGTAAGAGGGCAGTAGATTAGTAGATAGTGAAAAGCAAACCGGTTCAACCAGAAGAAATTTATATCATCCGAAGCCTCTATCAAGTGCTCCAATAATTTGGTTCATGAGGAGGGGCTGAAAATAAATGATAAAACGTGATGGCTTAATTAGGTGGATAAAATATGCGACGCGTATATGAGACAGGAAAATAAGCATTTGCCAAAAGCATCTGGATAAAATATATTTCAACCATTCCACAACTTTGTATTAATTTTCAAAAATGATTTAACGTATATTAACATTCGGTTGTCACCATATACTTTTTTAAAATGATTTTCATCAATAAATCTCTTAATCTCCCAAGTATTTACAGAAATCTGAATTTTTAAATATTTTTAAAATTTTGGATGCTTCTTTATCTTTGAATTCGCCAATTGAACTCCTCGCCAATTCTCGTGGCTCATCGCGTTGTTAATTTCGTTTATCTTTCTCATTTGTAGAGAATCAAAATGAAAAATGTTCAGAAGAAATAATATCTAATTTCTCTTAAACCTTTAACTCCAATTGAGCTAACTAAATAACCTTTTAGTCCAATGTTGAGCTCTATTATTTTTCATTCTGTAGAATGTCTTCATGACTTATAAATATGTAATAAGTAAATCCTTACTTCCTCTTTTTGTAATGGCGCTTATCTTCTAATGTTAATGGTCTTTTTCCTACTTTTATGAAAGCTCATTCGAAAATGTACGCTTCCATCCACCAACAATTTCCTATATCTACTAGAGACTGCAACCTTTCTCTTCGCATAACCTATTTTCGTTTTATACAAAATCATTCCTAATGTATGTTTTTCTCTATGAATTTCACTCTACTACCTTCAGAGTTTACATTGAATTTTCCCTCTCCTCCGAGCCAATGTTGAATATGATATGGTGAAAGTGCTAATTTTTGACTCGCACCGTTATTTAACCCATCTCTCTTGCTTTCGAATAGAGATGGAAGCAGAGCCTCATAATCTTAATAAACTCTCCGTGAATACCTAAATCTTCTGTCACTTCAAGGAACTCCCTTGTCCTTCAGAATAGAAAGCACTCTGTCTCAGTCTACATCATCGAATGCTTTCTCCAAACCCTTGAACACGTTGAAGGTCTGTTTATTCTTTTCCATTCTCCTTTCTATAAGTAGCCTTAGAGCCAAAATGGTTCCTCTCGGCTCCATCTCGGACAGTAACTCCAGCTTTCCTGAAATCCTAATGGATTTTCGTTTTCCTCTAGGAATTCCTTCGTTTATAGGTTTTATTTTTCTGAAAATTATTCTCGTCTTATTCATCTTTGAGACATGTTCCGCCAGTCAGCCTTCTGGGGCATCAAATGTGACTTGGATCTTTTCTTACATGGAGTACGACATAAGTATTTTTCAGGAGATCCTTTTTTGTTATATTTCAGGTGAGTTATAAAAACACTTAGACTTACACAGTTTGACGATTCTTGCCTCTTCATTTTTTGAATAATCTAAAATATTACGTCTAGGGCTTTGAAAATTTATTTGACTAGCAGTTACTAATCATATCCACAGTAAAATTACTCCTATGACCTCAGTATTATTCCACTTTAGTTAACATTTAACCGCTTTAAAGCCGGAAGCGTGGATAAGTTTCCTTTCAATGCATTCATATGCCACTATCTGCTAGTTATTGTAATCCAGTTGCTGTACATACGGTGGAGCAATATCCCTCCCCTGAGGATGCTGCTTAGAACTAAGATATAGGCATCGAATTTGATTCTAGAAAGCTTATAATTATTATTATTATTATTACTGTATTCAAAAAGATGAACATTTGTTCTTCTTTTCTTAAATATAGTCATTCAAATATTGTTCTCCAGTTAAAAAAATCTGATGATTTAA
Source organism: Pyrrhosoma nymphula (assembly GCA_963573305.1). Classification (NCBI taxonomy): domain Eukaryota; kingdom Metazoa; phylum Arthropoda; class Insecta; order Odonata; family Coenagrionidae; genus Pyrrhosoma; species Pyrrhosoma nymphula. The sequence goes on along the minus strand of OY754334.1, from coordinate 127,341,280 downwards.
TAAAATATTATATTCAGTCATGATTTTGGTATGATAAAATCTCGGGTTTATCTGCTACTAAATTTTATTAATCGTACTATTTTACTGATTTACGTGAGTGTTGACGAAAATAACATCTACATTTACATACTACCCCGCTGGCCGCCGAAGGGGCATGTGGTAGGGTAAAAATACCCAATATATAGGGAAGGGTAAGAAAAAATAATTAGAGGAGGAAATGAGTGGAAGTTAACAGAATACTCACGGAATACTTTATTGTCTAGATATATTTTTGTTCTCACTAAATGGAGTTTGTGAAAGGACATTAGATTGTCGATTCATTACTTATGGGAGAGGGTTACAGAGCATATTGGGCCGGGTATAGTGGACCAAATGTGCGACTCCCCAATCAGCAAAAGTGTGTTATTGGCCTTTCATAAGCCGTTTTTCTGACGGTAAAGGATAAAAATTGTTGTTGAATATTATTAAGGAGTAGGGACTCTAGGAAGAGGATACATTTGGAAAGATCGAGAAAATATATCGTATTGAACTTTGTAGGGTATCATCTATCAGCAAGACAAGGATTTAATCCTCTTTGGAGAGCTCTGAACGCATGTGTCTCATGGGAGGAGATGACTGGGTGTCTATGAATACCAGACGCGGTGTGCTTGGAGGAGATCGGCTGTAGGAGAAGCGAGGAATCATGCAGTGATGACGTCCGCGTCATTAATATATTATCGGAGCTATTTAAATGGCTATAAATATTCCTCCAACTATCTCCCATTGCTAGAGGGTTTCAAGTCTAATAATATCGAAGTCTCCACGATTTTTCTGTTCCTACCATTAAGAATTCTTATCTACCTTTGCCATAAAAAAATGAAGTTCCAATAAATCTCATTTAAGTTCGTGATCTTAGCGCCTGATCTACTTCGTGGATTGTCATTATTTTTCTTTTCGTCGTAAAATTTCATTTATTTGAGAGGCTTCGAGTGGCGAGAAAAGTTTCTACAGGGGCGAAAAGATGCTTTAACCTCTTGCCATTATTAGTTTGAGGAACCATAGCATTTCATATGCCTGGCAATAAGATCTTTATTCTCGAGTGTCTTCAACGTAGCCTGTTCATATAAAAACTACTAAGAACTTGGTAAAGAGATAATTGCATTGAACAAAGAATAAATTGTTATTCTTTCTGCGAATTTTTAATAGTTATTAATCTTGGTGTAGCTTCCATTTTGAGCCCAAATTTGGAGTACATATTTCAGTTGTATCGGTACCTACATTTGATATAATAATTATTTTGACTATTCATCTTGCTCTATAATTAGTTATAAAGATTGGAACTACAATGGAATATGACCCCTAAGGAGCTTATATTCCACCTTAATGAGCATTTATGTATTACATTAACTTACATAGTTGCAAGCATTTTGAAAATGTGCTAAAACGAAAATTAATATCACCCGATATCATTTACATAAAATAATATTTTTTTTGGTGTCATTTCCTGTTAACCTATCTCAGTCATGAAACACTATTTTAAGTCAATTAAATTGTGTTCATTGCCATGTAATTTCGCATACAATGTAACAAAGTTTGGAAAAATGTAACAATGTTATAAAACTTAACATGGCCCCTGCTATAGGCTTACTGCCTCCTCAGGCCCTGGGGAAGTTCAGTAAAAAAGGCGTTATCGTTGCCGATCCCGCGGTTGGGTTGACCATGGCCCGACATTTGCCCGAGGGAGGAGGAAAACCCTCAAAACTTCCTCCAGGCCGCCCAGAACTGGGGAAATGCCAATAACAAATCCCGTTATCTATCATTAACATGCGCACTAACCGAAATGGAATTTCAAAACGCGTCAATTATCGCGTGATCTAAGGCCGAGTTAAAAAGCTTAAATGAGCGATCCATCAGATCTCACGAGGCTGACACGGGCATAACATATCATTCAAAAATACTCCTCGCGAATATTTCTTCAAAGGAGTCTCCGTGTGTCTCATAAGCAAAGCAGGCCAGGGCTGAGTTGGCTCACTCCCGCATTCCACACATACGTTTGCTTAAATCGCTCGCGTCGATTTTATTTAAATATAAACTCAGACACATGACGTGCACCTATCTTCGCTCTTCTATCGCTTAGTCCCCTTGAATTTTTGCCAAAAGGAATGCTTAATGTACTAATAATTTGTACCTGACCCCTGTGGAATTCGTCATAGTACGCGCCACTGCGCACATCATAAGGATGTCTCTGAATTCTTTCTAGTGGGAAAAATAACCAGTAGCCTTTCTTTTTGTTTCCATCCTCAATGATCATTGTTCTGTTACTTCGGATGAGGAGATGTTATTCAGATGAATGCTGTTTAATCTGCCGTATCTTCTCTTTTTCTGTATCTCCCTTCATTTTACAAATTTCTCTGTATGCTCCTTCCATTATGACTATTTTGAACTCTCGCCTATGTTTGAACCGTAGAGTACGACTAAAATGCTTGTTGTCTATACTGTCTATACTGTAATAATCATATAGTCTTCGGCAAGTATATACGATATGATATAGAATGTAATTTTGGAACAATACGTCTGCACTACGTGCCGAGATGTGTTGTCTTTCTTCCTGCCTTTTATCCTCTGCCAAGACGGGGAAGCTTAATGACTAAGGAGGAATAATTCGCGTAAAAAATAGCTCTGCATTTTGTTCTTTGAAGTAGTACTGCGAGAAGTTTCAATTGTTTATTTTGCGCAGATAACGCGGTTTACAAAGCTGTAATCATTTGAGAATGATTAATTTTTCTGGCAAGATTTCGAGAATGCGGGGTTTTTCATTGATAAACAATATAGATTTTGTTTTGACTTTCTGCCTGTTTGGTTGATATTTTTTTAAATATCAAGCATATTTTAAGGGTTCCTTATCTTTTGGGTTTGACTTATTCGTTCCAGCCATGAGATAACTCAGCACTCACACTTATCAAGTCGTCTTATCGTCTTCCCCCTCCCAGTCCTCGCCACGCCCACCTGCCTTCTCATTCCACCACCCCCTATCCTATCTCTCCCTCGCCTTAATTTGACGTCTGGGTGTGAGCATGGAACGCTCGTCTGAAGCTGGTGGGAGTGATATATTCATGCAGCGAGACACGGAATCTTAAGCGACTCAAATTAGCTTTTTATTTCTTGTTTCAATTAATAACATGTCTCCGAGAAAATTCCGAGGGTGTATGCACGCGGTGGAAACGGTCCTCCACCCCTTCTCCCCTCCCCTTCCCCGCTCTTCCCATGGTCCTCACTCCCATCTCCCTTGTCCACCCCTCCCCCTCCCTCCGTCGTGGCAGCCACTGCGGCCTTCCCATCCCCTCAAACCCCTCCTGGCACCTGTTTCCAGAATAGCCGAGCCAAGACGAGTGATTAATTCCACCCTTCATTTTCTCCTCTTTTTCGCAGGTAAGATATTTTATTCCCGCGGTCCAGACTGCCACAGGAAGGGTGCTGCTACCGCTCCTTTCCTCGCCCGTCCGGAACGAGGTGGCGGTTGCAGCGAATGCGGCGGAAAGGGTGGCAGGGGTTGAGTGAGCCGTGCAAGGGGGTGATTTGGCTGCATTGGGCGGAAGGCAAGCGACATCCGAGCTGGGCGTTAGGAAATTAATCATTCGACCGGGTGATGGTGGCATGTTGCTACTGTCCCTTAAGCTTTCCTCTCCGGTTTCAAATCTTTAGAAAAGAGTCTTGAGTCATATATGCGTCCAAAATGCATGATGAAAATGGTTTATAGAATATAAAGATTAATTGGGATGTGACTTTAGATAATTATCGCATAAGTTGGCTCAATATCCAACGACAAAATGCCTTTACATCCATTTCCTAGACAACTATTTTATTTTTATTTTTACTCATTGAATTGATATATTTATTCCATTTTGCAGTATGATTATGGCAATTACTATCCTGCTATGGTGTAATATTTCCGCGCAGCAGATATCAAGTTTCTAAGAATGCACATGACTATTTATTTAGCGTAGCGTTAGAACTTAGTCTAAAAAATAGAAGCTTCAAGATGCTGAGTCATAAGCATTAGGCACCTAAATAAATAAATAAATACCTTTTATCATAATTTAGAAGTACCGAAGGTTTTTTGCTTTGTACTGATTCCTAATTTTGTTTAGTTATCTGATAATTTGAATAATTTCTTTTGTCAGGAAAAACATGTTTTTAATTCCCTTGACAACATTTATTAAAAATACTCTATAGCCCCTGTGATTGGCAAATTTAGGAAATACTCTTTCGAATAAAATGAGGACCTTTGTGGGAGTGATGTTGAAACCGAATCAAGACATGTAGTGCATTCTCAGCCCGGAATGTGGAAAGGCGATGCGAATACACGTTTAAACTTCGAGTTTGCGACCGATCTAAAATAGCCATGTGTATTTCCTTCGTTCTTCTCCCGCGGTCCCCTTAAACAGGTGTCCCATGGCTGCAATGGCGTAGATGCATCGCCGCGGAGTTGGGAAAAGGTGGTTTTTGGCGAAGGAGGCTTATCCACATTCTTCTTCTTCTTCCTGCAAATATTTGGCACTAAGCCTATTACGACCTTCTTTAGTTTGGTCTTTTTATTTCTTGCCTGGACGTCCCAGAGATATTCTGTATCTAGCTCTATATTTCCAGGCATTGCTTCAAGAATAATGAAGGATATGATTTGTTCTCTACCTTAAATCTTTAAAATTATCTTCGATCCAACCGGTTCATTGCCTTTCAATTCCGTTTCTTTGGTCTTTTCGGCCGAGATCTTGCAGTTGTATTCTTGTGCCATCTGAAGAAGTTCAAAGGCGTCTTTCTGGTGTCCGGTTTTACCGTTGGGATTTAACGCTTTTTAAAGCGTCGTCGGTGAAGAGTATCGTTAACAAATATTTTGGACTATTAAGATTGTACTATGATTTCAGGCTTTCCCGGCGAAGATTTATATCAGGGATCTTTCGGGGTTTGCACCGGGAAGTTAGGTCCATGGCGGCCGACGTTTCGATGCTCGAGTCGAGCATCGTCCTCAGGGCAGAGGTGAGTGCCTTGACTGGAAGTGGTCATCAATATATACCCTATGGGTAGGTAAGGTCCGAAATTTTGGCGGGAAAATTATGTATCATCCGGTGGTCTTGACTCTCCCATAATCTTGATGATAGGTTTCCACGTGTGACTCAGGTTGTAACCGGCGTCACGGTTAAAGTTTCGTCTTTCTCTCCGGATCTCGATGGCCTCCTTGATGAGCCGGTCCCAATAGCCAGATGAGCGGGCAATTATTTTTGTCTTCTCAAAATGGATGGCATGGTCCATCATGATGCTGTGCTCTGCAACAGCCGATTTTTCCGGTTGGCCCAATCTAAGGTGACGCTGGTGTTCCTTGATTCGCGTCTCCACCGTCCGACTTGTCTCACCCACGTACACTTCACCGCATTCACACGGAACGCGGTAAACTCCTGATGTCTTCAGGCCAATAGGGTCCTTTGCTCTGACTATGAGCTCCTTCAGTTTGGGTGGCGGTCGGTGAATGGTGTCTATGTTATGTCTGGCTAAAATCCTCGATATTTTGCCAGATATCGAGGAGACGTATGGCAAGTAAGCTCTTGAGGAAGGTTTTTCCTTTGCTGTCTGCACTGCTCGTCGTTGCGCCGGATGATGGTGACGAAGAAGTCACCATCATCCGGCGCAACGACGAGCAGTGCTGTCCACTCTTCTCCATCGAGCCATATCTATTGCGGACGAAGAAAGCTTACCGCAGGAGATTAGGCACCTTAAGAAGACGTTTCGACGAAATGGATACGGAGAACGGGACATATCGTTGGCCCTGAAAAGGACCTTTAAGCAAGTAGATTTGAAGACGCAGACAGCAAAGGAAAAACCTTCCTCAAGAGCTTACTTGCCATACGTCTCCTCGATATCTGGCAAAATATCGAGGATTTTAGCCAGACATAACATAGACACCATTCACCGACCGCCACCCAAACTGAAGGAGCACATAGTCAGAGCAAAGGACCCTATTGGCCTGAAGACATCAGGAGTTTACCGCGTTCCGTGTGAATGCGGTGAAGTGTACGTGGGTGAGACAAGTCGGACGGTGGAGACGCGAATCAAGGAACACCAGCGTCACCTTAGATTGGGCCAACCGGAAAAATCGGCTGTTGCAGAGCACAGCATCATGATGGACCATGCCATCCATTTTGAGAAGACAAAAATAATTGCCCGCTCATCTGGCTATTGGGACCGGCTCATCAAGGAGGCCATCGAGATCCGGAGAGAAAGACGAAACTTTAACCGTGACGCCGGTTACAACCTGAGTCACACGTGGAAACCTATCATCAAGATTATGGGAGAGTCAAGACCACCGGATGATACATAATTTTCCCGCCAAAATTTCGGACCTTACCTACCCATAGGGTATATATTGATGACCACTTCCAGTCAAGGCACTCACCTCTGCCCTGAGGACGATGCTCGACTCGAGCATCGAAACGTCGGCCGCCATGGACCTAACTACCCGGTGCAAACCCCGAAAGATCCCTGATATAAGATTGTACTAGTTAGTCTAAGGATTGTGCTAGATATTGTACTATAAAGTTGTAGCAGAAATCACTCATGATCTTAATAGCCCAAAATATTTATTAACGTTACTCTTCAGCAACGACCAAGCGTTTATTGCCGATGGTATACGGGTAGCGAAACTTAGTGGCAGTCACTTGCTCAGTACTTGACGCCAAGGAGATGATATGACGCAAGAAAGGGGATGTAGGGATTTCGGTCCATCTACAGTTTGTCATAGGAGCCCTTTGATACCTCTCCTTGCTCATCTATGCTTAGTACACCCACACCGAACTCAAAATTTCTGCTGTCGAGTGCTACCAAGTATTGGTAAGCCTATACATTCCTTCTCGTACTTTTTCTCCCGGAGATTTGTCTCCTTCAATACATGCCAGTTGTGCGCGTCAGATGTGGTTCTCTTGTTAATGACCGTAAATATAAAAAAATAATAACTTCTTCCTTTTGAAATTACACCGCATTCAGATCTATACAGTCCTTCTCTCTTACAATTAACTGGTTTTAAAAATCGATGGTCGGAAAGTTTACTTGGTGGAATTTAAACATAGTAATGAAAAAATACTTTTCCACAATTTATTTTGACTCTACCGGCTTCAACCTTTACAGGTCATCATCACCACTCATGATGATCAGGATTGATGATGTTTTCAGAGAGAGGTTGAAACCGGTGGAGTCATAATAAATTGTGGAATCAACCAAGTATTTTACCACGTTTATATTAGTTTGGTTTCCGTCATGTCTGTCTATCCGGGTGGAATATTGCAATCGAGGTTGAACTAACTTCCCAGTAGATAATAGAAGTAGATAATCCGGATGAACTGACAATCAATTTCAGTGCATTGCAAATGGTATTAATTGTTGGAGTTTGCTCAACGACACCTGGTTCCTTTACTCCTTAATTATCATGGGTCGCACGTTTTTATCTTCAGGTCTTACAAATATCTCCATAGCTACTACAAATTCACCCTCAAAAATTTAGAAGGGCCCAGGGAAAATTATTTTATACTTTTTAGTCCGTTTTAAAAACATGGTATATCAAAAAAAATTGTTTAATTAATTATTTTCTGGTTATTAACGGACGAACACAAACATACATGTCCTAAGTGGTGAAAAATCCACACAGGCAAGACTCGAACTCGCGACCCTCAGATTGGCAGGCGAGGACATAACTCCGTTGTCACGGGGGCCGACTGGAATGGGACTAAGGTGGACAGCTGAGCGTTTTGAAGAGTAAAATGGACACTTCCCACTTACGCATCACTGAGAGAACGGATGCCTTCGCTAAGGAGGATAATAGATTACTGCTGCTGCTGCTGCTACCCGCCGTGAAGTCCCGAAACGAGCAACGTCCGCCAATTCGAAAGTCCCGACTCGGCTAATGGGACTGCGTAACTTTTTCATGCATTTTTTCATTCTGTGGGATAAAGCGTTTGCCGTCACCGCTAGGGGGACAGTCGGAAGCACTCGGAGAGTACTCTATTGTGATCACTGCTTCACGAAGAGGGACGCGATTTGAAGCTCGCTTTAATGGCGACAGTGCAATTGCGTTCACAGCAGTCGTGGGTGTGACGCTTCCAGGAGTCTTGCCAAAGGGTGGACTTGATTCGAAGTGGGTATCCGATTGACTTTGTATGACTATTCCCTTACAGCCGGTGATCAAGGACGATCCAATCCTGTTTTTCCTCCCCTCGACTTTGTGTGCCGATTGGTATTTTCCAGGCGTGACAATTAAGCTTCGCGAGGCGACGACTGACGTTCGAGCGAAGGCGTTTGAGCGCTCACAGGGAGCGTTGGACTAATTGAACCTCAAAAGCGTTTAAGAGCGGACGTTGCCAGCCCATGCCTCAGCCCATCCCATTTTCACAACTCGTTATCCTAATTCTGTTTTCCCATTGCATGGCTCTGAAAATAAATTCAAATTGCCCGAGTGCACCGTGAGTAGACCCTATAAATAGAGCGCGCATAGTCATTAGACGATGTGAGTGTAGCTATATGCCTTTAAATGGTCCCCTATTTTAATATGTAAATCTTTCTTGTGTGGATCGCTACTCAATAAATTAATCAGATGTATAAAAAATTTAAAATCCCTGAGTTTTTGGAACTTATCACCCACAAGAGATGCTGCACCCTTGCTAATAGCCGACTTCTGCATCATCTTGAGTGTTTACGTTTACTTTGGATAGTCCCAAATCAAAAAATGTTGATCCATTATGGAAGGAATATTTAGCTCTAATTTGATGTTTTTCAGTACTCCGTGTGTCGTTCATGATTTCACTGTCAGGGACTATGCAATGTCTAAATCATTGAAATTATTAAATGCGCTTTCAGGAATCCTTATCTTTATCATCCCTCATTTTTACTAACCCAGAATTCTCTTTTTTATTATAGCATTCAGCATCCTAATACTCTTTGGATTAGATCTTGCGTTCACCCTCTCTGTTGCACTCAAATTTCTTCCAATTCTTTTCCCCGCTAAGTGACTTAGGTACTATTCTTTGCAAGTATTCCTCTCCTCCTGGCTTATAATCCCGTTTCTCTTCAACTTCAATATCTCAACAGGCTTCTATCGATGGTTAATGTTTTCCCTAAAAAAGAGTTTTGTAAACGCTTAACTTTACGATCTTTTATTAAGTTTTCACGCTTTTACTCAGGTTTAGCATCTTATATATCTAAAAAATGCAGTATCACAATTGCTACACATCATCTTTGGTTAAAGGCATCGGTGGGTTGAGATTTGGCCTAATTTTCCTTTGCATTACGAGTAGGTGGGTGTTGACAAAATATCAACTAGAAATTCACTGTAAAAATATCGAGGAATTTTGTACAGTTTGTATTTATCAAACGCATAGGTTACAATTGGTCTGGGAGGCCAAGTTTTCATTGCTGGTAGATAAATCGTTGTTCATTCTGTTACATGAGATTGTATATTCTGCAGCCCGTGGAGTGTAAGCGTAAGAAGTGATAAAGTTTGGTGGAACAGTAGTCTATTCCAAACGACTCGGCTTCCTTTTCATCTGTGTTTCCGGCCACCAGTTTCCGTCTAGACTTAATAAAATTCGTTTGCGCATGGAACATATTTTTGGCAGGGTCTTTGGATGCCGGGGACTGACATGTCGGAGGGAAGGAGGAGCGGGAATACTTGAGAGAGTGAGTTTATATTCAATATTTATACGCGGACGAAGAGTCGAAACGAAAGCTCGAATGGCCGTGTTGACCGACGCTCTCCGCTCCGCCCGTGTCGCCGAGAGTCCCGGCCATGTGCTCGCCCTTAAAGACGCGTGCGTGGGCAGTCCACGTGCTTTCGTCTCCTGCCTCCTATCTGCCTCGCGTCTATTTCCGTGCATTGGGGCCGCTCTCTTCCTATCTTCCATTTATTTCTTCCTCTCTTTTCGTCTTCCTCTTATATCTCTACCGCCACTTATTTTCCATTCCCAGACACTTTCAATCTACCGCCTCTCCGGTGAGCGCATATTTTATTGCTTCGGAATGCATTATCTGTCCCGTTCCTTCTCATAACGCCGCTATATTCCTTTTAAAGAGCTCGGAAAGAAGGTATAGTGATCGTTGAAGAAGTAAAAACACCGGCAAAATTCCCAATACCGATGTATATATATCCTTAAGTTTACACTGAACTGTGATGTGCTCGTTGATTTATCTCTGTGGGGCAGAAAAAGTTCTACAGCAACAGACTTTAACTTTATTTTCAATGCTTCCTGAAATTTATGCCTGTAATAGTGGTCCAAAATTGGAAAATAATGTTTTTCAGCTCGCAGGAAAAATTTGCATTTCGTCAATTAAACTGTTATAACACCTGTCTGCTGTAAAGAAATCTTCTGTGGTGTAATTTTTTATTTTGGTTCAAATGCGATGCATACCATTGGAAATAATGGTAGTCCCACTAATCATGAAAGTTTTCGAGGCTGCTCTATGCTGAAAAATTTAAATTCAAGTTAAAAAAATAACATTTTTATGCCTACAATGAAAAATAGGTACTGTTTATGACAGGTTCAAAGCTAGTCATCCATCGAAATTTTTATCATTAGTTGGCTGTAAGAGTCAATAATACGTCCTGTATGTATAAGAAAATCTTTTTTCATCAGTCTTCAAATTTTGAATTAACAAAATTTTAACCATCAAAGATATCCAAGGACGGTGGGGTAGTCGGAGTTTTGGTCCAACCTTTTGTTGCTGAAAACATCTATCTTCAGAACAAAAAGGGGGTGAGGAGAATAAGACAACACTATGAAGCACACAAAGACTTACATTGGGAGTAAAATGTGCCTCTCGTTTTATTTTCTAGCTCTCATTCCACCTCTGCTTTGACCCCTCCTCCATTCAATGTATTTTTCCAATAAGAAAACCTTGTTTTGTAAGCAAAAAGGAACGCTCGTTGTGTTTTTTTAACCCAATTCTAACGTTACAACTTCTCGTAATATCGCACAGTTTTTTATTTCCCTGTTCATTTCTTCAAAAAGGTATTCTCCGCTAACTTTCTGACACTTTGGTCATCATTTTGGTCTTTTTCCCTTTCCTACTGTTCCATCTTCCGCTAGAGGACATGTTCCAAACTTCGATTCCTCAGTAGGGTTCTAACTTTTGCTTCGGAAATTCGAAGTTTGGCAATGTCGTTTATAGGGTTTTGGGGATATACCATAGTCAGTTGGCCTCGAACAGTTTGGTGGAGGTCCGCGTTATGTGATATCATTTTAATAAATAAAGAAGCTATATTGAAATTTCTATTGAAAATTGGCAAATATTTTGTCATTATAGCTTCAGTTCTTCAAAATGGAGGTGTAAACTCTAGCTGTTTGTTGCAATGAGATGGTATTTGAAACTACCTCCGTTCGAGATGTCACTTATTTCCAAATTTCATTTGTTTTAATTTAAAATATATACGGCAGTGGGTTCCAGTTTCTGTTCTCTAGTGTTTGGATCCAGTAAAGAGTCGCAATTGACGTTAATATGATATTCCAGTCCACAAATATAATGTGGATCTAGAAGTACAATTATCAATAAAAGTTTCACCTTTTTAGCTAGCAACTCTCGATTCGTATTGGCTCCCCTGTGTGCATCCCTTCAAGAGCCCCGTGACAATTCCTTCTCACTCATTTGTGATATTACTGAAACTTGCGGATTACGTTTCTACTTTCTCCAATTCAAGAATTAAATATTTAAACTCCCATTATCAGTTCTCAGTTCGACGTGTTTGATGGCCAAGGTCGTCGTCATAAAATTGCGACGGATATTCTTTCTGCTTTCCGGAAATAGTGGACCCCCGTGTCGTCTTGGGGTCACTATTTGTCAAAATCGTCCGGTTTATGTTCTTTTAGTGGGCAGCTCCCCTCCCACCCTTCTTGCCCTCTGCTGTTTCCCTCGACGCGTACCCTATACCCCTTAAAAAACGCCTTGCCTCCCACCTCGCCAGAGCCCATCTCTTCCAAGCCATTGCTTCGTCCTATGTCCACCGCGCCCCTCTGTTTCTGTCTCTGCCGTCCGAGACAAGGGAGGCGGCTTGGAGTGGGAGTGGGGGGGGGGGGGGTCGGAGGCGATGGCCTCGCGTGGGTTGTGTTCTGGCGCCGGGTCAAGATGGAAGGGGGAGACGATGCCCCCCCCCTGCCACTGCTCTCAAATGTTCTTTCCCCCACCAACAGAAAGTGTTTTATTTTTCGGTTCTATGAACCTCTTCTTTCTCTCCAGTGTTCACCTCTCTCTCTCCTATGCTACCTTTATTCCGTTTCGAACTCACACATCACGTCGCTTTGTTGTCCCCCTCTATCCCTTGTTTGAAGGCCATTAGCATTTCGTCGGATGTAAATGGTGAAATGCGGTCTTGCGCTCTAGCACTGCCAAGATCGTCCATCTCCTCCAAATCAGTGAGCACCTTCAATCCGCTTTTGTCTTACCTTTCATCCCTATTATTCAGGCGCAAGTTCCACAGCTGGTATTTACTTTGTTGTACTTAATGCTCCATACCTCTGTGGGCTTAATTTCAGTCGTGGTGTGGCGGGAGCTGCTAGTGTAAATGACGATCTTTAGAGGAACTATGCGCTTTTTAGTTGAACAACCGCGCTAGCTGCTTGGTTGGTGTTTAATAATTATTTTACACCAAGTTTCAGGTTCAAGGCTTGGCGTAGTAGAAAGAGTCAATGACTTTTTTAAACATATTTTTGTAGTCATCTAAGTCAGATTTTGATGAAAATCACAAAAAAAACCGATGACTTTGATAAATACATGTTCATGACAAATATTTTATTTTTTAATCCAATAATTTAGTGTTTATTATTTATCATAACGCTATTTAATGAGACCAGTCATTGAGAGTATAGGACCAGATGAGCATTCGCCAGTTCACAATCTCTTAGGACGTGGCCTATCTCAAAATCATTTATCAGTAAATATTTACGATTGAAATTAGTACTCAGTACTACACGTCGCAATGCATCAAGCTTCGGTTAGATGGTTCGTTACAACATAGCCATCGTATACAGTTGTTTTCTTTGAAATTGCATGAGCAACTTTTAATTTCTGTGCACACTTTTACTCCTCTCTATATTTAAACTGTTTTGTTTATCAAATTGCTCATATTTCTCTCAGTTATTAGGGTGAAAATAGTGAAAGTGATGGGGGAAGACAAATTTTATTTTACAGTCGCTCTATCAATAATATCAGAATACTGTCTTAAGTTTTAGATAAAAAAGGAATGGTGCTTTGGCTAATTTACCGCATTCCGTCGACGATGAGCCTATTTTTTTCACTATAGTTGACCCGCGTTAACGTTGTAACCCTGGCCCCGATTGTGTATTTTGGTGGAAACTAAGTTTAGCTTAACTTCGAGTGAATGAGACGCTACGTTGCGATACCCTCGACGATTTTCTTTAGAGAGTGGAGTGTTTCTCTGATGCCGTGTTGCTTCCTCAACCTTTCACCTCGTTCCTTCCCTCTTCCTTAATATTTGCGCTGCCCTAATTACCGACCTATTCTAAATTGAGCGGGCGACATCAACAGCAGCGAGACTCCCAGAGCGACTACTACTCTGGCCACTCTGCTGCGTAGATCTCATCGGATTATAGGAGTCGATGTTTCCGTAGTTACACGTGGGACCAAAGTGCAGACAAGTTTCCAAAGCCACCAGGAAGTCCTAGTTACACTCCCTATGGACAAGCCCTCGGGGTCACCTAGATACCGTCAAGGTCTCGGTTTAGTTCCAAATCTCGTGGCGCTTGAAGTTCATCACTGGGTATTCCCTAGGCTGGGAATTTGGAGAGACTTCATATTGTAGCGTGTGGAACTTAGAGGTCATGTTGGCTTGGAATGCGATATAAAATCGTATCTAGTAAAATATTTCTGGGTTGCTACTTTGATATGCCTCAGTAGTTTTATAATTCAGTTGAAATTTGACTCTGTTTTTGTCCTTCGAACTCGATTTTAAGTTTATTCTTCTAATTTTTTTTAATGAAACGATGCACTATTTCCTGTAAATAATTTGCCTCTTATTATGCAGATATGTTATACACAATCCAGATAAAAGCAGCACTAAATTCTTAACTAAGACTTAAGGTATAATTATTACGGAAAATTTTCTTTATATTAAGTAGATCAATGTATCTGATATTATTTCTGTTTGTATGCACTTCATAATCGAAGTAGAATTTTTAATTCGAACAGTGTGCATATAATGGATACCTAATGGAGGCTTCGCACTTATGTGTTTACTTGTTTATGATAGATTGAAAGGTTTGGGGAAGGTTATGCATTCTTAGGCTTCAGTGTGGCTGTCGTTGGGCAGTTTTGTTTAGTTGATTTTCTGTATGCTGACTTTTTAATCCACCAAGAATAATGCAGTTAGAATGTTGTACATTATATTCACCTCCATATTCTTTCAGCATTAATTTTTTAAGTACTGCTCGAGAAATCCATAACATAGCGTCAGAAACCTATTAATCGCTTTAGTATAAAATTGCCATCTTTTTTTGTTTTGCTAATAACTCGCAAAACCTTTCATAAAGTTAGTTTCAGGATATAATGGCAATTTGCGATTATAAAAACAGTGGATTCGGGAAGAAAGAGGAGGTCTCTCTTTCATAAATCATCTCTTTTTGTTGATTTTTGTGCCATTAAATTTGCTCGTTCCTCTTTTGCCTCGCATTGTATTTATCACGCCTGCATTTTCCCTTTTCTCCGCCCGCGCTCGAGGGTATCTCTGTTTTGCATACCGTTTTCAGTTTGCCTCTCTCCTCCTCCTGGCCTCACGTCTCACCCAACCCCGAGGGGGGCAGAGTCTGAGCCCTCCCCCCGCCCGTTCCGACGTCCCACCGCAGAAGGGAGGAGTCGAACTTGTGGCCCCGCGCCAAGGGCACAGACTCCGGCCTGGCATCTTTTTTTTCCCCACTCCTCGTCGTCAACAGAGCAGTTCGTCCCATTCCGCAGCCTCCCAAACCCGAATCGGCATTCTCATCTCCATCCTCACATGCGTCCCTTCCTCTTAGTCACCAAGCTTTAAAACGACTCTGAAATTGAGCTGACTACTCCAAGCGCATATTTGTTTTTGTTTGTTTGTTCCCTTCGAAGTCTCTTGTAATTGAACAATCTTTTTGTTACACGGTACATTTATGACGTCTTCCGAGGCGGACATGTTTATGTACCGGCAATTTTGAGAGCGGCCAAGTCTGAGCGGGCTCGTGCTGGGTGTTTTTATGCTACTGCAGAGACGCGCTCTACTGTCATTTTATACTAGTTTGCGGTCGTTTTCGCGGAGAATTTCTGTTGCTCTGGTGGAAGAAGAGCCATTCGTTCGTTTCAACGGGAGCAAAATGGCTAGGTAACAAGTTCAACCCGCGATTGTGGGAGTTGTCAGCTCGAAGGTGAAATTAGTCACAAAATAAAGTACGCAACAATTTTACCGAGCATTGCATGTTTTTGGTATCCTCAGATGTGCTTTTTTGCTAGAGCAGTGGCTCTGAACTTAAGTTCCCCATTTATAAGTCACGGATAATTTGTTGACTTTAAAGTTTCTATTGTACCAGACCGATTTATAATATTTGTTCCTTTGGTCAAGTAAGAGTAGCAAACGAGTCCATCTATGGGGTTTTTGTAGATTCTATACCAGTTTCAATTTGAATTTACGTTACGTAGTTTGTTCTTGCATTTTTAGAGATTAATCTAGCACACTTTTAAAACAATTTTCTTTCTTTTCTAGGGCCAGATGGTTCAGATACAGCGTTACTAAGTTTCCTCGTGGTCTTTGTGATTGCTTATTTTGTGTAGCCATTTCTACAGTACACTTAGCTTTCTGCTGTACTATTTGGACCTGATTATGTATTTTAGATGCAGCTATTTATTGCGATGAAGTGGCACGTTATGCAGTGTGGACTTTTTTATTACTGTGCTTTCGGAAGTTTTTTGTATAAAATTTATAGTGTTTTTGCTATAAACAAACAGGGTTTAGTTAGGTATTCTGTACGACCTTTTATCCTTGATTAAATATGATGCACCACAAACGTCGTCTCAGAGACATATATTTTTTTTAACCGCTCTCTCTCTCTCTCCCATGGTTTAGTATAAATAGCGCGCCCTCGCCATGCTTGTTTATGTAGGCATCCGCTTCCAGATTGACTTTGCCTATTTCCGTCCCCATTCAGGCGTCTCTTCTAATTTTCCGCCATCCGCCCTTTGCGGAAGGGAGTATTTTATTTTATTTATTTATCTCGGGTCACTCCCAGCCCCCCTGATCTCGTGCACATTCCTCTTCTCGAACGCGTCTCAATCAACGAAAGACCAGTCGCGCGTGCCTCCGGCATGCAAGCCCTCCCTTTCCTCACGCTCTTCTTCCTCCACCCCGCCACTCGATTACTAATTACCTTTCCATCGTGACCGGAGATACTGGAAAGGGCCGACCCTCCCAGCTCACACTTCCTCTTCCACCCGTAGTAGGGTTTTTTATTCACCCCACATCCCCTCCCTGCCCGTCGCCCCTCCCGCCCGCGACAATTAGCGTCCCTCCACTCCTTTGAGACATCCTCTTGCGTCTCATTTGTCATTCTTGTTTGTACGGCTTCAAGTCTGGACCCAGCATTCCTCGAATTCCTCCCACTCGGGCTCTTTTGCTCTCTGTATATTTTTTTGTTGCATCCCTCTTCCACCCTCACTTGTCCTCCTTGAGTGAGATTCCATCAAATCTCCATTCGTCGTTTTTTTCTCTCTCCCTCTTTTCGAGTTCGGTTTTTCTTCCACCGCACAGCGATTTGGCGAACGTTTTTTGTCACCTACCGCCCGTGCA
The DNA here is from genome assembly GCA_963573305.1 of Pyrrhosoma nymphula. Taxonomy (NCBI): domain Eukaryota; kingdom Metazoa; phylum Arthropoda; class Insecta; order Odonata; family Coenagrionidae; genus Pyrrhosoma; species Pyrrhosoma nymphula. The sequence goes on along the minus strand of OY754334.1, from coordinate 127,324,458 downwards.
TAAATCAAGGTGCGGCTTAATTTATGTTTTTATTTTATCTTACGGTCTATTCTTTCTTCTTGTTTTATATTCTCTTTTGGTACATGCTATTTCTCTCTCACACACAGAGCACCCGTTGATTTCGTTTGTCCGGGTGACTTAAACGTTTTGACTCGTCGTCTTGTGAAGAAGGGGGGGATTTCACTTCACTGGCTTCCACAGAAAGGAAAAAAAACGTTGATGAGATGGGTTCCCATTGATAATAATTTTTTTTTAATTGCGGTTAGCGGTTTTTTTGCTCTGGCGCATAATCCTACTTTCGCGGAATTCCATTAAGCGCCTCATTTATCACCTCGAATTATACGCTAATTTATTTTCCAAAGAGCTATTTAAGATGAAATGCAGTAGAGTGTAGCTTTATTTCTTCGTAGTCGAATTTCCCATCTATAGCGATTGCTTGATGGAATTAATCCTTTCTAATGAAATTAGAAATTAGTTTTAATTACCTTTGAAGAATGTCATGCAGAGACGTTGAATTTTAGAGCTTGAATTACCGTCCTATCCATTTGGAATGATTTTATCTACTGTGCTTAGGTAATATTGAATTCGCCCATGGCTGCTACTACGTGGATTCTCGTATACATACATATATGTATATATATATATCATATGCTTAGTCAAGAAATTTGCTATCTCGCCTCGTTTACTTTTGGAATAAAATAAAGTTATTCCTTAGAATAAGATCAAAGAAATTCGAGCCAATTTACATTTGACGGGCTGTGATATTCTACGTTTTTCCTACGTACATCATTGTTACTCGAGAAGGCCTTTTAATGAAAAAAATGGAGAAACTAAGGAAAACGATTTCACTAGCGGGTCATCGTGCTATCATTGCTCTAGTTCAAGACTTAATGAAAATGTCGGGAATTTGTGTGGTTGGTTGGAATCAATATATTTTCGTGTGAAAACTATAACGACGTAGTTGATTGAAATCTTCAATGAAGAAGTGAGGGGTTACTTTATAGTGACTTCATTGGAAAGTGTCAGCTTAACGAGATTTTGACTATAAACTTTCCTGAAATGGATTGTAAAAGGCTTCGTTAGCTTTGCAGTTTCTTCGAATGCCTTTCGCGGGGAGTAGATTTTTCCAGTGCGTCGGAGGAATGGCCATTACTTTGAGAATGTTCCACACACACCTCTGCGAGTCACACAAATTTCACTCTTGCTCATTCCGATCCCTTTTGCTTCCATTTCGACCCTTGGAGACCCATTCGATTCCCCTCGTCTCTTGCCACGATATCTCCCCTATTTAATCCGCATTCTGAGCCCCATTCAACCAGCTCATCTCATTCCCGCTTCTCATCACATCTTTGCCATCATTCTTGCATATACCTCCCTCCCGGAAATCCACCGCCCTCCTCTCCGCAACTCCCTTTACACCCACTTTTACGCCCACTCGTAAAAAAGAGGGAAGGGTGTGCGGGGTTGAAAAAAGTGATTCATTCTTGTTCCCTTCCTCATTTTTCTTATTATCTATTACGGTGCTCAACTCATTTCGGATCTCATTTCCACCCCCTAGCTCTTCTTTCCTCTCCTAAAACCTCGGGTCCGGCATTACTCGCGCGTAATCCCCATATTTTGCTCCAACCCTGACTATCCAATTCCACTCTTGCATTAGGGAGGCTCGTTTTCATTCCCCTTTTTTATCCCATTCCCATCCCACACTTGCCGTACATATCCTATAAACGCCGCCGGTACACGGGTGTAGCGACTATCTCCATGCCGACGGCGCGTAAGTACTTCATACTTCTCTCTCCTCGTGACGAATGCATCCTCGTTTATCCTGAAGCATCCTTCCATACCCTGCACGAACGTTTGCCGACCGGCATGAGGTATTTTACAGATGCAATGTGATCGTTTTTAATCTGAGTTGTCTGGAATACTATTAGGAACTTCAGTCATGGGAGTGGCAGCTTTTCATTCGCCCTAGTGCGCTAATCACTTCGTAACACAACAGCGCACTTGCCTTCAATTCGTTACAGACCCTGCGCACTATGTAGCGCACTTCATAACAGATCGGGAGGCGAGTTGATGTGCGCAAAGTAACATAAGAATGCCGCTAATCGCGTCCGCAATATATGGTTTTACGTTAATTTCCGTAAATGCGGTGAACATGGATATTGTACAAGTTTTTAATTGCCCATTGATTAAAAAATCACGTTTTAAAATATTTATTTTTAACGAATTCGATGGCTATACTCAAAACATTTGGCCGTGACTGATGCGCACTAACAGATAGCTAACTACTGGCAGGATACCAAACGTCTCGTGAGTGTTTTCGTGTCGTGTTCGGGAACTATTAGAAACTTCAGTCATGGTAGTGGGAGCTTTCTATTTGCCCTAGTGCTCACTATTTTATGTCTATGCTATGTCTATGTTATGTCTATGTTACGCACTATGACTTTCGCATTCATAAATTGCGCTGATATTTTCCCATGTGTGCTAACTTTAACATCTTGAAGGGAAATCTTCCAATGATTTATCAACATCATTAGGCGATATGATTCCAAATGACTATTTCCTTTAGATTTGCCCTCTAATATCTTTGCACTGAATTGCCTAATTCGTTTATAATCTATTGTTTTAAAACCTGATTTGCTTTAGTTGTTGCTCTCTTTGTTTTCCTCGGTAATTCTTCCAGTCTTATTATCCTGTCCTGATTCTTGTTTTAAGGAAGCTGTCATTTTTCAAATAAGACACATAATAACCAGATGTGCGGAACATTCCAATAAACATAACAGATTTGTTAGAACAAGTATTGAATGAATATTTGGGGAAGGGAGGATCATTAGAGTAAGATCAAAGGGATTAGTTACTATGTCAGATTAAAAGGACGGAAGAGAGAAAACTTACTGGGATTTGATGAATTATCAAGAAAAGAGAAGAATATTGAACTATAGTAAACCAATCATGTGATTACCAATTAAATGATAAAGCCCTGTGTCGTTCGATTTCACTGGTAGCCCATCAGATTAGTTTGAGTAGTTAGTTTCGCAGCCTCTTTTCCCACAGATTTTCATAGGCGGATTTCATTGGAAAAATATTTGATCTACAAATTTCTCCAGCCATTTCCTTTGCATTATTCTGCGAAAGCGCTACATTTCCATTTCCCATAGTTTCATTGGATGACTCTTGCCACCGTCTGTAAGATATATTTATGCTTCAAGTACTCAAAGGAAGAAGTCAGGCAGATTTCCGGGATTCCTCCGCGTTGTCATCTTTGGTGGCGACGTTTCACCTATTATGCTGTAGGATTCCTCAGGCCAGGCTGAAGTGGAGAATGCTTCGAAGCGAAGCATTTTCCACTTCAGCCTGGCCTGTGGACGCGTACAGCATCATAGGCGAAACGTCGCCACCAAAGATGACAACGCGGACGAATCCCGGAAACCTGCCTGACTGCAAACATGAATGCTGCGAAAACCTTCGTCAGAAACTACTCATAGGAAGGCATAAATTCATCCCGATATTTTTAAAAATAGAGTGGAAAGCATTCTTGGAAGCAACTAAAAAACATAATTAGGAATCGGTGAGCTGTTTGATCTTCATAAATGCCGGAAGTGGTAGACCTGATTACTCACCTTACTTATTCGTTTGATTAGCCGCCCGGCAGGACATGAAGTGCAGGTGCTCATGATTCCTTGAACATTGAGTTTTGGAGGGAAATAATGCCAGGCTATAAATTATATCAGGGTTACCTTTTGACTTGCTACGCTCAAATTACCGAAAGCCGCTCCTCAGAAATTGATTGAAATCATGATGCCTCACTTAATAAATGCCATAATATTGGGGTAAAAAACGTGATTTTCTCCTGAAAAATGTATTTTTTCATACACTGGTTTGATGTATAATCAGTGGAAAGTTTTCGAAAACGGTAAAAACGAGTGGAATGAAACTAAATTTGGGATTTTATTGACGTGAAGAAATTAATGCTCTAGTTTACCACGTCTTCGTGATTATATCTCGGCGCTGCCAATTGCTCCTCTGCTTCTACCTTGCTTAATTTACTCCTTCATGAAAATTTTTTGCTGAAACGTAAAGCGAAATCCCTTCAGGTGCTTAAGAAGTATTTCAGTGAAGTTAAAATGCTCTGTTTTTTCCGCGTTGAGCGTTTTCTGGAACGACCTGTGAGGGCGTCGGCATAATCTTCCCCGATTTGCATTTTTATTAGAAAATATTTTTGTTCCGCCCATCCACTGAGAGAGGAAACGCGAACATTAAGATGGAGTGATAGAGATCTCCTGTGTTTGCGGGCATGATATTATCTTATAGTCTCATTTCCTCAAGATCTGCCTTCTATGGTATACGCCGGGCATAACAACTGAGTGTGATACGTCCAGCTAAAGAATAGCACCATTTTTGATGTGAATACTTTACACGGTCCGATTATTGTAATGAATAAAATGGTATGGAATGTTAGGCGAACAGGTGTCGCACTGCCGTGGAGTTCTGTAGGATCCATCTTCTTACTGACGCTGAATGCTAGTACCTCAGACCTTGAAGTTACTTCGTCTTTGACGTACGGCCGAATCCTACTTAACCACTTAGGCCATTAAGTAGAATTCTATTCTGATGCTCAATCTAACATTTGACACTATCTCAAAATGGATGCCAGTGCGTTTACTTTCTTTTATTTCATCTATCTTTACCCATGATCATCTCTGAAAAGTTTTATGAGACATTGTTTCCATAGCTAAATCATTATTGTTTGAATGTTACCATTAGTTGCAATTTGCAGCATTACTTTACAACAAATGTAAAATGGAGGTATCACCCCTTGTAAAACTGTGAGGAAGCCGGGGATGTTGAAGTATGTAGCACGTTTTTCAACATGTAGTCGCAACTTTGTTGTCCTTCTTTAAGTTGAACGCGAGTTCTAAGCACCTACAATGTTTCCACCGATTCCCCGTTTTAAGGAGGAAAACAGGACTATATGGCTATTCGTTTTAAAATTTCTTTATCCGAGGTATTCGAATGTAATGATAAGAGAATTAATTGTCGTTTTTTAATGTTCTTTTTACCACTGATAAAAAAATGAAAAACGACAAAAAATAAATGTTTTCTAATAATATTCGCAAATATTCCCAGAGGCAAATGAGAATAATTGATGTGCGTTATTTTACGTTCCACTCAGTTGTCCAACGATCTTTACCTCATTTCCAAGGATCTGTTCCCATTAAATCCCTTAAATAGCTTCACATCAAATCGGGAATGCTTGCCAGGCGCGTAAGACAACGAGGAAGCTTTTCTTGCTGATTCCTCAAAATAACCTTATTTCGCGCGTATAAATTTCATAGCGGCAGCGCTCCGTATTCGTTCGCAGTGAAACGAGTTTTGAAAGCTAGCCAATTTTTAGATCTGCTTGCTCGGTGGTCGCTATTTTCTCTGCGCCTCGCGTCTCTAGAAACCAGGGTGGGTGTTAGGTTTTTACATAACCATCTTCATCTCAACGCCCTTCGAAAACACTTCCAGCCATCTAGTCCGGTTCACGTTGTGCAGTAGAACGTAACGTAATTTTATTTCGGTCTGTATTATCATGTATCTTTAAACCAGCCATTGACAGTTCTTCTCTAGTTCTTTAAATAGACAAATGTGCTTATTTTCTTCCGTAAAGTCCCATGCACAATAAAATATTTCCGATTCTACACAGTGAAACTTAGTTTTAAAATGATTTTAAAAGAGTTATTCGCGAACCATCTTAAATTGAAGTTACTCCATGTTAATTTTTTTTACTTTACCATTTAGTTTCATATACCTACAAATTACTTTGCGAGCCACCGCAGGACATATGGGGCCTGAGATGGTAGGACTTCAGCCAATACAAAAGGGACGGGATAGGTACAGAATTGGAAGAGGGAAAGGACAAAATTAACTGCTATCATAGTGTCTCACACAATTATTGTTGTTGTCAATTGGTACATACATTGGAAGAAGCCATTTCCAAACCTAGTGGTTTGACGGCGTATCATTCTTATTTTGTTGCACCTGACATCTGGCAGATGTAGGGAGCTTTTTATTTTAAGTGTTGAAGTTAGCGCACTTCGGAACACATCAGCGCACTTTAGCGCACATGAACGACGACAATTGGAAAGATGTGCTTTGGTGAAACGTTCGGTAATATGCCGATAGGTAGCATTCTGAGGATGCACAACAGTCCGGGTCGAAAGCTTTGTGTATAGTTGTTGAATTATCTGAAAATAAGTATTCAAAACGTAAGCTTTTTGCCACATAGTAATTAAGAACTTGTACAATATCCATGTTTGACGCCTTTATGGAAAGCTGATACAATAACAACTATCGCGGATCGATTATCGACGTTGTTTTGTTGTTTAGTGCACATCAGCTCTGCTCCCGATTTGTTTTAAAGTGGGCATATCTAGTGATGGAAAAATGATTCTTCGAGCAATCGATTTTTAATCGAAATGAAAAGCTCGACTTTTCAACAAAAGTCGAAATTTGAAACGAAAGATCAATTAATCGAAAAAATCGACGGTTCTTTTTTGAAAAAAATACAGTTGGTACAAAAACATGTTTATTATTCATTCGAAAAACGCTCATAATACATATTTGAAAAGTATAAAAAATCCCTAAAAATGTACTTAGAATACATTCTTGAATTATTTGTAGTAAAAATTTACAAATTCACGCACATTAAAGATTGAGGATCACCGCTTGGAACCATTCGGCTTCACTAAAATTTTTAAGAAAAATCAACTGATTGAGATGCTTTCTTGATAATCTAGGGCGTGCCTTTCCAATCTTACCAGCCTTACAGAAAAGTCTTTCGCATTGGAACGGATGACGTTATCATACTCAGCACTCTGATCGCGAAACGGTACGAAATGGTCAAGATCGAAGTTGAAAAATCGAGTTTGGATCGAAACTCGTAGATCATGGCTCGATCTCGATTTCCTCGATCTTTGACTATTAAAACTCGATTTTCGATTTTAATCGAAATCGATTTTTCCATCACTAGGCATGGCTTGTAACGAATGAATGGGAAGTGGAGTATTGTGTAGCGAAGTGGTTTGCGCACCAGAACAAATGAAAAACTCTCATAGTGTATGGCTAAAAAATGTCTTCCATGTGTAATATCCTCTGAAACTCAAAAGATCTGAAATTTTAAACTCTGAAACTGTCTCCTCGTTGTTGAAGCATGTTTTTTTGTCCACCATTGTAGCTTCTGGTTTGTTAGCTTGAGAAATTACTTCCATATGAGTAAACAATATAACAACAATGCTTTAAAATATGAACGGAAGCCTTCTTCTACCTTCTATTCCCAAGGAGCGTTGTGGTCGATCATTATCTTACTCTCATGATCAACCCCAGCCGTCTCAAGAGTCTCTAGGAATGTATTAGTGTGGTGACTTTCGTATTGGATTCCCAACCTAAGGGTTAGAACATAACTTGAATGGTTTACGAGTCAACTATTTGAATTTTGCTGACGCGCTTAAGAGAGTAAAGTGTGTTCATTTTACACTTTTTCAGTAAACTCAACACCGATCGGTGTCGACGGTCACTTATATGAAATTCATTTTTTCATAAGGGACGATTCTTTGAAAAGGACACGAAAGCGTTGTGACCGGTCAAGGTTGGGTTAAATGAAACAGCGTGAAATATACACTGCTAATTCAGGTAACACTCGTAGTATCATCTATTTGAAGTGGAGCTTTTCAGAAATGCTTGCAGGGACCTTTAAATTAAATGCAATCCTTCAGAAAATGACAACATTAGTTATAAATCTTGGAAAATATCAATATTTGGTTTATTTGCAGTCTTATATTTGTTTAAGTGATAGCAATAATCTCATTTTTGATCAAGGTGGCTACATAAAACCAATTGGAATAAGTTGCAAAGATTTTATCAGTGCTACATGTGTAAGCCAAAGTATCGAGTCGTGGAGCTTATTGCCTCAGAAGCTGAAGTCAATACAATTGCTCGTGGCGCTAAGGGAGCTAAGCAAGCCGATTGCCTGAGTTCGACTTCCTGCAGTGGTTAAGACTATTCATTGAAATCCCCACCTGAATGCAGTGTGGAGAGCACCCCGTGAATGCTCCTCCATCCGACGGTTGATACGTTGTCTGCTGAACTGAGGTCCAACAGGCGACTTTTGTAGAACTGCAGGCTAATGCCGATGCCGGGGGTATCTCAACCCTACCTCTTTTCCCAAAAGTAATCCTTTTCTTACAGACCTTCTCACCAATACGTAATGGTGCCAATTATAGAAGTCATATAGCTCCTCCCCCAAATGATGAACAAATTATCTGACGTTTTAAGATGCGTTCTTATGTCGTATTCGTAGGTTTAATTTGAACCAGTCTTTATTCGCATCTGCCATAGTTGGGATTAACGATTTCAAAAATTAACGATTCAAATCAATCGTTAAAAATGTAGTTGAATATTTAACTTAACCGTTACTTTTTAGAAGAGTTAACTTTCAACTTTTAATGGTTAAAATCGTGCGTTGACTGACACAAAACTAACATCAGTTAATTTTTTTCGTTATATTTTGGCAAATGTCGACCTGCTCTAATTTGGGCGCAAAGCTTGCCCAACAGACAAAGGGGAAAATAAAATGGTATCTAAGAATGCAATAGAGCTGGGTAGTTGTGCAAGAGTTCAATTAATAGGCCCAGACGAATACATCCAAGCAAAAGAGAGGTTGAGTGGAAAGACCGTCAAAGTTTAGGAACACACCCCCAGGCGAGAAAACACGATACCACTCGAAGACTATGTCCGCAGGGTAGGTAGAACACTGGCATTCCATCATCAGCGCAATGAGAAAGGATGTTCAGTGATGCAGGGCTTCTTTTTTCAGACAAGAGTGGATGGATGCACGATAAAAATTTTGAAATGAGAATTTTATTACAGTTTAACGACTTTTTAAGTAAATGTGTTTGAAGTTCGTATTTATTTTATCCCAATTGTGAGAAATTGCTTTGAAAAGTTTCTTAAAAGTAACTGAAAAAGTAACTTTTAACGTAAAAGTTACTTCTTTTTAACATTAACTCTGATCAATTACTTTTTCAGAAAAATAACTTTAAACTTTAACTGGTTAATTTTTACGGAGATTAACTGTAACTTTAATCAGTTAATTTTTTTTGTCAACTTTCCCAACTATGGTATCTGCTTCCATCTGTCCCATTCTCTCTCGCCCACTGCATTGGCTGCGGCTCCCTGGCGACTGAACTCGATTCAAGGCCGAGCCAAACATTTCGCTTCCCACATTTCGCGTGCCCACGCTTTCCCCCTTCCTCCCCTTCCCTGGGGGTTCCTCTCCGTCTTTCCTCTGCCCGCCATCCGCATTCTCCATCTCCCCTCTCGCCCACGACTCCACGGCGCACGGGACTGCAAAAAAAAAGATTCCTCTAGTCTCTCTCTATTTCGGTAAATCCCTCAAATTTTCCCACGCCTGTGATTTTTTCCTTCCGAATTCATTCCAGTGTCACCCAGAGGAACATCATCACTTATTATTTATCACCACTCCGGAAGGGAAGACAATCAGATGATACGAGTGAATTTTATCATAATATGATCGGATTTTCTAAGGAATTGTTTCTTTGGTGAAAATAGTGGTGTAAAAGCATTCGCAATTTTTATCGCTGGTATTTTGGGTGAATCCAGATCATTCTCTTAGGAAACTTAATGAATGAAAATCCCAAATTCATTACGGAACACATGGGTTGAAAAACAATTAAACACAAAAATTACGAGATAGGAATGAATTACTTAATTGTATCATACCTGCTTCTACTTTCTCTATAACTGGGTTATCTCTCACAAATGGTTCACATTGATCTCTATAGGTTTGCCTTTATTTGTAAATCATTTACTAGTCGTGTTGTGAAATAATTTTCTAGAGATTTATTTGCTCAAGGAACGTTGTACTTTCGTCAACCATATCTGAAATCTTCACTAGTAAAAATTAAAATTCCATATATGCCCCAAAGTGAAAGTATTTTTGCACAATTATCTATGTTCAAGAAATTGTGCAAGAATGACTAGGTTAAAATAGTTGCTTGAGCTTTTTCAATAAACGTGTAAACATTTTTCCATTCCTGCTCTCATTTTGTTGTATACGAAACCAGTAATCACTTTCTAATTGACCCGAGTGCCCTCGTCTGAAATCATGTCCAGCGTAAACATTAAATTAGGATTTCCCGTTTACCTCTTTTTTATGGGAAAAAACGCATATTTACGAAATCATTAAGTCAAAGGCGACCGTAAGCCTCATACCTAAGCGTGGAATGGAAGTGTTTTGAAGTCATTGCGGTGAGCCGTTGAGAGATAGGTCTCTCTGTTGGTATTTTTTCCGCATGTTCCCCAATTTTATCGAGGTCAGTAACCTTCGTCATATGAGTCGCAGCTGCTCTGCGGAGAGATTTTGAGTGGCCTGCTAATTAGCCCTTGGAACGCCAGCGATGACATTTGAAAGGAAAACGTTTACCCCAAGCGAACTCAGTGGTGCAAAAGTCGACCCTTACGGCACCAAAAAGATCATATACAAGTCAAAAATCATCATATCTGAAGAAATTTATAGCACAGTTGAATTTATATACTGTTTGCCTCGTGTGATTTAAAAGGTTGCTTGTTAGCTTAGTGACTGAAAGGTTGTATATACTTAAAATATCAACGGTCATTCACAAAGGGAATATCACTAATGAAATATATGCCCACATGATTTTTTATCTATCACCAATTGATCATTATATACCTTATTCTATAACCGTGTCAGCATAAGTGTTCTAATTACGTAAAAAAACGTGAAAAACATTTGTTAACTGAAATAATGGAGGGGTGGAACAAGGAGATCGTCGAAAAACATGTCTATCCAAGCGAGGAGACAGGGAAAACCATCGTATTTTTTGGGGAAATTTTTCTTTCCCTAACATTCTCGCCCGTCATTTTATTTTCGGATACATTTCACCCCTCCTCCTGGTCCTTCAAAGCCCTTCCTCCCTCCCATCAACCCACCCACCCCCCTCCCACCTTCCTAACGGAGCCAAGGCGTTAATTATGGCCCAACCATCCTTTACCCCGATCCTATAAATACTTCGCCATCCCAACGCTATGACACGGGGGATGCTCCGAGTGCAAGCCTTTCGCGACGACACAATGGTCGAGACAATGCACGTTACTTCCTCGGATGTCTGAGCTCGTTCGAACCGTACGAATGGAGAGAAATGAGGGAAAGAAAAATATTCTGTCACCTTTTTTTACCGTTCAGGTTTTCATTGTTTTTGCGCGTTCGATTTCTTTCTCCCCCCACCCGCTAACTCAACTCTTTTCACTCCTTCAGCGCCGAAACGTCGAGGACAATGCGACGCTGAAAAGGAAATCAACTCTCCGATGCAAGCGATCCAATTCTTTATCTCTCTTCGCGCATCCATGCCTGTCACCTGTCATTTGTTTTCTTTCTTTTTTACTGACGTGTTTTTTCCTTCTTCTTTTCCTCGGTGAGTTCCTGAGTAAGAGGGATACGCCTCGTGGGTAGAAGGACTGACAGGTTTTCTAGGGGGGGGGGGATTTCTGTGGAAACGGGAGGCGAGAAATTCGGAGAAGGGGTCCATGGCTTAGCCCGGCTGAGTTGGGGCAAGGGAATAAGGGATTTGCCGTTTATTTTTTTTGTTATTTTCTCCCCGACACGACGGCATCTACCCGTCTTAACAATCAATTAGGTCTCGTCCCAACCCGCTCCGGGGACTCGTAACCCTTCTCCTGTTTCATAATGAGCAGCGCAAAACGCCATGGATCTCTTCCACCTCCATCGTACCCTTGTTTATCCTCCATCCGGGCCCCATCCCCCCCTCCTGTAACTCTCGCTCACCCACGCGCGTAATAAGGATCTCTGGGCGCTAATCCACGAGCGACTCGCGGGGATATACATACACGTAGCGCACGGGGACATCTTCCTGAATGGGGACATAATTACGATTTGCACGGTCGTTTTATTTCGTGAGTGCGTGTTCTGTTGTAATTTGAGGACCTCCCTCGCCGCGTCGAGCGAACGAGGCTGTCCGGTTTCCGCGCCTTCGTTAAACAAATAAGGAGAGTTGTGCTCTTGGCTGAAAAAATATGTATACATGCATCATACATACATAACAGGCACACATGACGCTGTTTTAATTTCGACAACTTGGTGTTTTTTTTGGTTCAAGTGAAAAGCTGCAAGATTCATTATAATTTTCGTCGCAGTATTTCAGGATATGCTTCATCACGCTAAATGGCGGTGTTATGTCCATGAAAGTGACGGGGGCGTTGGGATTTGTTTAGTAAATTTGGGTAAATCTGCTCTTTCAAGTGCCTGGGCGCTCTTCACCCCCTCGCGTGGAGCAAATTGATGAAAAATTGTGCTCGAAGCGGCGTCAAAGTTGTTTGTAACTTGTTGGTCGTTAAGTGACCAGCTGAGAGGAATGCGTTTCAGCTAGCTTGTTCTCATCAGCACAGCTTCGCTTCGAAGTAGTTCATAAATCTTAACTGTCTCTTATTTGTTGAAGCAGCCTTTCTTCAGTAAGTTAAAGATGAATATTTACGAGCGATGAAGTTCTCTAATGCCCAATGATGTATTTTTTCTGTTAAGCTGACGATAAGTTAAATGTTTTATGTGGTCGTTAAACTAGTTTCATCATTTATCTCCTCATTTTATGGATCAATAAATAAATGTGAAATCGGAGTATGAGTGAAAGATGGTTGGCGTGCAGAATATGAGAAACCAGTGGTGTTGAGATAGTTACTATACGTCGTTATTTTTGATACTGGAAATTTATATCATAACATAACTCGTTATTAGCACCAAATATTTTCCTTTTTAAAAATCTAAACCTTTCCGAATAAATGATGCAAAGCTCCGTGAATAGTCTGCACTTACCGGCTTTCATCTAAGTTATATTTTCAATATCAGCAAATTTACAATTATATTTATAACCAGACGATCTCTTCATTGAATGCGACTAAGTTTGGCCATGACTCCACAACTAACGAGGAGGCCTCAAACAGAACAAGGCGTCGGCTGCATTCCCTAGAGACATGATTTGTAGTTGTATTTTGGCATGAAGAGGCCGTCCATTCCGTACATAAAATAATACCTTTGCTAGACATAAACAACGAACACATTTCCATTCACGCTGCAGTAGTGTTTTTAGGTCATTTCCCCGCATTATCTCATGAATAATAGGCTTCCTTTGGATGCTTCCGCGTCAGGGAAATGCGGATGTTATGCGTGATGTGAAGGAATCCCGTGGCATTTCACGAGCGCGTCTGGACTGATGTGACAGTGCAGCGGTCTCATTCGAGAGGGCGTTATTCCATCCCTCGCCCGACATCACCAGAGATTCGCGTGCCTTTTGTTAGTCCGCGGGCCATCGATCCCTTATCGAATATTTTCTGTACACCACGTCGACGACGATTTCGGGTTGGAATAATGAAGCGCAAAATATGACGTTCATTGACAAAGGAAGATTCCGTCGTGCCTCACCACCTCCCTCGCCTCATTCCCTTCCTCTCTCCCCCCCTCTCGCCTCACCGTGCCTCTTTTCGCATTCCTTGGCTCCCCACAGCGTTCCCTAACCCATGGAAAACTCAAGTCTCTCCCAAAATCCCTACCTCCTCATCAAACCCCATCATTGTTTTCGGGATCAGATTCCATGTTATTAAATGGGCACAATGGGAAATTCATTACTTGGAAAGGAAGGCGGAAGACAGGTTGCGTCGCAAAAGTAGGAGGAGGGCTGAAAGGAGAGGACGTTGAGTTTGTTGAGCGGAGAGGGTGAGGGGAACACCCCCTACGCACCCTGTTTGTCTCCCTTTTTTGTGTTTGTGATGGGAAGGGTATTTATTTTCATTCTCTCCTTTCATCCCCTGCGCCGTCGTTGCAAATCCTCCTCTACCCTCTCCCCTTCTTAACAATGTCTCCATCCTCCCCATTCTTATGTCGAAAGTTATGTGATATCACGAAATATCGGATTTGACTCGATATTTACGCACATCGGCCATGGCTATGTGAAAGTCTAGGAGCTGCCGACAGGATGATCGTCTATCAGTATCAGTGGAATGAAGATAGTCTCCATAATGTCAAGAAGAAACTTTGACATGTCATACTGGGTGATGAAGTGCTACGTAGACATTTACTACTTATTGTTTTATGTTCACCCAACAAAAATACAAGACAAACAACGTTATATATAGTAGACAATAAATTAAAATGCAAATATAGAGAAGCTTTGAAACATCCGCTCAGAAGATAGTTTTCTTCAACTTTGTAAAGAAGTAGCTTCGTTGCAATATTTGTTGAAGGTTTGTCAAAATCTGTATTATGTTGAGTGGGCAAAGTATTTTTTAACAACATCACATAACTTTGATGCCCTTTATGACCTAACATTGGTGTTTGGAACTAAAAACTATTATATTAGAACCATTAACCTTTAATACACAGTAAATATTTATAATATTTTTGGGTGATAATTATTTAAAAAAAATCAATAAGTCCCATAGGTTTAAGCTTCGAAGATATGTACGCGACTCGACTAGTCGTTCATGATGATGTAGAGTCTTGGTCAACAATTCTCGTAGAAATGTAGGTGTTAACAGTATTACCTACCGATGTATAATAGTAATGTCACATTACCGCAGTATTGCCGTTGTCACAGGAGATGGATGATAAACCGAGATCTCATCACCGTTGGGTTTAAGCTGGATGGTTGGTAAGTGTGAAATTATTTTGGAAGCGAGTCTGGGTGGAGAGACACGCTACGTTGGCACTACTCTAGTAAGTCATCAGTCTTACACAAGTAAAGCATAAGGTTTAGGAATTAGGAGATGAGGATCGGAATAGTGAGGTGGGTTTTCGTGGATGAGTATCTCGGTCTATTTGTGTATGAACCGTGAATGATGATTGGGGAGAAATACACTTGAGATAATACAAACCATAGTAGTCCGTAAATCCGGTTAATCAGAACGAAATTTATGCCAAGATAGTAAACATTATTTGCAATAAGCTTATTTTTTTGGAAATTAATGAACACACTTAATACGAAACTGGGAGTACTTACAACTTTTAATTTTTATTTTAGTAAAAATGTGGCTTCCTTTTTGGCATAAAGCTGAAAACCTTCTTGATGACGCGATGTTTCGAAAATCTTTGAGTGTAGTGCTTCTCACCGCATAACCTATGAATTTCGGTTAGTACGAAAATCTCGCAATCTGAGCAGGCTTTGGTCCCAAGTAGTACGGATGACCGGGACTCAACTTTAGTTCTTACAACCGTATATTTGACCGTGAACCATTCGTTTCGTTACGGCCGATATTGCTCGATACACGCGATTATTATACACCTCCCGTCGATTCATCGGAGCAGTCTTAATGGTTTTCCGTGTCGATGTTTGAAGTGTTGCGTTGGTATCGCCCAGCCTCCTCCATTCATCGCCTTTCCGCATGTTCCAAGGGTGGCAAATCCTTCTCTTCGATTTCCCTTATCCCACCACCCACGCAGCCTCCCCGCCCAACGTCCCAGCGGCGCCTTCTTCCCGCTCGTTCACTCCCGCTCTCCGCCCCGTTCCGTTTCACTCTTGCCCACCCGGTGTCCCATTCCCTCCGCCCAAGACTTCATTTGCCTATCCCCCTTTAGTCACGCCTGCAATAGACTCCGGCAATGTTTGAGCCGTCAGCGCTGGTCCCACCCAATTCAAATCGAAAACTGCTGCTATTTATTAGGTTTTGACTTGGACGAAAGAGGCTGCTGTCGTTCAGTAAGCGAATTCATGCATGATTCAAAACTACTGGTTTTTATGTTTCATGCGAGAGTGAATACTCGCGAAATATTCATTAGCTTACTGTTTCCCTCCTTATTATCAAACTACTGCGTGATGGGGATTGTTTTCTCAATGATGCCTATTAAAAACGGTCGTAAGAAAATATGGTAATATATAACTGATTCCGTGCTAAGTTTAATAACGAATATATCGAATTACAAACTTTAAATCTGAATTTAATGAATCATATCAGTGCTAGCATTTTTAATTTGGCTGCATGAGAACTGGTTTTGGGAACGTTTTCACCATATAACAAGTCGACGTGGTGTATTGTGAGCCAATTGCTGTGAATACCCGGGCACAATATTAGGATCACATTCCCTGATAATTTTTTTCAAGTTCTTCTCTACATTGCTCGCATAATTTTTTTCCGGCTTATTAAATTCCCTATCTCTCTCTTAGTACTTGGTGCAATTTTTTAACCCTCAATGCTTTTTTGAATGCTATTTTTTGGTATAGTAGGAATAAATAATGGCACATCATAAGGAAGCAGTTATTGATTTTCATTTTGGTAAGCCAAAGGTGGTTATTAAGCGAAATGCTGCCACTAACAGCTGAACCCATTTTCTTAATCATTAACTTCTCTGAGCCATTTGTTCCCTTTACGGCCGCGCATTATCATTGCGCTTTCATTTTCTTATTTTTCCAATCATTCTTCAGTCTCTCACTGTTTCCTTCTCCGATGTCTTTTTCGTGCCAATTATTTTGGGGAGAAATAGATCAAAATTACCTTGTAAGCCACTTGTATTTTAAACTTTCAGATTTATGTACTCCGATTCATAATTATTTCCGTTTCCAATGGCGTCATTCAGGATGCTGTCGTGTTTTGCTTCTGCCATCTCATAAATTGACATTCAATTTCCTTTGGTTACATACTTATGAGAGAACTATGTTTAAGGAATAGGATAGTGTCCTTCTCTTAGCAGCTGATCTTCAATGTTATCCTTCTACTCTCAAGGCGCACAATATCTTAATTTACCTTCGGTGTTTTCAGCCGAGTGTGTGCTTTCAATTCCGGACTCCAGTAACACCCCAGTCGTGCTGTCATTCATTTATTTCATCCTCACGGAAACACTGGATGAAAATTTGCAATCCCTTCTGTTTGGCATTCCTTCGCTTGCAATTATTTCTCCTGTTTTTGCAGACCCAATTGCTTTCTCCTCTTGCACAAGTCATGTTTCCCAGATCCCTCTACTCTAATGCTCACATTTAAATCCCTACCCCTCGCGCTATTTTACCCTATCCCATTTCTCATTCCTTTTATCTGTTAATGGAATCTTGTTTACTTTTTTCTCCTCTCCAGCGGTCCTCTAATTCTCCCTCCACATATTTTTTTAAGCCTTACTTTCCTGCCATTGTCCTTCCATTTGGTAATAGGACCTTCCAGTGCTAATTTCATGATATTTTCACTCTTCCTCCTTCGGTACTTAAAATAACCCTTCTCGTCCTTGGCGTTGCCGGATACTTTAAATTACGGCAACGTTCTCGGAATCTCCCCTCGTGGAAGCGTTTACACGAATTTGAAATTTCTTGGCAAGAGGAACTGTGCGAGAGTTTTTAGACCATTGCTCAATTTTTTTAGTAGTAAGAGTTACCATATGAGAGAAGAGCGGGTTGGGTGTGCACATGACCTGCTTTGTTGCTATATCTGATAGAGGTCTAAAAACAACTAATTTTATCCATACATTGACTCTTCAATCTGTTGGTTAGCTCCCGTGACCAAGGATCGAATCGTTGAACCCGTTACGAGCCTGCTGAAAGAATTAAAAAAAATAAAAATTATGAAAAATTATATTTAAACTTATCTCCTCTTGGGTTTATGTTTTTTGTGTCTTTTGGTCACTCTCTTTGTTACCGGAAATGTATAGTTCCACTTGCAGATATAAATTAAAATTAAAGTCACTTCAAAATCCATATTTCGAGTTCTCAATTTGTAGTTAGTTTCTGAGACATATAATGATATAGAAGCGATCTTCCCGTCACCAATATGGGCAGGGAACAAGTTTCGTATGTATATCCAGCGTTTTTCAGATTCAATCATAGTGATTGCAGGTCACTTTTTTAATTTCTAACAACCGACAATTGTTTTGGCACATTGCAAGTATGTACCATTTTCAAGGTTCAACAAACATAATGCCAAGGCCATAGATGGTTGTTAGAAATTAAATAAGTGTGAAAACAATTGAACCTTTTTTACTCATCATGTTGAACGACGCCACCAAGTGGCGCCTGAGGCATTTTTTCTAATGTTTGCAGGTTAGGCGGGCAGTTTCCCGACTGATGACATGGTAACTAATTACTGGTGGTTGTTGACTTCGGATTGTTTCCATTTTCTCTTGAGTGAATGGCGTATCATAGAAAAATATATAATTAAACGTATTTTTCTTCCGTATATATATATATATATATATTACGGCCGTGTATGAAGCAGATATTTTATTTGCAGCCACTGTACATCATGCTAAGTATGAGAGTAAAGAGGAAACGGCCCCGTTGTATCATATTATGCTCCACTTCATTCGAGAACCGCAAACATGAAAGCACGTTGGCACTTTTTTCTGCCGGAGCTGTAACTTAGAAGCCGTTGAAATACTCCTGACTCCATTAGGGTGGAAAAGAATCCTTACGATGGTTACATTGCTTTGTGGGATTTCACCCCTTTTCTCTCGCCATTCCCTTGGACAAACACAGTTAAAGCGAGCCACAGATTTGAATATTGGGGTTTTTATTTTTTATACATTCTTAGAATCTGATCATCTCTTCAATTCGAGAAATAAAGGCGGAAATCCCGTAAAAATTTCCTCAAATTCGTTCATTTTTATTAATTTCTCTTTCGATGGTGCCCATCGAAGAAGGGTAATGGATGTCCGCGCGCACTTAAAAAAAACATAAGTTATTTTTTTCCGAAATTAAAGGGAATGAACTCGAGTCCTGCCAAGATATAATGTTTTCTCCCCGTTCACGGAAGCCCTTTTGCTATTGCTTTCCCACTACGCCGGAATCCCCACTGCTAATCCGGCAACATATTTCCCTTGCTTTCCTGCCTTGCTCTCCTCTGCAAGCCCCACCCTCCCGCCCTTCCAATCTTCCCCGTTCAACTCGCTCCCTATTCATGTCTCCAGTATTACTTCTTTCGGCTTTTACGTTATCTCCTCCCCCCGCCTTCTACCTCTCTCCCCCGTTCCGTCCCTCTCTCTTCTTTATCCCTTTCCATCTGTCTCGCATTTCCTACTCAATTTCTCCCATCCGGACCACATACTCCTCCTTCCACTCCTGCTTCAGATCCTCCCATCTTCTCCCTCATTCCCGTTTTTTCGCTCAATCCCTCCTTTGAACCCGTTATCTCCGTCTCTCGCGCGCGCACACATACAAGCTTTCGGCTCTGCGTCCCCCAGAAAAAAAAACCCACAACCATGGGTGGGGTATCTCTCTCCCTTATCCCATCCCTGTGAGGAACCAGCTTTTCTTTTATTTTTTTTCACTCGGAGTCCTCTCCTACTCTAACGCCCACGCCGACTGAGCGACCCATCGCGACTGCTCCGTATCGATTCTCTCTGTCTTTTGTGTGCTCCTCCTTCGGGGCGATCTCTGGGAGAACCCTACCCTCAGAGTCCGTTTTCTCCCTCCCGTGAATCTTCCTTCTCTTGTCAATGTTCGATCTCTTCACCACCGCCCGCATCCCGTCTCGGGGCTTGGGCCTTGGTCCGTTCGCGACTCCGCGAGGAGTCCTTGGACCCCTTCCCATGCAAAGACATGTCCCTCATCACCACTTTAGAGAATGTGCTCTTCCACCAAAAATAGCTATCTGTGCGACTGCCACCATGTTTTGCTACTACTCTATGGAGCGATCCGCATTTAGTTGACTGTTTGGGCATGGCACTAAAACAAGGTAGACACAAGGCATAAAACAAGGTAGGGCGTTCCCGTGACTAAAATGTGTTCGTTCTTCGCATGGCGCCATCCGGATTACACGAGCAGCAGATCAATCAAGAATTAGCATAGGAAAAATGGGTTAAACTCCGATAATTTAAGTCTTAGCAACAAGAGAATGAATTCAAGTACATATTTGCTTCCTTAAGTACTGGTATAAACATATTTGATCAGTTATAATAATAGTAAATGTGTAGTTTGAGAATGCAATCTTGTTAACGGTGGAAATAGCCTAATAAGAACTAAGATATTACAATTTTCCACAGATAAAGTTTTATTCGACCCGGGTTTCGATGCACTGCATCATCATCAGGTCTCGAAGTCTAGAGTGCATCGAAACCCAGGTCGAATTAAACTTTATCTGTGGAAAATTGTAATATCTTAGTTCTTATTATGTTCGTATTCCACAACATCTCGCCTGATTCCTCCCTTTTTGTGTGGAAATAGCCCTAGCAACAATTTATTTACAAATGAAAGTTGAAACCCTTACCATTTACAACATTAAACTTGTTTTGTCTCCAGCAAATCTGGTCCCGTATCAGCCGTGTAGATTCATCTGTGGTGTATATAAAAATATTCCCATCCCTCATATGTTTCCTCGCATGGCTGCTGTAGCCAAATACCACACAAGTTTCAAATACACAATTCGCTCCGTACCTATAGCGCTTGATATAATTCCAACTACATCACAGCTTTCGACCCAAAAGATGCCTTGTGTTAGTAGTACCATGAGTTAGGGCCTTACGGAGAACGCTGTTGCCAAAATGTTGCTCCAAATTCTCACCTCTAGGCCATTTGGAAACAATTTACAACTCTTGTTCTGCTCAACTCAACTAGCTTCACATTTAGTATACTTCATTGATTGCGTAAATATTTCTTCTGCTATTGGTAACATCGCACCTCTTTCCTTATGAAGACCTACACAAGAAAGGAATATCCAGAATAACTCACACTGTCAACTAAACATGGAACGCACTATATGCACTTGGATGTCTGGACTCCACCCAGCAACGTCTACGAGTTCCATGGGTGGTGATCTCCGCCGAAACTTGACCGTCGTGGCCCCTGAATTTTCCCGATCTTGAAACATTTTGAGTGTCTACGACGGATGGTTAATGGAATTAGCGGGTTTTCTGTGAGCTATGTATTTACTTGTCATCAGTAGTTACGTCCATTCTTTTCCATCTTGCTTCGCAGCTTAAGTCGAGATATTTCACAGCAATGCACAGTTTTATGGTATTTAAACGTGATTTTTTAATTAACTTTAAGTCATCTGCGTATAATCATTTTACTTTTGTAACCGAGTAATTGATAACAACATAATAAACAGTTTCGGAGGATTTTATGTCCCCTGATCCAGTTGTCTCTTCCCTCCTTGCTTGAAGTTTGTGGACGAAGTACACTCATTTTTTTATCTATGGGTCGTTTACGCCTAAAAGGTTTTCATACCATGACCAAGTAGTTGACAAGAACATAGCTGTCAGGTCTCAACGGAATATCTCTCATTAGATCTTCATCAGGAGTTTCCTGGGTATACCATCATTGATTGCAGGCATTGAAACATAATTACATACTTAAGGTGAAATATTTTTAGTTCGTTTCATGAAGTACATTTTTGGTATTAATGACTTGAAAATGGGCAAATGAGTTCTGAGAAAAGTGAATGAATCTTCTGTTTTAGATTGAAAGCTAGAAATTTAGGCAGGTCCCAACATTTTGAAAATCCATAATGGGGTCACGTATTTTCTGCTGAGTAATTTTCCAGATTTCCTCTGACACAAAGGGCGGATAGCAGTAGCAGATTTTTTCAGGATGAGAAATATGGCCTAAGTTATATTTTTATTACACTTCCTCTGTAGTAAATAAAACTAAATTCCGTACTTAGGTAAAAATGGACCTTTTAATGGTGATATATTAGGTTCGTTAGGTAATCCAGCTTCACATATACGGTTTCTGCATTTTAACAATACTTGTTTTTTTCCTCATAACATGTAATTCACCCCCGTCGTTTAATTATCATTATCATTATATTAGAGTTAATCAGCGTGCGGCTTTTCTATTTGATGACTCGCAAAACTTACCAGCTTTATAGTTTTTATTTAACAGTAATATTTATTAAATTCCAATTTTTAAATGAATTCATTGTTGGATGAATTTGAATATGTTCATTGCATGTAATTAGGGCAAAATTCATGGTTTTATTTTCTAATTTATGTGTATGATTTGTTTTATCAGCTTATTAAGTCAAAGCCGGTACGTGATTGTCGGTTAAATTTCTGGAACTCTTGGTTGTGTAGATATTTGAAGCGTGCTAGTTTTATTCGAGTATGTTGGGATTTGGTACATCTAAAGGCTCTATCAATCCTCAATTAGGTCAGCACTGAAATCAACTCTGATAACTGGGAACAAAATTCGGAAATTAAATTGAATTTAACGCCTTGGAGCATATGTTAAACGATTCTAATTTCAGTGAACATTGGCGCTGTCCGGGGATTTACAGAACTAGGAATATTAAATAAACTTGCTATTGTTATCTTTCTGACGAAGGTTTTCGTGGCGTTCAGGTTTGCAGTCAGGCAGGTTTCCGGGATTCGTCCGCGTTGTCATTTTGGTGGCGACGTTTCACCTACTATACTGTAGGCGTCCTCAGACCAGGCTGAAGTGGAGAATGGCCACGATGTCAAGAGGCCACACAACATGAATAGGGAAGATGGATACACCCTTTCCAACACTTGGAAACGTGTATTTCATGGCCCCAAATAGCACCCTTCCCACTTATCTCGTTTTGCTGATGTGAACTAGGGACCAATCAATTGAAGAAATGGCGGGAAGACACCCCCATTGTACAACATAAATACCGGCCCTTTTGAAGCATTCTCCACTTCACCCTGGCCTAAGGACGCCTATAGTATAGTAGGTGAAACGTCGCCACCAAAATGACAACGCGGACGAATCCCGGAAACCTGCCTGATTGCTATTGTTATGGTATATGTCTTGCATGTTATATTATTTACAAAACACTCATAACAATCTGCAATAATCTAGTTCTGCCAGCCTTAGGAGCACATTTTCTGGGATACGATTCCCAAAATTCCTACGAAGATTATTTTGGTAGATTTCAGCTCCACCACTGGTATTCTTTCAAAACACTGTAGACTCGCCTGCTAGCCTGCGATTGGCCTTAGGTTATACTAATAATCGAATGTAAAATAAGTAACGGACTTATTTCTGTTTCCAATACTGATACTCCGATTCGGATAGGATAGCATCCTTCACACGGCACGGCTCTTAAGCGTGCTGAATTCCGTTCGATTTTCAACACTGAAGTGAACGTGTTGTAAAAAGGACCGTAAGAAAATGTGTGCAACGCTCTGGACTAAACGTGTCGAACGCTGGTTTCCATCGCTTTTCCGTCCTAGGTCCTCCCAATCCTTCCTTAACGTTCCTAACCTCACGTCTCTATTTCATCATCTCCTTCCATTCCCGACCCAAAAATGCCCACTCCCTGTAATTCCCACCCTTTTCCACCCCTCCCATTTCAATTCTTGCGTCTACTGCCACCCACCACCCTCGCCATCCCTCCTCCCATGGTCCTCATGACCATTCCCCTTCCTTTCTTTCCATATCTCATCCCTCCAGGGATCGTACTTTGTTTGGAGTTGTCCCTTAATCCTCCTTCTTTCCTCCTCCCTTCTCACTCTATCCTACTCCCATCCCCCCTCCACCCCCGAATTCCCCCTCCTCAACACCCCACCCCCGCCCGCCTCGCAACTCGTTGGGGACGGGCCGCTCCGTCGCCACCCTTACGCTTTTCGTCCCCTCGCCGTCGTACCCTTTTTCCACTCCTTAAGGTGGATTCACATTGGGGCGTTTCACGCGTACTAAGCGAAGCATTTCGCGTGCAGCCAATCAGGTGCTTCGCCTCGCACGCCTATCTTCGCGTCGCCGAAGTTGAATTTAGCTCAACTTTCTACGCGAGCGATGCGCCTGACGCGTGAAACAAATGGCGGACACATTGAGTCATTTCGTATTTACTTTTAAGATTCACTGGGATATATTAGCATGCATACATGAATTGTCCATTTCTGTTAATCATTGCTACAATTCTTGACATACAATAGTTGTAATATTGGCACATTGAGAACTTTATGGGCTAATTTTCGTTCATAAACATCACAGGCGACAACGGCTCACCGTCGCAGTATTCATTATAATTTACGATTTCCCCGTTGATGCCCGCCAAAAATGTGAAGTTGGATCGGATACAAACTATTAATAATTGTTTTAGTGCAAATAAGAACCTCAATAAGTGAAAAATTAGCAAATGAGAAGCAAAAAACTCCTCAAGTTGGGGACAGACATAGGCCATAACCCGAGTTCCGTAGAAATTGGTATGTATTGGTAGCACTGTTAATGTCTTCGGCAGACTGGTTGGTAGTGCGCTCAACTACGTGTGAAAGGGTTCAGGGTGTCGCAGGTTCAATCCCAAGCCAGTCTAATTTTTTTTTAACCTTCAATATTTAAACTTTTCATTAAATTTAGCCACTACTACAGCGGTATATTTTAAAAGTAGTTGAAAATCTTTTGAAGGAAATTTTTGTACCTCAATTTTCGAACTAATTCCTAGTTAATCTTGGATGAGTAAAATTTGAAACATTCCTTTCCTCATAATTCGCTTTACGATTACGTTCATTCCGTCTCCTAATGGAACTCATTTTTTTTAGATAAAATGCAATTATGTTCCATCGAAAGTCACTGCAGTGAATGATTGCAGTAGTTGGAAAAGGACTATCTCATAAATGCAGCTTAACTACGCGTTTTGGAGAACTTGACTAAAACTATTATAAGCAGATATTTGAAGATGTTATTTCCGCTAAACGCTTTAAGGATTTGGGTGGTTATAAATTAATGATATTTATTATATAAAATAATGATAATATATCTCGCATCTAATTCTCAGGAAAATTATGAGAATGTGTCCTTCTAGTCTGCAATAAATTTTATCAACTTTGCGGGAACTATCGCAACCAATCTTAAATTGGCCTACATTCTGGTTGGTATAATGTCGCATAGCAGTTACTGCCCATGTACCTAGTGTTACGAAACCAATGGTAATCTGAATACTTGCGATACGTACAGAACGATAGCTTATACGTTAGTTAATTACATTCAATTGTCTTCGGCATGAGGTAAGAAAACATATGCAAAATTTTACAAAAACTGCGTCTACAGTCCTCTTTTTTCTACTCCTCGAAATCGTTCCTCCGCCAGATTAGATTTAATGATGGGTGTCGTGAACACTTTATAGAAGTATTTATTGAATGAATTTGAGCTAGATTCTTTTCAGTCAGCAGAAACATGCAGTGTGACTCGCGACATCCTTCGGATGTTATACAACTCAGTCACCAGTCTTACTTCTCTACACCATCTTATTTCTGCGGCCGGTCGGAGTAAGAGGAAGCGTGTGGACCGTGATGGAGGTGCGGATGTTGTTGCACGGGGAGGAAATGTAAAGGAGGAACGGGAAATATCGGAGAAATGGATTGGTGTTGTGTGAGTAAAAAAAGATGTTTGCATTCTTGCGGATCTGTCGGGGCCTGACGTTTGGGAAGGGGGGTATTATTTCGCGACGCTTTCACGCGCAACGCTCTCTGCCGGTCTTTCCCGGAAACGTCTGAATTTTCGCGCTACAAGGCGTAACTTCCATTTTGCAGCAAAACGCGAGAGAGAGAGAAAAAAAAAGAAATCGTTGGACTGACGTGAGTTCCGACTGCTAAAGGTGGGAATGCTGATCAAAGGGGCTTCCGATGAAAAATAAAAAAATAATGTACCGTGTAAAAGGGCCGAGGGAAGAGCAAGAGCTTGGCATTGAAGTGAGAGAAAGAGAGCATGAGGGGAGTTGCAACGGTCTCGTTGAGAGAGAAAGAGAGAGGAGCTGATATTTTTGTGTGAAAGTGCTGCCTCCTACCGGTGGTGGGTTTATACTTTTGATTACTGGAAAATAATGCTTCAAAAAAGTCGTGTAATGGACCCATATCCCTTTCCAACGCCTTCTCCTCTCAGATCTCCTGTGTTTTTTCCCTTTAATTTATTTTCGCTCGGCTTTTGTTGTCCATCGACCGTGGAGACTTACTATTCCTGTCATCGATCTCCGAAGGAGACCATTATTGCTAATGAGCTCTCGGTTCACTGCATGTCGTATTTTTTTTCGTGATCATGAGTATGGCCTTTCATGAAAAAGAAACACGCCAGCCGAGAATTTCTTGACTCATTAGTCAGGATAGCTAATCAAGGAGTAGAAAATTCTTAAAAGGCATAGATTAATATTTTACTTTCACTTGCTTAAAGGCTCTAATAGTGGCGTATAAATATCCAAAGACACGTCATTTAAGTACTCATAGTTATAGTCGCACTTTACTGTGCTTATCTCTGCAGTGATTTCAAATAGTACCTATTAATTTCACTGGGTAATGATTTGAAAATTTCAAGATCTAGCGGATAGTGTTGTAAATACTTCTCCGTTTCGATGTCCTTTCATCAATGGCTTGAACTTTTAACTTGATCCTGTGTACATTTTCAATTTAAAACACTCAGAGATTCATTTGAACCATTTTTAGTATGTTATATCCATTTCATGATCCTTTAAAGAGCGCTTTTAAAGCATTCTTCGGTGAAATAAACGAGCCATGTGGTTATGCATTTTCATGTACCATATTGAGATATTTTCGTGTGTTTGTACACATATCTGTTATTTTCGTTAGGAAATATCTCCTGAATTATTAAAACAGAATTTGGTGATTTGGAATTATCCATTGTTCTTGGACCCAGAATTACGAATTAACCAATCGTGATTAAATTTATAGCAATCGATTTTAGTCACCATAATTTACCTAATTATTTGATTCTCGCATTGGTGACTCGTTTGTTCGCCGATAACTTGAACACTTTGCTTTAAGTGGTTATTTAATGGATTCAGAGAATTATGAAGGAAAAGTCGGAATGTACCAATCAAATTGGAATATTTTGCCCTGAACTAATGAATATCATTGATGTTCTCAAAATTAGCTGGGAACGAATAACTGGAATCTCACAGAAATTCACTATGAAACTTATATCTTTGGAATACAACACAGAAATAAGGTTTAAATTCTCGTGGGGTACATTCAAAGGGAGAGTTACACGCTGAGAACGGAGCGCTGTCGTAGATGGCTTGGTACGGAGCAAAATTAACAGTGAGCAGTGGACGTGGGGAAGGGGGAAAGACGGATAGTGGGCGGATAGCAGCGGAGAGGGTCGAATTCTGTTCTTTGAGAAGCAAAAGAAAGGTGGGGCGTGGGCAAGGAAACGTTGGTACGGGACGGCAGCGTTCGAGAGATTGTCGGGTGGGAGATGCAAGTTGAGTGGGAACGGGGAATGAATTCGACTACGTTGCTTGCATGTGTGATTCCCTCGTCAAGTGTCGCGAGAGAGGCACGTGAGAGACGATCGGCATCCCACCCGAAACTCGTGTGGAACTGCGAGGAGAGGAAAAAAAACGAGCGAAGGTGAGACGGGCACACTGCAAGTGCATCCAGATCTCTCTCAAAACCTCGGAATTTCTCCCGCGCTGCGCGCGCTCACACTTAATGCGGAATGTAATTTTAGTCCTCCGCGAGCTTGGGAGGAGTGTCGTCCCCCGCCCAGACCCGGTGACAAAGAACAAGTCTGCGCAGACATTCCATTATTCTCATGCCTTTGCGAGAGACCTTCGAGCCAAGCCCGCGTCCCTTTTTTCAGATCCTTTCGGCTCGGAGGGCAGCGGAGGTCATAACGGCGAGTGCCTCCCGTGCCCGGCCCTTGCCCTCTCACCCCGATTTCAAGGAAAGGAAGAAAAAAATTCTCAAAAAACCTCCTCACGCCCTTCTTGCTCACACCACACAAGCTTTCCTACCCTACCGTCACATCCATTCAACGCCTTCGGAGCGCTTACCCTAAGCCCCTTCCCCTCTCCCAACGCTTTCGCACCCTCCCCCGCCCAGACCCTGACACCACTACCCAGCCAGCCTCGACCCTGGCCGCCCAAAAAAATAAAAATTCCGCGCCTTTCGCAATGGTTTCTTCAAAAAATCTGAAAGTCTGATCAGCGCTCTCTTCTTTTGTTGATTTTTTCCCGTTCGCTTCCAGAATTCATCTGTTTTATTATTTTTTCTTCTCCTGCCTCTCTTTCAGTCTTCTCTTCCCCCTCACCCTTCATCTCACCACTGCCATTCGTCTCAATTTCGTTTACAGAAGGACCGTTCTATCTTCTCACTCCTTCCTCCCTCTCTCTCTCCCCCATCCACATCTCCGCCCTCACATTCTCCCTCTCCTCCACTAAATTTTTGTTCCACATCCACAATTCCCTTTGAGTCTGCATCTCGTCTGGGTTTAATTTCTAGCGCAAGATAGGAGGTCCCGCATTTGTATTTTTTGCACGGCATTTGTGGGCATAGAGAAAGGGAAAGCATGGGAGGGATTAAAATTAAAGTGACCTGGTACTTTCCGAAGTGATGTTATTTAAAGTGGCAAGGTAGGGATAGTGGAACGGGACGCTCAGCGCATGCCGAATTGAGCTTAGACGGAATCAATATATTATATTCTCTCTTTCTAGAAGTACGAGTTTAACCAATTTGATCAACTGTAGTGTTTAATATAAATTCAGTTTTTAAGCCCAGTGCTCATCTATCATGCCATTGTGACTCGAGATGTTTCTCAGGAGAAAATTTATTCGTGTATCAATCAGTTTGCTGACAATATAGAAACATATTTTTTTTAGTTTGCGATAGAAGTGAAAGCTAATATTTCTAGAAGAAAATTAGGTCAAATGGCATGCGATCGATGCGGGTATAAATTAATTCTACCATTTCAATGTCATTTTCTAAATTTTCCCGTAATGTGTTGTCTTTGATGAGGGAATAAACCAGGCTACCACACAAGATATTATTAGCACACATGTAAAACATGCTTTTCTCAATGATTGTTACATTACAACGAATTAGACTCGTTTTTTTCAAGATTTTAATGCCTCATAATTTCTGTATAGTTTATATTTTATGACTAGAAAGTCTACTATAGCAGAAATATAACATGCATTTAAATAATTTTTCCAATGCCTACAATATTCTTTCCAGTTACTTTGCAAGGCAACGTCGCTCACCGCAAAGAGGAATAAGCTATGTTTAATTTTGAATATTGAATCTTGCTGTGTTAAATAGAATGGAAACATACCCTAATTCATACATAATGTATGAATATCAAGTCACTTTGAACGATTCAATAAAATGTATATACACCAATACGTAATTCGAATGAGAAGAAAAAAATTGAAGAGAAGCTGACTGACTTTTTTGATTTATTTATCGCCTCCACAAATGTCTCGATTGCTGGCTGTATCTTCTGAAGCGTGTTAAACAAGGAGCGACGTGTTACTTCTGGGATTAATTTTTATTTGCTTTCACGCTATTCATACTCGTATATTTATTCGCCAGAAATAACACACGTAAGAAAATCAGAATTACTCTCGTTTTTCGTGCATCAAATAATCTCGGGGAACCCTTTCAAATATTTAAATCCATCTTCTTTGTTTAGTTCGTCCGCGTTCACCCTTCTCCCTCCTCCCTGCCTTATTCCTCCGATACTCTCGGCACACTCGTCATTCTCCTTCATCCCAAACTCACTCCACTTGACTCCGAGACGTCGATATCTTTTTCACCGACCGCCCTCGCACTTTCTCATCTCTCTCCGTCCCTTCATCTCGGGAAAGAGTGGGACGGAAGGGAGTCCAAGGGTGAGAGGAGGACTGAGGTTCCATTACATATTCTCATTCCATTCCACTGGAGTCGTTTTTCATTTCCAACTCTATCCACTCTCGTTTCTCCGCACACCTCCTGCCATTCACCTCCTCCCTACTCCTTCCATGTAAAACCAACCACCCTTTCTTTACCTCTCTCTCTTCATATCTCTATTAACATCCACGGATTTTCCGTTTTTGTTCCGATTTTTTTGACCTCACTCTGCTTTCTTCCCGTTTTTCTCATCTCACGTGTCTTTTCCACCTCTTTTGCTCGTTTTGTTTTATGTGCTGGACCCTTCCGGAGTTCTTCCACGTCATCCTTGAACCTTATCCCCATGCATTTCTACTCTACCTAGCTCACCGCATACTCATCCTCTCCCTTTGAAAGATATGGCGAGATTCCGAATGTTTAATTGACTTGAAGACACGATATTCTCTTCCCATTGAAATCCCATGGAGCACTTTGAAAATAATATTTTTGATCTTGAAAATGCTTTATCATAATGGTTAGGCGGTAATCCAACGAAACTAAACATTATATTTGTTGACGTATTAACCGATCCATTCCATTTGGCATTTTAATGCCTGCAATATTCCTCTATGCTATTGTGCTGTATTGTTCCCATCAATTCACTTCTTTCATCTATGCGTAGAAACATACCTTCCATCTCACTTTCTTCCAAATTTTCACATTTCCTTTCCTCGAATTTGTTTTCTCTTTCTCACCAGTCATTACTTACTCGGGGGTGTTCGAATCCTTCTCTACTTCTTCCTTCCAACCCCTCTAATCTTCCCTCCCCTTTCCAACACCCCCCGGCCCGACATCCCATCCTCCATTTCAACCCCTCATCCTCTTACCGCACCCTCTCAACACCCGTCCACTCCCCCGACCAACGCCACCGCATCCTCCCCATAATACCGCTCCTCCTCCTCTCTCGGTGCGGCACCACGACGGTCATACTCTCCGATGAGAGATGGATCCATTGTCGAGGGTGGCAGGCAGGACTTTTCGCAAGAACACTCACTCCATTTCTTCTTATTCCTTTTTCGCAGTGGCAGTGGAAGCAATCGTTATTTTTAGAACCGTGTCTCTCGAGTTCTCTCTTTCTCTCCAGCGTGCTTGGATAAAAAAAAACCGAAGATAAAAAAGTGGGGAAAATGAATGCTTTCTTTCTTTCTCTCTCCGTTTTTTTATTCGTCGTGTCTTCTCTCGCGTTCCTATTTGACTGGACGTTTCGGTTGATACACAATATCTCCTCCGCGGAACGGGAAAGGGTGGTGCTCGGGAGTGTCTGGCTGTTTTCCTCCTCTTACACCTTCAGCATTCGCGTCCATGGGAGAGAGATACGGGAGGTGGGGGAAGGGAAATTGTGCTCCCGTATTGTTTTAAATGAAATTTCTTATCGTCGGGACGGGTAGGTTAAACTCTCCGCTTGTATGGACGTGATTCACGTTTGAAACTATGTTTTATTTTGCGTTTTTATCATCACGTTTCATTGGAGACGAAGAAATGTTCAGCCGTCATAAAGTTCTGCTGCCTTGTATTCCCTTCTGAAAGTTCTATTTTCCGGACCAGGGAAAACATTTTTTTCTCATCCAGCGTTTGGAATTTAAATGGCGCGAGTCACTAGCATTACTTGTGTTTTATAAGTAAATTATCCAGTTGATACTCAACTACTGCTGCTTCTAAACCAGTGAAGTGACGATATCGTGTACGCAATAGGACGCATTTATCCCTGGTATTTGTATGCTTTATTTTTGACCATTGCGCTGTCTGCTTATCGTCGATTTCGGTGGCTGAACACAATTTATCTTTCGATATTTTTATCTCCAGTGTCAGATTTTTTTACCGTTTACAACTTATCTTGTCCGTTCGATTAACATTGAATGACGCATCATGTGTTGAAAAAGAAATGGAATTTTTATCTCCGTTTTTAATATCATGGCTTGTTAATGACTCAGTACTCGGATGTGCAAACATTTGCCTCCCTTCATATCGAACGCGCTTTGTCGAGTAGACGGCGTATTATCATTAAAAGTATTTCTCTTACGCTCGATACAGGATACTCTTGACGTCTTGGTCAATTTCCTTGCAAAACAGATAAGGGTTTTAGTTATTTTTTTGTGATTCAACTCGAATATTCACATCTTTAGAAGAGTTTGAATGTAAATTAGTTATAAATAGTTACAAAATAAACAGATAAGGGTTTTAGCTATTTTTTGTGATTAAAATCGAATATTCACCTCTTTAGAAGAGTTTGAATGTAAATTAGTTAAGGCCAGTATTTAGCGTTGTGTTTCACCCAAATATTGCAATTATTCCCTCTACTCCTTTATAAACCTCCGCATTTTCTGTTTCACCTAATCTCATCCAAAGAAAAGATATTGTAATAATTCCACTTCACCGACTTACTTATGATAGGCAAATGAAGGACGATTGAAGGAATCAACAACCCTCCACTTCCGGAACATGTGTTGCTTTTTAAGACCTCCTAATTCAGCGACCGACAATTCCACTTACACCCTTTGATCCGGATTGATGTAGGGATAATTAAGAAGCGAAACTGGATCCCCTAGCCCAATTTTACTATAGTCTATTGGGATAAGCCCTTTGCGGCATTGTTTGCGGTTCAGCGTGCCTCGGGGGTTACGCGGAGGGAAGGGAGATTACTTAGTAGGTATCCTGTGACACGGACGAGAGTAGGAGCGCTATGCGAGTTCATTCATCATTACTAATTTCGCCTCCGACCTTCTCCTCTCCTCGCCCCCTTCCCGAGAGCTGCCACGGAAGTTGATGTAAAGCCTTTGAAAAACAAACAGGCGGATGCCTTCAAGCCACTCGTTCAGACTCCACCCTCGGGCCGTTCCCTTCCCGCCCCACGCTCCGTCTCACCCCCTTTCCCAGCATTCCCCTCTCCATCCTCCTCTTATACACTCTGCCCCCCCTTAAAAATCCATTGCCACTTGTATCGCGCAGATAGCTTAAGAAACATAGCGTAACTTTATCTAAGGCTACAATCGCCCATTTATACAAGACCAACGTATTAGTCTCACATTGTCATTTTTTAATTGCATGTTTACCAACTTTACTCATTGCCCTCTAGATATCCTTCCCTAGACCTCTTCTGTTTTATTTATTTGCTAATTTTATACTTCCATTTTCCTGAAAACGATCACAAGGGCGTTTTACAACAGGCATTTTAGTAAGCAACAACGGACAAATACGCACAAGCATCCTACCCATACGGGATTCGAACCCGTGACCTATTGGTTCGTATCCCTTGCGTTTCATTTCTTTTACATTTTAAAGGTTGGATTTTTTCTTAGACTTTACCCCGCTGCCAAAGATTATTATGCTGTGTTACTTTTTGTTTTAATTTAATTATTCTTATAGTTATTTCATCGTTGTTCTGGTATTCTATTATTTGTATTGCATCAACCAATTTAATTTGAATATTTCAATGCCTCTCGTTCTCAAGTATCTCATAATAGTTATCCATTTTAAGAGAACTACTTTGTACTTTTTCATAGTTTATTTACTTCTGCGACCATCTTCACATTCATAAGGCATCATCTGGCAGTTTCTGGAGTTTTAACCATTTTATGTAAGCAGACAGGAATTTTCCCACAAGTGGGGTGGGTCAGAGGTGGGGTGAGAGGGCGGAACATTATCTTACCCTTTCTGACCCCCTCTAGCCTACCCCACTTGTTATCAAATTCCCATCTGTATAGAGAGACTTGTTGAAGCTTCAAAATAGGCCGGAAGATGCCTTATCAACGTGAAACCGGTCGCAGAAATAAAAAAGTTCTTCAAAAGATAATACTTCTGCTATTGAAAAAGATATCACTCACTCCCACGAAGTCAATTTTATCTTATCCTTTATGAAGAAATTTTTATCTTATCTTTAATTTTCCATTTCACTTTTTCATCGCTGGTGGCATATATTTAGCCACTAAGGGGGATTCACCTCTGCCAACTTAAGATATCTATTTTCTATTTGATTGGCGTACATCAGGACGTAACTCAATAGATGGGCAAGAGCCATCCCCTACGTCATGTTCTCGGGGTGCGTTTCGAATGCTTTGACTCACCTTATCAAGGTCAAATGTGTTTATTTGCGTTCTTAAGTTATGCTCTCAATTATTCAGTATCACACGGGCTATACTCCTTTCTCCACGCACATTTATTTTCTCCCGTCCGCGATGGTGTCCCTGAGCTTCCCAACCCAAGTCTGAATCCACCATTCGTTCATTCTACCTCCTCATTTCTCCTGCGATCTCCATTAATCTCCCGTATCCTCTCCCGAATGACTATTTTGCAGCGTCTCATTCGAAGGCTTTCACTATTTGCGGTCCATAACCCCATCTATCCCTCTTTCTGCTCACACCCACTTTAACTCCGCCGAAAGTTCACCTACCCGCCCCAAGAGGTCCCTCAGTCTTCTCCGGTCATCATGTCTATCTGTTGGAACCTCGGTTTCTAGCGCTTTTATTGTGCTGTCCTCTTCGTCGCTTTTGCACATCACGCGTGCATTTGTCGGCTTTGAAATGTAAGTATAATTTATAGCAAAATATAGCATGTGTTACTGCGTCACATATTGCTCGGTGCTGTATTCCATGAAGTATATCGCAGAACATTGCAGATCGTGTGATATTTCATGCTGAATGCTAAGGAATTGAAGGCGTATAAAGGATATTGAATGCTTTGCATAATATTCATGGTGTTAGGAAAACAAAAATGAAATATAAAAGAATGAGAGATATACGTGCGGTGTTTCTTTTTTGTAGATTATGTATTATTCTCGGTCTCGCACAGTTGTTTTAGCTGTTTCCATATACGTCGGGGCTAGTAACTACTATGCCTAACCATTCGAAAGTTTATCTTCCTCATTTTGTCCCTTCCACATATGTATTATATTGGTGAAAAATATCTTCCCTGTCCAATTGAAACTTGTCCATGGTGCCTCAAGTTAATCGCTGAGCGGTCTTACTAACACTTAAAAAATGTTTTACTAGACCACGTGAAATAATGTACAGCTTATGTGCTGTATGAAATCTAGTAGTGATTTATCGCATACCTTACTGTGAAATATTGCATCGAATAAAGTGGTTCATATGTGTCTTGGGAAGTGAAAGTTACAGTATACAAGAGTTTTCCTCCCCCTTTATTGCATAGTGGCGAAACCTGGGTATGCCAGGAAAAGCATAAAATTAGGCTAAATACAGAAGGAATGGAGTATATTAGAAATGTTTGCACCAAAAGTAGGATGGACAGGGCTACGAATAAGTGAGTGGTGAAATAATGTGGATTGGATTATGAAAGTCGAGTAGCAAAACAGATTTATGATACAGGATTGAATGATTTGTGAGGACGGGGTAGAGCAAGAAAGTCATGAGTGAATGTTGTGGAAGATTCTCTTATGAGGAGGAATATTAGGAGTCTTTAAGATCAGGAGGGTGTGCATGAAGCAAGTTTTTAGGGTAACTGAAGTAAATGAGGTATGCTAGGATAGGGCAGTATGAAGGAAATATATAAAGATGGTCAGCTCTGAACGTTTATCTCAGAGAGTTAAACTTTTTTGACTTGGTGAAAAACTCAGTGTGGTGGTTGGTGGTTGACTTAATGCGAACACTTCAGCAAATAATTGTAACAACTTTTGGAAATCTCGTATTTAAATTTTTTTCTGCATTAAATTTCATACTGTTACATCTGTAGTGAATATTTAGTTACATATATTGTTTCTTTGTCCTAAAGGTGCCCGTGACAACAGGAAAATGCCTTAGGGGTCATATAAAGCTCTTGTAAACTATTTTTGCCATGTGATGATATAATTCTTGATCATGGGGAAAAAATATAATTATATATAAATATTAATATTATTACTTTGCTATTCTGGCAGGGAACGGAGTTATGAGTATGAATATCGCAGAAGATATTAACGTAATATTAAACAGCTCTACATCCTCCTGGTTCTCAAGCTCATCCTGTCTGCATCTCTTCAACTATTTTCTCTCTTCAAATGCCTAAGCACTCATTTAGAAGTAGAACCACCGGTGTGCATTTCGCTGAGTCTCACACGCACCAGTCAAAGCTTGAGCACAGCAGTAGCACGGCGAGGGCAAAGCTAAAAAAAATTGAGTTGCATCGCACTGCTGAGAGAGCAGTGGCAGTCATCGCGTTGCCACGCTGAAAAATGGCATTCCAGTGTCGCTTTGATGCGGACGAGGATAGAGCACTTCGCTTTGTCTTTCTCTGCTTTCGCGGTCGATGATGACTACTCCGGCGTGCTTGCAGTCACATTTATGCCTAGATGATTGTTCAGTCGCTCTCGGTGCAGTTGAACAACAAGCGAGCGACTCATATCAAGGTCGTCGAGTTGGAGCGGTGAATTGAAATCGAAGGTTTGATGCACTGTCGCTTGATTCATTCCGAGTGGATACAGTCGACGAAACGTTGAATGAATTGGCAGTATCGGTCAGCACTTAAGTGGTCGAGATATTTCCCTGAAATTTATCGCACTTGTATGCATTTAGATATCCTTTCAAAGTCGCCCAGATTGCGAAACCGTGACTCTTGCTAATTATTCTTATCGGTTATGTTTTTTCCTTGCAAATAGAATGGAGTCACCAGACTTATTCCGACGATAAAGAAATATTTTATGCATTTCTTTTTGCACTGCCGGCCTATATATTTTTATCTTGCCCTGTAATTAAGGCTGAGTGATTGATGAGACCGTTCTTTAGAATGGGACGTAGATTTAATTTTACTGTTTCTAATATTAATTTCTCACTTCCCGCGATGTTGACCTCCTTACCACAGCCACAGAACCGAAGATTTTCAGGAAGAAAAAAAGGACACGATTCAATTATCTCGTGCTTTCCTGCGGGCGCGGAAATAAAGTAATTTTCTCCTATTCTTTTGTTTTGCGCCGTACTTTTCCGGGGCGGAAGAAAGCTCTGTGTTGGGGTGACCAAAAAGAATAAAAAAAATTGAGGCGGGCACCGAGCATTATTCCGCCGCGCTAAGTCACGTGACGTCGTCTCTCGGAGCGCCATCTATCCCGCTCGCTGGATCTCTGTGCTCCTCCGCCTTCCCTGCCCACTCGAGGAATGAGTGGAGTGGAGGCTAGCAAAAAAACGAGGAATCAGGAATCCATCGCTGGGGATATATCAAGCACGCTTTGCGAGCAGCGCCTCTATTCTCTTCCTCGCATATCGATGCGAATTTGTTTTTCTCCATTTTTTCGCTGCGATTCATGACCAAATGAAGAGGGAACGCTCCAAATATTCTCCCCTTCATATTATTTTTCTCTCTCTCCACCGGAAAATTGCGTATTCATTGAGTGGTGTTGAGTATAATTCCCTCTCCCAAGTTCCTTTTTTTCCGCTCTCTTGTATCTTCCCTATCGCGAGGCGAAATAATTAATGGAAATATGATTAATGTAGTTTTTGATCTGCCGGATCTCTGCTAAGTACATCTTTGAGATTTCGTGTAAAACACGTTTGAAGTTGCCGCAAACTAATGAATGCCGTGCATCCACGAGGAAGTAACTTTTTAACGCTAGACTGATAGGAAGTTACTTCCGACAAACGGGCATGGCGATGAAGTTTCGATCACCACAAAAAATCTTGCAGTTTCAAGCGTACAATATGTTATGCTTCATGGTCTTTTCCAGAATTTTTTCCGTCCATTCCATCGCAAACCGTTTATTATTTTCTCTAGTTAAGAGAATAAGTAAACATGGCATTACCCAAAAGTTTGACGGATGATGACAGCTGTATGTTGGTGCACCACTTTCATTACCGGTAATTTATTTCATTTATTTTCCGAATGTAATTTTTTTAAAGAGCCTTTGGTGCGTGAGTTGATGAAATTATTCAAATTTAATTTCCGCTATAATTCTGTATTATTCGGAGTATTAAAATGAAACTTCAATACTCTATGCACAATATAAGTATTTATTTCAGAACTTATGATTTTGCTCTACAAAATGCTGAAGGAGAATTAATGAGTGGTAGAGTAGTAAAATACGCCCAACAACTGTATGATAAATCTGTTTGCAGTTTCCATTAACAAAATATATTATACACCTTAGTGAAGTAATGCCTCATTTCATAATATGCTGTCAGTATAAGTGAAATGTGAAAGTGTGAAAGTCACCGGTGAATAATGCCTTTCCGAGAATCGTGCGCAGTTGATGATTAGATGGTGATTCCGAGAATGTTGACCTCGGAAAGAAGCTCAAACTTTCTGTTTCTCCGTGGATAACGAGATTAATTGATCCAATAGAAAGGATCGAACCTTTGATCCCGTGAATTCGATCAATCTGGGGGGAGCGGCGGCGGCAATTGACCGGGAATTTGTTTTGCAGCTTGGACGGACGTGCACTTGATCTTTCTGCCCGGCCCGTATATGTTCCACCATCGCAATCGCCTTCAGTGTCCTTGTGGGCCTCCACATCCCGCAGCTGCGTGGCCTCTGCGGTCCGACCGATTCCTACTCACCCGTGCCCCGTTCCATATCGCTCTGTCCTGACCCTCAATTATAATTCAGATCACAATTTTGCCGAATGACCAATCAATCTTTTTCCCATTCCTGGCTCTCGAAACTTCTTGCCGTCTTGCGACTCTCGCGTCTCGTCCCGGATAAAATTTCGAGTGCCTGAGATGAGTATGTGTAAAAATAAATTATCTCGCTTGACTTAATCGTATGCGTACCAAAGAGTTGTGATACTGCATCATTTGAGAGTGAATATATAAAGTTCAGCTCCTCATTTCCGTTCCAATGTTGCGAAGAACTTGAGTATACTGTACCGCCTCGCTTACTAGCTGTGGTATAAGTTTAAAATTGATGTGAATGTGAAGCTCCTGTTTATACGGGCCAGATACCTCTCTTTGATTTGCTGATGCAAGGAAATAACCTTTAATATTGGTACTGCATATGTTTTCGGGAGATGCTTTCGTAAGTTAATTTATTTATCGATTCTTTGCGAGGATTTCTAAAACGCTTCTCATGCTTCGGCAAGTTTTTCTAAATAAAGTCAAAATTTATGTATAATTTTTACTTTTTAGTTAAAGTATCGTGAATGACTCCATATCAATAATCGTAAGCGAATGAGGTTAACCAGCCTCGTTAAAAATATCTGAAAATGTATTTTCGAGTGTGATGAGCAATAGAGCACATTTTTTCTCTTAGGTTTAAGACTATTTTATCAAAAAGAAAATATTGTGATAAGGATATATGACGCCTTTATATACATTTGTTAATTTCTAATTGATTTAATTATGGTCCAAGCTCTTATTAAGTAGTTTTTAAAATTATTTTTCTCTTATTTTAAGTTTTTCTACTTTATTCCTCCAGAAGATAGTGAAACAAATGTCACATCTATGCTCAGCGCATGTCGCTCCTTCTCGAAACTGGATTTCACCGAGGGAGTAGAAATGGGTGGAATGCATCCATTTAATTCCTATTTGTCGTCTGCGTTCGTTTTTGACTCGTCCCCACTCCACTTCGTCCTTGTATCTTTCACATTCCCTTCCCCTACACGTTCCAAGTCCCGTTATCGCGTGACGTCGCTCCCATCTGAGATACCGCACAGCTACGGTCTAACAATAAGTCCTTCATAACCTTCCTGACCATCCTCAAATTTAACGCCAAAGGTTCTTTCATTGGCGTGATGAAGAGTTGAGGGAATGTTGGGTGAGTGAAGCCTGTGTAATGTCGCGGGATGCGGTCTGCGTGGAAGGGAACTGCTGGAAATGTCCCCATGGGTGCAAAAGAAAAGTTGTCCCCATGGTGACAATTGAGGTCCCCACTCCCTGTCCCCATGGGGACAAGGGGATCAGATAGGTAGAACAAATTAGAATAATAGAAGATTACAAGAAAAATAATTGGTGTGCTTAAGACCACACGGGAGAAGTGTAAACTTATATGGCGATATTCTGATAAATATAATATATTTAAAAAACTTCACCACTAGGAATCGATCGACATTTCCAGCAGAATGTGTGGTCTGGGAATGGAGCATGGCCAGTGTGGTATCGGTTTGCGGTGCAAACAGACGATCTCCTTAAACAGCGTTCACACTTCCATCTACACCTACAAAGCACACACCTCCAGAGTGTGTGGCACGAGGTGATTTCACTCCAGGCGTGCAGTACTCGACCCAGTTCAAGGTCGGTCCGCGCACGCTCCTCCGGTCGCTAGGCGCAGACCAAAAATCAGTCAGGAAAACAATGCACGCCCCAACCAGAAACTAGGATAGTGCTAAGTTGGTGAACATGCTAACATGCAGTACACAGGTTAATATAGTACTACTGATTAGTATTACTAAAACTATTAATCCATGCATACTACAAGATACTAATACCTTTGCAGGGAACACAATCATCCGGGATATTTGAATCATGTATCGTATGTATCAACGTAGGCAGTTGACTAGCCACCACACTACTTTATATGTTACCATCCTTAACACCATTCTGCTCTCTCCAGAATTTGATACGAAGTAGTGAAGATCAAGCCGCTTCTTTCGAAGGATGAGGATCCCATATTTCTAGAATGTTTTCCAACTTTGAACTTTATAAAAGCAAGTAAAAACAGATTTCTCTACGAATTGGTCAGTACATTCTTTACTTTTCCTCTTATATATGTCCAAAGTGTTCGTCAATTTCTTGCATTTTACTGCAAAGTTCTAGAGAAGGCATATGTGCAACCTTCTTTGTTGAGTGAATTACCCGTTTTGGTCAATGGGTCAGATTGTGTAATACCGTGTATGAATGATAATGTCTATGAAAATTTGGAAACAGCCCGCGGGACACTTGAAAATATCAAGCAGGTTAGATCCGACCCGCGAGGCGCAGGTAGCTCATGCCTGCCCTAGCGCATAGCCTAGGAGAAGAGTATTGGTAAGGATGTACCCAGAGCGTAGAGAAGATACAAAACATACAAGATTGATGGAAACTCTTATATAATAAGTGTCATGGAAACATGGTGTTTGAGAAAAGAGGTTTGTATTGACCAAAGTAGATGAGAGAATGGATAGCGAAGAAGACGAAAAAGAAGTAGGAAGGTATGTTTGCAGCGGAAGGGATATTAGCGGCGAAAATTTGGAGAAGGTAGTATAAGTGAAAGGACGTGGTGAGAGATGAGGGCATGTTGAAGAGCGTGATTTAGAGGAGAAAAAACTTAAGCCTTTAATAGGTAATGGAATGATCGGGTGTTAGACGAAATATGGGTTGGCAGAGAAAAGGAAGGACTTAGGCGGGCACTTCAAGGCGAGAAAATTGAGTTATTTGTGCGAAAATTTGGGTGAATGACGCCGTAAAGGGAAGTTAACATCTAGATGGCCTAAAATTTTACCAATTAGCAAGTAAAACAATTAGTGAATTGTGGTTAGTACTTATATTTATGAGCGTAAAAAGTGCCAATATTTGGTTCAAACGTGCACAGCATTCTCGCCCTCGGTAGTACGTAGGATGGTCTATAGATGAAGAGTGTGAGTGTGAGAAGATTGGTGGGAGATGCGGTCCCAAACTCCTTCCTTATTCAAATCTTCTTCCTCTCCACCACAATACCCATCTTTTTTTTAACACGCGATAATACTTTTATTCGTGGTGCACCCTCTTCATTCCTTTTCCCCCGCCCT
Source organism: Pyrrhosoma nymphula (assembly GCA_963573305.1). NCBI lineage: Eukaryota > Metazoa > Arthropoda > Insecta > Odonata > Coenagrionidae > Pyrrhosoma > Pyrrhosoma nymphula. Next base: position 127,283,227 of record OY754334.1, on the reverse strand, counting down.
ACGGATCTTCTCCACTTCCCTTCCGGCTTGAGTCAGGAGCCCTTTCGCCTCTCCGCATATTCCGTCCTTCATTAAGGTCCCCTTGCCCTTGCAGGAAGGGATACGGTGACTCGAGCCGCCGACTGCCTCGTCCTTATGGTTGCATCGTGAGGATGTGAGAGGATACACTCCTTTGCTCCCCTTATCTCATGCGGTGCCATCCACGTTTTAACTTTACCCGCTTCTGCTCGGAGTAAAAACTCTGGTCAGCCTTTCTGATCGGTAAATATTTTATTTCCTTTCTGCTAGAACACTTCCCACCAAAATTGTATGATATAATATTAGTTCGTTCATCGAGCGTGTAGGAATTCTTCATTCGGAGAGGATTCCTTATAATGATCACTATTTTATTCTCGGGAATGGAGTAAATGAAGAAGCAAATGATTCGTGTATCGATATTAACCCTGTTACCTCAGGGTACGCGCTATTTGCGAAAATCAAGGTATTATTTCATGAAAAAGGCATTTTCCTAGTTTCTCCAACATATCACTGTTTAATATAATAGTTGTTTCAATATTTGCATATTGATCATCAGTACCTTGTGGTGAAGCGAAATTATGAATTTATAATCTTCAATACTTAAAATAATTTGCGATTTTGGGGGTAGGTATACATAACAATCAATAACTCAATCAAGAGGTGAAAGTTTGAGCTCAATGTCGGAGAGCTTTTTCGTCCTAAGCAGGATTAAGAAGTCTGGTTTCCAATTATATTTCCAAGTTTTTTGCTCTCCTGTGTACCTAATCTGGTCCAACCACAGTTCTATAATTTATATAAGCATACCTGCGTATGAACGTAAGCTCCCGGTATGCTATTTGAGCAATCAAATCCTATATTACTACCTTTTAGTCTAATTTTATCACCGTATGTTCTATAATTACTTATAAAATTAATCATTAATTTATTTAACTTATAATTCGATTTTTTGTCGTGATTCGGTAAATTTCCCTGAGGCAAATGGCGATGAATTTCATGGCCCCTTAATTTTCATGTCTTTAATAATATCTGTTATGGTTAACATTTAGTGAATCAATTTGAAAATATGTTCACTTAAAGCACGTGGGCTTCTTGATTAAATTTGGTATTTTCCTCAATACAGTCATCGAAAATATCTTATGCCAACTTATTTTATTTCAGGTAAGGGGACTCAGCCCAGAGCTTTGTAAACTTTGAAACTGCTGATTGGAAGTGAGTCAATGTTTTCTAGTCATTTTGGTGTTTAATTATATTCAATTAAATGCTCTTTAGATGTTAGCATTTTGTGCTGTGGAATTCACGTATTTATGTCTCACTGTTTCCATGGATTTGCATGCCTTTTGATTCTATTGCCCTAGCTACGTTGATCTCAGTTTTTCAGCTTTTAATATCAGTATAGGGTTATCAAGCCGTAGTGTATAATGTTCCAATGCCGTTCCTTTAAGCATCAAAAAGTTTCATTCATTCCATGTGGGAAAATTGCTTTTAAAGCAGATCAAAATAATGGTAAAATTTTCCATTTTACTCTCATGATAATGAGTATTCGCCGAATTCACTTCATAAAGGAAGCATTAGGAGTCGTGTACTCCAGCTCAGTGTATTTAAACGAGGAAATAATACGCTGGAAAAGGTTTTTATTTTTCGCTAGGAAACTTTTATAAATACTTTCATTTACCTATCTATCTCCTTATACTCCTCCTATATTCCTTTACTCCTTATTCATCGCTCCCCCTTTTTTTCCTTTATCTCTCCATATTTCCTCTCTAGTTTCATTTTATGCATACATATTTTCCCTCCTACCCTCCGTCGATTCTCCTTCTAGTATTCATCGCGGAGAGCATAAAGCAAGCAGCCCGTATTTTATCTTCTCTTTGCCCTCATGATTCATTCTTTCAAATTATTCCTTTTAGTATTCCCTGCCACCAGTCACCATCTTCATTCACGTATAATTATCCTTCTTTCATCATTTTCCACTTTCGTATTCTGTCTAATATTCCCTCTCTTGTTCCTTCATCCCCTTCCTTTATCCGCCTCTCTTCACATCCCATTATTCTCCAAGTATGCAATCTTCTCGCTCTCCTTCCCCTTCCATGGAGAAAGTTAAGCACTGCACGGAGTCCTCCTAAGTTTCCGAGTGGGAAGACGCTTTGGCGTCTGGAGACTTCCTGAGGGGGTCGGCGGGGGAATGCCGAGAGATGGGAGGAACCACCCTCGCGAGACTTAATTTTTTCTCCGCAGGAGCACGCGGAGGAATTTAGCGAGGAGCTAGGGCGCGGGCTTCCGTCTTCTCGATTTCTAAATCACTGGTACAGTTGTCAACTCATAGATCTTTCTCTCCACTCCGGGAAGTTCTTTCCCTCTACGGACATGAATTTTTTCTTCGCAATTTTTCCAAATGTCTTGGGACTATTTTTTTTACTTGACAGAGTCTGCTGTGATACAGTCTCTTGTTTAGAGGTTCTATTCCAGATGTGATGGCTGGCCTCGAGATTGTGTATTATAGCTTACTTTCCTTAATTAAAAACTCATAATCCCCGTCCTTTAGCTGAGTGGGATTCTTGAAGCTGAAAAGTTATCCCTTGAGAAGAAGTATTTGATGTTGAACTGCATAGAAAGATTTCCACTCTACAACTAAATATCTCCTTATACTCCTCCTATCTGTGTATTAAGAGAGAGAGGACAATTTTTATTTTTGTTCCCAGCTAGAAAAAAAATTAAAATGTTTTTCATACCATCGAGTTTTACTTGGAATGCAAAGATTAAAAATCCCTTGAGGAGTACCTTAGAGATACCTGTATGCTTAACGTTATGGAAAGTGCACTTCTGGAATTTAGGTGAAGGCGTTATGAAAGCAAACTTTTATCTTAATCGATTCAGATGGATGCGTTTGCCTTGAAATGCGGACGAAATTTTCATTGGAGCGAAATTTCGGGTAAAGCAGTAGATATGTGAGTATATTCTTATGCGTGTTTTAAGGGTTTCATCCACCTTCGGCATTAATTTTGTCTCTTCATTTTAAGGCACATACATCAATCCGATCGTATAACTCCGTAAATAAGCCACGGGAAAAAATAAAAGAGGAATTCATTCCGTTTAATTTTATTTCCATGCGATCCGCCGAACCCCCTGCCAGAAAATCCCTACCATTGCCAGTCACATCCCTCTTCCTTTACTATCTTTGTTTCTCTTCATTCCATCTACCCTTTCTCCTATTCCCTCCTCGTTCTTGCCAATACCCTCTACTTAGCTTGCCTTATCCTCCAAAGCGATCGATTTAGATGTAGCTTGACTTGAGCTGAAATCTTTGCTTCATCACTGGCTTTCCACCCCGAAGAACTGGAATGTAAATCACTACGGTGGCGGAGATTTTTCCGAGGAATCTCGATCCCTGACTGGGTACTTCGCGAAGAGCGCCTTAAGTGTAGTACTCCGCTCGTCGGATGGGAAGTTTAATCGTTGTCGCCTTGGTGTATTTGATCTACTAAGGCCGCATCTCGTATTCACCGCTAGCATTTGGGACCCTTCCCAGAAAAATAAAGTAGGCAGGATAAGTAAAATAATAAGGAAAGCTATAAGCTTCGTTGGAAGCTGCTGTGAGGTAACATAGAATGTAATGCAGCTGATTGGGAGGACTAGGTAAGGAACGGGTCGCGACTCAAGAGATTACAAGCTAGAATAAAATTTATTGAAAATTTAACTCCAGGCAAGTTTTAGGATGACGCGGAGGGTATTATTTCAACCCCTCTCTAAACAGAAGCAACGAAAGTAAAGGTATACTGCCGAACTGATGGATGCAATAATTCCCTATTCCTGCACGCGTCTATTGACTGCAACAAAAGCTTATAGAGGCAACAGCACCGACCGTTAACATTCAAATAACTTTTATTGTTTCCCCATTGCAATTTCTTTTTTCCTATTCCCCACCCTTGTGATGACCGATGGCCTATCTCTCCCTACCACACGCCTTCGTAGAGGGTTGCAGGGTAGTATTTATGCGTAGATGGATGTAGAAGAGTAGACTAATGCCGACGCAGGGTTTCTCATCCCTCTCCCGTCAAACCCAAAGCATTCCCTCCCTCACCACCCTACCCGCCTTCACATAATGGAGTCGACGACTTTAGTCGTTAGTCGCCCCCCCAGAACAGCCAACCACCCAAGTACTCCCCCGAAAGTTGCTGCTGGCAGAGACCGCAGTTGTCGTCCTCTCGGCACCCGCACCTTCCACACCGCAACTCCTGCAAAGAAACAAAAGGGACGGAGGAGAATGAGAGGAAGAAAAAGGAAAAAGATCACCAAAAGAGAGAGATAGTGAAATGGGAATGAGGGCATAATGAAAGGAAAAAGCGCGGAACTCGGCAAAGAAAAGAGATTTTTTCGGCAGTTGGCTAAACAAAAATCCGCGCTCAGTTAGCGGTTGACAGCGGCCGAGATGAGCGCAAGAGAAGGGTTGAGGGGGTGGGTGGGAAGGAGAGGTTTTCGACTGCGGAGTTTTCTCCTCCCGCTTTTTATTTTTGTTGTCGTTTTTCTTTATTTCCTTTCGCCCTTAGGTGGTGACGGGGGGTGCAGTCGGTTTGTTTCCAGGAATGCGGAGGGCGGGTTGGCTGAGCGCGTAGGTTTTCGGGCGTGGGTGGGAGGGGTGTACATGGATGGTTGGAACCCGCCCTGATTCCATTGTGTTTTCCCTTTCCCTTCGTAAACTCCGTCACCCCCTGCCAACCGATCTCCCGCCCACTTTCCTCCGCCCCCGCGACTCCATTCTTCTTCCTGCCGACCCCGGATCGATCCCAGGGAGAGCCTTCACAAGTCTCTCGAACCTCCCCTTCCACTCCCACGGGGTATCTTTCTCCTCGTGCATAAAGAACGGTCGGGTCCCACGGTCGTACCGTTTTCGCCTGCCGCAGTAAAGCTCGCGTTATCTCAATTCGCTTAGTTTTTCATTCGCCCCTCCCTTATAATCTATTAAATCCCAACTCCATTAGCTCTCCTTTCCTCCAGTTCTTTGGCGCGATGGGGAAAAGTGTGCGTTTTCTTGCCCTCTCAGCTGTGCCCTATACAAATGTCTCTTATTCCCAATTTAGGGATTTCTATTGCTAACATTTCGCATTTTCCTCCAGGAAGACTGGAATCAGCATGTAGTATCAGTGATTGTTATAATACTAGCAATGATTGAGCGATGAGCGAGCATTGGAATTTTTGCTCTCATTCCGGGATCTACATAAAATTTTACTACTTTGTATTTCTATTGCCAATATTTGGTCGACTCGTTTATTTTATTCGATAAATATATTTTTCGGCTCGATAAAATTAACTCTGTTTCACATAATTTTACCTACTTTTGCGTGGTAGCCAAGCAAAGTAGCCTCGGGAGTATTAACAATTATTTTGTAGTCAGACACATTTTTGCCCATTTTTTTCTCTTCACACCCACGTTGCAGCTACTGTCGCAACATACACGTTTGAAACAATTTTAGGACGAAATTTGGTAAACGTGCGCACGTGCCTTTGAATCATGTTCCTAACTATTTCTTTAATTAAATGATATGCAAAGAAACAGTTATGAGGACGAAATTTCGTGATGCACAGTGCTTACACCTTTTGCCCCCAATTTTCTATGAGCTATATAGCACAAAGAATTATTGCAAGGCTTCGTTCGTTGAGACGAAAATGTGTAATTCTCACATTTTCTCTCGAAAAGATTTTGATTGATTTTCAGCATCACTTAATTGCCTAAAAAATCTCCTTACATGATTTTTCCTATAACGGATAATTGTTCCTCCTCCTAGAATCCATTTCGTTGAGAAAAAGGACGAAATATTAAGAGGTAAAGAGAAAAAAGGGTCCTCAGACGTTAAGTCGGTGGACTATCGAAGCAGCGTAGGAATGCAATGAGCCACAGGTAATTAAAGGATAGGAAATTTTGCTACTAGGAACCTGAGGAAAAGTTGGTTTCACGGCATTTCTTTGAGGATTCGAATTTGACTTAAACTCTTCACGTACAACTCGCAAGGGGACAGAGTGCTGGAAATATTGTCTTCTATATGTAGAACTGAAACTTCCGACACTATTGTCACTGTGGTTGAACCAAAAGAATTCAACCCGTAATGGCTCCAGACAAAAATAGACACTAACGAACGCATGCAGGCATCTATTAATCTATCATTCGTTCGCTTCTTCTCAATTTTTTTTGTCTCCAGCTATCGTGTTCCTTCCCATAGCCCTCCTCCTCGCAACTCAGGCTTTCAAATATTTGATGCTAAGAGTCGCACTGCGATATTAAACTATGTGCTCTGAATTTCAATATTTTGACGCTGGAATTTAAATGGTACGAATCGTATTTGTAATCACAATAGCAATGGATAATACTCGTTGCATTCGAGACATCGTACAGCAGAATTTATTTCGTGGCATCGCATCGTATTTAATCTAGTGATATTTCATCGTTTTGAATTGACATGTGATATGACATGTCATAGGGTAGAATATTGCTTGGGAAACGTATTCCTTATTATGTTTCAATCGATTAAACAAATTGCTAAGGTATTGAATAGTGCACGGTGCTAAAAAAAACAAGCAACATTTATCTACCATTGGATAGAGCGTGAAAATCTGAGAAAAAGTTTCCCAAGAAGTTTTTATGAGGTCGCGATATTTTTCCGCAATTGAGCTTTAAAAATTGGGAGGAATAAAAAAATCAGTAATTTACTGTAGAAGCAATATGACATTCACAACGAAAGTACCAAATTGACGCCGAATTTTCTGACACCCTGAATAACACGCCATATCTTGAAGATTCCCTTGTCATATTTCCTTCAGACTAAACGACGTATTGCGATGTTTCTTGTAGCCTGAATATCCTTGCGCGATACCTGGAACCACAGCTGAGCCGTATTCTTTTGTTCCTCTTTCGCCTTTCATTCCTCCCCTTCCCCCCCGTCACGCCCACCGGATCTTCACCCCCCCAGCCTCTTCCCACCTCTCTTTGAGAGATCGCCCATCTCCTCCAACCCTCGTGAATACCAAACGCTAAAACGGTTAAACTGTTGCTCCCTTCTTCAGGACATCGACGCCGCTCTTATTGTCTCTTTCCGCCCGCTTCGCCACTTCCATTCTTCCGCTGACACGCCGGGGAACAGGAGAAGACAAAAGGTTAAGGGGGATGGCGGGGTGATGGGAGGGGAGAGACAGCCGGGGAGGAGGCAAGGGGGTTGGTAGTGGGGCGGCTGTTGCGGGCGGCGTTCAGAGAAGAGGAGGGCGACCACGTGAAGGGTGAAATGCCCCTCACTACCCCCCAACAAACACTGGTAGACTTTTTATTTTCTTCTCGACGACTTGGCCTTCCACTTTTCCCGGCTCCTTCCATTTCGTCCGAGACTTGTCTTCTTTTTCCCATCCCCCAACACATCCTCTCCTTTTCTGAACGAAATTTTGTTTCTGATGTGTGTCTCAGAAATGCGAGCAAAGTTTTTTTGACGGAATATTATTCTTTCTTGGCCCCGGCGTGTTCTCTTTCATCGATTGAGTATTTTTCGTCGCTCGTCTGGACGGTTTGTTGGCATAGAAGAATGGAGTTGAAACTTAGGGTTTCTCCGTCGAGTTGCTTAGTTCTGTACTTTGAGTTGCAATTTGCAAAAATCACGTTTATTAAGTTTATTTTATTCGAGCGATGTGGGAAGCTGGGTGATTTTTCTGTCAAGTATTTTACGTTGTAATGGAGATATTGTTCTGAAAAATGATATGGAAGATCATACCTACGATTGGAAATTTCACAAAAATATTATGCGTTTTTATAATTTTAAAATTGAATGAATTTGTGGTCTTGCTCTACGTTTAGTAAGTCTACGAAGAAATATCGCGCTGCAGTACGATGTAAGTTAGTGTTTCACATCTCCAACTTCCTAATGCTTTTGACTTGCCAATTGCTGCCCTTTTCCAAGTTCTGCTCTCTTCGGATACAGCCAATTAAAAATTCATTAAAGTTATTTGACGAAATATTTACGATGACCTTCTGCAAACTTCTGAAGGGTGTTACGACCAAGGCGTCTTGAAAATTTTCTCATACTTGTCAGATGATTGAATATGAGGCTAATGATATGTAGTTCACGCTCCATCTGTTTCTAAATAAATTTACTACAAGGACGTCTGACTTTTTGCGTACAGCCACTGTAGCAATATGTGTCGTTAAAAATGATTAATAACAGGCTTTGTATACCTAGTAATTTTGCTTTTAAATCAAGATAAATAAATCGAACCACCAAGGACAAACAGTTTTAGTTCGTCTGAAATGGCTTTATGCCCTGCAGAAAAGTATAAGGCCGTTTTACACGGTAAATGTTTTTGTACAAACGCTTCCGTGAACTCTTGCATGAGGTAAAATGTATCGTGTAAAGTGGCAAATTTTATGAACGCTTGTCTGAATGTCTCAATACCTGAACGGAAAATAGAATTAGTTCTAATTTCGTTGAGACAACAAACGTACAATCTCACGTACGTTCGTTTGTACAAAATCTTTCATCGTGTTAAACGGCCTTAAAAAACAACAGCGGTCATGATCACTGTATTCCCTTTTGCAGTGAAACTACGACAGATTATAGGCAAAGAAAAGTACTCTAGAAATAAAGTCGCTTGGAATTCAGGGGCTATGCCAGGGAAGGTATTTTGGAAAGCATTGCATGAGGGCTAGAAAAAGGAAGAATGAATCTGTCAGAGTCGTGTTCAGGGAGATATAAAGAATACGGAGAGTATTGGTCTGATACATAAGACTTGGTAGAGGAGATGAGCGCTATGGTCGGGTAGCTATTCAGTAATGCTTCTGTACAGAAATTTAAATTAAGGTAGCAATGCTGAGTTTTTTTGCGATAAATGTTATCAATGGAAATATAATCAGACGTATTCAGTCTTCCCAGTTTCATTTGTACGTGCTAAGTGTTTGCGGATACTTTTTAGTGTAAAAAAACATGTGTCACTTAATGTTTAATGACGACCCAACTAATAGTTCTCTGATTTTAACTTTTCTTAGCTCTGGATGTATATTTATGTTAGACCGAATGTGTACCTAATGTTTAAGTTTTTTGATAAAATAAATCACTGCAGAAAATGAATGGCTTAATCTACTTATGTGTCAAAAAGGAGAAAACCTATAAGCTGCATGCGTCCATTGGTGGTACGTTTCCTCTCTCGCATTACAATAGCAGATCTCTATTCGAAATTAATCGATGAAAATTGAGGAAGAGTTAATCCGATAGCATATGTATTTCCATAGCATATGTATTTCGATAGTATTTCCAATTATAGGGAATTATCTATCTACCAAAATGTATGTTTCTCCTAGGGATATAATTTTTATATGTAACCAGTATTTGAAGAAAACTTAGCAGTTAATAGTTAATCAAGTTGAGAGATATGGATCGTGGAATTAAAACATAGCTTTACGATATCGTCCATAATGTATTGTTTTGTCGCTAGAAAATTTCGCAGTAAAGCACGAGCAGGTTAAAACAGCGCTGAATGCTGAAGTCATAATTTTTAGGAATGGAGATGTGTTAAAATATTTAGTTAAAGGAAAAAAAGTATATTACTCATGAGGCATTTCCTAAAGCATTTATTACATCAGCAGCGCACTTAATTACATCTGGAGGGGTTAGAAACGGTTTATTTGCAATTATGAAAAGTAGGGGCCCAATGAATAAAAATTGACACTGGTAAATGATCTTCATCCATTTTTAAATCAAATTTTTTAATAATTCTAGAGGCTCATCCCCCGGGGAATCCTTGAAGTGCCTTATTTGTAATCCAATCTTGCCCAAACGGAGGGCAAGAGGAAAAATGTTAGAGCGTAGGTACTTATTACTTGCACAGAGCCACTTGAAGATTTTTATCCGTTGTATAACCATTTACGGAAGTTAATGAACGATGCATTAATGCACGCGATTACTCATAATAATTCAGTGCCGTCTTGTTTTTGGCATTTCCACTATGTTAGCAAGCAAGAGGGCTGCCGGAATGTCACTTAAGCTTTTGTGACTCACATAATTCTCATACCCGCGCAGGCGCAGAGCGGGATGCTCATCTCAGTTCACACTCTGACCCCCTTTCATCCGCACTGCATTTGCTTTGAGTCGCGGATAGCAAACAAGAAAATCATGACGCGGGGAGGGCAGACGAGGCGGCCGCATCGAACCGTCTGACGCTCCGCGGACCAACGCGAGAGATGATCTCACTCGAAAGCGTTAAGGATCAGACCGCGCAGGATAAATTGTCCCACTTCTCTCTGCGGGGAATGCCGCTTCCTCATTGGGGAATCTGCACTCTGACTGGCTTTTATCTGATTTACTTCCCTCAAGTTATGCAGCCTTATGTCACCTCCCTCAGCTTTTCATTACTCTTTCCCCTCGTTAGGCCAGTTATCATTTTATGTCTGACTCTGTCCATAATTCTCTTTCCCTCTATCTTGACTCCTATTTTTCTTCTCTGAAAACAATCATTTCTTAGAATAGGTCCTGATAATTTCATTTTCCTCTTTCTTAAAACTCTCATAACGCTTTATCCATATGTTTTCTCATCGGCATTTCTACATTGTTATTACTATTTCGAGCTAATGCGACCTTTTCCATTCTTCGTAACAGTCATGCAAGTGCCTCTTAATATTTCATCCCTATAACCTTGATCGTCCTTGTTTCTGTTCTATGCAGTGCTACACTCCTAATTTAAAACAAATGTGATAATATTTTATGTATTTACCTGTGCATTAGTTTGTTAAGCATTTCGTAGTTGATCTTTTTGAGCGCTTTTTTTCCTTTATATATTTTACCTCCTATAAATTCTGGGCTTTCCCTGCGGTATTCTACTTCTTAGGCATTTCATAGCTCATTTTGTTGAAAGCTTTTTTTCCCTGCGATATTATATTTCCTATAAATTCTGGGCAACTTCCATTCAATATGATTACTGGCCCTTCCTCTTTTGCTTCAATCATTCCATTGGTTAACTTAATGTCTGATTGTCAATCCCAAACGTTTTACTCTTCTTTCTCTATTTCTTCGAATATTGCTGGAATAAACTCACAAATAAAAAAATTGGGAGGCATTAAATTTCACTGCAAGCAGCGATATAGATACAATGGTAGATAGCATTTGGAGAGGAGCTTTACTCCCGAAGTGAAACAATCTTCTCTCGAGATCTTCGGTTGAGATAATGGTCCTTGACATTCGGGAAACAATGCTGAAATCCAGTGAATGATAAAATGGAATGGAATCGAAAACATTACAATAGATTGAATCTAAATATATAGTTACAAACACACAATATTTAATACTAATCAGTAAAATAAGGTATTGATTTTCTTAATCTGTTTACTTTTTGACGACCGGTGTCATCGCAAAGGCGACGACATCAGGTGAACGATGCTCGAGTGCGAAGTTGAAATAAAACATTCGTCAACAAATGGACCTATTGAAAAAATTATCAAGTTGTTTGACTGGCTCAGTTATCATTAATTTTCCCCAAGTTAGGCCTTAGAATATCAAGTTCTTCAAAATTCAAACTTTACATAAAAATATTTTCTATAACAGTTCTCATCTGTGCATCAGGCAATCCATGTTACTAAAAGGAAGGTGAACGTATTAAACTGAGCGTAAGAATGAATTCGTGGGTGGAGTTCCAGGGGTAAAGGGGAGTTTACGTCTGGTCAGTTGGTACCTGTGCGGTCTCCTATCTCCCTCTCCCACCCTCTCTCTCCGACGCCTCTCGTTCCGACGTGAGCGAATAATTCATCCTCTCGATGCAAGGGGCGCCGCTCCGGTTGGCTGGCTGGCGAGAAAGCTAGGATAGAGCAGCCCCCCCTCCTGCTCAGCCACTCCGTTTGGTTTTCACGTGCAGACCACCCTCGTGTGTGAGGGTGTTGCGAGCAAATAGTCGCCCACTTCCCCCGTCCATATCCACGGCAAGGGCGAATGCAGACTGGAGTCATGTGGGACAAAAAACCCCCTCGAATAGCGATTTTGAAAAATATTAACGTAAAATTTCCTAGAAACTATGCTGGAATAAAAACCATCATGAGACGTCTAGCCTTTGATCTGCGTATAGGTTTGAGAATGTAATATAAGAGAATACAAAAATAAAAGGTTTCCAAATTTGTGTGCGGAATTTCTCCGTCGGACAAGAAATGATGCGGTTGAAGCATGATGTGAGTTAATTTTGTCAAAAGTTTTTACGGCGTTTGTTTCAACGCTTTGTGGCACCTTTAAATCCAGAAAATGGAGCTAAGTGTTGAATCTTAGATTGTGATAATAGCTATATTTTTTGTAGGAAATAAAGAAATTGAGTCAATTCTTTCCTTCTTAATAAATATTAAAGAACATGCATTGTCCGTAAATCTTTTCACTGTGCCATGACCGTGACCACCATTATTTTAACCAAACCATTTTTATTAACTTTGACACAGTTAGCGCTTCGGAGCGCAAAACTATAGGGACGGCATTGTCTGCACTTTTTCAATGTGAAGTTAGTGAGACTCGTGAAATTACTTCGTGGTTCTTGATCACTAATCTGTGGGCGTTTACCCAGATGATAAAATTTACGAATTAAAGGACTTTTATTTAGATTAAAATGTTTATGTGTATAATTTGGCTCAAGAAGTATTATAAAAACAAGAATTATGGCTAAATGCTATATCTGCTCAAGGAAAATCTCTTTAAGTTCTATCGTTAGGCTGGGGATAAAATTGTGACTCCAATTCCTCTACCAATCATCGCTGAAATACGCTGCTTTTGTATCAATCCGGGAGTCAGACTTGTATCACAAGGATCACATGTGCTACCGTCATATCGCAAATGAAAGTGAACGTGGAAGGTGTCATGGTACTAGCCATGGCTACGAAATATCTTATGTAGTCATACTCTAGCAGTTGCTAACGGTAACGCACTACTCTCAGTGTTCACTTATCATTCGGTGCAGGACGAGGAGCAGGGTCGGCGGACGGGGAGCAGACGACGACGGTCAGAGCGCGGTGGTACGGCACCAGCCGCCCTTTGTTCGTTTGTTGGGCGGGGCGCAGTCCTCGGCTGCATCTAAGCGGGCGGAATAATTCAGGAAACCCTTGTAGTCAGGGACTCGCGGAAGAGAGTGTAGGATTCCGCATCATATTAGGGAGAGATGTTCGATAATAGCGAGTCTAGAACGGCTACGCCCATTGGTAACTCAAAATTTTATTATTTCACGCAATTTTAATAATGAGTGACCATTTGTGTCGTTTTTTCAAGGTCACAGTCTGTCAGTTAACTGTAGTCAATTATTAATTAAGGTTTATTCAGAATTTACAAATTCATTTTATTCGATATCGGATTATGACTTTAGAATATCCAGCATATGAACAACTGAGAGCATTAGTGAAGTAAAGAAATATGATATACATGTATATCCTGGTGGAGTAAGATTGATGTGGCTTATGGATGACTTTAATAGCTTAAGGAAGTGTCTTATTAATTAAAATACTCGTTTTTCATGGTTTTATGAAATCTTTTCCTAGTGGAATTGCACTATATTTCTACAAGAATTGTATGGTTGATATTTACTTCGTATAGAGACTATGTAAACAGTTTTATATCATTTTATTAAGCTCTTAAGTGAACTTCAGAACATTATGTCGAATAATAATGAACTACACAAACGGCTTGCGTAATAGTGATGAGTTTTTACAAAATAGATCCTAGGAATGAAAGGTGAATTTATAGCAATGTCCATTCCACTATGTATTTTATTGATCATGGCATTTTTACTTTGAAAAGCAACATCAGCAGGTCAACATGACCAGGCTTTGCAACAAAATCATGGTAGTGTTCAATAAACGCCACTGTAGAAATTGTAGTGCTATAAATTCATCTTTCATTCATGCGATAGAAGATTTTCAAATTGTTAAGCCCGAGATTTTCAAATAAAATAAATCCTCATTTTCCTGATATCGTCCTCTGTGCATCATCACGATCTTTTGCGTGGGCTGTATCTCCTCCTCCTTGCCCCATTCTCGTGAGGGAATGACTGGATCGTCCCTCCCCTTTGCAATTCACCTACGCTCTGAATCGCCATCGCTTCAGGGCAGTTCGCGACTGGAAAATTGTGTTCATGAAATTGGGAAACGTTTGCCGGGGCCGTACATCCAATCCATGTTAGTCGGCAGACGCGAAAAAGCGCACCGTGTGATTTTATAATGGGCTCATTCAAATTTAATTCTTGTTTCATTCAATTGAGCTGACTTTTATGCGGAAAAGGATATTTGCATATCCATTTAGATTTGTTAATGCTGCAAGTATATACATTCGTTTTAATTAATCGTGTTTCATTTGTCATTTAATTAATTTAACGCGTAAAGAGCACTTTTTCCGCTGAACAATTCGTATTTGAGCTTTCAGTATCATTCAGTAGCAATAGTAGGTATTAGGGATATTTTGGTAATTTAAGGGATGTTTCATTTTTATTTGTACTTCCATTTTTGTATCAGCCTACAAATAACCTTTTAAATGCTTTCGGATTGGTGGAATATATCGTCATCGTGCACGAGTTTCGTTCAGGAAAACGGGTTCGTAAGATGACTAGAGCACGGGTTTGCCATCCTATGGGTGTGTGTTCAAATGCCGGCAGTGGCGGAGATTTTTCTGTGTGATTTCGGCTTATATCGGTTTAGGTGCGAAGAGCACTTAAATCTAAGTACTCCCTCCGCTGGATAAACCTTAAGAACCTTGACACCTTGGTGCCTTTCGTTAATAGTAGGGTGATGCTGACGCTAGGTTTCTCTCTATCCTTTCTCCATTCCTCAAAGAATCCTATCCGTAATAACCTACCCACCATTCCTTTGCACTTTGAAATTCATGCTCAAGCAAAACTCAGGCTTAATTGTTGCACTCAAGGTCTCAAGTCCGTTAGAAACTGGGAGTCATAAAGATTAGACCAATACATAAGATGGTCAGGTTATTTTTATCGTGCTTTGCCTCTTTTGGTTGTTGCCTGATACACTTTTCTTTATGGATAATAATACAACGTAGAGCATAATTGAAGAATTATTTTATCATTATCGTGTGGTTTTTATAAATACCAGATTAATCTTAGGTTTCTTCACCAAAAGTGATACTAAACCCGCGATGTTCTATGTGCTAATGACCTCAGTTGTCAGTATCCTTCCTGAGCAACCAACAAATCGACGAATTTTGTTTCTTTCTCAGGTCATGTTTTCTCTTTTGGTTTAAAATCACACCATGTGGCGAATGACTTGCTTTTTCGCTTGTGGATTTAAAAAAAAACTTTCAACCGAGCGTTCTCTCGGAGATCGATAACTTTTAGCATTCCGCTGCTTCGGTGCCGGAATCCCGATCCCATTCCCGCTCATCCCATTGAGAGGCAGTCACAATCAAAATGTTTGCTCTTTCTCCCTTCGTCTCCCATTCTTGCTGCGGGTCCTCCCTTTTAAGGAGAAAGGAATAAAAATCCATTTGTGGGGAAATCCTCCGAGTAAATATATTCCTCGGATTTCCAATAAAAAAGTCCCCGGTCAATTTTACCCCAGTGCATTATTATAAAATACAAAGGAGAGCCACACCCTTCGGATAAAACTTCCACGGGCGAACGGAGAGTGTAATACAGATGAAGGTAGGAGTAGGTTGGGAGCCTAAAGAGACATGGATGCTGGACGCTGGTTTGTGAGTACTTGAAAAATTAAGATTAGACGAGTTTCAGGATGGAAAGGAGGGAATAATGTTACTCTCCATTGCATGTCAGGAACTGGCAGAGGTGGCAAAACTGGATATTTACCCTGAAGAACTAATATTAATTAAAATTCATTCCTTCCATACAAGTTCAACAAGCGAGACTCAGTCAGCACACATTTGGCTTTTTTTCTTACCCTCATCCAATTTCTTTTCAGTATCTATTTCCAAGCTTATTTATTTATATCTGATGTCCTAATATTCATAACTTCAAGCCCACGGGGCGAATAACAGTGCAGTATGTGGGGGAAAATTATTATTATAGCCAGGTTGGCTTAAATACCAAGTTATAAAGTCGGTAGCGAATGTGGGAAAAATATTTTAAAGGGAGTTTCTATACATTTATTATTTTAAGAAGTATATTTTTACAAATATAATGGGAATCATAAACCAACAGTCAGCTAAATGATAGAATACATATTTCGGGAAAGTTTTTAGCCAATATATCTTCTATCGAGGAAATTGTGCTACCCCTGACATACTGTTGTCATGATCGTGTTATCATGAAATAAGACCGTTGAAAGGACTAGTTTAAAATTTCATTTTTCTCTCAAACAATTAGAAATAAAATTTGACACCACTGGGACATGGAATAGGTTTTTTGATATATCGCCTCGTTTTTTAATTTTGGATCATGAAAATTTTATATCAATATGCTAACCAGTACTTACACCATGTGTATACTAGTACTACTACTATACTAGTAGTTGTTATTATGTCTGCTGAATTAAATGTGGTTTATGTTTTTGGCAAAATTCACCCCACACATACATTGTGATGGCGGTTTTTTCCATTTATGCTGACCGTTTGTTAAAAATAAAACAGGATGTTGAAGGCATTTCCTCGTTCTGTGGTTTTCCCTCGCTGCCTCGTTCACGCCCCAGCACATTCCAATAAAGTCGACGCTTTTAGATCCCTCGGATGAGCCTTTTTCTAACCGTTTAAGACTCGCTCCGGTGCACAAGGACACACAAACAATCACCGTCACATAAAATCCGGCGCCACATGAGGCGTTTTTTTGGCCAATTCCTTACGTTGTGCCGGGCGCTGTGTCAACGGCTCCAGTTCTGCGTTCCACATAGCGTGAAATATGTCAGATGATATTGTCCCTCACTGCTTAGGGACGGGCGATCTCTCGTTCCAAAAAAATTAAAAATATACTCCTGGTATTATAGCTAAAGGGTCCTGCACTTCAACTTCTGTTCAACTATTGGAACTATGAGCAGCCAAATTCCTAGTACTTGCAGTTTCCTAGCAGCCAAAAACTTTAAGATATTGATTGAGGCACTTATCTCTGGTAAAACTTTGCCATATACACGCCAAAGTTTTAAGTGCCCAAATCACCTTGCAATGTTAGGGACTTCTGACTGGACCACGCTCCTCCGGACGCAAATAAAATCTCAGTAGTTATATTTTGGAAATAATAATATTTTCTGTCAACTAATGATAGAAAATAGATATTCTGCATATGGAAATGACTTGTAAGAAAACATCGGAACATTTACAGATAGGATTCTTCGAATTAGATGATAT
The DNA here is from genome assembly GCA_963573305.1 of Pyrrhosoma nymphula. Classification (NCBI taxonomy): domain Eukaryota; kingdom Metazoa; phylum Arthropoda; class Insecta; order Odonata; family Coenagrionidae; genus Pyrrhosoma; species Pyrrhosoma nymphula. Next base: position 127,265,933 of record OY754334.1, on the reverse strand, counting down.
TTATGAGCATATGAAACTACACGTAATTGCATAGGATATGCCTATTATATTCATTGAATTGGTTATACTATAATGTTCAAAATACAATAAGAACCATATTTGATAAAGAACATACGTTTGTATTTGCAGCTAGGCTTGTGCAATGACCGATTTTGGTAATCGATTTTCGATGAAAAAATTTCATCGAAATGTTTCGATGACGATGGCTGTCATCGATCATCGTATAGAGTGTACACGATGATCGATGACTATCGATGAATATCGATGTTCGATGAATATCGATGTTCGATGAATGTCGATGATCGATGAATGCCGATGAATTAGGATGATCGATGACTCTCGATGAACTGTGCAGTAGTGATGAGCGATATATCGCTGTGATTGAATCACCGATACTGAAAAGTAGCAATCACAGCCTGTGACTAAATAATCGAAATCACTGTGACTGTGAATTCGGTGAATTTAGCCGATTTAGCTCAGGCTGCCACCGCTGCTACCAACTGCACCAGTGCAACCAACGAATACAATGCTACCACTGCTACTGCGTATTAACTGTGATTGAACGTGATCGCTACTTCTGTATCGTCTACCACAAACTTGAGGAAAAACATGAATTCCAAACATCCCACTGTGGCCCTTCCATCGTCCTCAAGGCGCAATAGCTGGGGTGATTATACTTTATACATACATTTTAGATCTAAGGCGTTCAAATGAATGGAAAAAAAGAAGAAAAATTAGTGATATAAGGATATCGATCATCCTCATCGATAGTTCTCATCGACTCATCGACATCAATGATTCGCATCAACTCATCGGGATCGATGATTCGCATCGACTCATCGGCATCGATGATTCTCATCGACTCATCGACATCGATGGTCGATGACATTCATCGTCATCGATTACAGTCATCGCACCGCGATGACTAAAATCATCGTCGATGACTTCGATTAATCGACTCATCGCACAAGCCTATTTGCAGCTCAATAAGCTACCCTGGATATAAATTTCGCACACAGAACATATAAGGGAGCGTGGTGGCCTAGTGGGTAGAGCGCTTGGCTACTGATCGAAGGGTACCGGGTTCAAATCTGGGACCCTTCCGGGATCTGGAATTCCTTTGGACGACCCCAAACAAAAAAAATCCTCGGAGTGCGAGGTGGCCCAGGGAAAGGAACTGGCCCCTCTACCCTGAATGTGTAAAAATTCACACGCCTGTGGATTAGTCAGGTGTGAGCTCTACCCTCACATATCCAAACCAACCTTCGGGTTGAAGCTTTGAGTAAGTACGTGAGAGAACATATAACGACTAATACAGATAGAATATAACATTTCAAATGAAGAAACGGGTCAGCCCTTTTTTCATGAATGTTGGGAAAAGCTAAAACAAAATCAGGGTATTATTTATATTTCTGGATTGCGGATTCTTAAAAACACTCTTTTAATTTTTATAACGTCAACATTGCGGAAAAACGCTAGGTTTCCTCGCGATGAAATCATCCGCAAACGGTCGGCGAAACGCGGGAAAAAACGCCATGGAAAATGTTGAGTGTGAAGCCCCCGCTTAACTCACGTGCCGTCATTTTCTGTGCCTCGGTCCATCCAACCCTTCCCATTCTCACCCCACAAACTCCCCCACCCAAAAGTGCTAACCCACCCACCCGTCCAGTTTCAAACGAAATCGTTCTCCATTTTCCCGGTCGTCATGGTTCGCCGGACTGGCAACAGCGGCGATAATTCGCAGACAATCCGAAATCCAACGCGGCCTTTGTGCGAGGATGGTATGCCGCCCCACCCTATCCCCCCCCAACCGTATAACCAACCCCTTTCTCTCCCGCGCCCCTTATACCACCCTGTCGAAGTCCCTGACACTGCCCCCACCCCATCCCAAACACTCGCACATATTCAGCCGGTCCCTCATAACTCTCTCATCCCTCCCTCTCCACACACGATCCGAAATCTCTCCATGCACAGCTCCCCCACTCCCATGAGAGGTATACTTTCAGCAAAATCAAACGAGATAACGCTCCTTCCACCCGCTCAACCCCACTCTCCTATCCCCTCGACTCGAACGAGTGTATTTGAACTGAAGGCGAGGTCATATTCGGAGTGAAATGGCCCCTGCAAACAGTTGCCGCAAAAGCCCCGAAGCGAAGTAGAGAAGGGTAGGGCGGCTGGCGGGTAAAAGGGCGGGGGTCTTATTTAGGCGTTGCATTTGGCTATGTTAACTGTTGGACTGATAAAGGTCCTCATTTGTGGAGCGTGAGTGGGTTTGTGATGTAAATTTTGCCATTCAGGCGAAGGAAGCCAATGGCAGAAAGCTGTGCGATGGTTGTAATGGTTTGACGGAGCCGCGCCATTACGCTTGGAGAACAACGCTGCTCTGTTTATCGGCGGTGTGAGGACTTGGAGCACAAAAAGAAATTGCCCTCGAAACTCTAGATGAGCACATTTTTCACGATGTTGCTAGGGAGGTGATAGCTGTAAAGTATCTTGGTGCTTTGTGGAGTTCTGCCAAACGTAAGGAAGACATGGGATTGATGAAGTCTTTCTGGAGACTTAAGATGTATCCCTGACGTAATATTTGCAAGATCCATGTTTAAAGAAAGATGACAATTTTGCGGATCAGAACTTATTTCATCGTTCTTTTTCGGAGGTTACATGAAAATTTACCAGGTCTGCTCATTAAAATAAGTGGTGAACATGCGTGACCATGATTTTCGGGTAATAATTGGACAGAAGTCGGAACCCATGTTGGACACCATGTCGGCCCAGTTGAATTGTGCTCCAGCAAATAATTAGTTGTAGACATTAGTTGTATTTCTTGTTAAAGATTCCATATTAATTCTGCCCTAATTAAGCGGAACTGCCCTATTTGGAGAGCCACCTGAAAAGAGGTGCGTTAATTTAACTCCCCTAATATTCGTTATATTTTGCCTGAAACAACTTCATTAGTAAGCTGTCAAAAATATTCTCCCTATTCTCTGAATTGAGAATTTTATTTCTGCCTACTAAACCACGCACATCATACGATGCCTTGCGTGTATCCAGTCACGTGTTATTTCCGCGAGAAAATTTGTTCTTCTATTTTCTTTATTATGTCTCAGTCATTATCTGTATGTACTGTAATTCCCCTAATATAAGAAATATTGTTGCATTATTATCTATCACAATGCTAAAATTAAGTCCAAAATTCTGTCGTCAAGCATTATTCTTGGAACATGATATATTATCAGTTATTAACGAACTACCTTTATTTTCTCTTTATACTACCTCACTCTCTCCTTTTATAAATTAAATAAAGTTTCCTGTCTGATGATAATTGAATTTCAGAAAACATGTAAGCAATTAGCATGTAATATCTTATTCTCAGTGGATAGAAAAATTCAAAGGAAAGAGTTATTGCTAAGACTTTTGTGTGAGGTATTATGTTCATCAGTTAGAAGATTGTTCTCGCATCATAATTAATAGATGCAATTGAGCTTCTCTCTAACAAATATTACAGGGAATATTTATGTTCTTAGTGTCAATTGCATATTTTTCTCTGGTATATTGCAAAGAAAAACCTCCAAAAATTAATACAATCGATATGGCACTGTCCACTTTATTTTAAAATTGATTACACGCGTTTCGGCGTATTTACTTAGCCATCTTTAAGTACGGTGTACAGATTCCACCTACCTGTTTATTGCATATGGAGCAGATGTTTTAAAAACTCCTTTTAAATACGTTGCGTGCTGCGATTCACCCATGGCGTCCCAGTATGCTCTCGATTATTTCTTATGAGTAAAGGTCAGAAGCATTAGTCAACGGAACTTCTAATCTGCGTGTAACGCAGGGTCCACCGTCATGTTTCTTTACCTTCTGACATGACTTACCAAATAAACAACACACAAAACCTGATTCCTGACTTACCAAATAAAAAAGTGGTTTTTCATCGAGAGTCTCAGCTTGTAGATATTTTCCCTTTGTAGATACTGTACTGTCAGCATTTCTCAGTTTCTATGGAAATTTATTTTCTGCAAGCACTTGTCTCTTCCGCGTCCAATTTTATCCCATTCTCTCTTTTCAACGACAATTTCCAAAAATTACCATTGATTTCATCAGTCAACAAAAGCTACAAAATATCCTGTTTGTTAATGATTTGGTTTTATTTTCAAACTGTACCTACTTTCTTTTGTGACTCATGGGATTGTGTATTTGTGCTTTGGAAATTTAACTCTAAAAAAAACCTCTCTGAAAGAAAAAGACGAGGTCGATTTCCATACGAATTGAAAACTTTTTTCACTCTTCTCACTTTCCACAGCGCTTCCTGTAACTACGATTGAATCAATCTACTGAAAGCAAAGAGTTTGCCTGGGGCGTTTTAGGTGTCATGACCTATGTTAACTAAATAACAACACTAGTAAGGCCTAAACGTCCAGTTAATTTGCATTAGTTAAATTGTCACCACACCTTTTGAATGAGTTGCTATATTTTGCAGAATCATTCGATGAAGTTGTTACATGTATTTCCTTTGAGTTAACGCCGTATATTTGATCTGTCACTCTAAATAAATAGTTACACGGGTCGTGTAGTATTTCTGACCTCTGATACAAACATGTTTGATCTTTAATTGGAAAATTTGCGGTGCCAAAATCAGAAATTGCTCGCCACCCCACACCCAGGCCACACCCAGGATGGAATGTAACGCCGATAAAGTTCCGCTAGACTTTGTCCATTTCTGCATAGCAACCCCTTGTCACTTTCCCTCGTTACAGCTTGGCTTCGATCACAATGGAATCCAAATCCCCACGAAATCGTTCGGATTAAATTCCCGGTAGCTCTGGCTATAACTTTCGGCAACCGGTCAATTTGCACGGGGAGTATCGCTCTGGGGAGATAACAAGATTTTGATTGGAGGAGCTCCTGCGTATTCTCCAATGGCCCACTAGGGCCCTACGGGGAGGGAAGGGAAGGGATTTAGGGGATTCGGAAGAGCGGAATGCCGTTTTTTATTCAATATTTTAGCGTTGAATTGTGCTCTTCCGTCGTTATTTTAGCTTTCCAACCCGGGATATTGTGTGCTCTGAGCGTTTAATTTGTAGTTTATGTGCTCGGTGCATGCATGATCCCTCTTTCTACGCTCATGCTGTTGTTCCGATCCCAGTTTATCCTCACCAAGGCTTTGATTGTGGTCCCCGTCAAGCTGTAGGCATCCCTTTTATATTTCCATTCGGGTTTGCAATAATTTACAAAATTTTATTCTCATAGCTTCATGCATGGTGGGAATATATACACACTTACGTTTTCACGCCACGCGGGATTTCGAGAGATTGGTGGCTTTGTTAGGTCAAGGTTCGATTCCAATGGTGACCGCGTGTGTGTCTCAGTGCGTAGGTTTGTGTGTCCTCTGTGAGAGGTGTGAGAGACCCTGTCGAATTGAGGTACTGGATACAATACCGTGGTGACTGTGGTGGTGTTCTGCGGAAGGTGGAGGGAAAACGGAGGCAATCCGTGTCACGCGACATGAAAATAGCGCGGACCTTACATTATCCGCGTGAGTGATGTTTTGTATTTTTAGAAATCTTTTTCTTTTATTTCTTCGAAAAGTGAAATCTTTTCGTAAGAATTTTTATATTCGCCCCTTATTCATATTCGTAAAATATTTTTCTGAAATATATAAATAGATATCTCCTGTCAAAAAAAGGGAAATCGTTTTTACGCCATCACACGTCTGAAAATTTACTTAAGAATTGATGATCCAGAAAGTTTAATATCCTGTTCGCTGATGCCATGAGCACAAAAGTTTCGACGTCAACGGAAAACAAAAATGTTACATCCATCACTCACATAAATTTGCTCTCGCATTTTTTGGATTCGCTAATGTCGAATTGTTTTTCTGTATTTTTCTCCATCGGCCGTGAGAGCTCACGTCACTCTTTGACTAAAATACTCGTAAATCAATTATTTCTGACGTAGCATTTTACCATGCTACGCTTGGCTACTGTTATTTGGAGATAAACAATATTTATTCCTTAAAAATTAAGGTCTCCTTGTAATAAAGTAGGAAAGCTGTGTTTAAAAAAAGTAGAACGTAAATTTAAGCAAAATATAAGTATTAGGCTCGTACTGTTAGGAATTAATGTTGGTTGGTATTGCCTTAGGGTCAACTAATTTGAAAAGCATGTAATGCATATTGTTGCGAACGTCATTTTCCATTTTTTATACTATTTGAAAATTACTTCAAATAATATTTCTTGTAACCTCATTATCATAGTGGAAAATATACTTCAATGATAGAAGTGGTATTTTTAACGCTGGTAAAGGATGAGCGCCAACCTAAAATGTATATTCAATTGTGTCCCTAGGTATAGCTCATATGAAGTACGATTAGCATTACTAAAACCAACGTTCCTCATATGTTTTCTACGAAAGTAATTGATTTACTGAATGTTTTGTGGACGTTCTCGATGTTAAACTAAATTGTGATCGTTACTTCAAAAACTTGAACGAAAAGTTGAAGAAAATAATTTGCTAGCGTTAACACTGCGTTAATTGGTAAGAATCATAAAAGGTTTCACGGAAATAAAAATTTACGTAGTTTACTTAGGTTTCTGAATATATGAACCATTTCTTGTGGCAAGAAATCTCTTCGTTTCAGTTTATAATAGTTCACGATAAGTATTTAAACTTATAATTTTAATGCCATTGCGTATTCTATGTACCCACAAGTATTTTTAGTTCCATGTATACGTGCATGTACCAGAGCTCTCGTTCATTCGACGCTTAGTTAAAGCGTTGTCAATCAAGCTAAAACTGACCCACTACATATAAAGGAGAAAGAAATGGGAGGCATTTTTTCCGAGTTTACGGCCAGTAATGGACGTTTCCTACAAGCGGTGAATGTCCCCGCTGCCCTATTGTATTCTGAACGACAGTCACCCCTGTCTAGCCATTGTACGCCTGTCCATCAGAAGTCACTCAAATTAGTTAAACATCACAGCCATGACGTCAAGGCTAAGCTGCTGGCTTTAAGTCAAATATTATCGTACACGCAGCTTGTGGTTCTCACGTTTCAGCTATGAGAGTCGATTTAAAGATGTTAGGCAATTTTAATCGAAGACGAGAGGATACTACTGGCGATAAATAACTTGTTGACTGTCAACAATATTTGCTCAACCCACTTTCCCAAGAAGCATGATAAATAATTTTCCAAATGCCCATGTTTCGATCCCAATTGAAGTGGCAAGTCCCTTTTTTTCATTATTGCGCGTATTTAATAGACCTAATTTTCAACTGCGGTTATAATATTCAGTCTGATAAATTATAATTGATAAGCATAGCTGATATATTCTTGCATACGGCTAAGAATCTGGCCTTGGTTTTATTCGCCATCCACGGCATGGTTGTGACAGGTCGTCTTAATATATATTTAACTAGCAGAAGGTACCCATTGAAATTCAATGGGTGTGAAAAACATTGAACTTATTTTATAAGAAAACCACAAAGCCTGAAGAATACTGTCAGCATGGTCATTTGAGGAGTTCGTAACCTACCTTGTATGTTGTGTTCGTTGTGGTAGACACGCTGACCGTTTTCCAGGTGCTCTTTCATGCACGAAAAACCTAAAAATGGGCCACGCAGACTCATTACTACTTAAATAGCACCCAGGTTGATAGATGGTCACCTCGTCCCTCCGGTTCTCTTGAGCCGTCTTCTGAGTGATTAACAGCTTGATTGATTCCATTGAGTACATAAATATATTTGCATTCAATGACTTAATTAATTTTCGCGATTAAACGTTGATATGTGCGTTGAGTATCTTAGGATTGGAGAGTAGGGTGCAATCCCACGGTCGACAACATAATGAACCCTCCGTCACCCGGACTTTGCCTTCGGCGTAAAGGGTAGCCATAATCATTGGTATCGGTTGCTAAATAAAAAATCTATGGTGATTCTATGTATACTTGCCGTTTTTCATGCACGGATGTCGTTCATTGCGCATATTTCCCGTTCTTCCTTCGGGTAAGAAGCATATAGTGACGTCTTTATAATTTCCACCATCTTAAAACAGATTGAACTTTTGAAACAGATGGACCTATATTTGAACCAGATTTATAGCTGATTACCCGTCCGTAGGTTGGGTTAGGATGAAATATGGGCGGTTCTTAGCGTAACCCGAGAAACACCATGGGGAGATACTCATGAAATCCATGGTAGGTATGTATTTGAGCATCCAAGTCTAACCTTTGTCGTTTTCCTTGCTAGGATTCATTTTCTCGCAAAGAAGTCATTCCTCTTGGTTTGGAATATTTTTTCGAAAGGTTACCATTTTATCTATTAGGAATGTTGGTGGATATATTTTTAATTCCAAGGAGGGGAAACAGCGGCGAGTGAGAGTCTTGATTAGGCAGCTCGATGATTGGGTGAATGTAAGTTAACTGCACTTTAACACTTTTTAACATATATAAATAACTCGTAACGTTTATGATGTGAGAATCGGTCTAAAAACAGTTCGCAATCGTAATGAGAGGCAGACGGATCCACTACGTGTAATACATCAGAAAATGAGTATTAAACGAGTATCCTAAAATATTACCGAGTCATTACGAAACACCCTGTATATAGATTGTTCGTGATTAGCGAAAGGTGAAAAGATCAAAGAAATTGTTATGGTTTTTATGTTTAACAGTGCAAGGATTATTTGAGTAAATTTTACGATTTAGAAAGCCTGAAATAAGACGGGAATAGTAGGATAGGGCAGGATTAATGTTTAAGCAACACGTAGAAGAAATGGGAAGTTTTTTAAAAGAAATTTTTAATTACTACTGGGATTATTCTAGAATAATGTAAAGCAGGATTTATCCACAGTTGATTAATTTGTTCATTGCAATGCAATAAAGGCGTATTGCATGGGCTGATGCAATCGAAATGAGATTTTATACGTAAGTACCAAGGTGCAAGGCATTTTCACTGTCAAAATGATCGTTCATAGAGGGGACACGCGACATGTTTTTGTACAACCGTCCGTCTGTCCTTGCGAGAGAAGAAAGATGCGGTTGGAGGTGAAAAAGAAGCGGGCGAGAGAGAGAGGGTGGGAGAATTGGCCGCGAGGCAAGATTTAAAGACGCGTGCGCTCTATTCTGGGCGGTGCATCAGTGAGGACGACGGCATTGGGAGTTTCAAGCTTCTTAATAGCTCCCAGGGTAATAGTAGTCGGCCGCGGGAACCTAGATGTCTTCTACAATTGTTATCTTTCAGGAATCGGACCGTGCACAGGATATCGAGACAGTTGTTTCCGAATTACTGAGCCCATTCTAGTTACAACCTCAACATGGGCAATGTGGCCTAAGTGTTGAAACTCCTTCGATGTTTTAAAACAGAATAAAATATATGTTTATTTGTTCTCTTTAGTCTATTGTAGTGTTTGCCAAAACGGAGGCAATACTGAGGGCACTAGGCAATTACACCTATGCCTAAGATCATCACGTGGTACCTACTGTGTCATGACTTGATAATTCCCCTTAATAATGTGTTTCATATCTCCTCTTAAATATGTGTATGCATTCTTTGTGGAAGGAATTATTTCAACTCTCTTCGCAATTCACCGCAAGATTTATTCAAAAGAAGCTATGTTACCTTGGTATATTAAATCCTGATATAAACAGACATTTAAAGTATTATCAATATCATAGGTTTGTTACAGTTACCTTGGTTTTTTTAATACTCCAAATATTTCACAAATGTGTATGAAAAAAATTCCATACCCAATTGTCTCATCCAATAATTCTATACACTTCTTCAACTTTTTGTGAGTGCACCTGCAGTAAATCTGGATGATCCCTGACTAGAGTTTAACTTATCCAAGGAACACCAACCTCATCGGGTGTAGGCCAAGGGCATTTTTGAGGACTGAGCTGGAAGACAGAGAGTATAACCGACCTATTTGAGCGTTTGGCGCAAAATGGGTCTAAACTGGGTCCAAGTGGAACGTTCGGTGATGAACTGGGGTATCTATTAAGGAAGACTAAGCGTAATAGGTCCTAAACATTTAGGTACCTATGTTATTACAGACGGAACTGGCACCGTTTCATCTTATAAAATTTTTATTCATGGAAAAATGCTTTTGCACGAGTTTTGAGTCCTTCCGGAAATAGGTATTTGATTACCCCCTTATTCGAAATATTAGAAAAAATAATATTTCGATTAAATAACCATTTTCTTGGCTTGCACTTACGTCGAGTCCGCATCATATTTCTTGCTGATGGTACAAGTCGATCTTTACAATATATGTTCATTCCGTTTCCCTTAAGTTGTAATCAGGCCCTTCATTATATTAATTATGATAACTTACGGTTAGGAATCGCTGAAAGGAACTTCATTACAATGTCCACAGTTTATTAGAAATAATAATATTGTGAATACATTATTTATTAAAAGTCCAATTTAAAAAAGAACGCTGAAGTTTCGGCTTCCTGAAATGGACGAAGGGCAACAATAAAAGCGTAACAAAAGATAGAAGAGCCACGCGAAGAGCTTTTGATATTTCCTTTTCTTATTATTCTTTTCTTTTTTGCGCCAGTGAAGAGGAACGCCGTTGACTGGAAATAATGAAAAAAGCAAAGGGCTTTATGAGAGGATAGGGAGAGACAATGGGGTATGCATTGTTAACAACTTTATTAAAATTAAACTCTTTTCGAGGGAAAATGTCTCGCCCAGAGGCTTGAGAGTAGGGAATGGGAGGGGGAGGGGGTTGTATAGGGAAGGCGAGGCTCGGAAGAGTGTTAAGACGTTGCCCGGAGGCGGAGAATAGCTTTTCAAAGGTGCTAGCGGCTCAAGGCGCGCGATTCCTACCCCCACGTAACCCCCCCCCCTCTTCCCCCCCAAGAAGAAGTTGTCTTAAGGTTAGATTCCAGGGAAGAAGAAGCGAAGAGACACATGGCGCAGAGAGGAATGGGACCACGGGGGTTTTAACTCGAGGAGCAAAGTGAGGAGGAGTAGGCTGGGGCACACCATGGGTGTTTGTGCGTTAGGAGGAATGGGGGGAGAGAAAGAATAGCCCCGGGGATGGCAGAGAGCAGAGGTTTTTAAGAGGGCCGAGGGAAAGCGCAAAGGAAAGAGATGGGGAAGCTGGATAGAAGATGCCGCGCGCAGAGCAGACGAGAGACACTGGAGAAAATTGTGCTACGGTGGAAGTGAATCCTCTCACATTATAATGAGGGATGGGCTAATGTAAAAGTGTCTTTGTATTTGTAATCGATGAAAGATAGGCTTTAGATCATGTTTGAAGATGGCTACCAGTTTCCAGCTTATGTTGTGATGGTTGATAATCATACAATTAACGAAAAATTGTAAAAAAAATTTTATTATTTTTTTATTTAGCAACAAGCACCGAAAACAGCTCTTATATGGCCTTTATATTGGGGTATTAGGAATTAACAATGGACGATCAAATACACTTATGCCCTGGGAGGTAAAAAATTCCTCCCCATGTGGGACCAGAACGTGGGACCTTCCGGTTAGCAGGCGAGCACGTTTCCCAACCGTCACCGAGGCTGGCAAAAAATTTGAAAATTTATTAGGCCTAGCCAAGTGCTTTTCATGTTCAAGTAATTTAAAAATGACGTAAAGGGTCGAGAGGCGTTGTTGTCAAACCAAATATAATGTGGATAGTACAGCTGTTTATTCATTTAGTAATAATCTTTCAAGAATTCTATGTAATTACCAGTGTTAGTGACGATTGAACCCCATAGCTTCAGTCATCCAACTTGTTTATTAGAGTTCTCTCGTCCAGTACTGCTCCAATTTTTTACTGATTGTGAAATATATTTGAAATGGTCTGTATCCTACTTGAATTACCTCGATAGGTGTATACTTAATCAATAGATCACAATAGCTACCCGTTTGCCCATTTTCCATCCCTACGGTAGAAACTCTCCACATTTCTGATTATTATCATAGTATTTCAACAGCTTAATTCTTAGCTCATATCAGCCTGAATTTTGCTGCGCATTAGACAGTTCGCCTGACCCTGGCTCAATTCGCGCCAATTATTCATTGAATTCCTTTGATTACAAATTAATGGATTGAGTAATAGTTATAATTAATCGTATCACTGGTGATCCTTGGGGGATACGAGATCTCAAGAAAAGTGAGTGCCAAGTTGTCCAAACTTCACCTCTGAATGAATACTCATGGTAACATCTATTTTTAATTTAGTCTTTCTTCTCAAAGTCAGGACTGCAGTTTGCCAAACACAACATCGTTAAATAGATGAATGGGAAAGGAGCAAGCTTTAAATCTGGCTACTCCTCATTTCAACGTTTAAGTGGTCTTGGCTTCGATGATATGTTAAGGCTCATCTGTCTGATCCGTATTTTTGTAGATCAATTGCAATATATCTCGGCTCCTATTTTCTCAGGCCCCTAAATTCCGGATTAAAAAAATTACCATTAACATCTGAATTATTGTCAGCCGTTCTGGTTGCAAACCAAAGTAAGCAGCTCAAAATAAAGTGAGTACGGCTACTAAGTGGGTGGATAAAGGAAAAGTAAATTGAGATGGAGAGCATGGAGAGCTGGTATAGGGTGTAGATAGAAATGGAAGAGGAGTACAGTTGTCAGAGGGTGGGATTGCCAGAGTTCAAGGGAAATATGCTTAGATGAGGAAAAGTGAGTTTATGCCTGATGACCCATCAGTTACGGAGTTATGTCATGATTCAGTAGTAACATGCTTGCTGTGGTATTTCAAATACGGTTGCTGTTACTTAAAAAGGCAGCTGACATCTTCAGGTCTGGCCTAGCACTAAGGGAATATTAGAAGTAGCAAAGCTCATAAAAATGAAAAACTGAATAAACTCTAAAAGTAACCCAATAAAGAAATAATTCTTCTTTCAACGGTGAGCTCTAAAAAAATTATTTTTCTTGGAAAACATCATAGATGACTACCCCAAATTAGAGGCTAGCTTACAGTTCGATTAATTGAGTCTTTTGAACTCGTGTACAAAATTCTAAAGTTGTTCAGAAGTTTTTGGTTGTGCATTATTTATTAAAGCAGTAGGTGCATCAATAAATTTACTTATTTATTGGTTTTAACCTCTTTAGCCTCCCTAATTCTTATTCCATTCAGTTTTATAATTGAATTAGATGGAATCTAAGTGTATCAAGCTGAAAAAAACACTACATAGCCACATTCTGCTATTCACAAAAGGGCTCATAGACTCCCTCTCTACCATCTTTCAATGCTCTCACCCTCTCATTCCATGATCTATCAATCTTTCAGAGGACAATTATAGGAAGACAATTGCTCTGCAATGAGGAGCGACGAAGTGTACCTTTAATATGGCGTTAACCGTCGGCACAGCGGGACGGGAAATTGAAGGAGACGGCGCGGTGAGAGATCAAGGTGAAGGTGAGCGAACTGGTTGATGGAGTTCCGGAGCCCGCGTCATATAAGTGCACACTTTACGGGAGATGAGGAACTGTATAGGTGAGAGCCGCGTCTAGTTGAAGGAGTGATGGAGAATCCAGGATAAGGCTGCGTGTCGGCATTGGTTAGGCGGGCGACGCACGCGTGCGAGGAGTGAGAAATGGAATGGGGAACACGCTCTGCAAGAGGGAGGGTGGGACGTAGGGTGATCACGGAGAAGGGAGGCGGGTTTAAGAAGTTGTACACCTTATGACGTCGCTGGTAGTCTTTTGAGGCGGACCGCTATCCGTGCGGGGGGATGTTGGGGGATTGGCGAATATGGGGAAGGATGGCGTTTGCACTAGACGGAGGGGGGCGGGGTTAGGGGGTAAGGAGGGGGTTGAGGAGGCAAGTGCCCCCGGGGGCGAGGAAAGGAAGCGGTTGGGGCGAGTTTCAGAGGACGTGTGGGAAGAAGTGGTAGCTTGTGTGACGAGTGTTTACCTTGCAACGTCATTAACTTTGCCTCGCTTCCACCATCCTTATACACGTCTTACTCTCTTCCTGCAGGGGCCGAAGCCTTTCCTTTCCCTCTCCTAAAGCTCCCTCTATCCCCCTAACAGAACCTGTAGAGAATGATGAGAGAGAGTGAGGTGGAGGGGACCTTTAACTCCGAAGTAATTTGCAGCGTGAGACTGACGAGGAAGACGACAACGTTTGGCCCCGGTCTCGGTCTGCCGTCTTGATGGCTTGCGGGCGAAAAGAGACTGCTGGAGCGTGGTAGGCAGGAGGGTTGAGGGCTTGAAGAAGAGGAGACGGTAATGAAGGAAGGACGGAAAGGGATGATGATAAGGAGAAGAGGAGCGGGAGGTCTGGTGTCGTGGGCGGATTCTCGAATCGGAGGTGGAATGAGGCGGGGCGTGAACTTTTGTGTCACCGACAGGATTTCGGTGCCTCAAGACTACGCTGCTTCTTTCGCATCGCGAGGGATGGGTACGATTTAAGATCACGGCGAACAAAAGGGGCCGGAATATGTTGAATGAATGGAATGAGTTGCATCACCTTACGCTGGGAATGAGTTTGTCACTATTAATAAGAAAGACCTTGGCCTTCACTTGCCTTGAGGTCGTCTCGCGGCTTGTCATGATGGACTATCGAAATTAATCCATATTTAAAAAAAAAGTAATCCACAACCGTTCTTGCGGATCCAAGAAATCATCGCTACTGGCTGCCAAATCAGCAAACTTTGAGAAACTTTGTATTTGATACTATGGGTTATCTTTTCCGTAAATGGCTTGCCTCTATGCTACCCTCCTACTTGTCATTTTTATAATCCATAGTTTCTTGATTGCATGTCTTCTTTATTGGTTTCTCGAAAGTTTTACAGCCTTTTTCCTTCCCTATTTCTTCCCTTGATCGTTAATTTTATCTGTTGTATTCTGTAATCAGTTAGACCTTGATCCATTCTTTGTCGTGTTTTTTATTCTTGTCTCCATCTTTCGAAGATTTATTCAAGTATGCAACGTTACGAAATTCGGTTGGAAACTTTAGATTTTTATTTTATAATTTTTAGTGAAGTAAAATTATCTGAGGCTTCTGACTGGGTCACGTTCTCCATCTTCATCTCCACCGACGTTTCGATAGAAGACTTTTCCATCGTCATAATGGCTGTTAATGTCTCACCAACTGCCTTGTTGACGATGGAAAAGTCCTCCATCAAAACGTCGGCGGATGGAGGAGAAGGAGATCCTGACTCGTTCGGAAGACCAAGAGAATTTCACTACAATGATTCGGCGGGAAAGCATGAAACCTGCATTAGATCCATTAGTTTCAATATTAGTTTTTCTACGGCCAAATTGCTATATTTTAATCCCGCTGAATGAATATGTAAATTGTTCTGAAAATTGAAATCAAATCATTATCAAATCATGGCATTGTCAGAATATACGCTTTTGTGACGCATGAACAATAGTTATCAATTATAATAATTACAATGAGAGATCACGCATTCTTGTCTTTAAAGTAACTGTTAATCCCGGACATAAGCTTGCGTTGCGATTCATCAATCGCAACGCAAAAAGCCTATGTAAAAAACGAAAATTTGAAGGTTGAAAGTAAATGATCGCATATTTTTCAATATAGACTTCCCAAAATAGAAAACTTAGCTCTAAATGTGAGGCTTACGGCCTTAAATCTGGTGTAATTTTATGACTTGCTATTTAGACACATATTGTACCTAAACATTACGAAAAGTATGAACGACATGGGCGTGTTAATTTTGAGTCACTTACATTTTTTGTGAAAAGTCAAAATGATACATTTTTGCTCTAGTCGATATTCTAACTAGAACGACTAGCGTTCAAGCTGAGGTTGTGTCGTCTGCGCCACTTTAACCCGTGTATTTACTCTGGTTTAATGTGATGTCAGAAGATATGTTCCCATTATTTTCATTTCATTTTAAATGAAGTGGTACTCATATATGGATCACAAATATTTACTCCGTAAAAAGTGAAAAGCATCAAAAATGTAAAAAGAGAAAGGACCAGTTTTCTAAATTCTTTCAGCAATATCATCCGAGAGATTTTATTTCAGGCTGCACAAACACGGGCGTTGTGATTATTTAGTCATGCGAGGGTATAAATGGTATCATGCCGACTCCGGGAAGGGCAATGAATTGACTATGAATTAGAATGGTAAATGAAACACGAAGGATTTGCTCTGCAAAGGATCTTGGGAGTTCGAGTGTGGGAGGAAAGGAAAGAGAAAGGAAGGGAGATGAGATGGAGAGCCTGGATTGAGAAAGCAGGAGGGAAGAAATGTTTATTTTGAGATGTTGTTATAACGCGAAGGAGGCGTCCCGGCTACCGAAAGAGATCAAGCGAAAATTTCATGGCTTATGTTAGCCAAACCAGTGCGGCAATGCGGACTTCCATCTCTGGGTCCCTAGAATTTTTCTATTTTCTTAAGCGTGACCCCCAAACGGCGAGCTGGAGAGGCCATGAATGTTTATGAAAAACTACCGAAAAAACTGGAAACTCTGCCTGATCAATTTAATTATACATATGTATTGGTATGTGTTTGATTTCCGTTTATCACGTACTTTACTTCCATTAATATAGAACTCTCTTGCATTTTCATTTTTGACCTTTACATTACTACTGAATAATGGAGCTCATGAGTTTTAAATTATAATGTGGGAGAAGGCAATCACATACACTGCATATCGTGAAATAAGAGTAAAAATATCAAATAACCTCTTCAAAAACGACCAGTACATCACACAAATTTATTCGAAAATGGAAGCATTTAATTTTTATGATATCCATATAAGTTCCATAGTAAATACGCCAGAAATAGTCCAGAAAGCTTAGGACGATTGCCATTAACTAATGACTTCTCTCACTGTGTACTTCGGCGCCTCCTCAATTGGGAAGTGTCGGAGGAAAGGAGAATAAAATTGTTACTATCTTCTGGGCCTCAGATTTTTATCATAGAAATTAATCATCTCCTATTATTTTTTATCTAATGATTAGTTTATTTTAAATATTATTTTTAACTCACGTAATCAACAGTTTACCAGAATGGTATGGGTTCTGTTCAGTTGCACGGCATTATTATTTCTTAAGCTCAACCTAATTCAGTGAGTATATTGTTTTAAAAGTTAACAAAAAAGCATTTGCCTAAGAATTAATTAGGTAGGAACGCCGTGGTACATCTTTTCTCCCCTTTGCTTATCACCAATAAAGCTGGTTTCGCGGAAATAGGCCTGAATTATTGCGCGGCTGATGATGTCGTTTGTCAAGATAAAATGAAAGTTTACACATTAATCATTTATTGCGATTGAAAGTCAGCGTAATTTTTTCGCCACAATGCGAATGCATATTTGCGCGTTTTCATTTTCAGTGACGAGCGTGTCGGTTTAATTATTTGTATGGAGGGGGTGGCGAGCGTGGTGTTTTTTTGGAAAGAAAAGGTTGCGCGTATCAGCGAATCCGGGAGCTAATTACGATCGCTGCCCGCCTTTTCCACCCTGCCGTTCGGGCCAAATTATCCTGTGCGGCTTATTTCCCGGCGCGTTATTTAACTCCGCACAAATCCTCGCTCGTGGTGGAAGCACTTTCAGGGGGCACAGGCCACTACTTCGGGAAGCGGGGATGAGAGAGTTGGGCAGGGAATAGGATGCGGAGCTAGGGAGATTTTGAACGAAGGGATAAGGTAAGGCCTTCCAAAAAAATACGAAAAAAAGAGGAAAAAGCAATGAGACCGAACGCGGTGGCCGCAACTTCATATACAATTCAAGTTTTTTTTAACAAAGCCCTCACGATATAATCCTCCGAATTCTCTCCACCCTCTTACGCCCTCATTACATGCGTGCATTTCCTCTGTTAGCTGCGCCGTGAAAACTCATCTTTCGCGATGCAAGTCAAATTCCGTATCCCGCAATATTCGATGAATAACGATCGGTGTGAGAATCGGAGTTAAAGTAACTCATGGCATAACATCACATGACTTGAGTGATTGATGCACGAAAACGTCTTCAGTATCCCTTTGGCGTTGTAACTCCGTGCATTTATCACTCATCGCAGTCGGTGCATTGCAAAATAGCGGTATATATAATCAATGAATCAAATCTATATCAGAAAATTACATTTTCTTCTCTTGCTTATTCGTTGTCCGGAAAATCGAAATATCGCCAATAAATGCAACAAATTTTGTTTCTTTGTCATTTTTCAATGTTCAACCTGGCTTCTATTTTTCCAGAAAGTAGCATTTCGATTCGGCAAAAAATGGCATTGCATGCGGTGAAACCCTGGTCACATGACTGATAGCGAATATTTGAAGTGTAAACTAATTAAATTGACGGATGACTCACTTTTAAATGCATAAAAATATATATGTACCTGGAAATGCTCTTAATGCTAAATAGAACACAAAGGTGAAACTTATGACGGCTCTAGTATTGAATTATTTGAATAACTGTTCTCATTCTTGATACGTCCTAAAGTCTCTCTTTTACGTATATTATAGTTTATACAAACTAATTATAATATCCGCGAATGCCTTTGGAACTCAAACAGTGCAGTGCACATTGTTTTTGTATTTTGGTGATTTTCGTTAATTTTTGTATTTTTTATTTGCTTTCGTCCTTTATTATCCGTACGAAAAAATGGAAAAAAATAAGTGAGTAGAACGAAAGTCATGCAAGTAGCGATACCAAACGAGATATCGTTAGACTCGTTACTTCCATGGAAGTCAACTTACATGTGTAAAGTCACCTTAACCCGCTGCGGGATGAACATATTCGCGGCTGACCTATATGCCTGGTCCGCGTCGCCCTCGGAGAAAGGGAGAAATGTCGATGGTGAGTTTGCGTGGAGGGAAATATCAAAAGCGAGAACCACATTTTTCCTAATATCGTGACGCGGGGTTATCTGATGGGGAGGGGAAGGGAGGCGTAAACATTATTTACCCATTCATTGGTCACTAACGCGCGGCGACCGAGAGTACGTCCCTTTTTCTCCGTCCGTAGCCACCCCTGACATCACTTCCCCGGGCCTTCCTTCCCGTGATGTCGTACTCGTTCACACCCCGAGCCCCAATTCGCTTATCCGCGCTGTACATTTTCGCGAGCCGTAATGAGGAAAATACACATGCAGTCACATTCCCATCTCCCCGCCCGGTGTACATTCATTTCACAGCTTCACCATTCATTTTTGTATATTCTATTATCTGAGCACTGTGATTCTTTTCAAATCTTACCTTTTACGTTATCCCCCCACCCGTGCCATCTTCTTCCTTCCGCAAATCCTTATTTTTTTCCAAACCCTTAACCCCCACGGTGCTTTCTGCCACACTCCCCTCACCCTTTTGACCCTTTTAGACCTAGCCTTCCTTTTGTTATTCACCGTGGTTAATTATGGTGAAGGAGTTGCCCGAACCTGCAAGCCTATATCGACTTTTTTTCCCCGTGTCCGAACCGCGCTAACGAGCTCCAGGGGCATTGAAACCGGAGTCTAAACCCGTGTGCCCCGCATGCTCCGGCACCCGGAAACGGGATCTCGCCGGGGGAAAGGTCCACGATAAGGGAGTAGAGAGGGAGAGGATGGCAGGTGATGCAGGAAATGTGGGAGGTCGGAATCGAAGATACGGTTGGTTCTACGTCACCTCCTGTGTAGTGGATAATTGTTTTCGGTCACTCGCAAGGGTGAAGTGGGTGCACTGAAGTTTTGGCTTGCATATTTGGTGTCGATGGTTTATTGAAAATTGTGGCATGACTGAACAGTTGGGTGTCGTTTGCAGTTGAAACTGTGAATGTGGGGACCCAATTTTTGGGATTTCTCTCAGCCTGCATGAGCTGTGAATCGGCCAAGTCCCCATCGAAGGGAGTGCTGTACTGGGACAAATGCCACGTTGTACAGACGTAATCTTATAATAAACTAATGATAAAAGCTCTCTGATTCGGTAAAAATCTTTGAATTACTCAAAGCGTCGTGGAGCTACGTAAAAATTTGGAATGGAGTCACAGAGGCGTGAAGTATTTACGTAAAAGGGTAAATTGCCTTCTGTTTCTTTTCATCAAGGAGGCAGGGAGAGGAACGTCAATTAGCTTATTTTTGCGTCTCAGAGTGAATTGCTTCATCAGCTGATTGGATCACTTCAGGTTTTATTCTTTGGGATAACCGCCAAAACATTTTTTAAATTTTTTTGACCGTGTTTGTACTGACCAGGTCTATGATGGACACAATCAATTCGAATCAAAATGTACTCTCAAGTTGAAGAACACCATAAGTTTTATAGTACCTTCTTGAAGTGTGTCTGCATACAGTACTGTACGTTAATAGCGAATAGACGATGCCTCAAGTTGGCCTTTTGAGATTTCTGATTTTATTGTATTTGATTGTCATCAGTCTTTCAAGCTGCCCCGTTAACCCTTCTTCAATCAGTACACATTACATGTTTGTCAAGCTGCAATGTTCCTTCGAATGGAAATATCTTAATGCATTTATTTGCCCTTACACGCTTCAAAGGTTAATAGAAGCAACTATAAATTGTGGTCTGTAAATAACTAAACAGACAACTTTAAATAAATAAATATAACTAACATTCATCCTTTTCAGGTTTTAACTTAACATTAACAGCATTCTTCATTTTTTCACTCCATAATTGAAATGCTTATTCTTTTTAAAAGTATAGTATTTTACTCTATTTTCATTTTCAGTTAGGTGAAATATTTCTATTAATGCGCGATAAAAGGTTTCTCGTAATTAATCTTGAAACAAATAATGTTTAGATTTTGAGATGCGTTAATATATTATGTTAAATACAAGTATGATAAAAACGATTAAACCGAAGAGTATGTAAATGGCTGCAGTTTTGCATTCCTTGGGTGTCTGCATAATTTTGTCCGATACTGAACCCCTCTTTGACTGTCTTATTTTTTCCGGTGCTGATGAAAAAAGACCTCAGCTATAAATAAGGATGCGCGTTTTATACGGTTATCTTGATACGAGATTTCAGTGCATTTTTCATTGTTTTCGTCGTATTTCATTATTGGATGCGTACCCTTTCGGAATGGTTTTGAAATCGATGTAAGTTTTTGCATCTGACAGTCTGTGTTTCCACAAGGGAGTAAGGATTTTTTTTTGTGTTACTCTGCACGCTAAAAGACATAACTGCGAGCTTTTGCCGATTCTTGCTTATTGGCATTTTTATGGATTTCACGGATCTGCTCGTGGGCTCTTGGAACGAGTTCAATAGACCTTCCTGTTTTATTGTTTCAGGGTTTTTTACTGAGGTGGAATTTTCTATTGTGTTTGAGAAAAGACGTGCCGTCAAATTTGCATGGATTTCACTCAGTTTTGCGAATGAAATTGAGACTCCTAAAAGAGTGGCGCAGCTTTAAATACATAATAATTTTCAATTTCTTTTATGGTCGTAGGACAACGGATTATCCAAAAAAAACTTGCAACATGCTCACCTATTCACCATATTCCTGTTCATTACATCTTTTTACATCTATTCATTTTAACAAAAATATTTTCAGCTCAAAATAAATAAAATTTGGGTATTAAAAAAGGTTTTGCGGTTTCAGGTCTATATTAACTAATTGGAAAAAGATGAAATACTTAGCACAATTCCACAGGAGAAATTTGTTTATTGAGTCAACATGTTTCACTGCACTGCAGCATCATCAGGACTCATTTTAATGAGTCCTGATGATGCTGCAGTGCAGTGAAACATGTTGACTCAATAAACAAATTTCTCCTGTGGAATTGTGCTAAGTATTTCATCTTTTTCCTATTATTTACTATATAAAATGAGTCCTGATGATGCTGCAGTGCAGTGAAACATGTTGACTCAATAAATAAAATTTCTCCAGTGGAATTGTGCAAAGTATTTAATCTTTTTCCTACAATGGAATTCCACAAAGTATCGGCCGCCACCAATAACTTCATAGTAACTAATTAATGCCAGGATTACTCTTCGATGATTTATGTATATTCTCTACGGCTATATACGGCTTCAAAATATTGCATGTGTATTAAATCTTTTGCATTCATAGGATCAATTAGGTAAGATAAGGCGTTTTTACTTTCTTCACTATAAGTAATAAAGTCCATTTACGAAAAATAATAATAATAAGTTTTTGGTAGCTCTGAAGGAAGTGCCTATGTTTAGGCTACCTTTTTAATAAGGAAAAGCTCTTCGCCACAATTAAAAACATCTAAAAAATAATGAAATAAGCTAAAAGGTTCGTTTCATGTTCATTAATTTTTTCATGATTTTTGAAAAAAAAAGGTTCAATGTATGACTAAGAAACGAACATACGTTTATGAAAGTTCCTTTCATGATTGTAGGCAAAATATCCTAAGCTTTTTGTACTTGTTTTATACTCTCTTTCTCGAGAAAGGCTTTCTTTTTAGTCCACCAATGATGAATGAACTGAATCAGCATAAGCGTATTTTTTTGTAGCATGATTGCGTTCCTATGAATGATCAAGTAACTACTGGCTGAAGAATGAAATAAATGCTATAAAAATATTTATACCTTTGGATTGTTACGAAACGAGGAAATTCCATTAAATATTAGTATCGTTGTGAATAAAGTGTCGCGGCGAGTTTTACATCTTGTTTCAGTGATTAGGCCAAAAAAACTTTCAGCGTAAATAAATTGAAGAAATGCATGGCCTTGATAAGAAATGAGACATTTGCAGCTTCCATACCAGCATTTATTCCTGCCCTAATTTCACGTCTTGACGGGTATTGTAAGATTAAATTTAATCTCTGACGTTCCTTGAACGTCCTGAAACGGAAATAATCCCTCACTCAATGTGAACTCCGTTACCGTGCTTTGTGTGCCTGCTCAGGGCCCTTCGTTCATTCCATCAATTCTGTCGGCGTATTCCGTGCTCGCTCAATTTAATTTCATCCCAGATCTTCATTTGGGATATCTCTGCGACGGCAATTGGAAGTAATTTGTACTATGATTGACGGCCGCTGATTTCCATTGCAATCCTTTCGACTAAAAGGAGACAGCCGAAGAATGGGGTCCATTGTCTTCATGCCACTTGGATGTTGGAGTTTGGGCTATGTCTGCTCGAGTTACAGTTAGACGTGAATTGGCCAGGGTTGCTTCTTTGCCGTCAATGAACTGCTCCTATGAGCCTCTAATGCATCATGACGACCCGTTTCCCATGCTGAGAGCGGATACGATGGGAGGTAATATTTTCCATTCATTTCGTGACAGGGGAGATGATTATTAATGCTTAATTAGGAATATAATATCTACTCAAAAGTATGCATAATTTTTGTTTCATATTTTTGCAACTAAATTTGTAAGATTAAGCCACGTCCTTCTCCTCTTCGTTTCATTCATTTTGCGATGCTTTCTCCCATTTAGTTTTGTTGGTTGTACTTTTGTGTCGCAAAGCTATAGCTGACCTCTGCAGTTTAGACTTTCAAACGTTCATTTGTTCAATAAATGGAATACATATATGGTATGATTGTTTTTTGATTTAGTACTTTTACGAAAATGGGGTTTACACGGGCCGTGTATACCCTGATTTTTATCCTGCCCTATTAGATGCCTATTAAATATTACAGTTGTAACACTCCCCTCCGAGTCCCCGGCAAGCATCAGGTTTCATTATCGTTATAATGATCGGAGGCTCGAAATATTATTATGATTATCATTATTGATAACGTTTAATGTATATTAACAGGTGTAGATAATATCATTAAGTGACTATATGCAAAAATATACATGTAGTATGTTCGTTTTAAGAATCCTCTTTCGCTGAACAGATATATTTTCAACATTCATAGAAAGTATTATTGCTGCTGTAATCCTCAGTAAAGGGAGTATATCCAAATTTACCTTTTTCGGATACATTTTCTGCCATGTCATTTCGCAAAAGCATTCGCTGTGATATTGGAAACTGTTGCAAGAGTATCTCTAAAGATCTTTCGAGGTCCCTCTCCTCGGCGAATTGCGCTGGGACATGAAGAACTCGGTAGGGAGACCATTCATTCCTCGATGCAAATTTACAGCATTTATCGTCACTTGCATTCGAGAGAATATCTCATTTTTGCGCTCTCTCGAGTTTCAACTTTGCTCGTAGCTCCTCTGCACAGATCCCTAGCGAAGGAGCCAGGTCCTGTAATCTTCTTAGGGGGTGATTAAGGAAAGCACTTTTCCCCTTCATAAGGACCTCCCGGAAATCCCTTGCGCAAAAAGATTTCTGAACCCCCTTCGCCATCCCCCTTTCCCTGTCTTCTCCTCCCTGGCGCATAAAGCCCGTGACGTCACCGGCACTTGGGGCCCCGGCGCAGGAGACTGTCAACTTCCCCCATTGTTCCTCCATTATTGTCTTCAGTGTCCTTCAGCGCCGTCGCCGCCGCCACCCTGGCCCTTCAAGGATACACTGCCACCGCTCTTTTCTTCTCTACCCACCCCCTGCCATTCCCCTGGGAGACATTCGTCCTCGTTCCCCCACGCCATGTTGCCCTCTCCCCAGCACCAGTCGTCACAATGTCTTCTTCCGAGTTCTATAGAGCACCAAATGTTCCTGGGGGTCGATTCTTGAAGGTCGTGATATTTATCGTATGCTTAATCAACAATACCACACCATAGTTTCATTGATTCAGTATTTTTGCGATGTCATATCCAGTCCGCATGTGATAATTAGAGCATGAAACATATTAAGTGGGGGTTAGCCTGCGATATATTTTAACGAAACCGAGCGATAAACTGTAATTCTCGCATACGATGGTTATCACGACCCTTTGACAATTCACCCCCTTGTCATTGTTACGCCCAGTGCTGCCATTACGGCAAGTTGTGGTGGAATTTCTGGTGCATATCGGGGCTAATATGGAGAAAATGTACAAAAAATCAAGCGTTATCATTTTTCCACTACATTTGTTGTTAATATCACGGGTAGTGATTTTTCTTTTGTCAATTTTTGAGTTGAAACTTACTTGAGTAGTAGTAGCTAAATGCAAAATTTGAATTTGCTTTAGGTGAACTAAAGCCATAAACGCGGAATTCGTTGTTTCTTAGAGGGAAAATTACGTTTTCGCCAACAGCGGAATGGTTTATTGGGAAAGATGCAATAATTTTATTCTTTGCTGGAGAAGACGGGCTTGACTTATTACCACTCGAAGATGTTCTTACCACTAGGAATTTAATTTCATGACCTCGTAAGTTTTGTTCGGGAATGGATTTAATAGATATCCTCTAAATGAAGGAGTGAATTATTTTGGTAGAAAATCATAATGAGAGTAATAAATTATTATTTTAAAAGTACGTTGGGGGAAGTGGGGAAATGGCCGTATAAATCTGTGGATTTTGAACGAAAGGAGAGCCGTTAGAAGAAATGAAGAAGAGTTGAAGCTGGAAGTAATGTGGAAAATAGATCGTGTTAAAGGATTGTATTGCCATCAACTGAAGTTCTAGGGAGCAAGAAACTAGTTTGTTACCGTCGTGGACCTTTTCAACATTGGTAGAAGGCCCAAAATATGAAGTAAATTCAGTAACAATATAAATTGCGAAAAGTTTGGTACAACAAGTATTTGGTGGATATTTCTTAGGTATTTTCAAAAACCTTTTTTGATTATTTTTTATCTGACTGTCGAAGTTGTAATTTGACAGCTGTGGTATTACTTTCCCCTGCCCTATTTGACCCCGACACTTTAATGCCTCTCCCTCCCCCATTCACCGCATCCCCCCTCCCCCTTGGTTCATCCCCAGCCTCTCCCGCTTGCAGTACCGGGGAAAGAGTGTTCTCGAGTCTGACTTGTCTCCTCCTCTCCCCTTAGGCCGTCTCTCCCCATCTCCTGTGCAGTTACCCCTCGCCTGCCCTATCCCCTTCCCCCGTCCTCAAACATCTCGTACCCTGATACGTGCACCGCCCCCATGTCTCTCCCACGACTGCCCACCCACCTCAAGTCCCTCCCCCCCCCACGATGCATCCCTTCCCCCTGAACTCCACTCCCCCCTCCTTCACTCAGACAGTCCTCTTCCACGCCGTCTGCCGCCCGCGCTAAAGGTCTTTGCCTTTGTGCCTCAAATTCGTTTGCCACTCACCGATTCCCCACTTGTGACACACCTCCGTCTTGCTCCTCTCAACGTCCTGCTTCCATCACGTGTGAATCATCGAACCCCACAAAATAGGACTGCGTTTCTTCCTCGATATGATTGAGGAAGGCTAGTTGAAGTTTGGATTAGTCATCTTCGCCTCGAGAACCACTTTTGTTAGTGAGTGATTTGCTGCATCTGCTTTTGAATTTCATTTAAGTGAGTTATGATATAACTTGAAGAGCGAAATTGATACATAATTACCCTTCACCTAAATGCAGATAGTTTTTGTTTAGAAATATGAATTGCACCCTCTTAACGTGTATACAAATTATCCGGATAGATGTAAGTACACTCAAAGGCTTTTGTTTTGCTTGATTATAATTCGATTATAATATTTCTTTCCAACTTATCCACTTGGTCTACTTCGAATTTTAAAATGAGCCTCAAGCCCATGCGTAACGAAATTAATTTCTCTGAACTTGCGCAGAGGCACTCGTCGTCGTCCAAAAATGGGAATCTACATTGCAAAAGCGGACTTAATTGAATGCTGTATGAATTGTTTCAATTTAAGTCAACGCACATCTTACTGAATATTAAAGTTAAGAGCCATACTCAAGCATAATTATATACGCTCTTGAGCTCAATTCAGCTACTGAGAATTGCTGTAATTATGAAAATAAATTATTGATATCCCTAGACGTGCAAACCTGCATATCCTCTTAATTTATCTCTCCATTTAATGGGAGCTACCATCATTATATTTATTTAGCAAGTTGCATTAATCGTGAAAAATTAATTTTTGAAAGACACAACAAACCACGAATTTAGTCAGGTGAAAGACACCTCCTGTATCGGAGTAGAAACTGTCCTCATCTAAACGCTGACACATCCAGTTTCTCCTGAAGAAATGGAATTCAGCAAACTAAAACGCTGAAAATTGTATGACCTATGCAATACAATTTTCAACTTGTACAATATACAACACTCAACATGCAATTAAATCTTCCTATGCAAAATTCCGCTATAAATATCGTCCAGCCTTTATTTTTTCCCGAAATAATTGCAGGAACTATTTCCAATAACCTTTCGCTTGCAACTCCGTTCATTCTCATTGTTACCGTTCCCTTTCCCTAGAGCCCTACTCAAGAGCATCCGCTTTGCCCTCTCTTGCGGGCACCGCACATCCTCTCTTCCCTTTCTATCACTCCGCCCTCCCGCACAACCCAACGCTCACTGCAAGAATCTCTTTACGACCTTTTCGAAGAACGTTTACGATCTTGGGTTTCCCGGGGTTACGGCGCACGAGCTCACACACCAGCCCCTCATCCTCCATCCTCTCCCCCACCCTCCCACACCAGCGCATTCTAGTTATTTCCCTCAATCCCTCAAATACCGCCCCCATCTCCTACGGCATCTCCCCCAGACTCTCTCCCGTACGTATGCACCCCACCCCACCATCCCATGTTCTATTCCCAATGGAAGTATTTATCCCGGACGAACGAACCCCTGCTCTGCCAGCTTGCCCGCCCAACCGCTCCCTTCCCTATCGGTCAAACTATCTCCCTGCCCATACTCCCTATCGCCATTCCCTCTAGCACATCCCTGCCCCACCCTACTGGGAGTCTCGTCTCTCCTCCCAAACCCCTACTATCACGACACCGTGTAGACCTTCCGCTGCAGCCAAAAAGACTTAACCAATTCCCTCCGGATTCCGTCTGGAGTTGCGCCGCCAAAGACTTCCAAATCCGGTCGTTTTTATGTGTGATTTGTCGCTTCAAATGGTCGAGCTGCGGGGTCTTTCCTTGAAATCGATTTCGTCCCCTCCGGTATCGATTTATGAAGGGGCTCAGCCCATTCTAAATGCATGTTGGGATGCACCCAAATAGTGTATCTGCTTCAAATGAAGAGGTATTTCAATATTTCGTGTGTTTTATTTATATGTGGTTTTGGGTACTGAGGTTACAGGCAAAATCTCAACTTTGGCTGTATTTGATCATGAAATATGTCACCGTATGGATACTTATGAGTGTAATTAAAGATAAATTTCTTTTAAGCGCGACTTTTTTGTTTACGCGGACAACGACCAAGGTTCATCCAGCACCGTAGTCGTTTCAGGAGGAAAAGCTATTCGGAACCACTCTGGTGTTGTTAAAACTTTTATTAGTGTAGCCAATAAATTTGTATTATTCTACATTCCCTTTTTGTACTCGATTTTCTGAGTTTTATTTCCAAGATACGCATTTTTACGCAGCAGGATAAAAATATTAAAAATACATCAACCAGTCCTGTTGGTAGTCTCAGAAAAAATAATCTACTTTAGCTTCTGCACCAAGGCCGGATCTAATCTTTCGAGCGGTTACTAAGCCCTTGGCTCTGTCTTCGGGCTACTCATTGCCAATATTCCTTTCATCTATGGTCTTTTTCCTTTGCATCTTCATCACCATTGCTACTAATAGTTTCTAGTAATCCTCTTGTTCTAGGCATTTTTCGATGATATTGCCCCTCGTCAGGCTCGCCATGGTTGTAATATATCTTCTTGCTTGATCACTCTGTCTGCATGCCATTACCTACTGTCTACTCTGCCTTGTCCTCCTCACCGCTGTGCCTGCAGTCCGCATTCTCCATTTTATTTATGCGGCAAAGGTACCTCCGAAAGACACCGTTGACTGATAAGAATTGAGTGAAATATAATCAAGTTTCACCGTGCCTTCTTTTCACCAATTCCGCCACATCAGGGATAAGTGTTCTTGTCCATGCTCCTGAAGCCGTGCCACTCCAACGCTCCTGCCATCATCTCAGCAGTCTTTTGCATGCTTCCTCTTGATCCATGTCTCTCTAGCTGTGGACTCTTTCCCAGGCCAGAAGCTCCAGTGGTGGGGTTCTGCAATGAAGAGATCTGCGTCGCCAGATATAGTACGGGATCCACTACATACTCTGAGGGTCATTCGCCTTTGTACATTGTACAACAAGATACTATTCTTCTGATATACCCATTATTCTGCTATTGCATATACTATTGAAATACTATATGCTAAAACAAAATATTTAGACGAATCCAGGGGCCTCTGAAATGAGCGATGTCGACCCATTAGTTTGATGCGTCTATGGACATGTCGATTTCTTTTTCCATATCTTATTTTATTGGGTTAAACTAAAGGCCGACTATTAATAAAGCATTGTTGACTTAGACGATGGTCGGTGCAGTGAGGAATTCTAGTCTGAGCAATCGTGCATCATTATGCGACAATATAAATTGAATACTCCTGAGCGGGAATTAAAAAAAAACTTAGAAGAGACGCTGCTACAAAATGGTGGCTTTATGGTGGAAAGGGTCATATTGTTCGGTGTGAATGGAATGCCAGCTATTTGGGATGGACGCACATTTATGCGTGTGGTATTTTATTCAGTCTTTCACACCTGCCAAATACATCTCGGGAACTTGGAATCTTTTCCGGAATCAATTTATTCGGTTCATTTCTTTTGAAAAGATGACCGTGAAATCGGCAATTACCGGGCCTCGTCCCACCTTCGACCCCGCACACCTTTGTGCCTCGCCGGCGTTCTTTCCCTCGGCCGTGGGGAGTCAGTTATACACCGCACGTGGGGTATGTAAATGAGGCTGACTCACTCAAACCTCATTGATATTGTGTCAAAAGGAGGAGGATGATACCTCGGCACGTACCACAGTCACTCACTCACTCCTATGACCCCCCCGGACACGGAGTTCCCGTGGCGTCCGCTCCTTCACGAGACGAACGAAAAAAATGAACGACGCCTTTTAGCAGCACGTAATGATCCCCCCTTTTAAATGACCATAAATATCCCCCATAGCACGGCAGGGAAGAAGGCTACATATATCATGTTGACGCCCGACCTCCCTTACCAAAGGCCCCATCGTCTCCTTGTTTCCTTTTATTCCTCCAAACTCCTTCGGTCTTTTTTCTCTATCATTATTTTCACTTCGTCCTCGTCTTATTTTCTCATCTCAAGGTCGGTTTGTGGAAGGATATCACGTCAAGTTTACTTAAGTACTCCACGAGAATATAACGTTACGACTTGTGAGCGCCCATGGAAAAAATCATCTAAATTTACTTACATAATACCGGCAAAGGCACCTCAAGGGTTTGGCCGGGGTTGAGTTTTCAACAGTATGCACTATACTATATCCAAGTGAGGTACACAAAGCGACGGTTAGTAATGCATATTAGTGTGATATTTCGCCATCATACGCAAAACTATAGGTATTCTACCATTGTTGTAGAAACTATATGTATTAGAGGATTGCACAGCTACATACGTGCACATAGATGCAAGACTTATTCAATGCAATAATTTTCGCGTGTTGAACTAAATCTTAATCTTTTATTAGCATTATTTTCACCTCCGTGTTCTCATTGTATTCTATTGACTTGTCTAAAAGTTAGTTTTCAGAAAAAATGCTAGTTAAATTGACGCTCTTAACCTAAAATAAAAAATCAATGATTTAAGAGCTATTCTCAAAGCAATGAATGCGGACTAGAATCCATAATTCCTCCAATGCATTATTTTATAGTTCTTCACTCCTCCACCTCCTCTTCCTAGCCTCAGATTGTTTATAAGGCTAGGTTTTATAAAATATTTACTACCTTCAAGAGGAGCTCTTGAATTTAGCGTAACGATTTAAGATGATTCGTGAAAAAATTGAATGCCGAATGGATGCCATCAATTTACATTTAATAATATCCCTACAAATGCTTAGCATATATTGTCGTTCTCAAAAACGGTTTGAAGCTCATAATCGGCTGCATAATTGTCAATTGGTAACGCATTATTTTGCCTTACCTCCCGTGAAGCATACGGTGATTAACAAATGACGTTCAAAATCGCTTGAGAACCACTTACGACACTGCACCCCTAAGTTATATTCACAAAAAATAAACTTCTCACATAAATATTTCAATCAAATCCCACAGTATATTTTTCCGTAACTTAAAAGTATAGAGGTTTTCACACCAGGTTGTTTTGTGAACGCCGCTGTTCCTGGAGAGGCATGGACAACTCAAGTAAACCCATGCTAACGCTAATCTGGCGTTAATTTTCCCTGTACACTGGCCTAAAAGCCTCTTAAGTTTCGTTTTCGGCCATGGTAGTCGAACATTCTTCCTGCACCACCCGCCAAGAGGGTGCCCTGTCGGCGGTATGACGGCCGAGGCTGGCGGGGGCGGGTGGGGGTTTGGGGCGGAGGGGGGAGTATTTCTCTTCATATGGCCCAAGTCGTCCCCACTGGGTCCCACGTTGCACCCCTATCCATCATCCAGACCGGTAATAATTCGGTAGTCACTCAAGAAACCTTCAACCTCCCCTCTCTCCCACCTACTGCCCTGCCCCCATCCGCCAAAAAACTCCCACCCCCGGTCGATCAAGTCCTACCCCTCCCCGCTTCCCTCCCTATCCCTCCCAGGCTTCTCTACACATGCTGCCCACTTTTCCTATCTTCATCTCTGCTCTCCCCAAGAATCACTTTCTATTGTACCTCCCTTCGAATACCATAAACTATGTATTTTTAACTGTTAAATAATACCAAGTATCGGCTTGGGATAAGGTGCTCTAGGTGCCAATGCCAAATTACACCGTATTACTTTGACCACAACATTGATAAAAACGCAGTGCTCATATCCCTGGCCTGATATGAACATGTGACCTTCGGTTGCCAGGCCAGGACGCTGTTGTCCTGGCTGCCGAAGAGGCTTTTTATTTTCTTATGAATAAACCGAAATGGCACACAGCCTTCAAAATTACTTGGCGTCATACTTAATATTATAATACATACTGGTGCAACAATAATGTACACGAAGCAATGGAATTATATCACCGGACTATATTATATCATCGTGAATCTATTAATCCTGATAGTCATCGACCGGAGCCCTACATTCTATCTTATTCCATACCTACTGTTTGAATTCCTAGTCTCTCCAAGCACTTTCTGCAACTTTTCCAGCTATCTTGCCCTTAGTCTTCGTAGTGGTTCTTATTACCTTCCAAAATTTACTTGAGAAGAACCTGACTTAAAACTCATTAAATTAGTGTTTTTTAAAATCAATTTTCACCACTGCACATGGGAAGAGGCGTTTTCTGTGTGAATATTAATGTTCCATTTTAAAGAAGTCTGCTGTCCAGCCAGCGAGAATTTTTGCAAATGACTCGAAGTTGGAGTTCATTTGGATGACATTTTTTTGAACAATTCTGTCACGTAAACATACAAGTACTTACTCAAAAGCGCTAGTAGTTTGTATTATTTGACTTAGTTTGGTTAATTGCAAAATAAGTGAACACAGTAGAGTGTTAAAATCAGTAGTCATTAATTCGATAATTGTTTTGCGTTTGCTCTCCATTCAACTGTCTTTTTCGTTAACCACTTCATGCCAAGCAAAATAGAGTTTTGTAGACTTTTCACGTATCTAAGATTAGAAAAAGATGAATCTTATTAACTCATATTTTGGTTAATATCTTCCTCCAAAAAAAGCAGGATTCCATGAAGAAACTGCATTATTTGCTAAATTCAATAGCGAAGAAATTTCATTGCAACTCACATACCTTGACGATCCTCTCGCGAATATAGGTAAGCCTCTCGGATAATAACGAAAATAATGATGAAAGACAATCGATGCAGATAAATTCATTACAAAAGTTTTCCTTCGGGAATAAAAGTTGCATAATCAAATGATGGTTTCAAGTTATGACGTATAGATATAACTATATTTGTTAAATTAAATCACGATCAGAACTCTTCTTTTTTAATATTCTTGAGGGGAGTTATTTTACTATGCGATAAAATTTATAAAAGCATTCACGTACTATCGGTATACAGGGCATTTTGGAGTACCTTAAATATGGTTAAATTGATTAGAGTGAATCCTCTGACCTTGACCCTTAGTATCCTAGGGGTGATACATTTGAATTTCTCGGCACACGGCGATATTGATGGCATAGAAGTGTGCCACATCCCTCACGGCCGTGATGCACTGCCCTCATTAAGGCACACTTTCCCCGCCACCTTGTGCGCTAAGAAATGAGCGATTGCCTCTTCCACATTACTTAAATTGGCCGCATTACTTCCTGGCCTCGACACCGCGTCGCCGTGGCGCGAGCATACATTTCCGCCAGTCTTCAGCCCATTACTCTTTCGACGCCAACTTCGTCCTTCTCCGAGTCCTTTTCAGCGCTGCCTAATCTTACAGTAGGCACCCAGGGTCGTTTCAACTACTTTCCCTTTCACCCCCGCTTTTAGACGCGGGGAAAATTCTTCCCCCCATCCACCCCTCCTTTCCCCGCGTAACACACATCTTTCCTAAGACCTTGCTACTCGCTCCAACGTCACAGCCAACCGTAATAGGGAATCTTCATCTTTTGACCGCTTTCCGCAGCCAAGGAAAGCATTCCCGCTTTAATGCTCTCCATCAAAGCCACGAGCTCCTTGTACCCGCTGTTTCACTGCGATATCTCGTGCCTCGCACGGCTAAGTGGTGGAAGGGCCTGGGGTTGATACGCGAGGAATTTCATCCTGGTTCTAATAACTCCTACTATATCACGGGACACAGAATGATGCGACGGTTTCTTCTTGTGTATAGTTCCACGAGATGTCTTCCCTTATGAGGCCTGTCGATGTCGTACGCCTCAGCTGGAATCCGGTGCAGGCCTGTGTAACAGTAGATGACGCGTCATGCTCTACGAGCTTGAAGCATGTGCGGTGATTCATCAGCGAGGGAGTTTCCTTACGAGGCTGTGAAGACTCATCAAGCGTATAAAAGCCTTGATTTGATGAACAGTTAGTTTTTATTATCAAAGAGATCGTGCGCTGAAATTGGACTTTTTTGCGCTTGTTTTCTCATGATAATAGGGAACACCGTTGCTGCTTTTTGTAACCTTTGATGAACTGGTATTAAGCCGATCTTCATAGGGGTCGATAACTTAGAAGTTTAAGGAATTAAGAGAGTTAGTTAGGCTAATAAGCACTAGGATGCGATCTTTCCTCATCGTTCGTTCAAAGCCACATAAAAATGTCAATTTTTTCTGAATTTTGAAGATGACTTGAAAAACAACTCTGTTTTTAATTGGAGCTCTTATGTATAACTAATACCTAGTTTTTTCCAAAATCCCTGAGTCAGAGGCTTAAAGTGCGTCGCAAAAATGTGGATCACATGCCAATTTTCGGATAACTCCTTTCTTTGGAATTCTGATAGAAAGCTTCAGCCCTTGATAACCATTATTATTTAATCAAATAACATCATGTATTTTATCTCTCATTCTTGAGAAACCGTCCGCATTAACCAAAGTTTGACCTGGGAATGGTTCAATGTACGCATTTGCTCGTACTTCGAGTGAAAATAAAAAGTTAATGTAATGCACAGCATCGATGTGCATGTTTTCTAACTCTTGCAGTTTGCTATTATAGTTAAGGCAGCGTGGGTGAACCGCTCCGGCTATGGCCTGAGATATGCTTTGAATATTCACGAAAGAAGTGATTATTGATGTTGATGTAACGTAAAATAATGAATGGTAATGTGACCTGCGAGCTCTATTTAATAAAATGCTGTCTTACTTTCTGGAATGTGATTGGAAGATAATTGCTTTGACCTAAAATTGATTATGCTTAACTGATCTTGCTTTGTGTTATCATTTCCGTCAAATTTGGCGTAACATTTCGTCATAGTATGGTAACACCACTTATTTCGCCACGCTTACGCCATGTAGACGGCGTGAGCACCATTAGAGAATTCAGTGTCATTTTGCTTGGCTCCGAATGGCCGTTTAGTTTAGAATTGTGGCATTAATGTTTCGAAAAATGCAATTCTATGAAGCTTGTTTCAAACTACTAATTTATCTCCAAGCTGGTGGGAAATTAATTTTCTATTTCGGGGTAAATGTTAAACCACCGTACAGCACGCGTGTCAGCAATGAACCTACCTCAAGCGTATTTTAGAGCCAGCAAGGAGTAATCCAATTCCCGTAGTCAACGGGGCTGGATACTCGTAAAGAGTTTCTAATTGGAGCATTTAAAATTGACTTGCGCTCCTGCTTCACCTTGCGTATTATAGCGCGAAAGGGATTAATAACAGATATTACTCCGAGTCTATTAATTCCGTTTCGTGCTCCTCGGCACTTGAGGCCGTGATCTCACGTGCAAGGATCGTGTGTAGTATAAGGTAGGGGATATATATCCAGCCCCAAGCTTCTGGCCTTCCTTGTGTATGAGGCCAAATTAATGAGATGTTTGATCGCTTTGATTGCTTTAAGGTCCACGTATTCTGTTCCGTGGAGCGTTCGTCCCGCCGAAATCCCCCTGAGGGTCGATAATTGGACCTGTCACAGCCGTGATTTATCCTCGTTTGCTACCTTCCAATTATCGCGTCTTTTTTGTTTCAAAATATATCTTTCCCGCGCCTCATGGTCGTCAAAGAAGTCGTGAAATTTGTCTCATTCTTCGTTTTCCTTAACGAAATAGAACACCTGCCTCTCCTTAAATGCTCGTTTTTGATCACTGAAAGATTTTGTCTATGCCTTCAAAAAATAAACTGGGTATTTCCTCTGACCATGCGATCGAATCCTGATCAGCTGCGCGTAAATTATTGCTAGCGTCCGTTTCTCGTAAAGGAATCCTATTGATATGGGTTCCCTGTAAACGTGCGCGGAATACTTAATGTATTATTCCGCGCCGCCATAAGATACATATACTCTCTTGGCTCTGGTTTACCGCGGGTGTAATGGGGTCAGGATTCTAAAAGGGTAATTTTGTGTGGTCGCTCATGCATGCCTTGCCAAGCTATCTCTTGAAAAATCGATTTTTTGGCTTGCTAAAGAAGTTCAGCCTGCGATAACTGGCTCAATAATTTTTCTATTTTTTCCTAATTCTTGCCTGCTAGGGATAGTTTTATGAATATATGTATTCATAGCCCTTAAGAACTATATCTCGTGTAACATTTCAGTAGGTATCTCTTGAAAATAGATTATTTTAGCTCGTGTAAGGAGTTCAACCAACGTGAGCCGGCATTATCATTTTTCAACTCCACATCTTAAAAGTGTTTATCCCATTGAAATAAGTTTTCACAGTAGGTACTTAATAAGTAGAGCGCGTTCGCCAGTAAAGGAAGTGAAAAAAATAAAAATATTTATGACTTTTACGGAATCTGTGTGAATGATAATTTTTTTCCACAATGGTTTAAATTGAGAATTCCTTAATCCTCAATAAATTAAGAGACTGTAGCACGCGGGGTATTATATGGGTGGAGGACCCCTACCGAGTTATAACTGCCCTCAGCGCCTTTATTAAATTCTTTCATTTCCACCCTTCTTCCAGCGCACAAAAATCTCCAGATTATAATCCGAATTTCGTTTAATATTTTTTTTCTCCACACCAACTATCCGACTCTGTTCTCACCCAGACCTCACACTGCCACACTTCCCTCGCAGCCGGCAAAACCCCCTCTTAACTTACAACCGAAAAGGGTTTTCCAACGCGTCAACCCGCTTGATTTAATATCTCTTTAAAGCGTGATTTGTTGCACCGATCTCCCGGAAGAGGGTGTGAGCGGCGTTCTCCAGGGAAGGGGTGGTGTTTGAAACTGGAAGAAAGGGCGAGCGAAGTCGAGAGGGAAGAGGAGGTTTTAGAGGTTGCTGGATGTGGAGAGGGAATGCTGGGAAGGGAGTGGGATACAGAGGGTAAAAGCGCCTCCGACGTACACCGCCATCTTGAACTCCCATCTTCTCCCCGGAATCCGTATATATTTTATCACCATTTCACATTTTAGTCCCACTCCATCCAACGAAATCGCTCCACCTCATCACATAATTCCCCTCCTCGCCGCATCCCCTCGGCGTGGCTCTGCCCTCCCAGTCTTTCCTTCCCTTGTATTCATAAACCTCTCTACTCTCTCTCTCACGGCTTCCTTTTCCTCAACCTACATCTACATACTGGACGGCAGGAGGTGCTAAGACAACAGGCATGAAGAAATGAATTGGAAGGGAAATGGAGTGAATAGTTGGGAGTATTGCGGAGTAGTAATTTCCCCACCTGCAATAGAAAATTTAAAACTGGCTAAAATTTCAAAGACGACTGGTTTCATTTAAGAGTTGATATCATCAGGTAGGTACTCTACACAGAACAGTTCTCCCTTATTAATGCGCTGTAAAGGTAAGAGAACGGTTCTTTTTTAAAGCGCCTGATGATGTCCGCTGTTGTATGAAAGTCGTCGTCTTTTTAATCGTACGTGAAAATGTGCATTTACTTTTTTCTTTTCTCTAACGACGAGATTTCAAGGAGTTGAGCCTGACTACCGAAGTCATCATCTGCCTTTGTTGCTGCTATGAATGAACCGTGAGAAGAAGGATATTATTTTACTCATTTCTTCTAGAGTGTTTTGCTCTTATTTTGTCGTTTTGGTTAGTTGTGAAATTGTATGCCAGAGTAAAAAATTACAATTATAAAAGTCACATGATCTTAAGTTTTACAGTAATTTAAGCCTCTCGCGTAGCCACTGATTGTCCATTGATTCCAACCAAGTCCTTCCATCAGGCACTGTATACTCTCTGTTTGCCTCAAGGATTCCATAATTAAGTGTGCGGCTTTCTTCTATCTTTTGTTTCATCCGCGTATTAAATCCTTCGGTTCAGAGTCCTAAACGCTCGCGGTATACTCAGGTTTTTGGTCTAACTTGAGTGAAGTAACATTTCACCCCCATTTATTTCAGGCAAGGAGTTTCTTCTATTCATAAGACATAGTCTCCTATAGGAGGTTTTATGATGATGATATGCCTTTCCTACTACAAAGCATAATCAATAGACAGAAATTGCTGCTTAGTCAAGAAACGTTTCTTTCAATAAAACATTTTTTTTGGCAAAAAGAATCTAATGGAGCGCTATTTATTCACATTTTGACTTTCAACAACTTCAGCTATTTGCTAGCAACATGAGGTAACGTCTTCATTCTTTTATCACTCAATTTATCTATATTATTTTCTCTCATCAGTTTTCAGCTAAAAGGTGATTGGTGTATATCAGATCTGCATCCACGGTTATTGCTTTTAATCCTGCGTAAGTTAAATTTGTGACAGCCTATCTTATTGAAATGTAGGGCTTTGCTACGTTATTAGAGATAGGTCATTGTTTTGCATGGGAATTCCGAACGAGAAAATAATATTGAAATAATTTTATAGTTGCATCTTCCTGCAGTGCAGGACGGAACCTACACCCTGCGAAGACCCCCATCCTTAAACTGCTTTAAATCCCCATAGCCCTTCACTCATATTTTTACCTGCTGCCCCCCAAACTTCCAAGTCCTTTTTTTATACGTTTCCTCCACTCCGCCTACTATTATTCCCCTCCTATCCCTCCTTTCCCCCACCCCACCGTTTTCCACTCATGCTTTGTTTCCACCTGTCGTGCTCTCCGCGCGCTACACAATAACTCCTTTCCCAGCCCGACTCCTCCTTGAGCCTACCTCTCTCTCCCTCTCTTATTTTCTCCTCATCTCTCCTTCTCTTCCTCTCCAGCCGCGGGATTTAAGGCCGTTATAATCCGAGAGCATTTTTGTTTTGCTGCCTCCCTGTTTATTTTATAGGCGCCCGATCTCTGCGTGTGTTCCCTGGTGTTTAAAGTCGAATAAACAGTCGTAAAATTAGCGCCGGGCTAGATATATAACCACCGTGTAGGGTTCTCTGCCTTCCATCCTGGCTCACGAACGTATCAGTGTACATTTTGTGAGGCATTACGAGTTATATTCAAGTGTCTCTTTCTTTATAGTTGATACAAATTTCCCACAGATTTTCTTTTTTAAAGAAAATGATTAATTTCCTTAAGCATTAGCGTAATTTTAATGGCTAAAGTATGTAATGTGTATTTTCTTTTTCCTTTTGCGTGTGAATGTCGAAATACTTTAAAGAAAAAGAATCGTTTTAGTAAAAGCAGCATGAAAGTTTTATGTTGGGAATCTAAATTGTCTTATTTTTAGGTATTGTTTACTTTTTCTAGATCTTAGTAAGCGAAAATTGATGGTCAATTGTATTTATAATATGGATCTATAATTTTTGATTATTTTTCTACTTTTTATTTTTTTAATTCATTGGTATAAATAATATTTAACAACGGAGTTAGATAGTTGGCCTTAAAATAACATCCGGCTTGTATAAATTAAAAATAATAACTCATTTGCGAAATTATTAGTTGAGTTGTTTCGGCCAAACCTCGTGAAAGTGAACAGCATTTATTTTCCATAAGAATGGGAAAAAAAACTTTCATATTGTCCAATGTTTATTCAACCAACACCATACATTTACTTCTCCGCATTCCATGGTGAAAGATCCCTTTTCCCGGAAATTCGTTTGAGTTAACTATATTCACCTTACCTGTCAAAAATGAATCTACCCCTGTTACTAATTCATGTTTAATCGCATCCAAATTTCTTCAACCCTCATCTTTCTCGAAGAGGACTTTTCGAAAACAAATTCACATCCGCCCGGGAAAATCGTTGTTCAAGTGGAAACCCGTAATTTTGAAGGCTTGTACACTGGAATTGTGAAAACGAGTTTAAACGGTTGAATGATCCTCCTGTGTCCTCCGCTTTTTATGCGTTCAAAAAAAATGAGAAACAAATATAATTAAGCTAACCCTATCCGTGTTTCAGTGAAATGGACCTGGGGCTCAAATTGCCAAGGATTATGGCGGTAAACACGCCCAGGCCCTTAGCATCAGTCGGGCTTTTAGTAATTAAGCAGGTGGTAGCACATGAGCATCCTAAATGTTTGAATTGTGTTGACATTAAGCACAGGTATAATCCATTGTTTCCTAAATGTAAATCGATTATAGGAAGCGTGATATCATAACATTATTTTGTTAAAATGAATTCATCGATAAAGAGTTTTCATCCTAACAAGAATTTATTAGGTCGTGCTGGTCATAAACAATCTTTTCATTACAGTGGATATCCTTGAGCAATCAAATAACACTTATTATCTACCTTTACTACAATTTTTCAAAGAGGATAGGAGAAATAATTCATTGGATCCGACTTCATGAAAACTTAGTACAATGGGATATTTTGCTGCCACTATGGCTTATGGGATGAAATTGTATTCGTTTACTTTACCATGAGTGTGCATTGAAAATAAAAGCAATATTTACCACTATAAATTTGGGAATTGAATCAGTATTGAAGATATTATCCAGTGACCTTTGTTCACTATGGTTTATCATTGAAGCAACCGAGATCGTGTAGTTACTACTTACACAAAGCATGCACAAACATGGACGAAACTTAGGAAAATCTATTTTAAAAAGTGGTATTTTTTTAATCATTTTACCTTCCAGGAGCATTTACACGTTCCGGGATGACAATCATCCAAATTGACGACCTATTATTCTTATTCTGGACTTTCCAAGACGGTGGGCCAGTAGATTTTGTGCCCTTGAATATGTTGTGCTCAATATGAGCACTTGGTGACCGCAGATAAACGGCGACGTGTGGAAACGCTATCGACCATACCTCTCTGAACTAATGGATTACACTAATTTTTTGTAAGTCAGCGTTAGAGAAACTCATTCGTAATCCTGTAAATCTTATTTGGCTGCTACTTCATAGTTTTATACCATAGTTAGTTTATTTTGTCCATAGATACCTTGATACTACCACTAAGGCTTTCAGTCCAAAATTTTAAGCATTTATGTTAGAAAAATGTAGTTAATATCCACGATGGAATCAAATCATTGAGTAGGACCCAATCCAAATTTCCCGTATTTTCCTCTAAACTTGAGTGGAGTTGAAGTGTCAATTCATTGTAAAAATCTTTGGTTCTCCTGCTTCATCTGAGATGAAATGTTTCTTCCTGCGGCATAATAGCCCATAGAATATAATTATGGAGGAGACAACAATGTTAAAAATTATCGAGAAGGTATAGGGGGTGAATGAGTGGATCAAATGGTGAGGGAGGTTGACATGAGGGCTTACGAAGAAATAATGAAAGCTGCAGGGATAAGGACTGGATAGCTGCTGCTAGCCAATATCAGGATTGGTGACTGATGATGTAATGTAAAAACCCCTCAACTAGTGCAATTGCATCTGGTGGAAAAGTAAAAGTTTTGAAACATCCGTAACGTTGACTAAATGGACTGGATTACCAGGGATTTGCATTCTTATTGTAATTAACGAATAAATGGAATCAGTTTATTCAGATTAGTCAGCCTTTCGGTCGGATTATATTGATTTACTTTTCGGCAGTTGGAAGTGGATATTTTTAATTCCCTCGGATCTCGGGCTCCATTTAAAATTAACTCAAACCTTATTCACGAAACCGCATGGAATTTTATTCTCCTGTGTTTATCTTGGCCGCCAGTTGAGATAACATTCCCGACTCTCCCTTTTTTCCAAGGAATCCCTCTTTAAAATCAACTTTTTTGCTTCCATTCGCTTTTCGCCACTCTGGTCTCCGAACCCCAGTCCCAAAAAAACTCCCTCCCCTTTCCCAGAAGCCCTTCAACCCTCGCCTCGACCCTCTTACCGAATCCTCCCTCACTCTGTGCAAAGCCGTCTCCTTTGCTTTCCCATCTACCACGTTTAGTTTTCTCCTGCTAACCAACTGCTCCCAGTGCGAAACTATCTGGTTTGAATCTTTGAGGAGGCGACTGTCAACTGAAATCATTGGCGCTGCTGGGAATAGGTGAGTAGGCTGGGAAGTGAATGATTAGTCGAGAATGGAGGAGCGATGGAGTGAAAATCGGTGTCGGTATTAGCCTCATCTTAACGACAAGCGAAGTGCTATAGGAGGGAAGTGATCACGGGGACCATGGTTAAGGATATAAAGAGGCCGGTAGAGAGTTTAATATGGAGAGTAGCGTTGTACGGGGCAGATATGTGGACGTGGTGAGAAGGACGAAAATAGGGTGCAGGCGTTCGAGATATGCGTGTGGAGGAGGATGGACACGGAGCGGTGGAGAGAAAGGAAGAAAGACGACGGAGTGTTTGGTGGGGTAGGTGATGAACGGAAACCTCTGGAGGAGATTAGGAGGAGGCTAAGTTGGTTGTTGGAAGAGGCAACGGTGGGTAAAAGGTTGCTTAAGTTCGTGATAGTAGAAGGGATGCAATGTAAACGGGGAAGGGGAAAAAGAGAAGGGTTTTATGAACGGGATGAAGAGAGGTAAGACGCATACTACGATGGAGAAAGAAATTGCATTGGTAGATAGTGCTCTGCACATACAAAGCTACAGGATATCTTCTACTTCCAT
This sequence comes from Pyrrhosoma nymphula, assembly GCA_963573305.1. Lineage (NCBI taxonomy): Eukaryota > Metazoa > Arthropoda > Insecta > Odonata > Coenagrionidae > Pyrrhosoma > Pyrrhosoma nymphula. The sequence goes on along the minus strand of OY754334.1, from coordinate 127,223,714 downwards.
TTCATCCTACCTTAGCCGGAAGATTACCCCAATAAAAAACTAAAGATAAGGGAACACTACAGATTTAATTCCCATCCGATGGAAAGATTACTGCACTTGAAGTGATCTCTACTCTGAACTCAAATAGGCATCAGATTTCCACCGTATTCTCGGGTTTTCTGTCGCGTATGCTGTTGATTACTAACTACAGTTTAGCCAACATTTTAGCTGGCGTCTTGAGGTCGACGATACCGAGTTTTGGTCGTCCTTAAATAGAGTGGCTAAAGATGACAAACTCCATCACACATGAAAAAGAATTATCCATGAAATCCGACCAATTTCAGACCAGCAGAACCTTTAGACACCCTATATAAGGACGACTAGAATTCGACGTCATCACTTTGACCTGAGGACTCCATCTGAAACGCTGACGAAACTGGTGTCAGTAATCAACAGCATAAGCGGCGGAAAACCCGATATTGCAGCCTATACACCCTACACGCTGCAAAATCCTTCGCACCTGCATCACGATTGAACTTTGAAATATTTTCCATAACTGGTAAATATTCCTACGCATAATTGTTAACATTAACTGATTTTTCACCCCTATCTTTACCCCGTAGTTATCTTCTTCATCTCATAATATGTGATGCTGTCATCACTCTCCCGTGATATTCGAGGAATTGAGTTTTTTACTCGATGAATAAGAATAACATTGATGGTACCTCATAAGCTATTTAGGACACGTTTGGTTTGGTACGGTTGGGAAAAGTTAAATTTTAACTTTTTCATTAATGATTCGGTCTTTCTCCGTGCGCGACGTTTATTGGGCTAAAAGAGCGAATTATTTGTCGAAGGTTCGTATGAATGCCAGTGTCAATAGTATCCAGATATTGTTTCGATAACGTTTTGGGCGTTTGGTGTTATTTTGTTTCCATTTATCGTTTGCGTGGAATTTGTACCTTGATACCCGAGCTCCATTAAATGTCAAATTTTATTTCTTGTAGGTATTTAGATACTTGACATTTTTTATTCGATGAAGCTGTTTTGTTTTTCGAGAAGTACATAAATAAATTTAAAATACATTGTATATTTCAGTAATTAAAAATAAAAATGGTTTAAATTGCATCCATGCAATGAACTACTGGAAAAAATTCTGACCCTTAGGTAGACTAGAGCTTAGCCTCTGTTAGCGTAATTACTTCCTTGATGGTCTCCCACTGCTTCGCATTAGATTAACCTTCCCACCAATTCACTCCACCTAATGTAAAATATTCCAATCCGGACCTCTTTGCCTACCCTTCCTGTCCCATTCCCTTTTTCGCATTACTCCTTTTTATTTTATTCTGGTCCTCTGATCTACTTATCTCTGTGATTAAATCCCTCGGACTCCAAATCGCACCTTCTTTGCATGCTTCCTTTTCTCGTATACTCTTTCTCGTTTCAGCCTCAGCTCGAAATTTCCAAAGCCATTTCTAAAATAGGACCACTCAAGTTTTCTCTGCACATTTCTTCTTCCCTTCATTTTCATTGCGTGTTCACGTTTCTTTTGAGGTTTGTTCTACTTGGAAGTTTTATAAAAGTTAGGTATTCAGTGAATTAAGGAGTATAATTCCAGTTGTTAGTGTGCGTAAAAGCCATCCCTCCGATTTTAGTAATTTAATCGAACATGTAAGATTTCGAAATTTCTGTTTTAATTTTATTAACACATGATTTTGAATCGTTATTTATATGCTTAGGATTACTTTACTTAAGCAATTTTTCTAAATTTCCACTGCTTGGTGGTTTCTGGATAATAAAACCACGTAGCAGTGATTCTGATACTATGAGGCATACGAGGCATGAGCCCATTTCAGACGAAAAAAATTCAGCAATTAGTCAATTTTCTGCTAGATTCAAGCTTTTCTTTCAAAATCATTTACAAATTTGGACCACTCAAGTTTTCCATGCACATTTCTTCTTCGATCTCTTTTCATTTGCTAATCATTTATCCATATGACAGATTTGAATAAAAGTAGTATCCTAAGAATTTTTTTGCTGGACATATCTAAGAAGTATCTCAGTTTCTTTGATCAAATGAGTCACTGTAAATGCGATGGGGATCTCCAAGTGCTACTTTTCCTTTCCATTGTGTAGTTTATTCTTTGAATGTACCTACGTTAGAAAATAGTAGCGTATTTAGAATAACTAAAGGTAGAGATAGAATGAACTTTCACCATTGCACTGTTATCACGGTTAGGAAATTCGTTAGTTCCTCCTTCTTATACCTTATTTCTTGCCTTTCGTTGAATTATATTTCTATTGATTTTCTGGTCAGTGCATTTACTATATCTCTTTTATTTTTCTGCGAAATCCTTGATTTCCTATTTTTTTATTTTCAATTCCATTGGTAGTCTTTATGACTCCATTAATGGACACTAGGAAAAATTAGTCAGAATAAATTCATGCTGAAAACCACTATTAGATTGAGATTTTTCAGTAAGTTGTGAGTTCCTCTGGTCTGTTGCTACTCATAAAATCTAGGTTTCTTGGAATCGAAGATTGTTTTTGACAATATAGCACCATTTGTTTCTCAAATGGACATCGTGTCTAGTATATTCAGATGTATTCCTATAAATATTTGGTGGTAATTTTTAATGAGAACAGGAGTTATTCTTAGTATTGACATTTCCTTCCAAATACCACTGCTATTCCCCCTATGATATTGCCCCACTAAGATATTGTAGAGGTATCGATTTGACTGCATCATTTTTACGGCAAATCGATGTGGCATCACATTTATGAAGATATATTGGAATCTTCTCCTCCATCTATGCGTTAAATGAGAGTATATATGTTTCTATTCAACGAGGCTTCGTTCTGAATCGTCAACCCCTATATAGTTCATGATCAGAGTCAATAACTCAATGTAAAGGTAGTAACCGTGAAAAATATATACCAAGAGATGACATTTGCCTTGAAAAAATCGTTCGACTTGACTGAGATACGAACCTGGATCTCCCAATTGCCAGTCAAGTGATACAGGTCGGGTAAATTGCCGGGAATGGGTCGGTCAGGTTGGTTGCCGGTCAAGTGATTTTTCCATGATTAATTTCATCTCTTTGGCGCGTAAATCATTGCACACATGCGCGTGACTGCGTACCATATCATTTGTGAATTACGCAGTAATTTGAAAATCTCTGATTTAAGTTAACCAAAGGGCGATAATGCCACTAGAAACGTCTCCTTTAATGGTACTAATAGGATATTTCGGGAACTTCAGACATATTCGACGCGTTTTTTAAACATATAACTTTCAATACAACGTCAACTGAGAGCGAGGGGGATCTTGACTGGGGAAGAGTTCCATGCAGAAAAAGTAATATTATTTTTTTTATTCTCTGCCCAGACCCTCCTTAATTTTTGTCCCTGTGCTTCCTCCCTTCTCTCGGTGCCATATAAAAGAAGACTCCTTCCAGTCCCTCTCAATTTTTCTCTCGCCTTTCACTTTCTCTTTAACGCCAAGCCATCCTCCTCCTCCTCCTTCTGCTCTACCCATCCTTCCTCCTCTCCCTTTCCCCCTTGCGTCCCTTCCTGTCCCTACACCACCTCCCCTCCGCCATCTCCCCCTCCCAACTAATTGAGGCTGCTTTATCAATATTAGATCAACCTGAATTCACCCCCCTCTCCATTCCTCCCGTAAAATATCCTCCACCTTTCCCTCCCGCCTCCCTCCACCCAGGACGGAGAGGACTAGGTATCCTAAAATAAAAAAACCCCATCCCATCCTTCATACTCCTTCTCCCACACCCTCTCAGCCTTCCCTCCAACCTCCGCCAATGTCCCTCAGTTAAGTCCCTACACCACTGCAGCCTCTGCCTCTGCTCTCCTCCCTTTCCTCCATGCCTTACGCGCCCTTTCAAACTAAACTACCCCTCCCCTGCAGAACTAGTTTGTAGGTGTGGTCGGGCCAATTTTTTTTTTTTACCTGGCGATAAAATTTTGGAGGAGGGCGGAGAGCTGGGAGTGGCGGGATAGGACGATGTTGTGAGGGGAGGGAGAGGTTCTGAGAAAGGGGCTTAAGGGTGTGTTCGGGGGTGGAGAAGGGTGCATACCCCTTAGGGGAGGTACGGACGTCCGGAGGTGCTTTTTTGGAGGCGGAGGGGAGTGAAGGGGAAGAGTAGGAGGTGGTGTGGAGGAGAGAGTGGATGTGGAGGGAGTTGGAAGAAGAATTAAAGGATACGAGAGGAAGTAAACTTTCGCCCTGAGTGGCCGAATGGGAGGAGTTGGGTAGTTTGGGAAAGGGATGGGATGGGTTCTTCCGTGGTTTGAGCTGTCCGCTTTCTCCCCCTACCTCGAATAACCCCCTCGTCCTCCCACCCTATATCACCCCCACCACCTCTCATCCGGCCAATCCGATGGTTGTAAACGGACGGTGGCTGAATGTTAAAGGTGTCGAGCATGCATTGGGGCCACACACATCCTGGGTTAACTCAACATGGTAGGCTCATGTGAGATGAATATTTTAGGGGAATGAGCGACGCGAAGAATTAAACATGCCCTCTCGCATTCATTTTGTTTTTCTTTTATTTCATTCCAGATTTGCTCCACCGTGCTATCGTACGCATAGGCGGTGTGTCCCTCTGAAATTGTTGCATGTTCTTCAAGCCTGTTACACATTCGCTGAGCGTTTAATTTTGTTTGTGATATAAATTTTCTTTCTTTCCAGGTAAGCGTTCGGATGATAACGTTCTTATCTTGTCCGTGGCTGGGATTTGGGTGAGTTTTTACCAAGTTGTCGAATAGAAACATGTTCATGGGTAATCATTCAAAGTTCTTTCTTGCGAAAGCTTGAAACCCTTGTAAAAAAAACAAGTTTTTACCTGTTTATACGCCGTTGTTTTTCAGGAGAAAATTGAGCTGGCCAATAATTAATGTCACACCCTTACATGATGAAACGTATCCGTACACACTCATTCATGGTGTATTTTATCTCCATTGAATCACCTAGCTTGGCAAACGTCATGAATTTAAAATAATGGCAGATAAAAAATTGTTTCCTCTTAAAATGATGTCGCTGTAAAGATGAGATTGCTTCTAATTTAATAACTATTGTGTTCAGTAAGTCATTATTTTGTTTACTTTTTCAAATTGTACTTTACAGTGTCTAGTTGCTCTTTGCACCAAATACGTCATTTTTATAAAGCTTTCACGACAATCACAATAAACTATACATCTAATTCAGATGAATTAGAAGGGTAATTGACTACAGCAGATGATTTCCAGAAGGGCAGTGCTTATTGATGCTATATTTCAAACAATTAATAATAAAAATGGCCTTGAGGAAGTGCCAGCATTAGAGGATAAACTTTAAGCCAAATTTAGCTTAATAAAAGTGTTCTTTAGGTTGACGTAGCCATTGGAATGTAACTAATCCCATGTTTTTGATGTAGGTACAATTAGTCTTTCGACGGATATTGGGATCCTCGTAGATCAATTCAGGTAACTGTTGCTGCTGAGCCACGATATATCGGAAAGTTTTAGAAGTTTCATGTCATCGGAACCGGACATATATCTGGAACTTACAAGAATAACTTCCTCCCCCATCTCGCAGGTATTCAATGCCAACTCCCGGAGCTTTTCTAACAAGAGGAACAGGCCGATCGGTTCGTTAAAACAGTCCCTACCCATTCCTTTATCCCCACACCACCTCACCGCACCGTCTAGCCTTCCCTGCCGCCCGCTCTCTGCGTTACTTACGTGTCTATTCCTTTCGAGCCTTGCCCATCTCACCTCACACACCTACCTCCCCCTCCCACCATCCACCTTAACTCCCTCCCACCTCCCCACGGGCTCCAACTGCGCCCCCGAAGAAGGGGGAGGCACGGTAAAAAAATAAGAAAGTCGGGAAAAAGAACCTCCTCTTCCCGAGCCTCACGCGATTCCGGTGCTTTAGAATAAATGAGTAACGCTTTACGGCAAAAGCCGCCCGCCGTAAAAACTGAGTCTCCACAAGACTGTAGGGCCGTTCGGAGGTTTACGGCAAATAGGGCTCCTACGCACACCATCACTCCTTATCCACCACGCCTTCCTCTCTTTCTCTCCTCCTCCTCCCCATTCACAGACTCCTTCCTCTTGCTCTTCGAGTTGCTTCGCTCCGCCTCCACTTCCCCCGTTCTCCTCTTGCGTTCCTCTTCCTTCTCCATCCGCCACTTCCGACTCCTGCTCACCTTTTCCCTTCTTTTTACGCCCCATTTCCTCATTTTTAACCCAATCTCTCCCTGGAACCCCTTCCCGTCCTTCTCTCTCTCTCTCTCCCACCGCCTCAAAAAACTACCTTCTCATCATCTCCTCCCGAATCTTGAAGGGTAGTTTGAAAAAATGGGAGCCTTCGCTTTATGCCCCTCTCGTCCTTTTTACCCTTAACCATTCCACCTCCTACCTCTTTTTTTCCTTCCCTCACCAATTCCACCTCTCTTTTTCCCCTTCTCCTGGCATCTCATACCCCCCACCTCCCTTCTCCACCCACTCATATATTTCTTTTAACCATCTCTCTCCTCTCTCAAGCGGCGGTATCTTGGAGATCCCTCCTACTCCTCTTCTTCAAGTTCCCCACTCCTGGTCTCCTCAGGAGCCCTGAGAGGAATGCGATCGTCTCCTGTTTATCACAGTTGTTGGACAAATGACCCCCACCTCACCCGATTCCCTCCAACCTCCCCCCGACCCTCCTTCCATCCTGTATCCAGCCAGCCCATCCTCTCTCACCCCTTCCGATATTCTCCGTGACGTCAGGGACGCAAGAAGAAATACGGCCCATACCAATCGTAAACATGTTGATTACTTATTTCCTCCCGTTCGTCCTTCCCGTTCCTCGTTATTTCACTCCGAACTCCATTCCCATAGAGGGAGTCTCTGGGGTTAAACCGTCATTACAAGCTGCCTTCCCGTGCTCATATATATATCTCACCCGAGAAGATGGTGATCTCTCCTCCCGTCCTAGAGATTTAGAATGATAACGGATTCATATAATAAGTAGGTAGTTCTCCGAATCTGGTTCAAGGGGCGACGGCTTGCGTTGCAGTTTATCAAGCGCCTGTCGTTTTGGAGGCAGTGGTTGGTCGGGAGCCCTGGCTGGTACTCCCATCTGATGGATTGCATCCGAAGCAAAACTTTGCCGTGACACGGTTTGCGCTGCCTCGAAAGCCTCGACTCGTAAACCGAACCCTTGGTCTTTGGCGGCGTTCAGTTGTTTTTACGGATACTGCTGCGCGATTTTAGGGATTCGATTGCATACGAAACTCGAGGCTTCCAAACTTTGACTCTTTCCCCATTCTAATTTGCATAATTTTGCGTCCGGGTGGCGTAGACGGTTCCAGGTATTTTTTTTTAGAATTAGGAATCCAATAGGGATGAGTTTGGGTCAGAAATAAATTAGAATCGCATGAATACGTCATGTAAACAATATAGTCTGCAATTTGGGTGAGAGAGCGGTAGCTGTCTCTTTTCATTATTCAGAGCGTGATTAGGTAATTAGACTAATTTGACAGATATAATTTTGATGCTACGCAGAAAGTAAATGTAATTTTTATACAAAATAAATAGGGAAAAGGGTTTCTGCTTATGCTGCAAACATGTTTAGCTTTAATATTTATGACTTCGAAAGCAGGTAATTGATATTCAGTGTACCTGTTCTGGTCGCCATCATATATATAACTGACACAACGAAATATAAAACCCCGTGCCCCGGTTAAACGACGCCTTTATCATGAGGGAGCATAAATTATGGATGAAAACGTCCCAGAAACTTTTATTCCGGGAATATTTCATGAAATATATAAAGTTTATATTGACTTATGGTTGGGAGATCGATCAACTGCTCAACACCTGCCGCTCTCGGTCAATATTTCATGGGCGAGAAATACTTGTCTCCCGTCCGACAGTGCCCTGTAATTCAATCCTCCCGACTCAGCCTTAGGCATTACGTAAGGTGCCAGTCGATAAGAGCGCCGCCCTCTTATTCACCGGGACTATCTAGATTCAGGCACCTGTAAAACGTGAGTACCCTTGGGAAATCCTTCGGAACAGCTGTCGCACATCTCCCATAGTACGAGTTTGTGAAACCGCGCTTTTAATAACGAATGCCATTCTGAGGAGATGTAGTCGTTAAAATGACTACTCCGGCTAATTTCAAGTTTCAAGAAGTTGGCACCACAGATAATGACAGAAGTGCAGCGTTCACCCTTTGTCCTTGCGTCAGGCGGTTTTAATCACGTTGTCATCCCATCAATGTCTTTCAAGTTGGGAGAAAACTACGTTAAAAGCAGTTTCCTCGGCCTGTTTATAGCATAAGGTCCTAGAGCAACTAAATACTACATTCTCAATTTTTTTACCTGTCTATTCAGTCATTTAAATGCCAACAGTAGTGACAACGACGATTAAAAGTTTTGTAAGTACTCTTCCACGACATAACCGTTATATTCATCACTTCATGCCGTTGCCCAGGTATGTCGCTAGTTAGCTCGAGAATAATTTTCACATTGGCATGCATATGCTAATATTTTTAGACATTTGATATGATATAATAATCCAATGTTTTTAACTATTTTTTCTCTAGAAATACAGAAGTAATTCTTCGGCAGCGCCTTCCGGAAAAAACCTAATTCCCATTGTTATGCTCTAATTAAAATTTATCATGACACTTGTGTCTTCATCCATGCATGCCACATGACTTTAATGGACTTACAGTGTATTCCTTAAAAGTCAAATTGGTTTATTCTTTAGTTTCTAAATGACAAACCAAACAATATATTAGGTGATACTTAAGAATAAAAGATAATTTTAAAGATATTATACCATTTAGGCTTTTCAGGACTCCCTCACAGCTACATTTAAAGGAGCAAAAGCCTATTATTTAGTTGGTTTATAGCGGTTACGTCACATCCATTTGAATAAACTGCCAAGATATGGGGGGTTGACTTGAATTATATTTAGCCATGGGGAGGGCTAAGTGCCGCGTCTTTGCTAACAGAAGTTATTACAGATTAGGGGAAGTGTGGGAGAAAACCTTCACCTGCTCTATTTTTGAACCGCCAATGTACGCTTGACGTGTCGCCGTATCCCAAAGGGAATCCGGATCATTTTTTTTTCTCCGTGAGTCTGCGAGCTCTCAAAGCGAGCTGACCGAAGTGTTTCATCCGTTCCTCTCTCTCCCTCGCAGTGGTGGGCGTCACTACCCTTTGGATGGCACTTTGCTCGTTATAACAATCCTTTAAAACACACGAGACAGTCGACCCGCAGTGACAAGCGGCGGTCCAAAAAGTCCCCCAGACTGTATCCCTTTCAATCAACATCCACCGCTGCACCCTCCCACTCCCACTTCCTCCTTCGACCTCCCCCCTCGAAACCTCTCCCTCCCTCACCCCACTTCTCATCACGGTTTTTTCCCACCCGTCTCCTATTTAAAAATAGTCCTCACAAACAAACGCCTTCACTGTGAACGGGTTCGGATATCCGAAACGAAGGATGAGGTGGCACGGGAAAGGACGTCACTGTGTGATGGTTTGGTCTACGCATCCTCAGAAAGGCTGCCGTGGAATAAAAGAAAATGAATGGGACGTGAGAGAATATTTTTGTAGCCTACGTTTACAATTCCTTGCACCTTCCGCACCGCATCATGTATCATTTATGATAAAAGAATGGCCGTTGTGATGGAAGATTTAGTTGGTTATAAAACTGTAGCCAGTAATAAAATTGCTCGACTTCTTTCTGGAAGAATTTTGCATTCTTAACATGTATTCAAGTTTGCGAACAATTTAAATGTCCATTACTTTCCAATGTTTATTGCTCCACACCGGGAACACTTCACTTAATTTAAAAATCCAATTTTCTGAAAGTTGTCCTTAGAGCATTCGATATCTCTCAATAATGACACCCTAGTTAGCAAATATTTTATCGATGTTTCTAAACTAAGATTCTATTGCATTAAAGGTGGTTATTCTGGGAGGATAACGAAAGATAATGCATATATTACTATTGAAAGTAGTCTGTAAAAAATCCAAGTTTATTTGTGTAGGCATGATTAAGCCCATGATACATTACGTTATATCAAATTGGCCAATATGTGTAGCTATATTGCTAAAGACGTAAGACAATTTCTTTATGGGAATACGAAATTCACAAATGTAAAAGGAGATGATGACAAAAACCCTTAAATAAGATGAACATACATGTAAACACAATTATCTGAAGTTGCCTCTGAAACGAGGACCTTGAGGAAGGAAGACTTGACCAGATTTGAGCATTTTTCATTTTTTTTAAGCATGAAGGAGCATATTAATTTGGGAGAAAGAAAGACAAACGAAAATTTATATGTGTAATAGGGATAGAGATGTGAATTATTTTGCAATCGAAAGTTTAATATAAGCTGCACTAGGAAATCGTGGACAAAATAAGAGGCAGAAATATTACGAAGACGATGATAGACTATGAACAGACATAATAGTTAGATTCTATGGATAGATACCGGTGAACGGGGAAGAGGCGGCGATTGGCATGTTATTTTAAATTAGTAAAGGATGCTATTAGACACTTCGACCTAGAATAGGAAATTGTGTTAGATTAAATGCATTCGCAGGTGAAATATGACGATTAGAATTAGCTCTAGTACTTTCTATCAAGACAATTTTGATCCGCGGATTTCCCGTTGTAATAATAACAAGAAGGAAATGAAATCCTCGAAATCGGGATGTGAGCGTGGTTGGTGACTTCAGCGGAAGGTTTTGCGCGACAATGAAATGCCGTAAATTAACGAGGGCCTGTATCGCCGAAAAAGCAACTCGGGCTGGCGCGGCGGGCAAAGGAAAGGAAATTTCGTTGAAAAAGTCGTAGGCGGGATGCGAGAGAGAACGCGGCGCGGTTGAACGTGGAAGGGGCGGTTCTAGGGGAGAACGAGGGGAACGTGTAGGGAGAGAAGAGGGATGCTAGGGTTTTGGAACGGATAAAGGGTTTCGGGAGTCAGGGTATGAGGTTGCAGGGTTGGTTGAGGGTTGTGTGGGGGAAGGGATGGCGGGAGAAGCGAATGAACGAGGACCAAGGGAAGGCTTTCTTTTTCCGGGCGGGGAGGTGGGGCGCGGGGTGGGCGCGGCACACACGGCGCCTGTGTTCTGCTTTTCAGCCCGAGAAAGGGTTTTCCACCCTTGCGAGAACATTCCTCCTCTCCTTCTCCATTTTCCCTTTTCTCCCTTCTCCTTCCCTCCCCCTCTCCCTCCCCCGCCGCTCCCGGCTCCTCCTTAATTCCAACTCCCGCTACACGATCTCTTCCTCCTTTCAACCCTCGAAATTCCCGCGTACTCATTTGTGAATTTAAAGCGGATCTTTAAGAGCGGCAACATTGTGTTCCGGTTAGCGATCCCGAGCGAGCTTTTGCAGGGAAATATATCCTAAAGATATACCTATTCTGTGCTTGGTAATAGTTGCGCATGTGTGATGGCGTGGGTTTATTTAATGTTCTCACGTTCACTGTCGTTAAGGATGACAAACTTATGATTGCGTACCCGTGAGGCGAGATATGACGCTTTTTACTATGCACACAAACACAAAGTGGTCTGTTTTCTGTGTCATTATTTATATTTTTATAATTTTCTCTTCTTAGTCAAATGATCAAGAGCATATAAATGTTTTATATACAGGGAGAAGCCAAACATGTATTGAAAATGTTTGGCATGCAGGAAACAATGTCTCCTCGCTTTTGCATATACAGTGCTTTTACGATCACTACACTTTCAATGAAATGGGTGTATTTTATATTTCGATGTAATGGGTGATATTTTAGTAAGGCAACAAGCCCAAGAAAAAGCTGATCTATTTCTGCGGGGCCAAAGAAAATAACTTCTTATTGACTAATCGCATACTACCTTATCCTGCATAATTATCTCAATTCTAAGCCATTCATAAATTTCTTCATTCGTAGCCTGTTTTCGTAAAAGACTCCTAAATGGTCTTTCTCTTTTATGTCTCTCCTATGACACTCAACCGTAGATTTTCTGGTTCGCTCCTGCCTCTAAAATGATTAATTAATATTTAATTTGTCTTCTATTTGAGGTGACTTTCGCCGGTACTCCAGATTCGACCAAGCTAACGGAGATTCTAGATTGATACCAGCCAAAACCATGAAATCCAACCGAGTTATTCACTTTCCTTCTAACCTTACCGCAAGCAAATATTCCATTTTAATTCTAGACTAATATTTAGCCAACATCCTCAGAAATCTGAGAAAACGAGACCCAGAGTTACACACTTCTTCTAATTTTTAATCTATAGTGATAAATATAAATTGAAAGGACACGTTTGATGTCATCTTTAATTCGTTCTAAAAGTATAACTACATAATATAATCACATTTCATGAATATTGTCCCCAAAGATGATTTATTGGAAAGGTCGTACGACTGGCGAAGAAAATAGACGTGGAAGTTTCATATTTCCCTTTGCTCATAGCAATTTAAATCCTTTTCTTCTCAAGTAAATCAAGGAAAGACAGAGAAATAAGTGGAGTTGAAAAAAGTTGGAAAAACATAAAATTATGTCTGAGAAATGGGAAGTGAGCTTTTTCCACATTTAATAAAATAAATTGCTCCATCGAATGTTTTGGTGTTTTCAGTATGAATTCCCTGATTTCGATTCGTTTAATGCCTTTCTGCAGTTTTTTCCATTCTCCTATTAGTATCGACTCTCCAGTAGTCACACCACTCAACTAAAAATACACAACTACTCCTTATTGGTGAGAGCTTATTTAGATTCTTGGTTATTTTCTTACTGCATCTGAATGGAAAACATATTGCTGTTTTAAATGCATCCAAGTGCGTGATCATTAGCGGATGACTCCGTAATATTTCCAGTTGCGCGACCAGTTCCACAGTTCATTGAAGTTCACGTATCCATCCGGTTGTCACATAAAGTATGTTCTTTTTTACTACCTGGTATCGCATTAAGCGTGTAAACATTCCTCTCCTCCGGCCCAATGCTCTTATGAAAAGTCTCATAGGAGCCTATAGTTTAACGTCTCATCCGACGGCTGGAGTACTACGCTTTGTACTCTCCTCGTAACACCCAGGTGGGGATCGATATTCCACTGAGTAAACTCCGCCACGACAGGGATTTGAACTTAAGCACTGGGGGTGGGAAGGCAGTACTATAGCCACCTCTCCAGCTCTATCTCCTTTTATGAATTTTCTGGGTAAAATATTCCCTTGAGCACCTCCACATTGTTTAATCCATATTCGTGGCTGCGATTCACTCTCTCCTTCATCTTTGTAATGGTTCCCCCGCCCTTTCTTTTTCACTACCTCCCTCTTCCAGCTGTTCTTCGTCACCCCTCCCCTTCACCCACCCCGCTGCCTCCTCGCCTCGTACGTCATCGCGCAACCCTGGAAGTCCCTGCCCTCCTCCGCGCCAGAAGACGACTCCGGAGAGAAGAGGCCCCAGCAGGCGGCACTGTTTAATAATCACAGCATCTGCGACCACGGCCTCCTCTCCTCTAGTTTCATCCCCTCTCTTCAGGGCCACCTAAGCCTATGTATGTACCCACCACTCCTCTTATTCTTTCGCATTCCCTCTTTCTCCGTCCTATCATTTATCCTTCCTCCTCTTCATCCCTCTTTTCTCCCTCCTCGTACCGTCCCTATCCGTTCGAAGGCCTCTCTCCTTCATCTCATTTACCTACCACCCTTTCTCGTCCTTAATTCCTTCCCCACTGCCTGTTTTACATCCTGCAACTCCCGGTTTTATGTATTTTTCCAGCCCTTTTTCCGAAGTCATTCCAACAACTTTCAATATGCCGCTCCTTCCTCGAATACCGTTTGGAAAGATTATCTCTGTCGCTTGATTATGGCGCCCGTGAGCTTAACTACTCGCTTCCTGAGAGTTTTAGCTTGACGTTTTAGGACGAGAGTAACCCTCGTAGGCTGTGACATCTGCGACTAATATTCGGCTACGTGCGCAAAAGTTTCGTTCATGCGTTCGCGTCCGTGCCGAACGTTTCATGTTGAAGGCATAAGTAATTAGGATGTATGAATATAAAATCCACGTTGACCGCAGGAACAGTTTGGCATTTCGTGGCCATAGTTCAAGGATAACTTATCATACTTGATCATTGAGTCATTTTGGAGGTTATTTTTCATGAGCGATTCCCTCGATTAGAATGGGAGTGATACATTTCCTCGGGGGTTTATATTGTCGTTGATCATTTTTATGCCATTCTACATGTGTATGTGTTTAGTTAACCCAAAAATAATATATCCAAATTTGTTGAGGAACTCGTTTTAAATCATTAGTAGTCATCAGTCAGGCCACAAATTCCAAGAGCCTAGATCGTAGAGGGTATAGGACTTCACAAATAACATTTCATACAATACATTTTGTATGAATTACTCTTCAGCCAATGTCTACTAAACATTATTTCCATATTAAATAATGTGTTTATAAGAGCGTAGGTAAGGCTAATTAAATGGATATCAGCATCTTTTTCGTGAGGTCTTGTTTCCACTTAGTTTCTTGTCAGGGGCACTGCTCTCAACTGTGGAGTAGTGATGTTTTCTCCAGCATTAATATCAGCTCACTCCATGGAACTTCTAGCCACTAATTAATGGTAAGATGTATTTCAAAATGCTTCAGAATTAAGAGCAGCGTTACAGTGAGGACGGATTTGTTGTTCATATTTATTCTTGTAACTTTAATCAATATGGTTACCTGCGCACCATCTGGATATTTTATATATCATTTTTTCTTATCGTGGAATTCTTATTATGTCATTACAATACTTTTACTATTAAATACATGTATGTGTCTCGATATTTATTAGATAATATGATTGCAACTAAAACAGGCGTAAGCAAAATAAGCATAATTAGAAGAGAACTTATGGTAGAGGCTTCAGCTAGTTAAAAATAGATAAATATTGTTGGAAAATTTGCTTTTATCCGTTTTAATCCATTGAAGGCTTATAGATAACATTTATACTTAAGATGGCTTAAATCATACTCCATTTTTTGTGTCTACTTGTCTATAAATGCACCGTACTGACAATTTGATGCGGAAATGATTCAGGATCTCTCACCATGAGAAGTGAAATTAGGATGGTTGAAAGCAAAATCATCGGAGGAGAAAGCACCTTACCCAGGGCGCAGGCATTGATCCGCCGTGTAGTCGTTAAACGAAGCAAAGTGCGCAATCTTCCCTTGCGTATTTATCGCCCGGGTGGTGGCCACAACCCTAATACACTTTCGCCGAGAAAGGAGGCGTGATAAAGGCCGGCCACTCTGCCAGCTGAAGGAGCTCACTCTTAGGATATGGAATGTCATAAAACTTAAAATATCGTAGGAATTCGTATACGTGTAAAACGATGGGTGAAGGAGGAAAGAAAGTGGCAAGGAGATTTGGAGAAGCAGAAGTGAAAGGAGAGCCTCTAGAGAAGTTTTTAGGAGACTATCGGCCTCTCTGGGATGTTTATATTTGCCCTACGCGCGACTAAAATTCTCTTTTTTGAGTCCCTTCTTTCGGTATTTTGGCCAGTGTGGACTGTTGATTTAGTCAAATAAAGAAATGGAAAGGGATGAGGTATGTAAATGTGGAAAAATCGTGGAGTAAATAGTTTAAATTTGTTTGAAGATATGTATACGAGAATATACATAGATGTATGCATGTATTTATCCGTGTGAGTGGAGGTGAAGTGAACGGAGATACGCCAGAATTCACTCAACCCAGCGAGCAGTCTGGCCGGCCAAGTTTTGGATACTTTTGACGCCTCGCTAGTTTTTTTGTTATTGTGAGAAGTTTCCTCGCAAGAAAGGGTCTTTAAAATTTATTTGTTTTTTTTTTTATGATCGCCTCTTCATTCCAAACGCCTCCTGGTCTGTTCTTTCATTTTATTATTATTTCCCTTTTACCGCTCTCTCGCTCTTTTGTGACTCTTTATCTGCCCATTCCTTTCTCCTCCTCTTTGTCTTTCAGTTTCCCCGGACGACTTCTCGTTATAATATAACCAGGGTTGATAATCCGTCCCTGGAAGGAGAGGGAATGGTTGCAACTGTCACCCCGTTTGAAATGTACCTCAGCTCAAGAACTAATTTATTCTATGGTAAATTTACTTGAAACTCTTTTAATGGCTTCATATTTCCTCAAACTTTCGAGTTTTCTATGCTTGGGGAAGTACCTACGCGTCGCTGTAATTTCACCTCAATGCTCTTTTTCCACGCGAGAAATTATTGTCAACTACTGTGATGCCTACGGAGTCATCATGGTTTTATAAAAAACGATGGGGATGTTAATTGCACTTTTTCAGCTGGACGCTAACAGTGCACTTAAACATTTTCTCTTTCCATCAGAAATTTTAGTTGCATAGTCGCTATCATAGAAAATAATTTTTTTACTCTTCTTTTGGCACTTAATAAAAATTTTAGCAGGCGCCAAGAAATAACCCTCAGCGGTACTCATTATTCAATATTATACAGAAATAAAGCGACAAAGTATTATTCAGGGGTCTTCTTTAACATAAAATGAGGAAGTTCATAACATATATTTGAATCCTGAGCCTAAAGTTTAGCTGGGAGGAGCTATAATCTCGTGTGCTTAAGTGTCTGTACGCGCTGAAATATGATAAAATACTTGTATTTTTAGGATATCCGCAATGACAAAAATTATAAAGATCATAGCTAAATCGTGATTCAGTTTTCCATAGCTTTGAATATATAACTGAATCAGCTGGCCTAAATCTGTTGTTCCTCTATTATCGCAATATGTGAATATTAATACTACATTATTTCGAGTCTTGTTTCTATGATTAGGAAGACAGAGTACCAAACGCTGCTTTGTTTCATAATCAATTCCAGGAAAATTATATTATTTATTTTTTTACTGTTTTATTTGGAAGACTTTTGAACTTGAACAGTAGCACAGTGAAATATCATTATCACTTTAATCAGCGTTTATGTAAAACGAGAACACTCCCAGCCGTCAACATTTCGATTGCTTGTTCTTTCGCTTTATTCATGCTTGATGATCTCAGTTCAAGTTAACATAAGTGAACTACGTTGGTCAAAAGGTCTTTTATAGGTTGGCCAGTCACAAGTTCACTTAAACAGCTTCAGGAGATGACTGAAGGATGTTGATAATAATATGCTGCCAGAATATGAGAGGAGGATAAGATTATTGAAGATATTGCTGTAGTTTATTGATAAAAATCTGTAGTCATATCGTCTCAGATAACGGTTTCCTACTTTTTCCGACTTGAACATGGCTCTTAGTAGCCCAATCAGTTAGACCCTTTGCGCTAAGTGGATATGTTTCCGCTTCTGCCGTTATTCAGCTTCTCTCAAGTTGGTACTCGTAATCAACCAAACGCGGACTACAGATTGGGAATATCTGGTCTAATATGATGTTACAAAATTAAATTGTGTCAAGCACTTACGCTACAAAGATGATATAATTCTATATTTCTTTTCTCAGAACATGCGATTTTGTGAAAGGTTTCTTGAAAAGGTGTAGATATTCCCCAAGTATTCATGAAACTTGAAGTATCCAACCATGTTAAGCAAAATTACAAAATTAAATAAGTTTAGACTGCACTTAATCTGCAAATATTATACCCGGTATGTAATAATATCCTCTTTATACAACTTTCATGAATGCTTATTTCCATGCCCTCTCTTGCATTACATGCTTCAGTGCACTCATTTCCTTACCCTCGCACTCGTTTCGATGGAATATTTCTTCACCCTGCAAGTCCAAGGAAAAGTCCAAAACTTAATCTCACCCGAGTTTTTAGCCTCCTTCACATTCCTCCTCTCGCAACCTCCCACCTACTCCCCACCCGGCGCCAACGTCCTGCCTTCACCGAACATGCACGCACACAGGCGCCGGCGCTCCCGCGCACGTAATCTAAGCGCCTTCCTCTCTCTCTCCTTACCCAGCATGCACTCCTCCCCGTTTCGAATGAGAACCTCGGAACATATTGACTCCGGGGCTTCCTCCGACATTAAAACTCTCCGTTCTCTACTTTCCTCACGCGCGGTTTTTTTTCCTCGTCTTCTTCTTTCATCCAGCCCTCTGCCTCGTTCGTTATCTTGTCTCGGGGAAGTGTCGAAGTTTTGAATTCCTTGAAGTTTCGCCCCTTCCTCCTCGTGAGAGTCGGGAGGTGGAGGGAGCTGTGGGGATGCACTAGGGGAGGGGTTGCGTGGAAAGTCGTTTTGCTCGCCGAGCGCGCTCGGAGGAGAAGAAAGGGGGGGGGTCTCGCGAATAGGGGAGAAAAGAGTCTTCGAACCCCGGGAAAGGAGCTGAGTCTATGAGATGGATTGACTAAGATACGCGATATTTATCCCTCATATGGAGATATCGTCATGCGAATTTTATCGCCAGAGCTTGATATACGATAGGCACCGCTTATAAACGTGCAGATATCGCATCTATATATATATCGTCAGAGCTACACTGTAAATCGAAATGCGATTTTATACGATATCATTCGTTGCAATGAAATGGCATGCCACATTCAGTGTAATGTGATACTATGTGATATAAAGGTGTCTAATTTGATATATGATTTATGGCGATACTCTAATGTATGCAACGCAATGTTACACCATGGGATGTATGGGGTTTCATGCTATTTCATGCAATGTATAATGTCCTGGAATATGATGCGTTGTACAATCCAATGCGGTACGATGACAAGTGCTTTTTATTGGTGTATCATAGCATGTGCGATGTAATGTTATTTCATGCTATGTAACAGGATATCATGCGGAATATGCTATACTTAAATATATGCCCCATGCGATGTAAAGTGATACTGTGTGAAATGGGGTTTATTAGGAAAGTGTTATAGGATGCGTTAAGTAACGATACATTATGCTATTTAATGGAATATCTTACGATAATTGAAATATCATACCGTATACGATGCAATACGAAATGCGTTACTACGCGGTCAGTGAAATATAGTACAATAATATGCAATTCGGGTATATCGCTCTTCTGTCGATGCAAAATTTTCATCGTAATACGATATTGAGATTTTCGTATCGCTGAGGGGTCCTATATAGCGCCCACCACCCCTGCTTCAAATTACCCCGTAAATAGCCAGCCTGGCTTGGTAAGGGGTCCTGGCTTGGTTCGAGGGGAAGTGAGATGGGGCCCTGAATGCATTTGGAGGTAGACGCAGCAAAGGGTTAATGGCACCACGGGGATTGAAGCGGCGGTGGCAGGGGGTCTGGCAATGGGTACAAACGCCTCCCTCCCCCCCAGCCCCTCCCAGTTTTGGAAGTCGGAAAGCGGCGGTGTGAGGAGAAAGAGCCATCTCATTGACCCAAGGAAAGATTGCGGCTGTGCAAAGTTTAATTATGTTCGCCGTCTGCAGTTTTTCCATTACTACCTGGGTGATTTTTTTCCTCGATACCCACCCCTCACACTCCATCCCTTGTCCCAACAGACACCACTCCTCCTTGAGATAACCACCGAGACTTCACCTCCCCCTGACGCCTTCTCTGTTTCCCCCTTCGCCAATTTTTTCCGTCTCTCCCATCCTGAGAGCCGTCTTGACTCGCTCACGAAGCGATGGCTATTGGATTTTCCGTCGAAGTTCTAGTCTTTGATCGGGAAAGAGTTTAGGTGGGAGTTGGGGGAATTTTTTGTGGGACTTGGGTGGGTGGGAGGTTTGGTTGGGTGGCTTAGGGAGGGGGAGGAGGAGGAGGACAGGTGCCGTGGTGCGGGGGAGGGGAAAGAATTGATGGTGCGGGGGAGGAAACGGAGTGCACTCGTGTCGTCGCAGAGGAGACTTCGCTTTTATTTAAGATTAAACCTTCCTCTCCGACGCCGTGGAATAAAATGCCGTAATTTCTTTATTTTCTCGGAAAAATATTTTTTTTTACCGATTGGAAACCGCGCACTCTTCTCTCTTCCATGACGCCACCGCTTTTAATTATTTTGTTTTATTTTCCTTCTCATACCACCACTAGTCTAATGTCACTTGTTCGTTACTTCCACCCCTGCCCCGCTTCACTGCTCTTCATACCTCCTCCTCTTTTTTTTCCAAGTATATTCCTCGTTCTACCCGGTCCATTCAGCCCGCGAGTCAATTCCATATTTTTTACGACCAATATAATCACATCAAACCTTTCTGGCCACGAGTTTTATTTCCGGATGGATTAAAGAGGTAACGGTCCAATGCGAGCTAAATAGAATGTAGGAGGTATTTTAATGTGTGTTCGTGGTCGTCATTAATCTCACGGATTACTCTAATAGATTCGTAAAAATGCTAATTGCCACTGTAATTGTTCATTTCTTGTATGCTTGTGGTTGAGTTGAGCCTGCGTCGTGGATAAAACCGTTATTCATGTAGGCATGCGATTGGATGATTATAAATGTGACTTTTAATTACTTTCGAGATGGATTTCTTTCACGAGCCAATTGGTGTACTTGTTCTTTCCGATAGAAATAGGGAGAATGCTTATCTACTAACTCTTTACCGAGAATTAGTCCTACCTAAAGAAACATTCCAGTCATCCAGAAGTTTTCCATTTACAAAAGGGCTGATTGAATAGTAGCTAGTACATTCAATGTGAGAAGGTATGGTTTATTCGTTATCTGTAATGTTTATCTTGGACTATTGGTGCAACATATCTATTTGATAGTGACATCTATGTGCACAATATATGGTGACGACCTTAGTAATGGTTTGAGTCACGGTTTTACAAAAGAAAAGAAATGTTTGATCGTGACTTTAGCCGTACCTAGGGCCGTACCGAAACATTGAGCCACCGGTCATTAGTGGAGTCACCCACGGTGGAGATATCGTAAATCATTGGTAAGATGGCTAAACATGATATGTCATGTGTTGCAAATTTTACAGGAGAGCAATTTTTAAAGTTTAGTGGGCACTGAAAAATCAGAATCTCAAAGTTTAGATTTTGCCTTTTCGTAAGAAATGTAAAAAACGGTTGTTGTCATATTTTTTAAAATTTCCAAATCCAACGGCATTAGCACTACGAATCAAACGGTATGCATAACTCAATTTCGAAAAAAAAAACGGACATCATATTTAGCCATCTCACCACAGAAAAATAGTATGAAATTCAGAATGAAAAATCATTCGCTTCGTCTGGAGTTCAATTACAGACACCTAGAATTTGCGTCGTGAGCTATGAGGCAAGAAGTAGCATAATTATTTTTAGCAGACACTGGGGAAGGCGAACTCTGGTGATCTATATTTAAATCCCTGTTCAATATCGCAATCATTGCGTTGTTCATTTTGTTATATAGATGTGCGATTTCTCGCCAATGGGCAGATCACGTATCGGACAGATTGAAGGCCGGTTCTCGATGAACGTAAACATCTGACGCAAGTACTTCATATATTTTTTACATGAGAATGTGATTCAGATAGAAAAGGTTGCGCATTGAGAACATAACACTAAATATCGTCCTTAGTCATCATTATAAGGTACTTTGCTAAAGTGGCATATTACGTAGAAGTAATTTGTAGAGAAGTCCAAGCAGTAGATACCTTGGCGAGTAAAAGTGTGCCACGATCGATGAGAAAGGAAAATTCTGGAGTTAACGCTAGTTAATTTGCGTGTTATCACTTCTAATTGAGGTCTTTTGCCAGCGATTAATTTTCACAACGAAATTGATTACAATTTTTAAACCCTCAGACAAACAGCCGTGGAATAAGAGCTATTCTGAAGCATTGGACATCTCTGAAGAAAAAATATCATTGGTCAAATGAAAGGTAGAGATAAATATTTTCATTGCTCAAATACTGATGAAGTTTCCAATAGTAGCTGCATTGGGAGCATATTTGGCTCAATGGTCTCTTCTCCTCGGGAAGACGCTCGGTGCAACGTGAGAGAAGCGTTGAGCTACAGTCGGAGGCCACATTAGCATTTATCAACAGCTGCGAATGTCTAGATTCCCAAGATTCGAGCTTGTCATTGGTTATTTTGAATACCTAGGCGATTGCATCCTGGGCTTAAGTTACGTAATGCTCTCTTGTTCAATTCACATAGGCCTTCAGTTCCGCGCCCAGACTGGTTGAGGTTGAGGGGACCTGGTTCCGCAAATCAAAATTTGCGTCGGGACCAATGCGAAATCAAAGATGACACGGTGCTCTGCGACAAATCCCTCCGCCGATAGGGGACGCGGGTAATCTCCCCGGCAATCGCGGCCCTCCAATCCGCCAAGCGAGGCGGCGACGCGCCGCAACGCCGACGACGTGTCCCCGTCGGCCACCCTCACCCCCACACTCCTTTTCGGTTCAGCACCACCAGGGGGCGTGGGGTGGGTGCGGCAAGAGGGGAGCGGTAGCGAGCGGGTGGATAACCGCACCCGACCTCAGTCCCATCCTCAAATATCCCCGGAGGTGCATTCCAAATCCCCGTGCAGCACCCACGCCCTCCCTCCCAGCCACTCTCTGATCCACTCCCTTACTCTCCCGATCACACTCCCCTGCCATCTCATCGAATATTCTAACGTCTTTCCCCTACGTGCTGCCTCCTCCTCGCCAGTCAACCCCATTGCCAAGGTTCTTCCCTCACGTTCCTGTCTCCACCCTTTCCAACCCCCTCACGCACGCCTCTTCCTTGCCGCCCACTACACAGGACCCCCTCAGAAAGTATTTGGAACGCTTGAGGAAATGTCGATTAAGAAGGCTTCCTTGCAAGTGAGTAAGTCAAAACAAATTAGGTATCCCACATTTACCTTTTTGTCTTTTGAGTGATTCTGCCTTCATCGATGCATGGCTTTTGCCAGTACAAAGCACAAGTAGTTCACCAAATATGATGATTAATCGAGGTTTATTATTCTAGCAGAATCCGAGAAGGCTACACTCCCGAGATGCCAATTTCAGCGGCATTTCATTTAAACTAAAGCATTTTTCTCGTGTAATTCAGTAATTTGCAAGCAATCTAAATAGCAGTTTTTTCATTCAATTGCTGTTTAGTTTCCTGAAAAAATTGCTACATATATCCTTGGCTTGCGGAAATGACATATGCATAAAGGCTGTTTTACACGATGAAAGATTTTGTACAAACGAATGTACGCGAGATTGTACGTTTGTCTCAACGAAATTAGAACAGTTTCTTTTTTCCGTTCAGGCATTGAGGCATTCGCACAAGCGTTCATACAATTTGCCGTTTTACACGATACATTTTGCCTCGTGCAAGAGTTCACAGAAGAGTTAATTCAAACAAATATACCGTGTAAAACGGCCTTAAAAAAGTAATACTTTCATGTGGTTCTCGCCTCTTACCTTATGTAGAATTAAGTTTAATTTGTAGAAAAACATGTATGGAACGGTAAGATTTTGTTTACGAATTTTATATCGAGGCCAGGTTTTTCTATATAATTTATATAAAATATAAAGTGACTTTTTCTTAATCTACGTCGGAAAACCCTTACATTGGTAAATTCAAATACATAGGCAAATTCCTTCCCCCCAAAGTTAATCACTTAAATATGTACATTTTATTTGTTAAATATTCTAGTTAATGGGTGGGATGCCCTTAAAACGTGAAAGCATATGTATGGAATTAGGTTATGGTAAATATAACGCAATTGCAAATTTGAGGGAATTACTGTAAAAATTAAGAACAAGGGAAGGTGGTGAGAGATGCTATACACAACAGGGGTACATGTGGATCACCGTTGAAAGAAATTGTGCTCATTAGACAGGTGGAGGATAAACGTAACGAGGGAATTAGCAAAATATTAATATTATACTCTAGTACGACCTCTATTAATGATTAGAAAATATGCTCTGAAAAAATCAATCCCTAGAATAAATTAGAGAAAAACGTTGATTAATTTCTTTTTGTGTTTTAAGCGCGAAATAGAAAAAGTTTAGTTTTAAAAATGTTCACTTAAGTCAGTCGGGCAAAATTAATCAGAAGTAAATATTAGTGAAAACTTCTGTCTCTGACTTCCTTTTTGAGGCTGCATCAGTGGTTGATACCAACTCTATCTTGTCACTCCCAGTTTTAACTGGCAATTTAGTCACATCCTCGTTTTGATCATGAGTCATTTTTACGATCCCCTTTCTTTTACTGTCCTGCACTTTAGATCGTGCCCCGTTTTCTCTTACTCTTCATCACGTCATAGCTAAAGTTCCTTAGTTTTCAATAGCACAAACTCAGCCTTCTTTTTCTCTATTTATTGTGTACTTTATTATAAAATAATACATTATTTCACAACTTTTAGCGAAGTTGGTGATTATTATCCCATATTTTTTGTTTACATACGTGCATTTTCTGGGTGGAAATTGTGGAGTTTGAGGCAAAATTCCTTTTGAATGCCTGCACATGAAACGGGAGAGGAAAATATATAATGTTGAATATCCTGGTCATCCGTTCGGAAAAGATACCTAAAGTGATGATCATGAAAAGGAGGATGCGAGTGAATGCGCTTGTTTTTTAAATTTATAAGGATTCCCTTATATTTTTTTCCTGCCGTTCTTTCATCAAAACCTCCATGCACGGAAGCGGGATGCTTAGGCTTTTGATAATCCCGTCAAAGAACCGGCACAGAGGGAGCAAAGCTCCCGAACAAGAGATGTAATAATATTTGAAAATCCTATTCGTATTCGAGTCGTGATCTCGAATGAATAAAAAATCGGGATTATGCCTATCTGGATTCCACGAACTCAACCAGCAAGGGAGTCGGCAAATGGGGGTGCGATGTGATTTCATTTGATCCGTTTCCCCCTTCGTCGGTATCTTCTCTGGAGCAGTATGTTCTCCTTATTCCATCTCGCCGCATCACTCCCCCCTTCCCGTTCGATGCATTGCGCCTCATTTGATATCCGCCATCGGGAGTCCGTCTTCTAATGCAATGCCCACCCAAGATGAGCGGAGGCTCTTTGAGGCGAGGAGACTTGTGAGATGGCTACGGAGGCACAGGAGGGAAATGAGGTTAGGGAGTGACTCATCGCCCAGTTGATAACCATCTTCGATCTGCAAGGAGGAGAAGGAGAGGATGATTTGGAGGAGAAGTAGTGGGATGAGGCAGATGGAGTAACCTTTTTCAAGGATACCCTCCCGACGCATCAAGCACTCCGTAACAATGGACCCAAATCTACCCGTCATCAATGCCATTCAGAATGTCTTCTTCCTTTCCTTCTTCAAAATTCTCGCACTCGTACCGTTTTAGCAAAGGAAGAAGAAAGGGGGGAGGTCCGTTTCCATCCCACCTCGATAATGCCTTTCATCAACAGCGCAGCGCGCCGGGGAATATGTTATAATTTGAGAAAAATCCCATTCCTCCGGGAGGATTATTCCGCCATCATATTCCGCGGGGGATATTCATCGTGCCTGTGATTGCATTCCATCATGCGTCTTAAGCTCCCGTCGCCCGTTTGATTGCCCTTATTCCCGTTCCATTGTGAAAGAGTAACTCGGCGAAAATGTTTGATTTGAACGAAAATATCCCGAATGGATGGATTCCTTTTCCGATATGGATGTGTGTGCCCGTTAAATAGTCCTCTGTGAAACGCGGAGAATTTATTCGTCTCTGAAACTTCCGCTACGGCTCTATATGATCTGCTTGATCACACAGAGGCGCGATTTGGACTACTTTTTATTATCGTTCTTTGGTGGCGTCTAGCTTAGCGTACGCATAAATTTAAATTTTAATCGTCAAGAGAGGAAGTTAAATTTTCAAAGTATTCTTTTACAATAAATCGTCGCTTTTGGACATTTTTACACCAACAGGAATAATTAATACCCTTGCCCAAAAATAGAAAACTATACCGCATAGGTAGAGTGAAGTGTTTTCTGTCATAAAAACGGTGTACTGCATGTATTGGCTTAAGCAAGTGATCACTAGATTTTCCACCCTTCGATGATCAATCGGATAGAAGAATACCTTACTCAGAGAGGTAGATATAAATTTAATTAATTTGTATTCAGTAATACTTTCTGAGTTATAGCTATGTAGTATTTATCCATTTACTTTTGTAACGAATACTTGTAAACATAGTAGGTCTCCTATTGCCGCTCCACATTAAAAAAGTTATTGGATGCCAATCTTAACTAATTATCATAAACCAGTGGTGCTTTCAAGGATAAACATTTAGGAAGTATTTAAAAAATGTTAAGAGCTATTTATTAGTTATTATTTCTAAATTTTTGAAAAAAAATACATCAGAATCCTAAATTTGATTGGCATGTGCACTTAACATTCCTTCTAGAGTGTGATTTACGTATTCGATGTAATTCGTAGCCCTCCATAATAGGTGCTTGCTATTTCTAAACGTCTGATATTCTATGAAAAGTAACCCTCTCAGTGCTTCTTACTTTTTTGGAGTACATTTATCTTCAATCTAACTTTAAAAAAATAATATTTAAGCCTGTCTAAACTCATGCCCGCTCAAACGATTTCTCTGAGCGAGGAAGTTTGCAAACCACTGAAACTACATCACTGGGAATATATGCTAATTGAATGAATATTTGAGATGTCGGCACGCAGCGGTCAAATGTATCCTTTGAAATTTGACTTTATTTGACCTACTTGGCGCAGAGATTTTCGCGTTTTGCAAGCGTATTTTACTTTCACATTGTTCGATTTCTGCTTCAGGCAGGCTAACCACGACTGAGATTAGATTAATCAGGTTAAATGGCGATTACGGTTCGAAAGGACGTCGCATGCCGGAAGACGCAGCTGGTTATTCGTTTTTTTTCTCTACGGAGCACGCATTTTGATCCCCTCGTATTTCGTCCTTGTCTATCCCCCATCACTCTAGAGAGGGGGCATATCAAACCTCGGGTCCCCTCCGGTTATCTTCCTCCACGTGTGCCCTGCCAAGCCATTAATATTCCACCATCCTCCTTCCTTGCTCCCTGCGCATTCCCCCGATTGACACACGGGCTGAGACTTTTCGGTTCAATCTGTTTCGCCTCTCGCACGAGCTCCCGCCACACTAACACTCATGCCCTGCCAACCTACCAAAAGCATCGCATAAATGTACGCACCATAGGAAGTGGAAAGCGCTGCGTGAACGCACGTTCGTTCCATCATATAATTTAGTTTATATTAGTGTCCACTTATCGTGTAAAGTAACGCGGGGAGAATTTGAAAAAAAGAAACAGAAATCAAACATGATTTAGTGGGGTCAGTTCTCAAATTGTTTTTAGATGGTGAAATTTTTCTGCCACTTGACAGGACAACAATTGGAAATCCTGAAACGTGGCATCAATCACGAAAAACAGCTGAATCTCTGTTGTAAATAATAAACTTTTTTATGCATACGCAGGGAATTGTGTAATTTTCTTTAAAAAAAGCCTTCACAGTACTACAGACAATCAGAGAAATCCGGGATCTCTTCTTTTACTAGGCTTTAACGGTTTTTTTCACGTGTACTTTGTGAATCCAAAAAGGATTATCACCGAGTTAGCATGGTTACTCAAGAAAGAGTGTGGATGCCTTTCCTACAATAATATTTACTATAAATCATTTGATTGATGTAAAAAAATGCTACATTTGTTCAGAGACACAAAACTTCATTAATTATCTTTCCTACTACCTTAACACATAGGTCTTGACTTGATGTAATAATTAAAACTTTGTAATATTCCACACTTTTATTATTAGTACAAGCCTGATCGGTTTCAATGTAAATAAATCATCATCAGAGGCCAAAATTCAGAGGAATTTTGGCCTCTGATGATGATGCATTTACATTGAAACCGGTCAGGCTTGTACTAATAATAAAAGTGTGGAATATTACAAAGTTTTTATTATTACATCATGTCGAAATTCCACAAAGTCAACCCGTCAACCATCTTTTATATAGGTCTAGACTATTTTGCTCCTGCATTTTCCGTCTTTAACTACACCTGTACCCCTCAATCCAACTTCCTGCCAAACAAGCTCGTTACCCTCTTTGTTACCCGCAATACAACGCTAACTTACCATTGCAACCGTCAGATTTGTGAAAAAACTGGAAAGGAATGCAGCGAGG
The DNA here is from genome assembly GCA_963573305.1 of Pyrrhosoma nymphula. Taxonomy (NCBI): domain Eukaryota; kingdom Metazoa; phylum Arthropoda; class Insecta; order Odonata; family Coenagrionidae; genus Pyrrhosoma; species Pyrrhosoma nymphula. Next base: position 127,195,757 of record OY754334.1, on the reverse strand, counting down.
TATTCAAATAAAATAAATTGGAGTAAGGCATGAGCAAGCAGAGAGGAATATCATTTCATTATAAATATACTGTCAAACCGCAAACGTCACCGAGATAAATCGTTTGATATTAGATTCTTGCTTTTAATTAGTTCATGGAGTCCCTTATAGGAAGCAGAATGGAACCACAATGGTCAGAGTCATACATTCCGCCGCAAAAACTATTTATTGTTGTGGTGGCATGTAGATGACTTTGACGAAGGTAGCTCGAGAAAAAACTTAATTGCATACATCAAGATTTGTCATCATGAAATAGGAAACAAGATAGAACTCATATTTGTCTCCTACTTCTTTGGCATACTTGCGTGGACTTATGCGGTCCAATCTGTTCCGTCTCTCATGCGAGGCACTATTCCCCACCAACACTTCTTACGCCTCACACCCACTCCCCCACAAACAAGCTCACGCCAAGAGCTCCCCTGACTTCCCATCCCCAGTCCCTCGGCTACACACAATGCTCTTTCGTGACGACTCCTACCCAACGCACCCCCCCCACTCAAGAGATTCGTGGCCATCTCTCCCTCCCCCCGCTACGCCTCCTTCCTGCAATAATGACAACAGACAGCTGCGTCCCGCAGGCCCGTCTTTAACGCCCCTTACTCTTCACACCCCCTGCCGGTCGTCTCCGTCTTGTAGACTCTCCTAAACTCTCCCTCTTCCTCCCCCCGCCCTCGCATCTAGTCCCCCGCAGCCTCTCCCACACTCTCCCGGCCTAATCCGTCTTCCGCTCTCTTTCTCCTCTTGTCTCTTGCCTGTGGGTGGAGAAGGAAACAAAAAGAGTGAGCCTTTAAGAAGGTTCACTGTCAACTTCGTTAGTCAAAACAGAGAGGAAATTCCACCTTTTCATTCATGCCATTTAAGGAGGTTTCTACTGCGACTGTGTGAGTCTAGACAGATACTGCATTCCACCATTTCGTATCTGTCGTTGAAAATATTACATTTATTGATGATATACCGCAGCTATAATATGTCAAATTACGGTCAAAATATGCTGATTACTCAACGAGTGTTTATTTTTAATTAAAATTTTTTCCTTCTATTTGAGCAAGGCCCTAGATATATTTCATATGCAAGACGGTAGATACAAGTATTTATGGCCTTGCATTGTAGCTGACTGCTGTGCCACTTCTGTAGAACTAACGACTTTACTTTAAATTATGCAGCAATTTACTATTTACTTAGGAAATAAGATAGGCAGGTGCCTACATTTCATTACAATTACAGTTCTCTGGGAGATATTTCTTCTTAAAAACAGTTTTTACAAAAATGGCAGTTATATAAGATAGGAAAGTTGTAATTTTCACAAGATTACACCCATTTTCGCATTGAAACGAAATTTCAAATTCCATTTGTGAAAAAAATAGCGTGGCTGGGTTTGGTTTGAAAGGACATGTCATTCTGTGGAACCCAGAATATGAATAAAACTTCATCAAAGTTATTTAACCGTGTAACCATCATAAAAATACTGTTTTCAAATATTCAAAATAGTTATTAAATTTATTTTCAAATTTCAAAGTACTGCTTTAAAGTTCTAATGCATATGATAGTTGAAGTATATTATAAGCGGTAATGCCAATCAGAACCTGATTTCTGAGTTCTAACATTGAAGTGCTCTCCACAAGGAACCCTGACAGGGATCGAGGTTCCTCTGAAAAAAATCTGTCTCCGCCTATATTCCAACCCCAGTCCATGGAAATGGGAGACTGTGGCCACCATACCAACCCGATCCACTAATATAGAGCACTTTTTTAAACATAGAATATAAAAAATGTATATTTACTGCATTATACGGTGGAGCATCCTCAAAAACACCATATGATATCTCAACTGGTCCATGTTTCGGGGTCGGGATAAAAAATTGCTTTCCGTGTTTAAATGTTTTTTACTCTCCCGTTGGCGTCACCCTTGTGGGCGTTCATTTTTGTCAACGCATCTTCGGCCTCAAATCGAGCCCGCGCCGCGGTATTCATGAATGAGCGTCCCCCGCGAAAAAACTAAGCCGTGATACTTGTTGTTGTCTCCATTCTGGCTTACGTCTATATCCTAGGGCGTGGAATGACATTTCTCTTCCAGTTATAACGTTGGTAAAATGCGCATTATGTTACTTTCATCGCGACTTAGAAATGTAGAATGGTTGTTGTTTGGAAGCCACCGTATGCACTGAGGAATATTCTCGTCTACATTTTCATCCATCACGGAGAGTAGAAAAGCATCAAAATGCCAAATTAAAGTCAGGTCATGGCCATAGTAGTTACCGATGGGCATCATTCGTGCTATGGGACATAATTAATCGCATCAGCGGATGTGTTGGTGCAACCTGTCCGGGTAATTCGGGGTCCCTGGAAAAGTTGTGGATGTGTTGCTGTAGATGCCTTGCATTTGGGAGATTCTTCCAATTGTTTCTATAGAAAACTGCATTAACAGTGACAAATTAATCATGATATTGAATGATCTAAAAATATTTGCTATTACGTATTCAATTTCTATGCTTCATTCATAGTTTACGTGATATCAATTTACAATTGTTTTTGTTACATTTGTGATTTTTGTGAGTGTCGGTTATTCTTTTTTTTCAACTTCGTGCTCCATAGTTAAGTCAATTTCTCACGCTTTTATGGAGGTTTGAAAGGTACATCGTGGATTTGTGAGCAATCTTCTATCCCTTTTTTTCTTATTCCCATTTTTATGGCCAGTAAATTAACACTTACTTGAGGTGTCTTGTACGGTTATTTGGAGTTGTAAATATATTATCAAGTATTTCCTGTGTAAGCCTCAATCATATTTATTTTTTTATGCGTCTTAAAAAGGGTGACATTAAGGGTGTTAGTGGTAAAAGAAATCTTACTCTCATGCACACTGCATTCATAACGCAGAAGTAGTTAATACCTAGAATTAATATCAAAGCATTGAATTCTGTTTATTATAAAAGGTAATTTCGTGTTGTAAGCAGATGAATGCTTTGCATCATACTTTGCGTGGTAGTTAAAACGCCTTGCCTGTACTCCAAAATCACTGAAATCCTCAACGATTATGCAACCTATGAGTGGTGTTCATTAAGTTAGTGCATTTGGCTAGAAATATTTCCGCACCATTGTACCATTACCGCCAATATACCATTACCTCACGGCATTATCAAGTTATACTATCCTTGTACTCCATTATAAGCCATCGTTATCTCTTCATCCTGGAATGCGACCCAAACGATCCTTTTCCCTGCATGCGATGACTTCTCAGAAGCCCTACGCATCGGGAGTAAATTTCGGTCGCACTAGCTACTCCTTGTCTCTCACGCCTGCGGGCCTTGGGATGGAAAGAAAGAAAGCACGCCCTCAATTCTCCGAAATACGCCGTAAACAATTGTAAGCGTTGTGTTTATTTATATTTTGATACTATTTCCATCCTTCCGGAACATCTTCCCTCTCGCCAAGCGCCGACCTTTCCCTCCGCCCTTCCCCCACCTATGTCTCCATCCCCTCAACCTCTCCTTCTACATCTCTCTCTTCCGACCACTCGCTTTTACAGTTCCTCCCGCCTCAAAAAAACATTTCCCGCACGCCACCTCCTCTTTCCTGCCAGCTTCTTTAGCCATCAACCGCACCCGCCTCGGAGGAATCCGACCTTTTGGGTGTCGGTGACATGGCCCTCCTTCACGGTGTGTTCCGGTGCTGGAGAAGGTGTGCTTGTCGATTCTTGTGGCTCATAGTCCCGAATATTTTGTAGCTGCGTGAAGAAGATTTTTTTTTCGATACCAACCGTAACTCTTCTTCGCAATGGTTTTAGACTGTCGTGCTACCATCTACCTTGCTGTAAACACGTGGTTATCCCATGTAAAACGAAAATTCTCATAGCAAAAACAAAAATTCTGTTCGGTACCGTGGCTTACCGAATGACTTGCTGTAGCGTAAAAAGCGACGCAATTATTTTGAAAGTACCCAGCATACAATATATTTTCCAGCGCCAGCTATAATTGTCCACCAATTACGCGAAGATGAAGCCATAATTATTGGCAATAATCAATATCTTTTTACATAGGAGGGGACAGGGCGGACCATTGAGAAAAGGATTAAAGAGCATGAAAGCACATAAGGCTTTAGAAACAGAAAACGTATGCATGCAGGTCATAGCTCCGCCCTTGGTCATCATGTTGGTTTCCTTAATTTGACGCTCTTTTCCCGTCGTCCTGATATTGAGAAAGAGTTACAAAAGCCATGCTGATTCAACCTGAAAAATATAGCATCGATAGAAATAATGGCCTCATCTCAAGTAAGACTTGGAGCTCAGTAATTAATATAATTTAAAAGATGGGTAACGGCTTCCACAACAATGAGGAATTTTCCGCCACATATAACCACCAGCATCCTCGCTCAGACACTCATTACCCTGATGACGATGGCTGAGTCTACCATTGAAACGTTGAGAAATTTCTAGTCTTACCCGGTGAAAGATTTCTAGTCTTACCCTTAGAAGTTTTCACTAAATTGATTCACCGGGAAAATCTTAAATCCTATAAATGCAAAATATAAATTGAAGCACCCTTGAGATATCCTTTTAAGCCTATCAGATAAAGCCGTAGCCGAACGGAATTAATATCTAGCTAAGTAATACCTCTACCGTCCACTGGATTGAAGTTAGCCTCGAAGGCTCTCCAATTAATCAAATGTTCTCGACATTTTCCGAGCTTACTTTGATCCTCACTTCAAAGGGAAAGTCTTACAAAGATAAACGCTTCCTGACAATAGTTTTTACGGTGAGAGTTGCTAAATTAGAGTCACAGAGTACTGATTTTCGTTCAGATAGCGAGATTCGAAAGTTATCGAAGTGACAGACGTCGCTAGCAAGTCTTAACAAGTGACGGTATAGCACTGCTGGAGCTGCTAGAGAGGGTGAGGGAAAGATGACGGAAGGATATGTGGATGGAAGACATGGACTCGGAGGGAAGAGGGGGGGGGGGTGCAGAGGGTGTTGGTGGGTGGGGGAGGAGGGAGGGAAGGGAGAAGGATGATTGAGGGAAGGTTAACGGGGGGTCGAAGCTAGACGAGGCAATTAGTCCCACACTGGCACGCACACGGCGGAACATATCCTCCAGGCCCCAAAAGTTGTGCCCTTCCCTCACACCCAGGGACTACTCACCCCCCCCCTGCCAAACACCCCTTTCCCCCCTCTTTTTCTGCTTTTCTTGGCTCTATCCATCCCTCCACACCCCCGCCGTTTCCACCACGCACGCCTGCTTCCGTCTGCACCTTCCGTGGCCCTCTCATTTCCTCCTCTCATCACATCCCCCCAAATGTCTGAGATCTATCTCCTTTTCCGTCGGTCCGCGTTGATCTTATTATATCTCTCCTAGTCCCTGCGCTCTCGTTCACGGCCTTTTAATAAGTGCACCATTGTGAGCGGGGGAGAAGGGCTGGAGGGAAGCCGGGTGGAGGGAAAGAGTTGATTGGATTACGTATCCGCGCGCCCTGGTTCTGATTGGAATCCTAGTGGTCCCTTCCCCAGTCGCCTGACGTCGATTGCATCCGCCGATTGTCGCGGTGTGCCCTGGGATGTTGAGTCGGTATTGGTATGGCGGTGATACGGAACTGATGCATGGAATGGCATTGGTGATGTAGTAATAAGAGCCATGATTTTTACGGCTGGGTGGATCCGGAGGATTTCGTGAAAATTGAGCTTCGCGCCACCTTTAATTTCATTGTTATTTGTTCAGCTAATCTATGAGGAAGCTGTTCCTTACGGTGAGTTGTGTGAGAAATTGTACGCCCTTCGTACACTCTGGTCGAATTCTTTGGTTTACCCGGAATAAAACAGCATTGATTTTCTTAATTGAAAAGTTCTTAACTTTTGTGAAATAATTTAATCCGAAACTCTGATTATGAATTTATATATAACTCTCTTAGATGTAGGTATGCTTAAAACTACGTGAGCAAGATTACATAGGTGGTTTTTATGCCAAATATAACCACTCATTTCAGTGTATAGGCAGTATGTTGTAAAACTGTATGGTATCTAGCATGCCCTATATTTTATGCTATTTCTTTACAAACCTTAAAATTCCTTTGTTTTCTTAGTTTTGTTTTGATTAAGGTAAAAATAAGAAAAAAAGTTTTTGATATTGAATCTTTTTCCATCGAATATTCGCTTAAAATATATATAAACCTTGTACTAAATATAATTTGTTTTCTTGCGATTGGGTATGCAATTCTTAAAGGAGCATTGAATACAAAATGCAAGATCTGAGGATTAAGCCTCCGTTGCTAGGCCGACGTACGGTTATGTAAAGATATCAATTGATACTGTATTCCTTTATTCTGGAAGGGCATAAACATGTTGCTGATCATCTGACTCGTAGGTATTAACGATGCATTTCTTTTACGGGATGAACTCTTTCGTACTTTACTGGCTATTTCATCCTAAAAGGCTTTGGAAAGCTGCTTCGAGAATAAAGGCAAGGAAATATTATATTTTAAATTGGTTTCTCCTACTTACGCTACAGAAGCAGTGCACTGGGTTCTCACAGTCGGCTGCTTTTCGGCTCCATTTACTGCCTTTCAGTAAATGAATTTGAGTGGTTGTTCGCATTACCATGCCTAGGCCATTGCACATGTTCAGCTATGAGGATTTTTTGCATTCATTTTATATATCGATGTGACAGCGGAGTAAAACAATGCTGTACTTTTCTTATATTTTTACTATCATGTTTTCTAGCTTAAATTTGATTGATGCTCAACATATTACCAACTAATTTAATTTGATTAATTCGAAAAATTCTACAAAAATTGAGTTTTTATCCTTCATATTTCATCCACATATGTTTTCTCGTTCCATATTTTCATGAAAATTAATGACTTTTGCCACTCTTTTCGTTGTCTGGATAGATGTTTCCTAAATTCACGCGCTTGCGTGAGCTCATATGAGCTCAGGAAATGTATTATATCTTATTATAATCCATGTGAATAATTAATATTAGGTGTTCTCGGGATTCACACCGGGTAAGGTAATTGGCTGCTGCCAACGTTTCGACAGAATACCCTTCCATTAGCAATGATGCCTGGGTCCCAAGTGCAGTGTAATTATATATCAGATATAATATCTCATAAAACATGTGAATAATATAGGAGAAAACGGAGGAGAATCATTTTGATCATTTATATGCATAACAGCGGAGTAGCAATTGAAATATAATGTGAAATTGAGCCTCTCAATAACCTGTATGTAGAAACTGGTTTATAAACAGTTATTCTAATGTAAATATTCAATGAATTTCCGCAACATGCACGATAATTGTCCTATGTCAGGCCGTATAAAAGGTGGCTTGCGTCGAATATTTCAATATCTGTTGAACAGCCATCGCTTGTATTGCATTCGCTCTCCCAGTAAAATTAGAATTTGAAGGAGATAAACATAGACTTTAAATTATTTATAGTTATATCGTCCATAATAGAACATTTAATTCACTGAATACGTGTACATTGAATTTTTCTCGATAAAAGCGATTTTTTATATAAATTAATCACCATTAATTATGCCACATTCTGGCTTTATAAACGTGGTATAAATTTGTTGACAAATCTTTGCAATAAGATATGACGTATTTACAAGAATACGCATCAAGCACTGCTGTGTCCACATAAATGTTTTCACGTATTTCACAGACGTCAAGGAATGCTGCTAGCTTTACGGCTAAAGTGAGTAACTAAATAATGACTTCACTTTTACAATTATTTATTCATTCAGTCTCAAATGACCCTACTTAACAAGACTAGCGTCTTCATTGAGAGCAATTGAAGGAGTTGACATGTAAAAAGTACCATAGGTGTGTCCTTCAAAGTGAGTAACTAAAGAATGACTTCACTTTTACAATTATTTATTAATTCAGTCTCAAATGAGCCTACTTAACAAGACCAGCGTCTTCATTGAGAGCAATTGAAGGAGTTGACACGTAAAAGGTACCATAGGTTTGTCCTTCAAAGTGAGTAGCAAAAGAATGACTTCACTTTTACAATTATTTATTAATTCAGTCTCAAATGAGCCTACTTAACAAGACCAGCGTCTTCATTGAGAACAATTGAAGGAGTTGACACGTAAAATGTACTATAGGTTTGTCCTTCAAAGGCGCCTTCAGTCCAGCTTTGATTTACCAAATGAATATATGCATGTAAAAGGTGCTTAAGTTGCAGCTGCGGTGCAGGCTAGAGGAATGGGGAATAGCGAGTTCCTCTCGTACGGCAAAATGCAGTCGGAGCACGTGTCCCTTGTTATTGTCTTCGCCGCAGTGTTTGTGATCCATTGCGCCATTTTGAGGGATCGACGGAGAGGGAGGTAGGGTGAGGGAGCGTGGCGCGCTTAATCGGCCGAATCGGAGGTCGAGGGAAAGGGAATGCATTAAAGTGGAGCTGCAGCAAGGCAGCCGTCGCGTCGGCCCCGTACGATCAAAAGATGAGCGCGTCTTGCCCCACCGCTGTTCCCGGTGTCGAAAAACACAACGACGAGCCGAGTGAAAAAAATATTTCCACCTATTCTCCGTGATCAAATATAAAGGAAAATATGTAGACCCGTCACCCTCTCCTGCTGGATTTATTTCCCAGCTCTAACATTATATCGAAGGTTTATTCCATTTTGATATATATCGCCCATAAACTTATGATATTTAAATCAATTTGGGATGTTTTTTTAATATGTGGGAGGAAATGAAGTATTCAGACGGTAGGGTTCTTTGAAAGCTAAGTTGGTGTTTAGTTCTACCTACCACCTGCGGCTTATGTTCTCTCACTGCGAGCAGCCTGAATACAGTTTTAAAAAGCATTCTTGAGATTTCGCGCCATATATTGATTATACCATTTGTATTTCTATCACAAATGCAAAAATAGTTACTAATGAAGCTAGGAGAATAATTTTTTACATCATAGTAGCTACTAGAGTGAGCCATTGGCCACTGAATTAATTTTTGCTATGGAGGATTTGCGGTTTGGTTGATGTAGGTGGAGTTATTTGGGGAATGAAGGTGCAGTAAAAACCTGGCGTTGGCGTTTTGCGGAATGCTCCGCCAATGCCGGGAATTGACCTTGGTTAAAGGATAGGATTCGGGGTATGAAGCTAGGATTCTCGCAACCACATCGAACCCCAATAAGGTTAAAATTTATAAATTCATCACGTGTATTATTTTTATCGTGGAAAGATGTCGAGTACGCTCAAGTGTAAATCCACATTTTGTTTGAACATTTTGCATTTTTCAAATTAAAATATCGGGGAGAACGTATGCTATGTTAATCCCGCATAGGTTCCGAGGATACCATAGACAGATGCGATGAATAATAACCCGCAGGAGTGATCTCGTATGAATTGAAAAAGAATGCGAGTGATTTCGGAGGTCGTCACTCTTCCACCGCATCGGCCCCCATGCCAGCATGAATGACTTCAGATTTCGCCTCCCGCAGACGTTTCGCCTTATTTACTCAAGATGGGGGTGGGGGGCGGGGGAGGCTTAGTGCATTGTTGATTCTTCGATCTCTTAACCTTGCCACCGCCCCCCACAAACTCCCCAATTATTTAATTCTTTCACCCCCTCCCCTCCCTCACTCATCCAGAGCGTTTAATCCCGCCAGTTCGGCGCACCCTTTTTTCACTTCAGGTTCCCCATCCCTCACTGACTTTCTCCTTTCCACTGTCCCCTTTCCTCCTATCCTCTTCAATTCCTTCTCCAACTCTCTCCTCTCTCTCTCTCTCTCTCCTCCAGCATGTGGAGAGCGAACAGGCGTGTGGCAGGCGGTGCCATTCCCCCTTCCCATCCCTCCTCCTCGATTCCTCCCTGCCTACCTCCCCCTCCTCCCCTCCCCCCACGGAGATGCGATCAATCTCGGCGTAAACGTGAAGGCGTCGCCGCGCTGTTGCCAAGCCAAAACAAATGAAGGCAGGAGTGCGCGCCGCCCCTCGGGGGTAACGCGAAGCAGCAGTGAGGACGGGTGGTGTGTTGAGTGGAGGGGGCAAGATTAGGGCACGGAGTGGGGCAAAAGTGTTGGAAATGGGGCGATGGGGTGGCAAGAGGGGGAAAGGTTGGAGAAAAAGACGGGGAATTCAGTGGGGTGGGGAGAGAGGAATTGGGGGCAAGGGTGGAAGTAACATGTAAATATGGCAAGAGGCAAAAGGTCGCACCTTGTGTGTCCCTCGGGGTGGTTGCTCTGAACTCTGCGGGGAAGAGTAAAAGTTTTGTCTCTGTTTTACTATATAAAGTATTAGGAGAGGATGTACATTAAAATTCAACGGCAAGAAGAATATAACTGCAATTTAGTGGTTGCATCGAGTTAAAATAATCCCTCCAATGTGACGCGAAAAATGCGTATACAATGCAGCAGTCATAAACAGCACATAGCGAGGTTGAAGTAGAAAAAAATCCTACGTAATAATTCAAGATAAATTATAATAAAATCATAAAACATAAGCCTGGTATGACTCGGACGTAAGTCACCACTTAAAGCCAACGATTAAGTTTCTGTTTCCAAGGAAATTAAAACATTAATCGTCGAAATGTCGAAAATAACGCCATTTTTTAAAAGTCAAAGTGTATATGGAAATCGAATGCAAAAATTAGATATTTATTCATTCAGCCATCCCATTGGTAATTTATTTAGATTTAACGTCATATCTTGAGTGAATGTACTTTATCGAAGCAAAATAAAAGAAATATTTGGAACAAATACAATGTTTTTCTGATGGTAGTTAAGTATACACATATGGGGTGAGGAAAATGCCTGAAAATCGTTTTTTTTGCGGATTTTCCCACTTTCCGGTTGGTTTATGGGTCAAAAACTGTAGTGCTGCCAAATTTCACTTTCCTAGCTCTCCTAGAAGTCTCTAAAGTTATGATTAAAAGACAAACACAGACGTTAAGGAATTAGTAATATAGTTCAAATATAGTTTTTTTCGACGTTTCACCACATTAAAATGTGTCAAATTTTCCTTATCCCTTCCTTCCAAGTCATCTTCGTGAGGGATAAAAGGGTTCTCGTTACGTTAATAAATCTGGAAGGCGCTTCAGTAAGGAGGGAATTCAAGCAATTTTTTGAACCCGCACGAAACAATTTGTGTTTTTGTTAGTAATTAATTTGTTAGCCACCATTTTTAATCAATAAGATCCTGTGTAAGCCAATAATTTTTTTATTATTTATCGGGTGAGAAAAAACATTTTTTCCCCTCGTGATAGAGGTTAAGATGATTCTTGGTGGTATTGGATGGAAATAATGTAGAAGTAAGAGCGAGAATACGTTTTTGACTTTTAAGGAATATTTTCGTTAACTTTGTGTAAAAAGTGAAGTGTTCAGTATTTTCCTCTCAGATTTTGGTCCTGCCGGATATAAATTTTAATGAAATAATGTATTGCAACGTGAGCGTTCATCTTGTTCTCTACCGGAAAACATGCCGAAGCAACTTTATTTTGATTATTCAGTTGAGTCAAGAAGTCTTTGAAATAGAAATTAGTTTTCCTTAATATGTAATAAATTTAACAAATATTCTAATTTAGCTGATAAAGTTCCATCCTTATGTTTTATTAAATAGGCGTTCTTTTGTAATTATCATGGGTAAAAATATTTTTGTGTAAGAGGGAAATGAATAATGGAAAATTTCCTCGGTAATTAACTGCTAAGTTAGGCTTAGTCTTACGACTAAATCTGGATAGAAAAACGTGCCATCAAGGTTTTGTAAATTAAAATTTAGCATATTTCCTTATTTTCTCTAACCCTGCTGTTCTCTTCGGGTCATTATGACCCGAAACGAAATTTAGTTCAGCAAAACTTTTTTTTGACTAAACTATATGACTCTGTATTTCGTGACTTTGTTGTTGCTCGTATGTCACATTTCCTAAAGTATGAAAATTGGTAATTTGATAATTTTTTATTTCTCAAAACAAAAAAGCTACAATCGTGCTCCTTGGGTCAATATGACCCGGTCCTTTTGGTAACCAATTCCACATACTTTTTGGGTAATTTCTTTGGGGGAATATGTTTTATGCCAGTCGTATATTGTTTTGTAGGCAACATGCACCACGGGAGATGCCTATTGCTGGCAGTTCGACTCATTTGAAGGCAGACTAGGGTTGGAGGGACCAATCGTGGTGAGGGTGTCGTGATTAGCAAGAGTGTGGGACGCAGTCAATGTATGGGTGGCCAGACAACGAAGGCGTGAGGGTGGTCGTCAGCATAAAGTAAGAGTTTGGCACCTTCCTCCTCCATTCTTCGTAGGCTCATAGGAAATGTCTTCTTTGTGTGGTGTTAGTTTTTATTTGGGGCTGACTGCCATTGAAGTTCCCTTCCTGCTAGACACGTGTTCCGCCTCGAGGGGAGAGGTAATGGGTTCCATCCGCAAAGTAGTGACACTCGAATGCGTCAAAACGACACAATTTATCCACAAAGTAAAACCTCTTCGAAAGGGTAGGTATGCAGTTGAGGATTGGTGAACTTCTCTCCTCGTACCTTTTGTGTAAAAAGTGTCTTTGAAACTACTAACGTGATAATAATCTTTTACATTCAAAATATTATTGTCATGAGTGTTAATCGTATTGCGTTGTTTGTATTTTGTATTGAACATACTATTGTCCACAAGATCAAAAGTAATGTATTTCCAATAGATTTTATTCAATATACTATTGTCCTCTATGTCAGAAGTAATGTTTTATTAATACTTTGTGCTCTATCTATAAACTGGTACAGTAACATGCCTGTATTTTGATAGTTATGTATTAGTTAAAACATTTAAAAAATTATTATCTATGATTTTATTGTACTTAAAAAACTAAATTAGACGTAATAAATTAGTAAAAATAACATTTCGCATTTTATTTTCACTGCTTTCAACATTTCTGCATACTGGGTCATTATGACCCGAAGGAACATGAGTGTACGGTAGTTTTAAGGGAAACAGCAGGGTTAATACTTAAGCAGTATTGGATCGCGCCACAGTTATCTTCTTGATAAAAATAATACTTCAGTTTGATAAGCAGCCCCTCCTATGACTCGAGAAAGTAATCGCTGGAACTGGAGAAAAACACGTCCATTAAACGCACAAGTCATCCGTTAAGGCGGGCTTTCGCGCGGCGGACGCGTCACGGCGCGTCGTAGGGGGAGTTAAACCCTGATTGCAGATGGAGTAATTTTCCAGAGACTTGGCCGCTTGCGTCACCATGACGACGAGAAACATTCACCACGCGAGTCGCGGATTTCACGGAGGGTATATCCCTCCCTCCTCCCCCTTTCCGACCACCCCCTTCCCCCTGGCAGAGGTCCCTGGAGAGAGTGAAAAGACTGAGTGAAGAGAGAAAGGTCGAAAAGGAACGAAGGAGGGAGTTTAGCGACGCGGAAAAATTAATAATAAAATATAAAAAAGCTATTGAAAAATGTCCCCGGCGATGGAAAAAGGTGAAGAGGGGAGACCGAGAGGTAAAAGTCGGCGGATTTTTTTTTCTTTCGAGGTCGCCCGTTGGCGTGGTGGAAGAAAAAATTGCGGTCCGTTGAGATTAGGGATTCCTTTTTATTCCGAGGGAGGGTACGGGTGTCGGGGACGGGGGGAGGTGGCAGAGTCAGGCGGGTTGAATTTGTGGCTGAATGCTTGAGGGAGGGGGGTGGGTGAGGGGTGGGAGTGGAAAGATAAGGTGCGATAAAGCACCGAGACAAATGAAGACGAACTGTCGCGGGAGTGGCGGATATTCGATCGGCGGAGGGTAAGAGGTGGAGTTGGGCGAAGAAATAGGAATGGGGACACGAAAGCAAAAAGGCGCAGGAAAAGATACGCTGAACGTGTGTAGATAGATGCATTGAGTACGTCAGTCAGCATTGAGTCATCTCTGAAATGCCATTGCATTTTCCTTATCTACCTTGCGGATGTTGGATGTTGTGTGGCATTTGAATTAATTATGTTGGAGTAATTCATCGCTATGCCAACGGCCATCGGCCGAACATCAGAGCTTCCACACACTGATAGGAATTACTGGGATAAGCTAATCCATCTGGCTGACTGGCACAGCTATGGGGTAAAATGTTCCAAAATATTCAATTTGCCTAACATAATTTCTTTTCGTTATAAAGCATTTTAAAGTTATTGAGGAAAGGAAACTAGGCTCATTGAAACACACTCGAGAATTAATCATGAGATAAATCATAAAAATGCTTCAGTTAAAATTCATTTTAATAGAACTAGAGCAGACATTTTAAGGTGAATTAAGGCATTATTGTAGCGCGCTCCACGAATATTCCTCTTTTCTTATGATTTTATCCATGTTTTTCCATAACATTTTAAAAATTGAGGCTTATAAGACATAACAGTCTCCTGGGATGGGCAATGGAAAGATAAAAGAATGGTAATAGTATCCAAGGAATAAAAAAGACCGGCAACGCATCGAACAAATTATGAGAGTTATTGAAATAAGAAGTTGCATAAAAATAAAGTATTTAGCTGAATAAACAAGGCACTTTTAGACCTGCAGCTAACTAGTCTTTGGATCGATGACTGCTGATGATTTCGTTTCTCTTGAAAAAAACGAGAATATAGTCTATATACTATATAACTTGCATTAGAAACAAAATATAGCGTTGGACTTTTTCTCAAACACGTTGCATTTGTTCGTATTTAGAGACCAATATGAGGAACATGCTTAATCATTATATTTCCAGGTTCTACTTTTATTGAGGGATGCGCTAACTCAATGACTAGCCATATTTTATGAATGATGTTATAACCACAATCCTCCTTACTCCTTTGAGGTTTTCGCAGTGTCACGCTGTTCCAAGAATTTGGGTTATAATGAACTCTGATTGATAGGATTACAGTGAATGTGGTCTTTTCAGCCAGAATAATTTCATGAAGAGAAACTCTCATGGAATCTCATTCCACAAGCTTAGAAATATATCTTCAAGCGTTGATATGGTGTAGATTTATTAATTTTATTGCGTGATCTATCACATTTTGAGTAACTCACTCTGCTATATTAGAGCTCGTTTAGACGTAAGAAAATAAATTGCCGCTTTCCTCTGCCACTCGGACGAAAATCTTTCACTGGAATAACTAGGTCATGCTATTATCAATTGAATAATGAATATCTATGATTGATTTGAATCATTATTTATACTTGCAAACTGGCTTGGCTGTCATTGATTCCTAATCGAGCCGAGGGATTTTCTTTACATTTTTCACCATAACTATCGACGAGTTGTGCGCGTGTTACTCATATCTTGATGTGTGCGGAGCACTATAGCGTGTTAATATATTTGTAGTTATTTATAAATCAACGCATTTTTTTGTAAGCAGGAAGTAGTTGTCTACTTTACCACTTACTTACTTGAATGATTGGTGTGATAGTTTCTATTCCCGTGCATGGAATTCACTACAGATAAATAAAATGTGATATATACCCTGATATATATTTCGGTTTATGAGCACATGTCAAATGTGATTTAATGTTTAAGCTTTTCTCGTTACATTGGACGAAGCGTTTATTTTTAGCCTTACAGTGACAAATATTGCTTTCTTCAAGAGCCCCAATCAATCGTATGAAGGAATTATAATTATTTTAACAATTTTTAATTCCTTATCCTACTACAGAAATATTTATATTTACGGTATAGGTCAGAAAGTTGTGTCCCTATTATCATATTTGTTTATATTCCCATGCAGATGCACACATAATTCAATGGATTTGAATAAAGGAAACGCCTTTCTCATTCTTGGAGGTCGTAAAAATCACGTTCATGAATCTGCAATTCAAATAGCCTGATTAATGGTCGGGAAGCCAAACGCGCTTGGATCCATTAATATGATACCCGGACCACGTGGTATAATGACGCTTGAATTTTGACGCTAACTTTATCGTAAGACTATAAAGAGGCTGGTAGAGTGAAAACTTTATAGCATTCATTAAAAAATCCGTCTTTTTTAATGGATATATGAGGGCTATCTCCTCATATCTCACTCAAGTAGGGTGGAGATTTGTTAGGCGAAAGACAGTATGAAATGAAATACCTCTGAACATGTTGGACTGCATTCGTCCGGTTTTGACACCTCTAGAATAAATATTTAGTGGATGGAATATTTCTTCCTACGAATAAAATTTACGTGACAGATTATAACGGGGATCATAATTTCGAGCACTGTAGAATTGTTTGTTTTATGCTGACAAATGATTTATTGGAGATGCCCTATGGCACTTGATGACCTCCTATGAGATTAGAATTAATGATTTTCCTACCATTCTGTATTTCCTTATAATCCACCCATTATTTTTATTTTTAATTGGTGAACATTTCAGTTGTGGTCTGCGTTTTAATCTTGAATATTTTACTCCCATGTCATCATTTTTCTTTCCAAGGTATAGGTGAGTCTTTGGACGAATGATGAAAGTTATCTCTTAAGTAATTGAAGGTTTTGAGCTTTTATGCGACGGTTCTGCACGGGCACCTAATCTCAAACTCATATTTCGAAATTGTCTGCGTATAAAAAAACGAAAATATAGCGAATTGCCCTAGCACTCTCTCCGACATCAGTGGGTGGTATTCTGCTCCCAAAATAGGTTCCACTCCTACTACTGATGCTGCTCTCAGTGCCTACACAATACCTTTCCTAATGGATGCTTTCATTTCTTGGGTACACCGCGCGGTGCTCCACCTCTCCACCACCCCCACCCCCCAGCCAACCCACCCAACTTTCACCCTCTCAACCTCTTGCCTCCGTCTCGGCGTGGGACGCGGGAGTTTCGGGGCGGCACTACTCTCTGACGTTGCCAGAGCTTTTCGTCTGTAAAAACTCGAGCACCAATCTCGGTCTCTGCTTTTGGGAAATATAAACCCTTAGAGTAATCAATTTCGTTCTCTGAGAGCAGCATTTCGGTCCTCGACTGATCTCCTGTCGTTGCTAATATAATGGTCCACACTTTCTATCTTTTATCGTTACGAGTTAATATTAAATATACATAAATGTTCATCAGAAATCTTTCACGTCGCTGAAGTTATAGTGGAGTGATTCTCTGTGGCATCGTTGCCTCGAAGCCTCTTGAGTTAATGTTTTCGCTAGAAAATGTTTTTTATCATTATTTTGAAGCGAATTGGCTGATGATTTTTTAATGGGTGTGAGGCTATTCTTGTTGGTTTTAACTTATTTTTCTACAAGCCCTGTCTGAAGGAAGACAGAAATATGGAAGCTGATTCTTAGTTTCTGCGTGGCGTTGTGTCTAACAATAAGCTTCAAATCCTGAGGAATTAACTCACGCATCAAGTATGGTAAGAACATAAATTGATAAATGGTATATATATATATATATATATATATATATATATATATATATATATATATATATATATATATATGCTATTTGCCGTCACATAGAGTGGGCAGGATGTTAATCACGTGATTTAGTTAGCATACTCACATGGAACTGGGGAAAGAGGGAGATCAAATGCACTTCATCACGTATGTGTAGTACACGATAATATGTGCATACGGTATAATTTCAGACAAATAATGATTTTGTGTGCTCCTTTGTTAGCAGATCTCTAGAAATGAGAAATTTTAGTACTTGTGACATTATTAGTATACTTTCATTTTACTTGCAAGGTTCTCAGCATACTCAAAAAAACTTCTGTCATTTTCATTTTTTATGCTGATTTCTCTCCTAAATTTAGACGTAATACTTGCATGCAGTTCCAATGACAAGAACTCCAATTTGCTGGTGCGTCTTTACTATTGTCGAAGCTTAGTTTAACTTTTAAGAGCAGCCACAGTAATGAATTATGATTCCTCCAGTCACATTTTGCGATAAGAGATACCTATTATTTCCTTTCGACGGAGTCAATTATCGGCAACTGTACGTGTCGCACGTCACATTGTCTCGGCTTTGTCGCGGAGGAACTCGGTGCTACCGAAATGGTCTTTGAGCACCGTGATTTTACTCACCGTTCGCTCACTCAGTGCCTTCACTCTACGCTCGCTATTCTTCTACCTCTATAAAGGCCATGCCGTCTCTTCCAATCCTCTCATTCTTCGCTCGCATTGGATCGCCTTTTGTCGTCCTCAATGCGTTGGAGGGGGCGGAAGGCAGGGAAGTGGAGGGGAGAGGGGTGTGTTGTAGGGGGGGGGGGAATGCTAGGGGGACGGGGGGCAGGGGTAAGAATGCCGGCAAGAGTTCCTCATTCGTATTCCTGTCGGCTTTAAGTAGCAAAGGAGGAGCCGACGCGCTTTAACAGACTCTAGACTTCCCAATCGCTCCCACGCATATCTCACGCCGAGTTGATTTTTACTCCCGACCGCCAACGCCCCCTTTGCTTTCTTCGCTGACCCCTCCTTCCCGTTTTCCCGGTCCTTCCGTCTGTCTGCTCTTCCTTATCACCTTGTCTTTCCTCGTGTCAATCGTAAACATTAGGAGGGAAGATTACCCGAAAGTGATTGAATGTACAGTGACATCGAAATATTGGTGAAAAGAGATTGCAGTCTTCCAATTACATTATATGCAGTAATTACACCGCTAGTACTGATGCTTAGCATCATTTTTCAAGAAACGGTTTCCCTTGAAAATAGTGTAAAGCATGGAAACTACTGGAAACATTTTCTTGGTGGCAAAAACCGCGACTTTTCTCAATAAAAGCCCCATAATTATAGCAAACTAATGTTAAAATGTTTTCATAATATCACAGAACAAAAAATATTATCTTTCATACGAAATATATTTAGTTATAATGGTACAATTGGTAATTTAGATATGACGTATCTAACTCGAGTGTCTCCAGTTTTTGCATGAACAGTAGCAATTATGTTCAATGTAATTGGAGTTAAAAACTGCTCTTTTCCTTCATCGCTATGGTAAACCTATATTATATCAGATTATATAGTATGCCAGTTACTATTGAAGCCAGATTGATCAAAATTTGAAAGGCACAGACTTAAGCAGGTACAGGAATTTAGTTTCTAGGGCTGTGTCTGGGAGGAACTTAGCATAATAATTAACATTTTACGATGATTATTCCGTTAGAGGAAGAGGATTCACTAATAAGATGACAAGGGCATTGTGTTATAATAGGCTGGTGTAGATATTAATATATATTTTTTCCCTGTGTGCTGAAGAAACCTGGACTCATACATGAATAGAATTGGAGAAGCCTGGAGGCCTTTGTGATTCATGAATGGAGTGATTCGTGAAGGCGCAATGGACGGAAAGAGAGGGCAAAGATTATCTTGTCATGTTAAGTGAGGAGAGGAAGCCGGTGGAGGAAATTGGGATCAGGCAGAGTAGGTGGATAGGGTGGGAAATATAAGGTGAAGGGATGCTAAAGGTCATGAATAAGGGGAAGATAGTGAGTGATCGTGGTGGGGGATGAAACAAGGAGGCATTGGTGATGAAATGAAGAGATGAAGAAACAAAGCGTGTAAGGGAGTTGGTATATGGGGGTTGGTATGAGGCTGGTATATGATGGAAAAGATTAAAAAGTTTGCCTAAATAAAAAACCACCCCCATCTTGTAATTATTTCATTCCCTTCCCCGTATTGTCTTCCGTTGATTCACTACATTCCCGCTTTCATTGACTCGTTTTCTTGCTCCTTACTCGTCGCAATTGTCCCGTTATATTTAGTAGGGAGACTGCGAGAAGGAGCCTCAATTTGATTTATTTTCTCTTTCGATGTGTCCCAGGTGACCGAAACCTTTTCGTGTCCTTGAAAGGAGTGCCGAAAACGTTGAACAAGGTCAGGATCTGCTCTCATAAATATTCTCTTGCTCTAAACTAGGGGAGATATTTTTAGGGAAACTGAGTTGATTTATGCGTGAGGCATCGCATTAAAGGAGTGTATGTTTATATTTCGTGTGTTTACATGCGCCCCAGTTCTCGATCGTAAATTCCTATCAGCGAAGATTTGGTTTGTTTCCCGTGATGGAATTCAATGATTGGCGATATTACATTGAAAGTTAGTTTTGCCGTAGTGCTTGTCGTTGCATCTTTAATAAAGGAGGTGACAATGTTTTCCTAGGATTCTGGCACTTACTTAGCACACGTACTTTATGAGAATATGATTCCAAGCATAGTATTTGAATTTTTATATTAGTGCTAGCCTGGATACGGAAAAATTGGTTTAAATAACGGTACCAGAAAGTAAACTAGAGTCTAGTTTTTTGTAACAAGGGTTTGAGGTTTAGATTAAATAAAAAATTATTCTTAAGATACTACTCTTCCTTTCCTAAAAAACTAAGTGGAGCCATTTCACTTTAGCATAGCTAAACAATTAAATGTTGGATATGATCTAAAAATGAAGAGGATGAAATGATTTTTACAATTTCTAGAAACCTTGCTCAAAATGAGAAGAGAAAAAGGTACAGACTATCCCCGTAAAATATTCATCAACTCCTTACATTAATCCTTCTTGGATGTTACATTGAGTTGAGGGGTTCATTCATACAAGGTTAAGGTGCCTTAGTCGAATACTGAAATGTTGTAAACACTTTGGGGATATTCAGACCCTAACTCATCAATGGGTTGTATTTTATTTCGCAATGATAACCACTAAGCTAATCACAATCATTAATATCACTTTTTCGCGTAAACGAAATTTCTGTGTGGTGCGAAAAAAATACTGTTTTCCCTTGCTTCTCACATTCTCGCCTTTACTACCATGATATTTTATTTAAATTTAAAAAAAATGTGTGGTGTGGAAAGGTGAAATTTCGTTTATGTTATCGTAGATATAGAGAACAAAATTTTTGCACGAGGCACGAATATGGAAATGAATTACATATAAACCAATAAACAATGAAAGTGTAGTTAAGATGAATCTTAATATGGTGAATGAGAAATGGAGGTTGGTGGGGAAGATTTGAAGTTGGCAGATTGAGTGGTTGGGTGAGCAAAATTAAGGATTACAGACCGTAAGGAGGGAAAACTCGATATTCTAGGGCTTAACTTCGGAAAAATTCATGATGGAATGATTAAAATAAATTTGTAATTTTCACAATAGATTTATTCATTGTCAACCAGGTTCCTCAAAAAGGTGACATAATCAGGTACATGATGATGTTGCCTCTGCGATGTAACTGGTCGACAACTAAAAAATCTGTTATGAACATTACTAATTTATAATAGAAATTTGGTTTGAGAGGGTAACGATGGGGAGGATGTTGATTTCAAATGGGCATAATAAAAGGCATGTGCGGTGACTCGTGATAGTATGAGATTTAACTGGTCTAATGTTCTCGAGGGTTGGGAGCTACGTGGAAACTAACGTGGAACCAATGCTGGTAGAGCACCTGTGGTGATGATGATGCGGCGGAGCCTAGTTAAATTCCAAAAATCGGTGTAGTCCCGGGAGCCAAGGCACCGCGGGCACTTAGATATGGAGTCGGTCGCGCAACCGTGGGGGAATGTGAGGGTACGCCAACGCACGATGAGAAGCCCGCCTCAATTAGTGTGCTTCCTGCCGTCGTGGGCCTTGCACCGACCGACCCGGAATATGGCGCTCAACGTTTGAGATACTCGGTTTCCAGTTTCTGCACGCCGTGTGGAGGTAGTGGATGGGGAATGTTTCCCCGCCCGCGAGTGGGTGCTTGAGAGAGAAAATGCAGTAAGTGGCTCCATTAGCTATGGCCAACGCAGTGGTGGAGTGAATGGCAGCATTTCAAGTTGGCATTCTCTTCTGTTCCACGGTGCATTCATGCCCAACGCCATACCATGTGTCTTAATAGTATTCATGTCAAATCATTCGAGATTGTTAGAAAATAGAGTTCTTTGGATGACTCATTCCTCTTTATATTATAATTAGTTTTTTTACTTTCCAACTCCCAAAGCTCCGTTAATGTACCAATTTAAACAACTCAACAATACATCAGATAAACATTATTCGTATCCTAATGTTACGACTTTCCACAGTCATCACACAGATGGTGCCGTAGACCAATTTTAATGTTAATATATTAAATTTTAACAGAGATATCTACTTCATTTATTTATTTAGATCTAACGGTCGCCTTCACTGACAGTGGAGCAATTCCTCTCGTAAATGCGATTGGGACTGATGATATAGCTGCATAATTTTTTATCGGGGTTAAACTTATTTTTAGATCATGTAGAACTGCTATATAAAGTACGAAACGCTTTAATGTACATATTTACGAATATATTTTGCAGCAACAATCTATGGAGCATGTACAGGAAGGTATTTCAATCATTTTCGCCGATTAATCTACCTCTTGCATTGATAATGTTGATAATTGCTACCTTTTTTATAACCTTTGTTGGTCACATTTTTAGCCATAATTTTCAAATGTCAACAAAAGTTTAATTTGAAGCATACACGGCATTCTGAATAGAGCTAGAATTTTTGTTTTGAAACCATTGTTGGCCCCAATAGAGTATTTGCACACTTTTGGCAAGTGACATCTAAAAAATCTATCGATACTTCAGACACTAAATTTTCATTCTGACGCTCGAGAGGCTTTTCGTTAATTTTTTATTAGCTAATAAAATCTAATAAATTATTATTGCGCCGAAACACTGGTCCGCCATGTTTTGTAGGCTCTGACGTCATCTCCTATAGTCGACCATTTGTTGATTTGGAGATTGTGTGACTGTGTAGTCTTAGCGTGCGGACGAAACTTTAGCTATTAATTAGCAAATATCGAAATAACTTCGAAAAGGCAAATACTATATCACTCTCAACGCACAGCTAGGCTATTTCACTTCTGCTAATATGGGAGATGACGTCACACTACGAAGAACCAATGGTTGGGCGTTTAGACCTAGGCAATTTCGATGCTAAAACAATGCATATTAAAAGCTATTTATTAAATTAATTAGTTGGAATTATACCTTGGTATTTCGTACGTGGCATTTCGAAACCAAACACTACTCGCTATAATAAATTTCAACAAAATACCTCACGCAAATACTCTCAAACGGCGATATTACATTTTATTTAAAGCATTCACGGTATTCTCAGAATAGCTAGAATTTTTCCAGCCGGTTGTTGTTGACCAGGGAAACAGAGGACTAATGTTTTCGTAAAGCTCGATAATAATTGTATGTTTGATAACTACTGGCGGAAAGCTAATTTTTAGATTCGTATACTTGTAGCTGTGCCAGTCTATCTTAATTCCAAGACTTAACAATTTTACTTCTCATGAGTAAGGCAGCCTTAAATGGATTGCCATGAAATGGGATCATTCATCCCAAAAATCCATGTCATTGCACTTCTCCATCATCTGAATACTCCCTCGTATTTCAAATTTTTTTAAGAAAATTCAAGTGGTGAATTCAACCCGCCGTGAAGCACTACGATGCTCATCTGAGTGTTGCATTTACAATTTGGAGCGGAAGAATTGGTGAAAATGTTTAAAGTACCCTCATCCTCGTGCACCATCCCAGTCATGGCTCAGCCTTACGAGAAAAGAATGGCATCATCATCAGCAGTGATCAATGCGAAGATTGGTTTCCTCACTCCACTTTCCTATCAGCTAACCACTTCATTCCTGCTTAAGTCTTTACTTTTACGTTCTTCACAACTTGTCTGACGTAAATTATTCTTGGTCTACCTCTCTAATTTATCCAATTGGCTATTGTGTTGCAAAATGCATCCAATAAGTTTGTATCCTCGATTCATAGTTTTCATGAATACATGCATACCCATCATGCCATTCCCTTTCGGGATATGCAAAGTTAAAAACCATAGTTTTTGCTGAAAGACCTAGAAAACTGACTCTTTTAATAATTTCCACCATAATGCCCTGTCCTTATATTCCTCTTCCACTTATCATTATGTTTCTGTTATCCCCAACTCTTCGTAGGACTTCCTCGATGGCGATTCTCTCCTTTCGTTTTATCTTCATCAATCTTCGATAGCACCAACTCTACATTGCCTCGAATCTATGCCGCTCTGCCACTGTTATTGTCCAGGGTTCATTGCCATGCAAGAGCTTACTCCAAATACTTACATGTTTTAATAAAGTCGGCAGTTCCAAACTTCTGTTGCTAGCAGTTATTATATACACCCAAATTTGTTATCCTTCCCTTTTTTCAAGTATACATATGACTTTACCTTACCCTTCTCCTCCGCAGCGATGCGTCAGAGTACCCTTACCCTCATTTAGTTAACCCCTGGGTGGCCGGGACGGAAGCTTCGTCTTCTTTCGTCCTCCCCTCTTGGCTCACACGGCCCGACTCCGGGAGACTTCCTACGCCGCCCCACACTCGTGTCACACATGTGGTCGGCCAAACGAGCCTCTCGCTCCCTCGGAACATTTCGTTCCGCCGTTCTCTTACGCCTAAGCGCACAATTGCCACCTCCCCCTTACCCCTCTCACTCTCGGATGTCGCTTAAAATTCCATTTATCAACCTTCTTCTTTTTTTCGCGTTTTTTCTCTTTTTTTCGGCGGAATCCTACAAAACAGTCGGATGCCACATTTTCTTTTGATCTCTCATCCCCTACGAGGCCACGACTGTTTCTCTTTTGGGCTCCACCAGGTTTTTTTTGCTCTGTCCATATTTTTTTCATTTTTGTTCCGTCGGATTGAGTTTTGTATTGCTCTAAATCAAGTCCCCCTCGAAATATTTTGTCGTAGATCACTCACTCGCCTCCAAACCATGTATAGTCGCTTCCTTTCTGCTCCAGTGAAACGTGCTTCCCTTCCCTGCCCTTGTCTTCACGAACTTTTCCCCTTTTGGTTCCGGGCATAACTCTTAATGCTCCGCTCCTAATTTTCTGTCACTCACTTTCCCATCGATCTTTGAGCCCGAGTCATCAGAAGTTCCTCTTCAAATAAAGATCATGATGCACGTGGTGTTGTATCGAATTAATGAATTGGGCGAAGCGATGACCGTGTTGCTCTAAGCGGTAAATGTCCTGCATTTCAAATGTTATTATCTAATGGTGTGTTTTCGATGTTATTAATTCTGTTTATGGATCACATTTGGAGTCTCAACTTAACGACTCATGGCAATTAAGAAATAGTTAATATCAGTTTCAAACATAAGTGTACTGTTATCATTGGAGTTGAGTGGAACCAATTTATCATGCCTATTCTCTTCTGTCTTCAGGACGAGAGAGATTACAAAAATTATCTGCTATCACTGCATTTCCCTTATGTATAATAGAAGTAATACTTAGTAAAAAGAAGGTAAATGAGTGATTGAAAAATCGAAAAATCGTGCAGTTTAAATGAGTTAAATTAAGGTTGCAAGACTTGAGGACACGGTTGAACCATTTCCACGGTTAATGAAAAGTATGTAAAAAAGCTGGACCTTATATGAGTACTAAATCAAATTTGTGGTGAAGTATAAGCATGCCACCCAAATATAGCTTGCTGTATATGAAAAGTGTGTCTTTCTATTTAAACTTCTGATTCTTGATTTTACTTGCAATGGGTTTCATCATTAAGTCTAAAATACCTAGGATGTATCTGATGACGATTAGCCTTATAGGCAAAACGACTTCCACGTGAAGAAAAAATTCGGATTATTGCAAGTTCATTTTATTCACATTAAGTAAAGTTATTAAAACTTCTAGTCTTCTGGTAACTCATTAAAATTCGTGTCATTGCCTCCACGTTTAGTACTTCAGTCATCGCCCCTTTACCTTTCCAGCCCTTCAGATCCCTGGAGGCGAATGAGGTTGGCATCTCGGTAAATCGAGTACCATGTGTGCATCATTCCCTATGATCAGGTGGCGGGCAGGCAGGGATTGAATATCGAGCGAGTGCGATAAGCCTGTCGGAGATGGAACCCCCCACCGCGCTGTACTTCCAGCATCCTTTCGGAGCACCCTCCCACGCCCCTTGCACCGGCCCTTGTCGTCCGATCCTCCCCGTCAAGAGGAGTACGACTCGCGCTGCGTACAAAATTCCACGCCACCTCCCGAATAAGAGACACCCCACACTCCCCCACGTATCTTATTCTTCCACCGAAAATGTCATCCCATCCTTTCATACCGTGCCTAACTTTTCCTCCACCTTACTACTGTACACCCCCTACCTTCCCCAGTCAGTCACATCTTCCCGGGAACACGTCATTCCTCACCCTCACCAGCCATTCTATCCTCAAACAACTTCTGTCTCCCGGACCAAGCCTTCTTCTTCTTCACCTCAAACTCTACCCCGCCCCCCACCAACATTCCCATCTCTTCTTTCATCCACTGCCTTAAGATATGTCTCCTCTCTCGCGCTTCTTTCTTTTTAATAATGGCAACCTTATACGAGGCTAAACAAGGGTTCTTAGCCCCCTTCCTTCTCTCCGCCTACTCCCCTACCACCCCTCCGCCTCCTACTCTTTTTCTTCTCCGCAGCGCGTTAACCCTACTCCCTCCTGCCATACTCCCCGCTTCATCCACCCGCCACCTCCGTCTTACCTTACCGTTGCCCTTCCTTTGACGTCCCGTAACTGCGTGTCGTCGCATTGTTACCCTGTCATCTGCGGGTTGAGTTGCGTCGCAACACTATTCTCGGTCTTGATGCACTCTTGCTCTTCGTTGCTTCTTGTTCATTGCGAAGCGGTGTCACCCAATGTACGGTGTTATTGGCAAGGAAAATTTGGTCTGTTGCATGTTTTTGGTGAACTTAAATGTTAGAAGCTTCGACGTCACCGAATACTAGGAGACTAGAGCTTCTGACTCCATGCCTTTTCCTGATTGGTTAAACTGTACAGGCATCTGTGGCTACGATTCGAGTGAATTGTTGGAGCTAACATAACTTTTTGCATGATTTATGTTTCCGTAATGTAAACTGATACTCATTCCAGTTGACGTAGTAGAAAACCTGTTAGAATGGACGCTGGAATGAATAAAGCACTGGGTGATAGGGAGAATATTTTTAGTAAGTAGACGTTAATAGCACTAACACATAGTTTTTGATTTTTGTAACCACTATTGCAATTATGGCTGTATGTAATGGTCTACTTTTAGTTTGATATTCATGATTTTTGAATTGCTATTTTTATTTATTTTTATGTTGCGACATGTGATATCAAATTGTACGAGTATATGTAAACGATGAGCAATGTTTTTCGGCTGAAGCACCAGGTTTCCCAAGTGGACACTATGGGATGGCGGTGCGTGGGCTTTTTCATATTTAACTGGAACAATTTGCTTCTGATTATGTAGAATATTGAGTGCAGAGAACAAAAAACACCTGGGAATTTACTTCAGGTACAATCAAATTGGTAGCGCAACCTTTTCCGCTTGTAGCGTAGAATAATTCAGTCATGCCTAGCAGCCTCAACAAAGTGAATTTAATTGATACTGGAAAATCTCGTATGGAGGTGGAGTTTCTTTCATTTTACGATGAAAGCATAATTAACTCATACACTGAGCATAAGGCATTCATAGACGTTATGGGGAGAAAAGCTTCGCTGAACTGTACTAAAGGAATTATTTCTAAAGTTCGGCGATCCCCTATTCACTCTCTGCGTAATATCGCTGTCTCTACCCCACGCGTCAAAATGATTTTTCCCTTAATTGGGCGCTCTCTAACGTAAAAAAATCGGAGTTTCGATCGAAGAGGGAGGAAAAAATGCGGAAATGGTTAGAATTTAAACGGATGTCGAAGAGGATTTTTGAAAAAAATAAATAAAAAATAACAGGGAAAAGTTGCCTTGTACTTTTTAATCATTAGATTGATTTGAATAAACTGACGTTCAAAAGGGAGCCCCCCTCCCGCATTTGCTCATTTAAGTTCGTAAAGAACTTCCCTTCCTACGTCTCTCCACCGTCCAAACTCCCTCTCTTCTTTCATCCTTCTTCCTCTGAAGACGTAACACTCCGTTGTGTAACGCTTTCCCGTCTCTCGCTGCACTCAGCCCGGGCTCTTTCATATGCCTACATTTTGGCCACAATCTCCTCATTCTCCCGCCCCCGCTACTGATCCCTCTACTGGTCTCCGCACCCGTCACTCAAGTAACTGACTGCACGTCCCGGACAAGACCCTTCCCCATTGTCCCTTCCCATCTCGTGTCTCCTCTTCTGCTTCAATCAATTCGTTCATTCCTCTTCCTGTTCCACATCGTTGTCCCCACCTATTCCGAACTTTACTCTTCGATTGAGGATATCCTTAACCCACCTTTCCATGCATAGATAGCCTAATTTTGAACTTCCATCATGGATATGAGGAAGTTTAAGAGACAAAAGGTGTGCGTAAGGCCAAAATGAATTCCCTATAAAACGGCGTTTCGAGCTTCGGCGATGTATGAGATGGTAGCAGTGTAAATAGGGGTTTAATTGTTACTAGCAGACCTGCTGCCTGCTTTGCAGACAGTCTCTGTCTGGTGTGCTCTTGAAGTGAACTTGGTGTTTTTTTTCTTTTTTTGCACTACTCAAGTGGAAGCAGTGGAAAATGTGGCTAAATGAGTGTATGTGCTTCCCAAAAATGAAAAAAAAACATTCAGAATAATTTTTCTTACACAAAACAGCAATTGCATTGTTTTAAATCTTCCCATCCCATGCAAACTTGAGAGAGAAATAAGGTAGCGCGAACTTGAGGCGCGATCGCCGGTGGGGCCCGGCATGCGTTGTAATGCCTTTATTTCTTTTTAAGTAGGCACACATATACAAAGCAGACACAATTTCGTGCTCAGCATTAATGAAAGAAAATGATATTTTGTGTAATTAAATAGAGTTGAAAATTTCTTTCGGATATACAATATGTTTGGTCCTACTGCCCTCTGCAAAAACAAATTACTTTTTCGGCTGTCCCACTCATGAGCATGCAACATATAATTGACCGTGTTAAAAGCATGGATTTTCCTGATTGAATCCATACACTTGAAGCGATTTACCTTGTGCATTGTTGATTGTCATTGAGAATGCAAGGCGAACGGGGAACTGTAGTAGTTTGAAATCAAATGGCATGTCGGTGGGAATGATGGGAATACGTGGAATAAGCACATCTTCTCCTTTTCAATTGCCATTCAGAATTGTCGCTTCGATTACGTTTGATATCAGTGGTTTGACAGTGAGCCTGGTTCCATTGTACATTCGTGGTGCATTAATGTTGCGCAAAAGAATTATTGGTGCGCCGAGTTTGAGTGACAGTTTGTACGGTGGTACACCAGAAGGATCCAACGAATTTAAAAACTCAATTGGATATTTAAAATTCTTGTCCGCATTCATGACGCTATCAATCGATTTGTAGGTAACAGACTCGCCCGAAATTCGTTCGTGGATGGCGTAGTTGATTGCATTGACGTCGGTGTTTTTTGCTACCAAAATAGCACGTTCGCAAAGCCATCGGTGATTTTTGTAATTGGTGACAACTTGTGGAAAAACTTTCTGAAATGATTGTTCGATCGATGGAAAAATGATATAAAAGTTCAATGGAATTTCAATATTTTTTGTGTCAGCATCAACTGGTTCTTTTCCATTACCGATGTTCAACAGCTGTTTTTAAAAATTTGGTTAACACATTGCGCTGATTTACGCACAAATAGCACATGCCCTCAAAATGCCCGATATCCGTTGCAATGCCTCTTTTTCTTTCTAAGTAGGCACACATATACAATGCAGACCAATTTATATGTATAAAATAAATGAAAGGCAGTGATTTTGCGTGTATTAAATTAAAAGTTAAAAAAATGCATTCAAGAGTTTTGGGATTCACAATATTTTTAGTCTCACCACCCTCTGCAAAAACAAGTGAATTTTTCGGCTGTCCCACTCGTGAGAATACAACATATAATTTGCCATATTAGAAGTATAGATTTTACAGATTAAATTCACACACCACTGAAGCTATTGATCTTGTGCCTTGTTGATGGACATTGAGAAAGAAAGGTGAACCGGGAACTGTAGTCATTTGAGTACAACTATACCCCCGGGACCCGTCTTCGCATGGGAAGCTGTGAATTAATTGCACCGATAATGCATAAAAGAACTGGGCTAATGTTGAGCATTTTACATTTTCTTGGCTAAAATAAAATTTAAAAATGACACGAAATTTGAGGTTTAATTTTGAGATTATTTTAAATAGCATATTTTATAGATATTTCGGAAGAAGAGAAAAACAAATGGTACAAAAGCCACATATTTGGTAATATTATTACACAATCTTGGTCCAGAAATAGTGCTGAATAATGTTCATAAGGGCAAAATGATCATGCCCGTTGAATTTCAGTGGGAGATGTCATTTACATTTGTCAATAAGAATCAATGCATGACGCGTACTATATTCAGGTACTATCTATCAGCCATTAACCGCATGTTGGAACTCCGGAGTGATTTCCCATTGAAATTCGCTTATATATAATAATAATCTTATAACTAATGTACAAAGTATGCGTGCTCGTGTCAAGCTCAAAAACGAAATGTAGCACAATTTTCAAACTTTAAGGATTCTAAAATGTCTTCCATGCACAGATAACTAACCACATTTCATGTAACCCATGATCTCCAGTTCGATCCCTTATCGTTCGTTTTTCTTGGAAAAATAATTGTTCCTTAGCATCATGATCTTAAGTTCAAATTCTCAGAATATTTTTGATGGTACCTATACATATTCTATATCAATTCCAGAAGCAGAAAAATACCAAGTATACTACTTAGCATTTTGATTTCATAATGCGGCCATAAATAATGCTACTAAGGGCAAGATGAGGATGCCCGTTAATATTCAGCGCGAGAGAGAAAACATGAAAGCCGTTGTATGTGACTATAATAATTAATGTGACGTTCTAAATGCTGATACTATGTAAAAGCCATTAAACGCAAATAGTGAGGTTGGGGTAAAAACTATCAAATTAGTCACTGAACCTGGCCTTTAAATGCTGCAGGCGTGAATAACCATTCATGATATCGCTATTAAATGGATATTCACGCCTTGTTGCCAAGGAAATTTCTATTGTTGAAAAGGAAGAAAAATTGATGAATTTAGAGCAAAAAACGCAATACTTAGGCAAAAACGAAGCGTATAAGAAAATTGAATTAAATTATTAAACACTGCATTATTTTATGCGTTCTATGATATACATTTCCATTCTATATCTTGAGTGCAAGTAATTTAAAAAAGCAAATAAAGAAACACATACTCCGAAGTCAATGCTTTTCTTATGGGAGTAAAAGTTAACATTAATGGGGTAAAATCAATCCCAAAAATTGTTGATTTAAAAAATCCTTTCTTAGTGCGCCTACACTCCACGGTACGGATATATCCTCAGCATTTTGCAGTTCTATCACCAGTAGTTTGGGCTGTGCATTGATGAATCAGTCAGTCAATCAGTCAATCAGTCAATCAGTCAATCAGTCAATCAGTCAATCAGTCAATCAGTCAATCAGTCAATCAGTCAATCAGTCAGTCAGTCAGTCAGTCAATCAGTCAGTCAGTCGGTCAGGAATTCTTCTTTTATATATATATTAAAGATAGATGATTTCATCCAGTTTTACGACAGTGATATGACATTTTGATTTATTGTCTATCAAGTCATTCCTGTTTTCAGTGTCCTGAGTGTTGTGAAGCTAATCAACATATAATATATCGATCATCAATATTATCTATCAGAGGCATACTTGTTGAAGCCGAGCAGGGAATGTCAGGATTCCCGTAAACGGTTTCTAGGGTCACAGCAGAGATTGTGAGAGCCTCCTTATCTTAGTCGTAGACGGAATCGATACACATTACCAGAGAACAAATAACCTTTAAAAAGAATATAAATTATACTTAAATGTCGTAAAGGTGCTATCGTAACCTAAAGGTTTTTAATTCAGTAAATGAAAATGCTGTTAAAGCAAGCATCACAAGGTCTAAGTCTAAATACATTTATAGCGAGAAATGGATATTATTCATACGTTTCAGATGCCTCTGTCTACAAAGTAATTATCCGAAAATGAGTAATTTAATACTGAAATGAATACCAGCCCAGATGGAGTTCATAACATTTTATTCATCTTACCAGTGCGCTTACATCATTAAAAATACTTGGCTCCTTCCTGTTGCTTTCCATTCACAGACGTTCGAGCTGTACATCAGATACATGAATGAACATGATATCAATTCGCTAAAGATGCAAGTACGATTTAATTTTAAGTAATTTAGAGAGAGCTCGTTCTCAAGAGCTTACAAGTAAGTGTGATTGCATTTTGAAAGACGTGAAAGACCCCATCCGCTATTCCTAACTGAGGAACATCCCTTTAACGTGTCAACATTTTTGCTCTCCCTCACCTGTTTATTTTCCGCATTTCGCTTCCTCTTGTTTCCCCTTTGAGCCCTTTCTCATCTTTCCCCTTTCATTTCTTCCCTCTCTCTCTCCGTCCCACGTCCTTCCTCCCTTCTCCCTTTTATATATATATTTTTTCTCTGGGTCACGTGCGACGTCTCCCACCCTTCAACATTTGATCCTGTCTCCCTCCCTTTCAGCCTTCTCTTCAGGCTCTCCCACCCAACTAACTCACTTCCTCCTCCTCTCCCCTCTCCCATTGTCGGCGCTGCTTGCCGCTTCCATCCCCCAACGCCCTCACACCCACCCCCTCCCCACCTCCCCATCCTGTCGGCATCAGTGTTTCATCTTTCCTACTTCCCAAGAAGTCCTCCCAACCCCCTTTTATACAGGTTCCCTCTACCAATTCACCTCGCCCCCATCCAACCTTCCCTCAACCCAACTTATCCATCCACCTCTCTCAGTGTGTCTCTTTCCTTTCACTCCCTTTCCTCCGACCTTCTGCCCTCCCATTCTCCCTCCCATTCTCCCTCCCCCTTAAAGTTCCTATTCCATCCTTTTTAATCACATCCTTTTCTTCCAGTTTCCCTTTTTTCTCCTATTTCCCACAAAGGGGGATCCTTTTGTGCCTTACTTCTCCAGTCTACTCCCGCTGCGCGTGTGTCTGTGCGTTTTTTTCGCTACAGGAGAATCCTCTCATCATTACTTGCTGCCCGTCAATACCACCGCGCCCTTTATTCCTGCCCCAAAGGCGATTGTTTGCGTAGCTGACTTCTCCAGTATTTGGGTGCATCGGATCAGAGGGTGCGTGTGTGTCTCAAATCCTTTTCTTCAATGAGAGTTCTTCATTAATTGTCCGTGTTCGTTTATGATTTCTCCTTGCCTTACAGACTTTTCCGCTGTACTTACTCCGTGTGTTTTTACTCAGACGTCATGCATTAAAAATATCTGGTCCGATGAATCGCAACGACTTGGTTCGTATGTTAGGCGGAATGCTACGCTCAACTTTTTTCATGCATTCCAGTTTCACTTTTCATTTTCTTAGCATTACGTGTTTTTAGACTATTTCATTGACTAGACAGAAAAGTGTTCAAGTGCAAGTTGAGGCCACATATTTTATCTCAAGTCTGCAGTGTAACTAAATGGAATCGGATACTCATGGAGTGGCACATTAAAGTTATCCAATACAGATACTTAATTTACGTCCACGTCCCAGGCTTCGTCGTAGGACATCAATAACATTTGAAGACTTAACAAATATCTCAATCCATATTTAACATTAAATTTGTTGGAGTAATGGTGCAAATAGGTACTCAATATTTGTGTGGAATAGTCAAGGCCATTGTGGTGCATAATTAACCTTTTCAGTGCTAAGCTTCATCTCAGAGAGCGCTCATCGTAGCGCGCATACTTTCGTTGTTGGTATTTAAACTCCTTCCTTTTAAAACGCATATATGCGTGCGTAGCGCTGATGATTCTGCTCCGCTCAAACGAATATATGCGTGCATAGCACTGAAAGGGTTAAAAGTAAAGTCACTTTACGCACAAAAATTATCTTTTCAAAGACGATGCTACCTCATTGAGAGTTTCCTCAACGCTCTGATGTGTTCTGTTTTGGTTTCCATTCGTAGAAAGTCTGCTCGTATGTTTATATTCTGAGTATTATTATGATGAAAATGGGAGGAACTGACACGGCGTTGAGAGCTTACACCAAATGAAGTGATGTTTGGTTATTTGATGAATCTCAGGCTCTAATACTTCCTACTTTGGTGAGAATATTCTATAAGAGCTGCATTCTTATTATACATAGTGAAATGACATTTATCAGGTGTTTTCATATGTTCATCAGAATAGACGAGCTCCCGTATCAGCTCATTAGCCTTAATTTAAAACGGATTAGTCCTTACATATCCACGTACACTAAGTTGTTACTTATGTCAGCTTAATAAGCGCCATGAGCCATGTCCTCGTGCAGTTTTCACCTTTCTAAAGATTAGTTCGGCTACTTTGAAAGGAAGTCATTCAACAAGGAAATTAATCGAGCATAAACCGATGATTAATAAAAAAGCGTCCAGATATGTGGTAGTGGAGTGAATGGCGTTAGAGAAAGGGGTAGATTGATAATGTTGTGGGTGAATGTAATATGTGAGACTCGAGGAGAAATATTAGGAATCGTAACTAGAGAGAGAGTATGAAGCAATGAATGTGAGAGGTAAAAGTCAAGAAAGTTTGCAAGAATTTTAGGGAAATGTGGGGTACATTTTTAAAGTTGAAGCCAGTCTTCTAGTTTCAACGCCGAGAGTTAAGCTCATTTGTCTATGCCAACCCCGAAAGATATGGTTATATAGTATGCTAGTAAAAAGCTGTTCCATGCCAATTTTATTGGTGTTAAGCTTTTCAAAATGTTTTTGAAAACTTGCTTTCCAGTTTGGTCCTTTCAAATTTTGTGTTCAGGAAATTATACAATGGGTTTCACTGATAATGCGCATCGGCGGTATTATTGGATTTATTTTTCAGCATGCAAAATGCATTTATCTGTTTCATAGGACAAACGTCTGAATTTGTCATGAATGAACACATTAATATTTGACGAAATACTAATGTGATTGCTATTTGTTTTCATTATAATCCTTTCTCTCACGCTATTTATTTTAAAAATCTTCCTTCAATTTATCTTATACGTTAGTGTCCAAGATATCTTTCTTTCAGACATGAAATAATATTAGTATAAAACTTGTTTCTATTGCCTGTGTTCTCATTTTTTGTCACCGGCCTTTATTATGAACCAAATATTTATCGATTTTGTGCATCATCGTTATCATATTCATGTTTATTTTTTGTCACCAAACCAAAGAATTTAATTATCGATTGTGGACTTCCCTCTTGTTATCCTTTATGAATTATATTTACCCAATAGTGTACAGTTCATTCGCGATAACTTGGCCGACACTCAGTAGTCTACTGCGCAGGTGGGCCTAGTTCAAATCAGAAAATAGGGGAAGCAGCGCTTACTGAGAGGGGAGCCATGCGCGAACAGTTTTCCCGCGTTAGAAAGTGAGGAGGAAAGTAGGAGAGGACGGATCCCTTCAAATCTGAAGTCAAATGGGCACACTTGTTTACGAATGTTGTGCAGGTCAGCCAAGGCAAGAACACTGTCAGGGAAGAGGTAAACCACGTGAGGCTTGAAAACTCTACCACTTGATGGGCGAAATTGTAAGAACTTGGACTAGTCCGAACCAAAATCGCTTACTTCGCATGACGTATGGCGGCCAGATACCCCTCCAAAGTTCCCCCTCTCCTCCACTTATTTCCCCTCTCGCGAGTTGCCATCGGCCAGGTTAACGCGAATGGACTGTTCCAAGAATAATGCTATCACAAGCGTCGATAGTGGCCAGCTGCCACAGGATAAGCATGGTGCAATAGCATGTTGAGTGACCAAGCAAGAATGGATGGTGTCCTATAACGTTATTTAAAATTAACCGACGTGTAATCACTTCCATAGGTCTAATTGGTTAGATTTACAAAAGGTATTGAAATATTTGCTTTTGGAAATGTACCTTAAGATGGCGCATAAACGTTAAAATGCGTTCAAAATCTGAGGTTTTAGGCGTGATGGAGTGGAACCGGAACATCACTGCAGTTAATGAAACAAGAGCAATTTCCACAAGTATGACATTTAATGCACTACAATGTCATACTTGTGGAAATTGCTCTTGTTTCATTAACTGCAGTGTTAAAATGCGTCTTTGTAAATAAATGCCATTAGTGGACATTTTTGAGGTTATTGTCAATAATACAGCGTAATATATTCATTATTACGTAGTTACCAAAATTTGGAGACCTTCGGGAGTAGAGACTCTGGCGCCGAATTTCCTGAAAATTCTGGAAATCTAGCATAATCATATTTTTTACTTAATTTGCATTTATCATAATTATTAATGGCTAAACGCCAACTAATAATTCACTATTAAGTAGGAGTTAGGGCAGTCTGCTTAATGTCTAATCCTTTCAGCATCAAAGACAGGATCCACACACAATATTATGGCTAATTCATTAGCATCAACCAATATTCGTTGATATTCGACATCACTTCACCATTTTTCTAACATTTTTTTGTTTTTATCCAACTATTTTATAGAATTTGAATATTTAAATTAACGCTTTGTAAAAGCTTGCTAGTTATATTTATTTAAAAGAGTATTTTGAGCCATACTACAAGAGAAACCAAGAATCTGTATTTACAAATATTAGCGGCAATGCCTAAAGCCTCTGCACGGGTATGGTTTCCGGAAGTTCCAGTGAATGAAAAGTCCTCTGATTTTTCTATTAATGCATCGTATATCTCTCCTATTTGGTATCTGAAAAGCATAATAGCATCGATACGGCTTGACCACCTGGTTTCACACACGGGTTTTACCGTTAAGCTGATTACATGTTTCTCTAGAATATTCCACCTTAGAGTGGATGCCGAAAAGAATACAAAAACATATTGGATTAGGTTGAAAAAAATTTTTGAGTCAGAGCAACAAGTTGCAGCTTCATTAAAAAGAACGTTATATGAAAATACTGCAATTTTAAATTAGATTTAACGTAAAAATGGGATAATTATAAGGATTAATATTTTTTCCTGCTTTTTTTCGGATTATAAATATAAGCATAAACAGGAGAAAACTCAACAAAAAAATTCAAAATGTAAAAGTTAAGTAAAACTTTTTATTCCTGTAGTTTATAACATATTTTTGGGTAACTCTATTAGGAATGCACATACTTGATTTTTTTTCAATTAAAATTTTTTTTTCACTTTTGCATTTGACTTCAAATCGGCGCCCTCTTCGTCACGGCTCCCTAGGCAGTCGCCTGCTTCGCCTATATGGTTGAGGGCAACTGGGGCAAGCATACAGGCTGCGCTCAGTCCAGCCGAGGGGTGGAGGCACTCTTTTATAATGTCTACGGAAAACAACTCAACGAGTCAAAATAGAGGTCATTAATAGGAGTCAACACGAACTTCATTACCTCTCATTTTCAAGGTGCTAAACAGAACCACTTAGCTTATTATAAACATATTATTTTTTAAGGTTTGTTTTTACATTATTGAGTAAACTATGTTAATGTCACCGGGATCAGGGATATCTTTTCCCGATTCTCAACTAACTCTTCTCGGGATACGGTGACGTGAAATCGTTCTAACTCCCACCAGCGTGGAGGAAGTCATTCCCGCACGTTATCACTACGCGCGATCAAGTCTGACAACGGGACGTGTTTTTCACAGAGACCTCTTGCTTGACCCTGGGAGTACCCGAGTGGGAGGAGGGGATTA
Organism: Pyrrhosoma nymphula; assembly: GCA_963573305.1. Taxonomy (NCBI): domain Eukaryota; kingdom Metazoa; phylum Arthropoda; class Insecta; order Odonata; family Coenagrionidae; genus Pyrrhosoma; species Pyrrhosoma nymphula. The sequence continues at coordinate 127,158,265 of OY754334.1, read as the reverse complement.
CCGTGCCTGCTATACGGGTCCTCCTTCCTGTCGAGAACAACCTGTATCCCGGACGAGATGGTCCTTTCTTCCGCGATACCCAAATCACGCCCGGACAGCCCAGTTGGTCCTCCTTTGTCACGCGGCGCCTACGCTCACCTACCCTCACACTCCCTCCTGCCATCTTGCCCGCTATTCTTTCCCCCGCAGCCAAGGCGCAAGGCCCTTCCGATCCATCTCCCTTCCCATCATGCTCCACGCCCACACCCTCCTCCTCCCCACCGTCTGTTACCTCCATGCTGGATCCGTCGCCGTCTCCCAGCAGCTGACGTTTCTCCTCGACATCATTAAGGAACTACTGTCGACTTGGCCCCGTCCTTCCTTTCCACCCCTGCTCGCCCTTTCCCAGGGCCTCGCCCTTTCGCCCGCCTCGTCCTCCACCCTCCGCCGCCCGCCTCGTCCTCCACCCTCCACCGTCCTCGTCCTCCCCGAGGAGCTTCATCAGATCCCCTTCCATCTCTCTGGCAGTCCCTTCTTCTTCTTCTCATCTTTTCCTCCTCTAACTAAATCTCTTCCTGCCTCACGCAGTCTCTCCCCCTCCCCCCCCCCCATCCCTCGCCTTTGTTACCTTGGCTCCGGCTACGGTCGTCCTCTCCGTTGCTACTCGCCCATCGCAAGCGTCCCAATCCATCCGTCTCTAAACCGTTCTCTTCCTCCAAAGGGGGACTGGGTTTCTGAGTCAGGCAAATGAAGCGGAGCAAATGCCTTTTATGCCTATATATTTTTTGTTCTCTCGATCCAATTTCTCTTCTTCAAGTCGGTTTAGTTTCATGCTCAATCTCCTGGAGCCTGATGGTGTGGTTCATCATTATTTATCCCAGGTTGTTTTTGTAATTAGTCATTAGCAGACAATGGTGTCCGTAAACATTAACATGCATTGTATAGATGCTACTTAGCAGAAAATGGTTTTTAAATGATGTGTAAGGTATCGAATTTGACCCGATGTGCTCGTTTTTCTTCCAGTTTCATGAAAAATTACGTAAAATATTGGCTGGTGTAAGTTAAAATAAATTTTGCTCGGATACTATGCCGTATTGAATATGTCATTATTTTAGGAAACTAAAAACAGTCCCTGGCGCTTTCCTCCTTTGGGAACTGTAAATGAAAAGGTACGAATACCTACTTGTTGTGTAGTATATTTGAATAACTATTAAAAGAATTCCAACACCTATTCGTTTAGTCTATTGGTGCCATGGCTACGGAATTTTAACTAGAACTTGGGACAGTTTATTCAGCTAAACTCTGTGATTATTGGCATGTAGTACCTAATTCAACAACTAAAATGCATGAGGTATTTCATGTAAATGTGTAACATTGTATGTAATGCGTTCATTTATTTTTCGGGAGTGTTAATGCCAAGGTTAATGTGATTTAAGACATCGTCTTTCTCTTATTCGCGGCTAAACTGCTATTGTGGAAGTATTATTAAAAAAATATATGACTGAGACATTTTCGTTTTCTTATTCACGGCTTTTTTCTTAGTCTGATATTGTGGAAGTATTATTTTTTAAATACCTTCTATGGTTAATGTATTGTTAATTTTGCCTTGTTTTTATTTTATTTTAGATCATATATTCGGTATTTCACGGATTTGTGATCAATGTTTTTCATAATATCAAACATCATTCATTGGGTGAACATACCCAATTTTGCAAGTGTCATATACAATGGCATGTTACACCAAGAATTTACAGTTTTATGACTGAATAAATTAATCGATGTGAAAATTAAAGGAAAATGATTTTATTCTGTAATTTTATGCGGTAGGTACTTATCTCGTTTAATGCAAACTTTGGTGGTGTCCGATGATATATCTTCTTCCCCGAACGGTTATCTATCCACCTTCCCGGGAGCGTTAACCCATGCGACGCTCTTTGGACTTTCGAGACCTATCGTCCGTGCGTGCGAAGCGACGGTCTTATCTGTGTTCGCCCGTGAAGATAATCGAGGGACCCACGCCATCGGGCAATCAAATTATTCATCTTTGCGCACTTCTGGCTTCATCCGCGGCGAGTCTTTCGCGTGTAAATTTTATCAAAAATTCAGGACGTGAGTTAAGAACTCCGCTAATCAACCGCTGATCTTCTTTTCTTCCGGCAAAACCTTTTTTTTCCTCCGAGGAAAGCCTTACGCCTCCTGCCGTCTTCAACTTGGCACGTCCCTGGCTCCTCCCCATCTCCTCCTCCCTCGACCACTCCCCTCTCTCTCTCGTAATTACTTTTACTTCCTTCGCTTCCTCCCCGCCTAATCCAATCCAACAGCTTAACACCCTATCCCCCCGTACACCCCCCCCATTCTCAACGCTCGCTATTCCTTATTTCCTCATAAGGCCATCCCCACCCGGCACTCATAATTCGCTCCCCCCCTCCCCCACATCCACCCCCTCCCCAAGGCGTGTCTTATTCCTTCCTCTGCTCAACCCCCCACCCCTCATTCCATGTGTCTCCTTTTTCTCTTCCCCGAACGTTTGGACAGCCACTGTATCCCGAAGTAGCAAAAAAACTCGTGTGGAGTTTTTGTGTCTCCACGGACGGGTGACTACGGGGTGTAGTGCAATTGCGGGAACAGCCCCGGGATGAATGCTGCTATGTTGAGGATCATGTCGCAACTTTTGCGGGCATGAAACGTTTTTGTTGTAGAAGTTTTAGCCCATATTGCTGCTAGCGTACGCACATGACGCCGTGAGCATAGGTAAAATGCCTCTTTCAAAGTAGTCATCAACCTGGAGATGTTGGGAACTGATGATTTTATCAACTTTTTTTTACACGCTTTTTATGCGTGATTTTGCCGCATTTATTACTCTAACGTGATGCCTAAGTAGATGTATGCACTTTTGGCTATAACAATCTAGGATATTATATTCAGAAAACTGGAATTTTTAGAAGCAATTCATATTCATTTTTATTTATAAACAAGCAATACACCTTTCGCATTTTTATTCATTTTTCACTATCATGGTTTCACTTGGAACACGTATCAAAGAGCTTGTGGATGTTCTTTTTGCTGTTGTGTGTTCTTATTGCTGCTCTGGGTTTGTGCCTTGGCTGAGAAAATGTTTTTTTAAATAATTCCCTTAACTTACTCAAAAGGCACTAGTTCTCAGCCTCCCACTTTCACCCTCTACCAGTCAATCAAAAAATCTGCTTTCAATTCTATTTCTTGAAATATATTTTTTTAATTATCTAGTTCCTCTTCCAGGCAATGGATTCAATGTTATCCCCTTCGTAATTTGGGAAGTCTTTACGTCCTTATGAGCACGGCCTCAAATGGAGAGAGAGGCCCTTATGGCTTCACTCTGCCGAGCCCCGCGGTTCCTCCTCCTAACCTTCGAAACTGCTTGCAACTATTCCCGTTGCATTCGCTGCTGCGAACTCCTCCAAAGATCCTCTCGAGCGACTCTTCTCCCTCCCTCTCGAGGACCCGAAGGAGACGCTCCGCTCCTCCCCGCTAACTCTCCCAAATCCTCGCGCGGAACTCGGCTGCACAGCCAACCGCTCCACGGAAGCCATCCTCTTAAACCATCGACCGAACCCAAAGTCGTAACCTCTCTTGCCCAACCCCTCTGCAGCCACGCTCCTTTTCCTCCCCATACGCCGGAGAGCCGCTAAATCGTGCCGAACGCCTCCACTTTACTTACGCCCCCCCACTTCCCCCGTTACTCCATTTGCGGTTCGAGAATACCGTCCCCCCGCCAAGAGCCCTTCTTCTCCTGTCTCAAGGGTGACCCTAAACTCAAGCGTAATGAAACTATCTTCTTCCTCTTTTCTTTTAATGGTGTAAGACTCGACATTGCGAAGGGAGAGAGCATTGTCGTAATGTGCGAGAGTGTAAGTGGAGTCTTATTTTGGTAGTGAGAATATATTGGGGTGCTTTGGGGAAATAATTGAGGCTGAATGGTAGTAAATGATTTCACTGTTTTTATATGACGTAATATCCCCACGACAACTTCAGTAAAAATCGATATATATGACCAAACCCCCAACTAATCCAGTGAAACTTATTTGCTACAAGTAAAGGATTGTATTACTGAGGAATATGTATATAGTATGCAAGGCTATCATGTGTGAATTATGGGAATAGTTTCTTATATTCATAGCAATAATTGCTGCACATAAAAATGCTCTCAGATTAACTATTGAGTTTTCTTATTTTACACAATTTTTCTGATAAAAATTATGATAAATATTATTGTCTGGATCAAAAAACAAGGGAAGAGAGTGGTCAGGAAGGGGTTTTATAATACCGGGCTATCTACTTGAATCGATTATATAAAAATACAATGTTTAAGGTAGAAGTTTTGGGCACTATCGGTTTTACAGTTCTTTGTGTATGGCAGGAAACATAAAAATCAATTAAAACAGATGAAATACCATTTTGAGTCATTTTGTAAGGTTTTTCGCTTTTTGATAAATATATGTTAGCTAGGGATTTAATTTAGCTATAATTAGAGAAGAAATGGTGGTGATGTGACGGATGACTATAAAAATTGTTATTTTTCGTTATTATAACCACCTGATGCCAATATAAGTTTGGTAAAATAGAAATATATGGTAAATGACTGGAGAAAAATGAGCAAGATGAATGTTTGCTTCATTTTGATATCAACTAAAATTCTTTAAAATACCTGTGTATGTCGTTAAACTCTAGTGTTTGTTGTATCCGTCCCAACCACAGTTTTTCTCCTGTGTGGCTCTATTTCCATCTCTTAGAAAATACGTTTTCTTAGTTTTGATACCCCGAAGATTAATTATTTATTTCTCACCGAGTATTATTCACTACTCTTCGTCAGTTTATTGACCAACAAACCACGTAGCCGCTAACTCATCCTCATTTCTAAGTATTCCTCTAAAAACTCAGCGCAAATTTCACCGATCGTAGACGGCAGTGAATTTGGTGTGGATATTTCCTACTCCTCTTCATATATGTCTGGATCTGATTCTGTGGGCTTCTTTCCTCTTTCATCTGCGTCCAGCACCTTGAGGTTCCTCGCTCATACTCCCTCAGCTGTCCCTGATGCCCACCCACGCCTCACGCGCACGCTGCCGGCTATTCCTTAGGCTTCTCCCCACAGCCTTGTTCCCCCTCCCGCTAGTTATGTCGTACGTGACCTTTCCTCTCCCCGATCCGGCGAAGAAACGTTCGACGTGCCCGCATCCTCCTCTCTTTCCTCTTGCCCTTATTCCTTTGACCAATCTTGCGCCCAGCATAAAAATACACCGTGCTCCGTGCTTCCCAGCCATCCTGCTTTTTCCCCAATGCTCCACCTCTCTGCATCCCCGTATATACTTTCCTCTCCGTTATTCCGATTTTTCTTTCTTAGCTTCCGTTTTTCCTTCATTTTCCTTTAATCCACTCTTTTCGATATATCTAGTCTCTGCTCTCCAATTTTAGGAAGTCATCCTTTTTTTCGTGTTTTTTGCTTCTGTGATATCCGTCAAGAGCGACTGTCACATAATGTGAGAGTACACGCAGTATATTCGTAGAATTTATAACTCACATTCAGCAACACTGTTGTATATATCTATTGAAACAGCACTTTTTTTGGTACTAATTATCAGTGTCGAAGTACAGTGTATTTTATTGTCGCGACATTTATGTGACTTCATTTACCGTTACCTTTTCACGGCCTAATAACCCCAAATAGTGTTTAAAGTTTGATTCAGCCAGAGAAACTGTTGAAAGTGATGATATTCATTCTAACAGCGATAAAATAATTCTTAGTTCTTTTTAGATACTGCTGTTGTTTTTTACTTTTATATTGATAAAGTGTCATTAATGTCCGTACCTATTTTTTATGCATATTCACTTTCATTGATGGCTAGGTTTTACAACACTGTTAGTTCGAAGTAATTTGCTGGATGCTTCATAGGTGCAGAAACGGAAAATGGTCGTCATACTCATTTACGAGTTTGGTAGCTGCATTTAGTGGAAGAACTCTGATGACGACCTTGGAATAATTGCCCTTTTTTCAGATTGCCAGAATAATTGCCAGATTATCTGTCCATCTAAGACCCTAAAGAGTCAAATCACAAATATTATCTGCAATGAGGACAAAAAAATTAACGAGCATTTTCCTTCTAACCATAGGCCCCCTTAAGTTGTGTCAAATGCTCAATTCCAACGAAATTATATCAGCCACGTGTGCCATAAGTGTCAGGTTCTCAATTAAACATTGACACTAGCCATTTTGTTAAAAAATGACTTCGTTTGATATTATCGGGCAAATCAGTATGGCGTAACGTACATTTTTACCTCTTACTTACCGTTATACCATTCATAGTCCACTGAGTGCCATTGGTATGCATCGCTCTGTATAAGCAACACGATTGCTGTCGTCAAACTTTAAAAATTAGTCACACCACTGTTTGCTGGTTTATACTACCAGCAGGCCAACGAAAATATAAGTATTATAACTCTTTCACAAACCTTAAATATAAATTGGATTTTTTTGTTTGGAATTTGGTTTTGGCTTGATATTAAAGTTAGCTACGTACCAACTCTCTTTGAGAGAGTGAGGCTACCATTGAGTTCGCTCAAGTGGAAAACAATGTGAAATCAATGAAAAGCCTTTATAGTAAATTCGAAGAGAGACAGATAGGGACTTGAAACAGCTGTTCGGAAATGAATTGGAATTGCTCACTGAGAGAAATTCTGCAGAGGCTTGGTGGATACAATGAGTGCAATTTAAATAATTGATATTAGTTTTTCGATTGTTTTGAAAATAAGACACGGTATTTGCAACTGAATTTTGGGTAACGTTTGAAAAAAGAATAGTCCTTCGTTAGTTTCACATGCTCCAAGTTCTGCAAAATGGATTGAGGTTTAGGAGCAATATTTAATTGAATTTCCCAAAAGTTTCACGGAACGATGAAGAAAACGGCCTTTTCTCCATGCGGCAACTCCGATATAATTTGCCAATATCTCAATATTTGGAATTAAAAAAGTTTCAGGCGTATTACAGAGGCACTATGCGCTTAAGGGAGGAGTAAACTGCTTATCTTGGAATGAAAATTTTCGTATGATACATATTTTACTCCCTTCAAGTACCAATTGTTTATTAATAGGCCTAATTATTGCAATATTTGTAGTTCAAATAAAAATATTGCAATCGCTAAAATATTAAAATTCAGGGAAAAATTATCTGATATTAAACCGTATTTAAACGAATATTCGTTATAATTGTATTCAAGCACTCTGAAGATACACGATTCCGTCATTAAGAAATCATTTAAAAATTAGTAAGTCTTAAATATGGGATTCAATGCAGCTCAGGAGTGTGGAGATCTAATTGTACGTAAGATAGCGAATAGTTAACCTTGGAAAAGCCGTAAAATTCCTTTTTTAAGGGGATTTCATGCTCCTTTTAAGGAATTTTGGCAGTTCATAGGACGTGAGAGTGAACTAGATGAGAATGTTTTTGCGTCCTCAGAGGAAAAGGTTTAGCCCTATCCTTTAGGTCATCCGCTACTTGGAGGTAAATTAGGAAAAGTACAGGTACAGTAATTGACGAAAACATTGTTGTGATAGCTTTAGAGTTGTTCTTCCGCATATTTTAATTCGAACGCAATCACATTCTTTAAAAAAAAATTACGCAATCGTGTCTAATTCACAGAAAAAATCTGATGTTCTTGACTCATTGGCCAAAAATGATTTTTAATCTCGAGATTCATTTTACTTTTGACCAAGTGTGCAGGGAATAAGTAGCGTTGGAAGGAAGTCGGTGGTTGGAATGAGGGGATGGGTGTGGAATGGAAAAGCGATTCTCAAATTTTCTCAAGGGGCCATTCGACCATTTTCTCTCCACTGTGTGCCACTTCTATCCCTCACTCTCTTCTTATCCCTTCCGCTCCGAGTCCCCGGTCCCCCCTTCACTCCTAAAATCACCTCTCCCTCCTTCCCCTCCATTCGCCCTAAAAGAGAGCGGAAGAAAGAGAATGAGAGTATTACGTGGGTGGTGGGTGACGGTACTTATTCCCACGCCCTTCCGAGGCTCTTATCGCGACTGCCTCTTGTCTCTTTCTGCTATTTATTCCATTTTTCTCCTCACAAGTCACCCCGGGGGTGACGGAAAATGATGTGGCGGGGGAGTGTGTTGTGGGCTTCCTCTCAAGGTCACTGAGGTGCGGGGGCTGGGCAACACTGATCCCAGGAACGGGCGGGTGGCTAATGGGAGGGCAAGACCCTAGGATAGAACGGGATATTAATTACAGATCCATTTATTCGATGATGAAGTAGGTAGTTTCCTAGTGTTGAATCATTAGTTTGTTGGTGGCAATTGATGCTGAATACCAAATTTCAGTTTTTCCATCCCCCCTGACGCACACCCTTGAGGTGGTTTACAGGGCAATATATATATAAATTTTTCTGGAACTACTTGCCATGTCTCACATATTTCTTTCGGCAACCTTCTGAATATATTTTCTCTCGGGTGACCTTTGTATTCCATGTAAAATCGTTGTGAATCCTATTGAATCCATACAGTTTCCCGTTTTCTTTCCTTCGTCATTCATGCGTCGTAGTCAAACCCTTTTGTCTCCTCATCTGTACTCTCTCGTTCCGTTTCACATCATCCACCCTCTCCCAATCCTCACCCCACGGAACATGGTAGTACCCAATGCTTCCATCCCGGAAATAAATTCTCGTCGTGAGAAGTTGAGATAAAAATATGTTCACTCCAATTCACCCTTCTCCGGTTCCACACCCACCTTGCCGTTCCGTCGACTACGCCTCAGAAATTCACGGCGACTCTGCACGCACTCACCGGGAACTGTCCCGTTCACTTCCCCGGAGAGAATTTGACGACTGTTGACTCCTCCGAGTGAGTAGGTACCGGCCATTCCATCCTCTGCGATTTATTCCTCCCGCGGCTCTCTTGACTTTATACGCGGTTTAGCTCCGACACCGGAGGATGTTCACTTACGCGCCGCTTTGTCCCAGAGGCAAGTGTACCGTCGCTATAACGGGGGAGAATTGCAGCGTCTGAAGAAAGAATATATGGTTGGCTGTGCCGGTGGCTAACGCTGGTCTTCTTCGTTTTATGCGGCACGCTTCCCGGGGATATCTCGCGCACAGAGTCGTGTTGTGTGATAGCCTGGTTTTGTGACTAGTAGGTGTGTATGGAGGAAAGGTCCTTCGTTTGAGGATCTAGTATCCAGGAGAGACTCGGGATACACCGCATATTGGATACACGAGAGCGGGAATCTGTAAGCAGGGTGGGACATGAAGCATTGGGGACGTGAAAGACAAAGAGGAAAGGCAGAATTGGCCTCTGGAACTGAGAGTAAGGTGGGTGGAGTTATATTTTTGCGACAAAATGATATTTCGGGGATGAAGGCGGTGATGGGGACGCGAAATTGTTTATTTTCCATTCATCACGCTTGTTGTAACAATATTGAGAATAAATCACTTTGGGGGACAAATGCCTTAAATTCTAACTAGCTCTTTATTTATTTTTATCTTTATTTGTTTATAAGATGGATGAAATGCCCATTTTACAAACCTTGTAAAATGGGCACTTGAATGCTATCACGAAAATAGGGTGTTGAGTATCTTGTTATCAATGTATCCTGAATTACGAACAATCCGGAATTGTATTTAAGTAAAAACATAACCACCATCCGGAGAGGAGAAATCAAAGTCTCACAACTATTATCCGAAGAAATCATTATAAACTATGAATTTTAACCATTGTTATCAGCAGTGATTATTTAAAAGAGTTACATTTTGAAACCAATAAGCTGTTTTACTGTTTTATTTTGAGTTGAAAAGTTATTTCATTGTTTTATTTTGATAATGTTGCAAACATTTATTGTTCCGTGAAATTAAAAAAAATATTAATTATGAAATGGAAAAATAAAGAAACTTTTTCATTTGCAGCATTGTTTTTTGTAGCTCGTTTACAATTTTAAATGTAATTCCACAAAAGTTACAATTGGAGAGTATCTTTTGATATTCTTTAGTCTTTAAACGATATTATAATCATGTGTTAATCATGCCTCCTTAGTACCTTTTTATCTCTGAATAATCAAAAGGCTTTCTACAATTGTTACCTCACAAACATTTTCACATAAAAATACGAATAATCTCATAAAATATAATGCCATCAAACGAAGTCATAAAAAATGTAAATCAATACGGAAGTCATTTTAAAAATTGTGCACAAAAATTGATCTATAGCAGTCCGGATTTTATATAATATGTACTGTAGAAGATAGTGAAATATCTCATACTTAATGATTTCACTAATTTTCTTCTACTCATTGCTGAATTGTTAATGTCATTAATGTAGTTTTCTCAACATTATCTTAAAGAGAAAATAATGCCATTCAACCCTGAGTAACCCGCTTCCGCATTGGATCCGTGATTATCGTTGGGCCCACTTGATCCCCGTCTAGTCCCGAGTGGGGATCTCACTCCGTACGGCTGGCATAAATGTGGCACGTGCAATATGGGAAGCTCACATAGTTGTTGTGCGGAAAATCCTGAGGAAATTCTAGCTCCGAGCTAGCCGTGACAGAAGAACACATTCGGGTTCAATGGAGCGGGACCGGGGGGAAAAAAGCAGAAGTGTTTCGGTTGCGGGGCAAGGGAGGAAGGAATGGGATAAGGCTGGAGAGGGAAGTGGGAGTGAGGGCCTTAAGTAGCGGGGGACATGGCCCGCCTCCTCCCTGAACTCCGTAGATATACACGGTTTTGGTGTTTCGGCGAGTAGGCGACGCGGGCAGATATGCCATCTCGTAAACAATGCATGGGGAACAGACGTGGAAGTTGGCACGGGGGAATCTCCTTACGCCGCCGTAGACTCGCTGCGACTGTGTCCGTGTGGGAAAGCATGTGTCGGCACACGGGTGAGATACATATGTGCATCTATCTATCTCGATCCTTCCAGCACTCCACGAAACTGACAAGCCCCCAACATGCCCCCTTCCCACATCCCAGTGATGCCTGACCGCGTATTCTCTTCCCCTCTCTCTCACTTGCCCCGTACAACTGCAACTTCCGTCCTACTCCCCCGCATCACTAAGCTCAGCCTCCCTTTCACAGGACCAAGCAGTAGACGCTGCACGAGTCCCGCTCGCACTTCCTCGTCTTAGTTTTATTTCCACCTGCACCACCAATTCCTCGACGATGCTCTGTCTAAGCGTGTACTTTTCCCTGAATGTCCGTTCGCGGCGTGCACCACCCACCTACCTGTGCATTCACGTTCGTCGTAATGTATTTCCGTGCGCACGTGCACTTATGTCCCTCGCCTCTCCCAATCTGCACTCCGGGAGGTGCTGATCCCTCCTCAGTTTCCGCAGACTCGCGTGGACCATCTCCTCTCTTTCGTTTCCTCCCGGAGTTTCCGGAGAGGTGATGTGTGGTGGGTGGTGCAGGAGGATTATAAGTTGCGTGCAGCAGATATGAGACAGAGAGTGGAACGGTCGGGAAATGATGGCGTGTTTGAGAAATACAAAGCAAGATGGGAAGGGGGGACACATTCACCTCCGTCTGGTAGACTCGGGAGTTTATTTCTTTGGCGAAATCCTTCGGTGTGTTTTTCCCCGGATGAACTTCGATGGAAAACTTGAGTCGTTCCGCGTTTTTTGTGCCCTCTCCCGGATGATGTCAGAGCTGGGAGACGGGTTTCTTTTCCCAGAAGGGCCGACCATAGGGTGTCCTGAATTCAAAGACCCTGGTCCCTTTACTTGGATTCTTTCATTTCTCTCCCTTTCAGGTCCCTGATAATAAACTTTAGTGACCGAAGTCCGGGTTGTAATTTGAAAACAGATTTTCGTAGGAAGTGCGCATAGCTTTAAATTGGAGAATATATGTGCATTCATTGAACTGTTTCCCAATTTGACACACGAGTATTAACTCTTAATTTTAATTATCTTAAATAGCCTCTTTTTCGGAGGAAGAGTAAAGAATGGATAAACATCAAACGCGTTATCAATAATCTCAAGCATTAGTATTTGAACATTAATAATTTGAACTACTGATTATTAAAATCCAGTAAAAATTACAATTGGTTGGTGGAAACGAATAAAGAAAGTTAAACAATCGTTTTGAATAAAAACATGCTTGAAAATCAAACTTTTATAGCATTAACGGCATTTTTATGCGTATGACTTTCAAACTGAATAAATTCATGCATTGGATTTTTCTCATACTAATGGTGCGGAAAGTGCGGTAAAAAAATTTATTAAGTCACTTGTATTATTTCCCCAAAGGAAAGAAGGATACATTTTCCTGACTCAAAAAAAACGAAGCCATATCTGCAAAATTAAAATAGCCGAATTAGGTAGGGTAAGGAAGGAATTTGCTGCATAAAACTCACCAGAGACTGAATTTGACGATGTGGCAGTTGACTGGAGTTGATAGAATGTTTGAGTCAGTTAATTAAGGGTGAGTGTTAGGTGCTCGCGTAAGAGGAAGGTAATGTCAGCATTAAAAAAGTGAATTTCACGTCAATATTTGTTATTTTCCTTTCGAAGATTTTATGGCCAAATTTTCAACTTTGACATCCATTATATTTTCAATAACCACTGATATCACCTATAATTATTTCTTCACTGCTTGGACTATTAAAAACGACGAATATGAAAATCATTAACAATTTTCGTTAGTAACTGAGTCCTCAACTTAGGTTTTCAGTTGTTTTTACTAATGCAGTCAATATGAGACCCTCTAACGTTTGCAAAAATAATGGAAATGCTTAAAGAGACGCAAAAATCTACAATTATGCAACGGTTATTCACACCAAGCATCTCTCATAGGAGGCAAAACTCATCCGGTCTTCCAAAGTCGTTCACCCGTGCATTTATATTCTCCCGCCTTGCTTCCGAACGTAACAATTCTCTACCCTTGTATCCTTGTACTTTTAGCCTCGGGCAGCACACGTGTTCACGGGATTAAAACCTCCTCCCTGTGGTTGGTCATCTGGATGACCGAAATGCATGTATAGGAGTCTATTTCTTTGGCTTCTCTTGACAATTTACATTAATCTTTAGTAGGTTTTCAATTTGCTCCGCTGCAATTTTTAGACATTATACGCATTGGCGCGTAGAGTTTCTCCTTTTATTGCTACTCTGCTGCTTCCTGTGCTCCTCACCACGAAGATGCATCCTCGATTTAAGTTTGACAAATATACTTCTTTATTGCATGTTCACAGGAAAAACATTCTTTCCGAATCAGCATTACACATTTACCTTTCTTTGTTACCTAAATCTTCAATGATGCATCGTATATTCCCCCCAGGTTCATACTCATCTATTTGCATTCCCCCTCTGTTTATCTTGAAAAAAATATTCACTGTACCCATCCTTTTTTCCCCACCCGGATTTCGTCCCCTGCCACAATTTATGCATTTTCCTCTCTCAGCCACCCCCCATCGAGTTTCCTTTCCCGTTACAACGCCTTATATTGCATTTAAGTGCGCGCATATTTGAAGAAAAAATAACCTCCTCTATCCCCACGTTATGCCAGCCCACCCGCTGTGCTGTCTCGTATTTCTCCCCGAGAGATCGCCATTAGGCGTCCGATACCCACTACTCTTATCCGGCGGGCCCCCCTCCATGGACCGTCGGTGACTTGGTTGGTGCGATTGCTGAATGTGGTAGGGGAATGTTACGTTCGGAATCAAGGCGCGAGAATATAAATACAAGAGTGAACGACTTTGAAAGAGTTTTTCCTCCTATGAAAGATGCTTCGTGTGAATAATCGTTTCATAATTGTTGATTTTGGCATTTCTTTCATAATTTCCATTAGTTATGCTACCTTTCTTGAGACGGTCTCATGTTGACTCCATTAGTAAAAACAAATGAGGAATCCACGTATTTGATCGTGATATTTAAAATATTAACTTTAAATATCAAATATCTTCACTGAATACATTCCTTAGCCAGTGCAAAGTTAATATTAGGTTATAAGTATGTATATTAGACGATGGATATATTTTTAACCGATACATAACAAACCCAAGAGTCAAATTTCTACCTGTTTTCATTGAAGCAACGTATGCAATTCTTCAGTAGCTGTAGTTATTTGCAAATAGTTTAAAATAAAAAAAATGCTTGGTGCTTTCATTTTAGTTAATATTCTGAAAATTTCTAGTTTCTATAATAGTTCCATTTACAAAAATGGCTAATGTAGAAGGCAGAAGAAATAATGTTTTCTATATTTTATTAATTTTTGACCCTTACACTTACGCAAACTTAAATTTAAATAGTCGAAAATTTTACTACTATCAATTGTTTTAGTATTATTTTTTTAATTAAACTCCACTAGTTTCTTCTTCATTTGCTTCTATCGCTATCGTGTTGCGGCATAACAGGTCTCTTTTTTCAGCAGTGAATAGATGTATTAAAGGCATTCTAAAATAACTGTACGGTTAATGACGCTTTCTATCATAGACACAATTCATGTTAGGTAGACAAATTTCCTATTGTACAAGTGAATGTTTGGAGAATACTATTCTGCGATGTTTAATAAAAAATACGGGGCTAGTGTTGTGCTAGTTTCCTTACCATACTGATGAGCCTGAACAAACGCAGGGTGACCTACGATTTTAAACGGGATGAATGCACCGAATTTAAAAATCCCCAAGCCAAACAAATGCCTCGCCCTCATTTGTTTTCTTTTGCAGCGTTTTGAATCCCCGTGGTCATTATGGAATCAGTCTTCCGACTCATTCCCCGGCGCTCGTGTTTTTCTTCCCTTCTGAAGAGCCAAATTGAGTCGGTCGAAAGGGTTGGAAAATAAAAGCGAAGCGGAAATACGCTTTCTCGTTTCCTGACAAAAGCGTGCATCCTTAAGAGCTAGAGTGCACGCGGTGCACTGGATTGTGGGAGAGGAGATGAAAAATGGGCGATCGAATGAGAAACGGGAGAGGAAAACGTTTCCTCCTTCGGTACTTCTGTCTTCTCGCAAAGGTTCGGTGAAGGAGGGTATTGACCGTCGAACCGTAGACGTTGCGATAATTACAAGCCGCTATTGCACTGTGCATGGGCGTTTTAAATTTCCGTTCTGAATCTCTTGGATGAGAGGACTTCGTTTTCTCGCTTTCTTTCTGCAGAGCGACCCCTTTTGTCTTCCTTCCACCGTCCTCAACTCACGTCTGCCACGCTAGATTGCCTAACTCGCAGTGAGGCCTACCTATTCGGCCGCTTCGCTTCCTGCGGAACAGGGATAATGCTCCTCATTGATTCGAATTGCAAGATAATTCCTTTATTTTGTGCGTGTGTATCAAATGTATAGGATGCTGAATGCCGAGATGGATGGTTGAACGTTATATAAACTAAGATGGAGAGGAAAACGGGTTTGGGTAATACTTAAACTAGTACTTCGTATCGCCAGGAATCAGGCAGACAAAAATGCTAAATTTTTAAAAGTTTGAGTTCGATGCGGCACTTCTTCCCTTAGTCCTATTGCAATAATATTTAACTTGATAAGAATTAGTTATTGACAACTTAATTGTCAAAGGTCACTTAACTGTAATTGCAAAGTGTCCATAACAAGTGTCAGTATACATAAGAACTGTCAGCATATTCTGAATTCTTAATGTAATTTTTCCCTTCAAGTCCTGATGATGAAAAGATAAATTTTCCAAACGTTGGCAAGAGTACTCATGTGATGTAATTTATTGAAGACCAACTCTCCATAAAACATCATTTTTTAATAATATTTAACAGGACTTACTTTCAAACAAAATGGAACATTTTAGTGGGTGTCCAAAAATAACTTTTTTTTGCTTACAAATGAGGACCACCCTATTGAGTATGCAGCTTCGATAACAGAATGTAGGGAGCTTGCTGAGATGAGATGAAGACAGTAAAAGACTTGCGTTATGAGTACTCTAATGGCTTAGTTGAAATTACACTCAGATCTAAGACTTTTATCCTCAGACAACTCCAATGCCAGATTGACGGGATTGAAACCAATGACCGTGTCTTGCAGGAGTGTTTCAGACTGGACAACAATAAAGAAGGATTTAGAGTGGATATCCTTTTTTATATTTTACAGAGTGGAGTGCATAAGTGCAAAAAATATAGCGTGAAGAAAAACATGAGCTCCGAAATCGACTACATTCAAAAAGTAAAGTAACAATTGTAACATTTTAAAAATTAGGTTCTAAAAGATTTATATCCTGCATTATTTTCCTTGAACTAATATGAACGTACACTCCCACTCCATTCATCCTCCAAAAAGATTCAAATAGCAAATGTAAGTGGGAAATTTCATGCCACTAAATTTATTCTGCTAAATTGTCACATCACCTTAGAAGTCTCAAGATATTATCACTCCCGGATTTGTCAATGTTAAACTTTTTCGATAAAAATATTTCTGAATACTAAGTCGTAATTAGTTTAGTTTTCCGTATACGCTTTATTATGATTTGAATCTGCTATACATTTTATACAAATGGAGTCCAAAAATATCTTAGCCGTATGTCCGTGTGCCACGAAAGCTTTTCGTTTTCATAGTTCTGCGTATTTTTTTCATTTTTAATGACATCATCTGGCATTCCCGCGCTACGAACTCCTTTGATGAAGTATCTTCTTCCTGGTTGAAGGGGAAAGGACGAAACCGTACAGTTCAGACTCACCTTAGGATGGGAGATGAATCAAAGGGTTTTGTGCTACGAGGAAGCCGGAAGTAACGACGCGGGACTCGGTTGGAGCGTGGATGGAGATCTTGCCTCGAAATGGCTCCCGCTGCTAGCACAAGACAGGTGGAGTGGAAAAGAATAGTTTCTTGAAAGGAGGCGGATGAGATGCTCCCCATTGCACTTTCATTTCGTCTTATTTCTTCCCCCTTCAGCGAGACTCTCCCGTGCAAAAAAAAAACCCTACCGACCCGCGGAATTGAGAGAAACGTATTCTTTCGCATTTACGAGTGTTCATTTCCCAGGATGCCCGCGCGGAATATCACGCAGATTAATGAGCGAAGTGGCGTTAAAGCGAAGATGAACGCGTTAGGCTGGAACTTGCACAGTTGAGACATTTAATTGATGATGCTGTTTTTGCAGATAGTTTGTCATTTCATGGGAATGCACTCCTCATATTATTTTTTGGGTGACGATTGTTTTTATATATCATTCTTCAAAAGAGCACAAGTTAATCTCAAGACCAAACTTTTAACGATTTTAATATTTCGTGGTTTAACGAGAGTGAACTTCCTGGGTTCTCTTTTCCCTCGATCATGTGTGAGTTATCCGAAAATATTATTTAGTGATACTATTTGAAAGTAGAGATAATTTAAGGTTGTGATTTATTTAGCTACGCAATTTATATATATTTTAAACCATTGAATATTGGATGGCAACGTAAATCAGTCTTTCGAATGCATCATATCTCAAGATTTTTTCTTAAAATATAAATCACCTTCTATATGTTGATGTTTTTCGTAGCATATCTTACATGAAATATATTTAGCAAGATCGTTGTATTTAAATGAAAATTTTGAGCTCGCAGAATTTGAGAGTTTCTCATTTACCATTTGTATTAAATTATTGTGCAGAATAGCCTTGAACTAGAACGAAAATGGTGATTGCAATATAAGAATTTCTGCCCATATGGTGAATTTATTTTTAGCGTTAGATATAATATTAGCAAAGTTGAGCAAAAGGAGAAGAATCATTTGCATCGAGCTTTGCGTATTAGTAGAATTCTCCATGTAAAATTAAGAGTTTATTGAAATTATAAACATAAAACGGATTTTTAATATGATGCAGCGATTTAATGCATCGTACCTATTTATAATAAGCATGCAATCCTGTTCTTATTTTCATCCGATGAGGTAATTGCATCTGCAGGCACCAGTGCAGCTATATGCATTTTAGTTTATCCGGAACATCGCCTACGTGATGATTTTTGATTCTGGTTCCAATGCATTGCCACTTCTGCTCGCGTCCTGTAGTAAGAAAAAGAGACTGGCGGGCATTTAATACTTCTCGATTCAATGATTCTTTATTCTCAAGTGCACTCGCTGGTTCCATGCTCAGACCGTCTCATCCTCCTCCTCGCACACTCGCCGGTCTGTTCCACTCGATTTAATAGTCTGGCTTCAAGGATAAGTTATAAGCTATTGTGGCACTATAGCGGGTAAATGGGCCATGATTATATCATGTTTACTGGCATACATTACGCGCATTCCGGGTCAGTGCAATGCCATTCTCTTGCCAAAGGCAATTTGAGATTTCATCTTATTTTATTAGTGATCACTCTTTTTTCGCTGCAATTTCAGTGGTTTCCCTAAAATAACAAAGAAGAGGGTCAAAGATGGAATGTTTCCTGGAAAACTTTTTAATGTAAATTTATGCGGGAATTATTTGCCAAGTTCTGGGCGAGCCATACTGCATATGAGTTGTAGCTGTGATGCAAAATAATCTGGCTTGGGGGCATTCTGGAGATAGATGTGCGTAAATTTTTATTTTGCTGTATACATTTTGAGAACTGTAAGCCTACTGCTACCCTAAAAAAAATTCTAAGAGTTGATTGAATTTTTTTATCCAGAGTGTATACGTACGCTTAATTTTATAATTATGTACTTTTGAGGATATCTACTGATTAAATCTTCCCATTTTATTGCTTTTAAATCCAGGCACCCATTTCAATAGCTAATATTGCGTAAAATTGTATATATATTGTCAATGCATTTGCTCGAAATACTTTCCCGATATTGACGTAAATTCTCATTTATAAGGAGAATATAAACTTAATTTTATTGCAGCGAAAATTCGGCCACAGCTGTAAAAAATGTTAAATCAGCGGAATTCGAAGTAAAATTTTTCTAATCTGAACACACACACTAGGTGTACCTTTTGCAGCTTAAAAAGCCATGTATCGATTTTAATTGCTAATCTTGGGTAAAGTTGTGGATTCTCAAATCAGGAACGCCAAATATTTTTCCAATATTGATATCAATTGTAAAATATTAAAGAAATAGAATTTCAATTTAATTGTTAGCGGTAATCAAAGAGATATTTTTCGAATCTGAACATACATGCGAAGAGTTCTTAAGAACTGTGTGTCTTAAATTTTGAAAATTGAACTTAAATGTCCAACATTAAAACCAACGTGTGCATTTGTTCCCGTTCTATCGAGATTATTATCTCAATCGCCTTGTTACGTAACTCCACTTTCTCTATCTCTCACCCTCCCTCACTTTGGCCGATCGAATTCCTAACGGTGGAGTTTTTGACCTTCATCGTGATTTATCGTTTCAAGTCCTCCGTCATCTCATTGTTTGCCTATCGGCTATTAGATCGCGAAGTTCAACATCGATAATGAATCTCTCTCCAGGAGCCAAACGTCTTACGTCCGGTTTATTCGTTCGGGGGGATCCAATTAAGGTCGAATCGAGCCGATAAATCGATTTCTACTCGAACTTGTCCCGCTTCCTAACACTGCCTGCTCTCTCTCTCTCACACTTCTACACACACGTGTAATCTCGCATGTTACGTACAGATCGATCCCCAGATCCAAGAGTTGGATTCGGCCACTCCATGCATTGCGCGCAAGGGCCGAGTTGGTGGACCCTAAGGGGATAAACTGCGAAGGAATTTGAGAATTGGGGGAGTTTGTGGAGAGGTGTATGGGGAAAGGGAATGGTTTGGTTCAGTGCGGGAACTGGCCGGAGACTGGTAAGAGCGGGGGGGATCAGCAAGAGGGTTGCCGGGCCATTTGGTCCATTGGAGATGGGAAGGTTGGAAAGATGCGCGGGGAAAGAAAGAGTGGGTGGTGGCGTAAGCGAGGATTTTGCTACAAAGGAGGGGAGAAACCACGGCAAGTGTGGATTTTTCGGGTTGGGAACGGTTGCCGGAAGAATGGGAGAGAGCCTGGCTGGTCCCGTGGAGTCGAAGCTGGAGTGTTAGCGAGCTACCGAGCAGCACTTTCCCCGACCGCGCGGAAACCTTACACAAGCCTCCCACCATATACCTACCCACCCCGTCATCCCACATCTACCTCTACCCCCTTATTTTTTATTATATATTCTTCCGCTCCTTTACGGTCCACGTGAGTCGAGAGACAAAGAGCCGTGATCTTTCCGTTTGGGCGGAAAAAGCAAGAGAGTCGATGGAGAGGGAGGATGAGGTGGAGTTTGTTAGAAAAAAGTTTGTGTGAGGGCTATGGACGTGAGTGTATGGCTGGAGTTGGTGACGACTGTGTTTGGTTCCGTAGCATTGTGGGCGGAACAAGCGAGGACTTGGGAGTGGAGAGATAGTAAAAAGAAAATGCCCACTCCATGAGAATAGGTACGGCATGGAGTGGAATGAGGAGAGTTAGGAAATGGAGCGTTGGAATTGGAGGTGAAGAAAGGGAATGATGCTGGGAGTGGAGGGACATTGACGGGCGGGGGAGGGGGGAAATAGGAGTGCTCTTAAAGTAAGAAGACTTTCCCATTAACGGCGTTGACTGAAGCTGTTAACGATATGGAATGAATAGGCTGCCCGAGGAAAATAAATGTTTATTCTATGCGGAGTAAGAACAAAGAGTAGTTTCTTGTTATTGCCTGAGTACAAAGATCAAATTTTTAGAATAATAATTTACTATTAAAGCACAGGTTTATCGAAATCATTCTTCAGATAGGTACATGAATAAAAAGTCTTGTGTTAACTCCATAAGTAAATCGATCTTACTTTCACTCGTCAGATATGAATATATCAATGATATTCCTCCATAATTTCTGAAAATCGAAGTATTGCATGCAGTACTGAAAATATGGTATTTCACTGAAGATGTAAAAATATGACTTAAAGTCTGCTAAGAACGTTTGTTGTCGAGGTTGCATTTTTTATTTTCCTCTAATTACATAATACCTAGTTGTTTGTGTTTTATGGATGATTTAGAAGAATTGTCTCTGAAAAAAATCTCCATGAAATTCAAATTATTTCATTTTATAATTATGCAAAAAGTTATTGGAAATATCAGTTTAATTGATCAATTACAAAGTTATGAAAAAAAGTTAAAAAATTTCCTAACTTGTAGTTTGAACATATTAAGAATTTGTTCTATGGCCGTGATCGAGATTACTTATTTCTACCTTCATTTGATCATAATTCTTCCTTTTGAGATTGTATATTTTCTAGGATGATATGTAGCCAGATTACATGAAGAAGAAGGGGCTTTGCATTATACACCCAAGAGCTGTACGTGCTAAAAATCGCAGTGTTCAAATGCAATATCAACTCGGAGACTTATTCAGAGGAACACGCTTTCACTGGAAGTGGGAGTTAGCTTTTGTTGTCTTACACCCAGGCAAATATTTTTACATAATGTTTCTAATGACAGGAAGGCACACGTTTAACATTTTTTGTGCTGAAGCTCTGTGCTTTAAAATGTTTCTCACCGTCCAATAATGCGTCCTCTTCTCACTCGTATTTTCCTCCCCGTCTTTCCCTTTCGCATCCGCGTCATGCTCTTGCCGTGTTCATCTCTCTCCCTTTACTCTCCCTACCGTTCCATAACTGCTTCCTCCCTCTCTCTCCTCCTTAATCCTAATCTTTACCTCTTCTCCTCCATCCGGCCCGCCTCCCGCTGGCTGTTCTTCGTCCCTCCCACTCCGGCCCATTCGAAAGCTCCATCCCTCCCTCTCTCCTCTTCCCCATTTCCTGAATCTTCGCTCCTCCGCATTGCTTCCGCTTCAAGTGTGTGTATCATGTCTGAGTGGAGAACGCGGGAAGTCGAAGAGGGGTGTGGCAGCGGGAGTTGGTGGATAGGGAGTGTGGGCATGGGGAAGGAGACTTAGAGGGAGTAGGTGCGTTAGCGTGCGTGCGTGTATTTCTACTCGCACGGCCCCGGCCTTATTACATCTGACTGGATCGGAACGGCGCGCGTTACATCGTGGAAGGGAGATAGACGTATGTCGGCTGATGGACGAATTACTCAGTACAGGTGAAATTACTCCGAGTACGAGATCTACCATCGACGGTTGCCGACATATCCAGTGTTTTACCCAATGATCCACCGGAATCAGTTCAGGAAAGTAAAGATTGAGCAACTTAAAAGGTGTATCTGAAGGCTTAGCCGGAAACCGTTTGAGGAATCGCATATAAATATCCATTTTTTATATGATAAACGCTTTGAATCACTTGATATTACCGTCAAAAGTAACTATTAAGAACTCATGCAACGTAATTCTTCAACCTCAGGTAATGGAGCACTGTGGTATCTATTATTATTTTAATTATCGTTTATTTTATCGGATTTCATTAAAATAGAACACCAATTTATTGGCGTGCTATATTTTCATTCCATGTTAAAAAATCACCAGTTTTCCAATCGAATGATAATTTAGCGCACCGGCATGGTAAGTGACGGCATACGGAAAAATAAACTATAAACAAATGAGAAAAACCCAGCTGTTGGAGTTTAGCGTAAGCGCATGTCGTCGGAAAATGAGCGTTTGTAGGAAAGCAGCGCTTGAAAAGTAAAAGAAGGAAGTCAAATGTGTTCTGTCGACAATACGAAATCAAATCAAAATATTGAAGAACTGAAATAGCTGGGCATGGCGATGATGAAGAAAATCTGAGATAGCTAAAACCTAAAAGAAAATCAAGATTGACTGCAAGTCTTATTACTTGATTGTGAACGCATACGTGTACACTTAAGGATTGATGCCAAATAATTCAAGAGGAAAATATGATGATATATAATAATGAAAATGCTAGGACCCAACCAGACCAAATAAAGACAAAAGATAATTATACATAATGGAGAAAAGTTTACTAGGAAAATAACCGAGTGAACGTTATTAGACAAGGAAAGGATCAAATGAGTGTATGTTAAATAGGAATGTAGAGTGGTAAGATGACATCAGAAAATTTGATGACAGCAGAATTGTAAAAGCATACAAGAAAAATTATCATTTAGGAAAAGAAGAATAGGGAGACTACGAAAGAGATTGAGTGACAGTTTCACCATTGGCCAACTGAGATACAAAGATGGGGATGAAACTGGCTCAACTCATAGACTGAAGAAAGAGGAAGGAGAACGTTGAGAAATGAATATTAGTAATGAGGTTAATGCTCTAAAAATGAATGGGCACAAAGTCGCCGTCGAGTGCCTAGAAACATCATCCAATCGAGGGTATGATTATCCTCGCGTAGACCTGAAGTCAGCAATTCGTAGACCTTGAATAATTCAGGGATGGAGAAATGAAGAGAGAGAGGTTGAAAGGATGCAGCTTAGAGGGATGTGGATTGGAGAGGGTGGTCATATTGGAATGGGTGGGAGAGGAGGAGGGAGGGCTATGAACCACCCCCCGAAGGTGAGCATAAGGGCTCAAGGAAGCACTTTCATGAGAAGTCCCTCTCGCTCTCACCCGTCGATGCGTATTCAGACACACACATATGCCTCATCCAACTGCCTTTTCCTCCCCCCGTCCTCCTACCCTCGTCCTATTCCTCAATCCCTCTAACTATGGCCCCCTTGTGAGGAAATCCCACGGCTCCCTTCGGTTCGAATCATTTTCATAACCCTTTAGTGGGTGGGAGGGCGCATTCCGGGCGAAGGATATGGGAGATGGAAGGAAAGAGGAGACGAGGAGGTCGTCGTCTCTGCTCCGTTGAAATTTTCGTCTGATATCTTCTCTCCTTCCCTTCATCCCTTTACCTCATCCTCCTCCCAGTGAACATATCTTTCCCGCTTTCTCTCCGGGTCCTCGACGATATGGACTGGAAACATCCGATGAAGTTCCATTCGGTGAATATGGAGAGGTTTGGGACGCGTTTGAGGGGATGGGGAATCAGACAGACACACACAAATGCTCGTCTACACAGAGGACTACCGAGGGGGAAATCGGTTTGAAGACGATTCCGGAATATATGTATGTGTCTGTTTTCTCTCTCTCTCTCTCTGAGAAGCAGGGAGCGCTGTGTTTGGTCTCCCATTTGATTCATCGGTTGACGCCCTTTCAGTTAATTTAGCTTATTTTTTTGCGTCAATGCTCAAGGCCGTGCGACCCATCGCTTCCCTCGATTTGTCTTTTATTTCGTATTTTTATTACTCTACGTCTTCCGACAGTCCCTCTTAGCCTGAGATCGGACTCTCAAACTGGAATGCAGCTCGTTAAACACTTATTTTCTTCCCGTGTACCGCTGCATCCCACAATAAAAAAAATGCAAGCTCAAGATCCACAGAAGCGTACGGCCTGAGGTTTTACAGATGTACGGTTCGATTTTGTGTTCTTTTAACGTTTATTGGAGAATCCCAGTCGCTGGAAGAATGTCGTGGAGAATGTGTTTTACTCTTCTCGTTGGTGAATCGCTGAATACGAGCAAATGTGGTCTTCTTTGCTGAGTGATTGCATGATTTAATCAAATACAGCTTCCTCTCAATTTTAGATAAGAGCTCTTTAGCTCTTTTTTGTTATTTATACATGTTTTTATATTGAATATTTTTCTCTGAAACTTAAGTAAAATTTACAGTAATTGCTTAAACTATCTCCAATGCCGGCACTTCTACGTTTAAAGAATTATATAAGGTAAGCTTGTTCTCAAGTTACATGCCGTTTACAAAAAAATTGCTTTTTTTCTTTTCATTACCTAAGACTAGCATGAAGAGCACGATTTCCAGTACTTCATTTATTCACAATTCGTTGGTATAAACTATTTATTGAAACACACGTTTAGGGGAAAATATATTCAAAGGTCGTTAAGAGCTAGTAATTTGATAGGTTTTGTGGTAGATAATTTATTTTTTGGTTTTAGGTTTATTGAAGTAAGGAAATATTATTTATTTTACAAAATTGTTAAATCAATTAATCGTGTATGTGCTCTAACCTAATGTTGAATAAAATCTATATTTCTGCTCCCAGTTATGGTTCTCAGAGTAAACACGAACTTTTAACCCTTGATATTTCACCAAATATTTTAAGTAAAATTTATTAATTACTGTATATAAGCAGGTTATATTGGGTATTTAAAAATACAATATAAAATGATTTGTGTCGGCTAATACATAAAATTATTTACAAGATCAAATGCAATGAACATAATTTTAACTTAAAAATTATGATATAAACATAATTTTCTTCCTTTTTCAGGTAAGGACGATGTTTATTCTCTCCCATTCTGAGGGTCATTGACTTTTGTAAGTATTCTTTTCGGCTATTTAGAATTTAGAAATATTTCAATCATTTTGATCGTGTTGCTCCGAGGGAATATTTATAATTTAAGCAGCTATGGAACCTTT
Organism: Pyrrhosoma nymphula; assembly: GCA_963573305.1. Taxonomy (NCBI): domain Eukaryota; kingdom Metazoa; phylum Arthropoda; class Insecta; order Odonata; family Coenagrionidae; genus Pyrrhosoma; species Pyrrhosoma nymphula. The sequence continues at coordinate 127,133,051 of OY754334.1, read as the reverse complement.
TTTTGTAATATGCAAATATCATGTGATTCGATGTATTTATAGTCATATGGAAGCGCACATAAGTCCGTCCGGCACATAGTCCATCCATTCCTAAAATAATTCATGGAAGTTTTTCGTGCCCATTTAAAAAATGTTAATTCAAATAAATAAGCTCCCTTTTTTAATTGCATGGCAGTCTTCCTAGGATGTCTATTACCGATGAATGGAGGGCAGTAGAAATCTTCATGTTAGTGTTTCATTAATATAGAAAGCAGATCATTTGGAGCTTTAAATTCTTCAAAATTCTTTTAAGGGCAATGGTTATTTTCTCCCATTGTGTGTATCATTGACTTTAGTAAGTATTTTCTTAACTATTTAAAATTTACCAATAAATTAAACTGCAGAAAAATTTGCTAGCAGCGAAGTCTTCGTAGAACTTTTATGTTTTTGCACATTATTACAATTTAACATTTTTTTCATTCTTGAAAAATGTGCGTTGCGAATGTATAAACACCCTGAATGTGTCTCAGTGCAAAGATTATTCATGTAAAGAAGTTCAAAATTTCGAAATTTAAGCTATGTTTTTGACGTTTCGTCCATATATTCCCACTGTGAGCTGCTATTTTAGTTGTCCCGACCGTATTTTAAATTTTATCCATTTTACTTACTAGCATACTCAAGTTTTATTGTAAGTTCTTTGTGTAGTTAAACTTTCCTTAAGCATTAGAATAAATATTCAATCATAAAACTTGAATGGCAAAAGTAAAATGATGCTAATAACAATTTCATATTCATGGCTATGCAAATTAAATGCCACAGAAATATAGTAGCGTCCAAGTGTGTTACACCAAGTCCTTAAGCATATAGTGATCTCTTAAAGCAGTAATCTCTTCCAAATGTTGCCGTTTGTTGCTTTGTATAATTATTATCTCGAATTGAAACTCTCCTATGAACTTATATATTTACCATATTTTACATATAATATAGGTTATTTATAACAAGATTTGTCATATTTGTGGCAACAATCAGGTTTATCACTGTGAGAGGTTAACTTAAAGGGTCGGAATCAGAGCTGCACAATTTTATTTTAGATCCCTACACAAATTGTCTGGTAACTCCTGTTTTAGAACAAGAAATCAGGTTGGGAAAGTCTGCTTTAGTCTTGTTTTTAGGTATTCCCGCTTTTATAATACTGTATAGGGTATTTTTATTTAGCTGGGAGTTTTATTCCTGTAGACAGCGGAGAAATCATACTCTTAGGTTTCCAAGTATAAATAAATCCATGAGAATATTTAAGAGTACCCTTTTTAGGATGGCTTTATTTCATAGGGATGATTCTTTTCCATTCACTTGTCGCTTGTGTCACAGTTTTACTTACTTCTTGGTTAGTACATATTACTCATCTTTACTCAGGAATGAGATATTCTCACTACGTATCATTTCTTTGTTTTGGGTATATTTTCCATGACTTTTGGAACATACTCTGGAATAAATTCTAAAGAATGAAATTCATCGTATACGTTTCCGTCGTTTCTTCATAGGTATATAATTCCTGTATCTTGTTTCTACGAAAGTAATAAGCCATAATTTCAAATAATTTCGGCGAGAATATATTAGATATGTTTAAATGTTCGTGCGTGTGATTTCATGTATTATCGTTATCTTTGACCATTTATAAAAGCATTTCTCCCCAAGGATGTGCGATCGATCGTCGCGTGATGAATTACGCATCGAAATCCTCTTACGGCAGTCCCTTTCATACCGTTGCTTACGCTCCTGAGTCGCAATTACGTCGTCTACTGAAGATTTTTGTCGAGTAAAGCGTGGAATCGAAGACGGGCAGTGAGGAGCTCTTATTTTTTTCACTGCGAAGGAGAAAATCTCCGGTAGGCGTTGGGAGATGGATGGGCGCCGAGGCGGGCCTGTCGGCGGCGTCGTGGGAGGGAGAGGAATCCCCTTAGCAGCCCATGGTGTGCAGGACGGAGAGTCCGCAGGGAGCAGAAAGGCCCGGGGCCGGAAGCAGGGAAGTTCTGTAGCTGAAAGGACCGGTCTTCTGGGCGTAAGGCGCGGTGGTATTAGGACGGGGAAGTGCGGGAAATGGGGGGAGCGGTGTGTGGGGAAGTTGCGTGAGAGTGCATGGGTGTGGTTGTGATAGAAGGGACTCTGGAGGTGGAGAGGCGGAGGGGCAGCAAGGGGCACTAGAAGATGCGACGGAGAGAAAGGGTGCGGTGGTAGAGGGAGTCTCATAGCGCGATGCAGGGGGTGGGTTGAGAAGCAGGCCGCCGTGATTAAATGCCTTAAAACACTCCAACCCTTAGTGACGTTGATTCTTCGACGCGCAACTATCAAATCTAAATTTATAGCCCTCAGATCAGTCGAGTACAAAATTCCATATGCCGTAAGTATGGCCATTTACCAATAAAAAATACGCTTAGCACTGTCAACCCCTTAGCAGAGCTACTGCCCTTAGTACCTGAAAAAACTCCGCCCTTCTCCATTCATGTTCATTTTCCGATATGTAGTTCTCTACTCTAGATTTATTACCTACTCTAAAGTCAATCGTGGAAAAAAAATATTATCCATCGGTTAGTAAATATAGCCCTTCATCAATATAAATTAACTTAGCACTGTGCGCAAATTCCCGTTAATGCTGTACACAGTTAACTTTAATTAAATTATTAAGTTATCAACATTTTTTTGCTATGTTGAAGATATTGGTTTTCAAAGGAGCATGCTGATGATACAGTAATGTGGAAATCTTAGTCGGTGCATTAAAAAGTGATGTGCCGCACTAAAAATATTCATATAAATCATGAAATAGTTTCAAATAATAATTCCGGTTACCTACCAATATGACCATTTGTTTAGAGAGACATTTGTTGGTTGTAAAACTATTCTTTAACTGCACAAGGGAGTGTTCTTACTCTATTTATATTATGGCTTAAATTAGAGGATAAAATGTTTAGAAATAAGATGTATTCATTCGAAGAGTCTTGCTAGTAGTCTTAATACAGAAGAATGCGCTCTATACTTACGTGTTGCTACTTTAGATTTCGTCACAAAAACGGAAAACAGAGGATCATTATCCACTCGGAGTTGCTATTTGCGTTACATATTATCTAATCAGAAATCAATGCGTCACTTGATTGAAATGGTATACGGTGAATATTTATCTAAAAAAGTAATGCAGAGATGCAAAGGTTACATAAGGCCTTTAAAACTCCTTTCCATTGGCTGCGTTATTAGTTCGCCCCCCGATTCTTACTACCACCCTCGCCTTCCACTCCCCACTTCTTCTCCTCACGCAACTGCCTTCTTTCTCTAACAGAATATCATCATCGTAGTAACACAATCCTGGGATTAGTATACTGCAGCCCTTCATTTCGCCCTATCTCATGCCAGTTCCTTCCCTTCCCTATGGCTCTTCTTCCCCGTATCCCTCTTGACTTGCCCCAAGTACTTAAGTCTCTTGGTCTTCCTTTGGGGACTTTCCCTTCAATTTTTCCCTCCATTATGCTTCTTATGTAATCATTGTGTATCATAACATGGCCAACCCACCGTGTTCTTCTTTGGCGTATGGTGCTCCACAGTGCCCTTTCTTCTCCAATTCTTCTTTATACCTCCTCGTTTCTCACACTATCCGTCCATTTGATCTTTAGCATCCTCCTCCAGCACCAGGTCTCGAAGGCTTTTATTCTTTTATGATCAGTTTTTCTAATGGTCCATGCTTCTGATCCGTAGAGTGCCACTGCCCACACTAACGTTTTCAAGTACTGTTTCCTTGTCTCCAGTCTTATGCTCTTCGAGCAGAGTAGCGGCCTTTTGGCCATGAATGCTGTCTTAGCTTGGGCTATTCGACGCTTGATGTCTGTCGTGCTTCTTCCATCCCAGGTAATGGTGTTCCAGAGGGAGGTGAATGATTCCACTTGCTCCAATCTTTCTCCTTAGAGTCGGACGTCGGCCACTACTTTCTCTCTTCTGCACACAAGTATCTTGGTTTTCTTCTTATTGACTTTCACGTTGTATTCCTGGAACACTTTTTCCTGGAACATGTTGATTTTTTCTCCATTCACTTTGATTCCTTTGATTCCATGTTCTTCTATTTCTTTTATTGCTTCCTCCATATACATATTGAAGAGTGCTGGTGACAGGTTACAACCTTGTCGGACCCCTTTGTTAATTTTTACCTCCATATTTCTTCCATCTTGCGTGCGTATTGTGGCCACCTGGTCCTTGTAGAGCTGGTAGATGATTCTTCTGTCATTGTAGTCCAAGCCAAGGTTTTCCGTAGTATTGAATATCTTATTCCATTCGACATTATCGAGTGCCTTCTTCAAGTCCACGAAGGCTATATACAATGGCTTGCTTTCGTGGATCATTTTCTCTACCAGTAGTCTCAATGCAATAGAAAATGTAGCAGAATATATTTATCCTAATTCAATAAACTCCCACAATGTAACCAATGCGGTCAGTAAAATAAATTAAGTCCCTATCGTCGCTTGGACAGTGATAGGTTAAGTTAATAAGAGGCCCCACAATGTAAAGTATTATCCGCGACGAGCTAAAAAATATATTCTGAGTTTCGCGGGCTTTCGTAGAAGGATTTCATGGAAGCCCTAAAAGTTTTATCATCGGATCACTCCCTTTTTGATGGTTTTTGTGTCATGACATTCTGTAGGGTCCCTTCGGACATTTTCGCGACGATTTTCCTCACTTGAAAGGTTATATCTCTCTGTATATCCTTGTTATTTCTCATATTTTTCATGCTGCAATCATGTTAGAAAGAGCAGTCTTATTTTCTTACCATTTCTCAAATTGCCGTTATTGGACAAAAGAGGTGAATAAAAATGACTGCCAGACACCTTTCCACGTGATATGTTTGAAAAGTTACATCGTTTTTTCCCTGCGATTAGCCTAATGCCTAATTCTTATGTAGGATGTAAAACTTGCTAGGTTTAAGCTTAGGTTATTCATATTTCTACTACCATATCGCAAGCTCAACGTCAATGACGTCACCACATTCATGTGGAGAAAAATTTAGAAATACTCTTCTCTTATTTATTAATTGAAGACGCGATGAATTTCGTTTTTAAAAGCGTAAATATGCGGCACAATTTCCTATCAACTTAAACGAAGAAGCTTCATAAATTTTCATCGCAATCAAGGAGTCAATCTTTATGAAATGCAAACCAAATTTGTCTAATTCCTCGTCCATCAATTTAAATTTCAGGAAATATTGTCCGTCATTTCCTATTCACGTTTCTTATACCTAAGGTAGTATTTTTACGTGGGCATAAACTATAGTTATATTTCTTTATCCTTCTTATTCAAATGACAACGCGGCTGGAAAAAGTTTGGAAAGGTTCAAAAGATCTTACATTTTACAAGATTATTTTCTGTCAGATTATTTAGGGGATAATTTTTTACGAATTGAAAACAGCAGTAAAGTCAGCGAATCATCAATGGTGATCGGCTGGAGAGTGAAACCCTATAAAGAGCTACTAATGGATTAATATAGAGAGTGAAATATTGAAGAGGGGGCTTACAAGTGGAGGACCTCTCATTCCTCGTGGAGAGGTCGCCTTCACGCCCCACTTCCTCCTTCGCCCGATCCACCTCGGACTCCTCCGAAGATGACTCCACACTCCTGGGGACTCAAGACTCTTCTCGTCTTCCCCTCTCACCACCCTGTCCCATCGTGGACTTAATCCCACTCCCCTCCTCCTGGACCTCATCCCTCTCTCATCCCCTCCCCTTGGGGGCTGCCTCCCCCTGCCAGCTCCCGGCCCCGCCACCCCTCAATCAGCCCTCAGAATCAATATCCCACGTCCACCGACCCACCCAGCCGCTCACTCTGCCTTCCTTCTTCAATCCTCATTCTTGACCCAGACCTCCTTACCGCTCCTAATTCACCACCGCACCTCCCCCCCTTCCGTTCATCTTCCCACATCTTTCCCATTCCCTGCGAGTCCTTTGCCGTCCTCCTCTGAGAGGGCTGAGGCGTCCTTCATCACTGCAAAGACTCTCTCACCCACGCCTCTTCCCCCCCCCACCACCACCACCCCCGGCCCATGGCCCAGCGTCCTCCGCTCCCGGAATCCCATCTCCCATAACCCTCTCCTATTAATCATCCACAATCCCCTTGGCCTTCACGACCGACCGGCACCCTTATTACACCAACAAACTCTCTTCCCCCTCCCTCCCAACCTTCCAAGAAAGCCTCAACGTCCGATCCTCCTCTGAGCCTCCTTCCGCTGTGCGTCCTTTTTCGCCGAGATCCGTCTCTCCCTGAGTGGCCTTTTCCTAATTTATTAATAACATTTAAGATTCTGTAAAAAAAGCTTGGTGTTGTAACTTTCTACTAGTGAATTTACAATACCTTTGCTTATAAATTTTAATATACCTTTGCTGGCGATATGTAAATGGAACAGCTCATCTATGAAATGGAAATTGATAGTCACCAAGGTCTTACAAAAAAGTTTGGAGAGAACGTGTTTGACGAAAATTCAGTGTAATGAAAGAGAATAATTGCACACATTCTGAGAAAAAATAGCATCCCAATATTATAATAGTGGTGAAAAACAGAAATGATTGGGAAGAAAAATGAGGAAAAATAAGGATTTGATACGTTAGTGAACTTAATTTCGTTTTTAACTGATGTTTCTTCGTTAAATTCAAATAGGAATTATCTACCTATCAGCGTCATGTTCTGCTGCGAGGTATTCTAAATAATAGATATAGGAACGTTTTTTAATACTCATGGTCATGGTTTTATGTAATTTATTCATCACTCTTGCTGTAACGAATAATACATGCGGTACTTAGCTCTATATCTATATATATATATATATATATCTATATATATATATATATATATATATATATATATATATATGTATATATATATATATATATATATATATATATATATATATATATATATATATATATAAATTTATATGAAAAATAGTGGATGGCGTAATAATGTGCATCATTCCTACACGAAGTAAAACAGTGCAGCAGTTATTATAACTCATAAATTGCAAGAAATCACTGTGTCGTATGTGCCGTTATCCGTTATCAAACAGAGGTTGTGTGAAATTGCGCAATACATATATTGTTAAAGTACTGAAGGTAGTGATAAATTTTTGTAATTGCTTCTTTTAGCGGTATGATATTACTAACAACTTTTTTGTGGGAACATTTCTTGGATAAAAGTGACCGTGTATGTCTATTACTTGCTTTTATGTACTTAAATTCTTTCATATTATATCATTCAGAATTTCTTGATTGAAATACAATGGAATCTTGTAATGAGCACCATATATCGCTGTACTTCAAGTTATTTGACGTATAACTCGTGTGGCGTTGAATCGAAAGAGCTATTTTTTTTATCTCGCGCCCCTTGATATTCACCAGCGTGTGTTATACGGCACCTATGTTCTTCTTCCATTCTCTTGTCATTCTTCTTCGTCCGCTTCTTTTTTCACGAGAGTCGTCGCCTTTTTCGACACGCCCGATTGACCCGGGCCTGAAATTCATTTCCCTCCCTTGAGAGAGAGAGAGAGATATGGAGAGAGCAGTATGGCATAAAAATTCGAAACTCTTGAAGGGCAATGGCGGCGTTTTGATCAGAATACCAGTTTTTTTATTGGGTAGTGCCATAAGAGGCTATGCAACTATGAGAAGTTAGTGGGCCTTATTCTCTATGCTCTTGCTCGTACAAATAACGTTATTACGTTACGAAACTTTCCTCATTTACTCCAACTATTTTCTACTGATTCAAATAACATAAAGGTAAAATAAATGCTAAGTGTTTATGCGTTAATACAAGTTTGCTTATTTTTGCATAATTCCAAACCTAATGTAGTAATGGAGTTTCAGGGCTGTATTTTCCATCATGTTGCACGAGTTTTGTCATCAAGTAACGTAATTTTTCCTACTCACATAAATTATGTTACGTTGTGCATGAAATTCCATATAGGTTAAATGTTATGTGTGTGTGTGTTAGGTGTATGTTATGTATATGGTTAAATAACATAGGTTAAAGTCTAGGCACAACCGTAAATGTTTTATTTGATTTCAAACTTTCAAAGTTAGCTTCCAAGTTGATAATAATTTTCGCCAAGAGAAAGTTAAAAATTACATGAGAGCATCATTCCCCGGGAATTTCTTCTTTCCAAAAGTGTGATAAGTTAAAAAAATGAAGGGGTGGCTTTATATTAAGAATAAGAAAGAGAGAAAATTTTCGGTCGCTTTTACATCTTCCAATACCCTACCCGACCACCATAAATAAGACATGTTTATGGAACGGGCCGAGTTGAAAACCTTTTTTTAACTCACACGTGCTCACATCTCTTTAAAGAAGGAACATTCCCGAAAAAGCCAGGTCGTAAAATTATGAAATATAAATAACCTCGTAATACATAAGAATGGCGGCGGCTTGCCTTCTTTCTTCTTCCATCTCCTCCTCCACTCCTGTGTCCTCAATTCACCGAATAACCCCGCGTACCTCATTTCGTTGTATAAACACGTTGATAATTTCATTCCCATCGCTGAAAGCGTCTTTTATTTAAAATAAAAAAGGAGGTGTAGAGGGTGAGAGAGACAGAAAGAAGGAAGGAGAAGGCAGGAGAAGGATGGTGTGGAGATCGATTTTTTTACGTGCTTCCCTGGGAAAAATTTCTCCCACAGTGCTTTCAACTTCCGCGCCATATAAATGGGAGACATAAGATGGAGATATTCTTTACAGCGCTTGGGTGGCGTCAAAAGGATTCGAAAGCGAAGGGCTCTTCTCTCCCTTTCCTCTCAACCTAAACGCCTCCTCTTACTCCTCCTTCAATGCCATGATCCTCTTCTTTTCGTTCGCCTCTTTCTTTTTCTTCCGTATACGATGCTCTCTATAGAGCCCGGTTTATTGAAACAATTATCTTACGACAAATTTACGTTAGCGTAGACGTTTCGTGGGTTACCACTGACCCACAGGCAATTTTTGGCAACCAACTGGAACAATTGAAATCATAATGAACCAATTGTGCGTAAAACCCGTTGTCGACTTACAGAAAAAAATTAGCGTTGGGTAAGTTCAAATTTGATGTAGCGTGGAGTTAACGTAACCGCGCAGAGTCATAGTAATTTTTCATAGCGCTCATCATCATTTGCTGAACGTTCGTGTGTATGTATGGCATAAAAACTAAGAAAGGACAGCGAAGTTAGGAAAAGTTATCGTTCGAGTAAAATATCTCGAGGTTAATCGTCTAACTACTGTGACCGCTTTTTATATCAACACTGGTGGTTTATGTCGAGTATTTTTCAGTAAGTAGTAAGGGCGAAGGGATGACATTCAGCTCATGATGGTTGTCTTAGTGATAGCACTAAGACAACGTGGTGGTGATGGTGATCTAGGATGTCTTAAAGAAAATTTCACAATTGATTAGTTAACTGTAGTTTTTTTACTGCTAGCCAGCCCTAATCCTCCTACCTTCTCTCTTTATGACTCCATGTCTTCTTTCTGCTTTCGTCTTTGACTTCGTCCTTCTTAGACTTCGTCATCCTTCGCCTCTTTATCCTTAAAGTCAATTTAAAAATAAGTACTTAAGTGGAAAAAGTGTTAATTATTTTGTTTATTTTTAGCTAGCCATATCCGCACTCCTGTCTTCTCTCTCCATGGCTGTCTTCTCTCCGTTTTCCTCCTTGAATTCGTAAGTTGATTTTAGTTAATTTGACGAAAAGTACTTAAGTTAAGTGAGCGTTGTGTTTTTCACTCTTAGCCAGCTCTAGCCCTCCTTTCTCCTCTCTCCTTTGCTCTATTCTCTTTGACTTCGTCTTCCTTCGCCCCATCCCATGCCTTTCCTCCTCCAACTTCCTCTCCGTCTTCACTTTCTACTCCCTCTCTCTCTCCTTAACCATTCCGCTCAGGTGCCGAGATAGGTGTGGGTGATCTGCTCGGATATGAAACGGTGGTAATAACTTCCCTTCTACTCTCCCGACTCTTCCCTTCCCTCCCACAACCTGACCCTTTCCCCAGCTCAACGGGAATAACGCACCTGAGTGTGCTCAAAAGGCGTGAGCGAAGATGATGGAGTTGGAGGAGGAGAGTAGTGGGGAGGTTGGGTGTTCGAGATGTGGTACGTGGCAGAAGAGACGGTTTGGAGAGGGAGTGGAATCGGTGTTGGTGTAAGGGTTACCAACTCTACCGGTGCCTTCGGGAGACTCCCGGAAACGGGAATAAATTTTCTTTGAGTAAACTCTTCTCGGGCTCTCCACCGGTTTAAACTGTTCATCATTGCCGACGTTTCGAGAGACGACTCGCCAATCATTCTCAAGGCAAGAATGTCGAAAATCTTAAATGTTAGCCAGATATAAACAAAGGCTTGTTTTTTTTTGATTTACCAAAAAAGACCTAGCCTTAGTATATATCTGGCTGAAATTTAAGATTTGCGACATTCTTGCCTTGAGAATGGTTGGCGAGTCGTCTCTCGAAACGTCGGCAATGATGAACAGTTTAAACCTGTGGAGAGCCCGAGAAGAGCTAACTCATATTAATCGCCGGGATAGTGTTAGATTCAATTTTTTTTAATTTCCCTCTTTGGCTGAGGCCTTTCCTCCCGTTCCTACTCAACGAGGCGTTCATCTTCCTGGTCGTATTTTAAACCCTCAATTTGCAAAAGTGTTGTTTTTGTAATGTTAGTGGGAGAAATGCTCATATTCAGAAGATTCATGCATATTGCTTGAAGTTTGAACACTATGGGGAGGATGAAAATATTTGCAATTTTCCACAAATATGAACAACTCTAAGTACGGTCAGAAATTTGATGTACTGCGTCATAGTTAGGTAGGAAAGTGAGGCTTTTCTTTCACTTCTTCTCTCTCTTACTTCATCGTCCTACCTGCTGATTATGTAGTACACCATAACTTGGGTCGTAACGTAAGTTGATCTTATTTGTGAAAAATTGTGAATCTTTTGATCCATCCATAAGCTCTGAATGGTCTTTTGAGCATTGCATTTAAAGTTTATGTTTGCTATTTTTTTAAGATTCTTTTGAATAATTCGTGTTTATCTATCCATAAATATATCCCTTACTTACTCACTCTCACTCAATGTTTCAACCCGAAGGTTGGTTTTGATAGGTGAGAGTAGAGCTCACCCCATACTAAGCCATTGTCGTGTGAAATTCAACATTCAGGGCATGGGGACCTGTTCCTTTCCCTGTGCCACCTGCGAGTTTTCACTAAGTTCCGACAATCAGACAGTAGCACTCCAAGGATTTTCAGTGGAAATGTCCAGAGAAGCTTCACCCGGATATGAACCCGGGACCCTCCGATTGGTAGCCCAGCGCTCTACCCACTAGGCCATCTCGACCCTCTTAATTACTAATGAAGGTATTTGGCTTCGCCAACATGTTGATTCCATTTCTTTTGGTATTTTGCATTCTCATCGTTAAGAGCACATCTTGTTCATGCCCTGCTTAATCATGTCTTATCATAATTTTCTTGGCCTTCTGGGGATCTCCTTTTTTCATTGAGTGTGTTTCCTGTTTTGTTTAGTCACGCCCCCTTTTAGACTTCTGATGGCCTGGCCTTTTCACTTTAATCTTCCACTAATATCCTATGCCATTATATTGGGAGCTTTGTGATATATAGTGTGGGTGTAGAGATAATTACTTTGTAATCAGATTGCACAATAATGCTTTTTTAGGTGGTTCCACGATAAAATGGCTTGAACGTCTTTTAATTGATATTCTGACTACTTGGATGAGAACGTGTCCTCTGTTTGCTGTGAACCAAAAATCCTATCTTTCCCCCCTACTTATTTTGCAAATTGAGTTTGAAATTATAAGATATTAAATGTGAAAATGAAGAAAACACGGTTAAAGAATATTTTTATATAAAAAATAAATGCCATTTTCCATAAAAACTGTTTATAAGAAAAAAATCCCCCATGGCATTGGATGCTAGTGAAATATGCTCACCAATTCTTTTTGGGTTTTATGTTAGTAGTGATTTACTACAGGTACTGAAGTCAAATTGCGTTAGTTAAATTAAAATGGTGCTGCAGTCGGCTCCTATGGCCGAAGAAAACGTGTTGATTAATAAAATAGTCGTCGAACAGTTTGCATCTTTTTAATATCTTAATCATGTTTCCTATTTGCTAAGGAATTTCGTCAGTAAACGCAATATTTACTAAAAGGTTTAGGCGAAAACGTGGAATTCACTATTTGTTTTGACTTACCCAGTCGCGGCGGAACCTCCTAAACATTGAGGAATACTCAATTACACGGAAATTGTAATATAGCTTCCATCTTAATCTCCTGGACTATCCAACTATTGGAAAGGACCACTCCTTGGATCAAGTCTTCAGGTGTTGGCAGCCCTGGTCGTAGGTGGGAGTGGTAGGGGCAGTCGCTGGTGGGGAGGGAGATGTCATCGACGGAGGTAAGGGGCATAAAGTTGCGGTAGATTGCGTGGCGGTGAAGACAGGAGTTGTGTGGGGGTGGTTGGGGGGGGGGAGGTTAAAGCCCGAGGATTGGATTGAATGGGAGAGTGGAAGGATGGGTTCAAGCGCGCCGACGGAAAGGGACGTAAGGAGTGTCTGTCTCTGCACCTTCATCTTCTCCTCTCGGGAGAAATTGCAATCGACGATTTCCCAATTCTGAGCGCTCAAAGACAGCTCACAAGGGCAGGAATTATGATAAATTCGTATGCTTTTCCGATATTATCCACGAATAGGCTCACTTTAAGATTATTGCATGCATAAAATCTTGCATGCCATTCCTATTCGACGAAGGAAAAGTCAAAGGCCTTATCAGTGGTTATTTCTGTTAGGCCTAGGAAGCTAGCTCACTTTTGATTATTTCCTCCATAATTCCCTCTCCTTGTATACCTCTTTTACTTCAGTTATCATCTCACATTGCTTTATGCACGCCCTTCTGTTCTTAAGACTCCTTATATTCCTCCTTTTAAGAGGTTCATCCATCACATTTACGCATGACTTTCTCGGTTTACATCTCACAGAATTTACTCAGATATTATAAATCTATTTCGTAATTTGACTCTCATCCATTCTCTCAGCATTACCAAACCCACAAAGCACACTCCTTTCAGAAGTGTCCAGACCCACATGATTTCATTAACCACTCTTTCCTAACCCTACCTATTCTTCTTCTGCCGCAAACGCATTTCAGGTACTCTATTCCCACTACATTTAGCCTACTCATATGCCTATCCTGACATAATCAGGTTTCGCTGTCATATAATAACGTTAGGAGGAGAACACTTTTGCACGCTGAAATCTTTGCTTCCGTAGACAAACACTCATTTTAGATTGATAGTTGGTAGTAATGCACTAAAATTCTTGTCGATATCTTTACTAGAATTCCATAATCGTTTTCCCCTGTCGTGTGCCCAATGGTGCACTAAATAATTTATTTAGGTGATTGATACGGATAAATATTGATATAATCTAGCAATTAAATGTTAAGGATGAACTGGAAAGTTAATAATAATATTGAGTGTACATTTCCCTCATTCATGCCCTGATCTGAAGCGCATAAAGCACTCTAGGTGTATTTATTGTAGCTGTATTTATTCATTTACTGATCTAAATAGCACAAATTTATTTAAATGCTTAAACGCTAGTTTTCCGCGCAAACTAAAGAAAGACACTTTGTAGTCACACTGATAACACCCTTGTATCAATTTTTACAAGACATGCACGGAATCAGAAGTTCCCTCCCTGGGATACGCGTCTCTTTTGGAGGCATAGAGGTTCGCAAAACGTTGGATAGTGTGGGATTTGTATTGGCTAAACTACTCAGGGTAAAAATGGCTCGAACTAATGAGGGTATATCAAAGAAAATAAACTGCTGTTTCCTTTGATTGTATTTTGGCTTTGATAATCATTAAATGTTCCGAGCTGCTGGAATGTTTGAAGAAAAATTACTTCTAGTCCGATGATTAATCAGTGATTCAATTCGCACTTATGTATTGACATGATAGAAGTGATGATACACTCACGCCTTGTAGACTCACATTTTGCAATCTTGAAACGAATCTAGATTAGCCCACTCACGGTCGGTCCAAGAGGGGCCGCCGTGATATCCTCGGTGAACGAAAAAAAAAAACTCGGAAAGGAATCTAAAAAGAATCTTCCCGGCCAGTCTTTTAAAAATAAGGATAGAACGCATGAAATTAATTCTGAATAAGGGAACGAAAATACGGGAGCTATCCTGAAAGCCACCATCTCCCAAAGTAGCTGACTTTCGGTAGGAAAAAAAAATATTGGAGGGTTTTAGGGCACCGCTTAGGGACTCTTTTTCTGGCCGTGGGGTTGTTTTGGCGGAGGCGGTGGCGTCTGGTGGTGGGTGCGGAAAGTGTTGAAGTGAAATAGTGAGTGCGAGATCGTGGGTAAGAAATGAGTTGAACAATGGCGGGAGTCCTTCGCGGGAACGCGGTATGTCCATGAGGCCACGAGTTTGGAGGAGGACGTAATATACAGCCAGGTGGAAGGAGATATAATAGCGGAAGTGTTCGGATAGGGTGGGAGGATGTGGATAAAGGTAGGAGTAGGTTGTAGGTGGAGAAGGAAGGTTAGCGGTGGAAGATTAATAGAGATTGGTAGGGGAGAAAAATGTAGTTGCCGCTGCAGGCCGTGGTGTGGGTAGGAGAATGGTAAGAAGAGAGGGGAGAAAACGTGATGAATGTGGCGCAAAGCGATAGTTAGGAGGAGGGCGGAGAAGGTGGAAAGGGGGGAATGACTGGGGCATTTTATATATAAATGAAGAAAAAGAAGAGAGGCAAAAGGTGGAATGAGTAAGAGTGAAAGGAAATAAAAAGGAAATTCAAAGTTAAAAGAAGAGGTTTTTCTTTTGAAGGGATGAGTTCGGAATACTCAAAGAGGGAATGGTGGGAAGAAAGGGAGATGTTAAGGGATGAGTGAAAGTGAGATAAGTCGCGAATGGGAGTGCGGGTAGGAATACCAAGTAAATTGGTTTTATATGCTTTGGATATGATGCATGGGCTAAAGCGAATTGAGGTGGAGGAAGTTGTTCAGAAGAATTTTTTTCTTTCATGACGTGTGTTTTGGTGAGGTGGTGGCTGGGTTGGTTGAGCCTCATTCATTTTGTTGCAGGGTCCCGGGTTCAAATCCAAGATATATTTCCGGAAATCCCCTGGTGTATTCATTTGTTTTACTTTAGGAACACCACGACCTGAAAACTATGGGTGGTGCTGAGAAAAACCTTGAATCATGGATACATAATGAGTTATAACCCTGGTATCGTGTTCATCATCAGCTCTGCTGGCCAAAAGACTATTACACTGGAGTGGCTGAAAAACGAGACACTTTTCTTGCACTTCTCTATCTCTTTCCTTGTAATCTCTCATGCCCAGTATCTCATTTCTTTTTGTTTTCCAAATGCACACTTTAATAGGACCTCGCAGTTTGTGCTTTCAGCAAGCACACTGTGGTTTCCTTTTTAGTTTTTATCTAAAATAAAATTTAGTCGAAGTCAAGACGCAAGGTTTTTACCACTCAAATGTTCTGTCTACGAGATAAAAATATACGTCAAGTATTTCATCATCACATATGAATTTGTTGGTATCCAAATTATGCAAAATTTCGATTCGAGTCCACATTCGATTGAAGTCCAAGCACTACAACGAAAGACACTTGGAAACCATAAAGATGGTACCAAAGGCAATTTTTATCCCAATCAAGCTGAAAACTATTTTTTGTTCCAGGCAAAAAAAGGTTTTTCTAACAATGCCTTGAATCTTTTTTTACTAAATAGAGATTAGACAATCAAGCAAACCAATTTTTTTCCCGGGGTCTACAGCAGGCCAAACTCGAAAAATAAGAAGAAGAAACAAGGGCCAATAGCTTTTTTCGTGGAATACAGCCCATTTCGGTTTAATGATTACTAAAAGAGAGAAAATTGAATGCCTTAAAATGGAATCACAAGCGTGTAACCGATCTAAATTGAGGGTGATTGTTTTTTTCGGACGGCAATCCTCGAAGGGAGAAACACTCTGCGGGAGTTTCCAGTTTTCCCATTTTCTTTGGTGACTGTAGGTATGTTCGGGAGATGGATACAGTGGAGAAAAAAGGTTGTGAGGCAGCTAGGATGGAAGTGACTGAGTTTTCCGTTGGTTGTGCACTGAGGCGTGCAACTTAGCTTGTTCGAAGGTAAAGCGTTTGGAAGCCAACGGAAAGAAAAGATTCCATTGTGGTCAGAAGGCATTTGGATGGAGACCTTCCTCTTCCTACATGGAATCTGGAAAAATAGATAAGAAAACGAGATCCAGGAATTTTTATCTGGATGAGGAAACTTGGATGCTGGGAGAAAGGAATTGAATATCTGAGAGAAATTGAGAAGCAGTATGCTCAAGATACGGGCCTTTCTCGTCCGCTGGAGTAGGGGAACAATCTGCAATTTTCATTTCGAGGCGATAAGAAATCGGGAAGAATGTTCAGGTGTATCAAACTTTCATTTGTTTCCCAAGATTTTTATTTGATATTTACCCCTGTTTATCCGGTTCCTGTTGCCATATTCTTGAAAATTTATTTCGTGCTTAGAATATTGACATCCAGGAATTTCATTGCAAAGTCTGTGGTATCAATGTACTGGGAAGTGAAATTCTTCATCACGTTAGTGCCTTCATGCAACTCTTTTTGCAAAAATATATTACATTTTATATTTGTCAGGTTGCATGAATCTGTTGACTGCTTTTTAAATTGAATCAGATTTTCAGTAGAAATCTAATTGCTATTATTCTGGCCGCTTTAGCGTAATTGGTATTTCCTGGATTTGGCTGTGAATATAGGTCCTATGCTTCAAGATCCCTGAGCCCAGCAACTTGATTGTTGCATTTTCATGTAATAGTTTCGTTTACAATGCCACACAATCATTCTGCTGTTGAAGAATCGTCAACAGAAGTTGTACTCTCATTAAAAATTATTTTATATCTATTGTAGCAAAATGAGTTTTGCTCGTTTTAGATTAAAATAAAATATTTTATATATTGATACCTCCACGCATCGTTTCTACTCTCCGGCTTTTCGTGAAGTTAAAAATTCCGACTAAAATATTTATGGTCTTCAATCAATGCGTAAAACTTTCTAATCCGCAAATCATTGCCTCGCAGCCATGAGGATATTTTATTTAAGCCCTGAAATTTTCATGACAAAAACATTTAATTCAGGAGAAATTTATTGAAAAAGTTATTTACGGCTTTGTCGTTTATGATGGTTGAAACGTAGAATCTCTTATTTTCATCTCAAAAATCAGTTTTTCTGCGGTGAATAAATCGCATTCAGTGGAAGCGTTCGAGCAGTGGCATTATGTTTTATTCAGTACATCGTAAACCTCGAATGGAAACTACATGTTTTTTAATTGAAATTGCCGCTGTCCCGTGAGTATACACCTAAGAAACTCCCACTAGCTTGCGAATCAATATTAGAGCTTTTTCCCTGTCTAAAATTAAAAGAAAAAGGTCTTTAATCTTTAGGTTTTTTTACATAAATAAGCTTTAGCATTTTGACACGGCATGCTACTCGCTATTAAATGTAAAAATATAACAGGAATATTCCCAAGAGTCCGAAGTAAAACAAGACCTTACCCAAGAAGGAAGATTGTTCGCCCCTCTTTTCTCCGCTCCATCCAAGCGAACGACTTTCCTGAGGATGAAGGAAAAAAAGACGTGCGCATTGCGAGCCGTAAATCCGGAAACTTCATTACGCTAAGGAGGAGATATATTTTAATTAAGAATAATGAACGACGGTGGCGGAGACTGACGGAGGAGGAGGGAGGCTGCGGGAGGAGCTGGGAGCGTTTGCGGGTCTCGGATTGAGAGGCGCCCTGGGAAACGGCGACCTCCTTTTCTTCCTTCGCACGTGCAACTTGGCTTTCCCAGCCGAGAGAATCTTGATGCCACCTCTTCTCCTAACCCCCATTACCTCCCCCCGCTACCGTACCCTCACGCAAAACTTACGGCCTTTCAATGCACTTTCCCCTGCTCCGTTGTTTGAACGGTAAGATTATGATGCTGATGACCTATTTAGGAAATAATCCGTTCTAAAAGATAGTGAGGTATTGTGTTTAAGTGAAGTATTCAAGGCTGGGATCTTGAATCTGCATCTCACTCATCAAGAAGCGTGGTTTCCACATGAGCTCTTACAAATGACTCATCTAAATAAATTAATCTATATCTTACTGATGCATCTGAGGAGATAAATATGACTTTTTTACTTGCGGTTTCATATTTTTTGTTTCCTACTCACTCCTCGGTGACTCATTTCCCTCGACTAATCCCCCGCAGCCGTGTTTACTGAAATACGCAAATGTGTTTACCATGCCTCCACCATTGAGGAACGTTTTATTCGCGCAACGCTATGCGTGCTCCTTGGGGTAGACGTACCCCATGTTGGGAATCGTTGCTCTGGACCAACTGTTTCAAATCTTTTCCCAGAATACAAGGTCGCAGTAATCCTGGGATTGTCAATTAATTCATGCGTAAGACTTTTAGTCGTGAAGCCATCCAAATATTTCACATGTTTCCTTTTCGGGTATCCGTATTGGTAGGTACTGCGAATTTGAAGGCCCTGCTTTTGAAAATTCAGGAGATGGAATCAAACCAAAACTATGATAAGAAGGATGAATGACTCCTTATAGGAAAAGTATTTGATTAATTCCTCTAAAAAGATGAACCAAAGATACTCACTCTTTCCTCTTAATTGCTAACATTGCTCACCTTCTATTAAATATACTCATTTAGTTGCCTGATGAATTTATTTCTTAAACTTTGTTGCGGTACCTTTCCTTTTTTTATCAGTGCTTTTTCTCAAGGGTTTGCCCGAACCAATGGGATCTACTTTCAAGTAATACCTATGCTCGAGATTCATTGTCCGCTTCTCTTACCTCGTTCTTTTGGGCTTAAAATATTCTGCTCGCTTGTGAAATATTAAGCATGTATTCATCCAAAGTATCGTCGCACACTATCAGTAAAAACACAGTAAATCTTGGTTAGTGATACTGTTTTTCCTATTTGCTTCTAATCTGTACGAATCGTTTTTGTCGAATCTCCTTTGGAATCCAGCATTGCGTTTACTCCTTCCCTGGCTACTGTTTTGCCTCCCTCCCAGGACCATTCCACCTCACCGTAGAGCAACTCACCTCCACATTTCCTACTTCTTTGCTTCCCAGCCATCCTTTCAAAACTACTCCCCTAGCGCTCGCCTTCACGGCTATCCAGAGATTCACCGTCATTACGCGGGATCCGCGGAAAGCGCACGCCTCCATTTCAAGACATTGCTCGGAAACGAAGGGAAGCCTCTCCACACTTTTTTCTTTACGGCTTCACACTCCCCTTCGCGTGATCTCATTTCTTCTCTGCACCTTTCCCTCCATTCCGTCCGTCACCTCATTCTGGGGTCAATATGGTAGGGTGGAGCGGTGAACGAAGAAGATATTACGCAGATTCCAAACAGGCGCCAGGGCTGAGTGAAGCTTCCGTATTATTTCACTTGGTAGTCGAATTGGCAGCCTACTTCCGGTCAATTCCTTTGAACAATGTGATGGATGAGAGGCTATGTTGGAGGATTTAGGTGGAGAAGTAAGATATAACCATAGGAATCAATCTTAGGGTAAACTACGAGCCTCTTTATAATAAATGGGCATCCTTGTATCACTTCTAACTGAATTCTTTTTAGATCACGTGAGAACTATATATACTCCAGTATCCGGTGTAATTTGGAAGCTGATTTATTAAGCTGAAGCTGATGGAATTATAAGTACAGTTATGAATATTGAGGTTCTAGCCTGTTTACCTTAGCCGCGGATTCATATCTCATTCGGATGACTGTTTCTCTCTTGAGGTTATTGTTGTTTGTGCTCGTCTTAGTGTATTAATATGGCCATAATTAGTGCAAACTGAGCAACGTTTGTAAATTAGAGTTATGATGACGTGGCTCCTTCTTCAAACTATGTCATGCCTATCAAGTAAGTCCACCATCTGTCATTTTAAAGTTTAACTATTTTCTTTCGTATCCAGTGATCGTTATATGGGGACGCAAGAGGCTGCTGAATTCATTTAACCCGATGAGAACTGCGATTCTTTGGGTAGGAGTTTTGGGTAGTGAAGAAAGGACACGAATTTTAAAACTGCTAGCATTCAACCATGGCTATGGAAACCCCAACAGTGATAAAATAACGCCTGTCTGACGTATTATCAACCGCCTTAAATTGTATCCCCTTCTAGAACCATTGCTCCCGTCCCGATTATCTCTTCCGTATTTGTCTAAAGTCATGTCTGAGTTTTGTATTTATTCAGAATAATCCACGTTCCATTTGACACCCAAAGTGCCAAAATTTCTCGATTCCTGAAAAATTGAACCGCGGCGTGGTTACAAGCACTGTGATGAATTCTCTCTTTGGGAGTTTATATGTGGAGGGCAAATGGGCAGAGAAACAAGAATAAGCAGATGAAGAGTGGAGAAGAAAATATGAAAACATTACAAAGTAGAAGAGTAAGAACTATTGGACATATTTCGTGGCCTTAAGAGTCTTTTCAAAATAATAATGAATGGAGAAATGAATGGGAGGAACTATCACGGAAGGTGCAGATTGAAATATCTATGGCAAACGATGAGGAAAGTCGGATGAAAACATGTAGTAATAAACGATTAGCTAGGAGGGAAGACATTTGTAGAGTTGTAGCAAAACTATATTTTGATAATGATGGTGACTCATAAAATTGATCAAGTAAACCCTATTTTGAAGGTAGGATTTTATCACCAGAATTAATGTTACTATTTTCGTCGTTAAATGGCAATATTTTTGTAATTCAGGCACTATTTGCAGTAATTTTAATTTTTATAAACCCCAACGATGTCATTATCGATTCAAAGCATTTTAAAATAATTTTCATAAAAATTTTATGCGTAGAAATAAAGTGCAAACTAAAATTGACTCTGAATAAAAAGTAATTTTTTTAAATCCTCTGGATCATATACTCCGGAAATATGTAAATTTCCCATACAAGAGCAAACTAATTAATAATATTCCGCATTCATTTTATTTGTTTAGAATTTTCCCTAAAATTCTTCTTTATATTTTCTTCCCAATCCTCCTGTAAATAGCATAAATTTTACGACTCACACATTCATCAGTATACAGTATTCAGAATCAAGCTTGCGACTTTCCTGCGTAGCAACACCTATTTTTCAAGGCTTGAACAATCTCTTTCGTAACTCGCTGCTCAATGCATTGTATCAGTCAATTGCTGATGAGTACATTTCCTCATTGCCGCCGTACATTTTCCTTTCTCATTTTTAACTAACAAAGATATAAACGTTTTTATGAAGATAAGATTAAATTTGCTCTCCTTACATTCTTAATGGCAGTCTTAATTGAAACTGCGGCGACTATTTCAGCATTCTGCGACTAATCTTTTAAAAAGCATTGCCAAGGAAACGAGCGCAGTAAAGGGAGGGTTGTGGGAATAATGGTGATAGAAAATTCCGCCGTGAATTAAGACAGTAAAGAAACGAGCTAGAAGGGTTCGCGTTATTTTAATTTATACTCTAGGGTTCACTCGTTGAAATTAAGAGAATGTTAATTTAAGGATGATTATGAAGATGTGAAGTTCATTTGGTAAATTTGGAGTCATTGTTGCCGGTGTATTAAATCCCTCCTTAGGACAGAAATTATAAATCTGTCACTAATTTTCTTTGATTGAAGGAGTAAGACAATTAAGACTGACTTCATTTCATTCAATGAGATGTTTTCTTGGCCCTTTGTTCTCAATGTGGTGGAGAATTCACATTTGATCAATGCTCTTCAAGGGGTTTTCATCTGATGGGGCACATTTAATAATTCATTTCTCTCCCTTTTCCTCATGGCCGCAAAAAAGCAAGAATCCACTGAATTAAGGAAATGTAGCGGACTCATAATCTTACACTTGACTTTACTTAGCGTGATTTAACAAGAACTTTCTTGGAACCACACTATATCTTCGTAAATATGTAGGTGGTGTTCCACTGTAACATAAAGGCCTGAATCGTCTGATATTTACCGAACATCTTTACGAATAGGGAAAATTCTCACTCTCGTTAAGCTAGCATATGCCATCATATTCTTTTTACTCATGAGAATATAGCAACTGCTCTATTCATAATACGAATTTTCAGCAAGTTAGCTTTTATCTAACCCCTATTACTGGTAGTAATGATTCTGCGATGTTTTAAATGTATGCTGACTTATCAACTGAAACTTTTCGGAGAAACCCTCAATTAGAAATTTTACTTTAAGTATTAAAATTTCTTTTTAAATATTAATAAATGAACCAGAAGCTTTTTTTAATGAATACATCCAAATATCACTTTTGATTGGTATTTTGAGATGGACTTTAGAAAATAATCGCATACCTCACGCTATGTTTTCCCTGATAATTATGAATATAAATTTGGATAAGAAAGCATCAGTCTTCTGCCGCATTCAAGTATTCAGCCAAAATCAAGCTCTCCAAAGTGTAGAAAATCGTAAAGAAAAAATACTTTCCATCCAGTAAATCACATTTCATTATATTTGCGTGTGTATTCAAAAACCATCCATTTCTGAATCATGTGAGTCCCTCTCTGCTTATGTTCTCGCATGTTAGGGAAGCGTCACTTGGTGGAGTGAGACATTTCGTTTTGTAGCACGTATGTCCTTCATTTTTGGAGATATAGGTGGAGAAGTGTACGCTACCATTAGCGAATGATTTTATGTAGAGGACACAATACGTGGTTGAATGTTCTGATATCATCGCTCTGCATTATCCTACGTTACGTCTCGCGATTATGCCCCTATTCTTTTCATACATTCACAATTTCTCTCCTTAAACTCCTCTTTTCGCCCGTTTTTCTTTTCAAATCACGATCCACTCTCCTTCGAGCCATGGGAAATTCCTGATTCCAACCATTCATCGTATGTTTTTCTCCCTACTTCATATCTTCAGTATTCTTTGCGGATGCCTCTCCATTCCTTCCGCTCCTCCGAGTAAATGCAAATAATCTCCCCCCCCCCCCCCCAACTCTCCCCCGCACCCCTTTTGTTCTACCCTCGTGGTCCCTTTCCGGTTCATAAACAAATGAAGCCTTCCTCTTCCTCCTCTAGCCGCGAGAGATGCGACTCGGGAACCCTACCCGTCCCGTCCCCCTCTCCACCGCACTTACTCCTGACTCCCGTCTTCCAGAGCACGCAATGCACTCCGTTCGTTTTATTTTTGGATCCTTGTGAGTTTTCTGCCTTTCTCGCTTTTGGCCTTTTATGTCTTCTCACCTCCTTCTTCTCCCCTCTCTCATACTCCACCTCCCTCCTATCCCCCGCTCCGCCACAAATTTCGACTCGTTTTTTTTCGTCTTCTCCACGTCTGTTCTCTCGAGCTGTTCTTAGCGAGAACTTGCCGAGCACCTTCATGTAACGTTTTGTGCAAGCCTCAAGTCTCCCTTCTTAGTATTCGTTTGCGTGTTTTTTTCTTCTTCTCCTTCTTCTGGGGGTATTTTCCAAATGGAAACGTCGCAATATATCCCCTGCCTACTCTCCAGCCCGCACAATCGTCCGCCGTTCTCCCGCAGCTGGAAACTCTTAAATTAATGCGTCTTACGGTGTTTTGAGTGGCGCTGGAATCGTCTCCCTGAAATAATCTACCTTTCCACTCTCCCCTCCCACTGTCTGTTTCTTCTCTTGGCTCTTTCTCCCCACCTGTTTCTTCTTCTCCTTATCTCACTTTCTCCCGGCTGTGCCTCACCCGTTAATCCTTTGAGATATCACAATGGAACGCGCTTTCTCGGAAAATTTCTTCTTCCTTCGCCTCCTCCTATCTTACCCTCCCTCCCTCCCCCCACTTTCCTTTACGGTCCCTTTTTTCTCGTCATAAATTGCGTGCCTTCCCACCCACGCCCCGTGGAACTTTTATGACGCGAAAAGTTTCAATCACTCACGTCTCTGTAATTTATTTTGCAAACTCACCTCCCACCCCAATTGTGGATCCCAAAGTTAATTTGGTATAGTATCTGCCTCGGATCACAAGACTAAACTTAATTTAATCAATGAGCGTTTTACAATGATTGCTGTACATTGATCACTGCCTCTTTTCAAGTGCGATTAGGCCTTTTAAAATGCATGCTCATTTGTGAAAGGGCTTGTGTGTATAGCATACTCCCCGAGATTATTTTTAAAGTGTTTAATTTAACACTTTCGTCAATCGATGATTATAATGAAAACATTGTAAATATACGTTTAGTTGAATCATCGAAATTCCCAAATCGTTTTCGTATCAATGCAGGAACTCCAGGTATTCCTACTTTTGAAAGAAATGAAATAATTTTTCTATAGATAAAGAAATGAATGCGGGAAGATGCTAAACTACTGCTGCTTAATACTTTTGCAATAAAAAAATCGAATTATGTTAACTCCTTTTACAAATTCAGTTAACTCGTTAAACTCCTTCAATGAACTCCTTCAATAATATTTTTTTTCATGCTGGCATTTTTAATAATTATAATTTTCTCCATTCACGAAGCCAAAATCGTTAGCTGTAGGCATGTATATTTCCTTATACATGAGTCGGACTTCGAATGAAAATAAATCGTGAATTACTATCAAAGGTTTTCTCCTGTTTGTCAAATGCTACTTTAACTGAATGGGCCTCGGCGTAATATCTATTACTACTCACCTGAAAATATTACACGAAGTTGAATAATTGGTCATGTATACATTTACCTGGTCGGCAATCAAGAAACAGTAGATGAAGTAAATATTTACAACCGCACTGAGGTGAACTGGGAAAATTTGCTCGTGTATCGCAGAAGGAACTTTATTACCATGCTCTGTCTTACGATGCAGACATGAAAAACTACTCTTGGGCGTGAGAATCATCCTAGAGCATTGTAAACCGTGGGTGGCATAAGGTGATGTCTAGGGTATATGGAAACCGGCAACTCATTCCTCCAGGTTGAAATGTGAGCAATAGTAAATAAAATGTTTTACACTTCTGACTCGTGCATGTGCTAAGATTATATCCCGCCACATGACAGATCCTCGAACGCAGCATTCGCGTTCATTTGCATTTTTTAGGTTATTCATCCAACCCCCAAAACGTGCCAAGTAAGGCGGTTTGCGAGAGGGATGCCGGAAAAGAAAAAGAAAGGCAACTTTAAATTACGACAAGTCTTAGTGGGCTGTGTGGTAAAATTGGAAGCCTCGCAGGAAGATTTGAAAACGTGTTCCATTTTCCTTAAGCCCTAAGTGATAGATGCGACGAGTGCGTCTGGCCTGCAGCAGTCTCATCGCCGCGACCAAACGGGGCACGGAGGATGCATTTCACGTCTGAACGTCCGAGGTTCGAATTTTATCTCGCTGGGAAAGATGCTATTTTAAAGGAGTTCAACGTCCTCACTACACTCATTAAAAGAGCAGATGAAACAAAAGGAGATCGCTCTTGATCTGAATTTAGACAGCCTTGGTTTTTGGCCGTTGGCCTCTTCGTGAGATTCCAGTTTTTTTTCCCTCGCCGCGAACCCGGATTCCATTCCGCTGGTTGAGTTAATACGTCTTCCTCCCACTTTCTTGCGGAAAATTCGCGATTCGGTGCAAATTTTAACGCACCCTTTAAAAATTTTCCTACGACTCCTTGGAATATTTCAAGTCTTGGGAATGCGCCTTCCCGCCTCAAGATTTAGTGCCAGCGTCTGACTCGCACGGTATCTTCATTTAATGAGTTGGTTATCTTTTTTGTGATTTTACTTTTTACTCGGCTTTGCGATTCATCATCAAAATGAGATTCCGTTCCTTTTTAAAAAAGCTGTATCAATGACCTGTTATATGGCTACTGCCTGTATGAATCGCACAAACATATTCTCAGTAAATATAGGCTCATTATAAAGTTTTTATCGAAAAATCACTAATTCCTAATCCTAATCACTAATCGTTCCTTTATCATCATTGGAAAACTTCCATGTTAAGTTATTAACAGATGTTTTTCTATTAATTTTCTAGTATCTTTGTGCATGTAATTTCAAGGTTAAATATTGAATAGGAATTTTCCGGCATCAAAATGTATTTATGTTACCTGCAGACTATGTATTGCCACCAACTTTCTTTTCTATGCTATGGATTGACTTTCTTAAAATCATTAATCTCAATCATGAGTGCAACATAATGCTATTATTTAGTCGTTGTGATGAAATTGGTCATCAGTAGAAGTGTTAGCAGAAATACCTTCATGCCAAGTTAGGCAATGAATCACCGTCTCTTTAAATGTTTAAGCTCAAGCGGTTGTATACTTGAAGCTAAAATTAAACTGTAGGGAATGGCAGACATTCTAGAGAGCCTTTTCTTTTCTAAATTTACTGTTCTTTAAATGACGTGTGAGTTAGTGTAAATAAATCATAGATTCGAAAAATAATATGAAAATGTTTTACTAGAACGGTCCACCCAAAGGGAATGATACATTATAGTCCCTCCGACATGAGTATAATCAATTGGAGCGAATGAAGCGTATCGTGACACGGTACGAACATATCGTTCACTCGTTAGGGCTGAATCACACCGTAAATGCCAACTGTCTATAATGACTGAATAATAAGTCGACCATGCCCTCGTAGATTCATACGTGACACCTGCCTCATAGGGTGATTTCACTACCCCTTAGTTGTAAGATCAGTGAAAAAAATAGCTTCAGATATGAATTATGGCCACATAATTTGAGCTTTTGACTCTTTCTACGGTACCATAGCCTTTTAATCGATTTCGCATGAATTCCATTCATCTTTGGGCGAAGAAAAAGCTCAACAAATGTGAGGGAAATGATATTCATGGGAATAGACTTGCTTATATCTATTGATTGGAATGCTCGACGGATTTTTGTCAATACTTTCAAGGCTTTTGAGCAAGGCAAAATTTGATTTATTTAATAATAATCTCATAATAAATTTATCAGCTCGCTAATTAACCTGTTTTTCGCTATTGAAGCGTTGGGTATATGCTTTCTGAGGTGAAAGTTCAATTGGTTCTGTTGGTATTTATTGGATAATTGGATAAACGGTTTATCTTACGGACAATCACCTAAGACTATTTTTTTATTTCCATGCCCTGTAACTTATAAATTTTCCAAAGAGCGCCGTCATCAACACGTTAACGACGTATTTTAATGCGTAATGTATGACGAGTTACGTCATTATCCATAGGTTAAAGAGTTTTCGTCAATTATGTGTTGTTTAGCCTCGCTCCGGAAGCGCTGATATAGGCTGAAAGTAGCCTTATCAAATGCGTCATGAGTCTATTAGCTCGAGACGTAAAAACTTTCTTACTGATGGAGACTTCAAATTCGGACATAAAGATGAGCTCAGACCCCACGATTACACGTGAGTAATGCATAGGCGAGGCCACTATCTAATAGCCCCTCGAAAGCGACCGTCTGGCTTGAGTAATAACACCCAGGGAAAATGGGAAAAACAAAGACACAAAACATTTATTCTTCATTTCGCGTTCATTTTGGAAAACTCTCAATGAGCGAAGTTTTTATGACCCCTCTCCCGCCCCGTCGCCATTCAGATGACCCCTTGCTTGCTTCCCTCCTCCTGCTCCCCCCCCCCATGTTAGAGGTCTGCTTTGCTCTTACCGGCGATCGAGAAATATAACCGGTTTTTTTTCATAGGCCTGCTGGTTAAAAAGCAATGAGCGTAAATTATTTCTGAGATCACATTATCATTGAATCCGACGTTATCAGTGAGGAAACTTCCACTAATGACGTTTTTATGTCCCAATCATTAGAAGGTGTCTGTGCTAAGTCTTAAATTTTTTGTCATGAGGTGTAATTCAGGAGCTTTGGGCAGTTAATCTGTTAAAATCTGACCTGTGAGTGATGTGCTGATACTGAGCAAATTTCGAGTAAATTTTGTGATGAAATTCATAGCCATGAATACTTGTGCAACCTATAAGACTAACTCAGCATAGTTATTAATGTATTGTAATCGATATGGATGTATTTTGTTTGACTCCCGATTGTGGCGTCATCAGAGAATTTGCTTGAGTCAGTAGGATGTTTAGTCTGATAGATTTCGTTTGCAATTTATGTTCCTATCGTGTATATAATGCAAATGAAAAGGTAGTGACCCCTTCAGTTACAGAGTTAACATTTTTTATATATTAATTGTTATTATATTAATATTTATTGATTCTGAATAGCGTCATACATCATTAATAATATTTTAACGAGATTTTACAATATTCATTGGTCGATTCGTTTAATCACTCAATTCAGTGGTCGTAAACCAAATTTAAGATGAATTTTGTGCCAATCGCCACAAGTTTGCCTTAACTTTTTATACATGGTCTGCAATAAAATAAATTTCTATTATTTTGGTTAAAGCAGATTTACAGTTACAATAACAGGCTTGAAAATGTGAAAAAGTTTCATGTTATTAAACCTTTGCATGATCGTTTTTCTTTCTTCTGGTTATCCTAGTCGAGTACATTTTAAGATTGAAAATTACCGATTAGGTTAACGACGTTTTTTTTCCGCAACCGTCCATCCCTTGCCCTCTTCGGCCCCCAAAGGCAGTCCTCCAAAGGGCGGGGCGGCGGGATATCCTGGCCTTTTAAAAACGCGAGCGTTTTTCGGGGGTGAGCACAATGGCCGTGGCAAACCACACTCGCCTTATTCCTTTTTGCCTTTCTTAATGATGCGACCGCCATCATCCCTGCTGGGCCCTCTCTCCCTTGCCAAACTTTAAAACCCTCCCCACTCTTGCCTTCCTCCCCCTTATCCCCATCCCCCCCGCCATCACCACCACCACCGACTGCCACACACCACCCTCACCGCCCCCCGCATTTCTTCCGCATCTTTTGCTCCATTTTTCCTTCTCCCTTTCCCTGCCCACCATCTCCAGACCGCTTACCTCCCTTGTTATCTCTCCCCCCTCCCTTGCTCTCCTTTTCCTCCCTTACCTTTCGTACTCCTCTTAACTCTGCCGTTCATCCCCTCCTCCGCCGTCTCTTCTACTCTTCTTCCTCATCCCATTCCTCGCCCTTGCCTTATCCGGCAAATCACCCGCTTCAGCGAGATTTCCCTCCTTTTTTTTAGCCGCCCCCCCCCCACCTCCACCCTCTGTCCTTCACCCTCCCTCCGCCTCGCCTCTCCACGACAAAACTCTCCTGGCCCACCCCCCCTCTCTTCCTCCCAGCTCACCGCAACCTCCTAACTTGGCCACCCCACCCAACTGAACATGCTTCCCTCACTCATTTGGTGGGGTCTCTACACCCGCCGCCCGTACCACCCCCAGAAATTCGTCGTCCCCTATCTCGGGCCCCCCGTCTTACCACCCACTCTGTCTTCTTCCGCTTACCTCCTCCTCCCTCTCTCTCCCTCACTCTCTCTCTTCATGGCTTTTAAAAACTTTTCCCTCGTTTAAATGGGCGAAGTCTTCTTCTTCGCTCCCTGTGCACTTTTCCTTACTTTGCCTCTCTTTCCTCTCTCCCTCTCTCTCTCTCTCTCTCTCTCTCGCTCCCCAACTTCCTACCGCTTCTCTCATCCCCTCACATTTCCCCCCCTTGCTCTTCCTCTCTTTCCTCTGGTTCCCACACCTCTCCTCCCTGTCCTTCCTCACCTCCGCCCTCCTCCCCTGCTCCTTCCTCCTCCGCCTCATTCTTGCTCGTTTCCATCCCTTTCCCTCACTCGGATCCACCCCTCAGCCCGCCCCTCGTCTTTTTCGCATCCTTTCCCTATCTTTAAAACTTTTTCTCGGGTCGCTGCCTTGCTTCCTCTTCCACCCAACCCATCCCCACTTTTCCTTTTCCGTTTTTATTTTATTTTTTTATATATTTCTTCTTCTTCTTCTTCTCTTTCTCTCCTCTCAACATTTTCCTCGCATATCTATTGTTTTTTTTTCTTGGCTCTCTCTTCCACTCTTTTCTTACTCATCCTGCGTTTCCTGCGTTACGCATCCTGCATTACGCATTCTGCGCATAGGATTTTTCTATCCACGCATATTTTATTGAAAACATTACCTTGTAGTTTAAAGAAATGTTATCATGTAATTTCTATATTTCCCATTAACAATTGGAGTTTTTTTGGCGTTCCACTCACACGTGAAATTTATCTCTTTGGTTATGAAAATTATAATATTTGAATTTTTCTAATGATAAAATACGGAACGAGCCATTTCCATCTTCTCTCTTCCACAGCCGGTGTTTGTATTCCTCTCTTCTTTCTTCCTCTCTCTCCACACTTTCCTTTCCTTCGTGTTTATTTAATCGTTTCCTAACTGAAGTTTATGAATACGCTTTCCCTTCCCGGCCTTGCTCCCGAGCGTCGCAGCCACGTGCCTGCCTTGCCGATTCTTGTTTTCTCTCCCTCTCGTTCGGATACAGTCTTTAAACTCAGTCTCAGTTTCGTTAAACTTTCGTTAAATCTTTTTATTCAACTTTTTAATTTCCTTGCGACGACAGTTTTGTGATCTCAGTTTTGTTCTATCTTGAGTTGTACAAAGTCTAATCTTCATTTTAAGTGGTAATCTAAAATGCTATTTAGGGGAAATTTCCAGACTCGATAATCAGCTTTGCGTTTTGGATTTTCTCAAATATCTTTATCAATACATCGTTGTAAGTTATGAAAGAAACGCACTCCCAAAATTATGGGCACTGATAAGTAATCAAGCTATTTTTCCTTTATCGTAATCATCCAAGAGCAATTATTCTTTTATTAAAATATTTATGAATTTTATTTGGATGTCTCTTTCTGGAATTATTTTGAAGCAAGCCTGTAATTAAGATAATCTTTCTAGAAGTTTGAATTGCATTTAATTACTAGTCTTCAGTTTTTGTGTAAAAATGTAGAACATTTTTGTTTGAATTTTATCTTTAATTCTCTTGATCATTATTCTTATGAACCATTTGAGACTAACTACTATCACATTCAGAATTACCAGGTTACGGTTTTTGAACTGTTTATTGGCTGTAAACGATTTCGATCTTTAGCATTATCTTTCCAGTTATACCGAAAATAGGATGGCTAACATTTTTTAATCATTATTTTATTGGAAGCTTAACGTTTATGTGGAGCAATCACTTTTTTGCATGCATGCTTTTTGTTTCATGACTTCATCCTCTGTAGTTTCTCGTTAAATAATAATATTTGACTTCCTAGCTCTATAATATTAAAAATAGTTACCCACTCGTATTATTTCAACTATAATTTTTAATTTACCTTTCCATAACTTCACTACGTCAATTAAAATTGTAGCATGTGTTCTGTGCATTGCTTCCATTACTCTCTGCTTATGAGCATAGGATTGTTCTATCCGCGCATGTTTTATTGAAAACATTACATTGTTGTATGAAGAAAAGTTATCGTGTAATTTTTATATTTCCCATTAACAATTGGAGTTTTTTTGGCATTCACAAGTGAAATTTATCTCTTTGGCTATGAAAATTATAATATTTGCATTTTGCTAATGATAAAATACGGAACGAGCCATTTCCTAACAGCTCAGCTACTTCACCTGTCGTTATCAACACAATTCCGCATTTGGCAGGTATTTCCCTTTGATATTCTTCACCGCAGAAATATTTCACAAAGTTCCTCATTTGTCCTGCGATTGCCCAGAATATGGCTTCGCACCACCTCGTCCTAGCACTTCCACAAATCCCCACCGTTTTCATTAAAATCATCCCAATCTTGTTGCGATATCTCCTCCACTTAATGGCTTTCGCTCGTTAAACTTTTCATTTTTCCAACATTTATCCTCCTCTATTTGCCTCTTACGTTTTATTTTACGTTTTCACTCATATTCCTTCGTCCTATTCCTTTCCCTTGGACTAAGTCTCTCCGCCACACTCCGTGGAAACTACTTCTTCATCCTTCATTCCTTCTACTGGTTCTTCGCAGCCCGCTTCAAATTACCAAACTTTTATTCACGTCACCTTTTTCGAGGGAAAATACTTGAACCCTCGAAGCCTTTTCGTATTTGGTGGATGCCTAAATGGAGCATATTTATTAATTCCTAAGAGGATAACTTTCTTTGTATAAATTTTAAGTAGCAATGCTAATTAAACAAGCTCTGACCTTTGGAAAGAGGAACAGGGAAAATTTTTCAGTTTCCCTCTCAGATGCCTGCGGCGTTTTATTGCGCGAGTTATAGTTCCCGGAATTTTCGTAAGCGTTTTTCGATGGTTGCGAGGTTATTTACCAGATGAGGAAATAAGGCACTTCCCTCGCTGATGTAGGTATACCTATAGTTTCATCGGTATGCCATGCTCAGCAAAGTGCTTTACCAAACATGTTGTTTTTATTTACTTTAATAGAACTAAACCTTGACATTATGATTTCATCTCTATGTCTATTTGACTTATGCGTTCAGATTCTGACATTGCAAGGCTTCACATCAGGCCAGTGTATGTAAATTTTGAAAATTTGTATTCTCTAAATCGGACGGCTAAACAGTTTTTTGAATCATGTTTTCTACGTCGAATACAGAAAATAATTTTTTTTCACTTAGACTATGTGCTGTGAAATAGCTAGAATATAAAACACAAACGACCATAAGGTACGGTCGAGCTTAGAATGGAATTTTCTTTCAAAAACTTAGCGTGGAAAACCCATCATACCTACCGTGGAAGCGGCAATGTCCCTCTTCAGAATTCTCCCGTTTTTCTTTTTCTTCCAATATTCAGACCCGCCCGGAGAAGAAACTCCTCGCATTATTTCCTCCAACCGTGCCCAACTTTGGCGTGTGCGTTTTTCCAGGAAGGAGAAACGGTTTTATCTCCGTCGCGGGCAATTTGAGGCGAGCACTGCCGCTTCGGTGTCCTCTGCGTAACACCCGGAGACCACTCGCCTAGAAGTTTGCAGATGTAAGGAAAGGTTAGTTTATGTGTGCTGGGAAGCGTTACCTATCTTGAGGAGGAGCACACTGGGTTAGAAGTAGACCTGCGCGATATTTCATGCTTAACTTTCGATATCGCATCGCTATATTTAACCTTCATCGCGAAAGACGCTAACTTTCGCATTAAGTACCATCACCAACAATGTATATTAAATTACGGTACAAGACTTGATATCGGGAAACACCATTTCCCGAATATGAATAGATACAGATTGACTGTTTTGACATAATATGGCGAAAACAAGTAGGCGTAATGTCATGGTTGTTCATTATCTTTATAGATTAATACGTTAGAGATGAGTGCATTAATAATGTCAGTCTAATGGTTGGGTATGTCAGTGCGTGAGTTCTACTTTACGCAGATAACTTTATGTTACTGTAAGAAATACCACAGGGATTGCCGAATCTCCTGGATAACTTCTGTGAAGTAATAGAGTGAATTGAATGAGAGTGACTGCAAACAAGACCAAAGTTTCGGTTTTCGACAAAGAGAATGGGAATAATAACATTATTATGAGGATGGCTTGGGAATTAATTGAATTTAGACCGAATGTTTGCTACATACGGAAGGATTGGGAGAAGTTTAAGTGGTGTGCAAATACTAGAATTAAAGTCGTAGGTAGCATGTGTAGCACGTCAAGGATTGAATGTGTCTATAGAATCAAAAGGCTTAGTGTGCTAAAGCTTATTTCTCTCCTCTTTGTCATCGGTATGGGTTATCTAAGAAATGTTTGCGGTAATAGGAGGAGGGATAAATTTATAATTGAGCGGTTGATGAAAGAATGTCACATGACTGCTCCGGGATATATGCAATGAGGTTGATTCATTGGTTGAGTAGATTGTAATTTTTCGTCGCATCGACTTAAAACCCGACACGGGAAAGTATCGCCGAAGATACAGAGTTCCATTCTTTACATTATTATTAAATTACATGGCAAATGTTGTCATTGAGTATCTATTAACGCTAAAATGAGATCAATCGTGGATCGTTTTAGGAATGGCTTGGCGACATTAAGGCAATCAGAACTGGCAGACTATGGGAAGAAAATCCGGGTTCGAATACCGATCAAGTCGGGTGCTTTTGCTTTATTATAATTTCCCACGCATTGGCGGTGCAGCAAAATATATATAGCCCTAGTTGGAAGCGGCTGGTAACTCATGTCCAGGACCTTGGGATAGGTGAGGCGGTGGCGGGTCGATGTGTGGCGAGGGCTGAGCGAAAGTGTTCTCCGTTGAATTGTGTGAGGTTTCCATGCGTGTGGCGGTGAGCGTGGCGTGTGGCCGGGAGGAGGAGAAAGGCCGGGACGGGAAGAAAAGATTTGGCGGGGAGGACGGAGGGAACAGGGGGGTGGCCGTGGGGCGGATAGCGGTGGAAGCGAACGTGCAGTAGTAAGGCTGGGAGTGTGTTGAAGAGGGAGAGAGAGATAGAATGCTTTGGCAAAGAAAGTGGCATATTGATGAGGGCGCATCTGCCTCGCTTTCAAAATGGAAATGCGCGTGGGAGGGTTGGTGGGAGGAAAGGTGTTGTTGGGGTAAGGGGTTGTGGGGAGGGGGGTAGAAGTGCTGTCAGTAACCTCACCGTGGTCCCCTCCCAACCACTCATTCCACAGAGTTACCACCTCCGCGCAAAAAAATTCTCGGAAGCCTTTATAGTCTTCCTCACCTACTACACCAATGCTCTATTACGGAACACACTCACAAGACCCGTGTGCTCACTCAGAGCGATTGAAGTGGTGGCTGATATCACTAGCGGGTAAGGAATGGGGAAAATGGCTGAAAAAAAACTCAATCCTATACACCTTCACCATTTTTATTTTGTTCCACGGGCCCTGTTTTTTAAGGCATTCCCAGTTTTCTCGCTGTCTATCTTTTATATTCCTTTTATTTCTATTTTCGTTCCCGGCCTCGAAGTGCTAAACCCCTTTCTCATTTTTCTATCCCTCTTTCTCATACGTTTCGACTCCTATTTTCGGGAATTCCAGTTCGATCCTATGGAAAGGAATTTCTACCCAGAATCCATACCTACCTCTTTTCCACAATACGGTCTTTCCGTAGTTATTTGCTTTCTCAGCAATGCCCAGGTCCAATCCTCATAATGCGTCTCTCCTTCACCTCCACGCTGCTATTTCACTTCTCCTCCCAAACACTCCTTTCATCTAAAAGTAAATTGCACCTAAAGATCTGCAATGCCATCTCCTGAATGGATATCAGACTTTGAAGCCCGGCTGTGTTGTGTCGATTAAGTGCCAAAGGACCGATGGTGTTCGCGCTACATTGTATGTGTACAAGGTTTTGATTTTACCTAAGTCCTCATTCAGCAATGAAGGATAAATGAAATATTTAGCAGTATGCATCTCCGATATCCTTGTGGGAAATATAGAAGCTGTTTCTTATATGCTTTCGTCTTGATATGGGCAGTAAACTAAAAATTTAAATTATTCTTTAATTCCGAGGATGAAACCTTTCTTAATTCCCATGTAAACTTAGGTGCCATGCGATATATTCATTCAATTCTTTGCCCTTGCAAATTGATTTTTAAGAGTCTATCTACAATATCCTCCTTGAAATTTATTTCAAAGTTGAAGACAGGTCTGTTAAAAGTACTAATTGTGGTATTATTTTTCAGAACACTTGCAAAGCGATGAAGTTGGCTATTTTTCGAGCTTCTTTTTTTAAATAAAATTCTCTAATTTCCCTTACTTTTTAGCGATATTCTATGGTATAGGTAATAATAGACTTTTGTGGACTCAAATTAAAAATGGGTGTTTAGTTTTATTTACTCTTCCATCATCGTCATCCTAATGATGAATATTGGATTAATATTTGCCTTGAAAAGTAATACTCCGTATTCAATCATAATCCTGTAGGGTTTGGCCCTGATATTTCATCTTTTCTATCTCATAAATTGTTGCTCCTATGCGCTTATCACGTGGTCTCTCCCGTTGGTCATTTAATTCCATTAATTTTCACACGAACCCATTACGTATGTCTGAGGATGTGCAACCTTAATCCTCATAATTGTGGCACACAAGTATCTCTGCCGTATTTTCGCCAAATCTCTGTTCTCCTCTGCGTCTCCTCCCATGACTTCCATCTCTCCCCACCCCCCTCCACCGCGTACCCGACCCAAGCGCCACCCGACCCCACTTTTTATGACGCCCTCACATCCCCGAGCCATCGCAAAGACACTCAATGTTCTCTCGCGTCATTTCAAAAAGCCTTTCACTCTGCCGCTACCCGCCGTCGTGCATTCGATTGTTTTTTCTTCATTTTCCCTCGGGTCTTTTGTTTTCTCACCGTATTGAATTTTCAGCCATCATCTTCTTCATATTCACCGCCCTCCTCCATTTCCTCCAAGCCAATGCATTTTTCGCTCGTTTTACACCCGATTTTCCCCCATTCCCTCCTTCCCATCGCTCTCCGTACTTGAGACAACTTCCTCCTCCACATCCTCCTCTCCAGATAACGTCGAGTCTCTTCCTGTCGACACATCTCTGGCTTGAGCGAGTTTGCTTCTTTGCGTTCAGCATCCATGCCCTTTATGAACGTTGAGCTCTCAGGTTGCTATGGAATGGAGACACCGAGGAAAATGTTTTATCCTCGGAGACCCACCTAGTGACGAGTACATTACTCTATTTTAACCTACGCGAATCATTTCGTTGTCTAAGTGTAAGTAAAGAGAACTGCAGTCAGTTTAATTTCACAGTGAGAGATGACGCCTGGTTAGCTTAACTGGTAGATCACTCGGTGCAGGGGTCTGGGTTTGAATCCCAGTCCAGGCGAATGATTTTTTCACTGTGAATTACACACAATTGAATAACTTATGTGACTGCCTGGTGGAGATCAACTAGTATATTGAAATTCATCACGGGCAAACATCTCCCTGCATTAATCTAGTCAATGAGCAATGGTATACCTGGAACTCGCCTCTCCATAATGTTTTTCCCTACCCTCTCAGAAATACCCCCACCTCAAGTATTTAACCATAACTCATTAACGTTTCTCCGTGTCCAAAAATGCACAGATCCCCTATAACCTCCGCCGGATCCTAATCTTACCCTCAACCTTCCTCCCATTAACCCCTGCACGCAACCCATTCCTTCCCCCTCTCATGAAACCCGAGTGTAACTTGACGGAACAAGTAAAGGTATACCAGAAAATTATACCCACTCTGTATTAAAATCGTTCGCATTTCATAAAACCAATTGTGGAACGAGTTAAGTTTTTCCTTATTCCGATTCAAATGAAGGTCTGGTTATGGTAAGAAAAAAGGTTGGCAAAATTGGTTATTTATTCGCAGAATAAAATATTTTCTCTCTAGTCAATTTGGCTACTTACAAGTGTCCCAGGAAGAGAACAGGATATAGCAACTTGCCATATCAGTACGCAAAGCATCAAGCAACCTATGTTTTCTAAAACCTCCGCTTTATATAATAAATGCCATAAAAATATTGAAGAGGTTTCAGTGGCCAACATTTAGGAATTCATATTGTTACTTTGTAATGAGTCATAAATATATTTTATTTCTAGCCAAAACGTCATCATACCTATTGGCTTGCTTGCAATGAGTGATTAGTGCGGGATCAGTGAAACTGTTCTTGGATGTTGAATATTTTGAAATAATCCTCTGGATTACAAATTTATTTGCGACAAGTTTCGATGTATTTCATCAAGTGTCTGCAAGTATCTCATTAACCAGATAGCATACTCGTTAAGAGAAATCCTTTTCTGTTTTGTGGCATTTATCATTTGCAGCCTTCAATTCATTAACGAGAGAGTGCGATTACTGCAGACAATTCAAGGATATTCTGGAGCCACTGTAGGTGAATTCTCAATCCCTAAAAGTGGCGACGGTGTGGGTGAACAAATCTTCCAAAAGATTTTCCCAAGAATGCCCACTTTCTTAGGAGAGAAATTCGCAAGAATTCTGAAAAATACGCTGAATGATCTTTGCTGCGTAACGGGATGAAAAATAAACCAGGAGCGGATTGCGTGAAGGCATTAGTGAGGAGGCAGGTATTCAATGCGTACGGGCCCGCATACACTCCAAATTGCTGCGGGGATGGGGTGGAGGAAAAAAAAAGGTAGCTTTGGAGAGTTAGAGAATCGAAACACATCTTTGCGTATTCACTTTGCTCACTCCGTGTGGAGGAATCGACGGTTTTGGAAGTGAATGGGGGGAGGTGGAGGCGGGGGTTGAAGCTCTCAATGAGGGGACAGGAGCGTGTGAAAAGAGAGGAACGGGGGGCGGGGAGAGAGTCGGAGAGAAGGAGGAGAACCAACTCGAGCTTAACCAAATAGTCTCGTGAATCGGAAACAAAAGAGACGGTGAAAGCGTTGAAAATGAGGCGAAAAATATGCACACTCGAGGAACGTGGGTTCCGGAATGCGCGGAGAGGGAGAGAAGTAGTGGCTAGTGTGTGCGTACATGTGTTCGTGGGGAACACCACCAGTCCCCACGAGTGCTTTTCCACCGACGGGACCAATGGCAGGAGAGGAGGGGAGAGAGAACGAAAGAGGCGATGCAGAAAGAAAGACTTCGAAGCGAATATAAAGAAATGTAAAAAAAAGTAGCGCGAGACGATACATAACTATCGTAAAAAAACGTGGAGTGGCTGTTTGAAGGACGTGTGAGCTCCTTTTTTTTCCTCCTCTGTCCCGCGAAGGTGTATTCGATGGAAAATGCTCTGTTTTGGGATATTTTTGGAAGTGATACGCGTGGTGTGGAAGGGGAGAATATGGACGTGTATTGAGCGGAGGGGAAGGGAAACGTGAGTGAGAAGGCAGCCTCATAGGGATGGGGAAGGACTGGATGTTTGGTTGATGCGTTGAGTTCCCAAAAGCCCATCGGTATGTGTACCGTTGTTCTAGAAAGACATTTAGGCCCAGTTTTATAACGCCGGGTAAACGTTAACCATCTAAAAACGTAGCGTTTACGTAAATGTCTCTAGCAATAATACAATTAGGCCTAGTTTTATTATGCCTGTTAAACGGTAACTGTCCAATTATGTAGCCTTTAAGTTAATGTCACGTTAGCTGAGAGCTAAATTTTTGTAAACGGCTTCTTACAGTCGGCTAGTTGACATGAGCGTAATGAGAGAGTTTATGCACATTGTTTATCATTTGGAGAAATGTTAAACCTGGTATTAGGTTATAAAACCAGGCCTTCATGATATGCACCTAATTTCTGTAGGTTTGGAAAACGTTTACTCGCTCGCAATACAAAAGATTTTATTATGAGTGAAATTTTATGAGTAATTCTCTGCGGAAAAGGCAGGTTGATAATGACTACCCTTCTGTGTACGATTAGAAATCAGAGCAGCTGTGATCAAGGTCGGATATGTAATCTTCAGGCCGGATGCCTAATTGGCTGTATTAAGCTCTTAATTCAATACTGCGATTGATACAAGCTGATAGTATGTAGTACATATGACTCGGTGCATGTCTAATAAAAAGGCCCCACCTGCAATACCCCCTTGTAGTGGCTTAAGATAGGCAATTTAATTTTTTCCTCCCGCACACAACAAAATAGGGATGATAAATTGCTGTGAGTAGGTACTATGAACGGGGGCACGATAGATTCTGAAGAGACCTAAATCTACAGTCTTATATCAGTGTAATGGAACTCGCCGAGGTGTGACATTTACTCAATCAGTAAATGAGATGTAGGTAGATATTTTTCCATGATAAGAGATTTTTCCAACGAGTTCTGGTCTTCTCAAATTGCACACAGGGTTAAACTTGCGGGAGACGTCCAATTTTATCACCTGGATCATAAATCTGAGTTTTCCAGATATTACGACGTTTTTGTTGATAAAATATGCCATTACGTATTTATTCAGCTTCAGAATTTGATTGCATTCTTGGATAGGATTCACAACAAAACTCGCGTAACCCGTGGCATCGAGATTTACAGCATCCCATCTATCAACTTTTTCCCCGATGCATTCGCTGTGATGAA
Organism: Pyrrhosoma nymphula; assembly: GCA_963573305.1. NCBI lineage: Eukaryota > Metazoa > Arthropoda > Insecta > Odonata > Coenagrionidae > Pyrrhosoma > Pyrrhosoma nymphula. Next base: position 127,093,188 of record OY754334.1, on the reverse strand, counting down.
TGTAAGATTCACCAGTTGTTTGCAATATAATGCAATTCTCATCATTCGTGTTTGGCGTTTGACTATAAAGGATAGATTTGGAGAACGACAAGCCGTGGGTGATAGACTCTAAAAATGGAAATATCGATTCCAGCTTGATCTTATTAGTCGAAGTTAAGCGTTATTGGGCTCAGCTTAAATTGGTTGCGTGATCGTTCAAACTCGCTACTTGTACTGTTGCCCATGTCCAGTAGCGTAGCCAGGGAGGGGGCAGGGGGGGGGAGGCATGGGGGAGCGAATTCCCCCCCCCCCTCCCGCCCTGTGTTCTGGCGCCCCTAAGTCTGTGTATTTTTCCACTCAAAAGTCCCAAATACGTATAAATAAATGTGTATAATACGTTGTCAATTGTCATATTTTGTACAAACCCATCCGCCTATTGCATTACCAAAATTTGTAAAGTTTAGTAAACTCGTTAATTTATGAGTCGGCGCCCCCTAAAAATTTTCTACCCCTCCCCCCTCCAGGCCCAAAACCTGGCTACGCCACTGCCCATGTCTGCAGTCAGACAATATGTACAAAACGAGCTTACCTATCGGAGAACATGAAACGAAAATACTGCTGCAAATTCACTCATGTGTGAAAACTGCGATGAAAAAAAATCATTCGCCTCTACTTGGACATTGCAAAAGAGGACACACGGTATATCTTTGCGAGAACACACGTTGCCAATTCGAGAGAACTGGAATCGGATCTCAGTGATAGCAGATTTTGGCCAGTGAAATTTTCACATGCGTGCATTCACTAATGGGGTGGATTAATTAAACTATGACTGATGTTGGTAGCCGCGCAAGACTTTTTTACCACGAGAAAAATGTTTTTCTAGAAGAATTTGGAACCTTATTCGCCATTTCTGTGGAATCGATGCTCCCTGGATGCTTCGCCCAGGTTTTGGAAACCTCGAGGTACGGAGACGAGCTTCGCACGGTCCCCTGCTCCCGACGAGGGCGTGGTCCCGGATTAGGAGGACGGGGTGAGAGGGAAAGGCTTAGTAGACGGATGGGAGGAATCTTCCTTTGAGCGGGGGGAACGGGGGAGTAACAGATTGGAGTGAGAAGGAAAAACCTCACATCCCCTTCCCTCTCTCTCTCCTGCCTCCACTTCTACCTCTTTCTCTCTCTTTCCCGGTTTGTTTTTTTGTAAATCCCCTGATGCTTAATGACTCCCACATATCAACTCCCTCCCCATCCCTTCTCTCTTTTCGAAACCTTCCTCTTTCCCTCGTACGCACGCAACCTGAACGCGGAGCGTAACTCCGCTATACCATCCAAACTCTGAGCCGTTGGGGGGGGAAGGTTTTAAGAGACACTTTTCCCTTTCTAACCCTCCCCCCGCTACGCCATACCTGTCCCCTCTCCCTTTAATACGATACCATACCTGCTTCACCCTCTTCGTATCTCTCCCTTCTTTGTAACCCCCCACCCTGCCTCACTCCCCGGGATCCTAAAAACGCATCCTTTCGCTCCAGAACAAACATCAGCCATCCCTACTCCCACGTAACAACCCTCAACTCTTCGCATCTGTTCGTTCCCCGCGCGTATATTTATCCTCTTTTCCCGTCGCATCTCCTCCTTCATCTTCCTCTCTCTTCCACTTTTCTGTCTGGCCGCCCTCTCAGACATTCTCTCCTCTTTCTTCCGTTCCCTTAAAAAACCATTTCTTTCAAGCACGTGGTTTACTCTGTCTCCCTCTACCCATTCCTTCCTCCCTCCGAGTGATTTTGAGTTACGATAGACACTGCTGATGGTTGACGATTTGTCTCGACGATGCGGAGTTTTTAAAACGCACCGATTTTCGTGGGGAATCGTTAAGTTCCTCGAATGAATGAAGCCAAAGCATTGCGTGGATTATTTGATGACTGTAAAATACTTTATGTCCTGTCATAAGAGCTTTCTTTTACTAATTTGTATCAAAAACACGTTCTATAATTCCTAAAGTATTGTATCTAATTTATTTGGGTACAGGAAGCACATCCTATCAACATTTCTCTTTCACCAATTCCCGTTGGCTGCGTTTTTATTCAAGTTCCCTACGTCAATTGTAATCCCAGCATTCCATTTTTCGTGATCCTGAAAGAATGGCTTCAGTTAGTATTAGCAGATTTTTTCTAGGCAAAATATTTCAGTTTTAAGCCTTATCTGTGGTTAGGGATAATTAATTACATAATACAAGAGTATGATAATTATGCTTTTTAACGAGTATTCTGTATAATTTATGATAGCCAGGTTCTACCGTTCTAGTTCTTTTGCCAATATTAAATTGCAAAAGAAGTTTATATTGTTTATAGTATCAGATAAGTTTTACTTTCTTGAGTTTTTTTAGACAGAATAGCCTACTTGTCTTTCTCATTAGCAAATTGGATGCCTGAAGACTAAATTACCAACATTGAATCCACCGTAAATGTACTAGTTAGTATGTTGGTACTTAAGCGTATTTTTTAAAAGTACATTTTGACCTTTATGAGTTTTCGAGAAAAGCAGTTGTCCCAAGTTAAAAAAAAATTAGCAATGAATTTAGAACCCAAATGGCATGTGAAAATATATTTGGATCAATCCGTTCATATTTTAAAGAACAATTGAGCACCTTTTTCAAGGTAGGGTACCTACTCTGGTTCTGTTCACTGGGCTACTGACACCACAAATGACTTTCATCGTTTTCTCACCTTGAGTAATTTACCACTACCAACGGTACCCCAAAAATTTCAATTTCATCCTGACATTCTATGCTACCACTTAATTATTGTCAACGAACATTATATGATTGCCTTCAATTTATTGGCATAATTTCACGTGTGACGATTTACTTCATGTGTCCCAGCCGTGTACTGTGTACAGTGACGCTCTTCGCATCTCGCGATGGAAAGTAAGCAGCGTTAAAATTTTCATTTACAGCTTGAGGGGGACAAACGATCCTTGCTATTTGACGCTCTTTATGACTTGGTGATGCTAAGGTAAACCTTAATTAGACCGAGTCAATTCATTTTACACCCCGGCAAATGCGCGTGTGAGTGAAATTTTACGTTCTTTTCCAGCACAAGCCTAGTTTGCTTCCCTCCCTCATTTTCTAGGCAGTCTGATTGTCACTGCGGCCTGTTTTTAGTCTTTCTCTCTCCCACTCGGTCGCAATATCCTTCCCCGACCGGTCCGACTGTAAACCACCCCCCCTCCGCCCCTCCGTCTACATTTGGCCGAGTAACTCCGTCCTCTCCCTGGCCTAAAACGTCCGTCTGTCCGGCCCACATCGCCCCTTGCCAACGTTTTCATCAATCCCCGCGCAAAGAGCGCGGAAGAAAAAATTGAATGATAAAAAAGTGACGTCCCACTCGTATGCCAAGCGTCCCCTCATCCCCGCCTCTGCCCCCGCGCTGCCCTGCCTCCGCTCCCCATCCAACCCCCGAAAATCTGCCGCCCCCAAACCAACCCAACCCCTGCCACTATCCTCTGAATCTCTCTCGTTTTTACATTCCCCCTCCCCGTTTCTTGTTCCTCTACCCCTCGTTCCCACACCCTTCCCATCTGATACATGGACGCGTCACGCATGATTGATAGTGGTTCCAGTGGCATCCGCCAGCGATTAAAACGTTCGTTCGTCCAGGCTGGGGGCCTTCTCCTCCTCCTGCTCCTCTTCTGGGGGCAAGAGGATGGTCGATGAGGGGGTGGGTTGGGGAGGAGAGCGTGGAGGACTGCTGGGGAATTCGTGCCCCCGAATGAGGGTAGAGCGGGCGAGTATAAAGAGGGTCGTAATTAAGGAGGAAGGTTACATTTCTATCGCGATGGAAGCTCCGGGCTAGAGTAGTGACTATGGATTCCGGCTGGGCTTGGATGGATTTGATACTTCGGTTAGTGTCTTCGTGCTAACGATAACAAAGTGACGCCCCGTGATCGTTTGAAACTTCAAACACGCCGTTCCTTATGTCCACATTCCATGAAGGCTTCTTCCTTCCACGCACGAGTCGAATTAAGGTGAGGATGAATGGGGGGAACTTTCTTTGATGATATCACCATGCAGTGTCTTCACAAATCTCTAAATTATAAATGAGTTGAAGCCGTTGATGCATGCGTCCATAGTTGATAGCATTATTTTTTTGCTCTGAAAGAGTATGGTTTACCACTGGCGGGAAATGAATATGATCATCATTACACTTTAAAGTAATCTCAAAACATATGTGATTGCGAGCGCACCAAGATCATTGTCTAACAATTTAATGCAAAAAATACGTAATGTAAAAATACGTAAAAAAACGCTGACAATGTAGGTCTTAATTAGCCTATTGACATTAAAGGTAGAATTTCCAACCGTAAAAACATTTTCCTTTGTGACCCACATGGTAAAATATATGGTAATAACTTTTCTTAAGATGAAGAAGATCGATTCCAATTTCTATTTTGGATTTTTTTTAAATTAATGGGAACATTAACGCTGCATAATTTTTTTGGAGAAATGGTTTTGACAGATTTGGAACTGCTGGACACGAATCTAAGGAAAAACCTCTTTTACAAAATGTGTCGTTATCATTCCTTTCACACACATTTTTATTTTATTTCTCCAAGCAGGATTTCTGCGAGAGGCAGTGCGCACCGTACTTAACTACGATTAGATCGCCAATTCTGATCCTTGCTCGTGGAAATCTCAAATATTTGTTCACTCAATCCTAGTATGTACCTCCACGACCTAAATGGCAAGTGAGAATGTAGAGGGGGAAAAATATAAGTGGGCGAAGATTTGCATGGGGACTTCTCTCCCCCAACCACCCTAAGATTGTTGCTCCCCCTAATGCCATCGCCAACAGACACTCTCCATCGGATGGCACCCACTCAGGCCCTTCACGCATTTCTTTTACCATCCCTCCCCCCAATCCCTCAAGAATACACCTCTTATTCTTTGGTGGTTGGGGGGGTTGTAAGGGGGGTTGAGTCGAGGCAAACCATTCCTTCGCACGCACTCCGAAGCTGTAGTCCTTTAGAGCGTTGGATTTCCCTTTCGTACGCAAAATGTGTGCGAGGAGAGTAGACGTTGTGATGGGGATGTGGGGTTGAATTCTTCACCCCTCCCTCCCAAAAACCTTATCCACACCACATCCTCCGTCCTACGCTCACTCTCTCTCTCTTCGGAAATCCTCCGGTCCCTAGGGGGATAGAGGACCCCCTGTTACCCACCATCCCCTCCCCCCCCCGTCACTCCCATAGCTTCCCACCACGCCCCAATCCCACTCCTCTCTTCCTGCTCCGTCTTGGAAGGACGCTAAGTGATACCGGGAATTGTGCCGACGGGTTGTAGGAGTGGTGAGGTATCCTAGGAGAGAGCTTCCTCGCAAGTGTGGAAAATTGAGGTTTATCTCATATGTGCCCTTACTGTATAGGCCCTATTACGCGATGCTGACTTAAATTCTGACAATCGAACTGAATCAAAGATACGCTTAAAATCGTACCGTGTGCGTACATGGTGTTATCGTATCAGATGACTGAGTGGTAACAGAATATCCGTTCTGAAAACAGAAATAAGTACGTTTCTAATTTTACATACAATTCTTGGCTCCCTCGACCAACCACAACAAGCAGATAAGTTGAGTGTTTAGAGAGAATACCTGTATCAGCGCTGCTATCTACCAAAATAATCTTTGGAGGATATTTGTTAAGATTAAACGATATAATGTGCTCTTGAGAGTTACAGAGCTGGTTTATTGGAGCTTGTTTATGATGTTATGTTAACAGCATAATAAGTACATATGCAAAAATAATATGGCGACGTTTATTTAGATTTTATAGTAAATCAAATTTCCAGACAGTCACTGAGCACTGAAATTAGCATCGTGTAAACATAGGCTTCGAAGAATGAATAAATCGTTTTAAATTCCAAATATTGTTCCGAGTGTTCGACGCTGATTTCAGTGGTGGTCCAAGTGTCGTGCAAAGCAGCAGACACCGCCTCCGGCTCTACTTAATGTAGTTGTGTTCTTCCGGTTGCTGCGGTGGGAGAAAAGCCAACATTCTTCCACGCTTTGCTTTCGGAAATGGGTGGTTGGTTTTCGCTTTCTTACTTTGGATGGAATTTTTTACCCCTAGTTTTTTTATTCCTTTCCTGGGGGTTCAGCAACGACAATGATGTGGGGCTTGGTGGTATGATAATGTATCGATGCCTTATAGATATTTGTTTTTCGTGTCAACCCTGTGGGGGTAAAGAGCTTAGGTGAACAAATGCATTGAGTGTATATCGACATTTACCTTTTTAATGACGAATTTCTCGACAAGCTGGAATATATATTGTTCCGTAGATGGGTATGAGGGACTTTTTTTAAATTGAGAGTAAATAAAACGCTCCCAAACGGAGCCAAAAACATTTAAGGATATATATCATCAATTAAATTGGTGTACAAACGCCATCTATGCATGGCGCCAAGGTCAGTGAATACCTCATATGGGCTGGGATACTGCGGGTTCTGATTGAGCTGGAGCAATCGGAGCTCTGGCGAAAAGCTTCGTCTCGCCACGTCTGAGACCGGATGTAGTCGAAATTATGGTAATTGTCGTCGATGTACCAGTGTTGACTGCATGTTCAATAGGACGATAACATTCTCCCTTGTAACTAAATGAAAGACTTTGTCTGTAATACTGTGTATATTCTTAATGCTCGATATTCCTTAAAAACAACGTGATAGGCATTCTGCCTGCAATTGGCGGTCTTGCGATTGGCCGTATTAAATTCCCTACCCAGCATCGGCTCGCAACATGTAGCCTATCCTTCACAAAACATTTCGTTTTCCCGACAGTAAGCCCCTCTGAAGAGCGTCTAATCTTGTTTACCTTTATTATCACCACATATTAGCCTAAACAACCTCCACAACATTTTTGTTATGTGGTCCGGTATAGAAAATTGAGTATCGTTCAGTTTTAGTTGGCTATGTTTTCACGTAAGGTGCGTGTCCTGTGTAACGATGGTGCTGGTGAAGTTGGTGAAGGATAAAAACCGGGGGAGAAGGGGGGGTGGGGGTTGCCATGCCGGAATCCTTGTCGGAGTCGAGTGAAAAATGGTGTCGGACGAAGGGTAGGAAGGGCGGAAAAAGTTGAGCGGGAGAGTTGGAAGGGACTTAGGGGGAGGTGTGATGCAGGAGGGAGGTTAAAGAAGGGAGACTTGCTATCCTCCCTATCACCACCCCCTTCTCGGATAGTCGTGAATGCATTGAAGGAGATGGTGTCGCTCCGGATGTGCTTTTCGTATGGGGGATACCAATGTAATATATTTTTCCAGTTCTATTTTAAGTAAATGTTCCACGATTTCACTACAAACATCATGACATATCATAATTTTACATATGCATATATACCTGCTCTATGCTTGTAAATAGGTACATGCAAATGAAATAAATAAAGAAGACGAACTCCAGCTGGCGTAATGCATAAAAAATGATAAAAAAATAAAAAAGTGAAGTTTTTAAAAATAATCATAAAATCGATTAAAGGGAAATAACCCCCACTAGTAACTAATGGATTTAGGGAATGTCTTAGGATTTATATCAAATTATAAAAAAAGTTTCCCTTGAAGTTTATGCATGGTTCATAAATCCTGGACGGAAAGATACACTGGTTTATTCTACTGGAATGGACTCCTAAAATGTTGAGGTACGGTGAGGAAAAACTGTATTCATTCGAGTGATCATGTTTAGAGCTGTTTTCCTATTACAGTGTATTTTAATTAGATAATGAAGTTATTATGGAGAAGGGTGTTTATTAAATGATGACCATATCATATGTTATAACTGTTGTAATATCTAGCCAGGAAAGCTTTCTAAGGCACGGAGTTGCTTAGACACTGATGGGATGAGTGATTGGTGGCAGCATTTCTGACTCCCCTAGTCGTATAGCGGACATGATTGATAAGCAGATAATGCATTCGATCTCGAGAAATCGATCCGAATATCGTTGGGCTTCGATCGCGTCTGGGACCGAACGATGGACGCGATCAATCGGTTTGGGACGTAACGAAAAACCTTGAGAAGCCTTTTCAGTAGAGTATAAAGATGTTTCTTCCCTCAACACTGTTTTCAATCGAGCGGGAAAGGGTTTTTTGGGGAAGGGTCATTAAGAGAGTAATATCTAGTCCTTCTCCAGCCTCGCATTTTTGAGACTTCTGGCTGGTTAATTTCTCTGGTTTCCTATTGGCGCGCGCACAAGGAAACCATAAAAATGGCACCATCTTTACATGTGCAAATCTAGGTCTTGCTCTCATGCAGGTTGGTTACTATTTTGTGATATTAGGAGTTCAAAAAATGGCATTGAATAGCCAGCTGATTCATAACATTCTTTTGAAAGTAGTAACATAGCTGAAATCTTACTCCCGGAAACTTAATTTTTACTTAAAAAACCGAGGAGAGGGTTAAGTGGTGTAATTATTTTAATTCTAACTGCCCTTCGTCATATTTGCTGATTGCATCTGATGAGTATGCAAAAATATTGAAGTGAACCTTATTTAAGTAGCATTTAAGGTTTTGTAATATTTGAGGAGTGATCTATAATAACCACTCCCTTTGCACCTTGCTGCAGTATAAACACGATTCCTCGACCACTACATTTGAGTAGACACCACGTCTTCCCCATAATTCTAATTGGTGCATTTGATATACTATGTATACGGTTTTCTTCGAGTAGAATATCCGGTGATCATCATGACTCTTTTGCAGAGACTAGATTTATTTTATTTCTGTCCACTGCTATCTATATTCATATCGCTGTTGTTTCATCCCCAGCGTTCTGACTGGGCTCATGGCAGCGGATTCCGGAAGTTGAACATTACTTGAAAGCGATAGCATGTAGAGTAACTGCTTCGATGAGCTAAAGCACGTAGCCCACGATCTAAAGCACACTGTCCATGAGACACGACGGTCATCCCGAATGAGACTTTACCTTTGTACGTGTTATTCTGGGCCAAAGGTTTAACCCTTTCAAGAGAGGTCAGAAACTTCCTGCCCTTTCCGAAGCAGCAAGCTGATCTCAAGCGAGGTGGAGGAGTGTGAATACTGAGGTGAAATTCTTGGGAGATGTTCGCGGGGTTTTGCTGGTGCTTGAAAGCGATTCGGAGTAGTATTACGCGTCGAAGCGAGAGTCATTCAATCCTTGGCTCCGGAATAGTCCCGGGCAAGTCTTTCACTCACTCCTCCATTGCAATCCTCCCTCCTTCCCCCTCGCCCCTCTGTCACTTACCCTTTGCGAGACGAGCTCCTTACCCATCTTCTCTTCCGCCCATAACTACCCAGCATACCAAACCGTTGCTGTGTAAGGCCGGCGGTTCCTGTTTGGACTCTCTAGCACGGGAGTTGGAAAGGGCTATAATTAATTCGTCCGTTTCAACGTGACAACTACTGTATCTTCACTTCTTTAACATCAGGAAGGGTTTCAATTAATCTTTTGGTGCTCACAAAAATGGATGTCGTCCCCATGTGACTTGGTCATTCTTGATTGGTGGAAATTTCTACTTAAAAAAAAATATTTTTAAAGATTTTACCTTGAAAATTAGTGTTGATCTCCCCTAAATGTGGTCCAACTTTATGATTTATGAATTATAATTCCCTATGCTAATTGCGAATAAAAACTGTCTTTATCATATCTTAAACCTTGCATGAACCTTGAATTTGTGAGCAATAGCTTAGAATTTGAAGTTCTTATTCTGTGGGCTACTTCAAGACATGTCGTCGGCTCTGGCAAATTAACTTTCGTGAATCAGGCTACCCGGCGGATAGGAAGTAATAATCGATCTTCATAATTCAGTAATAAATAATAAATCATCTCATGGTCCGAAATCGGGTCATTTAACGCATAAACAATTTGATTATTTCAATATGGACTGTGATCAATATCTTTTTTATTTCCATAAATGCTGTACTTATACTATCATGGACATAGGTGATTTAAAAGAAAGTGGTCGAAAACCCAGTGTTTGTCGAAGTGTTCGTCATTTAAAGGAAATGACGATGTTATGGAAAAAAAACCCAAGAAGCACTTTTCGTAGCCTGGAGGGATACGACAATATACGGCATTATAAAATTTCTATATCAGTTATGCAGGAAGTCACACGTTGATGATAATTTTCTCGCCTAAATATTTATAACTTATGTATATTCACGTTTATTAACTAATAATATGAGCATTATTAAATATACTAAAAGAAATGTTTATATTTTTCTTGTTTTTCAATAAATTACCGAATTTTAATTTTGTTTACCATAGAGCCAAACGACATAATCCATAAATTATACAAAATTATAATCAAAGCTTTTTATATAAAGAGAATTTTCTCTAGAGTATTGTGTTTTAGACCGTTGATCAATAACGCAACCTTTCGACTGTTTCAAATTAATGTCAGTTTTAGTCTTTAAGACCACGGCAGTTCAGGAAGTTGCTCTATTGGCCCGGTCCTAAAACCGGCGCAGGCTGCAGATATATTCATTCGTCTGTCTGCTTGTCTCACCTCGCTCCTGTACGTTAACCTCCTTTCTCGCCTCCCTGTGCTCTTCCCATCTAAATTCGCTGCCCTCTTCGTCCTCCATTTATCTCCCTCGTCCTTTATATTTTTCCCTCCTTCGCCTCCCTTTCTCTCCCAAACCGCACGCCTTTCATACTGCCCCTCCAAAAATTCCCTCCTTCAACCTCGATTTCTCTGCTGCTGCCCTTGTCCTTCTTCCCTCACCTAAAGTGCCGGTCGTGTCTCTCTTAAATTCCCGCTTACTCTAGACCACCCTAGGGTCCCTATTATCCTGCTCTCTCCATCTTCTATCTAAGTACTTTCATTCTTACTACCTCCCTGTCTCTCTCCAACTCCAAGCTATTCAGCACATAACAACCTCGCCGTCCCAAGAACCAAACTTAAACTCTCTCTCTCTCTCTCTCGCTCCTTCTCACAACAGTCCCACTGTGATTTCCCTCCCTCCAAACCCATCCTCAAAACCTTTCCCTCCCCTTCTGTGGAAACGCTTGCGGCTAAGAAAATGTCCAATTTGGTGCGGGATGAAGTTACGGCGGAAAGTATTTAGTGTGGCAATAAAATAGTTTTCGCCCTTCAGAAGGACAAGAGGCGCACACACTTACTGGCAACCCCCCTCCCATTCTCTTTTGGTATTCGAAATAAAAATCTCGTCGCTTTAGTCTCCTCTTTATATTCCGCTCCTCGAACGACCGGATACGATTCCCCTTCTCGTTTTCGTACGTATCCTAGTCATATTCCCAGTCATCAAACGCAGTTTATTATTTATTGCCGTCCCCCTGTTCCTTGCGCATATCCTCTCGCCCTCTTCCCTCCATCTCCGATACACTTTAGGAAACGTGTTATTGCTCCATAAAAGCCCATAAAGAACAATGAGTGTTCGCCTTTTTAAGATAACACTTCCATTTTAGTGATCCCGGGATATATATATGACCAAAAGTTTAATGGTGTGTTTCGATTATTTGCTTACAAGTAACATTTTGAATACTTTTCTCCCTTTTTGAAAGTAGCCTACTGGGATTGTGGTATTCATGTGTTAATGTTTATGGTTGTATCTGAAGTGTTATATGAACGTGCGCTAAATTGTACTCTGAATGGAAAATTCTGGGAATGGAAAGCTTTACATCCTTGGAGTGGTTCTAATATTTAATCGATTGGGGAATATTATTCTAGCTTTGATCAGCACTGAACTAGGGGTGCGACCTGACTGCCAAGTTGGTGGGAGGTCAACTTTGAGTAAGGAACTTTCCGTAAAAATCGGTTGAATCGGAAGAGGTTCCACAGATCGGTGACTTTGTTTTACAAAGAGAAGCCACGGGATTTTATACATATTTCTACCTTTGAAATATATAAAACAACCTGCTGATTAAAGTTTATCCCCCCATCATTATTAATATCTCATTATCATAATATTTTCACTGGGTATTTACTCCCTTCCACTCTTGTGATGTAGCTTGTAGAGTATTTGATGTTCTCGTCACATTTTCTGATATATAATAATATAAATGTATAATAGGCCAATTTATGTCGGCTTTACGATGATAATGTAGCGATAATTATCATATTTTTATTGATTCCGAGAATGCAAATTATTTTGAGAACATAGGGATGACAAGTCACATTTCCGCATGGTTCCTTTTTTCGTGTCTCACAATCTAATGTAGCTTACCATAAATGTTTTATGTCCCATCATCTGTTAACTATATCACGATTGAATCTCTATTACATATATACATACCCATTACGCCGTTTTCTTTCGGGGTAGGTACAGTCAAACAGAGTTTAATCCTCCGAGATAGACCTGTAAAGCTGACTTTAATTTAATAAATTCCACCAAGCTGCTCTATCCTTGCGAACTCTTATGCATCAGTAACACTCATGAATTATTTTTACATGCCATTATGCAAAAAAGATCCCAAGATTACTTCTTCTAAAGAATATCATTCACCACATTCACTCATGACTTTCTCGGTCTACCTCTTACATCTCTGACACCATCCACGCCACAATCATTTATCTATTTCTTATTCTGTTTTTATCTATTCTCTCAGCATGGGCAAACCAATGAAGCCCACTCTTTTTATATACGTCCATTACTCGAGCATCAAACCCATATTATTTTATGACCTACTCATTCCTAACCTTATCCCGCCTACGTTTGCCGTAAACACTTCTCATGTACCCAATTGCATGTGACTGATTTTTTTCAATCACTATTCATTTGTGTAATTTATGTGAACTGTTAAACAATGTTTCCAATACCCCATTGTGGAGTGTCCGCTTGCAGTGCTTCTTATTTCGGATCGTAGAAACGCAAATAATCCACCATGAAGCGAATGGCGAATCGCGAGTTGGACCCGTTCATCATCTGTTACCCGCTTTTGATATCGCCATATTTTCACCTCATGGACAGCGCTCTCGTTGGACCTTGATAAAAGTCCTTCCCCTCCCTCACGCGCCCCCTCTGAGCCACGGTAAGTAGTCTCCGACAACTCATGAGATAGCACGGAAACAAACGACTGTCACGGAGCAATACGCATCACGATGACACGGCCTTTTACACACCCACTCGTCTTACTCTTTGCCGAGGAGCATTCCCGTGGAATAAGAAGAAAGATACGAACGAGTGGGTGGGTGGTGTGCTGTGGTATGCTCGAGTTGGGTTTGTGGAAAAACGAAAAAGGAATGAGACTCCCGATGGCTCCAACGAGGAAAAAATGGATTCCAGAAAGATGGAGAGAAGTTTTATCATTCTCCTTTTAAAAAACAAAAGAGTTTTTATCTCTTTCCTATTCTTTTCCCCTCAAAACTCCCCACTGCCCCTCTAAAGGTCTCCCTTTAAGCTTTAGCCAAACCCCCTTCTGACGTCACATTACCCCCCCTCCCACACCGTCAGCCCTAGCAGTGCCCCATCCATCGTCCCTTAACTCGTGAGCCCTAAATTTCCAGAAAACGGAGAGCGGTCTTCTTATAGCCAACAATCTGACCACTAAATGCACATGACGATAAATCGCTCAGACTTCCAACCAACTCCACCTCCCCCCTATCCTTCCCTCAGCGGAAGGCGGGTGGACCCTTGGCATACCCTTGGCGTACCCCTCCCTCCTGCCAACTCCCTCGCGTACTGCTTCCACTCTCCACCACCCTCCTTCCAAGTCCTAAGGGACCCCAGTCAGGCCCTTAACCTCCATCTCCCACTCCCACCACCTCTCACGCCCCCACCCCACCCTTCCTTCATTTCCCCATTTTCAGCCCTAAAGTAGTTCCCCTCTCCCTCTCTTGTCTTTTGCGCTCACCCCCTGCCTTCTTCTTCATCCCTCCATCTACACCCCATTTCTTCACCTCGCTCCACCCTCTTCACTCCACCCTACCCCACCCTTCCCGAAAATCCTCCAGCCCACATACCCCCCTCTCCTTCAACGAACAGTAGTATGCCCAGCTCGACCAACTCTTGCCAAACTCCCACAGCCCACTAAATTCTCTCTCTTCTCTGGCCGCGTCTGCTTTCCCAAGTCCCCTTCTCTACATCTAGCTCCCGATGCCACTTTTCCATTCCTCTCTTCCCATCTCCTCCTTTGGGCATAATGACGAGTCAAATAGATGGGCAGGATGGTGCCAGGGTCTATTAATCACAGGATTCTGAAATCAGAGAGTTTCAAACCTCTAGAAAAAATCCAGACAAATTTTATATCACATTAGTACCCATCTCCCGCAATCCGCTCATCAGTTGCGCGGTTTTCAATCCAAACTATGTGCAGAGTCGTGAATAAAACTATGTGTTACAATATTTCCTCATTTTTTAATATTCTGGAGAAAACGTTGGGGAAAATTGTGCATCTTTCGTTTATTTTTCTTTCTCCATTTGCACATCCTGTAAGATATAATGACTCACGAGATATTTATGCCAATCAGACTAACGACTCTGGTCGGTGTACATGGTGGTGGCAGAATCTGCAAGTCATGGAATTCACGTTGAGTTTACTAAGCATGTGGAAAAATCAGGGGAAAATGTAACTTCTAAATTTCTCCTCCTTCATCTGCTCACCGTGTGGGAACAATGACGAGTGGTGATGTAGCTTGTGATAAGGTGACGAGTGGTGATGTAGATGTAGGTTTATCAGAGAATTCTCACGGAGTTCCAAATCCATGGGAAAATCAGAGAAAATTGTGTCTCGTGACTCCTTTTTCCTGTCTCCAGATACTCATCATGGGGACAAAATAAGTCCTAGATATACAAGATAGGGTGGCAACAAAATCTGAAAATCTGGGATTTTTCATGGTACATACTTCATAATGTGTAGGAAATAAAAGGAGAATTTAGTCATAGTTTTCCATGGAAGGGGTATCTTGATTCCAGCGATGGAGTACTGGTCCAATACCAGTGCCCCTTAGCTAATTATATGCTAACTCTTTGCCAAAGTTTCATGAGTTGTGCGTAAATAATGCCCATTCAGATACTCAAAAAATATGATGGTTCTCCTTAGAAGGAAAAATGTAAGGATTGCGTTTCAAGCAATGAGAGTTATGAAACTTTTGCAGCTTGAAATTTAAATTCACGGGTAGTACTTTTGGCAAAATAATGAGATTTAAGAATAAAACGTAGTCTTCAGAAACTTTGTGGTATTCCATCACAACAATTTACTACAGCGAGGAAACTTTTACAAACCACATAACAATAAACTCAACCACGACCCGGGTTTCAACGGCTAAGCGTCATCATCAGGTCACCTGGTGTGGTTTGTAAAAGTTTCCTCGCTGTAATAAAATGAGATTTACTATTCAATTGCGGTCGCTACTTTGATATTATTCCAGGGTGTTGCTACTCAAAATCGGAACTATTTTTTACGTATACGCATCCACCATTCGCAACATTTCATTCTGCTGCTGTCTACATCCACTCCCACATCCTCTCTGCTTACATCCTGCCCTCCCACCCAACCACTTCTTCTTCCCCGAGGGCTCTTCCGCACTTCCACACAGCCCCTCTTCCAATCTTTCCTAATGCCAAGTTGGGAATCGCTAAGCCCTGCAGTGATGCGTTGCGAGAGGTCTCTGGCTATTCGAAGTAATTAGTGCCGGTTCATGGAACCGGGTTGCACAGGCGGTGGAATTCGCTCGGAAATGCCGATTCTGTTGAGCGTGTTTAAATGCCTATTCATTAAATACTAATTAATTTGACAATCAGATTCCTACACGACAAGTGCTTAAACGTCCCAGTTCAAATACAATATTTTTGAAGCTAACTATGAATCTGGCAATCATAATGCCTAATTTTAATATGATTTAGCTCTTAATAAAAATATTTCCGTCTTCATCAATCCTCCTTTTATTTCCACTCAAGTGTCATATTATTGTTTCACCTGTAGTGCGTGTTTAAATGGCTAGTTATTACATAGTAGTAAATTTAAAAAAATCCTAAATGGAATGTTTTTATGTCTAAGTGCAAGTATAATTATTTTAAGGCCATGGTAAATCTGAATATCATAATCACAACATTTTTATCTAATTAAACTATTAAATAATATATCTCCATCCCCGGCTACTCTCAGTATCTTTCAATCACACTGTTTCGTAATGGCTGTCACAAATAGTAATAGTTGTTTATCATAAAAGTGTTTTGTCATGAAGGTTTCTCAGATAAATTTGAACCACTTTCACCGATGAAAGTCAGAATTCTGAATCAAATTTTGGAATCCGGGATTCTGTGGCTATTAATAAATATGGTTTGAGTTTTCTAATGAAAGGGTTATTTAAATGCCAAAATTGTCCTTCTGAAAAAATACAATTTTCTACTTTTTTGTTTAAAATTATATAAAAGATACTCCATCGTTTCTCTCTCTTAACTTTGCGAAATTTCTTACATCTCACGTCAGCTTTTCTGAATACCTCATAATATGAAACAACAGGATATACTTTTTTACTTTCATAAGTCTTTTCAGGACAATTTCAATTATGTCGCTAAAATTACGTTATACTTTTTGGTGAAATGAATAATTATAATTAAAATGCTACCTACGAAAAATTGCAGTGAGAGCGTGTATGTTCTGAGATGTTCCCGTGAAAAAATCGAGTCCAAGTTATAATTACTTGTCCCCAACACCTTAATGGAGGGAAGTCTCTGGGGCATTTCAGCAATTAAAAACTAGCGCCGGTAGGATTTTTTCCCGCTCAATTTCGTTAGCACAATTGCATCACAAAGAAAGAATGAAGCAGTAGGAGGAAAAAGGAGAGGAAAATAAAAAAGAAAGCCTCTGAATTATTGCAAGCTCCGTGGAGGCGTGTACTGCAGCGTTCTTTCGAACACTTCAAATTCATTTACTCTGCGATATTTCATCCGGGAAGTACATTCTTCTCCAATTCCTCGAGTACTTTTGCTCCATTTTCGCGTCGAGCGCTCAAAAAACTCGCCACCCATCCATCGCAAGCTCGCGCACTCAACGTTTCATCGCCCTCTGCCCTAGCTGTTCCTCGCGAACCTCCCTCACTCACTCCCCCTGTGCTAACTCCCCCTGTGCTAACTCCCCCCCCCCCAGTTCAACTCACTCCCTCTCTCCTCCCTGTAACAAACCCCACCCCCACCCCACTTCCTTCTCCTACCAACTAAAATCTCAATACCTTCGCACATCCTTACACCACTTCTCCATCTACCCCGCTCCCTACGGCTTTCTCCAATCCCCTCCTCCGCACCTCACTCGATTTTTTTTCCTCTACTTCCTCAGAAATCCTCCTTCCTCACCACCCTCATCACCTTTTCCCACCCTCCCCCGCTTCCTCCCACAGCCAACCCCGCCCCCCATTGCCATTTCCCTCCCGAACTGAGAAATCCACTTCTCCGTCCTGTGGAGTAACGTTGGATTGATTTTAAGGGTTCCATCCTCCTCCTCCCGAAGCCCCCCTCACATACTTCCTTCCAGCCTCTCCCCCGCTTCAAGCCACCAGCAGCACTCAGCAGCAACCCTCCCCCCTATGACGACTGCATCCCCTGCCACCCTCCGCCCTTCCCCTGACACCTTCACCTCTCGTGGGTCCCCACCTCCACCCCCCTCCCCCGCGCACGCTTCCCATCCCCCTCCGCGTACACTATGTCCTCCATTTCCCAGCGTCCTCTAACTCTGGCGCTCTCAATCACGCAGTCCTTTGTTTTCCCTCCCAGTCCCCATCACCACCTCCCCCGTCCTCTCTTCTTCGCAGCCTTACCCTCACCCACCCCTCCGCAAACCTCCAGCTGAGTGCTCCTCAACCGTTCCCGCACTTATTCTTAGGTTGGAAAGCGATTTAAAACCTTTATTCCGCCATCTCTCTGTCTCACTCTCGTCCTTCGCTTCGCGGTCTCAATTTGAGTTCACCCTTCCTTTATCCTCTTCCTTCCCATGTGGCAACCCCCGCCACCATCCTCCTTCTCCAGCCCTTCCCCCGCCCCACCCCGTGCCGAATGTGCTCCGAGCTCGGTTCAAATCGGTTTTTCGTTCTCCGCACTCGTAAACATAAGTCGCATTAATGTTTCATTCTCTGGATTGCGTCCCCATCGAAAGAAATTGCTGCATTAAAAGACGATTTTCGCAAAGCTATCTTCGAAGGAGCCATGTGTCTGGGGGAGGGATTCGGTTTATGAAAAGAATATGGCGTGCTTAATGATTTTCATTATCCTGTCTCGGTCCTCAAATTTGAAAGCAATTTTAGGAGACCTTGTAATATGCGCTTCTGTTAAAACTAGTGATCAATAATTATTGCCGCATCATCTTTTACATGCTCGCATTCCGTATTGACTACAGGAATTTTAAAGTGTCTTTTTACTAGTGGTGCAGCGGTTTTGGAGGATTTCCAAATCGACTGATAGCATTGAGAAAAGAGCTCTACCATTCTCCGAAGCAAATATTTGGATATTCTAAAATTGACTCACTGAGTGATGGCGCAGGCACTTGTGAAAGTGGCAAATATTTACGAATGCGAGGTAGATTACGAGCACTTCATCACCGTATTTCATTTCACGTTGCCTCGTTGTGCATCTCCAATCCGTCTTTTCCACTACTCTACGTTGGTGAAATTTATCTACTACTAAGCGCTTCCTTCTGCACATGGTGTGTCACCATAATATTCCATCCAGTAATTTTCAAATTTTTTATTCATATTTTTGCTACAATTTCATTAAAATTTTCATAGCCCATCGCTTTTTTTTCATTTTCTCCCTATTTTAAGGAGGACCAAGTTTGAAGAAAAGGCTTTTCGCCCTAAATTCTATGGCTACAGTTAGGTGAAAGAAGAGAATAATATGAAGTGGCGGGTTATTGAATGCCCTAGTATAAAAACAATTTTAGGCAATGGAGAAATATTGGAAAAAGTATGGGGGGTTATTAAAGATGGCACATGGATGTAATTAAATAGAGAGCATGTGGTAAACGTTAACGTTCTGCACTGTATAAATGTTACAAAAACACAGATTTACTGCATGTTTCTTTTCGATCCAAACGTTATTTAAAACGCTGAACATTTTTAATGCATATGATCCTGTAGTTCTTTATCGAGTTTTGAATTTAACTATATACTACCAGAAATGGGTGGTAATTGCCGATGAAAGAAGCGATAGACTTGTGCGCAATTTAGTTTCAATCGGCTCACTGGATAACTAGTCAAAGAAGACGACTCAAAAGTAGTGTACTCAAGGCCAGCGGCAGCTTTGGCATGTAAATGGGACGATTTTTTCTGCAAAGCTAGGATCATAATTACTATACGCGAGAGGATTGCTTAAACCCTTAGGGACCCGTTTCTATATTTCAAAGCAGACCGCATCGTCATAGCAACAAGGAATTTTACGATCCGCGCGTTCCATTAACGTCGTCCTCTCAGAGTTCCCTGGAGACCCTCGCTTTCGCACGGCACGGAGGAGGCTTGACTCTTCACGGAGGAAGCGCGTCTGTTTTGAAACCCAGGGGGCGTCATTGGCGTCGCCGCCCGGCTTTAAGGGTCCCTCCGTGATCCCAATCCTCCTCCCGCCGCCGCCAGCCGTCGCGAAGGCGTGTTCGAGTGTGTGGACCTAATCTGGGTGTGGGGGAGTAACTTTCTCCGCTCCCCTCGCCAGACCGGCCAATCTTCGCCGCACAACCCGCCCTTCCCTACCCACGAACGCCCCTCCCGAAACTCTCCCACAATGCCACTCACTTATCTCCTTCGCCTCTCCTCCTATATTCCGCCCGCGTCCGCAAGGCCGATAACGCACGCTCTCCCACAGGCATACCTGAGCTCGACCCGTACAAAAGACACGGGGGAGAGGTTTCAGTAGTAGTTTAGGACCCTCGCTCACGCTTGCTTGCCACACCAACCACCATACTCCTTTTTCCACTCCCTCGCTTCGCTAATCGATTCCCATTCCGGGAGCAATCGCTCGGCCACGGAGGTGATGGGATATGGCAGATAAAGAGATAACATGCGGGGGGAATACTGTCCGATGATGTGGTCGTGGCAGGTAAGGAGGGTTATCGGGGGGCTTGCAGGTCGTTTTTAAGGTGGGTAGGGAGTTAAAATGGAAGTAATCTACCATTCAGTTACACTACCATTACCTCTACAAAACTATCCAGTGCCATGGATTTCCATCTAAAGCCGTCTCCAAATTCCTTAACTCAATTTCCTCAAGCATAATATAATCGGGCATACCTATTGTAATACATTTTAGGAAATAAATAACAGCAACGCAATATCTGATGGTGGTAATTATAATTGAATCAGATGATGTAAAATACGAGATATTCACCATAAAGTCGAACCTCACGTTGGGAAACACGTACGAAATAATTGTGGAGCTGCATTGAAGAGAGGCTTTCCTCTAGTGAATATTCGCATGCCCCTCGGATGAAATATTGAAAGAGAGAGATACCTCGCTCTAGATAGGTCACATCTAGAGAACTCCGAGCATTTAGAGCTCTGCACCGAGTTTTTATACGCGAAATAATGAGAACCTCAGTCTTCGTTATTAACTGTTATGAGCGAATTGAAAGTCTCACGCCGTTGATAGAAGGACAAGGTTGTGAGTCAATAGAGACTCGTAGTCAAATATTACCATAGTCAAATATCACGCTAGTAAAATATAACCAGAACAATTTTGTATCACGCGACTTTCAGGATGTCATGGGGAAAATTATTTGAACTCCGCATTATATATATAAAGCTGAATGAAGCGACAAAGAAGATAGATTCACTGTCGAGCAGATAGCTCCAGTTATAGTCTTAATTCTATCTTTCCACCCATGATAAGCAACTTTCACAAAAAAAGTTTGAGACAGTAGGACAATTCAATGGAAAAATACAAATAATCCTCGTTTTGCTTTCCTTCTTCCAATGATTTCTCTGATGCCTTTCCTTCCATTTTCATGACCGATGTCTTAAAATTTCCTGTCTTACCCTCTTTGCCTTTTTTCTCAGTTCGAAAGTGAAGTTTCATGGTGTTAAATGCGAGAATGGGTGGAACGCGGGAAAAATAGTATTTTTCAGTCTGAAGTTTCATATATTGTCGCTAAAAATGTTTTATAAGAAACAGGTTCTCTTAAAGCATTGAGTGATAAGAAAGTTAGTAAGTTTACACCGACTAATGTGTGGTGAAGTGGAAAGATGGCCTTATAAACGGGAAGTTGAAACTTAGGATAAATAGCCTTCCAATCAGCTAATAGATGATGTTGCATTCGCTCGGACGGTAATTTCTCCTCTATCCGAACTCGTACGCATTTGCAAATTATCGATCTATTTTAGCGAGCCCTCAATTATCATTCCAATTGCTCTCGGGAAAGTGGGGGATGGATGAAGCGGGCGGGTGAGGGGTGGAGTTAGGAATTCTCTCGGGTGGCTGGCGCGCGATTGCCGCCGGCCATTTTATTTATTTTTTTGAAAATTCTCCTTTTTTCCCTTTTCCCTCATCCTATTCTCTCTCTCCGTTTTATTTCATTCCATCATTTTATTTTCTTCCTCTTGTTTCCCTGCGTACCTGACTGTGCGTGCGTGGTCCGATGCACACAAACGAACGCACGCGAAAGAGAGAGAGAGAAAACCCTTTAATGCGTGAGGCCGGAACAATAAAGGGTGCACATGAAGGAATGGTCACGGATTCCCTCCTTTCCCTCCCCGCATACCCTCCCCTCGGGACCCAAAAGGGGGAAAACTGCGTGAGAATTATCGCCACGTGTTTTTGTTTCAGTTTGTTTCCTTTATTCATTTTTTTTTTTTTTGCTCGCCCCGGTTTATTTTTATCTTCGCACGCGCTGTGCTTATCCGTCCGCGTAATTCTCTAACACTCGTCGGCGCCCGCGGTGAATGCAGCATATCACTCACCCACTCTCCAGTCGCCGCCCGCCCAACACTGTCCTCTCCCGTCGCCGCCGAATTCCATTCGACCTTTTTGGGCCCCATTTTACCCCTCTCATCCAGCCCCATTCGACAATCCCCTTTTTTCCACGTGATGAGGTGTCGTGCATTGCCGCCAATTCGTATTGGGCATTCAGTCCACTCGCAATGAACGTCACCCTATTTTCTTTCGCAACCATCAGCGGCCTATTCATGCCAAAACTTTACATTGTTATGTTGCCAGTATTTTTCAATGGTCCATGATGTACTGAAAGTAAAGAGCGACAAAGATAAACTTCAGTAGGGTTTGAATTTTCAGTGATATCTCATTCGCACGACTTTATTATTACATTACACGTTATTTTCTTCTGGCCACGCAATTTGTTTACCATGTTGCTAGTAATTCTAGAGGAACATGCGTTGACAGTGTATAACTTTGCGTGCATTAAAATTATATCTCATTAATTTTCGCGTCAAATCTGGAGATCGTTCACAAATGCCAATAATTAATATTTCCGATACAAATGTGCTTTCTTTCCACCATCTGCATTAATCACTACAAATTTCATGTCGATATGAAGTACTCTCGATGGTATAGTCTCATTCAAAACTAATTGCTAATTCATTCAAAGCGTGACTTCATTAATTTCAAATTTCCACCACTCATCCGCAACCACATTGCTTTCGAATAATATCAGGCTAGAAAAAGTTTATCTCGATTCCATCATTCCCAAAATAGCAATAATTTCCCATTTTAAAATCAATAGCGCAATTGATGACGGGGCACTAGATTAGTTCCTGCGAAGCCATTTGTAGGTAATTAGTGCTTCATTTCAGTAAATGTCTGTTCTTTTTCAGTAGGTACTTTAATTGGAGTAGGTTTTCTAGTTTAAAAATAGTTATCACCGTCCAGCATCTGTTGATTGACCTTAATTATGAATGTGACTTGTTGTGTTGAGATTGTCATAATTTTGGAGAAATAAAATGCATTACACACTGTTGAATTATTTCCGATGTGAACGTACATTGGTATTGCATATTAAATGGTTTCTAGTGGAATGTATAGCTTAATTCTACAGTATTGATGTTAAATATTTATAAGGATAAAATTTGATCATTCTGTTTGAACATTTCCCAATTATCATTGGAATATATTGACTCTGGGCCACCTAAAAGTGTTATTTCAACATATAGGCGAGTGCAATTGATTTTCTATATGCTCTAACTCCTAATTTTAAATTTAATGAATTCGAATTACTAATATTTATTTGTATGTTTGATAGTAATTATATAGAAAGCTTGAGTGTTTTCAAACATTTTTCTCTATAACTCCACTCCAGAAAGTGTTTCATAATGTGTGCTTATTTAGACATAGGTACACGTTATAATGAATTCCTTCCCGAATATTTTGTGAAGTTGTATTTTAAATGCATATTTAAATGATGTTTTACTCTGGCTTTGGTAACTCTTGTTTTCTATTAATTCCAGGTAAGCACCTTAACCTGGGAATACTCGTGGTCAACGTGAGTGTGAAAGCCTAACTTCTTTATTTGGCTTAATTTAGTCATTATTTCTACTCCAAAGTTTAACAGGCCAACATGTATCAATGCGCATTAGTTTGTCTCAGATATTAACTAGAATTTGCTTAAACTCTCCTGAGGGCAGAATGAATTCCATGTATTTAAAATTATTTTACGATTTTCGGACTTTTGATTGACGGTGAAGGTTCCCAAAGAACCAAGACATGGGTCGCATATCCAATGATAGCATTCTTCCATTTTGTGTTGTTCACCGCTTATGTATTTCAAACGAGCGTTCCTCCCATATTCCAACGGGTTTCTTCTCAGGTGAAGATCTGACGGAATCTTTTGATCACTTCGACCTGAAGACACTTGTTGGAATAACGGCAGAACTGTCGACTTGAAAAATCACCAACGCGGTAAACACCCGAGAATAGAGATACATTTGATTCAACGCCGTGGAAATATACAGTGGTCCGATAATAATATTTCTGCCGCAGCAGACGAACCCTCCGGGTGGAAAACCAGGGCTCTGGCACGTATGTATTCCTTTCGGGGTGCGCTACTCTGATGCAAATGTGTCTGTTCATTTTTCTCTACTCATAATGTTTGCCTTCCAGCAAGGAAAAAACTTGCGCATATATATCCCTCATGACTCGTCAGACTCCTGATTCAGTCTGACTTTTTATGGGTTGAAAAGCTTCGATTCCGCCCTCGGAATTCAGCGCACCTATCCGTCCGTTCTCACATCCGGGGGCGCGGATTTTGACTCGTCCGTTTTTCCGCTCCTCACCTCCCTCCCCCCCGCCAACTCCTCTTTCCACTCCCAGCATCCCAATTCCCTCTGCATCCCCGCATCTCCCCCCGCCCTCCGCGCTCCTCTGGTTTTCTCATTCCATTCCCTGTCCTTCACATCATCCGTGCCCCTACCTTCTCCTCCTCTCCTACCACTCGACCTCACGGGAAGTCCTGAAAAATAGATGAACGCCGTGTCGTTCCAGTTTTCGTCCACAAGGGGACCTCGCCTCATCCTTCCTCCTCCTCCTTTCATTCGTGTCAAGCGACCGAGATGCCAACGCCATGCGAAAGGCGAAGGGAAAACGCTGCAAGCGTGGTCTTAGAGTCCGTCGTCTTTCCTTCCGTAGCGCCTCCGACTCGGGCCCGGAGAACGGAGGCTTGAAAAACGTCGACGAAGTCGCTCCGTCCCCGCACTTCGATTCCTCGCGAGGTCTCTCGACACGAATCTTTTATTTCTCCAGACCTCGGAGTGTTCCTCCCGTCTACCTCTCACCCTTCTCACCTCGCGCGCCCTCCTGGGATTGGACAGAGGTTATACAGAGTGTGGCGTCACCCGGTCCAAGATGCTTTCGTCAGCATCGTCCATATTGCATTTTGGCGAATTATGAATTAATGCGTCCGTGTCGTAGGACGAAACGAGTCTGACACAGCATCCAAGTCGTTTTTAAATCTACGTTTTCTGGTCAACGTTATACCGTTTGAGGTTTATTGAGGTTAAAATTATTGACACGACATGCGTTAGCATCAACGCATACACAGTACATGTATCATGATGGTAAAGCATTTGGTCAAATGCTAAAATAAATTAAACCTGCAGAAGGACTAAATCTTTCTTTTATGGTGAATTTCAAGCAATATACTTTTAAAACTTTTGATTGATACCACAATTGGTGCAAAATGCTAACATTTCTGTCAAGTGTTTGCAAAATTGAAGTAAAATCCTTTACTTTGTTATAAAGGATATTAAGATTTTATGTGTAATCTTTGATTTGATCTGAAATCAATTCATCTAATATTCTATTGATGTTTTGGCCTTATTTTTTGTTTATTTATTTTTGAGTGTATAGTATAGAAAATTATTACATGATTAAGAATCGTCTTAATTAAAATGCATTGCAACCGTTGAGAGTCGACGATTACTGGCGCTAGAGACTGTATTTTATTGTTTTTCTCCTCATTACTGTCACCTCCTCATCGTACACATAAATCCACTTGAAAGTTATATCTTATTGCATATTATCGGTGATTGCACCCATTCAACCATTAGCTACCCACACAGCAGAGGAATGATATAAAATAGTGGTGAGTGTTACCTTGTACTGCATTGCAATGAAGACACTGACCTGGTTTTAAATTTTGTGGAAAATTTTCTTATGGATTACATGTTATATGATTTAAACCATTGTTTGGACTGTGCTCCGAATTTGTTTTTGCTACCTATGACAAAAACGTCTTGTCCTCTGTTCTCTAGCACAAATTTTCATATTGCATTCGGGAAACTTGGATGAATTGTTTTCGATCAAGTACCAATCATAGACAGACGTCCAACCGGACGTTCTTTCTTTTGTGAAGATAGATCGGCTGTTGAACATACATAATTTTATTCTATAGATAAATCGTTTTCATATCTTGAAGACGTTGACCTCCCAGCCGTTCTCATGAAGATATTTTTTTGCGGAACTGAACTCCAAAGATGTAGGAGAAAGATCCTCAAGTTATATCACGAAAGTAGAAATTCCATACGTTCTTTTCCTGCCCCCAAAAGACAATCTTTCCGAAGAAATCGAACTTCTTTAATATTCTTTTTTATGCGCTAAGGCTATCCGCTTATACAGCACATTGCGGGAGAAAATGGATATTCTCGAGCATTTAAAGGGTTTATCAAAGGAGTTTCCTCTCGAAAGAAAATTAGCCCGCCAGAAAACCACTGAGATCTGTGGTAAATAAGCCGCAGTTTATTCAAAGAGATTTATTTGTGCAGGCTCTTTATTATAGTTTCTTCACAAAAAATAATATTTCTGAGTTTTTAAAGGAACATCGTCTAATGAAGCCTGTACTTTATGCTCATCTGAAGTAATATCCGTTCGTTTTATGTTTCCCTGTTGAGTGTTCAAAAATCAGATTAACGACATTGAGTGTATGTCATTTTAAAAGAGATTGAGTGAATGTCATTTTAAAATCTTCTGAGAGAAATTATTTAGAAAATTTTGAAATCCCTGTCATAGAATTATTAAATGTAATTTACTTTTTCTCCAAGTAAGCCTGTGAGAACCTTCCATGTAAGCCAGTGAAAAAACAGTGAACCTTCAAAGATTCTCCATTTTCCTTCGATATTTTTCACCTTAAATGTTATAACTATAAATCTTCATATAGGCATATGTTCGAAAATAATAATGATTACTGTTATTGAAATAAATTTTTGTTCATTCAAAATATATTCACCTCTTTGTTTTTCATATATTTGCATAGGATTTCACTGCTTCTATTTTCGTATTTTAAAATACTTGTTTCACATCAAAATAAATAAAAATTACATTTGGTCTTTAATAATTTTGAATGTAATCGTTTCATTAATCATTGAAATTCACATTAGATCTTATCGTCTTCACGTAAATGTATGTAGCATAGGTCCTGTTTGCTAATCGGAGCGGATTTAAATGAGGCATTCAGTTCTAATCACCTTTTTCCCTTACGCATGTTAGCTGAAATTATTTATTCAAGAAATGGTGACCTCTCTCACTTAGAAGATTAAAAATCTACAGATTTGTGTTCCAAATTCTCTACTTTTAAGTTTTTAGCTATATAGGCGAGAAGTTGATTCTTTTAAAATCCATAATCAAGATCAATCTTAAGTGGCAACCTATATTTTTCTTGGCAATTCACAGCCATCTTTAATCCAGGGGCCATTTAAGGTGAGAATGGCTCAGCTAGTTGGGTACAAATTTATCTTATTAAATTTTAAGGTGCCTTTATCTACAGCAAAATTAAGTGGCTATCAAAATTCAATTCGAAAATATGGCTAAATATAACTACCCATGCATCACGCTTATTGCATAAAAACTGAAATGGTATGATTAAATTTTGTGTCATTTTAATGATACTAAAACATACCTTAATCTTAATTCCACAAAGAATTGTTATAAATGACACATACAGCATCATGTTTTTCATTATTTTTCAATTTTCCCGATCTTCTCTGGACCAAAAAAGATCTTAGACTTTCTCACCGCGTTCAAAAAGGGTTTAGAGTGAACGTCGTTAAACTCGACTCACAGACCTCACACTCCTTAACTTTATGATCGAAAAGTAAACGTTGAAAGTGCGATTATCGCCCGAGTAAATTCGGCGCAGAGCCTGGGCTCATAACGCGGGAACACTCCTGAGTCGAGTTCTCAGAAGTTTGGATTTTAAACTCTGCCATTATTTTCCGAGCGATGGCGAGCCAGTTAGTTCTTTTTCCGTCGGACTGCTCCTACCGCGGCCAACCCTTCATTCCGCCCAACAAGCGCTGCAAATGAACACTGGGCTTGATTTGTAAGAGATTATGCGGAGGAGAAAGGAATGACTTGGTAGGGAAGAAATGGAAGAGAAAAAAAGGTCCCCAAGTCCACAAAACTTCTCCGACGGCCACCGCGTCACAATTCCTCCTTGAGGAGGCGTAGGCTGGGTCGCGAAGAGGCTTAGGTACAGATTGAAAATGGGGAGAGTAAGAGAAGAATGAAAAAAAAAATAAGTAGGAAATAAACTTCTTCAACGAACCCCTCGGCCCGTGAATATTAAGATTAACTCTCGCTCTCCCCCACCACAAAAAACTCTCACCCTTTCCTCCAAACCGTTTCCTCCTCCCTCCTGCATCCCCCTTCCACCCCTACATTGCCAGGGTTATTGTCGACCCTCTTTTGTGACGTCATGCTCCCCTCAATGGTTCAACCCTCCACCCTGCCTTCTTGTGATCCTCGGGGAATGTTGCTTAGATGGGGTGCAAGGAGTGGCCCGCGGAGATTCATAAGGCGTAGTTAAGAATTAGAAGTGTGGGGTGAAGTCGCGTGGTCTGGCGCCTGGCAACACGGTGTAGCAGGGGATTCATGGGACCCCTTGACATTCTGCTCACCCTAACCCCTTTTGTTGCGTGGGGCTAGTTACAGGGCTGGTACGCCTCCGCCGCGGGCTGAAACTATAGCGGTGGTAAGGGCGTTGGGGGACGGAATAAGAGTAAAGGCTCGTTTACAGTAACTTTACTCGGCGTAAAATGTCTTATTCTCACTCCGAATGCGAATCAGTGCGTGAAATTTCTAACCAATCTCAGTGCGCCACTGCCAATATTGATCTTTCATTCGACTGATGAGACTTATTGATAACGTGGGTATCGATGGTTCACCAAAACTACTCAGTTGATGTGGCATATCAGTATCAAATCGTGTGTTGAGCTATAGAAGTATTAAAATTTTATATTTGTTGTGTAGGTGAGGGTAATTTCGCACTATCTTGAACAAATTCTCCATATCCTTTTTCATTCAAACGCATACACCGGAGACTTTACAACCAAATACGTTTTCAAAATTGCTTCACGAGGAGAGAGGAGAAAGATATCGAGTGTAGCAATCGATTATTTCTCGACAATCGATAGTGCAGCAGGTCATGCTGCGCCGCACTGCTCCAAGCCGTTGAGAACTGGAAGACACAATTCTCAAGATCTCCAGCGTTGCGCCAAGTCAAACCAAGCGACACGGAGAACATCATATTAGAACCCCACTATATTTCCAGGTCCGACAGAAACGATAAATTAAAAGAGATATTTCGCACTCGTCCGGCCACACCTTAAATATGCAGCGAGCATATGGGATCCGGTGCAGAAAGACGTAATCCGGGAACTTAATAAAATACAATGTAAAGCTGCGCGTTTCTTCAAAAACTGCTACGGGCGTACAGACAGCGTTACACAGATGTTAAACGAATTAGGCTGGGAGCCGCTAGAGACTCGGAGGCTGCGCGCTAGGCTTAGATTGCTTGAACAATTGAGAATAGATATCTTTCAGAGCGATACGGAGAACATCATATTAGAACCCCACTATATTTCCAGGTCCGACAGAAACGATAAATTAAGAGAGATATTTTGCCGAACGGATAGGTATGGGAATTCGTTTTTCCCCCGAACAATAAGGGACTTTAATAAATGCTAGGCGTAATTTCATTAAAGCGTTTCCTTTTTATATGTAAACGGCTTGTGTCCTAACACCCCCCGCCACACGCCTATTGGGGGCGGCTTGCGGGGTAGTAGGTAGATGTAGATGTGGAAGTTACGCCGAGTTTAGTTGTTGCGAACAAGGGTAAAGCGTAGAGGATAAGGCCAAGCAGTCTCCAGTAGCTGTGGAGTGCTCAGGGAATGCCTATTCCACGCGTTTACCTGCGCCGTGAGTGATTTCTCCCGCGTGATGAGGGTTCAGGGTAAATCAACTGGGATTCTAATTGACTCGTGAGCAAAACCCATTTGAGTTCTAGCTCTCAGGTGACGCGCACACGTGTTGTTTAGTGCTACGTCACGAAAACAAATCCACCACCTCTCCTCCCCGAATGTGGTCACCAGGGTGACCGAAGTGTTAGGATAGGAGCAAAACCCCTTTGCATTTCATTGGCTATTACAAGTTATCCACAGTTTTAAAAGGTTTAGCGAAGGGCTTACGCAGACGGAGAGCGGAAAGAGGTGTTAACACCGCGCGCTCTCAAAGCCGAATAACACTAACTACTGGCCCAAAACCATTGAGCCTAGCAGAGAAATACGGAAAATATGACACTCCATATCAACATCTAAATGGCGTCAGGTATTGCGTCTACACTTTGTGTTGAAGGGAGTGTAATTACCTAAGCATTGCCTAGGTTAATGCTATTACAGGGCTAGGAATAATTAACGCAATTCTTGCTATGGATACATATGAATCTGCATCTATGTACTTTACCAAGCCACCTCCGGGGTGTGAGGTAGGACGCGGAGGAAGTAATTCATCGTTAGACATGCGCTAATTTGCATGCACCAGGAGGGTACCGAAGCAGTAAATACACTAAGTTTATAGAATTCTTGTGAAATTACTTATAATAATATGAAACTTTAAGCCATAATTTATATCTGGAAAACACGTTCACGGCGCTAGTCAGCACAAAAAGTGATTTACAAAAAAATTACGACTTATCCTCCTACCGACCTAACCAACTGACTTTAATGATGACCGTATATGAACTGAAAAATTTCATTTTTAACTTGTATGATTGACAGAGTAACTCTCTGATACTATGTGTAGGATCATATGTACCGCAGTACAACGGAGTACAAAAGAGTTACACTATTTTTGACTACATTGTAAATGAAATCGGTTTCAATTTTACTCTTCAAACTTGTTTAATATTTTAAACCACTTCAACTCCGAGACTCTTATCGAAATATAGGGTTGAAGGAAAGGGTTAGCATAACGTTCTTACGTCTATCCGATCTGTGAATATCCTTCCTTTTTTCCTGAGATGAGAAGGGAAATGCATTCATCGTTGGATTTTGTTGACGTTCCTTCCAGTGTAAGACTTGATGCTTTCCTGGCGCACGATGTGAATGAATTCTTTGCGGGATTCCCACCAGGTAAAATGTTCAGCCAGAGCCGACGTTTCAATGGCTAACTCTGCCATCGTCCTCAGGGCGTTGAGTGCTGGGTCAAAATTTGTCCGGGTTTTTAAATCTTCCGGCCGTGCGTCAGGTCGTTCAGAAACGACCAATCACGGCCAATCAGAAACGACCTGACGCACGGCCGGAAGATTTATAAACCCGGACAAATTTTGACAAAGCACTCAACGCCCTGAGGACGATGGCAGAGTTAGCCATTGAAACGTCGGCTCTGGCTGAATATCTCACCTGGTGGGAATTCTGTGAAGAATTCTTTCACGTTCCTTCCAGTGTCTACCAATCATAGGTTTACGTAGTCAAAAGGGGCTCGGGTTGTCGTAGTGGGTGGGGTATCAGCTGCCCTCGCAGTTCTAGCCCCGGTGATGGTAGAAATTACTCAGGGGTGATTCAACGCCATGTTGGATTCAGTCAGGGGAGCACTCAATTGAAGTCCTCCGTCCGTCAGATAAAACGAAAAGCCAGGGGTCCCCAAAGTATCCGACATGGACAACCAGGGGTCGATATGGCATTTAGTGGGATCATTACGGGCTCGGGTTCGATTAAAATATGACTTAAAAGGCACTTATATGATCGATAGCTAAATATTATTGTATAAATCAAGGGATAAAATATCTTTTCACCCATGCGCTTGACTGCATAGCATATAATTTGTGCAATCGCAGTGATTGGAAAATTGTTAAATATGTTTGCATTATGCCTTACATTTCGACGTCTTTCGAGTCAATTCACATTGATATATTTAATATTATATTTTCACAAATTTATATTCATATAAATTGTCAATTATTATTTATATATATAATAATAATATTTTCACAACTATTTTCTATGACTCTCAATCGTCAATGCCAAACTTTTGTTTCATTTATAACGCAGCATACAAGAAATTTTTTTAATGAAAAATATACACTGCTAAATAAACAATACGAAAATGTTGTTTATTGTCCTATTACAATAAATTAAAATTAAAGATGAAGGGAGCAATATAATGTTGAGAAATTCGTGAGTGTACATGCATAAATACAATACAATGCATTGCATTACAAGTATATGTACGATAAACACTGAACACATCTATTTAAATACATTTCAATGCATAAAAATTCATTTCTATTTTCAGCGTAAGGTATGTACAGATTTCTAATAACAACATTTCTGCGCCACTTATACTCGATATGCAAGTATTGTCCTCTCTGAAACTTTTATTATATTTTTAACGGATAAGAAGTGGAGGGACTGTACAAAATGGTCGTCGGGTTGGATTTGCGAAGCAATTTGCGTAGTGTATGCGGTGGAAAGCGGTGAATTTATGCGTCTCTCTCTCCCAAGGGGGCTGGGCAAGGGGCCTTCCTAACGCACTACGGGGGGGATGGGGAAGGGGGGGTGGGAGAATTCGTCGTTGGAAGTTTTCCCGGACCCAGTTCGACGTGAATGGGTTTCGCCTTCACTTGAGAAGACTGACGACTTGGGCCACGCCGAGAATTATGCCTCGGACTCACTGTTCTCCGCTCGCGCTTAAATGGCATACGTGTTGCGATTCGGAAAGCGGGTCCGGCAGGGTACTGATTCATTTCGTAGGCTTCCCGTCCGACTCTCAACTCCGGAATGGGGAACAGTCGCTGGGATTCCGAGGCTATTCAAGGTAACGATGCAAGCTGGTGATTTTGTTGGACTGGTAGCTAGAGAAATGGTATCGAGTATACACAGAAAAGTCATTGCATTTCCGCGAGAACTGGTTGCTCTATATGCAATTCTGTGTAATGTTTGTTTCGCGCTTTTGTCACATTCTAGGCCTGTGATAAAGGTGCTAGGTTGAAGTCATTGCTGTGTGCTCAGTGTTGCTGGACACACAGTATGTTTGGAAGTGGTATAGAAGAAAAATTGTGTCAACTGTTCATTCAGATCTAAATGAAAGCGCCTATCTTTAAGGAAGAAAAGGACGTTAATCTGAATTAAACAGAATAGTAGAAAATGTGCAAACCCGACAACTTTTTAAGGTAAGCATTTAAAGTTTTGCTTATTTCTTGATCATGTGAGGGAAATATGAAGAAAAAACTAATTCATTGGTTCATATCAAAGCAACTACTCACAAACTAAACAAGTCTCCTTTTTTCTTCACTAAACTTGGGTTGGAGTCCATAATTTTTAATTAGAATAAGTGAAATTTATAACTAAGCATAGTGCTCATTTCAAATTTCCAATCATTGCATTAACAAATGTTGTGGTACGCAGTCACCCGCGCGGGCGTGAAGTTATACACCGAAGGCAATTGGGAGATCCGGGTTCGAATCCCGGTCAATTCAAATGATTTTTTTCACAGTCTTCGGTGTATAACTCCACACCCGTGCGCGTGACTGCGTACCACATCATTTGTAAATGTAATGATTGGAAATTTGAAATGAGCAACTATGCTTAATTATAAATTTCACTTATTCTAATCCAAAATTATGGACTCAAACCCAAGTTTAGTGAAGAAAAAAGGAGACTTGTTTAGTTTGTGAGTAGTTGCTTTGATATGAACCAATGAATTAGTTTTTGTTCCTTCATATTTCCCTCACATTGAACTATGCTCCCGTGGGAGAGGCCAAAGGTGAAGAAGACAATATCGGATGACAGCCGGTTTAATTTATTGAACCACGGCCTGGGGACGGACGTGAACTCGAACGGTCGCGAAACAGGGAAGGAAGTGGATGGTAGGGGTATCTGGTCGGTGGCTTCTCGCAGTTGGGCGGCGGATGGTGGCGAGGCCACGGCAGCGTTGAGCTTCAGCGGGTCCGGGGACGTCCACTCCCGTCAACCAAAAACAGCAAAACCGCCCCCATGCCGAGGCATGCCTCCTCTTATATACTCAGAGGAGGCAGGGCAGGCCCTTTTGACACTAGCCCCTCCCGGTGACTAGGCCGACTCACGGGCTGGGAGGGACAAAGAGCACGGTACCTCCACCCCCGTTGCCCCCGCGGCTAAGCATATTGAGATAAGGAACCGCGGGCACGGTTCAACATGATCAAGAAATAAGCAACAATTTAACTGCTAACCTTAAAAAGTTGTCGGGTTTGCACATTTTCTACTATTCTTTTTAAATCAGATTGAAGTCCTTTCTTGCTTAAAGATAGGTGCTTGCTTAAAGATAGGTGCCAGTGTAACTGGCTAACACACCTGACAAGCAATTGTGAGATCTTGGTTCGAATCCCAGTCATGTCAAATGAATGTTTCATGCCAAATTTCACCGTCTTCAGTGCTCATGTTGGAAATTACTTCCGAGTAATATTTTTTTATATAAAGCAATTTTTTCTCACTTTTCGCCACTACTTAACTATCAAATGGGCGGAATGGAACTTGCTTAGAACGTGACGGAATGCACAAAAGCATTATTACACCCATCGTCGCTCTCGGTCTCTCTGTTATGTACTCTGTGACTCTGGCTTTCTCTTGCCTTCTCCTTTGCAAGTAGCTCTGGTTTTGAACCCATAAACGGCACAGAGTTTCCCGGCGAATTCCGATCCCTAAATGATGCTGATGGAAGTGTTTTTCCAGATGTTCACCAGGTGGAACGTAACATTGTGAACTCATGGTGCATTTATTTTATCAACCCAATTCAGACTGTAGGATTTCTCTTATTCATTCTTCTATTTCTTAAATATACCACCCGTCCCTATATTCCTTGCCTATACTTCATCTACATCTACATCTACATACTACCCCGCAAGCCGCCTCAATAGGCGTGTGGCGGGGGGTGTTAGGACACCAGCCGTTTACATATAAAAAGGAAACGCTCTATGAAATTACGCCTTGCATTTATTAAAGTCCCTTATTGTTCGGGGGAAAAACGAATTCCCATACCTATCCGTTTGGCAAAATATCTCTCTTAATTTATCGTTTCTGTCGGACCTGGAAATATAGTGGGGTTCTAATATGATGTTCTCCGTGTCGCTCTGAAAGATATCTATTCTCAATTGCTCAAGTAATCTAAGCCTAGCGCGCAGCCTCCGTGTCTCTAGCGGCTCCCAGCCTAATTCGTTTAACATCTGCGTAACGCTGTCTGTACGCCCGTAGCAGTTTTTGACGAATCGCGCAGCTTTCCTTTGTATTTTATTAAGTTCCCGAATTACGTCTTTCTGCACCGGATCCCATATGCTTGCTGCATATTCAAGGTGTGGCCGGACGAGTGCGAAATAGCACCTCTCTTTTACTTTTTCATCTGAGAATCTTCCCACAATACGCTTGACGAATACTTGAACAAACGATCTAAACAGTCTGGCCTAAAAGTACTCCTATCCAACAGGGCTGGAGAAATTGGGATTACTTCGGTAAAATATTAAAATTTGAAGAGTTCAAAGAAACATCTGGGTTATTACGAAAAATCAATCGAAGATCACTGTCAGGGCCCGGTCCGGTAAGCTACGTTGGCGTAATATTTTAAGAAAAAAATACCCTACAAGTTGTAATATCAAAAAATAATTTCACTATGCCATTTAGTTATCGCTGCCTATATGCTGTAGTTACATTATATCAACTTTCGTAATCTAAAGCTTCGGAAAAGATTAATTCATCACGTTGAATGGACTTAGGAGCTAAATATTTTACTGAGGGGATAAGGATTAAATCTGATGAACAAACATAGCTAGGATTTAATATTCTAATGCCTCAGAATCCTCTCACTTGTATCCAATCAGTTCAATTATCAATTTTTGAATCTCGCAGCCTTTTGGGATATTGGAGGTGGCGCAGGTAAAGGACGATCCATCGATGTGAATAGAAATCCAATTATTCAGAAGTTAAGATCAAAATATTAATTATTTGTGATATCTTTTCGCGTTTTTTATTTGAACTGCTGCCAACGCAAACATATCTAATTAAAAAGATATCTCTAGGGGCTTGAAAAAATGAATCTAGAACCCTTTCGTCATTTGTCAGTTTATTAGTAATGTGAAATCAATATTTACCGATCACCTGAAAATTTTATGCTGTACGGGAATTCAATAGGAGCCATCAATCTTCTAGATAGAAAACATGTCACCCCATTATGATATAATCTTGACCCTTCCAGCTACTTGCATTTGCCATCGTAGGTAATGATAGGAAATAAATCCACATACATGGGTAAAAGCTAGTTCCCGAAAAATGAGATGACAGGTTTATTATTAAGAGAAAAGATTGCTCCCCTTCTTGGGATTATTTTTCAAATTTGATTAGCATAGGTACTGTTTTTGAGAAACGTTTATTTTATAAGATGAAATTATGGACTTGAAAATTATGATCATCATACGCGTTCAGCCATAAGTCATAAGGTGATATCAAGACATTTTGTTTTCGAAGTAGCGCTATAATGTTATTTGATCTTGTTCTAGTGCGTGCTACCGACTAGTGACTACTGCAGAACCTATATTTCTAGCTATTTCAAGCATGTATGATCTGTTAATGTCAACCATTCTGTTTTTTTTGCGCGGGAATAATGCTGCGTTAACATGTGCCTCGTCTCAACACTGGTGAGGGAATACTTTTCAATTGGGAAAGGAGAGTGAGACTTCACGTTTCCATTGTACTCCAAACGTGAAAGCGTACACCACTCACCAAAATCTCCGTTTCACTGGTGCTTCTTTGGGTTTTTCTTTTCTTCGAAACCATTATGGTGTCAGATAGAGTTGTCTCTTTGTGCAATTAACTCTCCCACACGATACCACTCCTCCTTCGTCGTTCGCGTAATT
Source organism: Pyrrhosoma nymphula (assembly GCA_963573305.1). Lineage (NCBI taxonomy): Eukaryota > Metazoa > Arthropoda > Insecta > Odonata > Coenagrionidae > Pyrrhosoma > Pyrrhosoma nymphula. The sequence continues at coordinate 127,056,670 of OY754334.1, read as the reverse complement.
CTAAGGTTTTTCCAGCGAGAGGAAACATTGTCTTTTTCTTATTTCATCTCGGATGCCTTTCGGTCGGGATGTTTAGTTTTAAAAAAAGGACTCCACGGTGTCTCCTCTCCCTCAAGCATCGCTCTCCGTCTTGTCGCTTGATTTTTGTCGAACGCCAAAGCCAAAAAGTCCCTCTCCCCCACCTCACTCTCCCCCCCACGCGAAGCATCCCAGCTTCCGGAAGAATGGCGGGGGTGGGAAGGGGGTGTGTGGGGGACAGTTTTCCCTCTTTCCTCCTCTCCACTTCTCACTCTTTCCCTCACCAACAGCCTCACCCTCCTCCCTCCCCGCTTTCTTAACCTCTCCCCCGTGTACTTCCCCCGTTCACCCTCCCCCAACCTCAGTCCAAGTCCCTCCCGTTCTTCTGCGGAAAGGAGCTTTAGTTCTTTTGTGAGGGCCGTGTAATTTCCGGCGTATCTCCCGCCCGTCTCCCTGCTCAAAGTCTTCCATAAACAGGGGAGGGAGGAATGCGTGGGGCGGCACTGGGGAAGAAATTGAACGAATCCACCCGCGTGACACTATAGCCTTCTCGTTGAAGGCATTCACTCTTTCTCTTTTCCTCTCTTTCTCTGTCCCTCTCTCTTCCCAGTCTTGTCTCACCCGGATAATATAGATACACTCTTCCCTTCGTCTCGGGGCTGTCACTCACCCCTTTACAGCCTCTCTCAAACCATCTCGGTCGACTAGTGAGGGAAAGAACTCCAGGGTGCATTTTCGCCGGTCGGAGATAATGGAATCGTCGGATTTGCCTCCGTGCATTCAATTTTGGCGCCCCATCAACCCGTCGGTTTTTGTCGGCTGAGTTTTGAATGAGTTGCGACGTTGCTTTAATGGAATGCGATTCGCGGTTTAAGAAAGAGTTAATGCATGTATTATTGATTCAAGGAAATCGCTGAAGTGGGTTTAGAGGCGATAAATCTCTGCTCTTGAAGGTATTTTCACGTTTTGTGTGGTGAACATATCTAGTTGCCATCAGCATAGGCTGTTTCTTGAGGTTTCGATATTGTTTTACAGCAGGTTTTCATTTCCAATATTTTCTTACGCGGGCCAGGATATTTTATATTCTGGAAATTTGTGTAAATTTTGATTCGCATAGGTCTAATTTTCAATTGATCCGTTGTATGTGGTATTCCTGTGCTCTTATTTTTAGATTGAATTCCATCGTAAGTGGCGAATTTGGATGAGCAGTATATGACATCTTGTAGTGTTATTCATTCATGATGTCCCATAATCTTATCTCTGGAACTGATTGAGGCAAACAAATTGGAGAGATACACTCCTGAACTGATTGGTGTCAGAATGCCTTCTTTCCACAAACCATTAGTGAATTTAATAAAACAAGAACGTAACGAAAGCATTAGACACACCGTTAATATGCAATTCACCTTTGTCATTTCTATACGCAGTTCCCACCTCTTTCATGGCTGGTGTCCCAACACCACCTGCCTGTCCGGTGGTAGCTCGTGGGGTAGCATGTTGATGGAAATAATGAGCCAAGAGTGATTTTTTAAAGCTAAACATGGATTATTTTGTTTGAAGGTGCGTCAGCATAATACCATTAGCTTCTTTTCTACTGGAGTAATAAAATCGAAAATAATTCTGGAATTAACTTCCTGATTAATATGTTGCTAACAACATTGGATTGGAGGACCAGCACTCCCTTGAATAATGATTCTCATCTGATAAAAAGCGCACAGCCGAATCGTAGATCCACCCTCATTCATGAATTTTTGGAAGCACATAATGGTGCAATACTTTGGTCACTATTCAGCCGGTCTCAAGCGCATACATTTTCTCGTGATATGCATTCACGGAAGTTCCTTTTGATAGACTAATGCCGAACCCAACCATCCTATCTCCCACCTTTTATTTGCAGAAGTTGAATCCGTGGGCTTCCCATACCTTTGTGCTCGCTTTACTTATGATTATATATGTATAAATGTATGGTCGTGTGCAAATGTGAATGCATGCCCTCCAACCTACGGCATCAGCTCGTTCGTTATTCGTCCGATGTATTATGCTGGCGCTGCACACACTTTCCTTCCCATGTATATATATATATATATATCTCCCTCGCCAACCCCTTAATCCAGGAGTGCTTCCCAGGACTTCGGTGGGCCCTCTTTCCGCGAGTGAGTTGAATAGGGATCCTGAGTGAAAAGGGCTGCTGATGTTGAGAGGGAAGAGGGCAAAGGGCTGTTGCAGGGGGCCGCTAGGACTCCTAAGGGTGCCTGCACTCCCGCCCCGGGGCGCGCGGGGAAAGGGTTTTGCTTTGTGGGAGTGGAAGGGTTTTGCGGATGTGGGATTTTGGCGTGTGGTGCGGAAGCTATTTTACGAATCTGGAAGACACGCTGAGTCCGAAGGATTCGGTGGCGTGAGAGATCAGGGGCATCTCCCTTCGGAATTAGTTGAATGCGGCGTATTTTCTCCATGTTCCGGGTCTAATTACACTGAAGTCATACAGTGCATGGTGAACGTGCGTAACCTCTACATTGTGAACTATCTTGACCTTCTGATAGTCCGGAAAGTTCTTGAGGAAGCTTCAGAAAGTTTTGATAGGATTTTATTAACTTTTCTAGTAATTTTGATTGACAGCGTATTACTTGAATGCTACATTTTCACTTTTTTCTCAGTAATATGCGTCCCTCAAATTGTTCAAGTAGCCATACATTCCGGCACTCGAATTTGAATTCTTTAAACTCAAAATAGTTGTTGAAAAAAATCTCTTTTTTTCAGCTGTCTCTTACACAGTAGGCTGAATTTACCTAGACGCGTATCGAGAGATAGAATACGCTTGTGTATTAATGCTTCCATATGATTATTCTTTAAGTAGAGAGGGGTTTTTTAATCTAACATATTCGGAAACATGATGCAAAATAAATAAAAACAACACACAATGCATACTGTTTTAGTTCTGGGTCATCCTCACAAGCTGATGTTCACAGACTGTAGTGCAGAGGTATTAAAAGCAATGGAATTTTTCTCGCTATTTTTTATATTAATATATTAGTAGTGTTCGTCAGTCATTCACGTTACAGGCATTTTTCAACTCTCCGATGGAATCTTCATCTGCTCATAATATAGGTAACTGAAAGTCCTATAACCAACCACCTTGGTAACTGAAATTATAATTTAAAAATTTTTCTCAATATTTTAGTAATTACGATACCTTGAAAGAGCAGCATATCGTCCTTCTTTCCTGGAGGTTTTTACCTAGTAATTGTAGCTGGTGAGAAGTAATAAATCTGCAAAACGCCCATTTTGTCATCTAGTTGATCTTGGATTAATTTTTTTGTCATCCCTACCATTCTTTTACCACATTTTAGTTGCTTGTTAGTTTACTATCTTTGAGGTGGGGTGTGTGCATTATGTAGAGGGCTCATTTGGTGGACGAGGCGAGACAATGGCACTCGCCCGCTCTCACATTGAGGTCCTACTCAAATGCCCCCTGATGTCGGGCGTTCCGCACATCATTGGCCGAGGAAGCAATCTTATACTGCGGCCCAAGAGTTTGGTGAACTTTCTGCACTCGGACTCCTGCGTTGGAGGAAATGAGGAAGTAGGAAATACTAATGGAAACTAATGGAAGAGAAAGTCAAAGAAAATTATGTTATGTTAATGCTCATTCACATTGCTACTGTCGAATGGTGGATAATAAGGCTAGTTTAATTTACATCTACAAAAATGTCTCTCTTCCCATCGTAAAGAAGCTGATGACCTCTGGTGGCCAGTTAAGAGATAGTGACAGGCAAAGGCGATGACGTTTAATAGTTGCAGTATATTATTTAGAATGACTTAAATCACAATGGAATGGTTTGATGGTTAATTTTGTGGCGTAGAAAAAGAGAAATAGATTTTCTATGTATTCCATACTTTTTATTGGGAATACCGACCGGTTTCTATGCTGTCGTTCTAGAGAAATAGTAAAAGGACTAGAGAAATATTAGTCATCATTATTCAGCAATACATAATTTTAACTTAACGACATCAATAAATAACCTCGATAGTGCATGCTTACACCCATGCTTCTACTCCTGGGACCGATATAGCTGCAATTGCTCGTCTTCACTGTTAAAAATACTCTTTCCGTTTTCTGTTTTAACTAAGTTCCGACGCTCTAAATCAAAGAAGTCAGTTACTAACGTCAAAGATGAAAATGTTGTCGTGATTAAGCACGCTACTAGTGGATCACCAACCTGCGTTCACGCGAAAATTCATTTTTTACCACTAAGTGAGTTACCAGCGTAGGAAGCTGCTGGTGCTAGTGGAACACGAGGGGGAAGAAAGAAGAAGAGCGATAAAAAGGGAGAGATAGACAGTTGAGTGGCGGATGCGCAGGCGGTAGTGAGCGGACGGTGAAATTGAGTGTGAAGAGAGTGAGCATAACGGATTGAGTCGGCGTTGAAGAACTCGCCCTAAGGGCCGACAGGGCGGATGAGAGGAAATGGGAGGAAGAGGACAATAGGACGGGGGTTGAAATTGTGCGCAAGTATGTGTGTGGTTAAGCGAAAAGGCGGCCGTGTGGAGTATATGGGACTCTCCTTAATGCGTCGATCTGCCGCCGGGAGCTGCACGGACACCGCCGTTCCGATGGCAGCCGGAAAATAGCGTCTTCACCTTAATGGCAGGGGGTGGGAGGGTCCTCCATTATCGGAACAGCTTCCCCCCCTATCCTACCAGCGAGTCATGCTTTTCCTCGCAGGTGGGGGTGCTTGCAGCCGAAGGCGGCGACGCGGCGTAACAGTGGGCAAGTAAAGATCGGCTCACAATGAATTCGCGACTAAAGAAAATAGTGTACCTTAAGCTCAGGATGCAATCGGCCGAGTCTTCAAATTGGCCAATACAAACTTGCTTCTCCTGCCTCAAGTTCATCGATTTGATTTTTTATCTAACTAGTCAAAATTTCAAGAATGGCTCCGGTTTCATGTCATTAATGGACTTTTATATTGGAATAACTTTCGCAAAATTGAAATATCATTTTGTTGAACAAACGTGTTCGCTCGTGAACCACCTTTGTATCACCACCGATTTAAAGTGACTTCAAGTTGAATAGAATGTGTTTTCATCTGTATTTCACGCTCTCATCGCCATCGGTGACAAACACAAATCTACCAATAAAGTTTATGATATATTGCTTTATAATCTTCGAGTTTGGAAAAGCTAATCGTGTTATTTTAGAGATTAATAGGAACCATTTTCTACATAAACCCATAGCTACAAGGAGTGTTCTGAATGTTGTGCATGAGACTCACATGTATAAGTTAGAACGGATTGATTAACTTTCTTGATTAACTTCTTACAACAATGTAATAAAATAATTTCGGAACAAGTTGCACTTGTCCTTAGCTATGGTCTACGATGGCCATTGGTAACATGCCCAATGACTGGTAACTAACTAGAGTGTAAACAGAAAAATTAGATCCATCTTAGAGAAAAAAACAGAAACACTGGTTAAAATATTAAATCTTATATTAACCACCGACCAATGTTTCGGCACGCTATGATATGATATGATCAGGGCACATTTTTACAAATATCTCGACCTTGTGTATCGTAACCTTGGAGGATGGGGTACGTCTGAGTTTTAAGAGGTGAATGGGGGACAAGTATATAATTTTATAGTTCAGTATTATTATTAGATATTTCTAATTGTTCATAGAAGTCCATTTTATGCCCTTCATTCGCACCATGTCGGGCTACGGCGTCAAAATTACTAAAATGATAACACGATCACAAGTCCTTGGCGAAATAGAAAGTATCCTTATTGTTTAAATGCCTCAAACTTTGTCGGTGGTAATGAATGGTGTGGAAAAGTTAACCAGTGTATCTTTTTCTCTTTCTGCAAGATATACTATGATCCCACAAATTCAGTGCCAATAAAAATTGGAATCAACCGTGCCGAAAGGCTTCAGTTCTTAGTTCTTCAATATGAAGCGGCCCTTAGTGACTCTGGATTCGGGAAAATGGTTGCAGTCCGGCCCAGATGACGCTTTGGCAGAGGTCGAGTTGATGGTTTTCTATGGGTTTTGGAATGGGAAATGGGTTGTCTGGGGTGTAGTGCCGACGGTGAGCAGCCAAAATAAGAAGGTGAGAAGGCTACTGGGCAGGAAATATCCCAGGGGATTCCGGAGACGATGGGCCGTGTGGGGTTAACGTCTCTGGGTAAACAGGAAATGAAGGAAAGAAGAAACGGGGAAGATAAAGGAGTGAATACAGGCAGAGGGAAAGCAAAGTGTCGAAGTGAGAGAAGAAGAGAGAGATATGGGAACGTGATTGAGTGAGAGATGCCCAAGGGGGGCATGAAGCCTCTTCGGAACTCGACTCCGGATCTTCCGAGACAATGCCGAGCTCAAGTCGGCCCCCGGATGATATTTCCATCGCCTTCGGCTGGTTGCAAGACTCGTTACTCGTAGCGTAGGAAATAAAAAGGCAAGTACGGCTTGAAGTGCTTGAATTAATTCCCTCTTGAGTGTTGTCACCCCGATTCTTGTCCTAGAAAGAGCCAAGTTAGAGATTTGAATTCCTTTTTTCATGCGTAATTGGTTAAGCACATATTTTTTCTCACTGCTCGTGCAACCATTTAGCCATACTAAAGAGAAGAACAATCTTTCTTGTGACAGTGTAGAGATACAAGTCTTGAATTCTAGTTATGTTTTCCCATTTTTTTGAGACTTCATTAAATAAATTGCGACGTTTCTAAGTGAAAATGTATTTCCTCTTCATAACAATTTATTTCCTTTAACTCATTCATTACAAAATTTCCAAGGGCCAGCAATTAGAAAAAGGAATGGGGATTTTAGTTTACTCTCACGTTAAATGTTTCATGACTCTTTATCCATTAAGCCACATAAATGATCGATAATAATTTAATCCATTGCTAATAAAATCCTTTTCGTGGGTGGCTGATGAATATTCATTATTTTGTTTTGCTTTTTATGATTGTATTTTAAAATGAAAAGATATCTCGTTGACGGTAAAATCAGCTCTGATTTTTTAGCCTTCTGAGAACATTGCTTACCTTTAGCCCATCTTTTGAGGTTAAAGTCTGTATAGCCCCAATCTCCTTTTGCTAAATCCATTGCGGGAATTCCGGGAAGAATTCCCGTTTTTGTTCCTCTCATAATTCCTTAACAGCTTCAGTTTTGGAATGAAGCGATAAATCACCTTGGATTTCGGGGAAACCTTTTCACTCTAGGGATAAATAAGGTAGGCGATCGAGTCGAGAGCTCTGAGGTCTCTTACTTAAAGGATTGACTTCACAGTCGAAACCACAAAATTATTTATTTTCCTTGCGAATATCCTGTGGTATTCGTCAATTATCTGACTTAAATAACACTTTATTTTCGACCTCAAAATTAGGTCCAAAATAGATGTAAAACTAATTATCATTCGTTTTGAGAGTTCAGTAAAAGAACCAATAAGGTTTATTTAATTGTAAATATCATTATCCTTGGTTTCTAGAGGCATTCGCATTCCATGTCGTTAGTGCGCAAGAAGAAATGTATTTTTATATCCCTTCCTGATTCATATTAGACGTAAGAGTAATGATGTGATTTTAGCAGCCGTAATGACATTGATTAGAAAGTCATTAGCGTCGTATGTGAAAATATAAATGCTGATTTTGATGATTTATTAATTAAGAGCCATGGGGTTTGAAGTTTTTCCGTTCTTCATAAATAGCTGGCAGTTAATAAATTAGTTTCGTACGGAATTCCTTTAAAATTCCATTTTATTCAAGAGACCATGGCTTTTGCGATTGACAACTACTTTATTTGTATTTTCTATTTTTCCTAGCGTCACTCCATTCATTTTAAATTAACTATCACTTGAAAATCTATGATATTAAGAAAACAGTCTCAATGCTGATAACTGGAATTAAAGATATAGAATATTTTATCAAGAGATGGAAATAAGTACTAAGTTATCAACTCTGTGGTTTTACTTAGGAAAATAAAGATGTAATCTGTATCATAGTCGGCATTTTTAACTTGTAGTAATACGATAAAGATTTCTCTTCCCCCACGCATGACGACCACACTGCAAACAAATAGAAAATCAAGCAACGTACAACGAGCGTACTCAAGCACGTGCAGCTTTGCATCGCTATACTTCTCAGCTTCCTTTTTGTCTCCCGTTTACATGGCTGGTTGCCCAGCAGCCCCTACCGTAATCCCTTGGAGCGGCTTTTAATTATTAATAATTATAAATTTTATTGCCTCACCATGCAAATGCAAAAATATACTTACATATATCAATACAACTAAAAAAATGGAAGCCTTGAAGGTTATTCCATTTTTAAGTATTCCTACATTTCATAAAATTTCTATGTAAAATATTATGAAAATTACAATGTATCACAAATACATGTATACTATTTGCATTGAAAATACGTTGTCATTTACTCAAAAATTCAGCAAAATATAAAATATTAACAAAAGTCTTCATAGAAAGATCATTTGATTTGATCATACGAATATATAAAATAAACTATCAACATCTTGCTGAGAAAATAACTGCAGCTATACCAATGAAGAGAAACCAAATAAAGAAAAGAATTATGCGTTGGCGAAATAACATTTTGCAGCGATGGGGATTACTTAATTACTCCTTTTATACACTTATTTTATTTGTCCCAGTATCTGACATGAGTTAATCTGCGAGTTTCCCCCTTCTTGCTTTTTTGCACCGATTTCCACACACACTAATAGTAACAATACCCCATCTTCCACACAAAAAAAACCGAGCGGCGTTTTTATATACTTCTTTGCCGAAGCCACAATATATCAAAATATATAATGAGTAATGATAGTAAATAGTAGGTATAAAATATTGTCTACATTGAAAATAGAATCTTTAACTTCAATCTTTAACATACTTCTGCAGCATGTAAAAATGAAAAAAAAAGGTCATGTTGATTTTAAGAGAAGTCAAAATATTGCTCTTCAAATTGGATGATATTGAAATAATTTTCAATAGTTCTCGTGAAATAGTTTCTTTAACCAGAAACAGCTTTGTAAATAGTGATATTGTATAGTATAGCACTGATGTCAACTTGGTACGTAATTATTGTTTTTGTTGATTTTCTATTTTGCACGGTAATTTTTGGTTTCCCCCACACACGTAATTATCTTCGGGTCAACTTAAAGCTTCCATCTATTGTTTAAAATGTGTTAAAAATATTGTATAAAAAGGAAGCAATAAAAGTTATTATTATTATAAAAATAGAATCCATAAGTGTTCCAATTTATAAATACGCGACTGCTCGTCACAACCTGGACATGCGACAGTAGATATAGACGTAATGCGGCTTGAAAACCCACGGGTGCCGAAGAGTCAGAGGGATGCTCGCCGCCCGCACCCATCGGGTGGTCATCTTTTTGCTATTTATTTTTTTTACATCTCATGCCCTCTAAGAGTGGAGGAATGAGTTAAATAAATGAAATAGGGAGGAGCGTTTGGGTGCGGGGGTGTGTAGGGATGGGTGCGGCGGATTCAGGCCCCGTTTTGAAATTTTCCCGGAGGCGAAGCGCGAGGGTGCCGGGAGAGGCGACGTGTGTTCGCGGGGTGCGGAGAAAGCTCATTTGCGTAAAAGGTTAAAACCTTTGTTTTCGGTCTTCCTCTCATGCCTTCCCCCCCCCACTCCCATATCTCACCCTCCTCCGCATCCCGCAACACCCCCCCCCCCTCCACCGCCGAAACGAACGTGAAAGAACGCCGATGGTGAAAATGCAGGAAGGAGAGGGAGGGGAAAAAAACATTGGATAAATACAAGGGAAGTGAGGGTAAAGTTTCCTAGGCATCGGGACAGTTTTTCGAGGTCAAATTAAGTTAAAACGCCTGACGGCGAGTTATTTGTGTTCCGGCTGTTTGCCGGGCGAGGAATTGGGGGGAGGGGGGGCCACAGGATGGGGTAAAATAAACAGGAAAAAAACGGGGTCATTTATGCCGAAGATATGGTTGAGTCGCACTCCCTCTGGGGAGTATAGAGCCAATTACTTTTTCAGAGGAGGAGGATTTCGGTGTGTTGCTTGTGCTCTGGATGGAATGGTGGTGAGGGAGTTATGTGGGAAAGAGAGGGATGGAGAGAGGACGAAATGTAAAAAACGATGAGGCCGGTTCGAACGAGCGAAAAATCGCATCTTCATTCGCTCGGCCTGTAGCTCGATTAGTTATAGATTTATTTGCGGGCATTGTTTGGTTCTCTTAGCCTTTCGTCGAATTTAATAGCATGTGCCTCGTCAATATCAGTTGTAAATAAGTGTGGGCTGTCAGTTCTTTGTGTAAAATAAAAATTTTATTAAGTTATTTCGTACAAAGTACATATAACCTATATTATACCTCAAGAGCCATTGGAAGGGCATGAACCAGGGAGTTAGGACTTCAGCCATGAAGATGGTAGAAATTTGAGGAAAAGAATTGGCTTAGGGAAAGGACGAGGATTGAATGGAGTGTCTTAGTATTTAGCTTTATTATGATTATCGTTGGAGGAAGGAATATTTGCTCTTGCTTGTTCGACCACGTATCTTTCTTATTTTTTCACTTTAATTAACAATTCTTGATATGTAGTATGGTAGTACAATAATACCTCCATTGTCAGCACAAAAAACTCGCTGGGTCAGATTTTTTCAAGTAATCATAACCTAACTTGATGCACGCGTGCTACGAAATGGAAGGGTTAATCCTGGGAAGCTTATTGAGCTCGTCGTTCTAAATAAAATATCAGTTTGCATTTTTTTTTATTCTTAGTTCTATTAATGAAGGATATTTTCAATTTTCTTTACATGGGTTCAGTTATGTTTACATTTTTATGATTAAATTCGGATTGGAATTAGTTTTTAGAGAAATTTAAAGAAATAAAAACTTTGGGTAAAAGATTCTTGTCTAAAATGTATTAACTAATTTAAGATGACAGAATTATTTTTGGCCGTGAAAAGAATATTCTTTTCTCCTGCAGAAAACACTACCCCCGAGCTTTTAGTTTATTTACTTGAATTCCCACCTATTCTTCATGTATAAGGTTAATTCTTGTTCAAAGTTACTAAACTTCATTCAGGGTTATTTCTTTACAATAATAAAATAACCTCAAACGATATTACATGGCTTTTAAAAATTTAGAAAAAAGGCCATATCATGGCATTATAACCATCAATTAAGTTTACATTGATTTCTCTTTCTCATGGTGATATATATTTGTATCGCGGTGTCTTTCTGCTGGATATTTCCTTCCGTAAAGAACACTTTTCCATTAAAATTAAATCGTCCAGAGAACCGTATGAAAAGTATTTATATTTTTCTCTCAATTATCCTGAGTATACGCCTAATAATTTTTATAACGGGCCAATTAAACTGAGTACCTTTCAGACCTGTCAGCGATGAATATAAGTTCATTTTGATAACCTTACGATTGCTCTGTGACTCTATATAGGTACTTGAGATTTAAGTATCTTTCATGGTGTAGGTCGCAATATATTACGTTTTCGTAAATTGTTGCAGCATTTTCATCAGCCACTGATTCAAAAGTTTTTTTTTTATTTTACGCATGATCCAGTTATTTTTCAGAGAAATTTATATTTGTCTGCGCGTCCATGCTCTAACATAGGGGAAAATGACATAACAATGGAAGTTTCATGGAACAGCTGAGAAGTATTCTAAGGCAATTTCGTCAATTTTGTATTTTTATTTTTAACTTGTTTTATTTAGACAGTGTAATCAAATAAATGGCCTTTCATTATCCTGGTACGAAAGCCGCATGAATGACTCCACTCCTGGACAAGGGTGTTTTTACTCCTGTTGCTCGAATTCTCATTAGTACCATTTTTTCACCGTTGTTCTGCTAAACATTTACCTTGCTGACAATTTTATTTCAGTGCGTTGCAAATTAGAATCACTTCTTTGACCGAGTTTGCGCGCACTCTTTATGCGACTTTGTTTATTTTTTTTCACGGAATTGAAAATAAAGTTATAAGAATAGCGGACGCGCTTTTGAAAAGTCAAAGAATGAAATGCAATAGAATTTCACACAAAGGTCGTTCCACCATTGGTCTACACGGGAAATCCATGGCACAAAGCTCTGAATTGTTTTTCCTTCACCCTCGGCCTACTCCGCCTCCTCCGCAAAGTAACTCTAGAAAATTACCCGAGCCACAAAGGCCCTCATATTGTGGGATTAAATTCTGTGTTTTTACCATCAAATTTCGCCCCTTTATTTTCATTCCAACCCCTCACACTGCGAAGCACTGCTTTTTCTCCTCTCTTCTTCCTAAGCCCTTCGCTTCTTCCTTTTTATTCCTGTTCTCTTTCGTTTTCATACTCTCCTCCTCATCATTCCATCCCATTTTCCACCCCTTTCTCCATGCCTCCATGTCATCCCTCCCCACTCTGCATTCCGTGTTGAATCACTTTCTCGCTCGCACTTCCTCCCCTCAAACCTGGTTCCACCCGACCACCCCCACATGTTCCGTTTCTTTCCCAGCTCGAAAATTTCACTCTCCACACACTCTCTGACAACCACCCCCTTTTATACGCTGTCCGAGGCTTTTCTTTTCGGTCACTCGTGCCACGTTTGACCTCCTCAAATTTGCTCTGATCCCAACTCAGCACACTTTCGTGTGATATAACGGCCGTTTGAGGACGTTGGCTTAATCGTGGCGCGTGCATAAATTCCTGCTCCGCTGGTTCCTTGCTCTCTCGCTTTCTCTTTCTCCCGTATTCCTCTCTCTTTCTCCGCACCCCTGTACCACCTTCTCGTCGTCCCCCCCCTCCCGAGCCGTCATTTCATGTTCCCTTCCGTTTGTACTTTTTCGTCTCTTTCTCGTTTGTCACGCCAACTTCAACTCTTTATCTCTCTCTCTTCCACCACCACTCCACTTATATCCTGGCGAGAATTTGATTTTGGGATCGAAGGGTGAAAGTGAGTTTGATGTATAAACCTCTTCCCCCGTTCAGACAAGTATTTCAATATGATATCAATTACAACTCGTGTTTTGTACGCCTAAGATATTTTTCCATTCAAAACTACAAAAATTGGCTCTATCATGATGTTATCTACAGAAAGTGATATTAAATGAAAAAAACTTCCACTTATATGTTTTATAATAAAAGGAGAGATGAAATTCTCGCGAGTAAAATATTCTGGAGGCAAACTAGTCTTCCACCCGGGCCATCTCCGAGCGTGGACTACTCGAGGGAGTAGGTGCATCAGTCAATAATGAGAATCAACAATTTTGAATTAGTTCCAAAAATGAAAAAGAATAAAATCAAAGAGAATCTTTCTGTTGGAATGAAGCGGTTGGCTAGTATGCAAACGGAGTGAAGAGATGAAGCCACTGATTCTTCGAAGGGATGACTACTGTTGATGATGATTTCATTATTGTTATTCCTCGATAATAATTCAATACTATATTTTAATTCATCATGTCTTATTTTACTCGCTTTTAATCAACTTCATTTGTCTATCTGTGGGTCAGGGACAAAACTTGTGATAAATAAGTTTTACAATTTACAACTTCATTGATATCACCTAAATGAGGTTATAATTTACTACATTATGCAATGTCACCAAGGCTAAAAAGTAAAAATAATATTATGTAAAAAAATAAAAACACGCTTTCATAAATAATGCACGAAAATGGAGAAAATAATTTTAGTAAACAGTCACAGTACCCTACGAGCGATCGTAGTACATGCATATGTCAATAAAAATAATAGTAAAAGGCGCTTTTTTCACAATGCCAGACTAAAATGGTAGCTATAACTTAGATTTTTATAAACAATCTTACTTTTCATGAAATCTGGTTTCTTCGCGTGAACAAGAGCAGCATTGTAGCACGCTTTTATTTGTATGGATATACGCATATACTGTAGTTCGTAGCACTTGGCTGTTTACAAAAATAATTTTCAATGAATTGGACGAAGAAACTTAAGAAACTTAAAATAAATATGCCTTGCCTGAACCCTCGGTTTAATGATCCAAGGTTCATTGGAAAATTCTTTTTTTTTGGACCAGAAATTTGAATGGCCATGAGTTAAAATACCTGGAATTTCTAACCGGCATCTGGTGTGAATACTTTCTTGCGATTAATATTAATGCCTTAATTGGATTATTTGAGATGCTGTAGTATCGCTTAAGCCTTAGAAATAAGCTCAATAAGCATTTACTGGTACTTAGCTTCTGTTCCATACAGTTTTATGTGGGCGTTTGTATTTCTTCCTTACCCTATAACATTTTATCTCCTTTCCTTTAATGGATAGGGACTTTAAGCTTCCACGTAAGCACATTTGGCGGCTTCTGGTCTGTTATTAGATGCAGATAAGTGGACATGACCGCCGGCTTGGCCTACATTTTATCCAGTGCTCCCGTCTATTGATTACATACCTCCATGAATTTTATGAATGCAATTAAACACACGTTTTAGTTTTCACCCTGGCTTAGTTACTATTAAGTGTAGAGAGTGAAAAACAGCTATTATCATTAATTTGGAATAGTTTTTGTATCCCCCTGGACTGGTCTTTTTTATGCCGGGCGTAAATTCTCTTGATATAAAAGAAAACATGCAAGTGGCGGATTTAAAGACTATTTCACCGGTTAATCTATAAGAAGGCATTTTTATTAGATTGATTATTTCCCAAGGTACTGTTTTCCGAATCATGTCACTATGCAGACCTTATGTTGTAATTCATAATCATGGTTTGGTTATGCTTGGAAGAATTTATCTGTACAGAGTTGGAGCATTGGTTTTGACAATCAGGCCAAAGCTGTTGAAATATCGTTGAGACTTGATGTTACTTTATAAGCTCCTAGGTCAGTCCACTAGTTTAGTTGCTGCTATTGAAGATTTACATTAATTTCCACTTATATTTCTGCCGTCAAATATTTTTACTTAGTAATTTTCATTAAAATGTGCTAACGGAATCGTGTAAATGAGGTGGAAAATTTAAAACCCTTTTCTACGGTAGATGTAATAGATAATGCACAGAAATAATTTCCTTTATCATCATACTTACATCTGTTTTGAAAAAAAACAAGAAATGCGAATGGTGAGCATTTGGAGCAGGAAGGTTAATTGCATTTTTTGAAAAGCCTTCAACCTAAGGCGTCCATATTCAGAAAAATCAGGAACCGTTATGCTAGATACATATAATTTTCGACATGCAAATACCATGGATCAGTGATAAAAGTGTTGTTAAAAGCATTGGAAATTGGCCAATGGTGTTTGAAGTAAAAGTTTTCTTTAACTCCGCTGCGCTTTACATCTACCGCAATCAAAAATTGCTTGGTTAATGTTTCAGAGAGAATTAGCAGAGGTTGGGTAGTTATAATATTACTTTAGACATGTGCAAGAGTATTGGCGCTGACTTAGTGGAATCATAATGTATCCATCTTAAAAAGAGAAACAGAAACACTGGTTCATATTTTCACTCTTCCACTTACCATCAACCATGGTTTCGGCACGTTATTCTATCATCAGGGTAGAGTTTTACAAATATCTCCTTGTTTATCGTAATATTGGGGGCGGGATTAGAAGAGGAGAATAAGAGTGGGGTTGAAGAAAAAACAAGGGAAGGTTGGTTGACGTACGTAAGTGGAGGAGTTAAGGTGCAACGGTAAGAGCAGGAGGGGGGGGGAGTGTTATGGAAATAGTTATATTACTTAAGGCAGTTTTGTTCTTTTACTTCGCTAATGTAAGATACTTTAATCACAGAGAACTTATGTAAAATCCATAATATACTATTTATGGTGAGAGTGAAGGTCATTTTCTGTGATAATAATAATTTTTAGCGAAATATCTAAGAAATTATCCATTTATTAGGGTTCTGTTCAATGAATTACTATTTTTATGGTAACGTGTGACGAGTGAAAATAAATCAAAACTCCAAATCATTTTTGGATCAGTTTTGCTATTGAAGACAGTAAGAAATGTATTTAAAAAGCATTTCTTTCTTTTTCAAATTTAAAAGACATATTTTCAAATGTCGTTTGGTTGCAGGGATTAAGCAGTTTTTTTTTACGGCGGAATGTTATTTTGTGATGACTGAGGCATAATTACTTACGTTTCGTTGTGCCCGCTTAGCATTGAGTGTCATATTGTAACGGTGTATCACAATGAGAAGAAAATAATAACATTCTCATGAAAAAGAACTGCCTTAGACTTTTCTGTTTTTTACGAATCTAACCCTCAGTGGTGCATTGGTTTATAATTTCTACTATCATAATAATCGTAAAGATGCACAAATACGAAATGAAAGCAAGAAATGTTTTAGTAAATAATATTACTTTCCTGCATTACTAGTGAGTTACTTCTGTCGAACTCAAATATTATACGTTGAATGATATGTACCCTATGAAAGCTATCCCTATCAAATCCTAATATACTATCGAACTCCCGAATCCAACTCTATCTAATTCGTGGCCATAATTTCTACGTCTGCCCGTGTTCGTGTTTAGCTCAACAGGAAACATTCGCTCATCGTGAGAGGGTATTGTTAGGAACCACGTACACAAACTGGATTCCAATTTCCAGCTCGCGTATACAGCGCGCAGGGTGATAGACACACAAGTTCTCTATCCGTCTCTACATGCATCCACACTTTAGATACCAGGAGTGACCGATGACTGACTTCCGAGAGAGCGTTTTTCATTTTCG
Organism: Pyrrhosoma nymphula; assembly: GCA_963573305.1. Lineage (NCBI taxonomy): Eukaryota > Metazoa > Arthropoda > Insecta > Odonata > Coenagrionidae > Pyrrhosoma > Pyrrhosoma nymphula. The sequence continues at coordinate 127,039,988 of OY754334.1, read as the reverse complement.
GCATCCCTTCGTCTCGGTCGCAATTCAGTCCGCTTCACCGCCTTGCACGCCAAAATCCTTGCTTCGTTTTATTATCTTTCGCCACGACAATGCGAAACTGTAAATAAATCGAGTAATCCCACCACATTGCTCTGAACGCGCCTGTGTGAGTGCAGACGTGTGAGGAAAAGGGAATAACTCGGCGTGAATATTTTGCGCGTTCCCGCATTTGTGTGAGTGAGCTCGCGAATCAGTCTGCTTTATTATCTTCCTCATTCTCATTTCTCCCACACACCATCAACACTCACAGCCTCTCTTCTTTCTCCGCACCGAAAACCCTTTTTTTTTATTTTTCGTAATTCATCTCTACACACCCCCTCCTCCCCCAACCCTCTCTCCACCTCTTACTCCTCGATTCGGAACGAGCAAGAGCAAGCGGCTTGAACGCTGGCGCAACGATGGCACAACGGTGGAGGCGCCTGTGAGAGGGGCTCACAGTCGAGAGAGCCCAACCCTCCTCCGCGGACCATTGTTTAACTCCTCGGCCTTTAGTTCGTTTTCGCGCCGGGCTCAACAACGATGGCGCCGCCGTTCCGAGACCCTTCCATCTCCCTCACCCCTATGTTACTCCCCTCTCCTCTCTCTCTCTCTTTCTCTCTCCTCCCACCACCTCCCCACGTATCGTTCTTCGGGCGAAGCTTACAAAAACACCTTTTTATAAACACACCGCGTGGTGCTAAATTATCCTTCTCCCCCCTCTCTGTCCCCCAAGCCTCCTTTCTCATTTCCACCACCAGGATACCGAACCATTCCCTCTCATCTCTCCTCTCCTTCTCCAGCTCCCTTTCTCCCACTCATGTGCACATCCGTCTTTATGCAAGAAAGAGGAGTGTTGTACCAGCACTCGTCCTCGCCCGACCACCCATTTTTTTCCTCCTCCCCGTTATTCATCTCATTCTCTTTCTCTCTTGGTCCTACTCCACCCCATCCCTCCCTATCTTCCAGACAATGCTCCCCGCTTCAAAATCCTCTTATTTCACGCAACTACTCCTGCGCCTCGTGGCTGATATTCGGGAATAAAAGAGGGAAAACTCACACAGTCGGGGTTCGTCATTTCCCCTTCTCCACCTCCGTCCCTCTCGTTTGGCTGGCTTACCCCCCTTTCGCCGTTACCCTCGTAGCACACTATCCTCCCGTCCACCGCACCACACAATCTCGCCCGCAAGTCTTGCACAAAAACCCCTTCAAAGCCTCAAACTCACCACTTCTCTCCCTCCTCCCCTCCTCGCATGGGCCTCGCGCTCTCGCGCATCAGAGAGCGGTCCATTGTTGCAGCGTCCATTGTTGTGCGTGGCCTCCTCTTCCTCCCACTCCTGTCTCTTAACACCACCACCTCACCCCTTCGCATACCGTCGACTCCAGCGATCGACGGACCCGAAGCTTCGGAACCCTTTGGACACGCACGCTTCGTCCCGCTCTTGAGGTAGTCCTCCCATAATCACTGAGTCTGCTGCGAGACCTACACCGCTCTGATTTCCCTACGCACGTCCATCACTCATTTCCCTTCCTGCCTTCTCCACGCAGACCTGGGTCCTCAGTTCCAACAGAACCTCCCTCTGCTGGGGAGCGATGATACATTCGCGTTCGCTTGGTATATTCGCCAGAAGTGTATTGAGATAATGACTTCATGGTAGATGTCTGCTAACCAGGTACTGTGTTGGTGAACATCTCGTTGAACGGTCTCCATATTGCTTCTGGATATGTATAGATGGAGAAAATGTGCTTATAGTACAAGGAATGAAGTAATCCTAAAGCATTGGAAAAATTGGGTGTGAATATTGGCTCAAGGAGTGGCCAAAATAATTTAGCACAACTTTTACCATTATCATTTCATTCCTTTTTCCATGTCCAGTACTATATAATTACTTTGTATCTACGTGTTGAAAAATATTGATGTACTCATCAGAGTTCACCTTGAATTCCTATTTTTAACTGCTACAAGCATTGATTTTTCAATGTGGGTAAGCATTCGTTCACAATTTTCTCCCGTTTTCAACCAGATCTTCACCATGCCAAAATTCGGAGGTATATCTGAACGAATGTAGGTCAAATTGACTCAATACAGTTCTGAGTGATGTACGGTGAAGGGAATGCGTATTCGATATTATTTCGACAGAATTTTTAAAAAGCATTTAAGTTTGAGACAGGCAGACGGGCTAAAATCAATATTGGTTTGGTCATTACTAAATGAAAGTTTTGACCTTCATTACAATAATTGCCACTTAGGTTGCCTGGAAGGGCATACATTCCTTAATCCTAGTTTATAGGAAAGATAATGAAAGTCCAAACAAGGCTGATAATGATCACACGAAGTACCTATTAGGATAATGTCCCAGGTAAATACAATCCCAGGTAATGATAAATGACTACAAGAAAAACCCCTGCATTCTGATGTTTCTTGTGCAAATTGAGTTCACAGATATTTGCTCTCAGTATCCAAATGTCGGATCTTACGATTTGCGGATTATGGTCTGCGTATGATTCATTATAAGGTGAATGGGAAATATGTTCAGAAGAGGACATATAAATCTCTGCGAAGTCTCTTGAGAATGGCTTTGCAGTATCTTAAATTCATCGCAACATATACTTGATTTTATATGCTCGGATAAACTCAGGACAACAGAGTTCAAATGTCAGAACGAAATTCTGGTTTTCCTTGTTGCCGGCCCTCAGCCAGCTGCTTTGCGACCATCCTCTCTATCTTTCAGGAGTTTTGCTCGCGCCATTCCTCTCACCCCGATCTCTCATTTATCCTCTTTTACGGTCGCATGCGTCGTGCGACGTTTTCCCTTTCTCCCTCTTCTCTTCCCTGCAAACCATTCTCCTCCCTCTCTCCCCCCCGCACAACAATATCCCCACGTTTCATGAAAAAAATACACTGGCGCGCCCTCTTGTTTCCTCCCTCAGCGCCCCGCCGCACTTTCCCTGCAACACATTTTATTTATCAGCGACGTCGACTCGGAACGCACACAGAGGCGCGCTCGCGAGGCCTTTCCCCGTCCCTTTCCCGGGACCTCCTCCACCCGCGCGCCCCCCAATCCGAAGCCGCCATCCCTCGTTGTCGCCCCGGAGAATGACTCCTCCACCCACCCACCCCCACCCGGTCCCTCCCACGGCCCCGCTTATGTCTCCTCGTACAAGCCCGCGTCCCCGTGAAATATCATAAGTATTTCACAAAGTCGTAGCGGGGAATATTCTAGCAGCCATACAGATTTTTCGCGCCGCGGGTAAATATTCATGCGGGACTTTTACTCTTTTTCAGTCGTTTTACATTTCTAAACAGGGAGGTTCGGAGGCTGGGGTTCGGGTTTCCCTCGTTCCTCGCCGGGACATGCGGCTGTGTCCTCCCTGAGCCATCTCCCCCCTGCCCCGTTGTCTTATTCGTCCTAACTTTTCATTTCACCCTTTCACTTGTTTTCCCAGTTATCCTTTCTCCTCGCCTAGCATCCCACTCGCAAAACCAGGTCTGCCCACCTCGCGGATTGTTTTGCTTAAAAAGATGCAAAACATGCCTCTCATTACGGTTTTCGATTAATATTTCAATTTGACCCCCTCCCAAAAACAAAGCTTTCGTCCCGTGCATGCAGCGAAGGATCATAAATGTATGACGTTTTTCAACTTGGTCAACCCTTTATTTCTGCGGAGGTTTAGCGATCCGAATAACCGTCGTCTCATCTCCCGTCGCTCACTGGATTATATTTTCAGTCCCTTTCCCGAGCGACGCAATTTGTGCACATGATGTTTTGACGAATACCGAGGGGGTTATTTTAAAATCCGCAGTCCCGCATATCATAATCTTGTTTGGTCACGTCACACTACGCTCTAGTCTCGGTTATAAAGGGATATGTGTGCATAAACGTGGTTCATAAAATGAAATATGAAAATTAGTTTTTAATGTCCCCTATGTATGCACATTTTTAGCATGTTCTTTCCGCGTTTCTTTAATTAAATTACTTAAAGAACTTAAGTTTTTGGTCAGAGTGTGTTCAGTGGTCTGGAAATAGGACTTTCGCATGTTGAACTGGGAAGTTCATGTCGATCGTGTAACGTCATGTTTCTCAAAGCTTTGATTTCGAACGTCGACCACATTTCATTTGTATAATTTTATATTCATTGTATCTTCACATTGAATTAATGTAGTTTCCCTGAAAGGTTATTTGTTTTATGTAATAGACTTCTATTTTGCATATTAAATATTTTACATTTGATTGAATATCATTAACTAAAATAGTGTTGCATACTTCATGACCTGTTTGATGACCTTGGTTTCTCTGATCTCCATGCGTTTATGGTATTTTTGTATCAAATTAACACCTCATGATATCACACGACTTTACTAATCCCAGAAGGTAATCATGCACAGTGGTCGTTAGTTATTCTAGACATCTACATTTTCGTGTAGCGTGGAGTTTCGAAGGTTGCACAATTTCAGCCTACATATTTTACTTGCTTCACTGGTCACGTTGTGATTAAGCCGCGCTCAGATTTACCCACAGTTTCGAAATGAACTTAGTATGCCAGGAGTCCTCATCGTAATAAAGACTGCAATTGGATTGTTACTTATCATTATGTGATCATTCAAAATTCAAGGAGAAGTTTCATTATCATAAAGTTTTATGTCTCATATTTTTACTTTAAGAGCGCCCACTTTTTACGATTCCTCATTTCATATATCATCTTTGTCGGGAGAGATTTCTGGCTGGGGGGGTAGTATCTATACCCCTTTATCTTTACGTATTCCGCATTGAATTTGATACCCTTGAGGAATATTTTTACGACCGAAATATGATATGCTTCCCCGATAAGTATTTATTCGCAAGCCTTTCTTCTCCTTAACTCGTTTTCGCAAGGAATCGGTTCCAAAAAACCATGACGCGCATGTTTCTAATGGAGACGTTCTGCATGACTGCGCTAAACCTCCCCCCCCCCACATTGGCCTCCGCCCCCGCCGACAATCCCTCCGTATATGTCCTCCTTTCCCACAATCCCATAGGGCCAGCGCCATCCTCAGCCATTCTTCTCCACTCAGACAAGTCCTTTCTTCCTTCGAGACGTTTCTCATCTCCTTCGATTGCACCCTCTCCACCCAAACCCTCCCGCCTCATTGCCCTTCCCACCCTGTTCCTCTTCCTCCTCCTACCCCTACCTGCTACCCTCCCTCACCCTACAGTCTCATCTCAACGGTCCCTCTATCTCCTCCTTCCTCAAATTCTCCTGCTCGCCATCGACCTTATCACGCGTAGCCTCATTTCCGGGCTCCATTCCCGGAAACGAGCTACTCGTGATTTCTGTCGTCGACGTATTCTTCCCCTTCTTTCAGCCAGGCACCTAGTTTCTGCATCCTTTTTACACTCCCCAACTAATAAATTTACACACTTCAAATTTTCTTCGGGTTCGCCTAATATTTTACTTCGCATGCTAGAACTTCAATTTTGTTCTGTTTATTTTCGAAGATTGAACTCCTCTTAAATTATTGTGTTAGGATTAATAGGTAAGTTTGCGTCGGCAACAATGGCTATTTGCACCGAGCACAAATCTATTTCTTGCTAAATTTTGTCAGTAGGTGAAACAGTAACAGATATTTAGGTATCAAGTGTACATCACAGTTAATGTAATAAATTCATACTTGGTAAAAAGTCCGGCCTCATTGGCGACGGGGTAAAGTCCTCGCCTTCCAAAACTTAGATTGTAGGTTCCCACCTGGCTCGATTTTCTCCACTCAGGGTATGTCTGTTTGCGTTATTTATGACTTAAATGTAAGAGAGGGCTTCGTCCTTAGAACTTTCTTTGGAAATATAGTCAAATTAGTCTAAAGGCCAGCTACGAGAAATCATAGAAAACTAAGCTGATATTATTATGTTCTTACCTGTGACTTGCCCGAGGTCTCCCGTCATGTTTAGCTTCTCGCATGTATCACGATAGTTATCAAACTCCGTATGAACATGTGTTACAAGTAAGAAAGAGACGCAATCATTGAATTGAGGGTGTACCTTCTCCTTCGTTAAAGGCCGTGGCACAATGCCCTGAGATCTGTGTAGTAGATCGTTTATTTGTCTATTGATTCTACCGGATAAGATATTCTATAAGATATTCTACCGGATATTATTGTAAAATTCCGTGTCAATAGAAATAAGTTGCGTATAAATTTATAATTTATGTATAAATTATTTTGCATACATATGCCTGAGTAGAGAATATTTTAGCCGCAATGTTATTGAATGCTTGCAATCATCGATGTAGAATAAAGAATACCGAACCTGCTATGAAAAGGAACTTACCTACGAGTTTTACAAATTATTCGTTCCAAAAAGTATAATTGGTAAATTTGATATCATTTCCAATATTAATGAAGTCACCCGCTCATACTTCACCTCAGCTATATGCATATAATTTATGCGAAAATTCATATCAATTAATAAAGTAAAATATCGAGTTCTAGCTTCTGCTTCTTGCCTTCCTGCCTGAGGTTTATTTGATCTATGGGACAAGAGAAGATCTTATGGCCAATTTTTTTGTTTCAGGTAATGATATGTAATTTTGAAATAATTTTAACACGTTTCATGGGCAATAATCCTTCGTAAACATGTTTCAATTTAAGGAATTCCCATCGGGTACGGGAATAGATTAGGTATTAATTTTCTTTTCGCGTTCAACTGTTTCTTATGATATTTCGTAGCATTTTCTACTTCCAAACCTGAAGTGATGAAGTCAGTACTACTTTTCTATTAATTTATTTTTTCTTCGCATTTAGGATGCCTTATGTAAGACGTACCTATTGATTGGTTTTGCTAAATGCACAAGAAGAAGAATACTTACTCGGTAATGCGCAGATAATTAATTTCAGCTGCAGATTGCATTTAATAGGTCTCACATGAATTTTTTTGCTTCTTTTGTTAGTTTTGGGGTCAAACGTTGTTGCAAAAAATCGGGACAAATGAAGGAAACAAAGCGTAGGTAGGTAACGGGGTTTGCGGCTACGTATAGGGGAGGAATCATGTGCCTTTGAAGGGGCGAAGGGCGGGAGAGGTAGTGAGTGGGGAACGCGAAGGGCATTGGAGGAAGTAAAGAGGAGTAAGGACAGGAGGGTTGGCCTCTGGGCGGTCACCGGACTACACTCTCATTTCCGTGTCCTACGGCTCTAACCTTGCCCTTTGATTACGTGAGACCGTCCTTACGCCCCCTCCCCGGGGAAACTGCCCACCCCTTGTCACCTCCCCCTCACTGCGTCTAACCCCTCCCATCTCTTCCATACTCCCTTATCCTACTCCCCTTTTATCCTTGGCTTCCTTTCTTTCTCTCTCCCCATCTTCCCGTTCGTTTTTCCCCTTCTGTGGTTCCACGATCTTTACACTACTCAATCCCCCAATATTTCCCTACCCACTCTCCCCCCGTGCCCTCCCTAATCCTCATCTCTTTTATGCCTTTGCAGAAACATTCTCATTTCCTTAATCTCATTTGATCTCTTTTATCCCCCGAAACAATTTTCCTCGTTTCATCCGCCGTTCGGTTTGTGCCTTCTCGGGAGATTTTTTTCCTCGCACGTATGAGTGGGTGTACATTATTTCCTTTCTCACCCCTCCTTCACTTTCCTGTTCTCTCACAAAGTCTTCCACCTTATCGTCTTTCGCTAAATATTTTTTGTCTTATCCTCATCTTCCTTGGGTGCCCTTCACATCATCATCCTGCCGCTCTCTCTGCTTATCCTGCCATCGCAGCCTTCCCACTCAATCTCCTGCTCCTTCCACTCGTCCGATTCTACGCTTAGCTCTTCTTCCTCTACGGTATTGATACTTGCCTACCATCCCTGTTTGTTTCACTCTAATCCGTGATATCGAATAATTCATTCGCTTCCTTGCTCCACACGCTCTTGGAATACTTACATAGACTCGCGTATTCTTGGCACTATACATATCTCGTTATGATCAGATTCACTCCCCTTATTGTCGACTTGATTTTAAACGTTATCAGACGTTCTTCCCTCCCATGGCTATACCTGTAAACTACAGTATTCTGGGTTTCTGCGCTAGAAGCAGGAGTATAATTGTTGAAGTCATTGTGACCTCGAAACAAATGTGTAAAAATATCCTTATATCATTGCTGGCGAGTATGTAAATCTGAGAAACAAGTTTCGGCACCGTATTGTTCCTCCATTGGAGTAAATAAAATCTTTCTCTTATTAATACGTGAAGCTGTGGTAAAATTATTTTTCTACAAAAATGTTTATTTTTACAAAAGTGTTCAGTGTAAGTAAAAGTGTTTTTATATTCAGAACTGGTGTCAGTGATTATCATAAAATATTAAAAGGCTTCAAGAGACCTGGCATGACTTAAAGTTAACGCAAATTACCAGGATAGTATTTCATTGGTTCACTGTTCATTTCCAAAAGCACTGAGATTACATATGTACAATGACGCGAGTCTTTTAAAGAGTAGTTTATTTTAATGAAGTTTTCTCAGGTGTTATACCGCGATAGAGGTTTTGCCTAGTCAGAAATGGAGTTCCTGACGCGGTGGAACATCCGAGTATAATGGCATATTTATCAGCAATATATAAATTAAAATTGCATAGTTTTTACAATTTAGTATTTTTACTATAATTTACTTCTCGAAAGTAAGAAATTGGCTAATTTGAACAGAAAACTATGCTACTTAATCGTGATTGAATCAACTAGCCTTGATTCCTTTGATTTACTATTACTGAAATTTCCCTGGTCAGTTCGAAGTTGCTATCAGATAACTTAGGTCATCATAGGGAAAATTTGTATCAGTACGTAGTTTGGACCCAGATATTTTATGGTTATTTCTCAGAATGAAACCCATTTTCCTGTGAATTACTGCAAACATGGCATGCATATGCGTAAAATCAGCTGAGACTTTGTCTTGATAATGGCCTCCTTAAATTCCCACAGGAAATGTACTCCAGCACATTGCATGCTCCTATTCCTATGAAAATTATTTACGAACGCACATGCCCTGTTTAGGAGATGTCAGGTATTAACTTAGACACCTCTGGATGTATTCCCTGTGGTCCGCATTCACCTTCATCCCCTTGCTGTGACCTCGTTCCCTCCTCATCTTTAGTCATCCACTCTTGTTCCATTCCTCCCCATCTCTCCCTCCCCTCCCCTTTGTAATCTCTTCTAGTCCTCCCTCTGTCTCCACTATCCTTTCCCCAACCCCTCCCTCCTTTGCAATCTTAAAAAAAAACAATGCTACCGCCCGCATTTGTCCAAATTATTTCCCCCGAGTTCCGGCCGCAGCGGGTCGGTCGGCCCCTTGCCATGGCGGTCCAATCAACCCTTATGTGTGCTCCTGAGAGAGTGAGCAGGCAAGCTTGCAGGGACTTTGGCGTGGAGCAAGGAAATGGCTGAAAGAGGAAGGAAGGGCTTGTATGGGGAGGGCTTTCCCGGAGGGCAAGCCTCCAGCAGTGGGCGAGGTTATTTCCCTGCCGTCATCTTTATGTGATTATGACTTTTGCTTGGATTGGAGTTTACAACACTTTCCTGGAGATCCTGGGGTAAACTGCACGATTTATAAGATTGCTTTCAGGGGGGCCGTGGGGATGGGGGTGAGGGAAAGGCTTAAAAAATATCAGATGGTCACGCTCTGTCCCTCTCTGCTTCACCCTCCCACATGTACCCGTTTCCTTCTCAAAAAACCAAACCATGTCCGACCTCCTCCGCCCCTCCACGTACACCTTCCCTGCTCCTTCACCATCTTCCACACCCCTCCTCCTGGTGATCGTCCCTTAAAGTCTTTCCCCCTGGCTACGCAAACTTAACGCGAGTTGGGGAATTGAGCTGCTGAATAAGTTCAACCGGAGAATAAGTTTCAACGGGCATGAATTATCCCCCTTTTCGTGTAAGTTTCGGCTTGTTTTAAAGTTTGATTAAATGTGCCCTCGTGTTATTCGGAGGGAATGCTGTTCTTTCTCACTCTCTCTGTATCTCTCTCTCTCTCTCTTGCTCGCTTTTAGAATGAGCATTTGTGGCCCAGAGTGGGATCTAGATTTTATTTTTAAATTTCCTATTCGAATCCGTGCGCATAATTTCATGCGGTAAATGTGAAAGCTTTGGACGAGTTTTTCGTTATATAAGGTCTTGGAAACAGCTTTGACGTGTCGCAAGCGTCCCCCGAAAGTGAAGTAATGTGTCAGATAATTTTCTCATTTCTTTATACAGTACATGTTTATTTTTAATCACTCACTGCAACTACTTTGCTAATGTTTTAAAAGAGTAATGACGTATCCGCTCTCCTTCTAATATGTGACAGTAATGAGGTATTATCGAGGTTTACTGAGAATAGGTAATTCGTTATTATCAACATGTTTCAGTCTCTTTGAAGTGAGCCTACTCTGTGTCTAAGTTTCTGTAGCGTGTATTCACCATTTAATTTGCCACTGTTACCTCTTATATTGCCACAAGCCGATGTATTGGCATTCGCCTCTTACAATTAGTAGAAAAGTGTCACCGACCGATATTACTCATGGTCTCCTCCTCTTTTCTCTTAACGGCTCATTCATGTAGCATCTACACAATATTCATTAGAAACTGGTTTTATATTATAAGTTATAGATGAGTATATTAGTATTTTGTAGTCAGCGTAATAAAAAATGGAATATTTTCAACGATTTAACACACTTAATAGAGCACACGTATTAGCAAACTTTAAAATGGTACATACATTAAAAGATCACTATCAAATGTTGCTATTTTATGCATGATTATATTTAATTCAAATGTCATCCTCGTCATTTTTTACGTTTTCCACTGACAATAGACGGGACGGAACAGACAATAGACGTGAAGGGCTAGTGCGCTTCTTTACCCTAATTTCATCGCAGGCTCGGGCAATTGCTTGGCTAGCGAAAGCCTACGCTTACTGATTGAATGTGAGCTATCATGGGCCGTTGTGAAAATTATTCAGGTGCCTTACATTTCCCAACGCCTTTTATGCACCAAGGGAGACACCGTGCGTTAAATTGTCTTTAAAGCCTAACCTGGCCGTACATCTGGGCGTGGGTATTCTTTTGAATAGTGCCCAGGTCGTTAATGAGCTGCGGAGCGTGAAATTCGAACACAGCTATCAAAGACTAATAAAAATGAGTCTGTAGCTTTATTTTTACCTGCGGTCTTGCGTCATCGGATCAGGCCAGCAATTTACCTCTGTCTATTTCGAGTAAATATATTTCCTATCTCTGTAGAATATCGACGTGCATTAATTATTATTACTGTGCAGCCTCATGAGTAATAACATCTGACAATGCCCAAAGTTCTGGGTTATGATATTCTGATACCTAATAATTCCTATTAGTTTAACTCCCCTTTTTATGCCTCTGAGCCGTGTTAAAGGTCTACTTCCATGGAGACTTCTCGGAAGAATGGACACGGAAGTATTGGAGGCACCTTTCGTGAAGTGTAGCTTGAGGATTTTGTATTTAGCGGTTTCATTTGCTTTTCCATTCTAGTATTATAATAATTTTGGCTGAGTTAACTTAAAAGGGTACTCGTATTTTTTTCTATTACACTCTTTTCAATAAGAAATAGGCAAATGTTCGGAAATCTTTGCTAAACAAAAATATTTGAATCTTTAGTACTTTTCTTTCATAGAGGTATCGCTGTGATTGCCAAATGAATTCCTCCTTATAATACTTGTATTTCGAAGCCAATGAACGTTAGTATTGAACAAAAGGTATGCATTACACGTGAGGTACAAGAAAATTTCAATAGCACTCACATGTCTTTTTAGTTCGACCAATGAGTGTTTGACGAATGAGACCTCGGGAGTAGTGAAACATGGTAAACATCGTTAAAAAAATCCATAGACGCACTTGAGTGGTTCTATTCAGCGTCACGCTTGGGGTATCCGAACCAAGCTGCTGCATCGACTAAAGGAAGCTAAGAGTATGATGGAGCAAGATTGTACACTATGCTTACGAGGGCGTCTTCCCATGAGGGAATGGATGGGGGCGTGAACTTTGTGGTGTGAGTGCCATCAGGCCGTGCGTTGGCGTCAAGTGGGGGGCGTTGTAGCGGGGATGTGGAATTTATGACTCGGGGGTGGAGGAGAAGGGGAGAGAGGGGAGTGGGGGGGAAGTCTAAAGAGGGGAATTGGTAGCCCCGGCAGTGTATATGTGAGAAAAACAAGGAGGATGGGGAAAGGTTTTCAGCGAGGGAGGAGAGGAAGGAAATGTTAGTCTGAGAAAATAATAACTTTCTAATTGTTCCGGCCGAGTGAAGTTTTTTCAAAAAGTGATACGGGGAAGCGGCAAGTGTTGAAAAACTATTGGTAGAGCTAGATTTGGAGCCGTTAAAGACTCGATGGTGATAGGGAAGGTCTAAAGTACCAATTGGGCGTTCCTTATTTAGTTGATAATACGACCTATTATGGAGATTCGTTTCCCGTGTAAATCTCTATAAGGCTAGGTGCGCGTTGTTCCCAACAGCAGCTGGAAAAAATAAATATAGTGCCGTGCAGTGTAGTAACTGTTTATCTCGAAGTCTTCCAATGTGCAAACATTACTGTTAAATGTAACTCAGTTAAATTTAGTGCAATGTTGGAAATTTCTGCCTGCGTGGCCTAATGGCGAGATCACCGATCGTATGTTTGGCTACAGTTTTCTCCTATACTATCAACTAATTGTGGAACGCTCTAAGTATAGAAAAATTAAGACCATTTAAGTTAAAGGTGGATACGGGGTACATTGTTTTACTTCACCCTAAATTCGTACGCCGGGCAAAAGCGACGAAATAAGAGAGGTGAAATGTCAAACGGTTGGCTATGTAAGAACTCTTCCTTCTCACATGCAATCCTAGGTTATAAGTGCTTATCGATAAACATGATCCTATAATCCTCCACGAATTGAATGTCTACTATGGGTACTTGAGTAAATACTGTATTTTACTGAAGTAAATGGTTTCAGGCGTAACTTTATGGAACAGCTCGCCGTGCTCAATTTCTCTGTTGGCGCTAAAAATGAGACCAATGTATGTCAGAGATGTGCGTTGATTAGGTCATTGGCGTGGATACCGTAAAAGGGATGCTTGATAGGGCCAAATGAGCTAGGCAAGAAATTTAAGAAAATAACTAATGCATAAATTCCTGGAGAAATGAGAATTAAAGTATTCAAAAATATTGAATCAAACGCAATGCCTAAGTGATTGCAGCGTGAGTTTGATGAAATATGAGTTTATTGAGATTTTCTGCATTTAAAGTTTCATTCAAGGCTTTGATAATTTGTTTTTATACGATTTTGTTATTTTCCCAGTCAACCCGTACTGAAGTTATTTGTACCTTGCATGATTGAGACGGTTGTCTGTTCTAGTGTGGTGAACTAGAATATTTATGTACTCTTTTATGAAAGTGCGTGCATGAATTATTATGATAAGCAAATGGCGACTTCCCGTCCGATATAGTCAGATGAAATGGATGGTAGGATAGAAGGTCATTTATTGCACTTACTCTTAACCCTCCGGTAGATGCGGTAAATTATTTCATACGTTTAGGTGGGCGGGCCGCACTTTTTGCCCAGATTCAATTTTGTATTATTGGCTAAAATCTTTAAGTTTTCGTTTGAAGTACCAGCATAAATTTTTTTTATTATTAAATTTTTATTTCAAAAATTTTTGATTTACAGAATTGCGCTTTCTTGGTCAGAATGTTGTGATATAAATCGTAAAAAGGCAACACTATATGGATTTCAGTGGTAACTCTTGAATATAATATGCTAAAATAATGTAAACCTGATAAAATTTTAGGTTCAGTAACAATTGATGTACCTGATTTCATTAATATAAAAGCTTTTATATTTGAGAAAATAACAATTTACCAATTGTTAATAATAACTGTAATGTTCAATTCCATATTTCGAACTAATTTAATTTACGAGAAAATATAGTGCAATACTGTTTGCTTAGAGAACTCACTGATGATGCCTGCACCTTTGTATGTTACAGCTTTTCAAATGCAATATGTATTAATAGTTGAATTATTGATACTATATAATGTAGTGAATATGAGATAAAGTACATGGTAAGTTTAATAAACTTCCATGAATATTTCATACTAGAGAATATACAGTTTTAAAGCTATTTCATAATATATTTCTAAATCTGCTTTGGAAAAATAAGGATAACATTGGCGTAGAATATTGCAAATAATTATATTCATTTTCAATCGACTCAAATGGCAAATAATGTTTTCAACAGTTCTTTGAAAGGTATTTAGATGCCTGATTGTGCAAAATTTTTGGAATAGTTATCACAAATCATCGCCTGCTCCCTCTCTGCTAAAATATACTTTTCATAAAATATCATTCTTTACATGTTAAGCTAGGGACCCATTATTAGTTATGGAATAATAAAGGATGTTGAGCGAAATTAAACCAGGATTTATTTTTATTGATACGTTCTTTCCAAAAAAACGCACTAAATTTATTAATTTTGCACAATTCTTCGAGAAGTCATTGTTTTGACAAAAGAATAGACCTTGATAGTGACTTATTAAACTGTGCGGCAGATATGGACTACTGCCTGTGGTTGTTTGCTCAAAGAAAATGGGAATTTATGCCGAAGTTATATGCATTATAAATAGTAAATGTTTTCGCTCAGTCAGAAAAATCAACATTGTGATTTCGGCTAACGCCGCACTTTGCTTTCCAGAGAAAAAGCTTGCACATTCGAAACTCAATAGGTAGGTACCTTTGTGAAAGATCATGCCTTAAATTAATTTCATTAGTAACCCAAAAAATAGTTTGTATAGGTCGGATTCAGTCACCAGCATCAGGAGAACAGTGTTTTCAAAACCAGCCCGAAAACGAAAAATAAAATTTGAATCATTGAACTTTGGAACCTCCATAGATGATTTTATTTTATGAAAATGACCCCATTGGAACATTTGAAGTGGTGAGCATAAGGGAAAGAAGAAGGTGAGTGCAGGGAGAAACGCTTGAGGAATGGAGAGAAGATGTAGCAACCGGGGAAAGGCAGCTGGCTGGCTGGGAGTTTACGAGAAGGGAAGATACCAAACCGAGGTTCAGTGCAGGACGAAGCGGAGGGAAAAGGGTTAAGGAACAAGCACATGTGAAGTATGGCCCGGTGTGGTGAGCCAGGGCCGTGGGATTCCCGTGAAATAGGGGAACATAATGAGAGAGAGAGAGAGAAAGGGAAAGGTACAGAGAAGGATGGAGGGAAAGAGGAGTGTAAGGCTTGTGGAGAAGATAAGAGGCGGGGCGCGGAAGGTCGAGTTGGGAAGAGGCTGGAAAGTGGGAAATGGAGAGAGCGGGCACAGATGAGTGTACGGGGAGAACAAGAGCTGTATATCGGAGTGGGAGACGCGAGGATTGGAGGGAAGGGGGCTGGAATAGGAGGCGGAGAGACCGCGTGGGGACTGAGATATTTGTGCATGCACTGTTGTGTCTCCAGGATTCCTATAAATAACAAAAGGGAGGATCCTGGGTCCATGGGAATACGGGAGTGGGCGGGGAGGGGATAGGACTTTGTTGCCTAGTGAAAGTGAGGAGGGTGGATTTAGTGAAAGGGAGTTGCTGGATCGCTTAAATAAGGGGGTTTGAAGGAATAAATAAGGGTGCGGTATAGGCTCTTGATCCTTTATTACAGTGTCCCATTGTTTAAAATAAGGCATAAATAAACCTGGAATAGTGTGTGCAGGTCAGGTTGTACCCAAGTTCGATATCGGTACGTGTCAGAGCATGCATTTGCTTTTCAAAAAATCTTTTTTGGGAATCATTCAGTAAGCCTTCTACAATCATTCTAATCTATCAAGGCCTAAAACTTCCTTACTTACAATGGCAGTAACAACTTTTTTCTTCTTTCCTCTCATGCTAACTTACTTTTTTTTTACTGAAAGCAAAGTGAGTCCTAAGGAGGGAAACCAAATTGGAGCGATATTTCACAGGGGAAAAATCATTCGCCTTGACCGGGATGATTTTTCTATAGTGGAATATCGCACTTATTTACACTGCGGGTGACTCATTGAAGTGGCCGTACCGTGGCTAGTCTCCAGTCCTCAGTGTGTGGCTAGTTTGGTCTCAAAATTCGTTTTAACCAAATTGGAATAATTCATTTAGTAGTCAAATAAAACTTTATCTGGTGGCTATTTGATGTTGGAATATAGTTCTATTATTAAAATCAAATGTACCTTATCTACGGCGTTACGGAACCCGTCATTATTAATAGTTAATTTTAACATCTCAGTTATTTGAATTGTTCTTATAAAACAAACTATGTAGGTACTCTTTTTCTACAATTGATGCAAAGCTTAGTATTTTATGTGTTTAGGAACTTTAAGTTGTTCCTACGTCTGTTTCGTCTCTACCATTTTACGCTATTTGAATAAGCATCATTTTCCAACTTACATTCTAATGGTGGCTCCACGTATTTTGGGGAAGGGGTGGTGTTACTTAAACTTTTATGGGCCTAGATTCCGTGAAATTTAGTTTTATTCCACTAAAGGAAATGGTGTTGTTCTCACGTCCCATGCAATGATCAAATCCACAATAAAACATAGCTAAGTTGCATTTGAAGGCATAATGAATTATTTTAAGTCAAAAAAATCTCCTCCTCATACCAGTCCACCACACGCGCCCGTGTCCCACATGAATACCCAATTAGTCTTTCAGGCGATATTCTCAGCCGTACCGCTACTGCATTCTTTCCCACTGCTTGCCTCATGAGGCTATAGGTCGTCAAGCCATGGCTGAGACAGTCTGAGCGCTATCGGCTTCTGGAATCTCCTTTCTGTTTCCCCCTGGCCTGAACCTAAACCTCCCACCAGGTCCATCCTCCCCATAATGGACCACCAACCAGAGCCCATCCCAACCAAGTTGGTATGTACCTCAGCCTTCCTCCTTCACGCCCCTCAGTCACCTCATGCCCTTCCTTCCATGCCGTTCCTTCCCGTCCTTTTCGATGCGACACATTTCGTGTAACAACTCATTTTCTTCCCAAATACTCTGAACCGCCACCACCTCCCTCCCCATTCTCGTAACTAACCGGAATTCCTCCTTCGAGCGTCGGGGGTGAGGCCATACGAAACCGCAGTGGAGGCGACACGAGTGAAATGAATAGAGGCATCGGTGAGCCTCCGTGCCTCCACAATGGACCAGTGTACCACCTTGGGCCATCCTAATTATCCCTCTCGAAGAATTCGCTCTTTATGGTGATGGAGTTTATACCCCTGGCCGTTATTATATTCGGGGTATATCTTCTTCCCTTTTAAAGAACCCACCTTCGCTCTACCCCCCTCTCTGTCGGGCGATTTACTACGTGCATCAATTAACGCGGTCCTGCTAATGGCGGTGGAGATAAGGGGTAATACGAAAGTAGGAACGACTCGCCAGCTTCATTGTCTGCGATGCCTTGTTGGTAGTCGCGTGGTGTATCTGCATCGAAACATATGTCTGGCAGAGGGCCGTAAATTTCTCCGCTATCTACTTCGCAAATGTTTTCGGAAACAATTTTGGGGACGCTATTGTCTATTTTCTGCTGACATTATTGTATCGAAATTCCCATTCCGGGAACTCCTCTTTATCTTCTATCAAAGTTCGTAGAGTAACCGCATAGAGTCGAGCATTCAGGTGAGTCCGAAGCCGATGCATCATAAAAGTAATGCTGCCGAGAAGTGTTTTGGGACTTGGAGATTCTGTTGCTCCCTTGTTCTTTGACGCTGGAGGCGGAATCCTGAATTACGAAGTGGGGTGATTAATATTCCTTTGATGGAAATGCATGCATCTAATTTACGGGCGGAATAGCTGGTCTTTTCTATGATACGTATGTTAATTTCGGAACAGAACTAATCTTCAGTCGCTGCCTAGAGTGTGTGGCGTTACTTATGCAACCTAAGGAGTAATAACAAGCTTATATAGCGAACACTCGGCGTTGTTCTCAGTTTACCTAGTTCAAGGCATTAGCTTAGAGAATTGTTAATTGTTTTCATTTTCTCAGTGGATGTTTTATTTTCATTTTACATTTCGAAGTTCTATTTCATGAAAACATGAACGTACATTTTTTTTAAGTTTGCGTGCTGAAAAACTGTGAGAGTGTATGGGTTATCAATAGACACTACTGTAGTATTTCCTCGTCTTGGTAGTCTAGTGCCTACGCGATTTAATGTAGCAGATATTTCATCAGTTAAAAATTCCCTTTGCACTTTTAAAAATTATGTCTCCTTAATTAATATTATTTCACCATCGCGAAATGCGTTTTCGTGCAAGCCAAGTTACTTAAATTCATCTCCTTACTGATTTAAAAAAAAATTAATTCCGTGAGGAGCATTTTGCTGGTGAGGCCCCTTAAAGTACAGCGTCTAATATTTTAACGAGGTGATGTTAGGCATATGGCAACAGGCACAGGCAACAGGCATAAAAAACATGTTAATGCGAGTGCATTCCTCGCATTATTTAAGTCCCTTATACTCCCAAGGAAGGAAGAATTTTCCCCATTTCACTCAAATTTTTACCATAAATTTTTAATAGGCAACAATCACCGTAGAAATAATCTATCCAAAGATGGATATGCGATATAATTCTTAAGTTTGCCGCTTTTTGTCCAGCGAAATGGTGCCAACTTGGTGTTTTACCTTATACTTTATGGGTCACTAAGGCCTGTAACTACGGCTAATGGGAGTTGTAACACTTTTTTGAGATAAAAGGGGGTATATAAAAAGATATTTGCACTAAAGCTAGCTTGCAGATGATTCTAGAGTTTCTTAAGTAAAAACGGTAAGGTGAGGCACTTTAACATTCCAAATTTTGTATGCAACTGGTAGTATCTTTTCCTTGTCAGTTCCACCGGAATATATTTCCTCGTAATTCTGTCACTCCCATGACAGGATGCATAACATTTCTCTTGGAATGTGTATCTCTCCTTTCGGGTCACAAAACGTCTTCATATTGCTTCATCCTTCGCCTAGCGCTTCATGTGGCAGTTCCACGGTCCCGCACCAGGCAGCTTGGCGAGCGTTACCCAGGTCGTAAACGTCCGCTGCGTTTATTCTTTCCTAATTTGTAGCTCTTTCTATTTTAGGTTAACGCCGAACTTTTTTCCTCCACGTTGGACGAATGTAACTCTTCTTAGTTGCATTAATTTTTCACGGTGACCCTCTTTCCCTGGGTCGACCCCCTAGCGTGATTTTTATGGCTAGAGCGAGTTATAAATTTAAGAAGCAACTTCTTTTATTGTCTTTGAGTTGTGAGAGAAATTCAGTATATACCGGGTTGATATACCAGGTATTGAGTAACAAATAATTTACTCATCTCGAAAAAAGGGTCCAATGTTGATTCTCGGAAAGGTTTATGTTGATTTATATTCGTGATTTCCTTATTTTGGGCTATGCCACACTTTTTTTATTTAAGTATTATTTAGACATTTCATTTGATAACTGAGGAATATCATAATTACTTAAAGAAATGGAGAAAAATTAAGTTATTATATTATTATAAATATAGAAACATACGAATACAAAAAATATAGAATCTCGTATGATAGTTCGGTCCCATCTCTTTTTTCCTGACCATTTAGGGTCTGTCTGTTTTTGACAGCAATTACACAGGTTCGGGATTTTAACTGCAAGCATTACAGATACATTTCGTGTAAACCAATAAAAATACAAATTTTTATGAGTTTTACCTTTTCTTCATCTTTTTGCTGATAATGCTTGATATTTCATCATTATTCTGCCAGAAACCCAAGTCTGTCTATGTAGCTTAGTCAATATTTGATTTGTTACGAGCCTGGTTCTTTTTTGTATTTTGGACGTTAAACGTTTGAGTTTTAACTGCCAATGAGGGGAAAAACGGGTTAGTTTAGAGGCATGTTGGGGTGGAGGCTTAACGTCAACGACACCTGTAAGGATGCTTAGGTATTTTGGAAGTTGCTCGATTATTTTAAGAATGAGGGAATGGTTGAGAGTAACTCGGTGTCGGCTTCAGCTAATTTTTAATGACATGCGCCAAGGGATCCACAGGTAATTGTCCCATTCAGCGGACTAAACTTGAAGTTCTTTTTAAAAAATTTCGGTGAAAAATCTGTACCTGGTAAAATATGAACAGGAGCCCTCTGTATAGGGAGCCAGTACTCTAAATATTCACGAATCTTATCTTCCGTAGTTTACGATAAATAATTGCAATTAAAACTACCCATTTGAATGAGTTATAATATATTAGATGATTAAATATTTAAGACAGTATACTTTACATCATTATTGCCTGCGGTTCTTGAAATTATTACTAATTCAGGCATTGAATATATTGTTGAGAGAATCTGAAGATATTTGAAAATTTATCTAGACTATGCCCAAAGGTGATTCAAATGTAAATAATTCCGAATACTATATATTATGATAGTGGGTATTTCTAAAACTTGAGTAAAGGTTTAGAAGTCGATGTCTGCGTGAATATAGTTTACCGTGATTTAAGGAGCAAAACCTTGGGGTAGGAGTAGGATATTGTTGCCGAAAACCGCGTTTGAGGTACTGTTTAACCTCTGTAAATCAGTTTTAAGATATTCGGGCCCTCTGTTCATTGGGCGTGCGTGGGTGCTCTTGGATCAATTTCTTGTGCTGCAAAAAAGTCGTCCATCACTCAAGGTGCCTGCTCATTTGTTTTCATGAAGCTCTTCTCCACGCGAAAATTGGCTGGGATGGTGCGTTTATGCTTTGAAATTAGCAACTGCGACGAAATGTTTGTGGATCCTGGAATTTCTGTAGCGTGTCTTGATGTAGGGGTAATTGATTGTTGCCTTAGCGGAGCAAATCATGATTTAAGTGAGCCATATAACCTCCTCCACGTTGCATAAGGGAGTGATTACTGAATTATCTTCGCTTGTTTTGAGTCGAAACGCTCACCTTCATTGACCGTGCATAAAACTCGCAACATCTCTGTAGATTCAACAACATCTCCTGTCCATCAAGTTCGGATTTCACCTACTAAGGATAACAAAATAACGCTTAACTGGTCATTCACACCGCCTTCCTCACTCCATTTCCCTCCCCGCTCTTGTCATCTTCACACTTTACCTTTTCTCCCCTTTTAATATTTATTTAAAAAAAGCAATAATAAAGAGGTAAAAAATGTAATATATATTGTTTCTTCATATTAGTTAAACAAAATATTGTTATTACTGAAAACAAATATTCAACATCAAAAATAGATGTAATATGGATCGTATAAACATTAAATTAAGGGTCTACTGCGTATGGTATAGGTACTTTTTAATAGATAAAATAAATGGGGTAATCAAGTTACCCCATTTCCCCGACCCCTTGGTAGTAAAGAAGTGTAAAATATCTTGGTAGTCTGAGGGTGAAATTGAATGTTGACAGATTTTTTTTAATAGAGTAAAATGACAGATATGAACAAAAACTTAGCCTACATTTCAAAACACTTTTTTGGCCCCATCTTCAGCTATTATAAAGAAATTGCTTATACTTAGACCTAATTAGTAAAATGTATGGAAAGATCAGAGAATTATTCTTCGGTTTTGAACTCAGTTCTTTACCACTTGTCGATAAAGATATCTACCCCGCGCATAGAATCCTATAATAGTTAAACATATATATTGCTCACTCCGCTAGATTAGCGACTAATGTAATAGCGTATAGAAAGAATTATGGGGTATTTTGTGTTGTGGTATCGCCTGTTTTCCGAGAATAAATCATCCCAGAATTGACTCAATGATTATAACTAATGGTAGTCATGGAGGTGATTGCCTCCAGTCTTTGAAGCGCTGAACATTCGAAATTTAAGCATCATCCGCTGCATTTGTAGTAAGGTCAAAGAGTGGTAATGAAATGGCGTCATGGTTGTCAAAGTACGCGGTGATCAAGTGAGAGGATAAAGAATGAGGAATGGAAAGACAAAATGTCTCCTGCCCCTACGACCGAGTGGGAATTTCGACATGTGTCCCCCCCATGCTCAACCGCTTCTCCTTACCGCATATTCTTGATTCTGACGGATTAAGATTCCATCTTCGGTACCATTTTAACAATGCCGGTCGTGGGGAAAGCCGGGGATTAGCGTGTGGGTGTTGGTGGAAAGGGAATGGGGAGGTCCAGGGCTTGGAAGTCCCGGTTGGGGATTGGGAAGGGGTCACGGACCGAAAAGGGTGGAGGGGGCGAATAGGGAGACAACCGTAAATACCGGAAATGGTAATTAAGTCCGGTGTGGGGGGGGAGGGAGGATTCTGGAGCGCGTGGAATGGGTTGGGTCGGAATTGGAAATGGTTGCGCGTTTAAATTAAAGTCACCTCGGGGAGCACGCAGAGCTGTATCTTTAGTGGGGTGGGGGAAGATTTTGGGTGATTGGAGGGGGGTGTATCTAAGCGCTTCACGGGTGACTTTTGGGGATGGTGCGGGGGACGGAAGGGGAGAGGCATTGATTTGTTTTGACTTTCACTCTCGCGACCTCCATGTGTGGTGAGATGTGATCTTTTGTAGTCCCCAATTTCAGTTCTTGGTTTATACGATGGATGAATATGTATGTGTGTACAGGGTACCTTATGCCTATGCATTCATCCATTTGTTTCAGGGGTATAATTCATTATTCACGCCTTTATCATTATGTGATATACAATTCTTTGAACAGTCATTAAATTTACTTACGTCTGATACTAAGATTGGTTCCATACACTAGAACTCTGATTTGAATCTCAAACAACCTGGTATACTATTAAATATATGATAAACGGAGAGCAGTTTGATTGGACACTTGGAGTATGGAGCATTGGAGTAGAACCTACACAAGTATAAGAAAATAGCATAAAGCAATTCTTTAAATACCTAAAAAAATCAAATACTTTTATACTATTTTTAAGATTACCTATTTTCCGAATACTTTTAAAAGGCTCATTTTAGCATAGTATTTCATTTTATTTAAACAATAACGCTAGTATAAGGCGTAAGGTATTCTATGTCATGGTACAAGTTCAAACCTTATCTCCCTCCTTGTATAATTAAAGCTAGGAGTACTGTAACCTAAATCAGCTCGAGGATATCTCTAATCGTTATAGCCATGTACTACCAGATAACTAGTACAGCCCATATTGCATGCATAGAACTCTAGTGAAGACCTGAACTTACTTAGGAGGAAAAAGGCATTGACGTCTATTGTGTGTCAAATGCCATTTCGTTGTATCTTAACTTTATCACGCGATTTTAATAATGTATCAGCATGTAATTAAATGAGTAATAGAGTTTCTTATTCCCGGTAATCTTGCATTGACGATATATATATATATATATATATATATATATATATATATATATATATATATATATATATATATATATATATATATCGTCAACGTGTGAGTGTTCTTTTTAAGTGTTTTACTTTATTAAGTGCGTCACAGCTATATATATATATATATATATATATATATATATATATACAGTATGCCAAGAGGGTGGCCGATAAAAAATATACACGGAAAAAAGAACACTTACACATAAAAATTTTCGATATTTCGGTGAAGTCTAGCTCCACCTTTCTCAAGGTTTAAGGTAGGAATCATTCCTACCTTAAACCTTGAGAAAGGTGGAGCTAGACTTCACCGAAATATCGAAAATTTTTATGTGTAAGTGTTCTTTTTTCCGTGTATATTTTTTATCGGCCACCCTCTTGGCATACTGTATATTTATCACCCGAGTGATTTTCCTGGAAGTTTTATATATATATATATATATATACAGTTTCGTAGGAAATGATGCGCGTAGCACAATATAATAATAAAACAGTGTCACTAGCTGTGACGCACTTAATAAAGTAAAACACTTAAAAAGAACACTCACACGAGAAATATTTTTTCCGGAGCTTTCGAAGCCAAAGGCTTCTTTCTCAACGAGGAGATGTAGACTGGCTGGGTCAGAATTCCGCAGGAACAAGGGATATTGTTGGAAGAGCGAACGGGAGGGGGAGAAGGGGTGATGTGGGAGGGGGTTAGCAGGATACATTCAGTCCAGGGGCGCTGAAATCTTTTAGGCGCCAAATGCACGCTAATTCAAGCGTGTGGATGTTGAGGGCGGAGTCTGAGGGGGGGAGGGAAGCAATAATGGACACCTTGAAACAAGAATTGAAGACCGCGTCGTGGGACAAAGAATGCGTGGGCACTGGGAGGGAAGAATATGAGCAGCAGGAGGCACGATGATTATTCATTATGAGGTTAAGGGGGGTGGTACATTGGCCTACATAGAAAGCTGGGCAGAAGTATATATAAATATATATATATATAAATCTTACAGGAGGTAGGAGAAAGAGATAAAGACAAAGAATTCGTTCTTACGGGAACGTTTCGGACCGGTTGGTCCTTCCTCTTCGGACCATGTATTTGCAATTTTACTAACTCGTGATAAGATACCTAGCCACCAAAAGGTTATGAAGCAAGGCGTGATTCAACGGGTTTTATGGAGTTACGGTAGTTTGAGCGACATATTTCCCTAGATATCCCTAGTCATAATGTAGACCATATTCGAATTTCATTTTTTTATTTCAGTGTCAGTAAGAGCATGAAATAAATAATGTATTATTAATCGCGCAAAAATATAGTGTTGTACGACAAAAATGTTCAGTAACGAAGCAAATATAACTACATGGTTACATAATTTGGTTTCTAGCTTGACTCATTTTTTCACGCCGTACGGTTAAAACGTCACAACTGAAGTTTTTTCTGTGAACCTGTAAAAATTATTGTGGTGAGTAATTGATTAATTTTTAAAAATAGTTGAGAAAACATAAAAAACTATGCATCGTTAGGTTTTTGATGAAATCTAGGTGTTATAAATTCCTAATTTTTTCAATATGCTCCCTCTCTAGCGCACAGCCGTTATCTATCCCATGCAAAACAGCTTATATTTTTTGGTAAAATGCTCGAAAAGTAGTTCCGCAAGGGGTTATTACTTTGGTATCACTGGAAAGATGGGTGTTTTATCTTTGAAATGAAGTCAAATTCATAAAATTCCAAGTGAAGTGATATTTGGCTCAAACTACCTTAAGTGTGCATTTGTTTTACAACTGACGATTAAGTTATGAGAACGACGCTGTAACGATTAATGCTAGATTTTAATTTCACAAATGAAATCTGTGATGGCCTTGGTTGGGTTTTATTACTTAGTTACAGGTGTTGATAAGTAAGTGGTTAGGGGAATTTCCTCCTTGTTCTGATATGACATGCTATGATTCTGAAAGAATTTTTAAGAACTATAAGGTTATTGTGTGATCTTTACGTTCATTGTGTTTAATTGTCTAATTTTATCGTCCTTAGTTTCCTGTGGACTTTGTTTTTTTCCCAGAGGTATCGGACGCCCTGAATAATAAAAAAGCCGAAGCACCCTTACTCTATCATCGATGCACTAAGCTGACTTGGGACGTTTTAGGCATTTGGTGTTTTATGTGTGTTTGGTAAAATTAAAATGTAACTGTAGTGGTCACAACGTATGAACAACACTGATTCACTCCACCTAGAAAGGTTTAAATAGAGTTCGTTGGATATTGCAAGATTGATGGATTCCCTGAGTCCTTGACGTTGAGCCACTGAAATTTCGAGTCGATCGACGAGTATGTGTGTGAGGGAGAGAGAGGTTGAACTAAGTTAAGCATCGATTGGGAAGGGGAGGATGTTCATGGAGCGGGGCGGAGTCCATGCTCTGCGCTGGGCGAAGGGATGAATGGATGGTGGAGCCGAAGGCTGGGCGCGGCCCTGGGAGTAAGGATTCGAGAGCAGACGGGAGGCGAGTGGGAAATGCTGGTGATATTTCCGAGCTGGTGATTCGTTTCTCATTTTATTTCCACGAGGAAATGTATTTCCTCCCACGGCTCATGCTAGTGTACGTTCCGAATAGATAGGAAATGGTGATCGACCCTTGATTTGGTCTCTCGTTTCAAACTACAACCAACAAACTTTAATGCATGGCTTTGGGATTCGTCATTCTTGCCTCTGGATTTTGCTGGGCCATGCCCGACTCCTTTCAGCCTCAAGTTATTCACTAAAACAGCCATTGGAAATACACTGTTATTGCCTATGTGTTCATCGTTCGGTCAATGTCATTTAAGGTTTGCGGTTCTTAAAATGGGTTGGTATTTAGCGAAGGTGCTTGGTGACTTCTAACAGTTTGCAATGTATATTTATGGAGAGAATTTATTTGTTATATTATTGGTTCAGTTGATTCTAGGCAGTGCTTATGCATTTAAGTGATGTTATATTATAAAAAAATAAATCATGCTTCAAATGATATTACAATATATTATGGTTCTAAATGTCGTCATGGAATATATTTTTACATTTCTTTGCAGATGAATGCGTTGAAATGCCACTTGCGAAATTTTTTTCCT
Source organism: Pyrrhosoma nymphula (assembly GCA_963573305.1). Taxonomy (NCBI): domain Eukaryota; kingdom Metazoa; phylum Arthropoda; class Insecta; order Odonata; family Coenagrionidae; genus Pyrrhosoma; species Pyrrhosoma nymphula. The sequence goes on along the minus strand of OY754334.1, from coordinate 127,013,609 downwards.
CGTGGATTCAGTAAATTATGTCTAATGCACTGGATCTTGCGGAATTGAGTAAACTCATTTTAAACCTATCAAAAATGATTCCTTCTCCACCCCCCTTGCACAACATTTGTTTTTGCGGAAATGCCCCGGCTTGAGATCCACTATGCAAACCACTCAATGGAATTCCACCGCTCTTGCAATGCGGCCAGAATTTGCTCCCGCTTTGCCCGTCTCTTGCCCCTACACTGCATAACCCCGAGTTCGGTGGAGTGGGGACTCATTTTGAAAGCAAATACACTTTACGGCAGATTGGCCGCTTCTAGAATTTACTTTGCAATCAAAACCCATTAATCCCATTTGTGTGAGAAGGATATTGTTTCAAGAGTTGGTGAATAATATGAGATTTCTTTGGAAACCGCACGGGAATGATTTCAATGAATGATGAAATACATAAATGCATTAATCCTTTATTCTATTTACATTTTTTTATTTTTTTCAGGTAAGGCCTTGACGTCTGATGTGGTTGCTTTGGAATGATTTGCCCTGAGATTAGATGGTGAGTCAATAATTAATTAAGTCATTACCGCAAATAACAAATAAGGTTGACATGACTGAGACCATTAATAGCTGTCATCGTTCATGGAAAGCTTACTGTGGCATATTTAATGTACGTGGCCATCAAAACGCCGAACCCTAAGCTAAATTGTCAGATTAGCTTTAGCCCCCTTCCCCTTACGTATGAATGAATGGATTTTACTTCACGCTAAATGGCAAAAGTAATTCTCTACATGTTCATTATTTTCTCTAGCATTTCAGTCTACGTGGACTGGAACTCATTTGTTTTGACAAAATGAATATTCATTCATACCTATAACTCAGTAATGCATGAAAATCAGAGACCTTCCAGAAATTCCACAGAATTGAACTCATTTGCGTCTGAAATAACCTAGTCACATGAAGTGATGAGAGGAATTTGCATATCCAAATCCATTTAAGTTTTCTTTAATCCAAGAAGACTCCATTGATTATTTCTTCATTGAGTTTAAATACTACTACTAAATGAAGTCAGGTTTCGCTTTGGAATTTATTTTAATTTCACTCATTCCCCTTGGCTAGTGAATTGGTATAAAATATGCAACCTCCGCTAGATATACGCGATTAGTGAGAAAGTTTGACAGATTAATTTTTGCCACTTTCCAAAATAACTCATAATCCGTGATACTTTTGAAATAATACGGACGTGATGTGTGCGTTGTATCTATACTAAATTTTTAACTTAAGGTGTTGTTAATAGAAATAAAATTTTCCAAAATATAAATATGTGATCCAATAATTAAAACTTTGTAATGTTCCACACTGTTTTTATTAATTGTACAAGCCTGACCGGTTTAAATTTGATTTTTAATTTCCCTTAACCTTGCGCCGTTAACCCCCGTCTCTTTACTAATATCTTCCCCCCCCCATCCCAACCTCCTCCTCCTTACATCCTTCCCCGGAAACCCAGTATATATTTCAAGCCACCACCTCTGTACTTCGTAATTTTAGCCTCTGATGATGATGTGTTAACATTGAAACCGGTCAGGCTTGTACCATTAATAAAAACAGTGTGGAACATTACAAAGTTTTAATTATTGCATAATGTCGAAATTCCACATAGTCAACCCTTCAACCATCTAGTACATAAATATGTGAATGAAAAAATACACATTTTATGCCAATAATGAGCGCGTAAAGCAAGTGGGTAATGGTTAGCATGGTAAGTAAATCAATATGTTACTTCACTAGTGAGTAAGGTATTAAGAGTTAAATTAGGGTAATCTGGACAGAAAATTGAACTTTCCATAAGATCTTAGGCTATATGAATGCCCAGAGTCGAAGAATGTGGAATCATTAAAACAGGAGCATCATTCCAATTTTCGCTCGTCTCCATAATTTTCACTATATTTTTCATGATATTAAGTAAAAGTGATGTAGGTACCTATTTTAAAATAATAATGTGGTGTCGTTTTACCTTTAGAGAACTTTTATATAATGCATTGATATTTCAATGAAGAATCTTAAAACATACCCTACGCTCCCCAAATGTTGTCACTACGTATGTAGACCACGATGATGTCCGGGGAATTATGGAATTTGATTAGGTTCATGGGGATTGTTCCTAAATCATTTCGGTGGGAAATAGCGCTTTTAATGTTGACCACCGCATGGTCAGATTCGGAACGCACATTACCTTTTTAGTGAAATTTTAATTTCCTTCTCCTTCAGGATTAAAAGCCTTCGGATTTGGTCACTATCCTTGTCCGAATCACTCATAGGACGGGTCGTTTGCCTAGCGAAGGTTGTATGTTTTTTGGGGCGGCCAGGATATTCCTCGCCGTTCGTGCATGCGTCGACCTTAGTGTGTGCCCCGACATATCATCTATTCCTTTACTCTCTCTCTCTCTCCCTCACCTCTCCCGCCTTTCTTCGGCCCTCGGCAAAGTATCCGGGCTCTAATCATATTCGCCCATATTCCACCCAAATTCCCCACGTCGCTCCTCTCTCAACCTCCAGTCCAAAGCCCATCCACTCAATCCCTCAACCTTCCAAAGAGTGGCACTTCTGTCTCCGTGTGTGCTAAGCTCCCCTCCCGGGCAGAGGAGGAATAAAAAAAGGGTACTCCATCTCTTGCTTTCTCCCTCCTCTCTTCTTCCGATGCTGCTACTTCTTTTCGTCGACCTTTTCTCCATCCCTCGGCCCAAGAGCTTCCTGCTAGCGTCTCTTCTACATTTCCTACCCCCGCGCAACCGACCCTTCTTCTCTCATTCTTCCGCCTCTTTGGTAGCCAGGCCCCTTTCGGAATCAGCCCCTGTGCTCGCATTCCGATAGCCCGAAACCTCTTTTCTCCTCCCCCCCCCTATCTCTCTCTCCTTCCCCTTCCATTTCCATAGTCAGGGTCGCCAACCTTTCAAGATGGTCTCGCCTCCCCCGCCCCCATCCGATCGATCCCCCCCCACCCCTTTCTCCCCCCTATGGGAGACTCTGTAAACACTTGAAGTCATCCTCAAATGTTTTATACGGAGGGATTCATCTCCCGGAGTATTTTGCAAATGGAGTTTTTTTCCAGGATGTTCTGTTTGATATTCAAATGGAAATCGACCTCCATAATATTACTCGACTAGCTTTGAATTGGAAATGGCTCCCCGCGGTGGAACGATATTGCTAATTTTTTTTCCATAAAATATCATTTGGTCCGTCGATTGTAGTGAGTCGCGCTCATATATTCAAGAGGGAATCCATTTCGTTCGCTTTTTCTATATTTACATGTTGTTTCGAATGCGAGATCATTAAAAATTTATTTTACGTAAAAGTTATATTTTTTCGAAGGCTGGATATTGTTGTAATCTCATACCGCTATGGCGTAATTGATTTTCAATTCAAGCATTGTGATGTAAATATTTAGTTGTTATTTACAGTGATACTTGGAAAATATCGTCCGGGGGATTTTTAGTAGAAATATTGAAAGAATACAGGCTCAAACTAGTTCTGTGACATAGTGAGCTTCAATCCAACCAGTTTAGATTTATTCCTTTTGGAAGCTATAATTGCTATCCTTTGACTATTCTATTTTTTTGGTCTAGTGAAAAATATATGACCGATCTGTAATATGAAGTTTCAATGTTAATATCTTTTAACTGGATACTAGTAGTGGTACTATTATAGTTTACCAGCTAATTCTTATATCTACTGCCAGATACCACTGAAAATGATTTTAGTCATGATAAAATTGAAATTTTTTCATACCTTTGCCTTTCAGTGCGTGTCAGCTAATTGCCCTTGTTGCATAGTTTTCATGCATGTTTTAGTCATTATATTTATGTTTTCTGATGGATTTTTTCGGAGAAAATAGTGTACCAAACTTATTTATGTATAGAAAAACATCGATGAAATAGCAAACGTATTTCACAGGCACTTATCGATAATTGGTTATAGATTGTATAAGTAGTAGTACAAAGATGAAAAGAACATTAAATTGTACATGCTATTCAGGTCAAAGTAAGAATTATTAAAGAACAAAGAAGAACGTGTGGAGAATTAGTGGTGAGTAAAATTGGCCTTTAAATTCCAATTAATATAGCGCACAGAAAGCCTTTTTTGCACTGCAGAAATACCTTTTCATCATAATTGGAGCGGCCAAAATTACCAGCCTCACAAATCCCCGTGGTCTTTTTATCTCTCATATCCTCTCCCGGCTGCAATTCTGAATGCAAACAAGTGAGTCGTTGAAACTCTCGGCTGCCACCTACATCCAACTAACTGGCCGCTGCATCACCTTTTAATGTTGGCTAGCGGAAATCTCTTTATCCTTCAAGAATTAGGGCTGCGTTAATGCTTTCCGTCCCTAAAGGAGGCTATTTTTTCGACTTCCAATCTCTTCCTACTCCTCTACCCCTCTTCTAGTCCTGCCCTTACCCCCGTCTAAATCCCTTGGGGACTCCAATCCGGGGCAGCACATACAAGACTTCCTTACCCTAAGTCTTCTCTCCCCTCCTACCCTCCTTCAGTACACACTGGATAGTCCGAAGGGGGAAGAAACTCGTCGGATATCGCGACCAAAGATCGCGACGCGCTGCACTTTGCTGAATTTAAGGAAAACGTGGGATTTGGAGATAGGTGCGTATCTTCCTCTCTGCGTTCGAGTGAGGGGTGAGCTGCAAAGGGTTTGGGGGGTTGAGAGGGATCAGGGGTGGCTTCAGTGGGGTCCGGCGATAGACAAAAAGCTTATTGACCAGCGGGAGGATAGCAGATTGGAGTGAGGTCAGTCCCTTCTACCGTTTTAACTGGGCGTCTCGATCGACGCCAGATAGCGCCACTCTCCGAGGGATCTAAGTTCCTCTCCGTCAGTACTTCTTCTCTGCCTGCCCAAGATTTATATTCAGCCAATTTCCTCTCTTCACCCTTTATCTACACCACTCTCTTCTGAATTTTAGACTCTTGCCTGGCTTGCTAAACATTTTGTCCGTTTGGACGCGATAACGCACTCCACGTGGCTACAAATCGCTCTGACTAATCGCATTAATTTTTGAAAACGGAATTGATATGCGTCTGTCGTAATTTCGATTTCGGAATTTTATGCTCCTGTGAAGTTTTTCAATTGGGGTTTTTTCAATACTCTGAATGCATCCTCGCGGTTGAATTCATTTAAGGTTTTAACTTTTTAATATTGCCGTGAATAATTAAAACTAGGCTATTGTGTCCAAAATAAAAAAATGTGTAGATTGTATTTTTGAACCGGTTAACGCGATAATTCAAAAAAGGGAATCAAAATATTGTTCTCTTTTGCAGTTTTCAATTTTTGATATTTTGATTTGGCCATAAATATTTTTAGCATTATCTTCGGATTTAAATGCATCGTTCATTTGTCCCGTTATTTGATTTTTCGCCTTAATTTAAGCAATTACGTGTGTTTGATTGAGTTGCTTCCATCCAATATTTTGCATCGTGCACTAATTAAAGGGCCATTAAAATTTTATTCTTAAGCAATTTATGCAATAATTGCACTGATGAAACATTTCAAAAACAGATGTAATGCAAGTTTTCACCTGCGTTTTTCCTGTGATATCCGGAATTTATATTCTTTCATGCTTCGAGGCGCTATCTAAAATTTACGTAACCAAACTCACAGGTTGAAATTATTTTTTTGTAGGTAACTAGTTAATTATTTCTGTAAACATTAGGTTTAATATTGTTTCCATATCCAATCTGTATTTTTATTACATTCGCATATTGATTGCATAGCCACTCTGTGTTTTTATAAAGTTCTGATAATGTTTCATTACCCAATCTGGATTATTAAAAAGAATACATATGTTTCACAAACATTTTAGCGTTATTTTATTTCAAAAGTTCATCAGTTTTGCCTCCATAATGATCTCACGTCGCCATATATCCTCCATTGTCGAAGATCTTACTATTATGTGGATCATTATTGGTTTACAATTACTTTTAGAATCGTGAGAACCTTTGCCTTTATAGTGTAGACGTATATACGTATAAAAGCGTATCAGGCTTAAATTTGTGGAAATACTTTATGTCCATTTCAAATAAAACAATATTGGTAAATTTCCACACAGTTACTGTGTGGAAATTTACAGATATTGTTTTATTTGAAATGGACATAGACGTATTTAAATGAGGAATTACGCAGTTTCTCACCAACAACTTAGTTCACTTTGCGTTCCGTTCATAATGTGCTTTAACACGTTCATATGTGCCTAACAATTAATTGATGATCTAATCGCCCGTCCACCAAGCCGATCTTATATGCATATATCCACCTATAGATCTCTAATAGAATCCACAACACGTAATGTACCCCTGCTGAAGATTTACTCTTCCGCGAAGCACATCACGACCTTCGACCAACTTGCTCTGTATATTATGCCTTAACTACTTTTCAGCAAAAAACGGCAATCCCTCCGTGTACGAGCCGCAAAACACGGCGTAAGCAACTAGGGGGAGGGAATAATAAATAAAAGGAGGGCTGACGTAGGATACGGACGCGCTCGGACGAACCCTGGGGAGGAATGTGGGAAGAGGGAGGAGGATGTATAAGGGGGGAAGGTTTTGGGCTTAAGGAGGGGTGGGCACCGTAGGGGAAGCTGGGAAGAACGAGTGAAGGGAAAGGATAAGAAGGAAGAGGGATAGAGAGAGAGAGGATGGAGATTCGAAGTGATAAAAAAAAGAATCGTATTTCGGAAAAAGTTAGCCCACCCTCCCCCCATGCCCCTCCCCCACCCAGACGAACGGAGTAGGGTGTGAGGGACGCGTTGGGATTTTGGTTTTAGGGTGTGCAATGGGTGGGGTTTTTTTTCGGCAGCCCATTTCGCCCCTGCACCCTTTCCTTTCGTCTCCTTTCCAGGGGTGTGTCTTCAGTATCCCCGCCCATCTTCCTACGTATTCCCACTTTTACCCGATCCTTATGCCCACTTGCCTGTATCCAGTGAACCCACGCACGCAGCCCATACCCGTTCACTCTCGGTGGTGCTCCGTGCAGATGCGTGTTCTCCGATAGGGAGTGGCGTCGAACTGATAGCCCGGAAAGGTTCCTCCCTTGGAGAAAAAAATCTGCCCTCCCCTGCCTCCCCATTCCAAGTTCCCATCAGCACTCACACGTTCCCCATCTCAGTTCCCTTACTCCTTCGTCTTCCCCCTTCTCCTGCTAAAATTCTACCTCATCCTTATACCCGGTCAAGCAATCGACGTGCACTCCGTATACTACTTGATTTCCATCGTAACTCTGTGGCATCCTCTCTAGAATTCTTGACAAGCAAGTGGATAGCAAAGAGCTCATTTCAAAGGACGGTAGAATTCCTGCGCTGCTGTGCCGGTTTAAAATTTTGGCAATGTTTTTCAAAGCAAATGACACTTCACTTTGCTTATTTTATCAAAATAACTGTTAACCAATCTTAATTTTGCTTTGCTTTTCATCATTTATCTTTTCTAATTCCCCACCGCTGCGTCTGCACATTGCACGGTAAGTTGTTACTGTTACGATGGTACGAACGAACTTTTATACGACGTTTAGCGCTTACGCTGCTATGTATTACAGTTGGTATGCTGGCAGTGTGAACGGGGTAGAACACGGTCCCCATCATGCTGTGTCCACTCTCATGTTCCACTCTAACAGCCTATGTAACGAGCATCGCACTTAATGCGCAAAACGCCTTGTGAACGCACGCTCGCATTATCTTTTGCTTGTATTTCCTTTCTTTTTTTCTTTCCACTTTCTACACTTTCTACTTTCCACTAGAAATCTACCATCATAGAAAAGTGAGAGACATGAAGCATGGTAATCTAATAGGCAAGCAAATTAGAAATTAGTACATATTCAGCAAGTTTTAATTACTAAGCGAAAATGACTGCTATGTGCTTAAAAAACCATACCCAAAATAGCAAAAGGGGTGTGGGAATTCATATTTAGTTTGTAATTAGCTTCTAGAAGGTCTGGTTGGCATGGTAGCTTTACATCCCGTGGGCCTGGGTTTGGCATATTTTCACTGAAATCTCGATCGTAACTTTGATGCTATGTGGAGAGTACTTCAAGTGTAGTATGGGATGGGACGTTATATTACGGATCTCTTGGTGCTTTTGTTAAAATAGAGCTAAACATGATGTCATGTTACTCTCCACTCTTCCTCTATTCCCCATCCGACCTCCAATCGTAAACGGAGCGAATGACCTCAGCTGTCGGTTGCCTCCCAAAATAACCAACAATAACATCATCCGTTTGCTCAGTAATAGATTTCACTTGAAAACCCTTCTTAGGAGTGCGATGACCATCCTGTATTCAAACTCCACATAATAAGCAGAAAATTGGCACTTCATAAAGAGGCTTACTCACTTGATCTAGTATACATTGTACTTGCCGCAAATATTATCGTGAAACACTAAGTTACAGGTTTGTTTTTAGAAACGGGCGTCAATTGGCATTCATTGAGTCTCAGCCCTAATTCACAATTAGTGCAATAGCTCCTGAATAAATCACGGTTTATGGGGATACTACTATGTAAATTGCTGCTGATGTTGCTGCCAGCCTGACTTTAGGTGTAACTTAGGTAACATTTTGTAATCAACTCCGTTTCTCCCATTAACGCTAGAGCTTACAGAGCTTGGACAGTGGAAGAGGACACCCGGGTAGCTTAACTGGTTGGAGAACTCGGCCAAGTATCGAAAGGTCTGGGTCCGAATCCCAGTCCAAGTGGATGGCCTTGTTTTTTCTGTAAATTTCTCACATCTGAGTGATCACTAGCGGGCGACTCCATTAAAGGTACTGCGAGGCTAGTTCCGCAGTTATTTGAATCTAGCTCTTGAGTGTCAAAGTCTTTAAAGCTACCGGTTAGCCAGCTCTTTGCTTATCCTGGCGTGCATCGATACCCCTCGGGGAAAGAAAACTTAAATTTTTTTCGTTTTGAATCCTAGAAGGACAGCATAGTGTTAATATGGTGACTTTAGAAGTAGAGGGAATGCATGTTGGTTTGTCTTGTTGGTACCCACTGTGGTGGCGTGACCCGTTCGTCATTATTTTGTCTTTCTCCACTCTCCTCTATGACGCTTACCACCCTCTCAGCAAGCTTTCCCGTCGGCCATTTCTCAAAGACGTTTCGGTTTCAAGTCTCCCTTTCTCACTCCTTTCCCTACTTCTCTCCTACTCCTCTCCTCTCTCACTATCTCTCACGGCCTGGGCGCTGGAAAAAAGCCGTACTTCCGGCGGACATGAAGCCTCATGGAAAACGTGCAAGGAATCCACAAGCGAGCGGGAGGAGACCGCTTGTTCACCCCTCCTTCCTCCTCTTCGGCGCGTGAGACGTGGCGCGGTGGTGCTTCATACCTCAACCCTTCTCTTTTACCCTCTTCCTCGGAAAAAACCTCCTCCTTTACCTTCGTCTCTTCCCTTACCCAGCATCCCTCTCGCCCCCCCCCCCACCCCATCCCTGCGTCGTGTTTTACGTCTTCATTAGGTCCCGTTCGAGACGCTCCCTTCTTTTGTTTTCGCCGTAACCTCTCTCACTCACACTTCTCTTTTTTTCCCACATCCCTCGCCGTGCGCTGGTGATCGTGACCGGGGACTAATTGTATGTATTCGAATCTCGGCCCTTGGCCGTTAACAAGTTAGCGGTTTGGGTTGAGTTGTTTCCTTCTCTTTCTTTTTTTTTTCGCCTTCTTCTTCCTTCGACTCCCTTCGATGTGTTCTCGCTCTTTCCTCCTTCCCAGTTTGGGTGTGCTTCTCCCATCGTGCACGTGTGTGTTCCGAAGAAATTGGTGGGAGAAAAGTCTCGACGTCTATTCTGCTCCTTCTATCTCTTCTCCGTGGGACTAGTTGGTGGACGTAATAAGTTTACGGGTTTTATTTTCATTAAACGTGCCGAGAGTAGTTTGACCATCGGTGGTGGGTTTCCTACCTGTTTAACTTGTCTATTAAGGTCATAGTCACCTAAAGGCATTCTTGAGAACCTCGAGAGAATTATGAAGCTCATTACGTAGCTCATGAATTGCGAGGGTGTACTTATTTAAGTGTCTCAATTGAAGCATTATTATCGGCTATATTTTAGTAGACTAAAATTTCTGAAGTAGATAAACACGTAAGGATAGAAGGCACTATGTCAAAGGTGGCATTCACTTAGATGAATTAATTTAGAAGATCAAATCATTTGCAATGTTTCACAACTATATGATAGGGCAAAGCGTTTGCTTTCCACTTGTAAAGCTGTTTTTTTAGAATAAAAAGTGAGAGTATGAAGATTATTGAAATGTGGATTGGGGAAAAATTATGAAATATACATGCAAGAGAGGTAGGTGTACTTGTGTTGGATGTGGCGAGAAAGAAGAATAAACATCAGACAAAGGATGTGATAATGGATGAGGAAAGTATTCACCGGTAATTAGGAGAAGAAGACTGATCTAGAATGAAAATTGTTTGATAATGAGAAGAGTGAATGAGAAGTAAAAGAAAAAGAATTAGCTACAAAATTAGAGGAAGGAGAAAATTTGAGGAATTAATCAAGGAAGTTATAGTAATCAGTGTATTGTGCTTGAGCAAACTAGGTATACGTCAGCTATATGGGGCAGAAGAGTTTCAGGAAAGGATTGCCCAAGGAATACGAACTTGGTAGAAAACCTATGATGATCATCGTTTTTGGAGGAAATGTTTCAAATGGCTCGTGTTTTGACTTTAAAAATGATGACAGGTTAAGGATGTAGGCTTTCGGCCATCATTTGTGAACTTAACCTCTCATTTCTACAAATTTTCAACGTTGGAAAGTAAAATAATTATTCAAATTTTCATAAGTAATACGGATTTTGTTCACATCAGTATGTTTGCATAGACACGCAAATAGTTTTTTCATATTATTTGTAACAAAACAGCTTGGGCCATTGTTGTCAAAAATCGAGGGATACGAAAAGGCACGCTATATTGGGCGTGTGTAGCACGAACTCGTGGCGAATACACATTAATGGGAAGTGGAGAAACAACAGCCAATAGGGCAAGCAGAGCAATAATAGCGAAGCACCAACACCTAGTAACGGGGAGAGTTTTAAACAAGGAGTTAAGAAAGAGCGTTTGGGAATAACGCACGCGGTCAAGATGACTCCGGGGGGAAGTAAAAACCAAAGTATGGGGAGTGAGATATAGTAATGGAGATCACCATCTATGCTGATTAAGTTGAGAGCAGAGTGGAATACGGAGGAGGATAGCGCATCAGAGCATCCATCCTGCGTTGTTTCTTTTCGTGAGAGGAAGAAGGAGTGACCAAGGAGGAGCGTGGCTGGAAATCGCCTTTCATACCTGAGCGTCATAGGAGTGGCCTAATATATGTACATATTTTATGTTTATCTGTATACAAAGTGAACCGTGAAAATAAGGAGTGCATTATAAATGTGTGAAAAGTGGTGGCTCAAGTGTGCACAAGAGTGCTATGGCCTTTTTAAATGAGCCAAGAAGACAGAAGATAAGATAAGTGAAGGGCAAGGTATTGATTAAATGTACCATCTTATAAATGTGCGAAATCGTATTAGTATGTAAATTGAAGTCTCATGCTCTACCGACTGGAAAATGAATATTTCGCTATGAATGAATATTACATATATAAAATAAATAGTATATAAAAGTGCAATGTTTACATCGGCTACTACTAAAGTAAATTTTAAGAATTAAAATGAATTAAACGATATATCTATGTTATAACGTACCTACTGAAAAGAGTGGATTGTAATTTTTTTGACCACGATGAGGCACGAAAATTCTGCAAATGTGTTCTTGTTGTATGTTATAGTATCGATTTCTCGATAGATTCTTTTTTCCGTCGCTTCGATGGTATTTATTTACTCCTATTATTTGACTACAACCTCTGATTTGCGATAAACTTGAGGAGTATTTAGTTCATATTTCTTAGATCCACAGTTTTTTTATATTTTTACTTGATCCAACGCATGGTATAAAATTATAGCGAGGCTGCTAAGTGGTAAAATTGTTTCCATTCCTAGAAGTCGGCAATAAAATATGCAACAGCTGCTGAAAACTGCTAGTGATAATTTTTCATCATGAATAATAACTGGGAGAATAATATTTATGGAGTTTTTTAAATCTTGGAGCTATATATAATTTTGAAATGTAATATAATGAAAGAACTTAATAAATGAGAAATTAGGAAAGTGTTACAGCTATTCAGTGAACAGAAATAAACTACAAACACTATTTCGGACAGACATAAACTGAACTCATTAACAATCAGCCTGCTCACAGAATGTCCCTCGTGAATGTCCTAGTTATTGGTAGATTTAAGAATACTTGACCAAGTTATTGGCTAACAATTTTTGATTTGAGGTTATTGCCTCGCCTAAGCAAAGTCATCTGCATGAAAATTCTTAACTACTAGTCAACCGCTGGTTCCATGTTGGACTTTACCAACCGGTGGTAGCAAGGAGTATCACTGAAAGATGAAAACACTTTGGAATTAGGTTGGAATCATTTGATACGGCCGAATGACTCCCAGGTAGTTTAGTCAATCTCTAGAACTGACTTTGAGTACTAAGATCATTTAACTGAGAATAAAGAAGAAACTGACTGTCTCTTACCCGTCTAATTCATATTGTAGTAGACTTTCAATTACTTAATCAAATTGAAAAATTATATGGATAGACTGATAAGTAACACTTGAAGCTAATAAGAAATAGTGCACTATGGTTATTGGTTAGAAAATGAATGAGCTTTCAAAGTATTATAGCATTTGGAGTTTCAAAGGGAATAGAATGAATGAAGTATTTATCATATTTGAAAATTTGAGCTGGCATTAGACTTTTACCGAAGGTTTACTTGATCTATAGATCTTCCTTGGCAAATTCTTGTGTGATTAAGTGGTTTTCTGATATGTTCTTTTTGGACGATGCGAGGAAAGTTTAAAAATCAGTCTTATTAATTTTCAGCTACGGCCTCCTAAATACATGATGCATTCTCCATGTTGTTCTGATCAAATAGCCCACGATTTGATCCTCATCAGTCTTTAAATCCCTTATTATCGCCTATGGCTATGGCTTGGACGAAGGAGAGATCACATTTTGTTCAATGTGCCCTTGAGACCTCCATCCAAATATATCCGTCTGATTTCAAAGCCATTATTCTCATGTTAAAGACCCAAGAACTTTATCTTAGAAAATTTCAATTTCTTATGACATTAAGATTATTTTATCGCAAAATTGCATTATATGTCCTTGCCTTATGGTGGAATACAACGCCTTTAGCACAATTTTGTCTGAAAGTGCGGAATTCACGAGCAGCATCCAGTTGGGCGGATGAATTTGAGGTGTATAACTAAGGCTAGATGGAGATCCTATGCTACTACCCATTAAGCCTTTCAAAGTTTTCATTTCGAGGAAATAATCAAAATTCATGTCACACACACAGGACTGGCAGTAAGCCCGCTAATTCTCGCACCCTGTCCTATAATTATTTCCATTTACGACTAGAACTTTAGGTCTCATTTAAATCAAAAAGAAAAAAACTATACATAGGAACACGATGCTCAGCGGATAAGAATACAACTGGAATTCAGTATAAATGTGCCCTTTCTTACCTAAATAAGGACAAAGGAAATGTAATGCCGGCATAAGTGATTTTCATTTGCTCATAACTTCACCTGTCAGTGGATGAGGTTGGTATAATGGCTACAAAAAGAAGACAGTTCTCATGTTCTTTGACTCGACTTTCATTACAAATTGCTCGAATTATCTGGTGCCCCTAAAATAATTTCCTCCGCGGCGGAACAAGTTGCGTGGACGTCCGTCGTTGTTTCGAAGCGAGCCATTATCCCTTGGACACGGGTGCTCATGCTCCGGACCGCACCTCAGGACATCCTTTGCGAGATGTCTAATCGCAGCGCCTCCCAGGGACCACACCTCCTTTGGCACCTGCCCTGGCCACTTATTTCACCTCGCCTCCCCAACCCAGATGACTCGCATGTGGTCTCACAATGAAGCCGCCGGAATATGCTCAATGGCTCCTTTGATCGAATTATATGAGGAATGGGGTTCGGAGAAAACCACTTTGATCATCATCATCAGTAGTCATCAATCGGGAGATTGGTTTGCAGCCCTCGTCTCCCTCCCCAAACCAAATGACCGTTCTGTTGTTTCATGAGCCTGCTTTTGTATATACTTACTATTTACATATCCATGCGTGTTTGTGTGCTTATCTGGAGAAAATAAGTACATGAATGAAATGAAAATACAAAAAAAAACAGAAAAATATTTTATATAAGTGAGTATGCTTTCACTTAAAATTGTTGCTACAACAAAACTAATACCTATTAAAAAATACAGATAAAAATAAATTACAATTAAATCCATTGAATTAAGATAATTGCCTCTTGAGTTTTTCACGACTTTCATAATTTTCCTAATATATTCCATCCTTTATCCTCATGGATATTCTTCCCACTTCTCCTTCCGTTATTGATTTCAAGAAGCCCATGTGTGCAGAATGAGTCAAAAATGTTTTTCTCTTTGCACTTTCCATCAAGCTATTTTGGTACACAAGTCTTCGTTGGGATTATGCAGGGGGGATTCATTCGATCAATTAGATTTTTATCATTCATCGACTAACTACGCACCCAATGTTTCCAATTCACCTAGCCGGCTTCGTGCATTATTCGACGCTATAATTGAGGTGGCGATAAAAGATATTTTTAATGAAGCATTTCCTTACTTCAATGCATGGTTTTCTAGCTGTATTTATAACATATGCTTCCCACTCAGTTCAGTGATTTCTCAGTAATATGGAAAGATCTGAAGGCAATTTTATCTATTTAAATGGGTTTAATAAATATTGGTACTAGATTAACGCCCGTTTCCTTTATTTATAAATAAATGGCAATTGTAATGGAAACATGTTTTTCAATGTCTCATTTTAATTTACTTAAAATTTAAAAGCTTAAAATACTTAAGGAAAAATGTTGGTAATTATTTGCTTAAAAGTGGTAAAATATGTTAGTTTCACTCTCTCGTACCATGAAGGCACAGGTACATGGAATTTAAAGAAATAGTCAAATAATAAATACTTTTGCTTTTCAAAAACTTCTCTAATATCTACTAAACTGAAATTAGTTCCTGAGGGCTGGGAGAAGAAAATGGTTTATCCCATGGCGCATCGAATCTAAATGTCCCAGTCCGGAGGGGTACATATGTCTAATTCAAGTTCTTTCTTACTTCCAAGGTTGCAATTGATGCTTTATAAGGTAGAAGGCCTTTTTTGCTCGTGCTACTCGGCTGACAACATCTTTCCCTCTATTTTTTATATCCGAATTAGTATTTTGGACCAGGAGGGATCGATTATTATGAAGTGGCCGATATCAAATTCCTCGAGACGTGGGAAGGGAAACGCGTCTCCCCAAGAAATTGTCTCATTGGTGTGGTATTTTGACTCGAGATTGAATCAACGGATGTTGAAAGCGCGCGCGCGCGGGTTGAAGTCTGTGTGTGCGCGCCCTGAGTTCTATGTAAATTGGTCTGAGTTCGAAATTCTTATGCATATTAATGAGAGAGGGCTGGCTGGAGGGTTGGATTCAAATTCTGGGCCCGGACGTCAGTGGGCGGAGGAGGGTTGGTGAGCGGTGGGGTGTTGTGTGCGACGACGGTGTCTGCCGCGAGATGGTGCTGCCGGCGGCGACGGGGGCAGATCGAGGAGTCAGGAGGGCGGGCTGGAGCCGGAAGGGAGGCTGTGTGAGTGGAAGGGGGAAGGGAAGGTGAGGAATTTGGGATGGGGGGAGGGTGAGAGGGGGGTGAACAGTGGCTCGGAGGCGATGATGTGCTATCAAGACGAGACGGTTCCTCTGTGACTCGCCGTGGCTGGACAGTTGTCATAAAATGCAAAGTTAGCTCACGAAATGAATATGTTTAATATTAAATTTTGTGGTTGGATTTGCGTAGTGTCTATAGCATTGACTTCTGATGCGGAAGGCCCTGGTTTAACCCCGTGTTCGTGGAATTTTTCTGAGATGATCCAATCCTACATGCCTTGAGGACCTCCCTACATCCTACATGTCCGTCAAATGGTACGTTTAACCATGGTTTATGTTCCATCTTTCGTTGAACCCTTTATATGGACTTATCTCCTCCCTTCCACTCTTTTCCTAATACCATTCCTCCCGGTATGAAGCCCCGATCCGTGCGGAACGGACTTGAAATACAATGATGACGGTTATAAATATATTGTCTCCTAGGAAGATTGTTATTTTACAATTGACCTGTGCAACATAAAACATCATAAATTCGTGCCTATTTTTAATCATGGATAGCAAAAACTCATAATTTAAGAAAGGTTGTCTTAAATTTTGAATAAATTTTGAATTTACCTATTAATCGATAAGGGAATAATAAAGGTGATAATAAAGTGACGTAGGACGTTGACCGCTTCTTTATCCTTGTGCTTTATGAAAGTATTTTTTTGTTAGCTTGGATTTTGTAACTTATGTGGAATTATAGTTGATAATTTAGTTATAAAAAATGAGCATTTGTCAAAAGATGATAACTGTAGGCAGTAATCATTGGTTAATCGCATGTAAATCCAATGAATAAATTAAAACAGTACGGATCATGAGTTAACAGGTATTTATTAAATAATAGGTGAAAAGGTAATTAAATTCCACGTAATTAAGTAAAATATTTATCTCTTTTGAAGGTCATGGGCTCAATGCATGGCAGAAGATAGATATAGAGTATGCTGAGCTTAAGATATTAGGGAGTATAATTTTAGGAAACTAAGATATGAGCAAATTGTATTCACAATCAATCTATAATCAACCTTTATTCCAGTGACTGGTGATTTTATTGTATACAACTAATTCTACTCTAATATCTGTGATAAGTGTCTCTTTCGTATTCAAAGCTTTTACTCATAGTGATGTCAATTTCTCTCTTGATAAAGTGTGAAATGTTTTGAAATGGGTCTTATTTTTTTACCGGAGAATTCTAAATATCCACATTGCGCGCGACTCATTCACAGAACCAAACCGTCATAAATGTCAACCACCGTGATAAATAGTTATTTTCTACTCTTCCGCAATGCGTAGCGTATTCAACAAGACGCGGTCCTGCCATGTAATACGATTTTGCCTCGATAAAACGTGAAGCGCAAGTTCAAGATTTTCTATTCAGAACGATATATGATCTCCATAAAAAATTTAGGCTGGACTATTGAGCTTCCTCAGAAATAAACCTCTATGACTGGATATAGTATGCTCGGGAGGGAAACGAAAGGCGTTCTCCATGAACAGATTTTGAATAGAAATTGTCTATTTATACGCTTTAACTAACCTGCGCAATAGGTTACGCGCTTCAGAGTAAGAGGCTTGTCTCACTGCCAAACATTCGTACTCCGTCTGTTCTTTTTCCATGCGATATCGTTCATGTTTTGTAGTATCTGAATCAATTTATAAATATGTTGGGCGTAGACCGTGAATTTTTCCGTTCGAAAGACCGTTCGTTATAGTACGGTATTACTTTAACAGTGGAATCTTTAGCTTTGAATGTAAGAGGAAGCTGGCCAAATACATTAAAAACATTATCCTTAATGAGTTAATGTTTTACTTTTTAATAGGATAAACTTTATTACCGATTTTATGATAAAAATGCATATTTCAGTAATGTTTAAAATTAATATTTGCATTTAAACAATTTGCAGTTTGAAGATTAATAGTTAATATTAGCTTAAATATTGGTACTGTTCTTGGAGAAACTAATTGTGCATGTAATCTCGCAATCGATGATGGTAACAGCCATCAGCCCCTGATGTAAAAATCTGCCATCTGATGTAAAAATCAAACTTAAGAAATTCTGTCACAGTTGACTTTCTGGATGTGAGCATCCAACGTTTGCTCAAATAGTGGTATCTGTAGTTGTACGAAAATGTGGGAAACAGTGTAAGACGGGGGGTGGAGGGGAGAGGAGGATAACTGGTGAAGCAGTCGAGGTAAATGGCCCACATGGAGAAGGGTTGGGACGTGTGGAAATGGCGGAGGGAAGCTAGTTGGTCCGGTGTGAGATTGGAGCGGCGAGGAGGGGTTTTGTGGGGCGGAGGGGGTGGGAGGGGGGAAGGATTTGGTAGGATTGCACGTGAGTCGTCGCTCTGCCATCCCCCCCCCCAGTGTTGAAAGAGTAATCGAGTGAAAGTGACCGGAGGGATTGAGGAGTTCACGGGGCCAGAGACTTGGATATTGAAATATGCCCGCATTTGTTAAGATTCGCGTGGTGTTGTTCCCCAAGCACCAGGGGTTATCCACTAGGGTATTTTAAAGGCATGGCCGACAGCTTCATCCTCCACGTTTTGATGAATTGAATCCGGAGTAGGGTTACATACGCCTCAGGAGGTAGTGGGACATAAAATAAGTGCTATTTGGATATTCACCAGCCTCGGTTAGCATTGTCTTTCGAATAATACGCATTTTTAAGGCCCGGATTAATAAAACTTTGCTACATATTTTATCGTTATCAAAGCCGAGGGTAATACGGTCTCCAATGACTAATATTCACGTCAACTAACCGACAAGAAGATGTAATGTACAATGCCTGATCGTTCAATCAAGAACTAGTAGGCCAAATAGCTACGTAATTTTGCGGTTAACTTTAACCAGGAATAAAAAAACTCTTCTTCAGTGTTACAATAATCGTATAGGTTTCCTTGATGTATTTCATATTCATTTTTGAAACGTTTCCTCGTGAAGCAATATAAATAATAATTTTCTTTACCAGTATTTAGCAGGTATTTTTCAGTTGTGTCAAAAGAGAAAAATTTTAAATTACGCTTAGATGTGCGTATAACGAGTGGCTGATCCCTTTTGGAATGACTATTAATGTACCCATTTAATTAAGTTTAAATGCTAAATAAAATAAATTTTTAAGAAATTGATATATCAATAGGTATATATATATAGTGTCTTCGTCCAATTTTAGTTACATGTTTCCTATCTCTTTCTTTCACCTTCTGTTCAAATTATTATATATATATATATATATATATATATACCTATTGATATATTCTGTATATATATATATATATATATATATATATTGATATATTCTGTCATTTTATTAATATCAGTGTTGAATAGCTACAACTGTAAAAAATTGAAATTCGATAAGCATATGTGGCTATAACGTTGCCAAATAATTGTTTTCCACCTTGTTCTTACTGACTTCACATAACAGTAATGCTTAAATAGAATGCTAAATTTGTCTCAAACGATCTCAATTCTATTTCAATGCAACACAATTTTAGTAGCTATGAATCTCAAAATTTCTATCTAGACTGGTATTCATGATTAATTAAAATAATTAGTAGGTTCTTTTCTAGATATTTTTATTTGTACGACGCGTTTCACCGATTTACGGCATTGCCAGGAACTGAAAGTACATGTGCCATACAAAAATTAAAATGTGTAGACAAATACTAAGTATTATAATTAATCACGAATACTGATATATAGTAAACTTCTACGAAGTGAAGCCTGCCACTGTCAACGTTATTCACTATAGATAACGAGAAAGTTCAAGCTATCTCAGCAGATTCTCCATAATGAGGACAACATTCTTGTAGGACTGCGATTACTACCCCAGGCCTATCCTAGCCCCAGTGAAGTACACATGCACAATGCACGCAAAAGCAATGCCCGAATGTGTCCAAAAATAGTGGACTCATCCTTGAGGTTTCCCCCGCATAAAAAGTAATGCATTCTATAGCATCTAATTCCGGGGGGCCCGTAATCCCCCGGGGGACTTTCCCTTTCGCGTAAATATGCAAAAAGAGGATGATGGCCCCGGCGGTTTAATTTTTTTACCCCTGGATCACCCGCCAGAGAGGCGGAAGTAGTGAAAAAAACGGGAGACAGCCCGAGCATGCCGTGTGGGTGAGAGAAGGCGGGAATGTTGCTGGACGGAGCGAGGGAATCAGAAAGAGGCGCTTTTCGGTGGGGTAGGGGACTCTGGGAGGAGGTTGAATGTGGGCGGGGGGGGCGGAAAAGAGGAGGGAGAGGGGTAGAGGGGGGAATAGAGAGTGAACTACGGGGACAAATTCATATTTATTTGGGTCGTCCGAGGAGAATGGTCGAAGGGGGGGTAGGAAGGAGGATGGAGGGAAACGAGTTGGCCTCATGAATCCAAATACGAAGAAAATTTGAGGCGCAGTGTTTGAGGTATGGCCTGCGAATCGGCGAAGCGTTGCCTCTCCCCCACCATAATACGCGCCGGAAAAAATAAGAGCGTCTCATGCGTGGTAGAAGACCACTCGTGTGTAGGAGAGAAGGAAACAGAGTGTCTCATATTCATGCATTAGAAATTGGTCCGGAGATAAATGTACACCCGGCTGGACTCGCCATGCTAGCGAGCATAACTTGCATCCTTGAGGTCCCTATGCAATAAAACTCAACAGTCCGCGAAATGGCCCGTATGAGAGCCAGAAGGAAGGAAGGATTTCGGTCAAAGTAGGCGGCAATGAACCACCCGGGGGGTAAAACAAAGCGGGTGTCGGAGGAGCAAAGTCCCTTTCACTTCGTCAACATTTTATACTTTTGCCGTCCGAGAAACCTTACAAGTGAAACTTGAAAGTAACCGACTTCATGGTAGATGCGTGCTGTCTTTTGTGCAAATCCCCTTAGGAACTGTCCGCCAGATCTTTTCTTGTAAGCCCTTAAAAAGCGCTTGATATGCTGCTGACTGGTTTTGGACCACCTAGGGTTATCGTTCTTCCAAAAATTCAAACTCGTTGGACAGTTTTTTGTAAGTCGATCATGTCCAGTAGGAATCAATTTAATTATGTTCATTATAGTTAGCCTCATCCGCATTTTTTTTTCAGATATCTCTCAATAATCCCTATTTTCATTTCATCATTCCACACGCTGCCAATAAGAAAGCAACAAATAAAAACTCCATTCACGAAACACAAATTCAGTTTTCAAACTAAAGCAAAAGTAGCATGATTAAGTTTCTATATAAAGCAATATTCTACTGTAGCGATCATACGTCACAAACGTAAATAGACCATTGTTCATGCTGAAATCACGATGGCACCAGTGGTGGTGACAGCAATAAGGAAAAATGAAGGTACGCGGGATGATATCGTAAAACTGATGTCAGCACTTCGATCCTGAATTTCCAACTGCAACGTTTCCATATGGTTCATCGCAGCAGAAATAGCGTTAGTGTTTGGTTCCTAGGAATGTCCTGTGATCATATATATTATTACAGAAAGGTCTTTTTCTGTCATTCCGTATATGCTCCGTTAATACTGCACCTACAGTGATAAATGAGGTATCATTTTAAACGTTGGATCACCGGCTTTTGACGAAAAATACAATTTCAAGCTCAAATTTCACTATTTACCCATTAATTTGACTTAAAGGTTTCGATAAACTCTCTTGCCTGTATTGTATTCATATGTTTTGTATATTTTTGCAAGAAAACAAGTATAGAGAAAGTACTTTATGATACACCTTCTTCTCTATTTAAAACCCAATTACACCGTTTCCTTAACATACTTATTCCCTGATAGAGTGAAAGTGTGAAATTTTCGCACGGGTTGCCTAGTAAGGTAAAATATTATTTTTCGAAAGCATGAAAATGCTTCCCACTGTAATTACCAACGCTGAGGTGAAAAAACTTAAGCAGTTACTTGGGAGTATAAAAAACAGCTAACCGCTACTCTCTATCCGGAAATTGATTTCGCGAAATAAAGACCTTTGTCAGGCCCAGAGCCCTCCAGTGCCTTGGTTTCATCAGATTTCGCGTGGACATTAGATATTCCATGCAAGGATGTGGAATGATTTTTTCCCCTTGGGAGTTCTCGCATCAAGCGTGCGTATCCCATCTGCAGTAAGTGATAAACGCAGCGTGTTCAGTCATCCAGAGGATTTGTCAGTGGGTGAGGGGGCGAAGTTGATTTAGAATCTTGCAGCGAAGGGGGAATATGATCGGAGATGGGGCGGGCTGGAATAAGAACTTTGAGAGCTCGGAAGTCGCAGCCGTGTGTGGTCGCCGGGACATATCTCTCAATCCCATCTTCTCGTATTTCGATGTTGCATTCATTACCCAACTCATAGAATTTTTAACCAAGCGCCGTGACTCACTTTCCCTTCCACTAGGGTGGTACACATTAGAAATCATGATAAAAAAATATTTTCCATCTCTAAAAATTATGGAATTTGATTGTGAATAAACGTGCTGAAGTCCCGTGACAGTTATCGGGAACCCTTATTCCATGGATCTTAAGCACATTGATACTAAATATACGTGTTTTTGGGTGGAAAAGGCACTCTGCCTACGCAAAATGCAATAATTACGTCATTTTAACATAAATTTTGCCGGATTTAACGCATCTCTTTGCGTATCCGACTTTTTGTTCAGTGTTTTAGCAGCTAGAATTTCACTCTTGTTAAATTGCCCAATGGTTTTTTTATATGAGTAAGAAGTATTTTAATGATTTTTTTACGTACGTGTACCATTGTTTTATAAATGATATAACAAGTACACTCAGGTCTCGCTATGTCTGAGCCATGTCAGTAGGTGTGTATTTTACACAAAGCAAACGTGAATTGGCTCCTTTTCAGGAAATGTTATTTTATCAGTTAAAGCAATGTGTTTTACCTAGTGATTTCACAAAGCGTAACTTTAGTACTAAACGTTTTAGTCTAATCGGAAGTGCGTTAAAGATTGTAGGTAATATTACTTAATGTTTCCTAAACACATTACAATTAAAACACTGTAGTACTTCATATTTAATCATATCTCGTATTTGTGCTGTTGACTTTGATACCTTCAGAATCATATGTCTTGAATTGAAATAACTGGTTATAATTATAGTATTCTTCTTGATTTGAGTTAATAGTAGCATCTCAACCTTAATATGCATTTTAATTACCGTATCTAAGCAGTTGTAATCTTCAATTAATATTGCTAACTGATCTTAATTTTGTCTGTGTATTTTAAAGTAGCAATTGCTTGTGTTACCCCACAAAGTAATCCAATTATATAATTAAACTTTCTGCTTAAGTGATTTAATAAATCTTTTTAAGTAAATCGGAGATGAGTTGCAGTGAGCATATTTTTTAATTAAACAGTTGA
The DNA here is from genome assembly GCA_963573305.1 of Pyrrhosoma nymphula. NCBI lineage: Eukaryota > Metazoa > Arthropoda > Insecta > Odonata > Coenagrionidae > Pyrrhosoma > Pyrrhosoma nymphula. Next base: position 126,990,488 of record OY754334.1, on the reverse strand, counting down.
TACAAAAATTAAAGCTCTAGATTGCCGTCCTCGATGTACAATCTTGTAAAAACTGCGTACGGTATACACTCGAAGCAACTTGCGCACAAAAAGAAATGCCCTCACGCGAACTCACCAGTGCCCGCTTCAGATTCACGCTCTTTCGCCTTGGCTTCTTCCACCTCCAGACCCTTCTAGGCTTACACCCTCCTACTGTCTTCTCTCCCCTCTGCCCTTCCAAAAGGGTACGGCTCTAGGGTTGGACTAAAAGGGACCGCTAGCCCACGCATGTTGGAGCATAAATAATTTGTTATGAACCGCATTCATTGGAAAATTGCCACGAATCCACGGAGTAGTATACCGTTCCGGAGGAAGATAAGGCTTGTAGTGGACGGGAAGAGACACGATACAAGGACCCTTCTTTTTTGTGTGCGTTAACGGAATGCGGGCAAAGAAGCAAGCGTAACCTCCATCATATTCGGTCTGTTTTTTGCGGCAAGTAAGATGTTTCGAGATAATTAGATGTTTAGATATTAAACTCGGCATTTAAGATTTTTTGCCACCGTAATCCTGGCGACCTTTCGAGTAATTTATGCCAACGAAGCATTAAAACAAGAGTTGCGGAGGAATTTGACAATTTAGCCCGAAAAACTGAATTTATAAGCACTAAGTTAACATGGCAGTCTCATGACTAATTTCCCTGTAGGACGCTATTAAATCTTGGGCCTAATTTTTCTTGTAGAAGCGCATTAAACGATGCTATAGCGAGGAACTTACTCGCAATGATAAATCCCTTAAGGCATCAGGGAAAAAAAACCAACTGGGATAAAAAATCTAGCTAATGACCGTTAGAATGCATGCAGGTAATGCGTACGCTTCTGGCTGCATCTACCTTTCTCCCAAAATAAATGAGGCATAACTTCATTGCCTGCCTATAAATACTTGATATTGCTTCGAGATAATAAAATAGTGATGTGGCTACTCAAATTTTACCATTATATTTCCGCGCGTAAAGTCATTATTACTGTAATAATTTACTCTTAATTATTACTGATGAGTCTTCATTTCGACTACAATAATGATTTCTAAAAGGTCGAATTTCTAATCAATTCTTTTTTTAGTTTGCTCTTGCCACAGAAACTCGTTAGTGAATTGCGAGTGAGCTCAGTAAAGAACGAATAATTTATCCGAAATGCTCGGTAGATGAGGCCATTATTGAGTTCTTCGACAAATTTACATATTTTCCTAAATATTAGAGTGAAGCCAAATTGAAAATAATAATTCACTAAAGAAGGATCAATAAAGCTCCAATTATAGAGCTTGAAAAATACAAAGCTATGATTATCTTTTACATACGAATGTATTTTTCGGCTAAAAAAATAACGTAGAGAATCCAAAAATAGTACCATTTGGATTTTTGATCTGATTATTAAACGATAATTTACCTCCAGTCAAACCAATCCTAGGATTATTGACCGATGATGATGATGATTTGATTTTGTGCCGGTAGGGCAAAATATGGATCCCTTTTTATTTATTTACATTCCAGTAACATAATTTATGGTTGATATTTTATATCGAGTGAGTAATTTTTGAACATTTTAGAACAATCTGTATTTTACGGTATCCAACTGTCCTCACACCTTCTGGATCATGTGCTAGTCCACATGGTCCATGCTTTCATTGGCGTGGTTGTTTACAATTGAATTTAGGCTAACAATAATTTTCTAATCCCCTCAAATTTAAATGGGTCGGATTTTGTCACGTATCTGACGAGAACATTTGTGAAACATGGTTATCTATGTTAATCATTTAAAGTAGCTTCATATACCTATTGGGGAGATGCCTCATGTAACGGTAAATATTTTATTTGTGGCTCATGACGATAAATTGCATACTTGATTCTGATATAGTAGGTTCTAGCGCTCTCACTGACAGTGCTAAGAAACAATAACATTTGCCCGTCATCGGCTTAGGATATATCAATTAATTTTACTAACTATTAGATAAAATGCAAGTATCAGCTTTTCATATTTTATCTGAATTTGAAATTTTTTATGAAATATGATACCATACATATGTACTTCGATATAATTTAGCCTCCGGTTTAGGTGGGAAGTGATTTTGGCAATGCAATGAGCGTAAGATGTAAAATTACCTTTGGTTAATCTCTTATCGAAAATGATGTTTCCTGTATCGCCGTAATTTTCCTTCAAATAAAAATTCTCAGAATACTGTAGTAGAAGCATTTAAATAATATCCTGAGCAAATTCATGAGAAAATTGTCGATTACCTTTCGCGTTCCCTAGCGTCTTACCTTTCCCCCCTCTCTTTACAGCGAACCCGAAAGTAATTCATTAGAGCGCCCCTATTCAGATCTGGCCGTATTTTTGCCCGGCCGAAGTTGGTGACGTGCGGAATCTTTGCATCACCCACCCACCCGCTACTCCCTGCTGCTCCTCCTCCGCCTCCTCCCCCCTAAACTGAGCTCCCCCCGCTTTAATAACATCGTTCCCTTCCCCAGCGGGCGACCCAGTCCCCAGCTTCCCCTCTGCCCTCCACCCCCTCCTGTCTCATTACACTTCCTCCAACTGGTTGGACCCCAATAATGTACACACGCAGTTACATCTCAGGACTCATATACACGGTCCCATCCGCTCAATGACTTTTGTGCCCCTCCTCCGACTCCGGGGAACCCTCATTTGGCATTCTAGACTATCTCCTCCTCTCATTGCTACCCATCCTTAACCCTCCCCATCAGCCCTTTCAAGCATTCCCCCTTCCATTCCTTACTTTTTTCTCGCTCTTTCCCTCCTCCTAAGCCCTTCCCGCATTTTCGGTGTACTATTTCTCCTTCCAACGTTTCGCCCGCCTCCTTCCAACCTTCTCCGACAGTTTTCTCCCCTTTCCTCTCTTTAAAGGCCCCAGTTGTGTAACTCAAGCTTCCCCACAGACCAAAAACCATGCCACACCCTCCCTCCCCCCCCTCTCGTAGCGCAACCCTCCTTCGGGTCTGCCCTTCTACAAGGCCCGCAGAATTTTCACTCTTTTCCTCACCCTGCACAAAAACACGGCTCCTTCCCTCATTGTCCCCCCGGAATTTCTTGTTACACTTTCCCTCCATCTTGCTTTCCACTTTGAACCCCTCCCCTGTTTTCCCTACGTCCCCATCCCATTCCCTGGTCCAGTTCCTCACTCCCTGAAGCCTGTTTATTTTGCTCCCTTGCCCGCACCGCTCAGTAACGTCTTCTCACGACCACTCCGCTTCCTCCCCGCAGCTGCCCCGACCCGATTCATAGTATTTATTTCCTTCTCCCGACTCTTTGTTTTTACTTCTCTCGAACCAGTTTCCCTTCTCCTGTTTTTCCGACGCGACGTCTTCATGGACAGTTTCAGATGGACTTCGCACTTTACATTTCGTAGGTTATAAATTTTCTTTCAGATTGTAGAGGATGGTGGAAAGAGTAAGCTGAGTGGAGCGTAAAACAAATGAAAAAAGACGTTTGATATGGTAGGGACAAGCTGACAAAATAAATTGAAAGCGGGCGGCTAAAGTGGCTGTATGATGTATGCTGCGACAACCTGGAGAGGGCGAAAGGAAAATGTTTGTTAGAGCTAAGGATGGATTCATAATTGAAAACAGACGTAGACAGAACATAATTGAAAAGGAGAGACTTTCTGTAGTAGGGGAAATATTGTGGTGGACTGCAAATGTATTGGTACCTTTTTGGTATTACACCCACGAATTCAGTTTATAATTAATATTCTGTTCGCCTTTTTATATATCATCTGAGTTCTTACTGTCTTGAATGTATCTGACTTAGGTAGACCAGGTGAAATAAACCCAGAATTAAATAACTGGCTTATATTTTTGATTTTTTTCTGATCTGTTTAAATAAAATGACAGGGTCTCAGAACGATTTTTAGGATGTTCATATTACTTTAACATTAGTCGAAATTAATTTTATAAAAACATTAAGTGGGCAGTTGAATGTGTCGTTGCAATTAAAAGAAAATGTTTGAGCACAGCTTCTTGTTTTACAGTGATTCAAAGGTGTAATATCTGTAAGGAATGACACGAATGAGCCAAAGTAGAACTTGAGCTACGAAAAAGTTAGGCAGCATGGCCACTCGAATTAAGGGTGCCTTGTAGGCAGATTTGAATGAATAAAGATGTCTTGAAAATATTGTTCATATCAAGATACAAACTAATGATAATTAATACTATAAACTGAACCCTAAAGACAAAGAACTAAGGTAGAAGGGTAGTCATGAATTAACGAGGAGTTGGAAATGTAAATGTAAGGGGCTGTTGAGGAATGTATTAGAAAGTGTAGGAAGTTGTATTGCAGCTACAATATCCTGGATTGTACGGTGATGACCTATTCCAAATCAAGATAAGCAAGATCATAATGTGGAAAGCAATTGAGGATTGGTCCATTAGTTCCTCCACTAACCTCGTTTCAAGTGAAATACATCTGCTTTCTTTTGCATGTAGATATAAAACCGTACTCTTCACATCTGCTGAATATTTTACGAAACTCGAGCTAAATCATTTTTCCACGCGATGATCAATCTTCTCAGCATTCCGCTATTTTATTATTTTTTTCTCTCCTCCCGTGCTTTTTTTAAATTTTCTAGCTCCCAAAGGTTAGGTCCAACTGGGTAAGAAAAATATTATTCTCTTTTCTTCTGCTACTTTTCCTCCTGTTCTCCGTCCTCGTGTCTTTACATTCGAAATTAGCTTCCGTTCCTCCTTCCCCACTCCATCTCTCTCCATATCCCCCTCTCTCTTTTGTCGCTTTCTTGGTCTCAATCCTTTTCCTCCCTTTACCCCCTTCCCTGAAATCCTCCTTTTCTTCCCTCCCCATTGTTTCCAGGCGTGGCTCCTTTATTTCCTCCCGTTTCATTTCCCTGTTTGACTTTCCTTTTTGCTTTGAATACTTCTCGGTTCTCTCGTCCCTCTCCTTCACTCCGTCTGTCTTTGTTCAACCGAGTCCTTTCATCGCATTCCCCCTCCTCCTCGTTCAAGCGCTGCGATCCGGTCGGCACTCGCAGCTTTGCGCGGAAGGATCACCAAGCTATGTGACCTTCCGGCGCTCACGTGATTACGAGAAAAGAAGCCAAGACGACAGGTTGTCTTGTTTAATTAACTACGAGATTTACAATGTACTACTTCCGAACCCGATGGGATTCACGAAATCCGATTACATTTTGAAGAGAAATAGGTATGGTATAGCTTTAGAAAAGAAATTGTTGGTGTCGCCAGTTATCCAAACGACATACTTAATTTAACCGTATGAAGAGCCTTAAAATTCCTAATGCATCAGCTAAATCCTCTTTTTAGATAAAAAAAGTATTTTGATGGTCCCTTGAAAATAGGTGTAAAAGATGATCTCTTTCACGTAACTGGGACATTTCTAGGTATTTTGCTGTTTTTCTTTCTTTTCTGTCGACCTTGAGTCGTCATTTCCTTCATTATCTCCTGGGAGCATAAGAAGGTTGGATAAATGGATGTGTTTTGGGAAAATGGACTTGCAATGGATATTACTTATCAAGTTATTGACTAGCAATTTTCATACCAACAATGGTAATTAGTTAGCTAGGCTAACTTATCGATTATCATATTGTCTGCCTGTGAAGCTGTCAGCTTGAATCACACACTAAGAAAATTCAATTTAAAATTCATTTTTCCATTATATCACCTTCGGTGACAAAGAGCCAATGGGATATGAGGCATCTCTGGATAGAATAAAAGAAAACATGATGTTATGGTTTGTTCCGAGTGTAATTGTCCAGCAGTACCACGTGGCTGGTACGAGTGAAAATAATCGTATCGAAAATTGTGTGAGATACATCAAGATTCTCAAGTCTTACATTATGTTTCCTCAAATCAGAACAAGTTGTGCCAAAAAGTTTAATTAAATTTAAAATTTTGAATAATACATTCTCATTTCCTATTTACTTTATTAGTTTAACTACTTAGGTGATTTTTATTGCTCAAGTTTAACTTCATCTAACCATTGTTTTTATAATTTTTTCACGATCCATATCTTCTTGAGTAAAAACTCCAACGTAATACTACTTGGTTCGAGCTTATCTTCGTCGGCGTGTTTTCCTCTTCTCCCGCTGCGGCACTCTGTTATCACTGCGAACTTTTTGTAACTTCTGCGTCAGCTAATGTTTACGACTTATGACGAGAAGTAACAGTAGGTCCTCCTTGTGTCTTGGCATCACCACCAGTAAGGGCATTTACCTGTCTGTCGGTTTTCTGTCTATTCTTGTTACATATCTCCTCTTTCTCTCTCTCTCCCTCTCTACTCTGCGTCCTAAGGAAACTTCTTCCCTCTTTCCCACTTTTCCAAGGTTCCCAGCTGATATCTTACCCTTTGAAACCATTCCCGGAACATCCCCGTCAGTCTCACTTAGCTAAGCTCTTCCCTCTTATTCTGCAAAGTTTTCTTACCCTTCAACTTTCGTCCCTTCTCTCTCTCCCTTCACCAAATTATCTTCTAGGATCTTTTTCTCTCTCTCCTCCAAGACTTGCCCATTATTTTCCTCTGCATTTCCGTATATTTTTACGGCTCTCCTTCCTTTTGCTCGCTTCTCATGGAGCCTCAAGGGTGTGCTGTTTTTTCTCGGGGCGTTCTTCCAACCGTACTTTCCTACGTTCAGATGCAATCGTATTTTTGGACTCTCAACCTTTGTCCCTTAATTAATCCCAATGTATGAATTAAGTATGTGTACACGTTGTAATTTTTGCACGATATTTGGAGTACCCTTGCATATGATCCCCCATGGTAAGAAAGGTAATTTCGTTAAAATACGTATCTCAATGCATTTTCTGTTACATATTTTTGTATTGCGCGTTAGGCAAATCTGAACATTTATTTTATTTTCGAGTCCCATGCAAGTATTAAACGCATAGAAGTTCTCAAGTCCCAACCAACGTTTGCTCATATTTGTTAAAAATGAATGATTAATATTTTAAATGCGAATCATAATGCTAGTTTTAGGAAATATTGTCTTCCTTTACTCACTGGCTATGGCAGTTTATTGGCTTTGCTCTTTCGCTCATATACGATATGACTTCACTGATTCTTGTTTAGGTTTATCATATTTCAATATTACTCCTATTTGTAAAGCAAGCTTCAAACAAGCTGTTAAACAGATGAATTCCTGTGGCCCAAAGCCAATCATGTGGAGCGTGGCCGGCACAATAAAAAGCAGTAAAATTATAGCACCTCCTCCTCATCTATCAAACGTAAAATTTCCTCCTCATCTATCAAACGATCTTTGAAACTAAAAATTTTAAGTCTATCCTAAGAATAGCAAACTCTATGATAAAACTTCGAAAGGGATAAGACGAACCCCAGTTGTTTAATGATGCAGAACCCACCAACCAATCGTTTCCAGTACTTTTTGTCCTCCGTTGTAGGAGAATGTCGCACAATCCAATAAATATAAATGAAAATATGTGCGTGTGTTCTCCAGGGCCAAGTTCTTTGAACCAACCAATTTGTCACTCAAGTCTCCACCCACTCAATAATTCTATTTTTTGCCTCAGCGCGTTAAGGTTAAGTGGAGCAAGTCCAAGTTAAAAAAATAAGAAGCCCCTTTGAGACGAATTGTGCTAGAAAGTGAGTTTTTTCTCAGTCCCTTGCCTACTCAGTCTCAGGCGTAATTCATCACTTCGTATGAGTATTTTTATTTGCTTTTTGATTTTTCTTCTATATCCTAAAAGAATTTAATTTCATAAATCCGGAAGCGTCTTAGTTGTGGGATTACTTAGAAACAAACAGTTACAATCCCTTGTGAGTCCCCAGCATGTGACAAATGGAACCTTCGTATTTTTAGTAATGTACAACTTACAAGAATTTAACTTAATCTATATTACAATTATTATTATTTGATAAAGTAATACATTCATAACTATATCTATTATAAATAGTCTTATTAATATTTTCTCTTCTCATCCTGCGGATACAGTATTTCAGGAGATGTTCAAAGAGCTTTAAAGCTTTAGTAAACGTAGCAGTGCAAGAGCTATGATTGCATATGAGAATAATAAATATAGTACCGTCTACAAACTGCTCTCCAAAATGTCAAGCTCATTCAGAGGTATTTCTACGAAAAATATAGAATTCATTTTCGGACAGTTTAAGTTAATATTTGGTGAAAAATTGAAAGCGATTGAATGATCTACCAAAGTATTAAATAAGCATAATTTTCAATTTTTGCATCACTGAGTTATTTTTAACCTGATTTACTGTATTAGAAGATAAAACTATGCTTGATAAAAGTCCTCTAAGAGCATTTATTTCTCTCTCTTGAACATGAAAATGCGCGTGATTGCGATTTTTTTTACAAGGTGCATTGAGGACCTGACGGCATTTCATCTAAAACGCAGCGTCCACGATTTAACCACTTTACCCCCTTTTTTTACAGTACAGCACCATTTGTGCTCATTTAATGCTAACTAATTTTGCTTCCAATTCCAAGTCAGGATGCAGGCAATGCGGGATGCGTAACAAAAATGAACATCCAAAAAATATCTATAGTATACAATTTTAGCTCGCCTTAATCTTTTATTTTTGCGTGGTTATGCACTTCTTTACAAGCGAAGCGCGGTAGATCCAAGTTTTACCCTTCTTAAATAATTATTCGGCTACTACCTCATGTATTTTCGCTCCAGCTCTTCCCATTGGCAAGATAATGCACTGCGTAACCTCATTCACTATCAGGCTCCATCCATTTCACCCTATCACTACAATTTACAGCAACCCCCCGCTCGCTCTTTCATCATTCATGGAGTTTTACCATTACTATTAATTTTCCTCTTCCTCTTTAACGTATGTGCTTTATACCCCTTCAATTATTCCTCTACCTCACCCACCCCAATATACTCTACCTCATCCTCCCCCCTCTCTCTCTCTCTCTCTCTCTTAACCACGGTTCTACCCTTTTCCAAATCCTTCGACTTGATTCTTGATTCATCAGAGAGAAGGTTTTTTATGCCTCAAGCATCGCTTTTAATTCTTAACACGTTCCCCTCTCTATCCCATTCTCTCTTACCCATTATCTCCTGCTCTACGCACCCTGACTTCCTCTCTCCATATCTCTGCCAAGCCAATAAAACCTCTTTCCGCCCTTCTTGTACTTTCCCCACCATCCTTACCACCTTCCTGCCATCCAGGTAAGAGAGGCGTTTTTTATCAAATTAAACTCACGTAGCTTCTGTCAATTTCGAGCTCTTTTCGCCGGAATGGACCCATGAGCGCTCGTACGTTAACTCTACTTTCCAGGATGTAATGGGTTTTTTTATGCCTTCCTCCCCTCATTTTAAGGCGTAATTTACAATTAATTAAAAAGAGGAAATCATTACGCTCGAATTGTGTCAGTCGTTTGCCTGCGCTTCGTTTCTTCATTGATCTCATTTTGTGTCAGTCAGATTTACGAGCTATTAGTTGCGGAAATGAGAACTGTGGAGCTAAGGGTGACGATGGCAAGAGAAATTCAATGGAGTAGTTTTAGTAATACAAAAATACTTAGTTGATTTCACAAGTTTATTTTCACTCGACTGGTTTTAACCTTCACAGGTCATCCTCAGGAGTAAACATTGAGAGAGAGAGAGAGTGACGTGACTATATACCCGAAGCAAGTGGGTGTGGGGAGGGGTGAGGGAAGTTTATTCCGAAATCAGTTAGAAGAGGTGGTGGAGAGGGGGGGAAGGGAGAGGGAAGGAAGAACAATCCAGAAGGAACAAACAACTACAAGGGCAAACCGCATTAGACTGTGGAGGTGGGGGAACCGGTACGGAGTCCAAGGGGGATGGAATTAGGTTGCTAAGCAGATGGTTACCATATACATTTTGATAAGATACAATTTCGAAATTTTCCATTAAGTCCAGTTTGTTACCACTGTCACATACATGTAAAAGCTTAGGACAAAAATTATATGTATGATCCTCGTCAATTAGATGGTTAGCAAACGTAGACTTTTTTTTAGCTCCATTAACAAACGAATTAAAATGTTCAGATTTTCGTACACTTAGTTTCCTTCCAGTTTAGACAACATATTTGGAGTTGCAACCAGGAGTGTCACAGTTCAACAAATACACACCACTTTTGTCACTATTTTCTAGCCTGTGTTTTGAATTGAACAACAATTTGCTGAGAGTAGTTATAACTAGTTAGTTAGTTAGGGTAGTTGTAATCAATAAAATTGAAAGTGGAGGTGAAAATATCTTAAGCTGTTTTGAGGGAATACATTTTATTTGGTCTTGCCGTAATTACTGGTAACACCTTTTTTATTCTTATGGTTTCGATCATGAGTTTGAGGTTATTTGGTCGGGCAAAATATTTTGAATCTGAGAATATGTATTCATATGAAGATTAATGTTAGGTATATTGAAAGCGTATTTGGAAATCTGTCATTGAAATCTGTTCAAACTAATCAGAACCACTGGGGCCTTTGTCTTTTGGTGGGCTTTGACTTTTCAAACTATAATATTTTCCATTGGACTAGAGCTCTGTTCCTGCAAAAATATAATTCACTGAATATTTTGGTAATTTCCGTCTTCATCCTAAAATATGAGTTATGTCACCGTTTTTACCTTCCGCGTGACCCAGGAGTAATCCGTTTTTGTCGTCGTAATTGTTTATTAATGATCAGTGAGCAGTACTAACAAATTTGACAACTGTATTAGGCAATTAATTGTATTAATTACCTAATACAGTTGTCAAATTTGTTAGGTAATTAATACAATTAATTACCTAATACTGTATTAGGTAATTAATACAATTAATTACCTAATACTACAAGCTACGAGATTATTATAGTATTGACACTGCCGTAGAACTCGTTTTCCTGTTCATTTTCTACTCATGCATGGACTACGAAAGTGTTGGAGAGTATTGTGTTGACTGACGAGAGAAGTAACCTTTTTCATTGGCCTGGCGGCATGTTCCAGTTTACTGCTCTTCCCAAACGAGGTGCTGGCTTCAGATCTCTTGGACGTAACCACCGTCGTTCGGGTTTGGATCGAGGGGATGAGAGGAGAGGAACGCAGTTACCCTTTATACTTATATATAGACAAGTTCTCATTAATTCGATGAATGGAGGCGGATCCACGCTCAAACCTACTACACTTCCTCCTTTACTAGAATCTTAATGCGGCGCGTAATGCGAGCTCCGAGAATGACTTTCGAGACACTTCGGGGGCCACGGACTCACGGCCCCGAGAGAAAGGGGCGGCTCGCTTTAAAAAGCGTGAAACGGCATCGAATCCATCTATCCCTTTCATTTCGACGAATCGGAAGTCTTGGGGGAGGAAAGGAGAGTGGTTGAGTAGTTCAGGGTGGTAGGGGGTAGGCACCCCCTTTAAGACCGCAAGGGAACCCCCTCTCCCCATTCCTTAGCTAACCCCGTTCCCTTTTTACCCTTCCGCTCCGCCTCCCTGTTCGATTCTCACACGTTTTCCCCCAGCGTCCTAAAACAATCCCTCTCGATTCTTCCATCATCCGGGGTCGGGATGAAAGGAATCGGTCGTGGTTAGGGGGGGAATAGGGGGAAGGGTTATACTTATTGTTTTTCGAACAGGGGAACCCCTTTGTGTCCCGTGCGCCTTTTAACAAAACCAAACCGAAATCCTCCTTTATCGCTTTCCTTTTCTGATCCTTTGCTCGGAAACCTTTCTCGCCCTTCCTTGCGATCATGCTCTCTCACTGCGGCGGCATTACATACCCTGGCTTTATGGCGCCTCATTTCTGCCTTTTTACCGCACGCAACTCCTAGGGGTTGGGCGGCTCAAACTATAAGGTGTTTGATGCCGCAGGTCATGGACAAAGAAGGAAGCAGGAAACACCATTGGTGGAAATAAGATAAGAAGATACTAAAAATCTCAGAGAGAGGATGGGAGAGGAGGAGGGTAAGGATTAAGAGCTTCTGGGAGGATTGGAGGAAACAAAAACCATGACGGAGCTACCCGTGGTCCTAGAGTGACTGTAACGGAAGAAGGGTGTATTATTATAGTACGTTTCTCACCCTCTATTGAGTCTAATTGTCGCCCGCCAGTCTCGTACCCATTGCACGGAACCCTTCGAAGTGGTTTTATCAGTTTACTTCAAACTGCATGAATTGGTGCGCCTGACTAGTGGGAATGGTATTATGATGGAAGTGAAAGGGTGTTGACGAACTCGCCGCCAGCATTGTCCTCCTCTTAGCGAAAAACACCAATGGAATCAAGGTTTAATGTTCCATTCGATGGACAAAGAACTGCTCTTGAGATGCTCTCCTTATAGAGTCCAAGTAGGGCTCAGATTACCTTTGATAAATGCACAGAACTACCTGCAATCGATCCTGAGCCCTCCACGCGGGAAGCCAGTGCTGTTTGAGTTAGATGCCACGCATGTAATTACTCCTGGCATGGACGGATGAGGTCTCATTGCGTAGTACGTTATCTCCTTCGCGGTTCATTTTATGACAATTGTTTTGCCGTTCGATCAGCTCCACATCCATTTTCATGCCATGGAAAGAGGGTTACCTTTCTTTTGGTTTGAAATTAAGATAATGTTTATTATAATTCTAGCGACTTTTAAAGTTTGAGTGAGATGTGATAATCAAGAAACTTGGGTAGCGTGGCGGCCTGTGTATTTTCCAAGCTAGCATTACTCCCATAGTTTCATTTTCACTCATTCTAGATTTTTTTCTCGTGAAAAAAACTACGTATTCCAATGCCGTAATGTTGACAGGGGTCACGCGTCGATTTAAGAAGCATGTTTATTTCGCAATTAGATTGCTTCTTCCTAGGCGATGGTGTAACATGGAGTAGCTCATATTCATTCGGTCTACTTCCGCAACCAGCCTCGTCCTTGCAAGAACCCCACTTCCATCACCATTCCCTCCAATCTCGCCCTATTCCTCCCTCCCCGCCCTTCGTTGTTCCACCTCTCCTCTCCCCACCAACCGACCAACCCCATCACACAACTCACTCCTTTCCATTGTTTGCCCTTCGCCTGATTAACAAAGTTGTCTTGAGGTGGTGCGAGGGTTGAGGTGTAGGAACAGAGGGCTGAACTCTCTCTCGAGGGCCTAAGGGTTGAGGTATGGCTTTAAGGAAGAGGGGGAGCGTGGGAGGTAGGACTGTGAGAAAGTAAGAGAGGAGGAGGATGAGGGTGGCTGAGAGGGAGAAAGGTGGGAGGAGAGGGTCGATGGGGCGGTTGGACGAGTTATTGCTTGGAGGGAAAACCCATTGAGGAGGTCGATGGTCGAGAAATAGAAATGGAAATGTGCGGGAGGCAAAGGGTTTAAGGTGAGAGGGAGTTAAGGGTTGGAATATTGGTAGTAGTGATTGTCAGTTAGGCAGGAATGAATAGAGATAAGTAAGGACCTTGTACAAAGGTTAATAATGGTTGATTAGTCAAAAGTAATTATTTCTGAAGGTGTAATTTGCATTTCAACTGTTGTTATTTCGAGCCTCTCCTTCTTTGAGAGACACCGGTGATATCAATAATTGATTTAAACTATTTGCAGATTTTGGGAAACTAGTTGAGAAATTAAAAGTATTGAATAGTCACAAATCAAATCAATGAGTAGTTGAATTGATGATAAACCGTCCATGTTAGCTAAAGAATAAAACTTAAACTCAGCCTTTTAAAACTTTTTCAAGTGCATTGAATCGGCGCGAGAGATGGTCCTATGTATTAATTTTCCTTCGAGAGTGTATTAACTATCTGAAAGTTCTAAAGAGATTAGTCTATCATCATACATATTTCTATTTCTTGAATTCTTTTGGACAACACTATTTCTAAGTTTTTGCGGGGCGAACTTGTGAATTTATTCTTAAATGCAATAATGGCTTCCTTAATTTTTTCTGGGTTCTATAATTCATACTTCAATTATCTCTAATTTGAAAGGATGGGCAAAATTTTAATTCACTGCTTTCTCAATTCTGCCAGAAGTATTCTCTACTCACTGTGGAATCATTCCCACGCTAGCTGAAAGGAGTTTGATATAATTCAAAAGTTACCTATAGCATGCCTTTCCCACAAAAAATGATAAGAAAAATTTCAAATGCATGTCATTAGGTGCTGAGTAACATTTTTACCATCTATATAAAATAATTACAATTATGTAAGAGAAACAAAAATCCGAATATACAATGAATAGGCTCAAATATAAACTTCTATCACTCAGTGCCTACCATGGAGCGTTTCTCTCCACTTGAAGACCCGAGCGCTTGCCAGGGACCCCCGAATATTCATGAATGGTAATGGGGGATTGCGGGTGAATTGCGCATTTTGAATTAAATAGAGCGAATGGGAGTGTGGGGCCTTCGATTTATTTTGTGGCGAAATAAAATGAAAACCACCCGAATCGAGAGAGTGCGCCCGGCGTGCACGAGTGTTACATATTCATAACTTTCCTACAGGTTGAAATTACTAATACTATTGCTCGTTCAACTCGTACTGGTAGTTTTCTTTAGGCCGACTTGTTCGTGGGTGCCCTAGTTGTTCCACGATAGCCAATCCAACTCACACCCTGCCCTCGGCAGCCCTCAAGGTCCCCTCTTCCGCTTGGGGTCTTCTCCATCTTCCCTCCCTTCAACGCCGCCACCACTTTCCGCACCAGCCGGCCTCACCCCTACCGTGAAAAACCACCCCCGTCTCCACGTTCACTTTAGAAGGGAACAACTTCACCCCCTGCCACTCCCCCCCCCCCATAAACCCCTCTCCAACCCTCCCGCCCGCATCCACCCCCGTCTTCGTCCTCTTCCTCCTGGAACGAAGCCATCCACACCCACACTCCCTCCTCCAAACCCTCCCACAGAGTTCTTTATTGTTATTATTCGTTTCGTCGGGCAAGGGTAGCGTGTGGAGACGGTGGGTGGCAAGTGGGGGAGAAAAGGGGTGGTGTTGGAGTGGGGAAAGGGTCTGGAACGGTTGTTGGCGCGAATTGGAGCCAACGAACGCTCCCTTCCCTAACGAAGGACTGGAGGGATATCCAAGGGCTGCGGGGATGCCGGAGCAGCGAAAGGGTTGGTTGGCAAGCCGAGGGGCAGGAGGTGTATTCGGGGGACGGGGGAAGGTTGGCAGCCCTGCGGGTGGTTGTGGGCGAGAGGGGTAAGGGAGGAGAACAAAGGGAATGAGAATTAGAAAGACGCGATTGAGCGAGAAGTGATGGAGGAGATGGCTTCGGGAGATAGGTCGTACGGGGGAGGGGGGGGTTTAAAGGGAGTCCAGGCGAGGGAGGGGAATATTACATGGGAGGGTGGCGGGGGATGGGAGCGGGGAAATGAGAGGGACAATGAGGGAGGCGTGAAGGACTGGCAATGTGTTCTACTGGGCTGACACAAGCGAACAGGGGGTGGTCGTGGATTTATGGCGGGAAGATGATTGGCAAAGAGCGCAGGGCTCCTTCCCACAGCCTCCCGCTCTGGGTGCGGGAGGGTTGGGTTCGCGGGCGGAGTGGGTAATTGGTGTGTAGTCGTGCGCAGGGAAAAAGACAAGGGTTTTTCAAGAGAGAAGTTCAATGAATGGAAAATGGTCACAGTACAGAGTGGGTGGCTGGAATTGGGTGAGGGAGGCATTTTGTTGCCACTGGGGTGTTACTTTACAGATGCTCTCACAATAATGCGGCAGTTTTGCCGAGTTACGTTGACTATCCACCCAAATATGGACGAATGGAATTGAAACTACATCTATCATTATTAGGAATTAGTTCGATAGATAAAAAATGATCAAAAGTAATGAGTAAGAGGGAGGAAAAAGTGAGGTATCGAAAACTTGGATTGGAGGCATTTTGTAGATTGGGGGTGTTGCGTTAGATGTTATTTCAAAGCTTTGAACCAATGATACGTTGACAGCGTTGACTCAGCCAAGTTAATAGTGTATTGCCAAACGCCCTTCATCAATATGTTTCGAACATTGCGTGTTTTTGGTACGTTGATATTTTCAAACTTAATGAAAGATAAAATAATATTCAGGTCTTTGCAGCCAAGCTAAAGAAGGTAATTTTAATTTTTGAGTAAGTTTTTCATCGAGAAAATAGTTCGAAGGTTGAAGAATAGTCAAAGTAAAGGGTTTGTGGGTGGAAACGAGTAAAAGATTAAATACATATTTCAACGCCAAATTTCCGCGTAGCATCGACTAAGCACACAAACGATGGTTTAGCTTACTTTAAAATATTACACTTAGAAAGCCCATCAAAATATGTTCTGAACAGAAATTATTTTTGAGAATCTGCAACGTTTAAACTTATTGATTATGGGAAAATTATTTTCTTCGCATCTTTTGGCGCGCAGCTCAATGATGTGTATCGGTATTTTTTTATCTTGTGTATTCTGAAAGTACCTCAGCTACCTTTCGGGAAAATTGCTTTCCTTAGTATGGAAATCGATTAACATTTCTTATGTGAGGAATCTGTGATTTGCAAGAGTTTCGATGTATTGCAAGGTATCGTTCCCCTGTTTAATTTTTTGTTATTGCCTCTAATTTTTAAATTGAATATTAGACTTACGATTTGTTCGGCTTCAGTATGACTCTTTAATTACGAACAATTTAATTAACTCAAAGTGTGTACCGTATGTTCAGCTAATGATGGTAATTTTTCCACGTTGATAAAACGAGTTCAGTTTTGCAAATTCATTAAACATCAGTAAGATAAGGGAAGTTTCCACTTCATACCGACTTGTGTAATTAGAATTACTAAGGAAAATAATCGATTCCCTTAGGCAAGCATGTCAAGTAATTTACCTTTTCATTCCATGCAGCTGCACGCGTGCCGTTGTTTTGTTATCACTGGTATATACTCCCATGCTTCCGGGGCCATGGCGCGCTTTGAGATCTGGGCTTGTTCATTAAACAGCTCCGTGGATACAGGCGGCACTGAGCAACGTAAATCCGCACTCCAAGTAGAGTAAACGCAGAGATCTCGTCGTCCTCGTAGCAACCAGATATTTTGCAAGTTGCCAGAGCACGTTCTCCTTACGGTTACTAAATTTCCGGTTGAAAAATTAGGCGACGGAATCCAGCATGCTAAATGCGAGTACCTCGCTGATGGTGTTGTAACCTGTGGAAAAAGTCTACGAATTCTTTGCCTACTGCGATGAGTCGGATATAGAGTTAGATTCGTGGCCAATGAAAATGTTGGCTTTAATTCCTTTTGATTAGTGATAATTAGTTTCGGTGTTGTATAATATTGACAATAGAAAACAATAATTACGCGAATAATAGATAACCGCGGTGAGTTTCTTGCCTGATGAAGGTTACCGATTTTTCTTCAAGGATCGGAAGAAAAAGTAGTGAAATCCTCATTTCAAGATGAACTGAAGAAAACCAAAGATTAAACACTCCAATGGCCGTAAAATGCTTGAGCACCATGTATCAAAACAGGCACATGCCAAAAACTATATACTGAAAATCATTTTATATTTCAAATCTATGTTCAAGTCTCAATAGTGGAACTTTTGATAATTATAGTTACAATAAATTATTTGTTCATAACAGATGTTGCGACAATAGTTTTATCATCAAATGTTTATGATTTTTTTCTCTATCATGGGTCGTGTAAAACAATAACTTTTAACGTGATTGAGCGTAGGAAGAGAATATTAGCGATGGAGTGTTACATGGAAATTATGTACGAGGACTTGCCTAATTTGTCATTTGGAATGTCCCCTGTTTAAGTTACGTAAATTTATGTTAATGCTTGCGCTGGGTAACACGTGGACGCGTAATTAGTGCCTGCTACATATCTCATTGTGCGAATAATGCTGCGGCAGGAGTGGCAAAAAATTTGCCGCAGGAAGGTCGTATAAATATGTGCGCTCAGTTTAATGATGCTGCAGTGCTGTATCCTAAACGTGCAGGCAACCCGTGTTTTGTTACGTATGCAACACGCTAGACGCAGCTATCAAGGAGGAGTCGGCACCAAGGGAAATTTCTGGCAATGCAGTGGCTATCACGTTCACAGCCAGGATAGTTGGCTATGGGCGATTCTTAGCTGTAGCATTAGCAATACGGAGTTATTCTAAAAGATTATGTTCTCTTAACTTCGAATTTCCCTATTTTTATTGAGTAAAAAAATACAGCTGTATGTACTATAAGCTATCCCCCACGTGCACCTAAAAAAGTATGCTGAACGTAGAGTTCATGAAAAATTTGTTCCACTGCTAAGTTTTAATGTAAAAACTTGTATTATTGAGAAAAACGGCACTCAGATAATAAAATAGCAAGAAAGATGTGTTTTGCAAGGTATGTTGTAAGGATGGCTGATTTTCGAATTCTCACGCAGATTAATAAAATTAGAGCAAATGACGCACAAGATAGTTGGATGAAGAAATTCACGGGTGAATGTGGAGGAAGAGGTTTCCAAGATTGGGAAAATGGGAATTCTTATGAAAAAAGACAGGATGTGCGTAGTAATGCAAGCGTGCAATCGAAGCAAGAATTGTACCCGGAGATATGCATTGAAAAAGTTATTAAAGGTACAGCGAGACTTGCCACAATAATAACATCATACCGATTACCTAAATTCCTCAGATGCGTGTTGAGTTCTTCAGCCATAACGAGCAAATTTGAAGGATCTGGAACACATTGCAATTTTGTCGAATGTTAATATTTTCATTTTTAATTTCGCATATTTTTGGAAGAAATAAGTTAAGCCGAGCAAGTTATATCATCCTAACGTGAGTGATTAAGTTACCTTTTCCCGCAACTGTATGACGCGGAGGGTAAAAAGACAAGTATTACGCGTGGGGACAAAATATTTTAAGGGGCACTTTGGTTTCATGAATGAGAGCCTTCACGCCATCTATTTAAAGCGGAGTTCTTGTGTGGGGATCCTTTTCTCGTGACCTATTTTGAACATTCGGAGAAAGCCATGAACTCGTAATGAAACCTTCCTCCTCCACTCAAGGATTGATAGTGAGCCTCCTATTCCCTTGCAGAAGCGAAAATTTCAAATCGTGACCTCGTCCTGAGCGAAACGAGTGCCTTTGCGACGCTACACCCTCGTCTCATTTTGGGAAGCGGAACTCCGTGGAATTAAGCCCGATTCACCTAGCATGACACCCAAAGACTCGACGGGACGAAAAAAGTATGGGAAAGGAATGCATTTTTCTTTCCGGAGCGCATTGCAGCAGCAGCAACATAGCTATCGTGCATTTGGGTGGGGGAGAGGTTGGGGGGTGGGAGAAGCAAAACAGACCGAATGGTGTCGTGGGTGTGCCCTGGAGGTACCGTGGCGCACGGTGTACGCGGGGCAAGCTGAGAACAAGGGTGGAGCTGATATAATTAGGGCTCGTATATAAAGGGGGCCGGAGGTCGTGGGAGAAAGGGTTGGCAATAAGCTGGCGACGGAGAGGAGTTGATCTAAATAATGCGGTGCTGGTTGGGGATGGGATAAGTGTGTTGGAAGGCGCCTCTCAAGGCGAGAGGGAGAAATAATAACGGCAGCAACGGAACAATAGGTGTGTGCTGGAATTTCAGGCATGGTGCCATCGCTTGCTGAGCGCCTTAATTGGAAAACGACATCTAATGCTTGTTGCCATCACCGCGCGAGGGGAGTTCGAATATTCTACTCCGGGACTGGATCCTTCTCGCTCACATGAAAATCCTGCAGCGCTTGTGGGCTACTTTCATTGAATCGGTTTCGGTCATCGAAGGTGGTTTTGTATCTCACGCGGAATTGTCAATAAAGCTGTTTTCAAGTTCATGATTTTTGATCGATTATATCCATCGCGGTGTGCCTACCTTGCTAAGTTTGCATTAAAATATCCAAATCAAATCAAATAAGTTTTCCGCGTCAACTTCAGTTGCATCAATGATTAAATGTTATTACAAAGAAGATACTGTTGTTTTAAATTCTTCATGCCATGTTATGAACTTAATAACTTCTTCACTAATGTTCTATGTTCTATCTATCACAGTCTAAAATAAAGCTGAAGCACCGGAGAAGTGATCATAAAAATATGTTCCTTGCTCATGTTGCGACTAGCTCTCAATTCATGTCCTTTTAATGGAAATTCATTTATAATTTAATAATTTTTATTTGAATTTCACTAAAACCGTTGGCGATGACAGTGCACTTCATTTTGTATTGATTGTATCTCATTTATTAATGTTTTGAACTAAATTGCTAAGAAGGTTTGCTTGTACAACAGCTTAAGTTTTGGTATATTTTCATGCCAAATGTAAAACCTGATAAAACCTTCGCCCCGCACGAATGGAATTGTTAGGAATATTGAGTTGATATTTAAATGGAGAACTTACTACGTCGATGAAGAGTATAATACATTTGATTGGTCAAAGAAGGGTATGACGAGTAGAAAATGAAATGTTTAGTCCCCAGCGGGCTTCTACTTTTTTAATCTAGCTCAACACAGGGGTGGAAGGGGGGAGAATTTCCCCCATGCATATGTATGAAGCGAGAGGATGGCTCAAAAGGAGAAAACGTTTCCTCTCTTTCTGTATCCACTATTCTTACTCCTCCTGCCTCGTTCCCGTCCCTCCTTTATTACCAATTACTCCGACAATTGCTTCCTCTCCGTCGAAGGCGGGTCCCTACCCCCTACGCCGTATTCCTCGGCTCCCGTCCTCCTCACACCCCCTCCCTTGCACCCACCCTCCACGGCCCTCACAAAACACAATAGGATATACCCCTCCCTTGGACCGGAGGCGTATTCCTTTGGTTTTTCCCCGAGATGCAAATTTTTCCTCTCCTTCTCCTCCCTTCACCATCCCTCGAATACTCTCCCAAAAATCCCTCTGCGCCCTTCATTAATTTCATCGTTTTTTTTATTCAAACTTGCATGAAAGTTAACGCTCGGCGACCCAAGTCCCTCCCTTGTGACTGTCATAAAGTTCCTCCGGCTGCATTCTCTCTTTTCTTTACTTTTCGTAGTGGCGGGCGATAAAAGGAACGGTCCTTCCCACCGAGTTAATCACCTCGCAAAAACGCTGTCGTCCCCGGGTCACCCACCAGTCAAAAAGCCCTTCTTCAGCCCTTCTAGTCCGCGGGTAATGTTGCAGATTCGCGCGTCGGAATACCAGCGCAAGCCTGCATTTCTGGATGCTCTCTGTCCAACAAATTTTATCTCCCTCATGGTTCCCAACTCTTTCTCTCTCTCCGACTTCAACAAGGCTCTCATTTTCTCCTTCCGACAACAGAGTACGCCACCTACTTCCACCCCACCAACTCATTCCGCCTCCTACTCTTTTCCATTCCATTCCCAATTACAACTCGACTCTCCCGGCATATTTCCCTTTAATCCCTCCGCCGGCCTGAGAGGCGACGTCTTATTAACCCATTTCGTAACATTTTCCATGCTATCAACCCCAGGCTTCCCCCCGGCGAGCAGTAGTATCTCGTATTTAATAAATTAATTGCGTGCCACGACGGAGCGTTGCCCATAATTATTGAGCCCTCGAAAATGCTTGCCCAGTTTAGGGCGAGAAAAATGTTTCCGTCTCAAACTGGGTGTCTGTTTTGCCCATATCGAGCATTTTCTAGGCAGTCTAATAAGGAGAGTTGATGAGCGAGCCGATTTTCTGCGTGTGAGAGTGGCCGTCTGCGAATTGGAACTTTATGTCACAATTACGTGGGCGGTAATGTGGAATGAAAATTGTTCTGAGTGTGTCATTAGCGTGACCAGGCAACACGGGTTGAAATTGGACCCCTAATTCAGCTGCGTTTTTTTTGGCAGATTATTTTCTTGAGCCTGAAATCAGCATACTAGCTATTTGGCAAGTATTCAGTGGATAAATAAGTGCAGGGAATTTTGAAAACAAATTTGTACACTGATAAATATGATGTTTCTTTATATTTTGAGATGACGAGATATCTTGGTTCTGTATGTACACTCACTCGTAGTTTATTTAATTTTTAATCGTAATTTATCCGACTACATATTCTCTAAAACGTTATGAACAAAAGTTATGCATAAATGTATGAATGTTATATAACTCTTAACTATGATGCTAAATATTATCCGAGGTCTCTTTTTTTTCTTTAAGATCGAGGGACGGATGAAGCAATGGCATTCCCGGCCTACTGTTTTAAAATATGTTTCTTGATGCGTAAAAAATGTAATCCTTGGGTTCAAATCGGTATGTTAACCCCTGAAAAGGGATAAATTGTCGAAGCCCCTCTATCAGGTATTTTTAACTTATCTGTACATATTAATTGACAACGAAGTTGCTTCAATGCGCTTGAGATATTATTTTCAATTATCAGTTACTATTAATTATACAGTTTCAAAAAGTAAATTATATTGGGCCATCGTCAGCATTAGCTTTATAAAACATTACCGATCTTTTATTCTTGCGGGTTGTACTGGTTATTCTCGACTTCTCTCATTATAAGACATATTTAAGGCGTTCCTTGTATAGAAGCTGTTTTTAGGTCATGGAAGTGGAAGGACTTCTTAGATCTTAATGATGCTACGATGAAACTTAAATAATTATGTAGTACTGCATTGACAGGTTGTGATTATTAAGATTTTTCATGGATTTCAGAGCAGGTTTGTGCTTTCTTTTCCGGATCTATTGTCATTCTGAGTGAAATATAGATTTCCCCCCGACATCTAATGAACTTATCCCATTTTACAAGTCGATTGGAATTATATATGTTTAAATAACTTATGTATTTAAACTTGCATATTTTACTTTATCTGTATCAGTAAACGTTTGAGGAAATAACTGAAAGCTGGACTTAAATAAGAATCTTGATTTTTCTATTTTTTTAAAGTAAAAATAAACACACTGCCAACTTTTGAGTTGGATTTACGATATCGTCCTCTCAGGATTTGCTATCTCTATGTCTCTCTTTTTCTCTAAATTTTATTGTGTTGGCATAAACATTATCAGAAAGTTGGCCATATAAAATTTTATGCGAAAAATAAAATGCGAGTGTTAATCAATGGATGAATATAAGTAAAATATGAGAGTACATAAGTACAGTTAGTTTCGCAAAAATGCACTCATGACGTAGAGGCTTAGAAGGATTTAAGATTTTGAGCCACACAAATGGCGAACATTGGCTAGAACTATGGGAGTTAACGTCACGCAATGCTGCCAATCACAGTGCTTGCTTTCGCACGTTCGACCTTTCGAAGCAAACGTCTTCCCAAGTGAGTGATGGCGGTGTCCTCCAACGACGCGCCTGCGCCGAAATCCCTCATAGCGTAAAAGTTTTCGAGAAAAGGATATAGAGACTTCTTCTTCTTCCTCCTCCTCCGCTCAAAAGTTCTCCCGAGTGGAGTCATCACTCACAGAGGGAGCCATTGTTCCGCGGAGAGATGAATAAAGGCGGGGAGGGATGGTTGTTGCGAGGGAGAGTTGCGATATAGAGGCTCAACGTAGGGTTTTGGTCCGTGGGTAGCAGGCGTGGCAGGGAACAAGGGGTCTTAGAGGAGACGGTAGGAAGGAAGGAAGGACTGGAAGGACCGGAAGAAGGGAGGTGGTGTAGGGGTTGGAGAAGTAGGAGTGGTTTGGGCTGTAGGAGGGCTGACCGCGCGACCACAGGAACAAAGCCCCTTAACTGCAAAGGCTGCCGGCCGCCTACTACTCGTCTCAGTCTTCCCCTCCTTAAGATGAGCGAGATAGGGATGCAGAAGTTGTACTGAGAGACTCTCCTCTTCCTGCCGCTTCCTGCAAGATTTTGTCGCCCGAGAAAGGACTCGAGAAGTGAAACATATAAATATATGTATGTATAACATGTGTTTTCTCGGATGATCACACGAAAATGCTGGAGGAATTTGGGAGTGGACGATGGTCGAGATTTGAGCCTGTTTCGCTGCTTAGTGGATGTGCCTTTTGCAATGCACGCTGCTTGGAGAAGGAGAGAAGGAATTTTTTTCCTCGTGCCGTCCTTTGAGTTGTTAATTAAGGCTAATTAAGCTGTCTTAGTGACCCTGTTTTTAGGAGATGTAAAAGAGTATACGAAACCCTTTTGAGCGGCCGACTTAAGAATTTCTGAAGACTTGCCTGCGTGCAATTTCGAGTACGAGGGAACTGAAATACGAAAATTATTCTTATTTCTCTTTGAGATTGGTACCTAGATGTCATTGTAGATATTGGTGCTAAAAAACTTTTTTGACGTTAAAATTATCATGCACTTGGAAGTTGACTATGAATTGTAAGTGAAAACCAGGTGGAAAATGGAATAAAAAAATAGTTAACTTCAATGCACCAATACGGCTTATTTTTGTAAAATAAAGCTTTGAAGAAAATCAGAAATAACAAAATCCTATTTTATCCGGGAAAGAATGAAATCCTATTTTAAAGCTTTGAAGAGTTGGGCCAAAATTGCTTTTCATGATAACCATCTATTCAAAATATCCTCTTCTTATTTTTCTGTGTATCTTATAATATTAAATCAATCCTTTTTAACAGTTCCTTTGAACCAAAAATGTCTAATTAAGTTTTGTTAAATTTAAAAATAGTTTTCATTTACCAGAATAAACGTATTTCCCTAGGCCTGACTTTAGCTATTGACTTTGCAACAAAAGAATTTTAGCGTTAGGATTTCAGACATCTTATAACAATCAATAATTAAAAAAAGTTAACTAACAAACTTTTGGCTCTGCTAACTTTGTTAGCTACAACAAATAGGGAAGATTATGACTTGGTCATTGAAACGGCTGATTAGGTTGGATAAAAAATTGAAAATTTCTATTAAATTTAAGGATTTGTAATCTACCATGCTCTTAAGTATTTATGATCCACGCTGTGCTTGGCATTGATAAATATCAAATTATTATGGAAGTAAAGTGGTAAAATTTATTACTCCTCAGCATAAGTTAGAGAATTAATGGAACTCTAGTGCTTTGTGAACACCGGCCCACTATGTCTTATTTTTGACACATATCTATAAATTTTTGGGCTTGAAGACTTAGTGTTGCAATCACTGGCGAGGAATTATAATTACCTACTTATTAAATTTTTAGTCACCTTCTTCCCTAAAAGCATAGACCATTCAGTCCACTCATTATGTCACGGCCTTCTCCGTCGCCTGATTCCAACCCGGAAACGTCTCAACTGGCGGCACTTTGCTTGAGGGTTAAATGATGCAGCACTGTCCCCTATAGTCCTAGGTTTTCCGTTCTTTCGGAACGGTATTGAAGGATTTCCTGAGAGTCCATACATGCGCAATTTCGAGACACCTGAGTAGCCTTTGTGTCTTCCACGAGACCGCCTCTGCACAGCACTCCCCCCTTACAAAGCCCACGAAAAGGCCCCCGCAGCCCCCTCCTGGTCGCCCCTAGGGCTGCTCTCGGCCCCCTGCCCCACCCCTACTAGATACTCTTCCGCCAGCGCTCTCCCCTCGTGAGTCTCCTCACAAAGACCGGCCGCAGCCACGCGTCTTTGGGGGACGAAGTCTCGCATGTGCACGGCAGAAGAGGTTTCTCTCGATTGCATGTTGAGGGAAGAGGAGAGCAGGGAGTTGGGACGTAGAGAGATTGGCGGAGGTGGAGGGAAGAAGGCAGTCCATGCATATGCCGCACTAATGCTCGAAGCTATGGAAACCCTCGCCCTCGCTTCCCATATCTTTCCCTTGTGAGTGGCTTCAGCACAAGGTCCGGATGCTCCCTCTCATCTCCTCCACGTGGGCATCAAAGACGAGTCCGAGTCCATTCGGTGGATGCTGCGCGGTCTTCCATATAACTCGGCGAA
This sequence comes from Pyrrhosoma nymphula, assembly GCA_963573305.1. Taxonomy (NCBI): domain Eukaryota; kingdom Metazoa; phylum Arthropoda; class Insecta; order Odonata; family Coenagrionidae; genus Pyrrhosoma; species Pyrrhosoma nymphula. The sequence continues at coordinate 126,964,833 of OY754334.1, read as the reverse complement.
GCAATTTTGTAGCACGATTCTTTATTATGTTTCCTTCCACTTATCTGTTATAAATCATTCATGAAATTAAAGGCCTTTAAGTTTTCTTGTGACACTCATTATTTCAATTGGTTGGAGGTATTAATCACCATCTTTTAATGGTGAAAAATTGGACAGACGTATTGCCCACCCTTTAGTGTACAGGTGTAAATGAATTTTTTTCTTTGCTCGATTGTCGGTTAACAAATAGGGAGGAAGTGCTCAGAGACCAGTCTCATCTAGCCGCCAATCAATGTTGCTGGAATTTACTTAATGTAATATTTTCTAATATTTCTGAAGAAGTTCAATTTCTCGCACTAATTTCACCTTCAAAGTTTTAATACTCGTTTTGCTACCAATGTCAGCCTAAAAGTGCGAGTTTATTGGTAACCTTACTAGTGTTGGGATTTAGAAATGATTTTTCACCTCCTAGAACTCATGACACTCTCGAAAATAATAATTTATTGCACTAAAATTAATTTTTCTAGCTACAGTGGTTCCTTTTTAGTTATAAGAGGTATTGTACCTATTAAGCATGTTTAAATGATGATAGAAACAATCACTACTCTCTCTCTTACATCACCAATAGCGTATAACTACTATTCTTCTTCTTCATCCTATCCATAAAGCGTGATCTCTTTCTTTACCTTACCCTCCTGCCCGACATCTTCCTCTGTATCACAGTCTTCAGATTATCATTACCCCTACTATCTTGCTCCGCCTAATTCCTCTTTCTCTCATTGCATCAACCATCTTCGTCCTCTAATTTTTGTAATAGATTTTAAAATAAAATGAACCTGACGTTGCCCTTATTAATATTAAAAATTTGTTTAAGTAAGAATTAAAATTTTCCTCTTCTTAATGTATAATTATTTATATTTGTTATAGTTCATGTAACATAAAAAGCTTTGTGCGGACTGTGAGTCCACCTTTTAGCATATTTTGTCTAACGTAAATACCAATACAATCTCGCTCGTGGACCTTATAAGCGGACATAATGATATCACAAGGACATTCTTTAAGGCATTCCTCTTCAAATCCCCCTCACCCCCGCAAACCCTCCCGCACGTATCCCATTTCCCTTAGCCCTCCCTTTGACCCTAGTTATTTTTTGTACGCGATGCGTGACGAGCGACCGGTGCCCTCCTCGGAACAAGCCAACCCCCCCTGCCTCCCCTCCGTTCTTCCAGTCTCCTCTTTCTAGCAAAGGATATGCACTTTTTGGACCCCCCCTACACCGCCCTAATTGGACCAATCCCGGTAGCAGGAGAGGGGAGCGGGACCACCCACGTACAGTTCCAGAGCATGGAGGGCCGTGGAGTCGGAAGCTCTTGGAAGTTGAAACGCGTGAAGAGATTCTCTCACGCAAGGAGTTTGTGTGTCTCAGAAGGACCCATGATGATGCCGGCATGTGTTTGTGTGTGAGAGTTGCCGTTTGAGCTCCTGTGTGCGTTGAGTCTGTCTGAGAGATCATCTTCAATGGAGATTTCTTCCCAAGAAAGGGGAGAGATTCCGTCTGAAGTGTTGGGCTGGGTGGCGAAGAATCGGTCGCTTGTTAACTCAGGTCGTGGAGTGTCTAACACTTCCAGATGTGGAAGCGCCTGATGATGGATTCGAGGTCACAGGGCAGTTCAGCTCGGTGTAATTACTGGAGAGGAAAGGAATGTAGACGAAACAACAAAAACTTTGAAATTTATTATTGCATCTACTTCATCTGAAATTTCAAGAGTAGCAAGGTACGATATGTTATGCCACAAACGGTACTTTCATGATTTTTATCCCTAGATATTGTCGATATATTCATTGGCTGGAAACGAATTATTTTAGGGGCAACGAGGTGGTTTTTCTGCAGAGAACTTTAGTTCTATACTGCATAGATTTGAAGTATAAAGTCATTTTCGGTTAACATACTTTGACGACTTCCTGGATTACTTCGTGGTCAAGGCCCAGAAAGTGGAAAATAAAATTTTCCCCGAGGAAATATAAAAAGTTCCTTATTTTCTCTCAATACTGACCCACCAAACTTGGATGGGGACCAATTTAGTTTTCAAATCGAACTTAAGTTTCTAGAAAAATAATGTTTTAGTTCACTTCCAGTCCTTAAGTGAATACAGTGTAGAGTCTGGCTCATTAACATTATTTCGCACGTCCCGCGTCAAATATTTAGCGAGATTCTCGAAATGGTCTCCTATATAAACTCACAGCACGTCCTGCGGGCCGATGCTTGGCCGCGTGATTTTGAGCTGGACTCGACTCTTGTTTCGCCGGGAACCAAGTTCATTCGTTCAGAAGAAAAGATCCGTACTTTCTTTCTGCCTGGAAGTGTTCTGCAAGGGGACTGTCTCCTTCCGAGTCGTTTCTCACAGTCGTCGCTCTCTTCCCTTTGCGCCTCGGAAAATAAGCGGAGCGCTATTTTTTTGGCGCATCCTCACCTAATCGAATGAGAGAGCAAACTATTCTTGCCACTTCTCCGAGGGAGACGGCGAGAGAAGTTTTCGTGTGCAAAAAATAATCGCTGTCTAGGGGGGAAAAGTTCTCCTTTTCGTGGAAGTGAAGGGAAGAAGTTTTCCACCATTTTTCGTGCATCCTTACTTGCCTCTGCTTTTCTTGCCTCGTTTCCTTTTCTTGGCTGGACTTCTTTCTCCCTCTCTCTCTGTGTATCCACGGATCAGTTCCTCGCGGGGGAATAGGAAGAGCTTGTTCGTCTTTACTGCAGTAACGCCTTACCTGCCCCGTGAGGCGAGATGCATGGATACTGACCTTAATCCACTTTAAATAGTCAGACGGAAGCCATTGGACCCCTTCTCTGCTCCATCCCATGTCTCCTCTTTTTGAAGTTTCCTGTTCGGAGGTCGGATGACGCGAGTGAGTCTTCTTGGCTCAATTTGCAGCCCAAGTTGTCCGAGGAGGGAAAGCCGTAGTAAGAAAGCCTTTGAGGGAAAAGTGGGGAAGTATTTAATGCCGTCTGCTTCCTTAGTATCGGCAGTCATGAACCCCTGCGTCATCTCTGATGTCGGATAAAGCAGTGGAGAGAGCTTAATTCTCATAAATCTTCACATAAGCATGATATTATCCTTGCATATGACCAAAGGTAGTTCCTTAATTTGCACATGCCGAAATTTGAAAGGGAAGTTATTTATACTACGACTTCTTACTTCATTGACATTGCTGCTGCGATGAATTATGTGCCACAATTGCTGTTCTCAACGTAATTTTAAAAATATTAATGTGTCATAGAACTATGACCAAAATTTAGGGGCCGTCTTCGTAATTGGTGGTCCTTCGCAACCAATCTCATGTTTCACGAGTCCTGCAATATTGTTGATTCTGTTTATCCCCTTACCGAGTAGCCATATTTTATGTCAAAACAGCATAGTTTTGAAATAAATAAACTTGCCAAAGATTTGATGCAGTTGAAGCTTCTCGGATCATTTAGATTGAGTAGTCACTTTTTCCTAAGTTCAAGCAAGCTTGTGCTCGTCTCATGAAGGCAGTGAGTACATGGACAGGAGTAAGACACTTCTAAAAGATAGGGACGCTATTCCCGGCTCAGCTGCCCCTGCATAAGATTTGCTTACTTGGTTTTACCGTATTTTGCATCTCTATAAACTTTTTAGGCATCTACACACGCAATTTTATAACTCTAAGTAATATTACACTCTTTTTGTCATCTTTATTCAAGATTCTACATTTTCACTCTAGCATTTGGGTTGGCATCGATCGTAAACTTCGCGGTATAAGAACGGCTTGTGGACAGAACCCGGCAACCCACCGCGTAGCAACCACCAAGACTTGAACCACGCGCCCCACGTTATCGCATTCATCACCGACAGAATCTTTTATTTTTTTCGTGTTGCTTCGTTTCCCAATTTTTCAGCGCTCCAAAATCATTCCCCGTAGTCACTCCAGTTTTTTTTTTATAAATGCAAGAATATCTTCTCTTTTTTTCCACGATAACCGTTCCCTTTTGCAATATGCCAATTAGTGGACTGCACGTCGTGCGATTTCTAATGAAGTGAATCCGGGCCTTGTTGGGGAGCGAGCGATTCTTCCGAGTAGTGAACGCTGCCGTGGTGTCTGCCCGTCTACCTTCGTTATCTCTTCCCTCAAAAGGCTTCATCAGCAGCCGTTGGAGGATGTGAAGGGGCAGCGCTTCTGTATTTGTGTGAACGGATGTTTTTCCGAAAAGCGATGCGCTGATGGAATAATTTTGAAAACAATGTGGTTGAAAGCTGCCCTGTCACCAGTACTGAAACGCTACTCTCCCGGAGTCAATAAGTCATGCACAGGAAAGAATAGTATCCACGATCATATTTTACGCATCGCTGGAATGGGTCGTAATGGTAAGCAAAAAAGCTAAAATTTAGTAAGAATGGCCATCATGTTAGCACTTGCATTCGACCTTGGAAAAAGATGAAAGATATGTAGAAAGTTTCCGGCACGACACTGATAAAAAAGGTACCGATCCTCGTACAGCGCCTTAAACGAGAATTTGATGACGTAAGTATCGTATGAATTCTGGCGAAAAAATACTCTTGCATCGCAGAGTGATAAAAATGCAATAACCGAGTAACATACTCGGAAAGCAAGGAAATTATTACAAATGGGGCAAAATATTGAAAAAATACCTAGGTTTATATCAGCATGTCAATGAGTTTTGGCCTATTGCTTAAGACGTACTTTGATTATTATTCCCAGCATCAAGGCATAGATTAGACAAAGGGAGGTGGAAAGGTGGAGTGAAAGAGGGAGGAGTCTACTCTTCACCAAGAACCATGACAAAAGGGAAATAAGAGTTCGCGTGGGAGTCAGATGGAGGTAAAGAAAAAAATATGGAATTGGAAACGCGGAAGGCGGAATTCAAGTGTCAACCTCACCCGGCCAAAGCATCTCCCGGCTATCTCTCATCTCTCGCACAGCATCCCTCCCACGCACATCGTCCTCGCCGACGACACCCCACCATCGCTCCCGGTCGCCCAAAAAGCTCCATTCATCTCTTTTTCTCTCCCCCCGCCTGTCTGTCTTGCCCATCAGACGACGAACGGTGGCTGCACCCAGCTTCTGACAACTCCCGTGCGCTCTCAAAACCCACTCCTCCCTCACTCTCCCTCATAGCCTGCGTTTATCGTTTTGCGAGTCCTCACGGTCTCCCTCAGATGCCGTACTTCCACCTCCCGCCTCCCCCACCCTCATTGCCCAGTGCTCCCTGCCCGCTCGCCCCTCCCCTCAACATCCCACGCTGCTCCTCTCAACTTGCAGAAAATCCTACGCCCCTCTCCTAACACTCCGCTCCATGGACCACCCACAGCCTCAAAAGACACGTGCCCTGCCCGTTTTGATGACTGGCACCCGACTGCTAGAGTTCTGAACAAGTGTTCCCAATTTAGAATATCTACTCTCGTTATTGAAATTAATCTAGCTATAGACTGCATATTCTCCGTAGTTATATTTGTCAGTTGTGTCAAACAACTAGGCTCGGTGAGGTATCATTAACTACTTATAATTGTGGTATGCTAATTATTATCGACTACATCGTTCGTTTATTCAGTCGCATTAAACAATGTTCATGTCAATAACTGCCCGTTAAAAATACTTTTAAATGGCACTGTCATTTCGTCATTGTGGTGATAGTCACACTCAATATCTTTGTTGCATTGGTTATTGACCACTTTAATTAATTTATGCGTTTATATTGTAGAGAGTTAGTCATGTGTTTTCTTTTAATCTCAACTTCCTTTTTTCCAACGTTTCACCTTTATTTGCAAACGTTGGCAAAAAGGAAGTTGAGATTTTTTAAAAAACACATGACCAACTCTCTATATTATAAACGCATACCTACTGTCGATATAGACATATTGACCGAGTACACATTGTCTAAATCGTCATGTGGTGGTGTTAAATGATTGTGGATTTAGGTTTTTACTACGTGGTGCGTGTTTTAAGGATGGCTGTTAACATTGGTCACTTCTTGGGCATATGTCGTATGTTATTTCGAAAATATCGTTTTTTCGATGATTATTATGAATAATATCGCCCTTATCCTCGAATCAACCGTAATAATTGGCCCTAGATAATTGATCATTCTTTATTTTCCATATCGGACTTTTCGATATGTTATTAATATCGACTTGGACTTCACGATTTATCGTTTATAGTGCAAATTGATAATAAACTGATGTACGCCCTTGAACTTCTTACCCATTCCGCCTTCCCAAGGGGTCTTTACTACTCCTGTACACAGCTCATGAAAAGAAGGTGACTACGCACTTTTCGGTGTTCTTACAGACGTCAGCGTGGATGAGCGATACTTCCGTTTCCCCCCTTCCTCGCCACACGTTTCCGACTCAACGCGTTTTTTTCTCCAGTGCGATTTCTTTCCCGGTACGATGCTCCGTCAATTGGCTAATGACGCCTTCCCTTCATTTTTTTCGCCATTTTTCTATGATTTACTTTGCAGTAGTTTGGCATCGGTTTTTTGTCATGATGCGCTAATGACGTCCTAGCGAACCTATTACAAAAGCTATCAATTACACTAGGACTTGGTATTGCCTCGTTCTTTTTTTGCTTTGGCCTTCTGGTTTTTGCATGATGCTGTAGTTTGGCGGTTTCCAGGGAATTAATGCGCTCTGAATTTTCTCCAGAACGTTTTTATGTGCAATTACGTAGCTTTAATTTTATATGAGCAGTATCGTTTCCTTGGAAAATTTGTTTTGGGGTCCATAAAAAGCCAAGGAGTCATATAATACGCGGAATACAGTATTGTCCGTTAACATGCAGCTGGTTTGTAAATGTGGAAAGGAATGAAACACTGTGCTAGTCTTACACCTTGTCCCTCACAAGAGCGTAAGGTCTTGTTTAGCTCTTATACACTTTGCAGCTTCCTTACATATTCCATGTGTATCAAAAGTATTGCGATTGCTATTTTTAAGCTTCATGCATGCGATACGTATAACAACAGTTTTTTATACTCCTTTGGGAGTAAGTTGAGACCTTTCGTAGAATTTATTAATACAAGCGCATTACATCTACATCTACATATTACCCCGCAAGCCGCCTCAATAGGCGTGTGGCGGGGGGTGTTAGGACACCAGCCGTTTAAAAATGAAAAGGAAACGCTCTAATGAAATTACGCCTAGCATTTATTATAGTCCCTTATTGTTCGGGGGAAAAACGAATTCCCATACCTATCTGTTCGGCAAAATATCTCTCTTAATTTATCGTTTCTGTCGGACCTGGAAATATAGTGGGGTTCTAATATGATGTTCTCCGTGTCGCTCTGAAAGATATCTATTCTCAATTGTTCAAGCAATCTAAGCCTAGCGCGTAGCCTCCGAGTCTCTAGCGGTTCCCAGCCTAATTCGTTTAACATCTGTGTAACGCTGTCAGTACGCCCGTAGCTGTTTTTGACGAATCGCGCAGCTTTCCTTTGTATTTTATTAAGTTCCCGGACTAAGTCTTTCTGCACCGGATCCCATATGCTCGCTGCATATTCAAGGTGTGGCCGGACGAGTGCGAAATAGCTCCTCTCTTTTACTTTTTCATCCGAGAATCTTCCCACAATACGCTTGACGAATCCTAGCTTCTTCAGAGCTCTGCCACAAATATTTCTTATATGTGTTCCCCACGATAGGTTTGAGGTAATCGTAACTCCCAGATACTTAACTTCATCTGTCGCCTTTATCTTAACGCCATCCACAGCATATACACGGGGATAGTTGGACGACCTCCGCAAGAAATGTACCGCCGTACATTTGCTCAGATTAAGTTCGAGTCCCCACTCTTGGCTCCACTCATGAACGTTGTTTAAATCCGATGATAAGGTTTCAAAGTCAGAGTGATCACTAATTTCACGATAGACGACAGCGTCGTCGGCAAATAAACGTATTTTACTGCTAATTCGAGAGCATAGATCATTTATGTATATAATGAACAAAAGGGGTCCGATCACGCTTCCTTGCGGGACACCTGATGTCACTTTAACGACATCAGAGCTAATTCCGTCAAGAACTACCTTTTGCTTACGATCACTCAGAAAGTCGCGTATCCAGTTTACTGTTTCGTTTAGGCCGCATGACTGTAATTTGTATAAACATGTGGTCATCTACGCGAAGTGACAGCATCTTTACAAAATATGATCTTTTTCACTCGATTATATTTGTGGAAACGGGTTGTAGCTGGCTGAAATATATGCATGAAAATGGTTTCAATGGTTTGATGAGGTGGCATTTCAAAAGATTTTCTACCTCCTTGCATAGTCTCCATTATCCGCCTTTTGGCGATGCTCAAATCCATGGGATGGTCTCAATATGTCGGGAAGTATTGATACTAATACATAGACCCGTCACTTTTTTTATGCCCGTCCATTACTTGCCCACCCTCGCCAGTGATGTCGACGCGAGCGTCAGGCAGTCTATCTCGACGCCAATGGCACAATTACGCCCTTATACGTATACGGCGGCATCTCGATAGCGGCGCTTCATAACGGGGAGGCTTTACTGCGACGGCAAGCTCGGGAAAGTGGGGGTTGGGGGGGTGGCTTGAGCTCTCTCCGCAGCTTTGAGATTACAACTCCGCACGGTGCCTCAACAAAATCCGCCCGGGCACATCCACGGCTAAACCCTTTCACGTTCGCCAACCGTGCGGACATAAAGAAACCATCATCCGACACTACCACTCCATTCCGTCGTCCGTACATAAACCCCTCCCTTCGAAACACACCTCCCCCTCGTTTTGCCCACCTTAGCGGGGGTTGTCCCGTCCCTTCCCGCCCCCGTCCCCCGCACCCGCCTCCCTCCCGCGTTATTTTGAATCCACCCCTCCTCCCTCCTCAAAACACCCTCTATCTTTCTTTTTTTTCCTCCTTTCTGTTCCCGTCATCCCCAACCCATTCCTTACTTACACACCCTTCCCCCCTAACGGCTCTTCCGGCCGCCTAACTCCACCCCCCACGCTCCCACCCACGCTCCCACCCCCTTGTCCGATTCAGCGCGCATCTTGTCTCGAGATTCCGACCTGCCAGTTACACCTGAATCTTTTCTTTCTGCCTCCCTTCTCCCACCTCCCCGGTCGCAACCAGGACGCCCACCTCTCCTTCCCCATCTCTGTCCCACCCCTCTCTCTCATTGTCGTCTACCCACGTGCGATGCGTCGAGAGCGATGTGCGATACCCATTTAGAACCAGCAGAGTTTCGGAAGCTGCACGCTAGGCTAAGATTAAGTAGGTATGTACTTGAAAAATTCAGAAAACGTGAGTTTTAGGATGACCTGGAAAATATTATTGTTCCACCACGCTATATTTTTAGAGCTGATATAAGCGACAACACAAGAGAGATACCTTGCTGAACTGATTGGTACCAAATTGTCTTCTATCAAAGCACTGTTATTGACCATAACAAATCAGCGAGATTTATATTTACTCCGTTAACATTGAACTGTTGCCTATCCCACTTTTGTCGCACCCCTCCCCAGTATCGTGTGTTTACGCTTAGGCCTGTGCGATATTGTTATGCATCGACTGAGTTGTGCGATAGTCATTAAGTATTGCATTAAAGATAGTGGCACTACTGAGGCATCAACAAGGCTATGCAGCATTTCTCTTCCGAATGTCGTGCACGATACGAATCGTGTGTTGACTGATATTAAATACCCATTTATCTCAATAAAAACAAGTCGTTAATTTGTTACTTCGCGAGGCTATTTATTGCGAGATTTTTTCACAAGATAGGGTTGATGCAAAGGCCGGCAAGGCAACATATCTTTGGGAATGCAAAGTGTGGATAAACTTTTTGTCGGCCTTATCTTACCCTATAAAAATTCGGCCAAGGAGTCTTAGAGTGTTACAACCCAACTGGCGACTTACCTACTGCACCTAAGCTGCTCTTCAATCAGCACCCAAGTCAGGTTTCCAATGGAAAATCTCCGCCACGGCCGAGATTCAAACCCGGAACCACGGGATGAGAAACTAGCATTGTAGCCACAAATTCCAACTCCAACTTTTCCCCGAGAAAAGTTTATGGCACTCGCTAACGAGCTGTTAAGGTCAATAGTAATATTTCCTCCCAAACTTCATGATTGATGACCTGCGGTAGGTAGGTAGAAAAAAGATCCCTTATACTGATGGCACTAGAATGCATGAAAGAACATTCTGAAAATGCTGTTTTTGATGTGATGTTTTTAATGAACAACTTGACCCAAAAACTCTGTGAAAACTTTAAATATCATTGATTTTCTGACAATTTATTACTCTACTTGTTTATCTCACTTGGAACTCACAAATACTTATTTAATTGGCAGGAAGGCTTGCAAACTGTCGTTGTTTATCTTCTCAATTTCTCTCTCTCTATCTCTCTCTCTGTCATGTGTGCCTTTTCTTTGGGGAACGAGGCTAGTTAAACTAGGAGAAAGAAATAGTGATCATTATATTATGGATGTCGTTGGTGCCGAGTAGCTGGAGGTAAATAGATATGTTTTTCAGTTTTTTGTTCTCTCCTGTGTATGAGGCATCTACCTTGACCTGATTAATGATTGCTATATATTTTACAAGCAAAAATGGAGCACTTGTTTATTTAATATTTTACTTTATTTCGATCTAATTCCTCAATGGTATGAAAGTTGTTATTCATGTGTAAAAATGGTGTATCACATGACGCATTTAATGAAATGCACAGCTGATTTCCTTTTTTGTAATTCCCCCTCATAAATCAATAGAGACCCCAAGAAAAAAACCTTGATTTATTCAAAATAACATAAGGACGACCCTGGCATCTGCGACTCTTCCATCTTATTCAGAGGTGGATGTTTCAATTGTTCCCAACCAGTCAACGGATTTCAAAGTTTTGTTCGCGCTCATTGTCTGAAAACTGAGTGGGTTGTTAAAATCCGCAGCTGAACCGTGACGTGAAAGCAAGAAGTGATTTTCACCGTGTGCCACATCTTCATGTCAGAGAATGACAAATCCAGTTCACGATTCAGTGGAGCTCCCGAGGTAATCGTGCTGGTACGTTTGGGAGCGAATTCAAATACTTTTACTTGATTTCAAATACTACAACTTTTAATACATATAAAATTCCGTCATACTTAATACTGAGTGGTTTTAATCAGAAATACAAAACTGTATGTTTACGCTTGAAGCTTAACTGAGGATTTTGTTTTTTATGATCAGTCTAAAATATGTCCTCCGTCCCTGGATATCACGGTTATCTGCTACTTGTTCCCCTAGAATAGGATTTCGTTATGGTGGTTGGCGAGTTTTCTGCTTGGCTAAATGTCTGCGGTCAAAAATATGGTGCTGTGTTACTATCGAGGACACGTATTGAGGCTCAACCATCTGGACCAATTTGGTTATAAAACCATATTTTTATGTAATTATTGTTTTTATTTCTTCTGAATATATATGTCCATGTAGACTTATATCTCCAGAAGAAATTAAAACAATAATTATATAAAAGTAAGAGGTCAGGAAGATGAATCATCTAGACATATTTCATGATTATATCACCAACCTTAGGCCGGTTTAATTTTCATTGAAAACTTCGGATATCTTCTCCATCCCTGGATGAAATTATTTTCTTCTGCTAGGTCCTCTAGTGTAGGAAAGATGTCGGATAAGTGGCAAGTATATATTTTTCCATTTAGATACATCTTCGAGGTCGTAAATGGGGTGCTGAGTTACTCTCCAGGACGAATTATTGAGGATCAACTGTAATAGCTGAGCTGCAGTGCATTATTTTCGACTTCTCCGAGTGTTTTAGGCTCGAAAATGATTGCGCTCCGCGTTAGCTTGCTGAGGTGCCTCCATCCCTCCATCATTCCGGATTTGTCAAAAATTTCCTTTCTCTGGGGATGATGTCCCATTTCTTACACTCGACCACTTCAGGGATCTTCCCTTAGCGCTCCTCCTCACACATACATCTTCCTTCGTTTAATACCTCTTCTCCTGTTTTTTTCCCTCCTCTCCCCCTGCATCGACCACTGCACAGCGCTCTGCGGGATGACCCCTCCTTCCTAACAACTGACTCAATTTTGACGCATCGGAGTCGTTAAGATGCCTCTCTCGTTCTCCGTGCGCGATTCCTTACGCACCCTTCCACTATTCCTTTTTCCCTTTCCCCTCCACTTATTCCCTTTTCCCATCTCATTCCTCACCTTCCCTCCCCTCATCCACCCTCTTCCTCCTCCAGCCTTAATCGTCTCCATCCCTTCTTTCCTCCGGCCTGTCTCGTTTGTGTGTGGGACTCGAAATTTCGTCATTTGTCTTTCCTCCAACCAAATGGATAATGGGCAAGTCTCTTCTCAACCACTCCTCCTCGTTGGGATTGTGGTAATATTTTTCCTTCCACAAATGCCCTCTCTGCTTGGACACATTGAGGGTAATCTTGTTACTTATTTTCTGTTCTTCGCTATCTTGGCTCTATTTGGGACGGTTAACATGGAACGTAACTTAAGAACGTTACTTAGGAAAAGACTTAAGAAAGTGTGTTCACAAAGTGCCTTAAGAACGCAATTTGATGCAGAAGGTGGTTCTCGTTCATCTCTTTCGCGATGCCATAAAATTGGACTATCACAAAGTTCAGTGATTTGTTAAGTTGACCAATCAGAAGCTGCGATGTCGTATACACATACCATTGAAGAATGTAAAGTGATCAAGTAAGCAATAGTAATTGAACATGGTGACGCTTTTCTTTGAGATAGTTGGCGAGTGACCACACATGTGCATTGAAACGCATATCAAAAATCATCCAAAAATAAATCGGATTTTATGGCTTGAAGTGCGATGGATTCTTTGACATTAGTAGTAGTAAAAGAATGAATTCTGGAACAATATTCTCACTTATCAATTAGAAGATGCCGGCAATTACAGCCTCTGCTTAAGTTACGTATTGCTGCGTTCTTTGTGAGCTGGCCTTTTCTCTTTATCTCGACTTGCTTTTCCCCGGCAACTTTCTTTCTAAGGCTCTTTTAAGTCCATTTGTTTATCGCGTCACTCCCCGACCACGAGAGATCAATCAAGTTGATGTTTTCATTTTTTTGGTCGGGCGGCGGTCGTTTTGAGTGTCATGGGCCCATTGCCCAGCCTCCCGTCTCCAAAGCCCATCATCCCATTTCCCCGCCCGAAATTCTCCCCGAACGACATTCCGAGATGTGTTCCTCGTTTTAAAAGGACTAATGACTCGGGTGAAGAATGAGGCCGTGGGACGCGTCTTCTTTTTACACCCCATTTCGTCGGGGATCGTATTTTTAATACCGCGGAGGTGATCACGAATTTAATCCTGGCCTCAAACTAATAGGTGGTCATTTATTAAAAGTGCAGCAAGAGTAATTCCTCTAGGAGTCGCGTGTTGAGAAACAAGGGTGCGATCACTTCAAAATATTTGGCTTTGGCTCAACGAATGATGAAGATGACATTTTACAGCTATATATTTTCTTCCAAAATCTAAATTAGTGGTGCAGAAGCTGTGGACAAAAGTATTATATATATATATATATATATATATATATATATATATATATATATATATATATATATATATATAAAATATAATATATATATATATGACTTCTAAAGCTGAGGAAGGACCAACCGGTCCGAAACGTTCCGTAAGAACAAATCCTTTTTGTCTATATCTCTTTCTCCTACCTCCTGTAAGTCTTATTATTTATATATATATATATATATATATATATATATATATATATATATATATATATATATATTTATTTATGTATTTATATTTATATATGCTAAACATATAATTTAAATACTGTGCATTTGTCATGAGTGCTAGTTGGTATCAAATTAAGTAATCAATTTATCAGTTCAATCTGAAAGTAAAAGGAAAAATATTTAAGCAATTTTTCAATCGTAATGCCTCCAAGTGCCCAGATCAACTGAATGATGGTCAAAGTAAATATGCTTTTTACCTACCCCCCAAAGTTGTGAACTAAATATTGGGTGACCATTACTAATCCCATTTATTGAGATTGCTATTGCATTCTCACCTTCTACAATTTAATTTTATTTTTCCTCGACCCTTCACATTTACGGAAGGATTCTCACTATTCCTCAATTGATGGCAAACTAAAGAGGCTTCCTAATTATCTAAGCAATCGATTTGAGTGGCGTTCTGAGGAGCTGGGAGTTTTAAAACCGGTTTTCGCCGTTGTTTTTACTGGGAAGAAATATTATTCCGCGGTCAGTTTCAAAGTTTCCTCCGCTAAGTCCACGAGTAATTCGACCGGAAGTCGGACACCGCAACTTCTGAATAAGCAACTCTCTCCTCCCTTCTCCTCCGAAAGGTTGGAAAGTGTGTCCGAAGGGCATTGTGTGGGCAAGGGAGGCGGAGGAGGAGGCGAAAGGAGGATGGCAGGGGGTGTAGGCCTGAGAGAGGAAGGAGGTGGGCTCCCTTCCCCCTCGCAGCCTGAAGTGGATGAAGTGTAGCGCTAGTGTTTCTCTCTTCATCCACGAAGTCCTCCCTCCCATTCCACATAACACCGCAAAACCCTTGAGGAGTGGGGGGGGGGGATAGAGAAAGGAAGGCTGAAGTGGAGTGGGGAGGGAAATATTAAGCGGTCACAAGAAGGCTTCTGGTCTTGTACTGGTCTCTTTTTCTTTCTCTCTCCTACCTTCCTCATCTCCACTCTCCCGAGCCCTCAGGACTCTAACGACCCCCGTCCTTCCTCCCACCGCTCCTCATCCTCCTCCTCTTCAAGAGACCCTTCCACGTTCGACTTCTCAAAAGCTCTTCTCTCTCTCTGTCTTCCCGCAACTGCCCACCGAAGGCCTTCTTCTTCTTCTTGCCCTCACGCACCTTCTTCAGGTCGTAACTGCGCCTCCTCCCCCATGCGCTCCCCCCCAACAAACACCTCGCCCTCCCTCGTAGCTTTCCTCTCACTTCCTCAATGCGCAGCGCCCGGTTAGCATGTTTGCCTGAAATGGCAAAGGCCCCTAAAGGCTCGTTCACAACAACTTAACTTGGCGTAACTTGGCTTGGCTCGGCTCAACGCCAGAGATGAGACCTTGAGAATAGCGTCTAACAGTTCACAACGACTTAAAGCAGCGTAACTCGACTTGGCGTAGCCTGGAGTTGAACTCAGCTCAACTTTCTCTTAATTCCAGCCAATAGCATGGCATGGTCTACTATCGAAATTCGGGCAGCAATCGATTGCTACTCTCGATATCTCCTCGAGCAGCCATATTGAAAACGTGATTTTGTTGTGAAGTCATATGTGGATACGTTTAAGCGAAAATGGATACGGATAAGTTGATCGAGTCAGTGCGAAATAACCCTCACATGTTCAACAAACCTTCCATTTTAATATTTCTATAGTTCAACTCACTATTTACAATTAATAATTCACATATCAACTGAGCTGTTTCGGGGGAGCTTACTACAACTCTCGAAACTCACACTATCGATAGGCCTCTACAATCGATTGTAAGATCGAATTTGGCAGTGGTGGGTTGTGATTGGTTAGAAATTTCGCGCACTGGTTCGCCTTCGACGAGAGAATAAGTCAAGTTATGCCAAGTTAAGTTGTTGTGAACGAGCCTTAACCACCCCCTCGTGCGCGGCTTTCTAATGTCCCCTCTCTCTTGAGAATAGGTGCGGGTCTTCTTAAATTACAAGTACCTACCTACATGAGAGTTGGAAGCTCCATTGAAAGTAGAAAAATGCGATGGGATAATATCTTCTTGGAACACAGCTATCACTTGGAAAATAACGAACTGGTCACTGAACAGTAGGAACCCTTACTTTTTCAAACAGGGTGTACTTTTATTTGTATTTTGCCCAATAAGCATTAAAAATTAAGCGTGTATCATAATTCCAGTCAGCGAATTGAACCAGCTTAAACTAACCATTGCGATAAAGGAGTTCCTACCACAACTCAGGCAGTGATGGTATGTTTTCATTCATTTTCTGATTTTTCATGGAAATAATGAATTCACCAAACCCATGTTTTCGCATTTGGAGCATAGTTTAGTACTAGGTCAGCCGCTACTTTACTAAAGGTAAAATACATATTTCTGTGTCGAAGCCAGGTCAATTCGTATACTTAGTACAGTTTGAGTCACTTTCTGAAGGAGGTACCACCACGACTATGTGAGTCAAAAAATATTAAGTTCAAGCTTTTTTATTCGGTTTCAAATATCCTGCCTTCCCTGATTACATGCGTTAGGTATTGGAAGCCAAAAATATGGTACAAAATATGCAGATTATCCCTCAAATATATTTTTGATGAACAATTATTCATTGCCAAAGAAGCAGACTTTAACGCAATTGTCATGCAATTGCCTCATGTTGACTTATTTTATCCCATTATATAGCTAAAACCTCAAATTATAAGGTGGTAATAAGCATATGTTTTATTTTTAGTCAATTTTCCTGGAGTTTTTGCTTCTTATTTGGACTTTTCCGTGAAAATTGCTTTTATATTATATAGTAAAAACTACGTTTCCCGTGTTTCTCCCTCAGTCGCATTTAACACATTGTATGCGAACACCATGTATCAAGTTTTATTTGCCTGAAAAATAGCGTGGAAAGGTAATATTTTGTTGCTCATATCAGATATAGGACACACTTTGCCTAAAAAAGTACGCAAAATACAGTTCAAGAAAGAAATATCTCCATGAATTTTATTCATCTCCTGTGGTTTTACTCCGCTATCGGCAGTATAAGACATGCGAAAGGTTGGTTGGTGGCACGCCAAAAAAAGGTCGATAAAATTAATCTTTCCGATATTTTATGCCCTAATCATTCATTAAATCTTATTTATGAGGATACTAGATGTTTCATCTTGTGCATTGGTAGTATTGCAATGAACATTGGCTTCATTAATTTTTTTTCAAACCAAAATTATATGCATCGTTTTTACCAAAAGTATTTTTGTAACATTGATAATTATGCTTACTGCCTCCTTTCCTTTAAGAAAGATCAACAGTTATGAATTTCACGGTTTGTACATAAAGGGTGGGACGCGTGCAGATATCTGTTGCCGACGGCTGGTGTAATAAATATTCTCATTCTGTGGGCGGTGTCGTGTAGATTGAGCTTGGCTGTTGCATGGTTTGCTGCACATCGACACGTCCTTCTTCTCGCCATGTTCGTGCACACGCCTCTAAGCCTCGCTCCCCTTAAAGTATCGGCGGCCTTTTGCCTATCCTCCCCCGACCGCCCCCCCCCCTCCATCATTCCCTCCAGCAGGTTCTCCCTTTGCCTCTTTTAACACCTTACAGGGCCAGTCCACCGTTTTGCCACCGCGGATTCCGTGAAACTTTCCAGACCCCCGCAAGCTATTTCGGCCCGTGCCCGTAACACAGGGTTCTGTGCTCTCTCCCCTCCCCTTCACAACGTACCCGCTCTATTCCTCCTCCTTCCTTCGACGCTTCAAAAGGCTTGAACCCCTTGCAACCACGTCCTTCCCCCTTTCCGATGAAGGCCTCACGTGACGAGCACGCCTCCCTACCCTCCCCCCCCCCCCGCGCCTTTTCACCGTCCCCGTCTTCTACCGTCCTCCGAGACGACTCTGGCGATGTCCTCATCGGGCCGCCTGTTCTTCTTAGTCCCCCTTCCGTCACGGTCCACTTACACACGGTCCGAATTGAGGGATATCTAGGAAGGAATACCAGCCAACTTAATTTTTTCCTGATCAGAATAGAAAATTGGAAGGACATTTTTCTCGAAAGTTGAAAACTATAGTCGGTAAGGTCACATGGACGTTTTTGTCGATTTTCACGATTTTCATATTCAGTGTCAAGATATTGAAATTTTTTGAAAGTTGATCAATGTGCAATAATTGGGTTGGGAATGGTAAGAACATAAAAGATGGGATAACGAAAGGGACTGTCCCACCAGAAATACCGAGGGTGAAATATAATAGCCAACTTAAATGGAATATGAGATAGCTACAGAGGCTACATGGGCATATATACAAGGGACAGGTAGAATGGAGTCCTGAAGTCAACTAATTTTAGGATTGAATGACTAATAACGATGAACTCTATTATATTCTTTGGCACGACGATTTTTCCTTCTCGTCAAGTCGCATTCATAAACAATATTTAAATTTGATGGATTCAGGTCTGACTTAGTGGAAACAATAGATTTCCATTTTGACATGAACAAAATTTGCTGTTTCCGTGATCTTAATTATAATTCCACGATGCTATTGGCTATTCATCAACGCGGCGTGTGTAGTTCCATTAAAGGAAACCACAAAGCTAGTTCTTTTAAATATGGATTTTAGAAAGTTAAAATATTAAAGATATCAGGGCTGACTTGGTGAAAATGATAGGTGTCCATTTTGAAAATGCAAAACTTTTTGTGTCCGCAAAGTTTTATCACACTCGTGGTTCGTTCCAGTACCCATGATGAAAGTTTGTGGAAGATGCAAAGTATGTTAAAGTACCCGAAAATTATATTTGCGACAATGTATAGCAGAGACACCTCATAGCGTTTTTCTTGTCGGGGTCAATATCGCAATTTGAGAGCATCGCACTACCCCCCTGCTCGGAGTCTGGGCGACCCACCCCCGCATCCGCTCGGACGTAAGAGAAAAGGCCGACCGGGACTCCCCTCCCCCCCCCGCCCGCCTTTCTCTGTGGCACACTCGCCGCCCGTCCGTGCAAATTGGGCATCCGGGCGGCTGGACGAGGTGGAGGCAGTGCCGCCCCCCGGGGGCCCCACCGCCACCGTTTCATCCGTCCACAAGGGCTGTCCCCTCCCTGCAACCCTTCCTCTTCCGTCGCACTTACTTTTTCCCACCCCCGTTTGCTTGCGAGTACGCCACCGACGTGTTCGGGTAGTTGCGTTGGCGGCATCGTCGGCGGTGGCTCTGGTCTCTCTCATTCTGTCCCTTTTTCATCTCTCCTGCCCCCCCTTCTTTCGGCCTACCGGCCCTGAGGGGGTGTCCCACACTCACACTCATGCAACCCCCGTGTGCCGACACGCAAATACGCGGGGACGCAGAACTCTCCCCCGCAGAAAAGGGGGGGCTCTCCGACCGCAAAGCCGCACGACATCGCACTTTGTGGCGTCAAGAAGACGGACGCGGGAGACACTTTTTGTTTCGCCCGAGGGTGCAGTCCAGTTCATCCTCCCCTCCCCAGTCCTCCCTTTCTCACCTTCCCACTGTTTTTGCGTCAAAAAAGCCACCTTATTCTCTCCACCCTCACTCAGAAGCTGCCTCTCTCAAACTCTTCCCCAGCCTCGCCTCGCCAAAGTCCAGGCCTTTTATTTGTCAGCGTGGTAAACTCCCCCCCCCCCCCTTCCCCGACCCCCCGCGGGTTGTCCCGGCGGTGTGTGGAAGCTAAAGTGAACGGACGCTCACTAATTAGGTGACACCTCACGGTGAGGTGTCGCGGAACCCGTCAAAATGGCTTCGTTCGTTGAGTTTGGAGTAAAAAAGAGGGACAGTTTAATTTCCCCAGCTTTTGCAATTCAAAGGTCACCATGGTACCGTAACAAAAGTTGAGTCCGGGATATATCAGCGTGAGAAAATTTTTATCCAGCCCAAAAATATTTGATTCACTTAGTATTTAAGAGCGTTCACAGAAATGACCCCGCCAGTTGATCAGTGTTTATACACTCTCACGGTATGCATGTGTCACGAGCGTTTGCAATTCAGATATCAACATGCCAGCGTTGTAATCGTTAGTGTCAGAATATTTCAGCCACATACAAAGTAGTTTTTTTTATATCGTAGTTTGAAATGCACTAAGAAATTTCCCCAAAAGCGATCTCTATGTATAAATTTAATGAGGACTAAAGTTCAATGATTGATTCGACAGTCTTTCTGGGTTTGCATTCCAGTGGGAAAATTTTAGCCTCCACAAAACTAATTGATTTACGTAACATTTGAGTTTGCTGTAACAATTATTTCTGCCAATCCACCGTCGATTTTTTAAACAATCCGTCATGCTGACTTCAATTTACGTGAATGACCGACGGCTCCACTCCTCTTCGTGATTTGCACCCTTTTCAATCATCCGCGTGTTGCAATCGGTGTTGGATGTTGAAGTTAAGCCTTCAAAATCAGTGATAAAAATAATTAGTCAATCAGCTGCCCAAAAAAAAAGAAGATTTTTGAATGAGCGAATGATTTAGTTGATTTGCGTTATATTTTTTTGATCCTGCAGATGACGAGATTTATTTTTAAATGAAAAGGCTAAATAAACCGCTTCGTTTACGGATGATTTTATTAAATGAAGTCGCGTAGTCAAATTTGGCATCTCATGTTAATATTCCATTTCTCATTTATGAGGGTGAACTTTGATAAAATAAGAGCTGGGATGCAAACCCGAGTAATGTAATTACTTCTTTGTTTGCGTCCAATCAAACTTTTTTGGGCTTATTTTTTATCTTTTCATTATTTTGTGTGGATCAGTTCTCGGGGAGGAACATCCAAAATACATATTTTGTGCCTGTAAATTTCCCTACCTATTCCTTGCATGTTAAAGCTGATATATTCCGCTTTACGGAAGAATTTTACCTTTGCTGTTGCAATCCATTGCAGTAAATTGCAATTATTGAATACCGGGGAGAATTTTTTTAAAATGTGGCACTAATGCCAAGAATGAACTCGATTGATTCAGGGAATATTTATTCATGCAGGGAATTAAATGAACTTCAGCTACAAATAGCCCTGAATATTGCCCATAGTATATAGCCCATAGTGCTTTCTCTACTGGTCTTCTTGCTCTTGGCTCAATTGTGCCACTATTGAGTCCCCAAATCGCAAAGTCTGGATGTAAGTTCACAACCAAGTACCTACTGTTCTAAGAAAATTAAGTGACTAGTTACCTTATTACTTTTTCCTATCCCATTATTTTTGGCGATTTCATGTATTTCGTGGCAGTATTAAACAATGTTAAGAAGTGATATTTTTGTAAAGTTAAAGAAATATAATATGCAAAACCGGCTTATCGTGTTTAATTGCAAACCCCCCCGAGTGAAAAATTATGAAATAAATATCTTTTTAAAGAGATATTCCTCCTTTCCAAAATTCACAGTTGCGGAAGGAATTACTTTAAGGCATATAAGAAGCATGATTTCAAGATGCTTTAAGGATTCTCTAAGGGAATTGGTTATAATTGAGGGCCTATGATACGCAGTTTACTTTTAAGAGCGAACCAAAGTGCAATATTATTAACTGTATGCATTGATGTTTCTTATTTTATTTGATTAGGGTCTTGAGGGTGGATCCCTATGAGGATAATTGGTCTGTTTCTACATTAACTTCCTGGGAAAAAAAATTAATCGTGACTTAACAACAAATGTAAACGTAGCCACTTCCACTCCTAACCACTTCGTTCTCCAGCTTTTATAACCTTCTCAATCTCACCTATCTCCCCTCATATACCTCACCGGGATTTTTCTTTTCTCACACCCTATGCTCACCCCCATTGGGAGCCGTTTTTCCGACGAAGTACTCACATTAACAATATTAAGATCCTGCCGCTCTATCCGATCTTGTATTTTTCCTTTCTCTCTCTTATTTATCTAGCTTTTTCCACCTCCATTATCATTAATACACAACCTATCTCGATTCCTCTTACTTGTACGTGTATCCTCTTAGCCATGTTTTTCTTCCTTTTTCCCTTCCTCTCTTCTACTTTTTTTGTTTTTTCCGCAGACCCTCCCATTGTTCCTCTCGATGTTTATCTGTCATCGACCGGTTAACGCTCTCTTGCGGATGCAAGCTAAGGGGCGTGGAACAAATGAAAAGTTTAAACGTCAACTAGGCCTACCAACTGTCTTGAAATCAAAATCAAGGACAGATAACTAGAACATTAACGATTTTGTGGACGCCCAGCTAAGTGAAGGTAGTTGAATTAACTGGACCAACCTTTAACTTATGGCAGATCCCTGGATGTAGGATTAAAGTGCTCAAATATTCACTTTTATAGCAACCATGACCTTGTTTATTGCGGTCTCTCTCAGTGGAACTTATTGAGAATTTTTTAATTTTTCTTTGGTATATTCGTTATGGTGGAGACAGGCAGCAGTGTAATATGGGCTTAATCATAAGGGAATTTTCTAATTTTATTAACCGTAACTTTATTCAATCTATAATTATTTACCGTAATTAAAAAAATAAGCATTTTTTATGTTTTTCTCCTGGACAGTCCATATGGCGAAAACCACGAGTGTCCAGGATAATAAGGATTGTATCCTGGACCCTGACCAGAGATCCAACTTTGGCATCTTACCTCCCCATCGCATTTCTGCGATTAGCTTCCCTTTCGGTTTCTCAGTTTTTGCTGCTCGACTTTTTACTCCACCCTACCTTGGTGAATTAGTTGGAAGAACTTGAAGGCGAAGAGATTTTCGTTGAGAGGGTTGTGCTGATCTCTTCCGGTCGCTCTCGAGAAGAAGACGCCCTTAACCCGACCGCGATAATGTGTTTGGGACGTGCCATCAGGGCCTTTCAGGGCCGGCCGATTGTTGCGAACGGGCAACGCCCCTAACTGTTGATGCATTATGGACCCGATTCTGTCGTTAAGATGTGTTGTATTTTCTACAAATCTAGCAGATTAAGAGTAAGCACCGCCATGGCCTCATTCCTAATCAATAATGAGCCTCTTGAAGTGCAGTAGAAGTTACGGTCAGTATTACCTCACTTGTTTCATTTCTTTTTATTGTGAAACATGCAAATGCTTTTCATCTGATGCTCGTGTGAGGAATATTATCACCATATGTTTGTTGTATTTCTTTGCTGTTCCTTATGAGAAAATAATTTTTTTTAGCCGTTCTCGAAGTGATCCAGAACATATAACAACCACGTAAAAAAGTCTCGAGTTCCTGAGTGGTGCCTACATTCGAAGTACATACGATGAAAAATTGATGATCATCCATTAACCTGAAAGTTATTCATGTGATTCCTTATTTTTTAAATTTCTGCGGGAAATTTTGTTATAACTGAGGTTGACAAATGTGGAATATATTGTATTCGCAGCATATATTAGATGTATATAGCGTTTGTAAAAGAAAGTCATTTAACTCACTAAGTAATAGGCATATTTTCCCGGTTATTTAATTTTAAATTCAGTTAGGTGATTTGCAACCTAGTCCTCCAATATTTTTCCGTTTAGTAATACAATTGCGTATTTAGATCGCGTGACGTATTTTAGCTATTGATGATATGCTCGATCCTGCATTGTCGATAGGGTTGGTATGAATTCCTGCGTTAGAAACTGACGAAACTGTAATGTTTTTGCAGTTGTTTATCTGTGCTTTACGCTTAGGAATGTTACGTTTTAAAAAATGAGAAACTTTCAAAGAGCGTTCGCATAGTTTTGGGGGAATGTGGAGACTTTGGTACAACCTTTCCTCGCAAATTTTAACCGACTTCCAGTTCTTAGTCAAAAGTATACTTTTTGTGCTACGAGCCCCAAAATCGTTGCATCTTTGCTTTTCAAAGCAAAATCCACCAGGGAAGAGCTCGTTCCCTCCCGTTAGATATCCATTTGAGGTGAGCCTCAGAGAATACGAGTGACGATCCCCATCTATTATGGCCGTGCGGACAGAAACGGTCCTGAAATCATCTGGTCGTGTACACGCGTGTGTGTGTGTCGGTCGACATTCTGCTTGTTTTTCTGCAATTTTGCACCCATTCCCTTTGCGTCCTATGGAAGCCGTAGGTAGACACGGTTACACCCTTCTCTCAAGGCGCCGCACGATTCCCAAACGCTTTTGTTTTTTGACGCGTTAAGTTTCGGTTCAGCGAGGTCTTCTTTAATTACTCACCAGTTTGTTTGGACAGAGTTGGAGTTTGCTTTGGAGGTGGTGCGCAGACTCCGTGGTGACATCTTTCAAAGATACGCCATTGGAATGCTACCTAAAACATCGCAGTGCAAACCTTTAGTCGATGTGTGCTCAGCTATAGAGGTGTCGCTCAAATATTGACTGACTCGCACGTCGTCGGGTTGCGCGTATACACAAGTCTTGATACCTTGGCGGCACCCATGAATAATCTTGCCATATTGTAAGGCATGTCAAGCATAATGCTGGATATTATTCCCTCCTCATACAGTACCACTTCTCTGATGAAAAATCACATACCGGTGCCCGATTATCTTTCGGAATAGCAGTACGAATGTTTGAATTGCTGTAGGGATATGTATTTTGTTAATCATTGCGGCTTGAAAGCTTCCATAAAAATGCTGAGATTAATCCGTATTATGCATACCATGGGAGTATTACTACACTATTTTATTGCCAATAAAATGTGCAATATTAAAGCTAGTCGCGAGAAATGTGAGTGGAAAACTTCAGAAATGTTTTAAAAATGAATGCGGTCATCGGTGATATTGACATGAAATACCTAATGTTGTAGCAAAGCATTATATATCGACCAACATAGAAGGAAAATACTACATTTAATGTGTTCATAATATTTTCATTCCCATTCTCCGGAGTGATGACTGCTGGTGATGAAATTCATTCATGGAATTCAAAACATAACTTCGTTTGGTAATAGTTTTCTCGCAATCAATCATAGCTATCCGTTGAATTTATATATTAACTTCACAATCATTTGTGCAATATTGCACAGAGGAAAAATCATTCGCCTTGATAAGAATTTATCGTGAATGATTTTTCCTCTGACTCCGTAATGGAAATACCGTGGCTAATCCCGGTATCCTCAAAATGTTTCACAATCAAATCCAGGGGTGTAGGTAAGGAGAGGGATCAAGGGGATCAATCCCCTTTGGGCAGAGTCCATTTGCCTGCATGTCATGGGTGACCGAGAATAATTATTTTTGGGCTTAAATTTTTAGGAATGAAACTAATTGGCTCTACACATCTGAATTATTGAAGTATGTACTTGAATCATAATAAAATCCATAGGGTTCACCTAATTTTTAGGATGAACGTGGCCTCTCTCAAATCTCTCAACAGTTTGATAGAAATTTTAATGCTCCTGTGAAATAGACATTATCAATTCATAAAATATCGATCGAACCCTCACCATAAATAACACGTATTTACGTCAATGGTGTAATCGAACATTGTCATTTATTTTCAGAAAGTCATGGTGCTCCTATTCACAATGCCAATAACTCTTGCCCTCCTATACCTGCATAGTAGACGTATTACACGCGTCTTGTCGATGATACCGAACGTCAGTACTTTCACATATTTGGCTCATGCATAATGTACACCCTTAGCTCAGTTCAGCACCTCACCACGACCTAGGCGGGAGATTACAAACATTGGTCCTAAGTTTTACAAACTTGCGCATTGAGTTTAGGTACAGTGCAGGCGGGTACATTTTCTCCAATGGGTTTTTCTGTCACAAACTTTTTTCCTCAATTACATTTTTTTCCGTCTCTTGAAACGCGAATACGCCACCTCCCTCGGCCTCTCCATCTTGTTTCATCGGATGGGGTTAATGTATTGAGGTGCAGAGGTGACATACTTTTCTTTATCCTTCGAGGTTCTCCTCTGCAAAAAAGATCGCGTGGGGCCGTAATGGATATGTGTGGCGTCGCTTCTTGCAAGGGCTGCTTGCAGATAAGAACTTTTCCTCATCTCGTCACTGTCCTTCGGAATTCCCTTAAACTTTTTTCCTTGCAGTCCATTTTAGTGGCGTGGATTTGGATTCTGGCGTAGAAAGCTGAGATAATAAAATTATACGAGTAGGTACCACCGAGTATTAAAGAACCAGGAGTTAAGCCTGAATGCTTTTCCAAATAATGGTCAAGCTTAAGTGTATTCCTCACGTGTTTCTAGGGTAGCCTCTAAATGCTTACACCTTGAGAATCTTCTTGAGAAAGTAAAGTACCCAACAAATCATCCTTCTAATGAGATGAAAGTTGGTATGCATGAAATTAAATATGAATTTTATTTCTTTCATTTCTCCACCGACACTAGGTCAGTTTAAAATTCCTGTACCTATCTCAGTTTATTTTTGAAGCCTTTCAGGAAGGGAGATGTTTTAACGTATGTACTGCACAAAACAGTGTGTCAATAAAGGGCCAAGCAGTGAAATTCTGCTGAGATTTCAAATAACTTGTTGTGAATTTAATAAATGAGTGAGGGTTACTCTTTCAAACTTTGATCACATAAAGTCCAAACATTTTTCTTTAATTTTGCCTACGACTAAATTATGTACATACTTATCGAGAATACAAAGAAAATTGTTGATTTCATTTTAGAACTTTCATTAGTATATTTTTTGAAAACGTTTCACAAGTTGATTATTGTGCCCATAGGCATGGATAAGGTTGCGCAATAATATTTTTGAAGAATCGAGAAAGTATTTACACTATGCGAAAACCATTTAGTTCAATATATCTAATAAATGTACGGCATTTTCAACATGTATTACGGCACTGCATAATTATTTAAGTGATTGAAAAATTCGCTTTCTTGGAAAAATGAAGTAGCCTATGAGCTACTTTGTTTCCAATTCCATGTTGTACCATAAAACTGCAATCAGCGTATCATTATACTTATACTACCTAGCACTCACTTAGGATATGTTTGTATTCATAATAATGTATAAAATGGTGTTATTACATAAAAGTAAATATTACTCCATTACGATAAATTTAAGTTATTTTATGGCGTCGTTTGTATCACATTGACGCAGCATGTCATTATTTTTTTTTCCTACACTTCCTTGCGGAGAGGATGAAAAACAGATCGTCGTCAGTATTTCGCCAACGACATGTATTTAATAGCCTGGATTTGAAATTAATCGGCCGCGAGCCTTGGAGTCACATGGTATAATTGAATTTAATCGACGCGTATTTTTAAAACTGCACTTGAATTAATCTCACACTGAAGCTTCGAATCATGTACCGTCTGATAAATTGCACATTTCTTGGGCTGTCCTTTAGAAAATCGCTTTCCAACGGGAAACGTTCCTTCTCCTACCACTTCCGACGCAATTCGACGCGGCCAAAAAAATATCTATGATACGTCTCCCTCCAGACACGCATGCACTATATATATATAAATGACCCCCGACCTCGTCGCTTTTCACTTATTCCACCACCATCGCCACGGGACCGTACGTCTTATTGCACTTCTCCAGTCCCTTAGCACCCCCTGCCCTACTCACTGCGCCCATCGCCCGCTCATCTCTCCGCGTCATCCCCCGACCTCGTCCCGCAATCCATCCCTCCTCCAATCTTCCCGTCACTTCGTCCCCAGCCGATGCGATCCCTCCAGCCGTGGAGGATTCGCGCACGGTGAGACAGATGACCCCCTCCGCCGAGGCCTCTGGGCCTCTCAATCTTACTTAGCGCCCGCCACCCTCCCCCCCTTCCCGCCCAAGTAAGAAATCCCTCCTACTCCCCCTCACGTTCTCAGTTCCCAAGACGACCGCTTCCCCCTTTAACTCCCCATCCCTAACATCCTCCTTCTCCTTCCGCGGTTCTCGGCTGTTTTCCTCTGATGGCGGGGAAGAGCACCGTTAACCTGATAACGCTCGATTACTCCGGGATATTTCCAAGGCGAAAAAAAAAGAATACCGTCTACCTTATTTTTGTTGTGGCCCTCCCGAGGAAATTTTTTCGTTCGATTTAATTCCTTATTAGAGGTTGGTGGAAAAAAGGATACTCACAAAGGGATTTGGTCTTAGATTTCGTCTTGAGCGGGAATGTATTTGTATATATATATTAAATAAGGTCTGCGCATAGAAAGGTAATCGGTTCAGAATTTTATACTGCACATTTTTCTTGCAAAATTGATTTTAACAATTTATATTCCTGAATTTTGATTATGGCAATTACCCATTCCAATTACTGTTTTGTGAAAATTTGTAGTGAAGTCGCACTTTTATGTCAGGTAAGTCGCATATATCCTCACTACCGGAAAAATATATAGATTGTAATGTTTGGAGCCATTTGGAGATGCTGGTTTTACAATCCATTATAATTAATAAGGCTTAAAATTGCTCTACATTTTTCCTTTTAAACACTTTTACGATTACAGTAGAAAATCTTAGTTTAACTTCTGCACACGATGTTAAAGTTATGTAGACAGGACCATGTTAAATTTATTTTCAACGAGCGAATTTGCGATAAGGAGGACTGATTTGATGCTTGCTAATTTGCCAGGTATGTCATATGGAATAAATATTTGGAGGGTATTATTATTGAATTCCAATGTTTCTTATGAAAAAATGTGATGACTTTCATAATTTCATTCCATTTCCATGATTAATGTATCAAAGAGGTATTTTTTTCTCTTCTCCCCTCTGACCCTAAACCGTGTTTATTCTAGGTGCTGCGTTTTGCAGACCATGAACTTTATTGTTGTTTTTATTCATGCCTGAACTGTCTATAGACGGTCTATGACAAGTATATTGCAGTATAGAGAAGTAGCCATTTATATTGCAACGTGACTTCCGGCTTCGATATTAATAATCTATTTTAATGGTTTGAGAATATGACTGAAGCCGATAGTATAAAAAAATAGCTCAGATGCAGTGCCATCAAATTCAAATCAAAATTTCTGGGCATTTTCAATATTCCTCAAGGGATCAAATTGGTTCTGTCTTCCACCAATCACTGATTCCTGCTTTGTTGGCGACCAACAATCGCACGTTGATTTTTCGATCCCCTTTAAAAACTTGATGGCCAATAAATCGTTGGCGGTCTTTCGATAAATTAAACCAGATCTCTCCGCATTCAAGTTCACAAATAAATCTGCTAGAGCTATATGAAGTGGTTAGGCGTGACGCGCGGCAATTTATTCGGGTGTGGCCACGCAATAAACTGCCGGGGGTCATGTGGGGGAGGGGAAGGAGGGTGGGTTTGGAGGGGGGGGGGATGGGAGGGCGGCAGTGCACAGCGTCTTAACGAGAATGGTATCCATCCTTCGCGTCAGACTGAGAGCTTCCATTCGCCACCCACATTACCCCCTTCCACTCACCCGTTCTCTCTACATCTCTCCCCCTACCTTTAACACCCCTTCCCATTTCTCATTGGACAATTATTGTTTCCCGTACTCAAGGCTCACAACTCCCCTTGAGGAGGCTCGTAAAACTGAATTTATATTTTCCCTATTTACGGTTTTTACAGAAGAATAGTTTTGTCTTGTCTAATTACCTCAGTAGAATTGTTTCTTTCCAGATTAATGCCGCCACAGATAACTCCGGATAATATCATTGCGTAACAGCAAACGTGTTCGTTAAATACTTATGGAAAAACTATCCTCATATTTTGAATTGCAGAGTTATTTCAGTAGAACACGACAGAATTTGATCTCAGCAAATGAAAACTGTGTGTTTCAGCACGCAGGCAGGAAAACTTGTTGGAGAAGTAGAAAATGTACTTATTTTGGTCATAAGACAGTTCAACAGGGTCTTGTCTGGACGAGGGACGACGGTTTTTTTATAGTTCAGTAATAGTGCGTGGAATAAAGGAATTTTTTTAGCTCTGTTATTTTTTATTGTCTATTAGTACAAATCTTTGTCGCATCCAATTATGTCGCAAGGATTTTTACATTTCGAGCGGCATAAATGCGACGGTGAAATTTCCCATGGGCATTCGGATTTCGCAGTCGCTCGCGGGGCAGCCTTCTTAAACCCTTACCTTCACCTCCTCCCTCACTTCACCAAGTCAGTTCTTATTGCCGCCCACCGCCTTTCATTTTCTCTCTCTCTCTTCTTTCCCCCACCCTTTATTTCCTCCCTCTTTCTCTCCGTCTCCCTCTACCGTTCTTGGGGACCTCACCTCCCCCCTCGCCACCCTCTTCTCCGACGCACATAAGCCACCATCAAAAACCCATTTACCCACTCATATACGCCAGCCCTCCCACATCTACCTCCCACCCCATCTCACCCCTTCCTCGTCAACCCCCCCTGGAACCATCGCACACGCACCCCTGTGAGCTCGCTCTTTCCCCCCCTGCCAGTCACCTCTGCCCCACCCCCCTTTCCAATCCCAATTCCCGGCTACGCCCCACTTGTGAACCCATCCCACCCACCCGCCCCACGTCATCATCCCCCTCAACTTCTTCCGACTGACCTCTCGCCCACTTTCCTCTCTTTCTAGTCTTATTCACGAATTTTACACTGCTAGGATTATTGCGGAAGAATGGTTTGATGGTTGGTTTGCGGTGAAGGAGAGGTATTTCATGAAATCGTGAGAAAAACGGAAATTAAGAAGAGATAGTACTGGTGAAAAGGTTGTGAGCAACTGGGTTGAGAGCACTGATTGCCTGAAACATGCCCTGAATCTGTAATGCATTCCTCCATCTAGTTGCTGAAAAATGATTTTGCTGATTTTCCGGTAGTAACTTGGTTTTCCTCAACCGTATTTTTAACGTATTTTGTGGAGTTTTATTTCTTCGAGTTGGTCAGGTCACGTTGAATTGCAAAGCTTTAAATCGACATAAGACTAGCATCATAAAAGCGATAAGTTGATTATGTGACCTTTCTCTCGAATAAAGCTATCATTGTGGTTTATTTAAAATATTTTTATATTTCTGAAAAGTGCTAAAATAGTACAGAATGGCTCCTAAAGATAAGAAAGAAAAGCTCCCAAAAAGTTAGTTTTTTGTTTATTTAATCCGTCATCTATTTCAAAAAGATGAAGTGAAAAAGGCTTGCGGAAAAATTTTAATGATATATTTCAGTTGAAAATTATAATGCGTGAAGTGAACAACAAAAAATACTTAATTTAGAACTTCCTCAATTCAATTTTCCTCGGATAAAGCTTTTATCAGCGGGAAATTGCAATTAAAATGTCTACATTTTGTTGAAATTGCACAGCATCACGTCTGATACCTCTGTTTTTGTGAACAAAAACTACCTCTATTTAGACCAGTAGCATGCCGTTCTTGAATTTCAACCAGAAAGAATAATAACACTTCTTCAAATTAAAAGGATTAGTCGACACCATGAGGCTCAGATGAAAGGCTATTTTCAACATGAAACACCGTATTTGTTCCATACTTTGTTGACCTTCGCATTTACGTCGTTCTGTTTTATTATTTAGCTTAATATTTTGTACTTTTTCCATGTAGTTTGCTTCTTTGAACAATTTTGACTGCCAAAAAGAATGGAGTTTATTATTCTATTAAAATATTTTCTCATTGCACGAGTATATGTGAAGAGAAGCATGATCGTTTTGGAAGTTTGCTATACCTTTCAATTTTCATTAACTATTGGATTCCACAAATCCACCCTAAACTTCTCACTTCAACCATGTGTTAGGTATGGCATAATTATCATTATTTAAAAACCTGTATTTTGACATATCAGAAAGTGACTCCGTAAGCATATTTATCATTTTAAATATGCGTCAACTTCATTCGATAATTTTTCAAGTACAATTGTTAATATTATTCCTAATTACAATTTCATATGGGTATTGTAAGGGTAATGTCCTTATAAGAAGCATGGTGCCCTCATTTTAGCCTTTTCATTTCGCTGTCTCAAATGCCCACGTACCCCCGTTCCAAATTGCCTTTCCCCTGTCCGTACGAACACCTGAAGCAGAACGATTGTCTTCTGTATGCCTGGCCCATTCCACTTCCCATGACGCAATGGGAGTGAGGCACGATATCGCTTTGAAAGTCATTAATTACTCGGAATGAATCTAGCGTAAGATTCACAAGAGAGGCAATATAGGGAGGGTCCGGAGTGCCTTGTCGGCCCTTGGAGTGTGATGGCAATCGAGCATTCGCCCGTTGCGGAAGGCTCGGTTATTCTCTGGGCTGGACGATTTGAATGTACGTACGTGTGTATTCTCGTAGTGCGTTTGAAGAACCAAGTGGTTATCAATGGTTTCGAATAATGAAAGCATGCGTACAATCATATAACCCTACCCCTTTAAACCCACTTCATTTCTTTCTTTCCCACAGTTAAATCTCACCCCCTTTTCCCAGGGTCTAGGGGTCCTTTTCGTTCCCCTCCCCCCAATCCACCCTTTAAGTCTGCCGATGGCCCTTCCCCGGCCACCCGCCTCATCAAACCCCTTCCCCTCAAGGCCTCAGGCTCCCATGGCCCGTGCAAACGACCATTTTTCCCATTGCACGGTCACGTGACCTCCATTATCGTGTCGCGTGCAAGGCTCGCAATGATTTCCTTTATCCACTCCCTTGGAAAGAGTGGGATGGAGTAGAGGAAGAATTTTGCAGGGGGCTGGGGGAGATGATGTGAGAAATACAGGTCGGGGGAGAAAGTCCATTTTCTTACACTCTGATCCTCTTAAGGACGTTTGAGTGAGATTTTTCCCTAGTCATAGTAGATGCCCTATTCGAATCATATTTTTAAACCTAAGCAGCTATGGGAAGCATAAAGTGAATATTGTAATAAAAATGGCGGAAAAACTTTGTTTTATACTGCTGAAATTCTTAGAAATTCACTAAATATAGACATATAAGGCTTTTAACTTCACTCATTTTTTCACGCCGACTGGGGAAAACGCCTTAACAGCCGAATGTTTTCGTTCTCCAATTTTGTACAAGTTATAACGGTGAGTATTAAATATATTTTTTTAACAGTTGAGAAAGCATACGAGCTAAGCACCGTCAAATTTCTAAAGCGATCAATGCGTCGGATCTTCCTAATTTTTTTTATTACCTCTGGAGTGCATAGACATACCATTATACCATAGGAAACGACATTTATGTGTTTGCAATTTACCTTGAAAAGTAGTTCGGTGAGTAGCTGGTATTTTAGTATAATCAGAAATGTGAGATATTTTTCAATATGATGATACCATATTCATTGAGTTTAATATTAAATGATTTCTCGCTCAAACTACCTTTTCCCCCGCAACTGTGCGAGTCACAATAATTACCTGCGGAATTTAACTTTTGTTTTTATTTTTTAAATACAATGCTTTCACAAATGGAAATTTTTACGAATTAGAACACAAATTTAAGGCAACAAGTCATATTATTTGACGAATATTTGTAATGACAACTTTTTGCCACCCAATCGCAACGGTATTTCTATTGAACTAACCCAATTTGACTTCAGTTCCTGATCTTATTAGCTAATAACTGAAAAAATAAGACGATTGGTGCAACAGTATTAATACCATTCTATTTGCTGACGGTTTTCTTATAACGTAGATACATTTTATTGAAAATTTCATTTCCAATAGGTAGAAAAAAATTTTTTTCACCAGTTTCACTCATTCCCGCATTTGATGCGATGTAATTTCGAGCTCAGTTTGTCAAAACATAACGTGAAGAGGAAGTATTTTTGTTGTTATCAAACATGATACACGTTTTTATATAAGAAGTCAGATTTTTTAATTATCACTCGAAGTTTCGCGTCTTCAGCTGGACACTTCTTCTGGGATAGTTCCTTTGCGAAGCGCCCATCAGAGGATATTAAACGTGGGATGGATATTAAAAAACCACAGAGAAGCAGGAAAAATTCTATAAAAACTCTTACTTTTGCTTTCCGATAACTAGAGTATCTCATCAGGGAAAGCGGTACTTTTTAGCGTAACAATAAAAAAGCTGGAATTTCTCTTCTGTGTCACCTCACGCATTCACAAGACTACGTCCACAACTGCCTTTCATTTCGCTTCCTTCTCAGTCAGCCCTCACCTTTATGTTCAAGTTCTATTTCCTGCCTCAGCCCTTTCTTCATCATTCTTTCTACATCCCACTTTCCTGCACCATCCCAGCATATTGGCGTTCTCAATTCGGAGCTCCAATTATCATCGGCGTTTTTTGTCATGATTCAGAATTCAAAATGACATGTAAAAATAATTTGATATAAAAGTTGAGACTTGTTCGGGAGATAAGAAGAATGCGTGGGTAAAAATATATTGGAGTCGTGAAAAATCCCAAGTCGTTTGGGAGGAGCCCATGCTGTAGAAAAAGACGACGTAGGTTTGATGTAAGAATGGATTGCTGTAAGCTTTAATGCGGCAACTTTCAACGTGTTTTGCGAAATGCTAGTTGTTAGTTGGTTGGCTAGTTTCATTCCTGGAAGATCTATAGGGAAGAATAATATTTTTTGGGGCCCACGGTCACGGAAGTAAATTAAATTTCCAAAATCAGAGCTGGAAATCACTTTGTAGGAATCTAGAGGGGCATTAAAAGTATCTGGGAATTCTTGAATCTAGTGACAGTCATGCTTTAATTTTTATTTATACGAAGTCTCTAATCTGAAAGTTATCAATTTTCGATTATGCAGAAAAGCTACAATTGTTTAGTTAGTGTATTTTTATGAAACCCCGAGTAAATAATGGAAAGATAAAAAGATGAGATAGTGAGAAGATTTTATGGAGTGTCTCTAAGGGTTAATGGTTGAGTCTTTTGAGTAGCGTTGACTTAAGGTGCAAGAAAACCGGAACGAAAGTCCCTGTGTGGAAAGAACCTTCAGGAATCTTATGTTGAAAATGTTCTTCACTTGTTTAGTCTACTCCAGTTCTTATTGCTGAAAATGTGATTGTATGTATGTGGCCAATCGTAGTGCATGT
This sequence comes from Pyrrhosoma nymphula, assembly GCA_963573305.1. Taxonomy (NCBI): domain Eukaryota; kingdom Metazoa; phylum Arthropoda; class Insecta; order Odonata; family Coenagrionidae; genus Pyrrhosoma; species Pyrrhosoma nymphula. Next base: position 126,930,407 of record OY754334.1, on the reverse strand, counting down.
GTAACCACAGTGCTGGTATTTTTTTTTGCCAGACATCGCATATTTACCTGCCACCGAGTATTCAAAACCGTAAAATCAAAGAAAACATTATCCGATATGAAACTCTGCTTGCTCACTTTTTATCCTGATCCGCGCACGTTGCGGAATTTTCATTCTACTGACGAAATGCACGCTGGTAATATCAACTACCGGAGTAAAAAGTTAGTCTGCTCTTGCGCTCAACATTTCATGGCTGAAGAGTCCTCAAGCTACGATCCGTGCACCGAATATATTTGTTCCAGCGGAATCTAATCGTACTGATTTTTGCTATCTGAATTTCTCATGGGAAAGAAATCCCTTGGCGTTACATATTGCCCGCTTTCGAAGAAAAAAGCCATATTTAGCGTAGCTGGTACACGCAAAATGTGCCGTGGGAGTTGAACTCGTGCCTCGCGATTCGAAGCGCGTATATACCTCCACCAACCATACCTTTTTTCTACCCCACCATCTTCAATGGCTTATAATTTTCGGCGCACAGCGTCGCCAGGCTTCTGCTGCCCTACTTTCCCCGAAATCCCTGTAAAACTTGGTCGAGAGCGAGAGAGAAATAAGAGCGAAGAACTCTGATAGTCGCGAAACGCACACATTTCAGGGAGAGAGCTCGCGAAAAAGATATCCCAGAGCTCTACTGTAGAATATTCCGACCAAGCTAATGTTTACCCTGCGAAGCGTTTGTCGTGGTATTGTGCCAACAACTTCTGTTTTTTATTTTCCCATTTATCTAAATTTTGAATGCACCTGGTAATGACTGATTTGCATTCTCTCTCCAGAACTCCGGCGCAAAATGAGTGATAGTGATATTCTCACGCACTGCCATATTTCCAAGATATGTCGCGCTCTACTGATTACTGGCCAAGTGTGAATCAATATCTTCGCGTGTCAAAAACATTTGGTGAAAGTTTTCTAACACGTTACTATTGAAGTATGAACGGAATGAACTCCCATATTTCCAGTACCTTGAGAAATGTCCTCGGTTTGGTACCATGATGGTATCTGCTTTAAATAATACCTTCTGTGAAATATAAAAAAAACTCCTTTCTACCTTACTCTTTCAACCTGAATTGTTGAACTTTAAAAAAAATGTTATGTAATTAAGAAGTCTCCATTGTTCTGTGGCACGAACTTTGTTGTGACTCGTAAAAACATGTTTTTGGATACGACGAACGATCTCAATTTATGGCACTTCGTACGTATATGAAGTTTAATTTTCTAATGGAGTCAATGGGGAGACTTTTTTATACTAATAACAGTTTACTATGCACGTAAAATGAATTATAAATATTTACAATACCTTAGTTCTTCTGCACTTTTTTATGACTGCCGAGCGCAATCCGACCACTGTAGCGTGTTGAGCTGGCCTGTCAACCCATGTTCGCGAGTTCGAATTTCAACTTTGGTTAGGATGTTGTGTTTACTTAGATGAAACAGTTTGATGAAGCATAGGCAGCTGGAACTCTTAAAACACAAGTCTTCTTCCATTTCTGATGAAGAGTAAAACGATGTTCCTCTTAGTGTGTAATTCACAGTGAAAAATTATTGGTCGCATTAACTGGAATTCTAACCCGGATCCCCCGATTTTATCCCGGTGCCCAATGATGCGACGAATTATCTGTATTTCTGCGCATGGTGCCTTACTCCATGACGTAAGCAAATTCTTTCATTGGCTTCGATTATTCATCACTTTAAATTTGTGTTTGGTAAACACCCATGTGTTTAGAATAGGCTTTAACCTCGTGGACTTAGGCTCAGTGCATACAAATATGGGCACTTCGTGAAATTACCTGAACGGTACCTCGTAAGAACACTTTGTTCCCTTAAGGGCTCCACAAAAATCACGGTGAAAGAGGATGCGTGAGTAGCTTAATTCCTTAAAGTACCTGGCGCTACATCGGGGTCGTGGCTTCGAACCCAATTCTGGTCGAGTGAGTTTATTGCTGTGATTTTACACATTCCTTACCAAATGACTTCGCAACCAGTTAACGCCCATTGAATTTCACTGATTAAATGCTCCCTTTTACATTCATCGTCAGTAGTCATCAATCCGAAGTTTGGCTTGAAGCAGCTGTCCACTTCACTCTCCTACCAACTAACCGAGTCATTCCTGCATAACTATTCTCTATTGATTTACCTCATGATTTACCTAACGTATTCCATTCTTGGTTTCCCTATGTGGTTATTCCCATCAATTCTCCTTTGACTATTGTTTTTATAAAGCTTTGGTTTCGCAAAATGTGTCCAATGAGTTTGTCATACCTTCTTTGCAGGATTTTCATCATACTTCTTTTCTCTCCAACCCTTCGTAGGATTTCTTTTTTAGTGATTCTCTCCGTCCATTTGATCTTCAATATTCTTCGGTAACACTACATCTTCTTTACTTCCAATATTTTTGGCTCTGCAGCTGTCTTTTGCCTTATAGAAGTTATTTTAGAGCAAATTTAAACCTTGTCAGTGTTTTTTGCATTAAAGGTCTTCACCTTGTTCTCGCCAGTAAATCAAACGTGTCCGGAAGTAACGAAGCCACTTCTCCGGAGAAATATTTACAGCCGTGGGAGTTGACGAGTTTCCGATGGTCCCGGGAATAATAAATTGTGTCGTTTCCTTTCAGGAAAATTCTATAGCCCGTGCCTTTATGAGCGGCGAGCCCCCTTTCGGATATCGATCGCTATCCTTCGCCATCGACCGATACTTCTCTTGCTCGCCGTTTCGATTCCCGGCGGCGATGAATGACGCATGTGCAGCGGCCCTCATTACAGCGTCACACACGATCGAACTATGGCCAGGGATTTTTTCCCCTCATACGAATCGCAAATTGGCCCCATTTTCTACCTCTCTTGCCAAAAAAATATTTGATAGGAGGCGGAGAGAGAGAGACCCTCGAAAAGTCACGTGCTCGTCAAACCACCCTCTTTTTTGACTCTTTCCCTGCGACTCCCGTCCCACTCTTTCTTAGGGTTCCTACCCTTCCCTATACACCCTTTTATTCATGCCACGCCCCCTTTTCTGCCTGCAACTCATACTCCCACCTCCAGGGTCTCATATGCGCCTCTCGTGCCCGAATTGTTCCAACTCTCGCAGCGCAACTTTCCTCTTCTCCCTATGGTGCCTCCTAAGGTTTTCCTAGTTCTTATTCCCTATTTTTTCTCCGTCTGACAGTGAGGAGAGCGATCCTGTAGCAGTTCGAGCCGTGGTTGATGCAAGCAATTTGATGAAGGATCTCATTCAGAAAGGTTTAGAATCTGTTGAGCGGCGGCAATTTCTGTATTTTGATATAAAGACCTCTTGGAATTCAGAGTTAACTATGCTTATTGTAAAATTAGGATTTTTGTGCATATATTGTCAACATTTTGTCACTCGGAAGAATGGGAAACTAATCTATACTAAGTGCTCAACGTTATCTTTCATATGTTGGTTAGTTAATTTGATAAAGTTAAACCCGGCATTGGCAATAGCCTGTTTTTAACTAAATGTGCCAAGGTGACAGCTGTTTAACTTCTCATTCGACAGATGGACTACTCTGCTTGAAGTGCCCTCCATAAGGATCCCAAGTAGGGATCTATATTTCCTATAAAAATATCCTCCACTCCCTGGATTTGAACCCGGTCCCTGGAGTTAGGAAGCCACCGTACCAACTCAGCATGATAATATAGACTATATTGTTGATATTTCGACGGATGGAATGTTTTTCATGTATTTTACGTTGTAAATAATATTCACGATCAATCTTAAAAGTCGAGTAGTCCGACAAGGATTCTGGTAGGAGTCAGAGTGCATTTAATGTTTCACCACCTGAAAGTACCGATATCCGGCGTAGCAATTTGTTCCGCGGCAGTCGTGGTTTACACAATTTGGCAAAATTGTTCACTATTTTTTCTCACCATGAAGATGTGTGCAAAGGGGATACGTAAGTTATATTCCATATCCCGGTTTCTAACGTGATAGGCTCTGCGACAGCAATATAATATAAATGTTACCATAGGTGTTGATGTTCTACGTGGTGTCGCCGATATTGATACAGCCATCCGGTACTTAAGGCCAATTTATTGCAAAATATTGGCTATTTGTAAAGTAGCCAGTAATATTCGAGCTACCTTCTGTTTAAAGTCACCTCGAGATATTGTAGCTAACTCGATAATTGGTTTCATTGAGGGATTATCCTAAAAACGGGCAAAAACTTTGTAGCACGTGATACGTTAAAATAATAGTTATACTTTAACCCGTTAGTTAAAATTGATTTGATATATCACTGATATTTTTTATATCGAAGGGTCGATATTGCCAACTGAGGATCGCGCAACCCTACTCGAGGTCCCTTTACGGCCTCTTCCCTTTTCGAGCCTCATCTCCCCCTCCTCACCCGTTCCTTTCCTTTTTCCGCTCTACCCCTTCCCTCCCTCCCTCCCTCACTCCCCCTTCCACACATTCTTATCGATCCCACCTTCAATCGCTCCTGTGGTGACCCTTACAACCCCTTGTCCTTCTCACTTGCACACGAGCCGCTCCTGTGCCGCGCCCAAGAGGAGGGGGAGGGAGCGGAAGGGTAGTTGGAGGTGGGTGCGGGTGGGAGCCGAGGCTTGAGAAAAAATCTCCTCGGTCGAAGCTATTCCCTCGCGTGGACCTCGAAGAATTCGTGTGCCCGCGTCAACCCCCGCCATACTCCTCTCTCCCCCCCCTCGTTTCCCTCTCCCCTTCCCCACTCCTTTATCATTCCTCCCCCTCTCTCTTCTCTCTCCCTCCCTCGTCCCCGCTCCTGCGTGATCCCATTTCTCACGTATCCTTCGTGTTACCGGCGAGTCATTTTTGTGCAACTCAACGGAAGTCTTTCTAGCCATAGTGGAGTTTTTTTTCCTCTCTCCATAAACTTGTCCTTCTCTTGCCCCACCCCCGCCGTTGATGCATTGCCTCGAAAGAGTGCCCAACCTTCAGAAAGGCACACACGCCTACTGTTGTTTATTTTGCTCGTGTTTTTTTTTTACTCCGACCCCCTCCTCCGTATCGGGTATCCCATGCCTTAACGGTTACGGAAAACTTGGAAAAATGTGGACCTTTCCATGCGGATATTATCAGACCCTTTTTAGTTTTATCTCGTGATAATCATTGTTAACCCCAGCCCTGAGGTGAAATGCAAAGAAAATATATGAGGTGCTGTCGCCGCGTGCTGTTCATTCCAAATGCCTTCATTTGAAAATCCATGTTACGGTCTTTAAATCCGTTTGTGATTATGAGATGGACTTCTCTTTGTTTGCATGGAGTTGGAAAGCTTTAAATCGCCGTTGAAGAAGTGTTGATAACTGGACACTAATTTCCGCTAGACCTTTTTGGTAATCTTTTCAAACAATAGTTCGATAAATTTTTATATATAGTTTAGAAATGTTTTCTCCTACTTTTTAGTTTTCTAGATAAAATTAAGGCATCACATGATGCATAAAAGTCATTAAATTATCGACGTAAGCACACATTTTACGCCAAATTAAATGACCTTCATTGGTTTAAAACTAATATAATTTCAGGATATCACAACATTGTTTCCCATTCCAAACTGCTTGCTCCACAAAATATGTCTCTACTCATGCTCAACCAGTTTTTTATTTGCATTTTTTACTGAAGGTACATACAATAAATATAGTTAGCATTTAATCATAATAGCTACTAAGCACGCTATGCAGGAGAAATATTGTCTAGTATGAGTAGGAAGTATAACGTTGAGTTTCACTAATTTATATTTCCATGGTTAGGCGCAGAAGCGGTTGGTTTATGTTTGCATGATTTTTTTTCCTTTTTGCCGCAACGTTTTTCAGTCTTTTTGAAATGATGCATATACTCGTGGTATTCTCTCGCTATACTATTTGGGAAACGTTTCTGATTAAACGAAATATATTCGAATATTTTTTTCGGCCATATCGCCACATGCATGACCTAAATTGTCTCCTCACTATTGGAACGGCTTACAAAAAAATATCGACTCTTAAGTCTTTATTTCAAATACGAACATTGTTTTGGAAGATGAAAAAGATGGAAATGGATTGAAGTGCGGAGACTAATGTGCTCTTCTTTGAAGATGTATTCCCACTTAAAAAATTCACACCAAAATCCTCAAATGTGAGTAGCGGAGCGATCAATTATTATTCAACATTTGTATAAATCTCGTTCAAAACCACGCTCAGACTGGTTATAGGAGTAGTCACCATGAGAGACGGATCTTGAAGGTTTACGCTCTCTTACGAGAAGCCTGGAGAAGACTCCCCGCTCTACAACCTGCTTTTAAAGGAAAATGATAATTAAGAGTAGCGTTTTCTACCCCTTTAAGGGGATGGCTTGCGAGACTAGTCCGATCCAGAAAGGTGCCCGTTTCATGCAAACGTTACCTCTGTAAATAGAGAAAGAGATCCCTCAGCCGTGATTTATGATAGTGTGGGCTAATAAGATGTTAGCTAATTAAAGTGTCTCAAGGTTTAAGTGTCCATTTAAACTTATTGATTCTTCGGAAGTTATTTTCACAGTGCTCAAGTTGAGGAAGAATCTAAAAAAAATGGCGAAGGTAAAAAGAGAGTTTGTGTTTAAACTGGAAACTGGTGTAATACTGCATCAAAAATCGGGTTTTATGTATATTTCACTGGTTGTACATCAGAATAACCCAATCAGTTGTGAAACCCGTGAAATACACACTCAAACTATTCGTCAAAAGGCTTAAAATGTTTTAAAAATTTGGTTATATTTCAATTGTTGTTTCAATGAAAAAAATTACTATTCAGATATAAGGTAAAATTAAAATATAATTTTTAATTCTAACCAGAAGAAAAATATACGGAAGAAAAGTAACGAATGAGGTATTATGTAAAACAAAAATCGTTACAGAATAGTATTTGACTGCATCTTTTTTGCTTATCAGTTCCTCCTGATGCTCATAGTCCGAAGACTAATCCCATTCTTTACCTCAATGAGCATGACATTTTCGCCGGAATGATCTTGTTTCCATATTTAATATCTATATTCAGTAGTTGTGAAAACATCCACAAATGTTCCAAATTTAGTGATTTCGATGCATTAAGGGGATTTATCACTTCGACACTTAATATTTATGATTGAAGATTTTGTTATTTCTCTCTTTATTTTTAGCTTTCCGAGGTGGTAAACTTAGAAATTTCTTCTCATCCGTTGGATATTCGCGTTAGACTTGCTATTATATTAAGTGAGTGCCATTATTACAATAATGTAAAGCAAATAATTGATGAAAACAAGTTTCATTTATCGCCTTTTTCAATTTATGATAACTTCAAGGGAGCTATTCGAATTGCCTAATAAAAATGTTCTCTCCTTTTTCAGGTAAGTACGCTGGATAACTGGCACTACTGCTCGGAGTGGAATCTCATCGTTCTTCCGTCCTCACATTTCCACCTTGGATAACATTACTGCTCGAGCGAATCGTAAGTCATACCTCTGATTATCCATTCCGGATAAAATTACAGTAATTCTAGTTGCAGTCTAAGCACGCAGCTATTTCGCATTCGAACTGAATTGACTGACAATGTTATAAGAAGTACTATTAAGTCAGAGGCAATCCTCTTTTTATAATGTCGCACTTAGTTATATCATACTTCATTTCCTATTATGACTTTATTCAGCCGCAATTTACCTGGTCGCTCTTCATAAACAAAAGCGTGATGTTCAGTTAGAATGAGGAATGAAACATGAAAGGGAGGTAACAGGCTTGTAGTTTTTGTGTCTTGAATTCAGAATTTCTCTGATTTCTATTATTTTTAGAGAAGTTCCTTGGTTAATTGCAGGATTCAGCACGTAATAACAGTTTTCAGTTGGCATTGAAAGCTCAATATACATGGCACCTAAACAAATCCTAGTCAATCGACTACTTACGTGAAATATTGACGGCTTTAGCAGCGACGCTCGACTCGATTCGGATACGCGGATATAAATTGAAAAACTGTCACCAGCTCAAAATCTATATACCTCGGAAGCTTCCGAAACGGTTTGAATTATTCGTCAGTCTTCCAAAATGACGGAGGGAGTCAGGACGGGGAAGAAGTGAGATATAGCGGCGAGAGAGGAGGGGGTGGACGAGTGGGGATTGGGAGTAGGTTGGCGGGCGCTGGAGGAAGCAGGCAGCGCGGAGGGACGGGGGAGATAAAGTGGGCCTGGTTAATTCATGCAAATATCTCCGGGGCGTATTGGCTTCCTTCGCGGCGCCGAAACCTCGTGGGCGCAGCGGGGGAAGGAAAGATGCTGGGAGCTCGGCGCGGAGACAGCGGACGGGGTCGGAGTGAGAGGAGATCTCTGAAAGGGTGGTTATCAAGAAATTACGAGTTTCCTCGTGCGTTAGGGAGCCGGTTGGAATGGAAGGGGATTTGAACCTCCTTGCCGATGAAGCGTTGCACCCGATTCCCTCACTCCCTTCAACATGCGAGGTCCTTAAAGCCCTCAGCACCGGCGGTTCTGGCCAAACTCACCCACTTCCATGTTCTGCAAGTGCAGTCCTCCTCCATTCCCGCTTCTTCTGCTCTCCCACCCATACCCTTCAAAACGAAAGAAATTAATATACATCTCTCATCATAAAAGATTCCCTTATCTCATCCGCGACGGATTCTTTGCACTGCACTTTCCTTGTTGCTTTTATAAGACGCCAATTTTTTTCTTCTTTTATTTATCCCCCAACTGGCTGGATTCCCTATTACCTTAATTTTTTTGTTTTTGCTTGCCTGAAGCATGATTTTAAAGGATAAATAGGAACCGATTGCGTATTTCCAAACGTGTATGTATATATGTCTGTGTATACGCGTGGATATTTTCTTTGAGGTTATCTTTTTCTTTTGGGCTGTATCACTTCAGCGCCGCCGGTTCTGAGCGTATTCCGCTACTCCTGGGGAATACTATTTGCCGTGAATTTCCTTATTTACTGGAAATACGTTGGGTTTGAAACGTGTTTTTTTTCTAGGAAGTTTCCCTCGGGTTTCTGGAGTTATTTTTCAATCAATGTGTGTCGCAAAGGATTGTATAAAAGGAAAACGTTTTTCTTAGCCTGGGATTCTGTGTCGTTCAGATTGCGTCGTCCTTCAAGATCTTCGTTGACTGTCGAATGAGTATCCGTTTGTGTGACGCCAACTCCGCAATTAGCTCAACTCAACATTTGATGTTTTGATATCATTTGGATCGCCAATTAAACAGACACCCCAGGCAATCTTCGAAGCTTTGTGATCATTCTTTGCGTAAGTTTCAATTAGTATGATCTACCATTCGAAACCTCTCGATAGGCTGTAGTGTAGTCTCGATAGGCTTATCAAGAAATCTGAAATATAGGCAACAATCGTTCCGCTTCCTCATGAAAAACCTTCACTGGGGAAGCTGTTTCTTTATTAGTGGACTGCTTCGTTCTTCCAATTTCGCTTTCCTTGTTTTCAATAAAAAGCCCCCTTATTTTAAGTAATCAATCAAGTTATTTATGCGCATATTTCTGCTTTTAAGTTTTCAAGGAATTTCCATTTAACTTTAAAAAAAGGAATTTTGTAAGCTCTAATTTTCTTCTGGTAGCCTATATGTAACTTTTCTCTATTCATAATATTTATATTGGGTTACTTGAGTGTAAATGGAAGTAAAAGATGTATACACATATTTACGTGCATAACCAACTCTCGTAAATACCGACTGTGAGAGCAAGTAATTTTTAAGTAATTCGTCACGTATTAGCATTTTGCGTTATTACGTGCTTAAAATGGCTATGCAGGATATCATTGTGTGAGTCCTTATTGGATCTCGATGAGATGAGTTAGGATTGGTTTTGATTTGAATAAAGCTGGCCATCACTACATAAACCGCCAATACTCTCCATCAGCTACATATCACGTATGAAGAAAGTAATTTTTCAATTAAAAACTCCATAATTCCGAAGGAATCAATTATATCTATGAGTTTTAACTGCTTATTCTCTTTATATGTTCCTTATTTAGACTTTAATATTGCTAAAATTGTGTTCTAAGCAGAGTTTGATAGTATATTTAGGCCTGAATGTATAATATCTGGTTAACCTTAGCCGCAAGATGAAGTAATATTTTCGTATATTTGCTGTTAAATAAGGGTTCATGTTTTGGATATTTAATTTTACTGCTGGTTAGCTAGCGTAAGCGTTATCGATAGAAGATCATATTAATTTTAGTTTTCATATCGAAAAAATATTTAGACAGATACTAAAAAAACGACCTTTTAGATTTTGAATCCTTCATTGCTGAGAGAAGCACACCTTTTTGTTAGTATGACCATTAAGATTTGGTATATACTGGAATTTACCTTCTTATTTTGCACTTAAAACTATTAAAATTACCGTAACTCTCATGGTGACATTTTGTCATGGTTCCTTTCCTTGGTGTTATTCTGTATTCGGCATCTTCTCCGATGAGGCTCAAATTCTTGAACTAATAATTTAAAATGTATTTAACACAATACGTTTAGCTAATGAAAGAAAGTTTTTCCTCACCAGTCCAAAGCCACGGTGGATGAATCGCAAAAGAGGCAATTTTTTTGTGCCTATTGTATTATATTTCACGAGATTTGCTCTCGACACGTTTAGTAAATTTAATTCTATAAACAGTGATGCAGTCGTTATCTAAAATTTCCTCGTTCCCTTCGAAGGGCTGGTAGGTAGGTATGGCTGTGCTGTAATGGTATTTGATGGATGGAGTCCAAGTTGCCCCAAGGAGAAAGAGAGGCACGGTAAAAGATTCTCTGCGACGTATTCTCCACCGCAGTTCTCTCAATCAGGGTGCCTCACCCAAGGTAGCGAGGTCGAGTTTGCTTCCTCCTTGCAGTCCCCAGTCGCTGGGTGAGTTGGAGCAACATGGAAACAGGTAGGGATGCGAGATACGAGGAACTCTTCTCGGGTGTGGAGACAAAAGCCTGCGTGTAGATTCATCGGTGTGTACTCGCGGATGACGGCAAGGAGGAAGTTTTGACGGCGGTCCGTTATCGAAAAGGGATGTAAAGTGACTTGCCCAAGGGTTCGCATACACTTCTATATGCATACAACGAGAGAGTAATAAATCACACGGCTTGAAGGCTGAAATCGAAACTTGGTTATGATTGGATGGTGGGTTGCTGGAAGGAAATATGGAGGCCGTGTAATTTTGGTGTTCGCCCAAGTTTATGTGCACTGAGCGCGATAATTCACGAGTTTCAAAGTTTTGAAGCATAGTTAACATTCCTATCGAATGAAGGCAAACATTTCAGCTTGAAATTCCTCAAAAGAGTAGAAAGCAGATGCGTGTATTATTTGGAGCTCCTGATCATGGAGTAATAGTTGTAGTAATCAGCATGGCGGTGATCATAGAGAACTAGTCAGTCACTTTCATGCGAGAATAGCTTGCATTATCTCAGTTATTCTTATCCTCTGGCGTTACTATTTGATCAAGAAGCTGTTCACAGATCACTAATATGACATTCTGTAGATACCAATTAGCAATAAAAATGGTAAATACTACCGTTAGCTTTCATTAACTCACAAAGTATTTCACCCGGACCATCGTTTTGATCTATCCAAATAATGTGCAACTATATCTAGTGATTCCTACTAGCAACACAATTTTGACACAAATTGAAACAATTGCAGAAGTACTTAGAGCACAAAAAGCCTACGTTTTCTATCGTTACCTTAAGGAGAATTTGGCCTCTAAAAATCCAAACTTGATTTTTGATTACCGGAATTAGCGGCTGAGCGCATTTTCATTCGGACTTCCGACTTTCCTCTCGTAATATCCGGGCGAGGGAATTTGTGTATAGCACAGGGTCTCGCTCCGCGTGGCTTCGGTGCGCGGGATATAATATCTAGGCCATTCCCGCTTCCTCGCGCCCTCCCACGAGGACTTAAAGCGAGGCGACTGGGGAGTGATCGCGGACTAATCCATGACAGGCGGGCACGGGAGGAAGTTTGCATGGATGCCGAAACCTCCTCCGCGGCCTCATAGGGGGCATAGGGTGGGGTGGGGGGTATGGCTGGGCGCGCCACGGGCGCAATGGTGACGTTTATCTCGTCATGGCAACGTAAGCGGTGTCCCCAGGGATGGCTTCTCGGAAGCATGTCCGGAGCGAAAACCGCTGTCGAGCGCATGACGAGGCCTGAAACAAAAGGACATCGAACTTCGGTGTGGGTATTTTCAAGTGAGCATAAGAATTCCCACATTAGACGGCGACGTCGCTGCTGTGCTTTTCATTTCGAACTTCAGTACTCCACGATAAGACGTCCTCAGTGGAGTTTGAATTTCATTACGCCTTTAAAGACTTTTTAGTCCACGCCAAGTGTACTATAGAGGAAATTATCTACAATGTTGATGTGCTGAATGTAAAATTTTGTTCTATCTTGAAAGATCTATCGAAACATTTTAACTGTTTGAAATTAATTTCGGTATTACCTTCTTCGCTAAAAAATAGCGTGGTCTCTGTTCATTTGCTTTTGAGTTTTTAAAATTCAATCCTGTTAAAATAAGTATTTTTCCTTTTTTATCATCTGGCGTTCATCTTTATAGTGCATAGGACTGCGTCAGTGCTTAATATTCAAGGTTACCTCTAGGCTTTTTTAAATTGTATAATATGACAGTGATTAGCATTCCGTGTTTAAATAAATGTACTGCACGCAAGAAAGTTTTTGTCATGAGAAAAATGGAAAGGAGGGAGCTTATATTTTGAGAAGAAAAGTTGGATTGCGCATATATCTATAGATTGGTATGTTTAATGCCATGCGTTGAGTAACTATGTACAAACTAGACATTAAAATTGCAATTTGTAACTTTGTCAATACGCTGAATAAAGAGTAAAAACACAAATGGTTATTTCATGACAATGTGCACAGATTTGATGTTTGCCAGCATAATATTTTTGAACGGCTCTTTCCAAGCCATAGGCAAGATTTTTCATACTTGAACAATAAATTGAAATTTGGACCTGTGCTACTTCCTTCTTTGATTCATGATTTGAGATCAAACATTTAATGACGTCATATTGAAAAGAAATATTTACGGTAGAGTGATTCGCTAAATCATTTACCAATCGATTTATGCGTAATAGAATTCTCAAGGTGAAATGTCACACCTAGAGAATGACGCTATCAATAATGAAATCGATTTTTCAGTTGAATATATGTATACTTTTACAGTTTTTCCTTTTTTTCATGATGAACATCGTGAAATTCCACACATAGTAGTAGTAACGGCTGAGTCCATCGATTCAATCTTGATTGTACTTTATTTAAGTTACCACCATCGTATTTTGTGATTTACTCATGCCATCTGGCAGTGACGTTACGATTTTATTCTTGCAATAGAAGACGATTATTTCATTTCCTTTTCTGCTTCGTAAAAAAATCAAATGTCGGTAATGTTCCGGCACAGAGTAGTTGAGGTCAAGGAAAACACTGCTCGCGTAATAAGAAGAATTCAAGTAGATAGTCGTGCACTGGGCAAACTTCCCATTCCCATCGAAGTATCATCTAGTTTTAACTAGGAATCTAGGGGACGCTCCGACGCTGGTCATTTCCAAGCCCAGGGCAATCCGGGAGCGTTTTGGCATTTGTGTGTCTCCACCCTCGGCCCCGATTCCGTCTCCACCTCCCCCCCCTGCTCACATCATCTCCGTTCCATTCTTCTTTCGCCTCCTCCCCCTCAACTTCTGAGAGTCTTTCCCTCGACCACTTTGCCATTTCTTTTCTGATCCGGAATTGCTCCGCCCCAGGATATAGGTCGATGAAAATGGCGTGCCGACGTACGCGACGGAGACGCACAACGAATGACGGACTGACGGGGTAAGCGCGCGCGAGGAGCAGGACGCTGTTTGACTGTCTTTTGTTTCGCGATATCCTTCTCGTTTCCCGCCAGGGCAGCGGTATCCTACCGCCGGTCACCCTCTGCTCTGAATCCCCCTCTACGGGTCTCCTACCCATTGGGAAATTTCTACCCTTAGATTAAATAAGAGAATAGATAGAAACCATACGGTATATTTGAACATGGGGATATTAAAACCATTAATATGCGCAGCTCACCACATCGAGGAGGTTTTACCATAAAATAACGACTGCCATTGTATTCGTATTCTGGCAACGTTTTATAAAAACGCGTTCTCTTTTTGCCATGAGCAACTAAATCATACTTTTATACGCTGTTTTGTTCTCCAATCGAACTTGAAACAACATGGCGTTTAGTACAAGATTGGGTAAAACACGGGAAAAATAGCAGTTTGCATCTGATATTAATGCAATTATAGCGAAGTAAAACTGTTTATAAGAAGTGAAAAATACAAGAATGTTGAATAAAATCGAAATGTATTCGTATAATAGGTACTCGAACACCTAATCATTTTAATTATCTACAAATTAGTGAAACAAAAATGAAGTCAAAATTCAGTGACTCAATATAAATATAGCTGCAATCGGCTCAAATGGTTATGAAAGTTTGTTAATTAAAATATATTATAGAATAATCTGCATATATTGTGCCTATTTTTGATAGCTACAAATGTCTTCAGTGATAGAAAAAATTGCAATAATAAAAAAAGTGTATAGGTGGGTGGGCCGCAATTGTCTTGAAAACTACCTACGAACTATTTCGTGGAAATATGAAGCTTTCTTTTATTTAATGCTGAAACTTCAAAAAAATGCTGCCAGAAACTTTTAAATGGACATTAAAACAAAAATGCGGATATATATTAAATGAAATATAATATTTATTTTCACGTACACTGTCGTGATGGAGCTTCCTTAAATGGGCCAGTAGTGCAATGAACACGCCAAGCACATAATAGTAGCGGGAGTTAGCGTAGTCCTGTACCTGACGGTTTCTCTAGTATAATGAAAAATGGAAATTATTTCCTGAAAAGCACTTAATTATTCATAAAATGCGTGGACAAATTACCCGCGATACTCGGGTCTTGTGGATAATTTTCGCAAAGAAACAGGTTCCTATTTTTTGCCCCAAGACGCCATCTATTCCCTTTGTAAAAATAAGTTTCGCCCGATCTCTCGGTAGTCTACTTCGAATTCTGCACGCTCCTCTTTCGGATACTGGAAGCGTATAACAGTAGGATTTTGTTTCCTTTCTGTTAACATCACCCCCTTTTTGCAGTGTAAGGGTTGGCTCCGTGGTATTTTGTTATCTGGAGGAAGATGATGATGATCGTGATAACCCGTGGAATAATTGTCATCCTCTTGACGTAACCTCGGAGGATATAAGGTGATTATCCCTTTTCTCGTCTCGTCAAACTCTTTGTAACCTGACCTTGGTATATACAGCTGGAGCGCCTACACAGTGATACCCTGTTTTCTCCTCAGCAAGTTTGCCCTAGTTAGATGACGTGCGTCTAAGGCTTCAACATTTTTCCGAGCTTCAAAGGACACATTTATTAAGTATTCTGGTATTCTGAAGCTTTCCTCCTTTTCATGCAACGTTTTATTTTTCTGTAATCTGTTACCCGCATATTACCTTTAGATTGTCCCTAATCCTCTTCTGAAATGCCGAAACGAGTTCAGATATCAATCAAAAAGCATGAAGTAAATATTTTTTTGTGAATTTTAAAAAGAATCTTATGCTTATTTGTCCTCGAAAAAAATAATTTATTCCTGAAGTTCAATGAGTTTTGCAGAAGAGCTTCATTGTATGGTATACATTGAATTCCTGTACACTTATTAAGAAGTAGACATGATTATGATTAGTTTCACAATGGTTTTATACGGTAGAGATTAAATTAATGAGACCGCTGGTAACAAATTGAAACAGGTACGCATTTCAGATTATCGTTCCATTCATGTACGTGTTTAATAGCTTAAACCCAAACTTTATGTTAATAAGTACTACTTTTTTGCGGATTTCCATGTTAAGCTTTATTTATTGTCCCAATTTAATTCGAGCTATGTTAATAATATGTTATTTTTTAACCTTACTCAACTGTGTTTGCGGGACTGACAGAAAGATAAGTATGATACGAAATGCATGCAATAAATTGATTTACTCGAGATTCTTGCTCTTAAAATATTTAGGGCCGAATTTATAGTCGTTACCCAGCAGTCCCACAGCCCCTAGCAGGTCCCTTCGGCAAAAACGGTATTTATATTCAAATTTCCACCCCCAGCAGCCCCCTTAGCCTCTCCTAATTTTGGCAAGAGATGCATGCTCCACCAGGGGCCCCCTTATCGAAAATATAACACAACAGATATAACTAAACTGACTCTAATGAACGTGCATACCCTTAAATTAATAATTTCGAAGATTTGGTGTTAATAAAACAACGGTGAGATATGCTCATAATCGATAAATACCTGATGTGACGCCAGACTCATTCCAAGGATGTTCATATATATTCTCAGAATATTTTTCCCACAATTTCTTCTTTTTTTGCCAGGAAACTGCGTCCGTTTTCCTACTTTCTAACATATCTTTATGCTTCTACACCAGGTCGCACAAAATCTTCTTCTCCACACCGTTGATGCTATTTGCACGTCGAGCGGCCATCTCAATAGTTTTCATGCGGCGTCTGGCTCTTTATTTATCCGTATCCATGTTGATCACGAGCGTCACCGCTGAAACATTTGAGCTGCGAATTCCATTTCCCGCCGTTTGTAGTCCTTAGTTACCAGATCTAACCCCCAACCATCCCCTACCTAGCAGCTCCCTTAATTTTGACTATAGGACGCACAATTCAAGTGGCCTGCTGGGTAGGGGATGGATAAGGGGACTGCTAGGTAACGACTATAAATACGGCCCTTAAACTCTTAAGGGCTTTTTTCAAACGCCGCGATATTTGATCACATTGCTTACGCCTACTATGATTCTGGGGCACTTCACCTAGATGCCTGTTGATGAATATAGTTTCTTTGAAATTTCATCTATGTGTGTGGTAACTCAAACATGACCGAAGCACTCGACGGAATTGGCGTAATTTTCACGAAGGGATTTATCAAAAGGCATATAGCAACAGTCCCAAATTATCTCCTAAAGTGTTTTAAATTATCTGGTTATTTGTTTGTTAGAATTAATATATTCTTTGTTACATTTAAATGCTTTCTGAATGAAACCATTTTGAAAATGTAAGGCATTTTTTTAAGATTGAGTTGTTTGGTTACACCATACTTACATTTCTGTAGTTAATCCTGACTTCGTTGAAAACGTTGTTAGGTTAGTAATATAGAGCCTTACATATCGAAATTATCAAAGTTTTTCATTTTTACGGTTACAATAGTTATCTAACGTCTCAATCGAATAAAAATTAAATTTTGTATTTTAAATGTAACATGCATGAACCACCAATGAACAATGACTATTTGTTGCAGATGGCAGGAATTTTCAGTACTGTTACGTCGAATATTTATTTCACGGAGACATCTTTAACAGTTACTTTCATATCCTACCCATGGGAATCTCATTCAATTTCTGGCGTAATTAGTTTTTATATTTTACCCATAAATTGAGAGAGAGGAGATACCAAATTAAATACTGCTTGTGCATATTTAAAGTTATCGGGAAGTGTTTGAGGGAAGCTTATTAACGCTATCAACAGAGTGATTCATTGTCCTAGTTTTAATTCCAATTGCTTATAATCCCAGTTTTACACTTACTGGAATCGTTACGTCCGTGTTTCTTCGTATTCCGAAATCTGGGATTTCCCTTTACCAGGAATTCAAATATTGCAATTTTTGAGGGACCACTGTCCTTATTTTTTTGCAGAGAAGAGAAATTGAATTAATGTATGACGAGTGTAACGCAGAGCCGTACGACCGGAAGATCCGTCAAGCCATGTTCACCTCCTGCAGGGACCTCCGCTTTCAATCTCCGTGCGCCCTCTGAACAACATCCGACGTAAACTCGTCGGGAATGCATTCTGCGATTGCGTTATCCACAGTGACTCGGTGTGGGACGCCCGTACGCGAACGGGTTGGGGCCCACCGCCTGCTCCCTTGTCATGTGCTAAGCGACATAAGCAATTAACTCACTGCAGCCAAGCCTCCCGACACCCGTGCCGGCGGAGAGCTAGCCTGGGACGGGCGTCTCTCATTGGCCATCCACCACGGCCGACCATCCCAAGGTTTGCACTGCTCTCGAACGCGTCACTATTCCAGCAGGAACTCCAATATCTGTGTATTTGCGCTCGCAACTGTTGCAACCTCTGCCCCCTATAGTCTCGGAATGCGTCCCTCCCCCCACCCTTGGGTCCGCGTCCTCTGCACGGCCCACGCGGGAGCAATACGAACGCGGCTGCCCTCCTCGAACGTCGACT
The DNA here is from genome assembly GCA_963573305.1 of Pyrrhosoma nymphula. Lineage (NCBI taxonomy): Eukaryota > Metazoa > Arthropoda > Insecta > Odonata > Coenagrionidae > Pyrrhosoma > Pyrrhosoma nymphula. The sequence goes on along the minus strand of OY754334.1, from coordinate 126,912,119 downwards.
TCGCTAATGGAATGCTTTATGTGGTTCGGGGACCGCGGGCCGCCCCTCGCCGTTCTCCGCGGAGAGTGCGTCGCCGGTTGCGGGGAGCTATTCATCACCGGAGTGTTGTGCTGGCCTATGTCAGTGGTACGCAGGGGAAAAATTGTGCCGGGAGCTTAGGTGGTGGATACGGGTTGCACTGCCAGGTCGTACGAAAAAAAAGCCACAAATAGGCATAGCAAATTGAAGAATTGTTGCCGAGTTGGCTGAGTTGAGAGGAGAACTTTTGCCGAGTTGAGAGTCTGCTTTAGGGTTTTACAAGAAGATTACTCTTGTATCTCATACGGTACCTAAGTGAGGTTGTCAGATTCACATATACTTGATCACAGAAGGTGAAATATTCCATGGAAAAAGTCATTTGATTTGACCGTGATTCAAACCTGGATCACACAGTTGTTAATTGCTTACACAGTGTACTGTCTTACACATCTGACCGGCAATTGAGAGATCCGGGTTCGAATTCCGTCACGTAAAATGATATTTTAATGGCAAATTTCAACCTCCTTGGTGTATATCTTTGCACCCGTGCGCGTAAATTTGTTCCACATTATATGTGCAACCGTAATGGTTGTAAAATGGTCGGGTTTGGGTTTAAGTGCTGAGTGATTCAGAGAGTCTTACTCTGGCTTATGGAATATCGATTATATTATAATTAAAAGGAGAGTCAATATTGGCTATAAACATAATTTGGGTGTTGAATAGGGTGTCCCTAGGAATTATTCTTCTTCTCTGCACTACCTATGTGTCTCATAGTCCATTAAATCGACTAACAATAAGTAGGAAAAGAGCGAAAAGAGAAAATCAAGTCTCATAATAGCCATTCCATGTTTTTTGCATTACTTTGGAGCTAGAGAATGCAACGACTTTTGCAAAAAAGAGTGTTCTATCGAAAGAGAATTCAACATCGTTAGGTTAAAATTTATTACGTATTGAGTTGAATTTCCACAAGAATTACCGTAATATGGGTATCGTTTGTAACTCATTTTATACGTGTATAAATTATACTTATAGGCTTTTGTATAGAAAATAAACCGCTGTGTATTGATGAATCATATCATGGACTGTAGAATTACTAATTACATTTTCTCAAAGCGTCAAGTTGATTTTACTCTAGTAGAGAAATCATAACTTCCGGTCATTGCACGCGACCCTATTTGCGTATTGTCCTTCTCCAATACTATCTCAAGAGGTACCTTGCTCCCTACCTTTTCTTCATCATTCATATAACCGCGCATATCCTTTCATGAGACCTCAAACTTGGATTAAAAATTATCAAACCACTTCGCGACGCTCAGAATTACTCTCCAGCTTAGAATCCGTGAAGTCATCAAAGGCGGCATGAAGTTTGCTCGTCGAAATTGGCCTCGGTGCCATTAATCAATGAGCGTTTCAATTAGGTGGGCTCCCAGTCGTTGGCCGTGGGTAGAGAGGCAGACATTTTTGGTAGAGAACATTGAAGGCATGGACCGTAATTGGGAGGCTGACGTTAGATCATGCTCTCCGTCCAATCGTCATCTATTCGCGTCGAGACGCAAGACGTGGTTGCGTCGCAGTGCATTGCGAATCGTGGAAACAAACCGAACCGCTAGCAAAGTTAGTGTGCCCCAGGAATTAATAGTAGTGCCTGGTAGAAGGGGCAGGGAATTGTCCGGGAGGAGCTTAAGTTGGAAGTTGCTCTCAGTAAAATCGTCATGGCTTTATTTGTTCACAGAGTGATATGCAAGGAGCCGAAACTTTCCTGGAAATTGTTGCAAGAAGTAATGTGGAAACCATAAAGGATGTGGGAGGTAGTTATTATGCTAATGAAAGGAAAGAAGTTAAAGATTTCTGAATTCCAAATGCTTTTGATGCTGTTCATCGCGGATTTCAAACCGTCTAACTCGGACATTATGTATTAGTGATGGTCCATTGTGTGCAAAGCATGGGCAGCGTAGGTTGGGTGCACCCGAAGATACCATAAAGTTTTCTTAAATATGCTAAAGAGAAAAATAGAAAGAGAACTTCAACGAGTAAGACCCAGGAGCATAAACGTAGAATAAACAGAGAGAGAGCTGGGGAAGTATCTTGGCAAAGTAAGAGATTGAGATAAAATGGAAGCCTGCAGCTAAATAATTATTGGCCTGGAAGACAGATGAAAATGAAGTTAGAAAGAGGACAATACTCTTAAAATACTTTTAGAGTTTTTTTGGAAACCTCAAATTTCATAATAAAATATAAATTTTGAGCTTCTGGAAACGAAGTGAAAATTAGAATAAGATTTTACAGAATCTGAGTGGCACGTACAACGTACTCTTAGTTACTATCTTTTGACGCATTGCTAAAATAAATCGAGGAATCTTCCTTAAAAATATTTTCCGGGGTTTACGAAGGAAACTGGAAGGGGTTGTGTGGTAGTTAAAGATTAATGAAGGGCTGTTCTGCCAACATCTGTAAGTCGTTAGGATCATCACATAGAATAGCGCTTTTTGTCCTTAAAAGTTAAGCAATAGAAAATTGATGAAAAATGATGAGCTTTTAATCATTGTCGGTGAACTTTTGTCCCTCCCTATTTTTTTCGAATAAATTTTCTGTTATTAACGTTTCAAAACTTGAGGGAATGGTTGTTAGTTTTCTCCTGTAAACTTTAATGCGCATGCTTTCCGAGAAAAAAAGTATTCTCTTGAAACTTGGGAAAATTTAAGCTAGTGTATTTGTTTAATGATGCTATTAAGCAATTTTGAAGGATTCATAAAAATAGTCGTGAGCGGAATATATAGAGGAACAGTTTTGTTGAAGTCCTTCTCGCGCCTCCGTGCCTCTCATCGCCACTACTTTTCTTTCCTCGAGTGTACCCAGGGCGAAAATCCATTTTCAAAACAAACGCTTAATGTTCAGCGGACTTGACCCATCATCCCGAGTTTTATTGCGCATTTATGTCGGATTTGAGCACTCAAGGGCGTAGCGCGCCGGACTAGGACTGCGGGGATTTAACGTCTATCAAGCTTTTATACTCCGTTTGTGCTCAAATCCCCTGTCAGCTGATCAAACAATGAAAGTTGAATTATTTGCCGCTGGCGCTTCTTGAAGAAAGCTTCCTGGAGTAGTACGTTGCACATTGCCACACAAATAAATTACAAATTCGTTGAAATAACAATTTCGAGCAGCATAGCCCCGTTATTTTTTTCATACTCGCAGAGTATTCCATTCAATGGAAAAATTTTATACTTTTAGCAATATATATTTTTACGAAAATCAAAATCTATAATGGATAGTTTATTACCGCCCTTAGATAATCGGTATGATTAATTCACACCCTCTTAACTAGTTCTTAAAATTTTGGATTCTGTTGAACTTGAAATTTTAACATCTTCATTTTTATCTGCGCAACATTTTTTAAATCTCTTGGAAAGTTATACGGATTTTGTAAATTCCTATTTTTGTTGTGATGCCTGAGGATCTCTAATACCTTCGGATTTTTTTCTCGGTAATCCTGCTGGTAAATATTTATGATGTGATTAGTCATTTTTCCGGGCATTCCGATGAAATTGAGAGTCAGGAATGTCAGTTATACACGTCGAAGCTTGTCTAATTGTGAGGCTTAAGTAGATGGAGGAGATACTTGTCGAAGATTTCTGAGTTAATCTTAAAATTATATTCATTATCGTGAATATAGACTAAAATGGAATTTTTATTTTCATTTTAATTGATTTGAGTTACAGTTTTGCTGATAGTGGCTTGCTATTAAAACATCAAGGATATCTAATAATTTTATTCTTCACAAAAATCTATTTTTCTTAAAATTGGTACATTGATATTTAATGCACTACATTATTCGATTTTGTAAACACTTCACCCAGGATGTTTCAACTCTTTTTCCTTCTAAGACTTTTTCCTTCATTTCTTTAATGCAGTGCGATCTATTCAATATTTTGCAACATTAAAATTATATGCAATGCTCGAAAACTTTTCAGTCCCCAAAATAGTGATGCAAATACATTTAGCCTCAAAGTTTCTCATTCTCTGATTATATTTAACAGTTCTTCACGAGTCATGATATGATATTGCCTGCTTTACATTAACTGACCTATATTTTCGGAATAAAACGGACAACTTGTGTTTTTCTACCCTGTCATGAAAGTGAGTATTTTCTCAGCTATACTCGATAGTCTAATGGATTGCTCCAAGCTTTTTCGGGTGATGCAAATATGTGGGTGACTATTAAAGTTAAACACATATGCACGAATTCTATTGGAAAAAAGCACGCTTTCCATATGTGAATGAAATCCTTAAAACTGCAAATCTGCGCCCACTGGGAGTTGCATACATTACCTTTGCTTTCTGTTGTTTATTTTTTGACGCTTATGCTGACGTCACCAGCGTTTTGAGTTCCGCTCCGACACTTGAAGCGCACGTACGCGGACTTCATCAGTATTACACTCCTGATCCTCGCATGAAAAAAACGCGCGCGGCAAAAAAAATAAAGTCGTGGCCTTTTAATTTGTATGACGAACATAAAAAACTCTCACGTCCTCCCATAAATTCTTTATGAACCGAAATCACCGCAGTATCTCGTCCGACCAAGCCAAAAATAATAAAAAACGGCCAAATCATAAACACCCCTTAAAAGCAGTCGAATGTTCTTTTTTTTACCCCTACATGGTCTCCTCCCTCTACCGAGTTTGGCAAACCCTTTCTTTCTTCACGAATACCCTGCCGCATCCCTAACCATGATGATAACCGAACCATCTTGTCAGCTGCCTCGCTCGTAAAACGGAGATCTTTTTGTGAGGCCGTGGTACGCCGATGAGCATATGTCGGTGGCGGAGTGGGGCCCTGCCCGCCCTCCGCCTAAGCTCCCATACCCTCCCTGACCAAAAGGGCCACTCTTCGGTGAGTGACCACGGGCGGCTTCGCATCTCCCTTCAGCCCGGGCGCCCACCACCACAGATCCTCCAAAATGTATGAAAGGACGCAGTGGAGTTGGTGGGTTTCTCACGTTTTGCCGAGGCTTGCCGAGGTGGGATTGTCTTTGTGAAATGAGGGCGAGAGCATGCATCACTCCCTGACTCAAATGGTTACAACAGTTTCCTCCTGCCTCAATCCTCGTCAGTTTCTTTTGCTCATATAGCCAAACATTCACTCCACAAGTGTAAAGGATATTTCAATATCATATAAGACCTAATTCTGCTAGGTTTGACTTTATTACTAATTTTCATTAACGTTTATCTAGTTGTTTTTTTCTTCACGTAGCAACAAAAAGACAACTGCTCAATCGTGTGATAAACACAAATACTCCTGCTCGACCACTTCAGAAATACATAACTGGGCTTGGGTCGCATTAGGAAAGGTTTTACTCCTATTCGTACCGAATGTTGTTGCCTATGTCGTCAAGTGGCAGCTTGTAATTTCGAACTTACCCTTTCCCTAGAAGGGCGTAAAAGTTATATGCTACTACTTGTTTTTTCTCAAACGCTGTATGGAAAGATCCAGGTTAAATGATGCTATCAATATTGGATCAATACGATAAAAATTCACTTTTGCTTCTCTTAACTTTTTTGCCTCGATAGAGTAGGTCATTAATTACATAAGTTTTTATTTACAAGGATTTATTTTCAAGCAATGCGTAAGCAAGAGTGAACAGCTTTTCTTTAATTTTAATTTTTCACAATATTGATGGTTGAAAATTCATATTTATGACCAGCATGTGCTATTGATGAATTTTGGCGAAAGAAAATAATCAAAGTTCAAACGTTTGTATGGAAACTACTACAAGAGATAATTTTATCGATAACATTGCGATCATATTTATGCTTGCAAATAATATGATCGTGTTGCTTTTTGCTGTGTAAAATGGTGAGCATAGAGAAAAAACCGATTAATTGGCAATAGTTATAATAAATTCCTTATTGCTGTAATTATTTCTCGCATAAAACAGCGTGTAATTATGTGCACAACCTTGAACTTCAAATTTTCATAACAGTTGTAGGCAGTAATTGAAACATTGGCGTTTTCCTTCCCCTTTGATTATTTTGAATCCTGATGAGATTCATGGCATAACTTTCATGCCGTTGTACTGGAATACATTTACCGTTAACGGTCAGTCTTTGAAGAGCGTTACCAGAAGAGGCCTATTTTCCAGCGGAGCACAGAGAGCTTGTTTTGCGCGCGTGGGTGATCTGGTGTGTGAGTGTGTGGCTTGTGGGGGAATTGAGCGGCGAAGGCTATTACGGGGAGGTCGTGGGTATGCGCCAGGCATTGAAGGAGGAGACTAAGCTGGCTACCGCGTCCCGGGACGAGCGAAATTGAAGGATAAGAGTGAGAGTATATAAGTGGACGGCTGCTGCATTGTCCCCGATGGCCATTCAGGGGAAGGATGATGATGGCGGTAATGGAAGAGCTGGAGGGCGGGGAATGGGGAGGGAAAGCCCTTTTCCTGGCGGGAAAGAAAGAGGTGGGGGAAAGAGATTAAAGCGGAGAAAATAAGGAGGGTAAAAGAGAGTGAACTGCTAAGGAGGGTGGTTATCAAAAGGAGGAATCATCTATGAGGTGACTAAATCTATTTTGAGAGAAATAGACCGACAAATAGAAGCATGCGAGGATTTTTCTTCCCTTTACCATTAACGGGCACAACTTCTACAAAGCAATTTATTACTATAGAGAATACATCTCAATTTACATCTCAACTCTATTCTATTTCAATTTTCCCATCCTTTTTCGCTACGTAACTGTTCACATTATACTCTATTTCTCCCTCTCATTTGTCTATTCCCTGGCTGATGAATATTATTAATTTATTTTATAGTCTCCGGGTTTCCATTCTGGCCTTCGAAAATACCTCATTTTGTATATAGTAGTAGTTTTTAGTTACACGCTGGAGAACTAATTAAACTCATAACATAATGGTGGTCGATGTTTTTAAATTGTTCGAGGGGCTGTTGTAAACAAGAGAAAAAGTTCCTGAGAGGATGCATGAATGTATTCAACAAGTTTTATTTGGTTTGAAGGGGCAATACTACTATATCTCTCCCAGATACTCTCCAGTTACCGAACTTGTACAATTTGTATGAGAGAATCAGGTTGTATTTGACGGAGTTTCACCTATTTTTGTTTAAAAAACAATATGGACTCACATTCATCAAAACATGCAATTTTTTCATCAACATGCCTGCTGAAGTGGAAGTTGCTGTTTTCTTCTTCTTGAGATTTTTTGCCTCTCGATATGGTCATAGGAAGTAATTAAGATTGCAAGTATTTATATTGTTAAAATTCATTTCCTCTCTTCTTACATTAGCCGCTAAAGATGTTATCTTCTAAGTTTCATACAAGTCGTCTATAAATTGTCTCCCTTTGGTTCGTTTTATGAGCCATAAATGGCTTCCTTTTTAAAGTTTTTCTCCTGAATGAAGGCTATTTTCGAGGACGAATTATCAATAATTAGAACCACACACACACGAATCGAAGTAGCTACACGAAGGAAATACTACTAGCCACAAAAAAGTTCTAGATACCCATTGATGACTCAGTTGTCTCGTTAATTTTTATTTCTTAAAAGCTCATGTTTTGTTGCATATTTCAATGATTCGTTAGAGCATACAAGTCGGTGGAAACTCGGGACTCACAGAATTGATATGCCTGTCTTCTTTTCTCTCTAACTCACTTTAAATTCTTCCAAGGCCCACACGTCCTATACCTCCCAATGGCTGAGGAACGTCGACCTGAAATGCGTAGTTTGCTGTGTTACAAATGAGAGGACAGAACTGAGACTTACATGTCCAGGGCGGAGAATGTAAGAATGTTCGAGTGAGATTAATGTTCTGGGTCGGCTGCGGTGCTAGATAAATGTAGGTGTACTCTGAACTAACTGAGAGTGGGCATTAAAATGAGCAGGAAAGGGACGAGGAGAAAGGTGCTTCGAATAGTTTGGGAGTAAATGGGTTGGTGGAGACGATTCACCAAGTGATGAAGATGATGAAAGGTAGATAAGGTTAACGAAAGCCTGATGGTCGGAGAATAAGGAAAGGCATCTGTGAGTACCTAGTTGCTCAAAAAGGCGGAGGCTATATAGGGGCTTGTAGAGGGGTTAGGTGTCTCTCAAAGAAAATATTTTAGGTGTGTAAGTAGAAGAAAGAGGTGGGCGCCAAGAGCTCGACTAGTAGACGATATCAAGTGTCGAAAGGTGTGAAGAGAGGGAAAGAGGCTTACAAAAGCGACAGGAGACCGAACGAGTGCCTTCAGAAAAGGACTTATAAAGGGAGAATTAGGGTCATCAGCTAACCTTTTGTGCCTAATCTCGAACGATTTTAAAAATTGGGTGCCAATGAGCGTAAGGGTGACGATAAGAGGAAGGCATTTGGACGCCAGAGACAATCTCATGGCAGAAGAGAGGGGTTAGACGCACGTAATTATCTGGCCACTCTTCTAGAGAAAAGATTAGAATATAGCGGATCTTATTTTTACGCGTTGGCTCAAATCCACTAATCGTATCCAAACTAAAGTAGTAAATAGTAAAGTATTCTCTCCGAGGCAGTATCTATTTTACGTCCATGAGATAATTCAGCTTGATTGAGTTCGTATGACCGTGGGCCACTGTTAATTACTCACAGTGACGGAAATGATTTGCAAGTCGTGAGAAATGCGTCATTTGGGATCATCGTACTCAAGCATTTCTTGCGAATCGCTCAATTAGAAATCGATCAATGACTGGAAACTTTCCCCTTGGAAAGTGAAATTTCGTCATATCGCCTTCTTAAAACACGTACTATATTCGTCAACAAATTGCTCTACATGCCAGCCGCTCTTAGGAAGTTAGGCAGTGTTAGGGAGTTAGGCAGTGTTATCTATTAATTCACGTGTTCGCATCTCGATATATAGATGGTCTTAGGCGTTATTTGTGGAACTTATGTAAATTTACCACGAAAAAAAATACACTTGTGCAGTGCTCTCCCATTTTGTTTGACCGATCGATTTTTACGATTTCTTCTACTGCTAAATCATTATGATCACTTCGTTTCCCATCCGTAATTTAATGCTCAATTGGAAGTTTACTCAGAAGGATCGCACAAGTTTGATGGACTTAAGCACTTTCAGGGCAATGTGTAATCCTAGTAGTAGGTATATGCCTGGTCTACTGGTCATTTTGTTTGATTTTTAACTGCCAGAAAACTTTCATCAAACCTTCTTTTTCGTTTTGAAGAATTGAAAAATTATCCAAGGTATTGATTTAAAACGTAACGCTTAAAATTACTTAATGACTTCTTAAGCAAAAATTCCTTATTTTAAACACAAGAAGGGAACGATTACCGCGTTTGGCATTTTTGGCATCAATTACGATATATCGTTGCGTGATACTCGAAGAAATCAATAAAAATACATACCAGCGTACTCAAAACAAGAACCACGATGAGCGTGAGGACCTTTGCAGAATGTATCTACTTCCCAACGAAATGAGGTTTAGTACTTTTTTTCCTCGCAAGCGTAGGCCATACGCATACGAGTTGAGAGGTGAAAGAAGGGATTTCAGTCGGGAGAGTTGGAGATAAGGATATATGGTGTCGTGGGAGGAGGAGGTGGGAGGAGGAGGTGGGAGGAGGAGGTGGGAGGAGGAGAGGTATACGACGCTCAGGGCGATGGAAGAAGAACTTCTCTCTCGAGCAGCGGTCGGGTGAGAAGGATGGGCGTCAAAAGGAGCCGAGACTGTCTCATGCCTTAAGGCGACGCAGAGCAAGGGACGCCCCTTGCAAAGGAGGGGGTTGGGTTAAGGCGGGAAAGTGTGGCTCTGGAGTGGGTTGAATGGGGCAAGAGGCCTCGCCTGTGGGATGGGCCCGCTTTGAGGATACCAGGGTCGTAATCGTGAGATGTAAAGTGTCGGCCCTCACGCGACGAGGAGAAAAAAGCTACCTCCTCAAAGTAAGATGTGGAGGTGAGTCGTTTATATTAAGGTTGCGAGGCTCAGTTTGGCTTTAATACTCGTTTCCAAGGGTTACGCGAGAAAAGAGATGGGAGGTAGGGTGCGATAGGGAACGAGGGCTTGCTTGACCCTCGCGAGAAATGGAAGGAAAGAGAGTGGACTGGGGAGGGGGGGGGTTGGTGAGGGAGTGGATCCTCCGGACTAATCTAATGCATGACCCCATTACGTCGGGGAATGGTGTAGAGGTAATTATTAAGTCCTAGGGATGGGCATTCATTGCGAGGTGAGGTTTTAGGATAAATCGCGGTCATTTGGAGAGGAACAAATGCCCTTTGTCCGACGCCGGCAGTCTTTATGAGCTCTTGAGGAGACGATGAATAAATCGCGATGTTAGTTGCAGCTCTTGATTTGTGCGAAAGGTTAAAATTTTACCCGCCGTGGTAATGTGCCGGTGCGCGTTGTTCCCGCGTGATAGCGTCGCATTCTTCACCACTCCTGGTTTTCAAATTATTGCACAAAACCAAGTGTGATATTGCGTTATAAAACATGCATCTGGTTACTTAATTCTCGTTGTTTTAGAAAGTAAGAATCAGTTAATTGAATGAGTTGGGGGATACCAATAGTTCTAAAATATTATTATATTTTAGCAATGTTATTTACCTAATTACAATGTAAATTTGGTTAGTCATCAAATCATATTAATTTACGAAGATGTATAAAAGGCGTTCTCTCGCAAACTACGTACAGATAAACACTATGATAAACTATGTGTATATTTCCTGTAACTGTATTAGCTTTTATTATTACCAATGAAAACGCTGAATATTGCTTTGTAATTTACTTGTCGGCACATTTTTTATTTATCTAATCCATAGGATTTTCCGTCATCCTCATGCATGTCTTTTTTTAATAAAACACGAATAATGCACTTAATAATTTATTGTATGAATTTTCTATTCTAAAATGTGGGATTTTACCAATTATGCTCTTGATATGAATTCTTCATATCATTCCGTATAGGTAATGTGTTTTCCAATGCTATATATCATTCGACATTTTCAATGCCATTTCATAGATTTGCACTTGCATTATGCAATTATGTGAATAATTTGGAAGCAATTATTTTAGTAATTTTGCCCATATTTTCATTATGGAACGCATACAAGAGAGAAAAATCCATAAGCCTTAAAATATTTTTCGGAACGGGATTAATCAGTTGGATAAATTTGGAGTCATCCGTTACTATAAATACAAAAACATGCCATAATAGTCAAGTAGGAAATTCATGTGCAGAAAGTATAAGAATAAAGTCAACAAAATCTTCATGAGGAATGAATAGATATATATCATAGTGAGATATTCCACCGAAATTATCAATGTTATGTGGGACCTCTTCTGGACAATATTTTATTATTTTTATTTAAATTGAAATCGTTGAATAGCAGCTCCAAAGTAAAACGTGTTCAATAATTTTTAGTCATGCGAACTGTCTCCCCAAGGCTTCATGTCCGTAATTACCATGCTAGGATGAAAGAAATTAACAGGAGTTTTTTTTTTCTTTGACAGCATTACTTGTTAACTCCGGTGAAATAATACCGTACTACCCTTTCCACCAGCGTCCATTCTATTAGCTTGTCAGAAGAGATTACGTGAATTAAAAGAAATGTCTTGAGGAGAAGGGTAAATAATTAACCCGTAGCTACAACTCCTGAGACGGACGCGAAATTGGAATGAGGTGCAAACACTGCGAGAGGAAATTAAGGCTGGGACACAATCAACGTTAACGTGTGACGCGAGCCCTGACGGGAATACGTGTAGAGATGGCTAACGGGAAAGTACCGGGGACGGACAAAGCCAACGTGTACCGGGAGTACATGTACGTGAGAGATGGGAAACTTTCATCTCTTCACGCATCCCGTACTCAGAGAACCAATCAGTACCTCAGAAGTCAGAAGATACAAATTGAGAAAATGGTGGACGTCCAGTCCATTTTTAGCTTTTATTTGAAGCTTTCAATATATTTCGCCAGTTTCTCCAGCCATCATCTATGAACAAACGTCAGTGCCACGTTGCTCTGTGTCTATAAATGCGCGAATACAAGATAAACGGTATTTTTGGTTCACAGTTTACCTTAAAATATCCCGAGCGAGGACGAATCATTTGCAAAACTTGAACACCATAAGGGAAAGTCGTTTATTCCATCGCAATAAGTGAAATATGTACTCAAAATGATCGTTATTCACAATTTTTGCATGTCAATACATCGTGTTGTGCAGTGTTTATCTTTAATTGACGTGACATAAAAGCGTTATATGGTCAGACAAGCTAAAACTACGTACGTTGACCCGCCATTTTGAATGCTGAGTAATAATACCCATAGGAAACCCTAGAAATAGTCTGAGAGAGTTGGTGTAGTTGGTGTCGTGTTAGTATCCGGAGCACAAGGACGTTAGTTCTATTCACTCAGGCGGCAGTCTTTTTTCTCTTTCATTTTGGTGAGGTCAGGAGACATTTCTCCACCTAATTATTTAATTTCGTACTAGGACTTCAACACAATTTTTTTTTTAAATTTCACTTACCTCCGTGCTTAACACGCAACAACAACAGTTGCTTCTTTGACCGAAATTTTCATAATTACAAAAGGTGAAAGTAGCGAACAATTACATTCGGAATTAGAATTGTCAAGGTACGAATAAGAAACTACCTTAAATAATCTTGGAATAAAAAACTCAGAGAATAACGAAGTTAAGGGTTAGTAAATAACAGACGGACCGTGCGAGACTTGATTTAATCCTTCCAGTAACTTCAGTACTAATATATTTACAATATGAGAAAAATACATTATTATAGACAAAAATCAACATTTACTCATTTATTCCCTGCTTTAGCAGGAAGTGGAGAGAAACCTTTTGGGTGATAATCGTAATAAAAATAGCAAGACACGGAACATAACTAGGGCGTATTCAGGAAATACCACGGCACATTAGCGTAGCAATTTTTGCATGTCAAGACATTTATGACTTCCTGCATCACACAAAAATGACGCCTTTAAAAAAGGCCGATCAACGTACGCAGTCTCCCCTTGTTCCTTCAAGGCTGAATATTTCATAGCGATTTGTCATTTTAGTAGAGAAACTTATGCTCTGCATTTTTACGTCTCAATGTGTAAGCTAATGTCGTGACATGAGAAGTATATTATTAAATAGTACTCAATAATACTAGTCAACTCGCATGTGCGAAAATTTCGCATATTCAACCTTCCCACCTCCTCAGAATGATTTATTCTTTATAAAAAGAGACCATTTATAAATTGGATGACTAAAAGCAACATACATAGTATCTCCTGTCGGCAATAAATCTTTCTTCGTCTTCGTTTATTCACAAAGTCTCCAGGGGGGTGTTCTTGTATCGTTACGGTTTAGTCTAAAATAATTTTCTGATAACTTAAATTATAAACAAACCACATGTTTTTAAGTAAACTGAGCATGTTATGTCAGAAGCCGTGATTAGCAGGAGTCCAAAATATAACACTTTGTCTTCGTCCATTTCACTGAAAGTAGCTGTATTATGTAAACTAATTAACTTAAGTTTTTTAATTAAAACGCGATCTTCACCGATGTTTACAGAGACTCTTGCATGAATTCGCCGTTGCGCTTACGATGGTCAATTTTCACGGGAGGTGCGCCGTAACGTCGATTGTGTCCAGTGGTTGAAATTTCCCGTCCCACGTAATAGAGTTTACGGTTCCCGTAACACGTTAACGTTGATTGTGTCCCAGCTTTTAAGTTTCGAGTCACGAATAAAACGAGGGCGAATGAGAAATTCTCCTCTCGCCGTGTAAATAAAGCAATGCGAACGGATCGGGGAAAGAGGATGTGCACGGGCGGGAATTATTCTCTCTTGGTGGGTAGGTACCTCGGGGAGGCCAGGGAGAGGAACGCAGGAGGTATTAAAGGTTAAAAGATGGGCCTCTTGCTCTCTGCGTGTCAGATGGGCAGCGGGACTCCAGTTGGGTGGGCGGGGTAAATGGTAACCGCCGGAACGATTCCAAGGTGAATTGGATTATGCCTCCCTTCTCATCCCCACCCACCCACCCAAAGCCTTTCTTACGCCCGTCCCCTCCCTCTACCTCTCAACTTTTCTTCTCTCTACTGCCCATTCGATCTTTCTGCCCTCTGGTGGGAGGACAGAGACCTACCACTCCACCTCCTCCCAGTTCTTTCCACCCCTGAGCAGAAAACCTTCCCTCTTTTTGAAAAGGGAAAGGTATAGCGTGAGGACCAATTAGTTAGAACCTCGTTCGTATAGGGTTGCCGGGGCAGAAATGAGAACTTCCCCGGCTACCACGCTGCAAGCTTTGTCAGTCCCTGGGTCTTCTCCCTTAAGGCCGAATTATAGAAAAAATAACACTAAATTAGCCTTAACAATTGACGTAAAATTAACGTAACGACTTCATGGTGTTCATGAAAAATTGAGCCGATTTAAGGCCCTCTGTTCTAAGTTAATGGATTCTTGGCATGTGCTAAGCGTGTTGTTGGTTTGCAGATCACCAATCATTGATGGGGTGATTAGCTACGCAATATTTTGATTCCCTCTCGTCATGTTGAAAACTTCAACGAATGACGCATGTAATTAAGGACAAACTATTGACAAAGAGTGCTTTTGAAAATGTATACGACTCTACGCCCCTAAGTTACTTCCATGGAGATTAAAATTCAACGAATTCAACAATTTTTTTCATAACTTAACTTGTTTTTATACATTTGTTTTTTCGGACGCGGCCATTTTCAGCAAGGCATTTAAAACGTATGCCTTGATCTACGCTAACGCTGATTCGGCGTAAATATTTTCTGTAAAACTGTCATTAGGTGCAATCACTTGGGCGCGACTGCCCAACCACTAAATCACCGACCCCTTCCCTCCCCCCACCCCCTGGGGGGTCCCGCAGCCCAGCCGACCGCCTCCGCGGGGCACGCAACGCCGACCGACCTCGGGGCCCATCATCCCTCACCGCTCGGATTCCGCCCACCCGAAAAACGCTCCCTGAACATTTCGTGTGGGTCGGTTTTGTGTTTTCTTCCGAAATTTTTGCTGCGATCGCGGATCACGGAGAGCGATTATGTTTCCCATCGGAAGCCCACGCCCAGAAAGCATTCTCGCACTCTTTATCTTCGTATCCATCTCTTTCTTCCCCGGAGAGAGGTCAGTCGCGAAGCACGGGATTCGGCCAAACATCAAACCGGCGTAACCCAATTAGCCGTCTACAATGATTAAATAATTAAGCCGTGCAAAAGCTCGCCTGTCATCGGGCGAGGGGGAGGGAGTTTCACCGCGGCTATCATGTGCGCGGAGTAATGATAGGATCGGGTTGAAATTCGAGCGGTGAATTACAGCCCCGCCGCCCTGAGGGAAAATCAGGAGTATCGCCAGACGTTTCAGATTTTTTTGTGCTCGTGATAAATTATTGTTTACTCCGCCAATTTTCCTTCGAGGCCCCTTTTTTTGCACGTTCGTCCACGCATAACATCATGTTTCCTTAATTCCACGCACGTTTTAAATAATCTATTAACTTCTTGAGAACCTCTCTGTGCAGATCCAAGTGAATATGCTTCTTAGTTGGAACATATCTCTACGCATTTGTTATTGCTGTGCTGTAAGACATTCCAGTACATTCAATTAATAATTTGTTCCTTATTCGTTTCGGAATTCTGTGAAGGTGACATATGACCAAATGAAAATAATGTGAGGGAATTGTATCGCTAAAATACCCATAGCTCTGCGAAAAATTTGACAAAACGGAAGAATATGCTTATGAGTTACTTATAAATGAGGCCGACGAGAGTTTGTGTTTCAGTTAATGAGGTTTTGATATGTTCTATGATGGTGTGCTGTTATGTACGCATTATTCAAGCTGGGCTTTTCATGTATTCGAAGTATGGCTTTCCTCCATTCTATTTCTAATCTGAATCTAGAACTGATACTTATATAACATCAAATGTCCATACACGTATTCTCAAAAAGCACTTGAACTTCGTTGCAATGAGCACATTGTCGAAAGCAAAAAGTTCTCGTTATTATTTTTGCTTTCATAGCATGGCGATTGTCATCTGTTCCATTATTCGTTGATTATGCTACTTCTATTTCCCTCTATCGAGTATATTCCGTTGGTATATTATGTTATCCCGTGCAATGCTGGATGTGAAATCGGCTTACTTCTCTGCCGATATTCATCTTTATTTAGGACACAACCAACGTGATTTCATTGGATACTGGTTTTGTTATTGCGTGAAAGCATCCTTCCGGTAAATTCATTTCATTCTTCTGATGGCCTGATGTAATGACGAAACGTTTTGTAATGGCCCCAGTTGAGCTTTCCCTCGTGAGTGATTAAACTGTGGTGGATCTTAATTTGGCCCAAGGGTCATATGCGAGTCCATTATAAGAGCTATAATGGCGTCCTCCAAAGTTCCTATATCAACTACCATGCTTCCTCTTAAATTCCAAGTTGGTGCTTTCAGAACTTTCTGTGGACACTGTGCGTGTCTTTTCATTAGCTATTGGATATTTTTGTGACTTTCTTCTGGAGTGATAACTGCTAGTCTGACATTACTTGTAGTGCTTAATCTTTAATTTTGATTGTTGATATAAGCGTGAAGTTACGTCATATCAAAATAACAATTAGACTTCTACAAAATGGTAAAGAAATGCAAGCATTAAAAAACATATGCGACGTTTTTAAGTTTGTTCAAAATTGTAAAGGCAACATAACTTTTTTACTAACTCTCTAAAATGAACTATACGACATAAATTTCAAAGAGGTAGCGTTTAAGCGTTTAGCGTATTTAAAGAGTAGATTCCCTAACTAAACTAATGTACGCATTGGCTAAGTGTGTAAAATGATTCATCAAGTTGAATTATGGATATGTATTTAACGATGGTTATAGCGATGAGATAATGATGATAATAGAACATCAAAATCACAATCGTAATAATGTTCTTCTCAGAATATTAGAAAGGTTCATCCGATTTACACCCAGAAATGCTCAGAATTGAGCTATATCCGTCGATCTTTTTTTCTAATAAAATATTTTTCTTCACACCTTCTGAGAAATAT
Source organism: Pyrrhosoma nymphula (assembly GCA_963573305.1). Classification (NCBI taxonomy): domain Eukaryota; kingdom Metazoa; phylum Arthropoda; class Insecta; order Odonata; family Coenagrionidae; genus Pyrrhosoma; species Pyrrhosoma nymphula. The sequence continues at coordinate 126,895,080 of OY754334.1, read as the reverse complement.
TGAAGCAAGAGAAAGTTCTCGTTTGGAAAAGGATGGATAAAAATATGAGCACAGGCACAACAGGTGGTGCTGTCAAGAAAATTATGGAAGGATATTTAGACCATGAGAAACACATGCGTTTGAAACATTTTGGTGGTAGGTGGAGTGGTTGCTTCTGGGTGTAAGAGAGGAGCAAGTTGAAGGAACTCGAATTCTTTAGCCGGAGATCAGTCTATCCTTTTCGGAGCTCAAGAACCTCTTTTTCTTTCAGATCTGACTTTCAGCCGTTTTCTCCATGCCTCTCTTTCTCGGCCGAAAGGAAACTATAATTTTTCCTTCCAACTGCCGCAAACAACCCCTGTGGGTCGTAACCCGTCTTTGACCAACTCCGCAATCTCTGTCTTTCATAATAACATTTTTGCTTTCGTGACCGAAACATGGAGTCAACGCCGAGTTCTAAATGATTTTTTCCGCTTTCCGTTGCCCCCCCCCCCACTCCCTACTCGCAATGCTAATGGAACGTTGTTTTCCCCAATTTTATTTTCGTCTCTAACTTTCATGTGTTGAGTCAGCGGGCATTGACTTTCCTTCCTCGAAAATTTTCAATGGCACTGGCGGAATGGCATTGAACCTTCTAATGAACTTAATTTCAGTAACGGCCGAAATAACTTCTTTGTTTCTTTTTTCTTGCCCCCACACAACCTGGTTGGCAACAATGGCGAACATGCGGAGAGTGGGTCTTCAGTGTTTAGTTTCTCCTTTGCAAGGTGATTTAAAATAGCACATGAAAAAATTGAGTCTAAGGTGAGGTCAGTTTTTTTTATATCTACAAACTGGTTGAAACGATCTAAAAAAATTAACGAATTTTCCCCTTGGAAATGAGAGGCAAACTCGTTGTTATTAGATTGAATGAATTGCTAGTGTATGTTGGTGGTTGAAAGTTAGTTTAGAGTTTTAGAGTTTGGTTAGGCGATGGAAATCCGGCAAATGTTTGGATTTAAGTGGATTATATTCTGCCAATAGATTATTAGAAAATAATAATAATTAGAGCTATAGTACTTATTCATCATTTAATTCGGATCAAAATTGAGTTTTACAACTCACAGTATGATAACGCGTATTTTATTATTGAAATTTTCACCCTTTTTTGCTCAGATTTTACGTCTGAATAAATAGAGCACACAGACAAAGTGTAACGGATCTACCCCCAGTCTCGGATATTCAGTGAAGTCCTTCTAACAGCGTCAGTTTTAGGGTATCTGGTTTATCTAGGAATCCATAGAAAAAGAGTTGTATCCCCTTCATCTCTGTCGTCACACATTTCCCATCATAGAGCTTCAGAGAAAGGTGAGCAGTTGCGTCCATTCTCTCTTCATTTCAAGACCAATGTTGGTGCAATAGTAGCAATTGTTTGATTTTGCATGTAAGGCTGCATGAATGAATTGGGTGGGAATGTCCATCAGCGCAATTATCTGTGAAAGGAAAAGGTTTATGCATCAAATTTTTTCCATTCATTGAATGGTAAATAGAGCCATCACCGAGTTAATGGTTCGTTGAAGTGGCAGGTTTAAATTCAATTCGGGAAAGAGAAAATGAAAACATGCATTAATATAAAACTATAGTCCTTTTAAAACAATGAAATAATGTTGGAACCACGTTCAGCAAGCCTGAAAATTATTGTAAAAAAGATCAATAGCTCTCATTTTGTAAACTTATTACGGATTTGTGCATAAATACTTGCATTTAATAACTTTGAAAATGTGTGCTGAAAATTATTGATGGAGTGTAAATGATATCCTCCGAGGAATCATTCACGGATGAAAGAGACACTTCCTGGAAAATTTTTGGAATCTGTATTCGAGATACTAATCGGCAGGATCAAGTGGAGCAACAGATGGTCAACCAGACTTCATATGTAATAATCGAACTCAGCTGTCAGGGTTTTAGAATCATAATTCAATCTGGTGTAAAATCTTCCCACTTCTAAATGACTCGAGGCCCAAGTCTGAAATTAGTCGCAAGTTATGAAGACTGTTGGAACGGCACACCTGTGATTTCGACTTTCGCCGGTCACGGTGGAGCGAGCAGCAGCACGTGTTCCCTGGTTGGTGGTGTCCGATTACCCGCGGCTGAGCCTTCCCGCCACCCTCAGCTCCCTTCTCCTCCTCACTTCGACCACGTGGTCGAAAACCGCCCGCCATTTTTTCCCCGGCGCTTCTACTTCTCTCTCCCGCCTCCCAGGTGCCCTCATTCTGCCTTCGATTTTTTTGCGCTCCCTTCGGCTCGCAAATTGACAGATAACGATGCTGATGGGTCCTCTCAACCCCAAGCATCTGCTCTTCTCGAGGGCTCGCGCTCGCCTCGAGTACATTCCGTCCCCAGATTATCAAATAGGAAAAAGAAAAAAGTCGAAGCTCTGTGAGAGCGCGCATCACACGCGCCCAGCTCGAGATATCGGATTTGCGAATGTGAGGTGAGAGGTGGTGGAGTGTCGAAATCGATTTAGACATTATGGACGGAAGGTCCAGACGGTCTTATACATCAGGACGTCTTGGGGGGAGGTTATAAGCGCAGAATGCTGGAGTGGTAGTGGGTGGCGATGTATCACCTACTAGTCTCCCATGGAGTCCGTAGTCGCATGCTTACTTTTTTCTTCTTCCTTCTATGGTGGTCATCATGCGGCAAGGCGACCACACGGGTGTTGTTATCCGCCCGCCTTCGAGCAAACGGCTCAGAGAATCGTATCCGGAAGTGTCAGACGCCGTAACAGTCGAAGCAAAGTCCTTCTCATTGTGTGGAAGTTTCAACCCGTCGCGTCGATTCGAACGAGAGAAAGTTCGGGGTTGTCATACTCGTTCCTCATTGTAGTATTCCCATTTCATCATAATGATTGCTTAGTCTTATGTCGTCATAGAAATGTTTTATCGTTCGTATTGATTCCAAGACTCCTATCACCCGAGTAGGTTTTCAGCCAGGCCGGTGAGAAGATAATGGTTCTGAGTATATGGTGACACAAGGTGGTTAGTTTGGGAAGCTCACCATATCTGATGTTCATTGCAAGGAAAATTGCCATCGGTGACACTACTAATTATTTACTCCGTTTTATGACATGCTTATACCTAGGCAAATTATTGATTTAAGGAGTATGTACTTTTCATATCCTTATCCCGTATCCTCCAAAAGTCTATCAGCTCTTACCTTGTTGCCTTGCTGAAAATACGTCGGTATCAAAATTCAGAGGTTTTAATGATCTGAAAAAAAATTAGAATTTTATAAATGCTGAATGATGGCATCCGTTGGTGCGTTTTATGCGTTACATTTGCGTCGTTTAAATTTCCATCATAAAGGAATAACGCATTTATATTGTTTTTACTCTCCTTCCAAAATTCGTTCGTGGAGAAGAATTGTTAATGACTATCATTGCTGTGATTTAGTTTTTACTTTTGATTAAGACTTTTACTATTCGATTTGAAATTTTATGTTTTTGATAGCGGAATATTTTAGCTGGGATGGGCTCCACCGGCTCTTTGGGGAGTCACAGGAAGTTAAACTAAACTCGTTCAAATATCAAGAAATCTTTTGATGTAAGTAACTACCGCTCTGTCTACAAATGGAATTCACATGAAAGAGGTCACAAAACTCAGAAACCCAGTTTCATCCCGAGGAAAATCAATGAGATATCTTTTTGCGTGGTGATGCCTCCTCGAGAACTCGTGTGCATAAGAAAGGCCTTCTGAACTCCTCTGAGGATATGGCTGTGGGAGAATCGTGGAATATGTAGGCAGCTGAGCTAAAGTTACATGCACGTCGCTCCACAGCTTGCACCCACCGAAAGTCCTATATTCCCTTTCCTTTGATGTACGGTGATGAAAGAAATGCCCACACTTCATTCAAAAATATCTCAAAGCAATGAAAGCCTGAACAAGTAATATGATGCGGGAATTTGGGATAACGATGACACAGGCTAGCTTGATTTTCCAGGAATCAAAAAGGTCATTCAGTGACTCAAGCAAAGAACAATTAGTTTTTATTTTCTATTTTTTCTAAATTTTTTATACCAAGTTGATCATTTAACTCCCCCCAAGGCTGTATATTTAGTGGTACTAATCGGTCTACGCTGTTTGTCAACCGTTAAATTGCCTGTGTATCAAAATAAATTACCACTGTTGCGTGAAAGAACAGACTTAATTATCCCCTGAAATGTAATGCACCCCGGCAGAATATTTCACCATTTTTTGGCCGATAATCGATGGAGATTTTAATTGAAAAGTTTGCTTCATTATTGTAGTTACTAATTTAGTCTGTTTCATTATAAATGTTGCATCCTTTCCATCCCCACTTGCATTTCGCTGCTGTAGTTGATTTGACAATACCCTCGTCTACTTGAGCTTTGTTTTTCACCTAAAAAAATTCAAATCCGCGGCTCTGTCGCTGACGTTTATTCAGTCGATACATGCCATTTTGGTGAATGAGAACTGACTCATTTGCGTTCCCGAAATGAAATGAGCGCTTTTATTGAACTCGCCGGGTATTTTTTTGTTTGCCATTCCTCCATTACGTCTCTCATATTTCCTTACTCTGACCTTTAACTTCGTGCTCTTTACCGCTCCCCATCCCTTTGTTTATTCGTGGGATTATCTTTTTCATCCCTAAATCCACTTCAGCGGCGAGGTTTGTGGAGGGTTCTCATTTCACTCGTAGTAAGCTTGCCATCATGCGGAGAAATATGGCGCTCATAAATGAGCCTATTTGTGCTGGAAAATGGCGAAACATTTTCCTATGATGGTAGATAGCGAGAGGTTGGACGTCCCAGCTCCCCTCTCTCTCATGATTATGAAATGTAATGGCGTTCTCGGAATGGCGATTATGTAATGGCGTTCTCGGAACGGAAGATATTTGATATGCCACCCTTACCTTCCATACCTCTGGAACTCGTGTTTAACCTTCCTTAGTTTTTCCTGAAAAAGTTACTTTCCAGTTTCCCCCAAAGGAATGCTACTCAGTACCGTAAAGGATATGATGGGTGTTACATACCTATGCTTGCGTAATTCCAGAAAAATCCTTAAACTGACTCCGGAAAGTTGGTAGAATACAGTGAAATCGTATTCAGCTGTTGTAGTTTACTACTCTCCTGTGTTTAAATGAGGTACTAGATTATCTTTTTATGGAGGTGAATCTTTTTATGATTAACAGCAAGTAGATACAAACTTAGATATAGACTACAAGATAGTTTTTTTTTGTTTTCACTTAATAGTATTCAATTCACTGATAGTCAACCGAAATAAACTAAAACGACCTGCTTTCTTTGATAACTTATTCAATTCTTTCCCATGAGATAAAGTAAGCACTGATAACTGATGAAATCAATAATTACTTGGAGGGTAAGAAGTTTATATCTACGATAAAATGCATCAAGTTTTTTTTTACCACAGTAGGTATTTTTCTCAATATTTCGACGCGCATTCCACTACGCTATGATATAGTCTTATTCCACACAGTGGTGGAACGCGCATCATTCTATTGAAATTAATACTAAATAAACAACAAACTTCGTTTTTTCAACAAGTAAGCTTTTCTTTATAGCTGAAATTTCTCATGTCAATCCATTTTTTTTCGCCAGTAAATGCTTACTTTTAAATATCCCCAATCAATAATAAAAGTGTATTACTTACATGGTAATTCTAATTCAACCATATTAAATTCCCGTGATTGTGGTTCTTAAACTGTAAAATATTTACGATGGCGGTACCCATGCATCTGGCGGCGCACTGACTGTTTCCGAACGGCATTTAGATAGCCCTATCGCATCGCGCGGACCGACCAGTGCAACACGCCTCTCTTGCTTGCGGAACACTTTTCAACGTTTTGACAAAAAACACTGAATTAAACATGAACTGTTTTGACGGAGAGGTGAAGGGTAATGGCAAATGCACGTGAACATTTACCGTGAATAGGGGAGAGGAGAGAAGGGAATGGTTGGGGGAGGGACTGCGTCCTCGATAAGCTATTTGAACCCTTCACTTTCACGCCGACGGGTGTCGGTGCAATCGATGGCACACAAAAGCCGTGTGCCTATGGGGCTGCGCATTTCTTCCCATCGTTGCTCCACTACCCACACCCTTCTCTCTCCCTCTCTTCACTCAACGGAACCCTATCGCGCCACCTCGCGTGGTGGCGAGAGAAATCATAAATCCTTGATTAACGCCCATCCATTCGTGTTGTAGGCCAGAATGTTAGCGGAGTGGAGAGAGAGAGGAATTTCCCCGGAGCAGAGTGACTTTCCAACCATTAGCCGCTGAAAAATACGTCTTTTTTGATGAAAAATGGAGGATAAGGGTTGTGAGAGATGCGGGGAATGAGGAAAGGGAGCTTGAGTAGGTAAGGGGAGTGAAGAAATAAGGAGCAAAGGAGTGTTTTTACCGGAATCCGTAAGCTTTTTTTTCCCTCCCTTCTTCCTTTATCTCTCTCGCTGCTGCTCTTCGTGTTATATTTCTTTTCCCCATTTGCTTTCCCTCTTTAAGCCCTCCTCCCTCCATCTCATTCCTGTCTTTCGAAGAAGGTTCCAAGACCATGAGCTCTCGTTCCTTTGCCTCGGGCCGGAAATAATTTTCAAAAGACAGGATTAGTCGTCTTCTTCCCATTTGTGACTAAGAATGTTTCCTTGTCCCTTTTGCCCTTCGTCTTCTACTTGATTCCCAAGTCCGATTTCCAGCCTCCTCAAGATTATCTTTGGGTTTCTACATCTAAAAAGGGCCCTCATGGTTTTCATGTTCTCAAGCAGTCAATAAGACATCTACATGTTTCTTATATATTGACTTCTGTATGGCTATTCATGAATGTTCCAGATTTCTTTACTCGGCATTTATTTCTTCTTGTTTACTTCTCACTGGAGGACTTTTCATCTGGTAAGACTCTCTTTGGATTATTGGAATTCAAATGAGCATTCTCTTTCAATGTGTTGATTAGAGGTTAGAAGGAAGAAAGGACACTTAAGGCCAGTTATGTAATGTCTCGTTATATTTAAAAATAACGTAGTATTTTTGTTAACTTGTTGTTGAGAGTTTTCCTTTTTATAAATTATACCATACTGTCAATTAGTAGACTTGAGGATTATCCATGGAATAATATGTATGTATTTATTTTCATTCCGAGACAATATTTATTGATAGATTATGACACCAATCCTCAGATTTTCAACCGCGCCTCACAATATAAATTAACCTTATTATCTATACCTTCTCTCCACCTCCATTTCATTCGATATATCAAACTCTCATCCGTTATATAATATTTTGTTATGATATATTGATGTTTACTTTATTTGCGCGATGCAGACTTAGCAGTAGGTGGGTTAGAATTTACTTTGAAGGAAAAGAAAAAATATTTGCTTTTTTGATGCCATAAAAATTAATTGATTTCCACACAGCTAACTAAGCACACTTGCATTACCAATCAGTTAATGAATCGACTTTATCGGCAACTGCTAGAGCTTTTGGATTGAGATTGCTCTATATTTTGTAAGTAATTTGTTAATAGGTGATTATATATATAATATTACTTTCTATTTGAACTGTTTCTTTATATTTGCTCATTGATTATATATATATATATATATATATATATATATATATATATATATATATATATATATATATATATATATATATAATAAATATTTCGTTCAAACAGGTGGTGAAAGAAAGAGGTTAGGAAACATATAAAATTAAACAACCATCATTCCATCTTCACATCACCATTGTGTTGTTTAATTTTATATGTTTCCTAACCTCTTTCTTTCACCACCTGTTTGAACGAAATATTTATTATTTACGCCTGTGAGCGGTTTGAGTGAATGAATGAATGGTTATATATATATATATATATATATGTGTGTGTGTGTGTGTGTGTGTGTGTGTGTGTGTGTGTGTGTGTGTATTTCTTTGCATTGCATATCATACTATCATACTAGTGTCATCAAACCGGAATCTCTCAGAGAATGTAAATAGGCCAGCTTTGAAAATGCTGATTATGGATTATGTAGTGGAGGTGAATATTGTATTGTATTTGTGATACCCCATTGTTGCGTTGAATTCTTGAACTTTGAATGGTAAAATAAATGGTTTGGAATGATCTCATTTTTACATATGAGAATTTATCTTATCGAATGTTTTTAACTTGCTATTGAATGTATTTTGGAACTTGGTATAAGTTAAAGATAAGAAGAAAAAGCTGAGAGAAGCTTTCATTGATTCTCACATGCAAGTATTCTTCTAATTTTTCAAATATAGCCATCTCTCTAAGGTTTGGTAATGTCGAAACTTTTTAGGTTTTTCAGATCTGTTTCACAACAGCATACCTTTTTGTGGATTAATTTATTAGTTAATAAATTTAACCAAGTATTGACAATGGCTGAAATATAATCCGCGCAAAGTATATAGAAAAAGTATCTTATCTCAATGCCTTAGTGCATGCAACAATATAACTTGTAGAATTTTGTCTTTTGGCTATGATAATAAAAGTCCCTTTTGTAAAAAGAAGGGCCAATTTAAGAGAAATGGGGGCAGATGAATCCCCAAAATCTGAAGCCAAAATTTAAAATTTTATTATTTAGGGTAGTTTGAACGAATTTCATTTCATATCTTAATTCATCTAAAATATAACATTTACATATTTTCTTTGGTATCGTGTTTGAGGACTCGTATCACTTTCATTTTCCAAGAACCCTACGTATCTCTTATCATTCGTTCCGTTATTTCACAGTAGCAAAAACCTCGCCGCGCCTAGTTACCATGTCTGAGGGTGGGGAGGTTCGGAGTCATGGCACGTCACCGCCTCCCCCCCGCAATTTTTCACCCACTTTGGACGTCGGCCTTTTTTAATTCGACCGAGTCCTATTTAGTATTCGAGAGTAATGGCTTTCGTTTGGGGGTGGGGAAATCTTCCCGCTCCTCTCCTGGGACGGGCCAATCCATCACCAATGCTCACCGATTGTGTGTGCCCCTGCGAAATATCCGTGTGCGCTTTCATTTCACGGAATTAATTTCATTGACCGTCAGTTTTTCCGAGCGGAAAAGGGGAGATCAGCGTGTATAGGGGGAGGGTGTGATGGCACTTTGGTGCCGTTAAAAAAAGGGAGTTGGGCGAGGTTTGAGAGGGTTTTTATTTTCGATCGCCGGCGACATTGTCCCCTAACCCTCTTCCCTAGCGTTCTTCATCCCAACCCCACCTCCACCCCCAGCATCCAACCCCTACCCTTCTCCCTGCTTCCCATGAATGCCCCGTGACAAGACAGTGTGTTTCTTCCTCCTCCAGCTCCGCCAATGAATCAACCTACGGGATTTTTCCACGTTGATCTTATTTTATTTCCCTCCCCTTTCTCTTATATATATATATATATTTCTTTTTACTTTATTTTTATTTTAACCCCGTAGCGTCTGTCACTACGGCACCAGCTGGCGATGTCTGCGATCGCGTATTCCGTGCTATATGGCGTCGGATGGAATGCGTTGAGATGACGGTTTTTTTTCAGCTGTGATGTGAGAGGGGGAAGGGTCGTCGGTATGAGGTTGGGAGTTGGGGGGGAAGGGAATATGAATTTGGGGTGCGAAGGGATTTTTAGACCCAGGGATAATGCCCACGACCGACGACTGCTTCCCTCTGTTTCCTCATACCCTGCCCCCTTCCTCCTCCACCCCCACAGGATCTTTTTAATATCATCTTCCGTCCTCTTTGCCTCCTGCACTCCACGCTCATTCGTCTTTTCTTCTCCCCTCCGTCCCTTTTCTCTCTCTTCAGTCGGTTGGATTATGGGGCGGTCGCCGGATCTGATTAGATTTCTCCGAGCTCCTTCTATCTCTCTCTCTCTCACTCTCCTCCAAGCTTTCCAGTCATTCCAATTTTCGCGCCGGCTCAGAGAGGGAGAAGAGGCCATGCGTGGTGTTCTTTTTTCATTCTTTTCAATCCCTGGGACGAAGAAAGGGCCCTTCTCTCAGCAGCTCCAGTTATGAGAGCATTTGTCAGCCATCTCATAGTCTTCTTACTTCATTCTTTTCCCAGTTCTCATAATTTCTCGTTCCTGATTGAATTTTCGGGGTGACATGTTGTGCTTCAGGAGTGACTTTTTAGAGACTTGATGTGCCGAGAGTGTCTATTCAGCGAGTCTGCCTTATTTTTTCCCTGGTCCAGTTACATTTGTTTTCATATTATAGGATAGTTTGGTGAGATTTTTGCAAAGAGCGAATTAAATTCGATTCCTTCAGATCTCAACACACTGTCCTTCTGTGCAGTTAAATTATTTTATCTAAGCTGACTTTTCTTCCGGAACCAAGCATGAAAAGTATTAACATCCATGCATTTAATGCGTCGCACTTGCTAAAAAATTGTTTTCCTGTTGTCAAAGATTCAGTATTGTGACATTTTTCATTACTATTTTAAAAGTTATAAATTTTTTCAGTTGTCCTTACAGCAAGTTTCTTAATCGGGCTATAAATCACTAGATAATATGATTTTTCTCTTGCTTTTCAAAGTAGGCTTCAATGTACGTGAGCACAGTGTAATTTAATTCTATGATCTTTTTTGGGTTAATTTTGCCGTTTTCTGTTCGTTCTCAGTGCGCAACACGCTTTTTCCTTGAATTGTTGCTGTTGCTTGAACTGTTGAAATGTTATCTGCCATTTTAAAAATTTTTTATACTTAATTTTTTGTCACAATTTATGATCCCACTAAGCCACTAAACTAATTTACTCAGATACTTATTTTTCTCGTTTTCAATTAATTGAACACGCTGTTTTTTTAAGAATCCACATAAATGAATATGGCTGTTCTTTATTATATCCCGATTACTTACTGGATCTACTTTCAACTAATTCTTTTCGTCGGTGAATTCTCAATTAATTTACCATATTGGTGTTTATTCGACCAAACATTGTTGCATGAATATCTAGGTGAATATTTCATTATGAATTGTCATTTGTAATAACTATAAACCTATTATTTCTTAAATTAACAGTTTTATAGTTTCTGTTGTGTAAACTTCACACGCAGCACGCGTGAAACTCATACCACACAAACGCATCTACAAGATGTACCTATAGACTTTTTTGGGCTTATTCAAGAATTTTCAAACACAGATAAGGCCAATTGACATTTTATAATCCACATGTTTTTAAATTCTAGTTAGTTTTAAGGCGCCTAAGGCTCCCGTTGAGTGATGATAAATATAACAAATTCTTTGATTTAATATGCACGAAATATTTATTAAAAATTCAATTTCTTTAAATCTCTTACAAGTGAGAATTATTGCATTATTATTGTTTATAATTATTATTTTCACATATTTTTATTTATATAAATTTATTAAAGCTGCTCCTCCATTGATCTGTCGTAATTATAGGTAGTATATCAGGTTATTTAAGCACTACACTATGGTAGCTATTATTTTCATAAATTAAGACATGGATTAAGAATACACCAACGTACATGTTTCTTATGCATTTACACATATTAGAAGCAATAATACTAGGCCGTTGATATTCCAATGTGAAGGGATGGTGAAGCTCAGAATGAAAAACTTTTGTTAAAGCTCGGATAGAAAGAACATTGTTCTCGAGTCAGTGTCTTGCCACGGATGAGATGCTGAGGGTAATATTGGGCACACGAGTGGGAGGGAAAGAGAGATGGAACAGGCTACAAGAGAAGAAGCAGGTTCACACATGGCCCGTGTATATCACTTCTGCCTGAGGGTGATTGGCGAGGGCTGTAAACTATCGTTTTATAAGAACCGTTTGGAGGTGAAGGGTATAACATCGTGGGAAACAATTGAGAATCTGCAGAATCCTTCGGTAGGGTGGGGAGGAGTCTGGATCGAAGACTGGCATGCGAAGAGAAATTACTGAGTGAGAAGCAAACTGCGTGGTGGAGCTGCTACATATGGTGGGTGGACCATCGTTGGATTGGAAAGAGTTCTGTATGGTGGACCTCGTAGGTAATAAATTTATTGCGCCCTTGCGCCGTCCAAATTAACGTGTGGGTTGATTTTCTGGGGAAGTGCTTATAAAAATGCTTTGCATTCTGTTTTTGTTTTTCAAAAGAGGATTGTTCGAGTTCTATGTTTAAAAACCCGCTATGAGCACACATTTCCGCTATTCCAAAATTTGAACTTACTCCCAATAAAGCATTTGTGTTTGTATGGAACACTGAGAATGTTTTATATCCGACCTGGTGATAAGCCAATATTGTTTGGAACTTATAACAAAAAACTGTGTACAACACCAGAGAAAATCATTTATAAGGTATGCCAAACCTAACATATCATTGTAAAAAAGATAATTTGTGTATTTAGGGCCCAAAATGTATAACATGTTGCCAGGCTATATAACTAATGTTAATAACTCTCATGTATTTCTTAAATTGATAACAAAATGGCTGTTGCAAAAAGAGGAAGTTTTTGAATTATCTTAGAAAAAAAAGTTTTTCACTTTTGTCTTATGTTGCTGGGTATAAGTGCCTTGTTTTTGTTCAAAACTAAAATCGTTTTTTTGTTTTAGTTCACATGTGCCAAAGTTGAAAGGTTGTCATATACAGGTCCCCCTTTTTGACACCCTATAACATCTCCAGATATATTCACGATCAATAAATGATGAAACGGAGCGAGCTCTGAGTATGGAGTGGTGAAACTGAGGAATCGTGGAAAGGCATTGGGTAGCACGGATCCTGGAAGGGAGTTAATCAGAGGCGTGACTCCCTAAACATTCGGATGAAATTTTGGTAGTCCATTCGATTGGATTGGAATGAATTGGAAAGTGTACATTACCTTTCACCCACCTTCCTTTATCCCCTTTCCACAATCCGTAGCTACGAGACTTTTCAGGAGCAACTATCCCAACTGCGCGTGATATAGGTCTCTCCTTAGCTCTTCAGATAATCTGCCTCCTCCTGTTTTATTCAAACGCCTAGTATATTTATTTTTCTTAGGCGTGTTCGAAAAATTCTCCACTTTACCTTTCCTAAACCTATGTTTCCTCATCCATGTGCACCTTTCCTAGCTCCTACAATTATACTCCATCAACATTCTTTGCTCCCTATCATCTCTCATGCTGAATTGTTTGATCTGAATCCAGCCTTCCCCATTTTTCTCCATACCCATACTCAAAATTCATCATGATAAGTGCGTCTAATTTCCTTAAATACCAAGAGTTTTTTTTAGCCACAAAGGATGTAACTAAATAGTTTGAACTAATATATTTTGTGTATTAGCACTTGAGTCTACCTCGTCAGTTCACTTCATTCATTTATGCAAATCCAATGCAATGTTCACCTTATAAGGTGGAGAGTATATAAGGAATACCTATAAGTATGCCTGTACTGATTAACTCACATTCATCTAAAGAATTCAATTAAAATAATATATCTGCATTATGACATCCAAAATGCCTCCCACTTTCTTCGTGGATAAAAAACTTTCTCCAACTTTTTTAGTCCTTCTCAGTACATCCCCTTCTATTCCTCCTCTCTTCACTATATCTGTCGCTCCATATGATCTTCTTTCCTTGGGAGAGGTATTTCGTGAAATCTCTTGTTTTTAGAGTGTTTGGCGTTGGGCTTTCCTACGGTAAAAAGCTCTCGTTAGAAGATAAAACTCGTGTTGCTCTTAAAGCATGCATCAATATTTTTAGTAATATGGTAATTAAGAGCCACTGTGATAGCTGTAAGAGTTCCGGAGATATTTTTGATATAAGTAGTGCAATCAATTTCTTGCTATCGAATGGAAGTTGAATATTTCTCAGATGGACCTAATTCCAAGTTGCTTTTGTCTTAAAGTTACCTAGGCGTATTTAATGTTACCTGGAGCCAAAAGTACTTGCAAATACTTGCATTTTTTCTTTTAAAAAATTATCCTATACATAAGGGATCCATTGATTGGTGTTGGCTAATTGTAAGTGCAAAATGCAATTAGATGGACAGATATTAATCATGTGTATTCATGTGTAATAATTCGTATTATTTCTTCTTACACAATGTAAGATATACCAACCACCCCGAGCCCCTTATGTTGAAGGACGACTTGCTATATAATACGTGCACAAACAATAATATGTAATTATGGTTAAATGAACATGGTAATTATCCATTAATAAATAATATTTTAATTACAACCTACGTTTACACGTTACTTCGTCATCTAAGGGGTCTGATACACCTATCGAAAAACGAAGATAAGACCTGAAGTTGATGTAGTAGCATCGTAACCTAGGTTGTAATACGAGTAAGATATTTTATTTATAAGTGGAAAATTGCAAATCTTTCCGTGGTAATAACGTATGAATTCGACGCGTTATCACCGGCAACTTCTGAATTCGTACTAAAACGTAAGTTTGCTGGTAAGGAGGTTGAGTCCTCGGCTCGGCCGAGAGTCGAAACGCTTTTGAGGATCGATGGTCGAAGGGATCGCGGATATCGCAAGCGGGGAAGAGACGTAAGAGGGAAAATGAGAGAAATTCATAATTTAAGGGGTTTGGCGGGGAAGCGGGTGGATTGACGGGACGGTATCGGGTTGGGGGATAGTTTTTGGGGATGAGGGTGGGGAAGGAAAGTGGGTGGGTGGTGTAAGGGAGGGTAGAGAGCGGTCTGTAGGTCGGAGGAAGAGACTTAAAGGGGGGAAGGAGCGGGGGGGGGGGCAGAGAGTCAGAACGGGGAGGGACTGGAAAATGGTTAGGGAAAGAAAGGGCCCCGGGAATAAAGGGGAGTTATTGGCAAGATGGCTGCTATACGGCGGAATGGATTGGCGGGAAGGGGGGGTCCCGGGAAAGGAAGGCATCGTTTTATTCCTGAATTATTCTTGAGTGTATAGAAGGATGAGGGAGGAGGAAGTGGGCTGAGTGTTGGGCGTGGCTGGGAGAAGCCTATCGTGGTCAGTGAATGTTCTCTCTTTCTCTGTCTACCTCCTTCCTTCCTTCGCTCCTCTTTCTTCCCCTCTCTCTCTCTTCTTCTTCTCTTCCTTTACGCCTTAACTCTAGCAGCGGCAGTAGTAGCATTGGTTTTCATCATGAATAAGAACTTTTTAACGTTTGCCTAATTTTTATATAGAACTACCGGTGTCGTCGAATAGTCGCCATCCCTAGTTACATCACACAGGACATCAGTTCATAAATAGTCACAAGAAATAGATGAGGTGGTTCAATCCACGTCATTAATTTCGGTGACTATTGACTGCAAGGGATTGAATCCACTCATCTATTTTTGTGACAATTAGAGAACTGACGTTCTGTTTTATGTACCTGACGATGTCCACTACTCGATGAAATGGGTCGTTCTGAATAAAAATCCTGTGAAAATTACTTTCCATGAAGTTTCACCAAGTGGAACCTGAAACAATTAAACACATTGTTTTACTTTGCGGTACCGATAATTATTTTGAACTACTCAATACGATTAGTAACTTTATTATGCATCACACCAAAATATTCAATTCTAAAATAAAAAAGTCACTTTTATAATTTCTGTGAAAGACCATAAAATATCCAAAACTCGGATTAGGCTGTTTGGATCATTCCCTAGAATAATTAATTCCCATGTCTCCTGAGTCACTGAAATTTTTACGTTCGACTCGAAATTCTCTGCATTAAGCAAGGAGTTGCCAAATGTTTAGGATGCAATCGTAGATCTCACAAGGTGGAGCTTAACATTATCTGAGAAATGATAAATAGTTTGACAGACCCACCGAAGAGGGGTTATTTGCTAAAACTATGTTGTAAACCAATTTTGTAGGTCATTAAGATCAAGAGTCAAACACTTTCCGTCACCATATGCAGTTCTCTATATAGGTTTGATTACTGTTTAACTGGACCCTATCATTACTTATATACGTTTTTTTTATCTGCCAAAGGAGTAAACACTAATGAGAAACCCAGCTGACTTCCATAATTGGTTCTCTCACTTCGCCGCCGTCGCCGCAATTCCGCCTTCTCATGAGGGTAAAACTGTGTGAATATACTCAACTGGCATTTACGTCATTAGCTAATGAAGATTCATATTGCGATAATCAGTGAAATTTCCCAAGGTTAATTATCAGTGAGTTCTGATCATGTTATTGTGAAACTGAATCGCCCAAAAACAGATGGTAATCACTTACGAATTTTTGACGATCGTTGGCGCTTTCTTGCAGAGTGATTTACGATTGTGACGCCTAATAGTGTCCCGCAATACATGGCAAGGAAATTTACGTTTGAAAAAGATTGCTTTATTTTGTATTATTTTCTATGCATTTCGTAGTGCTGAGTTTTCGGACATATTTCCTTGATCGTCATGTTTTCATAAGAGTATACGTCGTCACTGTGTTGGAGTGGCCCTGAATCTTCTACACTCACTTCTGCACAGCTGTGGAAAACGTTTTTTCGTTTCCTTTTTCCCTTCTTTTATCTGGTGGCAGATGATTTTCTTCAGCAATAAGACGAAACTACAAGCGTTCCTTTTCGAGGTAGGAATCTTGTGATTATCCACCTCTGCCTGAGACGACTTCGCCAGCTTGAGGAACGATGGATGCAAAGAAGACTGGTTCCTGCCAATATTCTTCTCTCTCGCCTCAACGATATCAAAGCGCCTGCCTCTTTCGCCGTTTCTTTCCATCCAATTTTATCCCCTTATTTCTTTTGTCTTCTTCTTTATTACTTTTCTTCTCTTGTCTCTCGCTCGCCTTTTACGCTTTCCGCTCCCCTATAGTGTGTCGTCACTCTCTCTGCTCGTGTTTTACTTCTCTGCTGCTCATTTCTCTTCTTGCTGCGGCTTTGTCGCCTCCTTTTGCATGCTTCATTCCACTTGATGTTAACCATAAAGAAGGACGAGAGATCGATAAGAAGTGGGACGTCTACTCGCTGGAGGATACCATATCAGAGAAGTATAATACTACTTTGAGTCCCGTATACTCAGCATGAGTAGGGAATTTCCTGAGATCAATCCTTTGAGGCATGGACTGCTGTTTTTTTGAAATATCATTTGGGATGCTTAGTCTTCCTGGTTTTTTCACTTTAAAAAGACGATTTATCTTGTGTCTTAGGATTGTTTCAACTATGAAAAAAAAATCTACGCATTTGTCTAGCTTTTGCATCTCATTTCTCCCTGTCACAGAAAAAGAATATTCTGAGAAATAAAATACTAGGAAAGGCTGTTTAATACCCAGAAACAGTCAATTTCCTATTTATGAGATTTCATTAGACATGAGTACGTTCTTTATCCACATTCTAAAAAAACCTTAGATTTGTTTAAATCATCTACTCAATCTAAGTTACGAGTAGAGCGTATTATTAGGCTATCATTGAAGTTCAAAATGTAAATTATTTCAAATGGGTTAAGTGTGAGTTTTGTGGGAAAATATGTGTCGCTAAAAATGATAAAAATACTCGATAATAATGTCGCTAAAAATGATAATTAAGTCATCGTGGTAAAGAAATTCAGGCTACAATTTAGGGAATCGTCTCTGATTAGGCAGATTTGTATCCCGTACCCATAACAAAGAATGATGGACGATACTACCTTGGAAAGCTTTTGCTTCATATCCACCCGAAGCCTACCAGGTGGAGAACAAGCATCATCCTCCCGCGCACTCGAATTTCTGGGAAATGTTTTCACTTTTCTGTTGCTTTGCAGACATCCTTGCATCTTCGATCACCACATATTCCCTCCATGGCACTGGCAACCAACTCCCGTCTCATATTCCCCCAGCCAACTCCCCACACTCCCTATGCGCCGTATTGAGAGTATCAGGGTCGTAACGGCCAAATGTCGCCAGTGGCAACGGCCCGACTCCTGCAGACGCAACTCCTTTCCCTCACTCTCTATTCTTGCACTCGGCGTAAGGGTAGGCCATCGCCTCCGCCAAGCAATCCGCTTAAAGGAGGAATATCCCAATGCCATCCATGGGACCCCCCCGCACCCTTACTTACCCTCCAGGAGCCGCGGCATGAAGCATTACTGCTGACGTAAATATATAAGCACTCAACGCGTCTGCATAAAAGCACCTCCGTCGCTATATTTTTTCTCCCCTATGTGGTATTGTTTGGGGGAAGACAATTTTTTTTTTGAGCTACGGCATCCCATTTTGAGGTCTGGGTCGTATTGGAAGGAGGGTTGTTCTGCGGTAAGGACTTCATTCAGCAATACATGAATTTCGACGGAGTGCAGCGTTACTCCGCCGAAATTTGGTTTACGCTTTGTATCCTCGTGTGTTCTCGCATGACTCTGGTTTTTCCTCTTTTTTTCATTCAATTTTATCAAATTTAGATTTCTCTGACATTTTTCTCAGCTTAATATTATCTGTAGTGCGCTTATAATATTCGTGCAGCTTTGACTTCTACCAAGGATATTCTACCGCTTAGTCTAGTTTTCTTTTGAATAGGTGAACGGTCACATGAGTTAGAATCATAGGGACCGTAGGCCATTGGGCTTCAGCGCGACACTCCCTATTTGATAATAGATTGTTACGTTACTCATTGCAGGATTAAGTTTTTACTTACTTTTGAAAGTTAATTAACTTCTTTTAATATTCAATAATAATCCGTGATATGCAAGGTTACAATTTTTCTCACGTTTTAATGATAAACACTTACTTGATCCGATTGTTGGGCATTTCTTAGTTTTATCGCAGTCTGTGCATTTGATGTTTTATTCTTCTCTGTCTTCAATTGAGTTTATTTCCGAGAGTATCCTTTCGAGCGAGGATTTAGTGTTTTCTCTAAAATTTAGAGTGACAATCAAATTTATCGTTCCCCTACTTATTGTATAATTGTATGTTTTGGAACGATTTTATGGCCGAATTGGCCCTTAGTATATTATATTTTAATCGGCACATTCTTTTAACCTTTTTAGGTATCTGATTTGTACCTCTTGCTACTTTCAGTTACTGTGCGTATAGCTCCCGGTACCTATATGCACTATATCCCTAGCATGTTCAAAAATGCTTCATGTAACGTGATGATCTATTTTGTGGAAGTAAATCTGTTTTTTTTTTTTTTTCAAAAAAGAAACAAATCCTTGTAAACAAAATGTTGCGAAATAAGCTAAAAGTATGCCTTTACGGTTAGTCCGCTCTATAAAGGGCTAAAATCTATTTAGTTTAACTTTGCACAACTTAAATCCTCTTAATTTAGCAAAATTAAAAAAAAAGATAATAATATTTACTGAATTCTCAGCTTTACGCTTGAAATTCACTGGTCTGGTTAAAACGTGGCAAATGACACTGCGTTGTGGTCTGAAGTATGAGGTTGCTCGGTTTATAAGGTCAGATGCCATTCCTTCTTTGGTGACTTGATGTCGGAGATAACTTTGAGTCTCTGAGCGTTGGGACTAATATATGGTCATCTTCTCCATTGCTGTTAAATACCAGTATTTATCACATTCCTCTCGTTTCTCCGAGGAAAATATTTTTGCGTGAGCTTGATATTTAATGGAGTGCGGTGGCCTTTCTGGACGCGTATCGTGTTTCTTTCCCAGCTATCTTTCTTCCACCGCCAAGATAGGAGATCCGTCTCAGATCGCCGCCTGGTGTGTAGGCGTACCGTTTGCGGAGAGGGCTTTTAATAAATCAGTGCAGATGGCGCATTCTCATTCTCTTCATATTTATTCACGTGTCGGTTCATATTATTCCCCCCTCCTTGTACCTCGGATACTCCCTAATCCTGCTTCCCCTTTCCAACTGCACGCCCCTTGTCATTCATTCAGTGTGAAGAATTTCTTACTCCCCTGCACTCAACGTTCCCTCTCTTCTCCAGTGCTATAGCCAGTGTATTAATTCGGCCTGCTCTTATATTGGATGATGCTGATCTCATCCGGGGACAACACAAACCATTCTGAGTCATTCATGGGCACAATGTGTCTAAATATGATATTCTTGGATTTTCAATCACTTATCCGTTGTAGAGAAAATACTCAGGGCTCCCTAAAACTCTATACTTGAACTAAACATGCGTTTAAGTTTTTCCCCAAGAACCGCACTCATATTCAATCCTTAGAATCGTATCCCTCTGCTTGTCTCCTGTGTCCGGCAGTGAATTTCATCTGAAAATACCCTGCAGGAATAAATAGGGTTAAGGGAAACTTCAGCTGAATTCTTTTTCTTAGACTTTTTTACTGCTTCTATTCATATGATGCTCGTTACGTGAAAAATGAAATCGAATGGATTGGCCATGAAAGATATTTACCAATTTATCCTCATAAAATCCTTTTATTAGAGTTTATCTACGCTTTTGTTAATAATGTCTGTGATAACTGTGAAAAAATATATGATGTGATCTACTGAGAATAGTGAAATATATGTATATTGGTCATAACACAAGTAATTTTATTTAATTAAAATGTAATTAAATGGTCGCTACTTATCATAAAGTAGTAAACTTTGAATTGGTTGTTATTTCCGTCAATGCAACAAATATATTTCTGTCGTCCACTGCACTATTGTTGTTAGAACTATCAATGTAATTAAGTCAACTCTATTATATCAGGAATTCAAACCATGCCACAACAAGCAAAATTGAAACCTTCTCCCCTTAGAAAACTGGTAGCAATACAATCCATGAACCAGGACAGGAACTGCATATAGCCCATTATGCTCTCAAAAACCTTATCATTTTAAGGGCTGCATCTCCAGGGAGTAAAAGCTAGTGGTTCTGTTTTTATTATACTTGCAGCGCCGTGCAAGTGTCGTTGGAAAGTCTTATGCCTCTGGGTGGAACCCAGTGTAAGAGAAGTCGGCGCAGAGTCCACAGTTCAGTAACTCGGCTCCTCCTTGTCGTCTGCCTCTCGCCCTTCTTTTCTGACTTCTCCGAAGGTGGAAACGCTTCCCTCGTGGCTGGCCAGCCCGATAGTGACAGCATATCAATGGACTCCAGGCGCGCCCAGACGTCTTTTCGTTTGCGGGATTTTCCTTCCCTCTCTAGGGTCACGAACGAGTGCAGTGAGGAGTCACGAGGGGGCGACCCGCTGTACAGCGATTGATTTGATCCCCCCAGCTGTCACGCCGCGTCGGCGGTGCATGGGGGGGTTCTCGAATCGTGTACGGCCCCCCAGCCGTGCCAATGCTGGTTATTCCTCCGACTACACCTATCCACCCGCCCTCAAGTGCACGGTTGAAAGGCCGTGGAACTTGCATTTTGATAGGATTGTACGGACATCAGTAAGGGCACATTAAGGTATAATAGAAGGCATAATTTCAAAGTATGCATTTATTTATTAGCAATGTAGGAGAGTATAAGAGAGGATTTTTCAGCCATAGCGGCCGTTTCTCGCATCCTGATTTCCATTTCCCCCGCTTCTCCCTATCTTCATCCTTCAGCCCCCTCTCCCCAATAGTCTTTTGGGTAACATCCTTAAATTTCTTCTTACTTTTCATCTTCACTTTATTTAGTTACTATGTCCAAATTCTCAGTGGAAACCTCAAGTTCTCCATCCTGTGCAAGAGTGCACCATATTAAATTTTTTTGGGCGATAATCTTTGTAATATTCTCTTTAAAATGTCATCTGATTTCTCCTTTTCTTACTTTTTATGCAATAATAAGGCACTTGAATCATTACCGGAGATTTATTTCAGCTGCTTCTTATTTGGATTTAGTTGCTTTCTTTATAGCCCAGGTTTTCACTCCATTATTAATGTTCTGTCGATGACCGCATTTTACATGTTCCTTTTAAGTTTCTTTGATATGATTTTATTGCATTTTATAGTGTGTAGTCTTTTTGTAACTTTTTCCCCTTGACATTTTTCTAAAGTTTTTACAATATCTTCTCGCTTCTTAATACTCCAAGGTTGTTGTATTCATTTACGTGCTGTATCAATACATATACCGTACTTTTCTGTAGTTATTAGATTATGTTTATTTTTGGTCGTTATTAATTAGTTGAACATTTTTTCTAAATATTGAGTTCATTGTTTCTTCCAGGGATAGAGTTTGGACCAAATTCATATCCAAATACCGCGAGAAACAACTATACCCAGAAGCCATAGGAAAGTTTTAATTTCATCAATGAATTTATTCACAATTGCATCATTTTTTCTGGTTTCCAGTTCATTAGGTACTCTTTCAAGCTCCAATTGCAATGAGATATCTTCCTAAATTTACATTCTATTGAATATTTATTATGAATATTATTGAATCCTTTTATTACAGTTTATTAATTATGACAATGCCATCCTTCAATTCGTCCCACGTTCAACAGTGATATTGAGGATAATAAAAAGATCAGCTGCATGAGTCGCGGTGTAAATTTGTACACTAATTGTTTAGTGATTTTTCTAATTCATAATATACCATTTTAAAGCTCAAATTTTCCTTGAATACGATATAACCTCAGTTGATGCTGTCATTTCAGTACCTCTCTTCCTGTAGAAATCGCATCGGTACCTGGACAACTTAAATTATAAGTGCCTTAAAGCAGCTCTATCTTCATATGCCATAAAAAAAACAAATGAGCATTAACGAAAGGCATTCATTATTAGTGACAATTCATACTGTTACTGATCGTCTTTGTTTTATTGGCATGCTCTAGCGACAGTAAATCTGTAGCTTCATAGTTCAACTGCATAGTCGAATGCTTAGGTGAGAATTCGGCTTGTTCGGATGTTAGTTCCCAAATGTTTTTATTCGTTTCACATTTTAATCAATGCAAATAAAATTTTCTCGAAAACCCATTTAAAACTTTCAGTAACTCGTTGATCATGGGCAAAGTTACCAAGGTCATCTAGAAATATTTAAATTGTTTCTGAACAGATTCGGAGACATTAGGGTTTGAAACGCAGAGACGATGAACCCGTCGTTACTCGCGAGGTGGAGTGCAGGAGGTGCTCAAGTGAGTCGCCCTGTGGTCTAACGGGTCCCAGGGGTTGAATTTCCTCCTCTGCTCTTGATTTGTGGCCGGGAAAGATTTCGCCCGCCGTCCGTCGAAGACGCCCTCCTCGTTAAACTCCACCCCATTGATGAATCCATTTCGGGCCGCAGATCGGTTCCAGCCCCCAACCCCCGCCCCCAGGCGCCAATCGACCCCTTTCCCGGCCAAGTGGTAATCTCCCGCGATCCGTCTCAGAAACTGCCCGGGGATCCTGGCTGAAAAGATTTGGTTGGCCCCATGCACCGGCTCCATTTTGCCCTCTTGATTCCATTAAACCCTTACACACAACCCCTCCACTCTTCCTATCCATCCCTTTCTCTCCACTTGAGTTCCTTTCTTCTCATCTGCAACTCACTTTATCCTCTCCTTTTCGGTTCCAATTTCTATCTTCAAGTTTTTCCCACTTTTTCATTCACCAACCCGCCTTACTTCTAACTCTTCATCCTTTCTTTCCTTTAACAGATCGACTTCCTCTCACTTTGGAAAATCTTATCTACTTCATCTTTTCTATTATTAATGAGATCTATCATTCTACTTCTTGAATATTTTAGTACAGATTAATGCCTACTATAAAGTACAAATTAAAACCTGTCATCTGATGTCAAATGGCCTTATCGCTGCAACCAGGAGCTTCTATCTTCTGCCAGTTTCTTTTCTTACAGTATGCAGGCACTTCTACTCTTTCCTGGATTTGACGTGAATATATTCTCATATATCGTCCCCTTCCTTTATCTATTTTCACTTTTACCTCTCTTCACCCTTTCTCTCTGGTAAAACCTCAATCAACCTGTTACTTTTCTATTTCTGCTCTAATTTATAAATGGTAAAAGAATCACACTTTTGCGCAGTTTTCTATTTTGTAATAGCTACTTTACTGCTTACATTAATACAACAACAATTTCATAAAAAATGTAAACTTGTGTTGAATTCTTTTGCCTCAGTATATGTTCCAAGAATTTTACTTCACTCTTCTCTATCACGTGAGCTGTCACTCTTCATTAACTTATTGTGCCAATCTAACTTTCAATTACTTAGGATATTTTTGTATCGGTTTTTATCCATGCGAATATGATTCCACAATTCATCATCGGCAAATTTAGGTATTTGAGGTGACCTGAGCGATTGAGCTGTGGAGATTACGGTTTAAATTAAATTTAAACTAATCCTTGTTTGAATTTAATATTTTCACATATAATAATGTGTAAAATAATCTTTAAGGTTTTTCCTTATTCCCGGTATATATTTGTTTTTCCCCTAAACTTTACATAAAAATGAGAAAACCCGTGAACAGTTATTAATTTTTTGCCATTCTTACTTTCTTTGAATGCGTGTGGGCGATTATCGATCCAAAATTGTATTATACGGGTGTGGCATTAGCAAGCTCATCAACAGCTATCATAAATCCGCATACAAATACTTTGCAAGCCTCCAATTCGTTCTCATTTTTGGTAATGTTTCATTCCTTTATAATTAAATTTTTTCACATTTTCATATTTTGCATGATGCATTCCATCCTTAGTCTTCCTCGGTAACTCTCCCCACTTGCTTGTTAATACATTATAGTTTCCAGTAGCCTGCACAATGTGCTCATTAGGTTTGTTTCTTTATCTGGCTGTTTGTTCTTCGAGTACTTTTTTCTCTTCACCTCTTCGTGGGATTTCAGGTGCGATTCTCTCAATTCGAATAGAAAAACACTCTGGTAACAGTGGATCTCCAGTAACTCCCATATTTTCCTTATTCGGACCGGCTTTATGATTTTTGATTTGCGTTAACCGCTTCATGACTTAGCTTTTTGGTTAACTTCATGTTAACTAATTCTTTGGGTTATGCACATTACATCAGACAGCCTGTTTGATGACGGGAGCGTTATCGACGGGGAAATGAATGAACTTCCGTGTTCATACCAAGAAAATATTTGGCTATAGATTATAAAACCGGACTTGTGAGTTTTTCCTACGTTTTTCTTCAGCCAACCCCTTACTCGTCGCTTCAGATGCTTCGTCCTTTCCTCCTCCGTAGCCCTTCAAGCCGCTCCCCCCAGCACTTCGGACATACTTTCCCGCCACTTCCATATCCACCCTTCTCCTTTTTTTATGCTTACTCTGACCACCCGTTCCATTCTTTTCCCTCTTACCTCGAACACCCTCGTTCCATAACCCTGCTCTTTCCTGCCTTTATTCCCTTCCTCTCCCTTTTACTTACTCCCATAAAAGAGTACCTAGGCATTGACTTGGACACGATCCAAATGCCTTTAGTCTCTTCAAATCGCTTTCCGCGTGCAGGGAATGGCCCAATTGCCGTCTCCTACTCTCTCTCTCTCTTTCTTCGTCTAACTCCCTGCTCCACCCACTTCCACCCCCTCAGCCCCTCTGACCCTCCGCCCACCGCTGCCTCCTCTCCGCGCTAATCTCCACTTCATTCTGCGTTCCCACTCTTATTCCCTCCATCAATTCTTATCCCAAAACTCAAGGGTTCTCTTTATTTCTCTCACTAGCTCTCTTTTCAGGAATACCCCTCCTTACTCCCCTTCTCCCGTCGACTTGCCCAGAGCCCACCGCATCGCCCTAGCTATCCCCTTTCCGTTTCGAATTATTATTTTTTTTCTTTCTAGAATCCATGATGTTCTTTCTATTCTGAAATGTTTTCGCTCGCTGCAGATAACGTACCGAGCGCGGGGAAGGGAAATTCTCCATTTTCCCCCTTAGCGTTCCTTTTCTTCCCGCAAAGTCGATGCAGAGCATTCCTATATAGCCATTAGCATTTTATTTTAATGGAACGCCGCGCCCAAGCCAGGCCCTTGTGCGGGTTTTGTTCTTTTGTTCCTCAGCTCATTCGAGGTGCCGTCCTTTATACCTCCTAACGTCATCCAGTACCTACTCGTGATTGTGGATGATGAACAGTAGGTGCCTCGTCGAGGTGCATGCGTCCGATGAAACCCTGAAGGCATTTATTATTTGGGCTAACAGGGCTAGATATATCTTTTCGCTATTATCAACATAAGTTATGCATATTATCTATTCGTTTCCGCTATAAATATTTTGTTTTCTGCCCCGTTTAACGAATTATAATTCACTGAATTATCTTTTTGTAAACGGTTAGGATATAAAAATGAGTAATGTACATGCAATTAGAAAGGAATTTATTTACTTCCTCTCTGTAACCATGGCTTAGTTTTTATCAAGATAATAATTATAATCGTCAGAAATCCATCATTGAAGTATTTTTTGGAGGTATTGGAGCTTTATTTAAGATATTTTCAACGCAGCTCATTAAAAAGGAAAAATTAAATCGTAAAAAGTTGTTTTCTCTTGCACAGGGATGGCTAATATCTCCTCTATGGCAATTTTCAAGGTATTCTTTCTATTAGTACCTCGTGTTTTAGACACGTCTCGTAGAACCTTTCTACTTTGACTCCGGCTCGAGATGAGTTTTTTCAACGTCTTCTATTCCTCTGCATCCAAATTAAGCCCTTTGCACTCATTATATGGTGAATTTAGACTTCCTTTGCACTCGCCACGCACCAGGAAATTTGCATAACACTCCTCCTTTGTTTGACGGAAGTTCTCTTTTTCATATCTTACCTTAGAGCTTCCCGGCAATCGTTGCAATGTAGCTTTTTGTGCATTGGAATTCAGCACGACATGGAAATCTTTGAATTTCTATGCACCCAGTCGGGGTGATTTGAATTCTGTAGCATCACTCCCTGATCATTGTTCCCGCCTTTTTTTTTGTCACGGGATTCACCTCCTTGAGTCCAAAGACCCTCACGACCTCGTTAGAAGCTAGGCCCCTAAATGGACTCGGCTGCCAAGTAGCGATTGCGTATTTGGAATTTTAATACTCATCCTATCCTTAAAACAATCCTTCGTATCTGTTCCTTTTACTTAAACACCTTTTCTCTCATCTACGTCGCATGAGCATGCTTTGGGTGCTAGCTCTGAAGGTGTCCTAACAGGATTGGTATTATAATTTCAATTTAAATTGTTTTTACAATGCGTTTTGTTTTGATTTCCCATGGTGGAATTTAACATGATGGTGGGAGAAGTAAGTTTGAGGATTTTTGCTCTGTTAAAGAGTTAACTACATAGTAATTTTCCACACTTTGTTCAGTAAACTAACCGGCTTCGCTGTTATACCATCAACATAATTTTTAAAAATATTTTTTCTCCGTTGATGCTGTTATAATTCTTTAACATCCCATAATGATGTTCATAAATATTTTAATTTTACTAACAAACTTTAAATTATTTATGCAGTTACAATTTTTATAATAAGCTATCACCACCTTTTCATGGATATTAGCTTTAACCGTAATGCAGTCCTCTAAACTATTCTAGAATATTCATTTATTCCCCGTATTCAGTCTATTTCGTGCTCTCTATCAAGAGCACTTTTCTCCGTCCAGTTTTACCTAAAAAATGTATTATTTGTTCAAACTTGTCATCATCCTCGAACATATTTATTTGTTTTATTAACTCGTTCAGAAAAGTTTTGTTTCATTTTCGCACTATTCTTGGACGCTGTCTTTATAGCTAAGATGATTATGAAGGTGGCTCATAGTCAGCCTTGTATTGGCACTTTAAATGCCTTTTTCTCCTCAACGTTTTTCCCAATTTAGTCCAAAAAGGCACATTAAATGAAAATGGCGCAAATACTGACTTTTATCTTTATCACTCATATTTCTTATACCAATGGATGAGTGGGAATGCTCTTGAAGTATCAACAAACCAGTTGAATTAATAAGTGAAATGAGTTAAAGTTTTAACTTGTTTTGAAATGTGGCATTCCTTTTGATTATGAGTAGAACTATTGTACCCAGAAAATTGTTACCTTTCAGCTTTGCCCTTTTGTACCAGGATTTAAAAAATTGCTCACCAGTTGGTCTAGTGTCTTTCATAATGCGTAGGGATCCTGTTAGTGTGGTGGTCCATGTTTGATGGAGAATTGCCTTGTTGTCACCCAATTTTTTGAATTGTCTCCCGATTGCTTTTGTTTTCATTTCATCATTTACATTTCACTGGAATGAGCACTGCGCGAGAAAATTAATTCCCCCACACTTTTGCCTAATTATCCGGAATCATTGAGCAGATCATTTCTCTCCGGTTGTCATACAGTCCGCTGCCCTGTAATGTCAGGTAAGAGAGCGTGAGCCTGTGCGTTTTGTGGTTGAATACGTTTCAACTGGAAAGCTTCGAGCCGTGGCGTCGATGGTACATTAGCAAGGTATCAAGCGCGCGTGAATATTTCACGCGGGGCTTAATTTGTCGACGGAATTATTTTCGGGGTGATGGAATGCTGGTGGACAGTAGCCGCGGTATGTTTGTGGGAAGTGAGAACGGCTATCTAATGGATTAGCCACGATCAACACAGAATAGAAGGAATGCATAACGGATAGGTGATTTTTCATTCAAAATATATTGTGCAACCTTTTAATCTTCTCCTACGCGCTCCATTTTCACTACTCAAATCCTACCTCTGTTCATCTCTTTTACAATGTTCACTCTTCTTAGTCTTTGTGAGGATCTTCTATTCAATCTAGTGAGCCTAATTGTTCACCCACTCCGCCTAAGTTTTCGGTGGAGAGATTTTTGAACCATTTAATTTTTTTCATTTGTTTCAATTTAGTTGATTTTTCAGTGCTACCCTCAGAAATTTTTACGCTGAACTCTTCTCAGCACTTATCTTGCTTGGTTGACGTCATTTATTCCTGCTGTTCCCGAGACCCTTAGCAATAGCCTAGCAAAATAATTTTTCATGCTCTGTTTGACTTTGGTTGTATGGTATAGAATTTTGGTAAGAATCCATCTAAATGATTTACCCATCAATAATATTGAGCATGATTATCAACGTGTGACTTTCAAGGAATACGTGCTGGGCCTTTTCCTCTTCCATTTCCTCCAACACAAAAAATTTCTAGTCCTTTGTAAATAGTCGCCGTAATCGGCCGCGTATTCCCCTTGAGATGTCATATGAAAATGTCGATGCGGCGGGTCAAGATAGGCCAAACTTATTTAATAAATTCTTTACAGATTGTCTGGCCCCTTTATTTTATCTCCCCGTCAATCGTGATCACTTCCTCTTTCCAATTCATGACCACTCCATATCCATGATTAAGACAGATCCTCGTGAGGTATTATATGAGAAGTATCTCTGCAAAATCCCTCTCCATCGTGCTCCTGGTCCCGATGGCCTCAGTCCCATACTCATCAAACACTGTGTATCCTCCCTCTCCCTTCCCTTGTGCCTCCTCTGTAACCATTGCTTTTCCCTCGGCACTTTTCCTTCCCAATGGAAAATCGCAAACATCATTCCCATTCATAAAAATGGCCCTAAAGATGAAGTTTCTAACTATCGCCCAATATCTTTAATACTAATACTATCTTCAGTTTGTGAAAGGATTATACTTAACAGGCTACTATTTTACTTCCCCTTTTCTGTCCAAGAATCAACATGGCTTCCTCCCTGGTCGCTCCTGCCTGACCAACTTACCAGTTTTTCAGCACCATGCAGTCAATGTCATTTCCAACAAAATCCAACTTGATGCTATATTCTTATTCAATTTTTATAAATAAATAAATAAATAAAATGTCTCTTGGCACTATCTGTCATTTACCATCACATCAAGTGAGAGAAAATATTTGTTCTCCCTGAGCAGCTAGAGCTACACTTTAAAGGTTAAACCATTCTTTTCTAATTAATCAGTATAGGTTTTACGTGCTACACCCTTCAGAACGAGAAGTGAAGTAAAGTTTTAACTTTTGTCTTCTTAATAAAGTCATAACGCTTTAAAACTCCGCCAAAATTCACTGAGGAACTTACAAGATATAACATGGTACTTTGACATTTGACTGTTGTACCAATAGAAGCCGTATGATTTGAATTAGTTTCTTATTTTCTTGATTATTACCTTCAGGTGACAGATTTAACGCAAAACTTTTTGATGGAAACCGAATTCAGCGGAGTCAAGAATGTATGTTTATATATTTGTTTATTGTTTATAATTGCTGTATTTGTCGACTCCATTGCTCAGTCGTTTCCTGTATAATGAGTTAATTGTGTACAATAACAGCGATTTTGTGCATAATTGAAACTTTTCACTCTTCTTATCACTTTCCTTTATGAATCTTCAAGCGAAAGTGGAAACAAGTGAGGTATTTTTCTTCACATTACGCTTTCCTTTATCCTCTCCTACAGAAAGCGACGAAGGAACAGGATCCATCTATTGTTACAACTTCTGTTGCGCCTTAGAAAACTCTTCCGGGGTTTATTTGGCCTGAACAAAGTATGCCCTCCAAACCAACCCCCATCGTTCTCCCTTCTGTCTTCCCCTTAGCTCTCCCCAAACCCCTTCCAACCCTTTGTACCCTGTCCAACCCCTTCCTCCAAGTCCTTTTTTCCATTCGCTTTGGATTTCATTAAACATTCCAACTTTTGCACCGCTTTATCTCATAGGCGACCAGATTTCCAATTATCGGAAGGTCGCCCGTAGAGAAAGACTATCCGGCAAGAGAGGGGTTCTTCCGTTGCGGCTCCGGCTCTGGCTATTCAGAATCCACGGAGCGTGGATTTAGTCTTAGGGCGGTTTAAGGCGGAGGGAGTGAGGGAGAGGTAGGGAGAGGTGAGGAGGCGAAGAGGGAGGGGGTTTTCAATGAGTTGTGTGAAGGAATGGAAGGGGAGGTTTCGCCCAAAAGATAGGGAGAGTGTGAGAGGGTCGAAGTTTTCCCTGGGGTTTATTTGTCAATGTCAAACTTCGAGAAAGTAAGAGGGGGAGAGGGTAAATTTTCATGTGACCTCGTGATTTGGGTGTTTTCGGAGACGTTCAAGAGTTGGGGGGGACCGGGTTGGAATAATTCTCTCGTGCGTAGGCGTCGGTGATGAATATCATCGCCACCTGGCCGTATTTAAAAGCTGGTGTTTAAAGCGGTCGGATCGCATCGCGCTACGCTTCGCTTTTGTTTACGGTGCTCCGATAATATGGTTTATGTGTATTCAAGTGTCCGTTTGATTTGTCTTTGCCCGCAGATGGCGCCTCCACCATTATTTTAGGTGGGGATTTATGGCCCATTGCTGTCGTGTACTCGGGCTTAGAATATGTTTTCCAATTTTTGAGGATCTTGATAAGGTGTGGAGATGGCTGGGTGATTTATGGGTTGAATTCGTGTGAATGCCCGCGTGTTACTTGTTCGAAGCGGATATCTTGCTCAAAAAAAGATTTACCTCCAATCGACCTTTCATTTTTGGTTTCTAGTTGATACTGGAGGTAAAAATATTCATATCATATGTTGAAATTCTAATACTGATTCGATGAGAGTTTATGGGAACTTGGCTAGTGAAAATCAGGCAGTTTAATGTTGTTCCCTCTCGTTGCACTACTTTTTAATATCACGGTTCTTGCCATACATATAAGGTTATCGATGTTTACATGTCACCGGGCATAAAGTGCATGAAACGTGAGCATGGGGATGGGAATATATTTAGTTTTTGAGTTGAATATTACGCAAAATAAAATGAGCTCTCAAAGAAAACGTTTCTAAACCTCCAATCATGTTTTTGCATTATATGTTGCCTTAGATTTTAATAAATGAAGACTAACTTCATAGATATACTCCAAACCAATAAAATATAATTCGTACGGAGGTGAAGCAATATTTTACTAAAAGGGAAAAACCTTATTTCATTCCCAGTAGTAGTGCTTAGGTAGTATAAGTTTCATATCTATGGTTTGAGAGTGATCTTACGAGTTAAACACGCATTGCGGAATGTAGCTGGATCAAGTGTCATATACTACGTACTCAATGCGCCTTCGAAGGTGAAGAACGCCAGATTTTCTCCTCTAATATTTCACATGACGTCATTGTGATGTACTAAAAAATATTGACGTTGACGATGATGCCTTATTTCAGCATTTGACGTTAATGTTCTCGATGTAATTTAATGTTATAATCTATAGATGTACCTACCGACATGCGTTCTGTTGTAATTCCGGGATTGATTTTTTTAGCGTAGCAGCATTCACACTCGGAGTACGGACCTCGGGTCTCTGGAGACCCGAGAAATAAATGTTCGATAATAATTATTTCAATTTTTTTTTGCTATAATTGATAATTCACGTATTCCTAAAGAACTATATTTGGAGTTGAAAATCTATAACAAACGTATAACTTAATTTAAATTATAGGAATCACCGGACTATATAGCACTGAGGGTCTCCGGAGACCCGGCTCCTTACTCTACGTCTTGTAACTTTTATCGCTGTTATGACGGGGCAGTTCAAGGTGCAGACAAAGTCAGCTCGCTCAGCTCGCCACTGTAATACATTGTAATTGTTCCCGAAGTCTAGACTCCTCAATTTTCAGTATTATCGTTGTGTCTCCGCCGTTCACATCGTTGTTTTCCTCCCGAATCTGAATTGAATATAATTTTTTACTGTGTGTGGCCCTAATTATTCAGAAATGGGAGATAGAATATTTAAAGTGAAAAATAAATGTTTGAAGAATTTATACGTCAGGATGTGGAAGAAGAAGAAGCTTGTGAGGATTTTGGAAGCAATAGTGATGAAAGTGATTTAGGACCAGATAATGTCGAAATTGAAGTGGGTGATATGGAGGACGAATGCGACTCAGATGTTATCTCTGTGTGTGGAAGGGATGAAGATGTGACGGTGGGCCATAATGAAGAAGTAGAAGGAAGGCTTTGGGAGGTACGTTTCCCCACCACTTGCAAGAACTAGACCCTTAAATTTAGTTCGTAATATTAGTAAAGTAACTAACTACAGGAAAGATGCTAAAACATATTTTGAAACTTTTGAACTATTTATTTCAAATGATATCATAAATTTGATAATTGGCTGTACCAATATAAAAGCAAGAGTACATTTCGCCAACCAACCACGTACGGATCATCATAAGGCGTGGACTGATATTGACAGTGTTGAAGTGAAAGCGTTCATTGGCATTTTGTTATTGATTGGACGATTTCGTCAATCCAGTGAAGACGTTCAAAATTTGCGGAACAAAAACATTGTTTTTACAAGACCCGTATATACAGCCGACATGTCTCGAGATCGCTTCATTGCTATTATGAAGTCCATTCGTTTCGATGATACCAACACCCGAAATACACGAGATCAAGAAGATAAATTTGCTCCCTTTCGTGATGTTTCCAATATGTTCGCAGAGAATTGTCGAAAAGCGTATGATGCGTCAGCATTTGGAACCATCGACGAGCAGCTTGTGTCCTTCCGTGGACGATGTCTTTTCAGAGTCTATATGCCAAACAAACCCAAAAAGTATGGAATCAAAATTTGGGTATTTTGCGATGCAGAACATTTTTATTGTTGCAATTTTGATGTTTACCTTGGAAAGGTTGGCAATATGGTGGAAAAGCAACAGTCACAGCGAGTAGTGAAGCAACTGTGCGAGTTTTGGTATGGCAGTGGCCGTAACGTCGCCACTGACAATTTCTTTACGAACTTGTCTCTAGCAGAAGAACTTTTGAAAAAGAAAATAGCAATGGTTGGAACTGTTAGAAAGAATAGGAAAG
This sequence comes from Pyrrhosoma nymphula, assembly GCA_963573305.1. Lineage (NCBI taxonomy): Eukaryota > Metazoa > Arthropoda > Insecta > Odonata > Coenagrionidae > Pyrrhosoma > Pyrrhosoma nymphula. Next base: position 126,861,693 of record OY754334.1, on the reverse strand, counting down.
GCTTGCCCCCATCGTTGACTTCAACTTGTGGCAGAGAAGTGAATTTTTCTATGTTCTTAAATACCAAAGACCTCACCCTGGTTTCATATATGCCGAAACCAAAGAAGTGTGTCATACTTTTGTCGTCCATGCGAGGCGAGGCAACTAGCTTCAAGCCTTCAATAAATTTGTTCTGCAATACTAACAAGATTGGTGTTGATATATTAGATAGGCTCATTTGTGAGTATTCCTGAGCCAGAGCAGTAAGAAGATGGCCGTTACGACTTTGTTTGACATCCTTGACGTAGCAGCGTACAATGCATTTGTTATTTGGACGAAAAATAATAATATTCCGAAGCAAGTTTGCGTAAGTCCAGAAAATTATTTTGGAAACCTTAGGAATGGCACTGATCAAATAAAACATTGATAGACGTGCCAGGTGTATTGAATACACCAGAGGGAAAAATTACCAGAAAACCATTATTCGGAGTATTGAGTTGACAGGTAGAAAAGTTTCTACGGTTATACAGGAACCTGAAGAAACTACAGATGATAAAAGAAAGAGAGGCAGATACAGTTTCTGCCCTGGTGGAGACAATAAATACACTTCAAAATGCGACAAATGCAGCAGTTTTGTATTAAAAAACCACGCTATGAAAGAAACTCGAATAATGTGTAATAATTGCATTTCCAACTCAAGTGAATCAAACTAACTTAAATTTGACTTAATCAAACTAACTGAATTTTATTTTCAATATATATTTTAGTTTTATTAAAATATTATCCTTGAAAAGGAATATTTCATTTTTTATTTAAATGTAAAATTAAGTATTTCATTTTTAGAAAGTAACCCATTTTTACAGTATATTTTGTATAAATTATTATCCTCGTTCAATATTCATTTATCTCATACTTGAGTAGAAAATGTTGAAAGACTAGTAGGTACTAGAAATTGATTTTAAAAGTCCGGGTCCTTTGGGACCCAGGTCGGAACTCGGCGTGAAGCCGGTGAGGTCCGTACTCGGAGTGTTAAGACTCCGTGTTTCTTTCACTGTTAGCTCCCACGGGAGTGTTTTTGTCTTCTGTTCTGGTCTTGGTGATATCCTCCACTACATCAATCACGAGAAGAGGAGTAGCAGTAGTGTGGGGAAGTAACTGAAAAAGAATTTGGGAAATGGAAATGGATTTGGACAGCCGAGGTATATTATTCGGCGGGCCAAAGCCTCACTAAGGTCATGGCGAAGGTTGAACAAGACGCCTGGCTCCCTGTGAGTTGTGCGATGAAGACTTATGCATGTTGACTTACAATGGCGGGAATAGATCGGCGAGAGGGATAAGTGATAGAATATATGGTTAGGGTGAGTTGACCTTGTGGGTCCAACCCGGAGGAACCTGGATTCCCGGAAATAGAAAGTATACGACGTGGTTATGCGCCACTGCGAAGAATAGCTACCCCGCCGTTTTATCTCACGGACTGATGTTTCCGAAATCTTTTCAGTTTTCAAATTCTCGTAAAGGTATTGCAGGCGGTCCTTCCTTTATTCCTAGCTTGTTGCGTGTCGATGCGTGTTTTATCTAAAGACGCGAATTATTTCTGGAACAAGCGTGACATATGGTGATTTTCTTAGCGACTGACGAAACCCTTTGATAAGCATTCAAGTGATATATTCCTTTAAAATATTATGGCTGATATTTCTTTGTTATGCATATTAAGGTGCTTCCATATATGATTGAATGGAAAAGCTTTTAGTTTTATATTGACGAAAAGTATTAAGCTTTACGATTTACCGTTCTAGAGTCGAGATATCCTCAGATAGAACCAAGCAAGTTACGTACGTCAAGGTAAGGTACGTACTTTCATAGGGATAATAATTGTAACTTAAAGCCGTTAATTTTAAAATCCAAGTTGATAATATTCAATAGTTGAAATGATTTTTTAAAGGTGAATTTAATTACGGGCAGAATAACTACCCCCGAGCGCCTGACGTAATGCAAATTTCATTACTGCCGCTTTCACAGTGAATATTGCTTGAAACGTTTGTCACCCAAAACGACATAGTTGGATTTTTGCTGCTGTGTATTTTCAATTATAACAATGCGACCTGTGCTTCAAGAAAGCGCATGCCAAGGCATAATATAGTAGGTATTGTCTAATGTATCACATTAGAGACGTGAATATCTATCCCTTATGAACCTCTTCAGAAAATTGTATTGAATTGAGATTTCTTGGCTGTGTATTTGGGTAACACACGTGGCCGGCAATTGGGAGAACAATTGATATATTACTTGTGTATTTTAACGCATTGCTTGTTTGTTAAGGTTAGTTTTGCAGTTTTGCTTACAATTGTCAGAATGGATTTCATAAATCTTACTGTAGGTTATGGACACACGAAGGGAATGGAACAATCATCAGTAAAGGAATTGCCATAGTGAAATACAAACAGTGATGACAGGGCTTCCATCCGTTCCAACATCTACCTACATTTTCCGTGGGAGGAAGCTTCGGTGAGCAAAAAAATGGGAGGTTAAGGGGAAGGAAGTGTTTTTCCGATAGAGAATGTGTATGGACTGGGTCAGGGGTGAAATGCCGGTTGATCCAGGAATGGGATACGGTTGGGTGGTATCCGAATGTTGGAAAGAGAAAGGTGAAGTGGCTAAATGGGATACGAGAGAAGGAGTAGTAAATGATGGCGAAGACGGAAAATTAATGAAAAGGAGGGAATGGAGTGGGCGCAAAAGTAAATCAGACGGGCAAGAGGGCTGTGAAGGAGCGCCAAGGGAATAAGGAGCTCATAAATATTTCATTGCCTTATCAATGTTACGAAGACAAATGAGAATCGGATTGAAGCCTTGCTATGAATATTAAACATCTGAGCCAACGCGTTGATTTAAAATGTTTTGAAAGAAAATGAGATTATGATTGAACCAGATGCGCTCTCCGGCCAAAGATCAAGGCCATGTCTACCGGCGCAATATTTTCACTTTAATTAATTCTCCGGATTAACAGGTTACCTTCATAGTCTCAATTATACGTTTATTACTTTTATTATCTGAGCGAGGTGCGCATTGATGGATCAAGGAACAAGCTAATGAGCCTTGCCCGTGATGGAAATAGCCTAGCCAGGTGGGAAGGCTCACGTATCCTGGTGATTGCATGATTGAGATTACCCTTTATATCGTCATCACTGAAGCCGAACCTGATTATCACGATTCATACCGCGTTTTCCGACGTACGTGAAGATCAAGTGATCTAATTGTCTTAATCTCCAGGGAAAGTTTCATCGATCCACTGGTAACCATTAACATATTAATAGGGTGTATCTATTTTAAGAAACCCTCAATTTTTAGCAATGAATAGGGCTTCAGGGTTGACGGTAGTCAGTTTCTAGCTAAGCAACCACTTCACTTATATTCCTATAGAGAGCACGTTCAAGAGTAAAATAGAGTAATTACTGAGTACAGAGACGCAATCGGACCTCGTAAGATTATTTGTACTCTCCAAGAGACAGTGAGTTAATGTGGTTTGTAGATCAACATCGATCTACGCTAAGTGTTAAGTGTAAAGTGCAGGAAGTAAAATTGACTCACTAAGTGGTGATTATCAGAAGCATATTTTGGTTTTCTAGTCTTTCATTTCTCCCCTAATTATGCTTAATGTAATAATATGCGCAACAGCTTGAGTTTTACTTTAATAAATATTCAATAACAAGTCTTTAGCCATGGATCCCATAGTGATGATTTCGAATGATGTAACATAGTGGTTATAAATGGTCCAATAGTATTTGCATTCTGGCTAAGTACATAACTTCTCCTCTTATTTTCTGTCCTCACATTCATTATAATTAGTCGTAAAAATGACGTTGATTGAAACGCATTGGAGAAAAATCATCAAACATTAGCTGCTGATAGATGAATGTACTTTTATGCAGTAAAAAACTGCGAAAAATGCGGCAAGATATCGCCAAAACAAAGATAACCTCTGGGGGTGTAGTCATATCCTTCTCGGTGGTAGATACTGATGTTTGGGTGGCGATGAAAAAGAGAACACTAATCGTGTAGTCCCTCGCACTAACAGTTGTTTTGGCGGTGCCGAAAAGCTTGTTCGATGTGTCAACTACTTGACCAAGTGTAATGCATTGTATATCTCTACCAAGCATTTACTTATTTGACGTATCGGCTTGGTGTCAGCATCAGGTATAAGGTTTTGACGTTAACGTCGGTGAAACAGATACTCATATGAATAGGAGGAAGTAGAGAGGGCGAGGGATTGGCTTTTGTAAGATGGCAGAGAAGCATGTTCATTTTTGGGGAAAGGTGCAGAAAGAAGGGGAAAGAACGGGAGTGGGAGGAAAGATGCACGGTTGAGTGGCTATAAAGGGAAACCTCTGGCAGTGAGGAGTGCTTTCCAAACACAATGCCATCAAGTATCTGCCCTTTTTTCAGTGTTATTCTCATTCCTAGCTCTCCCAAGTGTTTCATCTAGCACCCTTCCCCGTTTGGTGCAAAATTTGCGGAGTGAAGTCACTTGTATGTCCTTTCTCCATGATTCATGTCTTGCAAAGTGCGAACTGGATAGTTGCTCATGCTGTTGTCCGATGGTTTTCAATGAGATATTGAACGCTAAACATGAAATACTAAACAGTCTTTTTGGCTTGACTGAAAAATAAAATTCAAGTGTATGCTTTCAAGTGTATGCTGTATGATTAACTTAGCGGATGACGCAGAGGGCTTATGAATGCGATCCGATAAAGTGATTGAGGAAGATGCATAACGGTTCGTTCGATTGAGGGAAACAAAGAATGAAAGATGAATGCGCTGACTGCGAGAAAATTACGTGCGTGGATGGATGGCACTCATGAGCAAAGGTTAAGTAACAGGGCCGAGAGCATTGTCTTTTCTCTCTCGCTTCTCCGAGGTCAACCTGGGCCAGGAAGGAACGCATTCCGTGGAGACTGGCCGAGGAGGGAACGACCAGCCCCGACGTGTATGGTGGAACTTGTCCCACTCTCTCGCCTATCCTTCCCGTCCCTTCTTAATTAATCGCTCTTCCTCAGTCCAGCGTCATGAATTCTCCTCCCCTTAACTATCTGAAATTGACCCCACAGTCCTCTGCATCCAGGCCGTTATAAAGATTTTCGCATCCTCGGGACTTCGAATGGTTACATACCTCATTCACCCGCTGTTAATATATTCCACTGCGTAGGAATGGGAGAGCATTAGAATCCGGAAGAGGGTAGGGAGACAGGGATACCATAAACAAAGCAATTAGTATCGTTTACTCAAGAATATGAGGGTGTGTATGAAGCAGTGTATGTCTAGTGGAAGCAAAAATGGCATACGACGATAGAGCAGTTTGGAGAAAATCATTCAAGCAGAGTCAGATTTACAGACCCATTACTGAGAGTAAATATTTTTACTGTGTCTACACTAAAGGGAACGGTGAAATGGGTAGGAATGTAACATTATCTGAGTCAGAATAATCCCATGGTTAATCTGAGGCATCGTTCACACCGGGAAATTAATTATTTTTACAAGTTTACTCAATGTAATTTTTTTAAATTCACGAGCTGAATGAATGAAAAAATGAAGTTCTAATATGGAGGCTTCTTTAACCAGAGTTAAAATATGTTTTCAAACAATAAGCTAGGTATTCCAGAAAATGTTTTTTAAGCATACTTCTTTCAATTTATCTGGGAATGATTTGCTAACGAAGGCATTGCCATTGAATTTTTACCTCTGTTATTTTCGTCGAATCCTCAGCAGCTTTGTGAATGGACCACATGAATTATTTTTTTATATTAGTTCTTATTATTATTTATATTATTTCTTGAACTATTCATAATTCAGTGGCCACCGTGTGGATAAAAACCGGTTTTAATGATATTCAGCACAAAACACCTACTTGAGCCAATCCATAGTGCTAATAATAATGTGATTATTCGGCAGTTTTCTAATCATCGTCCCAATAATTTATGCGAGATATAAGTCAGTTTCCTACCTTCTAACGTGACGTTTGCTGGATCGATTGAGGTTGTATTTTCATTTAAAATTGTTGATTTATAATTCAATTAACAAGTAAAATCCTGTGGAAAGATATGTGGATACAATGTTTATCTTATATTTTTATGTAAATCACAGTAATAAATGAGTCTGTTTACTACCCAGAATTACTAATAACCGAAGTTGCCAAGCCTCGGGTCATGAAGGAAAAGCCTATCGTGGAGATTACTAAGTAAATCCTGTACGGTTTTCTTATTACCCATTTCACTCACAAAGCACCAAATTCCCTTAGTTACTTTGCGTCCTATTCATTTGTTTACTGTTGTTCACGGTGCAACAAAAAATGTATTCCAGGTAGGTCACTACTATGAAGACCACTATGAATAAGCACCACCCCAAGACTAAGAGATCTCAATGAGAAATTTACTTCACCAGCTGAAGTTGTAGAAGCACTAATTTCTTGACTAAAAATGTAACGCTCTATCTATTGATTTGTCGTTTAAGTCTGGGTTACCTCCCCGGGGACCAAAGGACGCAGGGAATTCCATCCCCGTACATGCCTGCGTGAGGCGTGAAGAATCCTTTAGCCGGAGGTCACATAAAGGGTTGGAACACAGGAAGGGGCGTAGGGGGAGAGGTAGGGGGGTCAAGAGTGGCCGATGTCCGCGGGCCAGTATTGTGAGGTGGGACGAGATGGACGGGGCCGTATAAGGGACCGGCGGCGTGCGTGAGGAGTAATTGCCGAGTAATTACTCCGATCGAAGACGAAGAATAAAAAATATTACCGCGCCGCACAATTTTCTTATCGATTTCACGTTTGAAAAAAAATACTGGCCGGTGAATAGGGATGCTTCCTTTTTTTCCGTCAACCACGCCGCCTGTGATTGCCCTGGTCGTGCCTTGCCCTCGGGCCCAGGAACTTGATCCTGGCCACGAGAGACAAAAAAAACGCTGGTGTCAGGATCGGCAGCCGAAAAAAAACTAGGGTTCTTTTCGTGCCTCAATAAGTGGACCAAGGTGTTTGTTCGCCCTTTGCATGCATACGATCGGGATCTCTTGATATTCCAGCTGCAGCTGCGTGGGTGCCAAGGTCTTTCATTAGGCGTTGCTCTCCGATGCGGCCCTGGATATTAGAGAAGTAGCGCTATGCATTTTGTTGGTTTAAAATAACCTGTCCCCCGTGGAATTAATTCGATGACTCAATTTGGCTTCCTACAAAATGTACGCCTCCTTACAAGTGGGCCAGTGTTTGTTTTTTTAACCTAGTTCATCATACCTTCTGATTATGAACATTCCAAGTATTTGAGAACTGCTTACCAACTTATGGAATTTATAATTTTTAGTTCACATTCTGATTGCTGCTGCCCTCGCAGATTCGGTCGACGTCTGGATTTAGATATAGGTCTGCCTTGATCAATAATTCATCAAATTTATATAATCCCATAATTCTTAGAATATCTGACAACGTAGCAGTTTTTAATTCAAATATTGGGTCCACACATTTTTTATTTAATTATAGCTTGTGGTTTTCAGTTTATTAATATGGAAATGTTAACTAGTTCACATTTATCATGCTATCCAATCACGTTTTTATTATTTTATTACCCCTTTATCATCCTAAGCGTTTATTTTTTACAGTCTTTCACTGAATACCAATGGATTAATTACCTATGAAGCTAAACTTGCTTACAAAATGGCTCTTATTGTTACTTTTCTGCCTGTTTGAAATAATTTTTAGCCTTCTAACTAACTGTATATTTGTTCCCAAATTCGTGTGCTGCTCTATTTTGTCTTCTGTTATTTTTCCCTTCCGTTTATATTCATTATATAAGTGGCAGTTAAAAATTACATACACAAGTCCATAGCTTTCACATTATTTTTGTTTTACGATGATTGTGAGGTCATTAGAATTTTTTCTAGTTTCAAGAATTGTGCTTTTATTTTTCTTCTAACTCAGCTGAACGGGTGCATTTCAGAGTATCGGGAAACATGCAGTGAACTTTGGGTAGGGTACGAACAACCATGATACTTTTCCCAATTTCCGTGCATGGTCTTCTGACATGTGAATAAAAATCGTAAACCTTGAAAAATTCATTTCATGAAGGAGCTAACCTTGGTGCTTGGTACTCTCGGGCATCTAAGCCCACTTGAGGTGTATTGTATTGTATGAGGTGTATGAATCATTCACTTCCTACGTAGGAAGTGAATGATTCATAACTATGCCTTGAGTATCTTTATCTTTATTTTTTCATAACTATGCCTTTACGTTGATTTATAATCACATAAAATAAAATAACAGCAAGTAGTTAATCTGATTGCTCGGTTGTCTTATTCTCTTTTAGAAAGATGTGGTGCAAAAAACGCGAGCACTCCTCAACTATATTTCGAATTTTCATATTTTACTATTTTCAAACCACGATAATTAAATCAGGCACCCTTTGTATTTCACCAATCAAAAGATGAGTGAAGATAAAATGGAAATAATGGAGATTGAGTTTGATTCTTGTAAGTAAAGTTTCCGATAAATATTTTCGACAGGCTTTTAAAACATCTAAATTCACCGATTCAGTCATTATTTCAGTCGAAGATGAAATGACTAAATCATGTATATTCAACCGTGGATCTGGAAAGCTTATAGCAGAGCAGAACAGAGACTCATGCACATTTAAACATTATGTGCGTATTCCAAAATAAAATCTTAAGAATATACATAATGGAAAATTGTTAGGCATAAGAATATACCTACATGAAGGAAGATTGTTAGGCACCTTGGTGATCATACGCTCTGCGGTTGCGTGTATAAAACCTGAGCAAACAAAGCAAATGCGCTGGATGTAGAGGAGATTCTGAAATAAAATTGAGTGCTAGGAATTAATCCTAATAGGGGTAGTATTTATGAATGAAGGACCTAAAAATGGAATGCGGAAAAGATGAATGCTGAATAAGCTATACGGGAAGCTGTGAAAGATAGCCTCAGTTATAGCAATTGTAAAGGAATGCATATGCTGAAGAGAATCAGTTTACCTCTGATAAATTCTATTATTCAGCACGATGAATTTTTATATTATAGTGCTATCAGGTGTTCTGGAAATTTAATTAGATATCTGCTTCGAAAAAAAAGTAGAGTCAAAAGTATGTTAAGCTCTAGCGATATATGTAGGATACCAACTTTAACTTCTTGGAATGCGTGAAACATTTTTCCGTAAGCACGTATTTTAGCATAAGCTTAGTAAACTCTTGGTTTATTCATGGGAAGAATGCTAAATACTCTCTCACGCTTTAGAGCGTTCCAGATTGACTAATTTTGAGCTTTTAATGCCATCCTCTCAAACCCTTTCCGTCACATTTTCTTTCTTAACTGGAAATTTAATCCGGAAATGGCGGATTATTCTCTCCTCCGGTACGTTCAGACTATCATTACGCTGTCTCCACGAACAGCGTTCGGCTCAGTCTAAAGCTGGGACGAAGAGCCCATAGCTGAAGGGGAAAGACGAACTCCCCAAGTGCTCCCGAAGGCATCGAAGGAAATGAAAGGGTTCGGGATGAAAAAATAGATTCTTAGAAAGGGAAACCTTTATATTTTTTTATTTAGCTTAACGACCGTACCCTCAGACTTCATCATCAGTCACGGTTTTTTCTTCCTCCTTTTATATTCTTCCCCATACCCAGAGGCAACGGAACGAAGCCACTCGACATATGGCCAGAGGAATAACAGGTCGCAATGGGATACTTCTTGTTACCCTTTCTGCGTCGGCGCCCATACACCGGGCACAGGTGGCAAGGCGCTCACAGCGGAAGACACAATAAGACCATGAGAAGTTTTCTTTGATCTCTCCCTCTTCGCCTAGAGTCATTTTTTAAAACTCATTCTTCCATTGGTAGTCTAGTTTTTTTCCTTTCTCTTACATGCCCTTTCGTCCGCAAAGACTTCGGATATCTCGTGCGCGGGCGTAGATCGCTACGGGGCACACGGGCTGCGGCAGACGACGGACGCCGTTGGAACAAAAGGGCGGACAATTGAAATGTAGAGGAGAGGGGTGAGAGAGGCGTGGGCGTCCTGAGCCTCCGTTGCCTCGTAGCCAGAGCCCCGGCTTCGGTGAGCTCGGATGCCCGCGTGATGAAAGCCCTCGGCGCCGGCCTTTCGGTCACGAGTTCAAATGGCGGTTCCGAAGTCTGGACTGTTTATGGAGCCTCTCGCATGAAGTCACATTCACTTAACGTATTGACTCAGCCTTTGTTCCGAATCTCTTTCGATATTGCCGCCCTACCCTCCCTCTTTTAACTCTTCATCCTTTTGGAGGTAGCCAGATTTGCTTTTTTCCTCTTCAAACGTGGGTTTGAATAGATTTTTCTTTTATTAATAATTTTCCTCATCGAATTTAATGAATTTAAGCCACTTTGGAGTGCCATAGAGGCAACATTGGATACGTTGCAATGCTTTAGAGATTAATTCGTCCTAAATCAAAATAAGCATTGTTCTTCTTAATCTGACTGTTGATTATTCCAGCTATGCCGTGCATTTCAGGGGAGTAAACTAATTGAAGGAAGGGATTTATTAATTTGGCCTAGGCAAAGTGTAAATTAATAGACTATTAATTTTGTCGCCATCAAAGTGAGATTTTATTTTTCAATTACATTTTTTTTTTATTTGGGCAGTATTTCAAAAATGAACGGTTATCTAGTCAATTTCCTGTTGTACATCGTTTCTCCCGTTATAAACCCAGCCCATATTAAAAATAAGTTGATACTTTCTCCGAAGATAGAAATTAATGCGGTGAAAATACTTCCCACAGCACGAGGGAGACCCCCCACGGCAACGTTTCACGGTATTTACTGGGGAACTCGAGGTTCACCATGGATTTCACGAAATTACATTGTGAAAGGCTTAACTTTGACCGCGACGTTCATCTTTCATGACCCGAAGAACGAGGTTAATGCCGTGTCCAACCAGCCGAGCGCACGTTGTACCTTTTAAAAGAGTTTTCTTTCTCGACTTATATCTTGACTCGGTCGTGCTCGGGAAGCCCTCCAAAAGCCCTCCACGTTCCTTTCTTACGGGCTCGACGGGATGGACTCAGCGACATAGCTTAATGGGTTTACCCAGCAGTATTTCTTGTAAGTTGACCTAGAGAGAGATAGAGTGGTGGGGGGAAAGAGACCTGCGGGCTGGCCTTCATCACGGGATTATATGCAGCCAATGGCACTCAAAAAGCACGGGAAAAGATGGATGGGCTCTACTCTCCTCATATTTCACTACTCATGACCTTTTAGTCGCGTGGCTCATAAATAAAAATTTGTCCGGCTATAAATACTGAACGCCGTTCATGAGCAGATATCCTCCGACCCGCTGACAAGCGTGCTGACTGTGCGAGGACCATGTTAAAGCGCCTCGTAGTATCATGGAATTTCCTACGCCTAAACATGAGTTTAATCTGTTTTCGAAGAGATAAATTGCTAACCGTAAAGATCATCTTGTACATTGATTCACACGGAACTCCTTAGGCTCATTTCCTCATCAAATCTTTCTTCTTTTGTTGGGAAGACGGCATAATTCAGGATTACCGGGCTTTATGTCTACTATAAGTTACTCTTGAATGTGACGCTGTTTTCGGGCGTTCCTCCACGTGAAGTCCTTTATAGGCAACAGTCTCATCAGTCACCCTGCTGGCGTTTTCAGGTCTGAAGTGCCGATTTATCATTCTGGTCCGTCTTATATAGCTGTGTCTGAGACAGAACAGAATAATGCATCGGCATTTCAGACCTGAAGACGCCAGCAGGATGGCTGGTCAAAGGGTTGTCACCAATGGACTTCACGCGGAGAAATGCTCGATAACAGCTTCACATTCAAACCAATGCCGCGAAAATCTTCGAATCAATAAGTTACTCTTCCTCAAATTCAGTTTCACTGGGTAGATGAAGATTAATTTTTATTCCAATACTTAATAATATAATATTCAATAATATTCAAATAAATATATAAAATAACATTCAAAATAAAAAGGTGCTGTTACTATATTGACCAGGAGGACTACACCAAGGCAGGAGTGGTCAGTGTCTCAAGTAAATGCCAAAGTGAATACGAATAGGAAGATTGTGATATTTAATTTTTTCATTCCTTCTGTTTTGTTCTATAGTTGCCTATTTTGGATTTAGTGGTTGTAAAATGTCATTTTCTACAGCTTTACATGAATATATTTCCTGGAATCTGTTCTCTTTCAATTCTATGTCACATTCTACATATTTACATGAGTATATATCCTGTCACCTACTCTTTCAATTTTCGGCTTATCCAAGAAAAAGGCTTATTCAAATTCCCTTTAAAATGCTCGTCAGAGCTCGATGGAGACCCAGTGCGACCTAGTGAATAGAACCTCAACTGCATTGAAAATTCCCTCTGTCTCTCGCACTCTCTGAGTCATTGAATCTAATGAACAAATAGCAAATGCAGTTGTACGCGTTGAGGATTGTCATTTGCATCTCCCATGTTCAATAGCTTCTATTTCACTGGCTGCTCCGGATTTGACGGGACCTTAATCATCGGAGTTTCCTCCCACGAGTTCTCGAGCTAAAATTTACGAGTTGAAGTAGCTCTCGATGTGAATGGCACAGCGAGGCCCATTCCCTTTGCGATTTATGGGCAAAATAGCGAAGCTACTTTTTGTGACCGACTTTACATCCATCTCCGATTCACTGATATTTGAACAGGAGTTTCTGGAAGAATCTTTTTGGCAAAAAGGTGGAGAAATTCTATTTGGCCTATCCTTTTCATTGTTTTTAGATGCACTTTTTAGCATAGTAATCGAAAGACCAAGCATTTAAAAGTTATTTTTGCTATGATTTTCTTTTCTTTGTGTAATTAAAAATTATTTCCATTATTTATTGCAAAAATTATGATATCAAATGTTGATAACATTGCCTTAGACCCGGTTTTATAATGTCTGCTGAACGTTTACCACAAAATGACGTAGCATTTTCGTTGACGTGGTATTAACTGAGAAACGGGTTTTGTGTATCATATCAGGCAGTCGTCAAGCTGACATGAGGGTAATAGATGGGTGAACATATAAGAATCGGTTTTCATTCCAATTAAGTACTTGTCTAGAGATAAAAAAATCGGACTTTAAAAATATAAATAAAATAGAACCAGGGTTTATTTTTTAAATGATCTAGATAGCTCAACTATTTTAATCACACCCTATTACCAAATGGATAACAGTCTCCGAAAATCATGCGAGAGGAAGAATTGTATCCTCATTTCCGCGTAAATTTCATTGGATTCAATGCAGCGAGAAAACAGAGCCATAAAAACAATCACGATTTTAGAGGATCTCGCGGAAGTTACAGCGAATGAAATGACAGGTGCCAGATAGTTCGTGCAATTTCACCATTTTCGTATCCGTGCCGTGATTATTCCATTCCAGTCAACTAATAGGTGCTCGGATTGGAATGTGATCTTGTCGACGACATGCAAGTGTAGGTGTATTTCAGAATGTGAAACTAATTTCCATGAGATCGAAGAATTTTAATTTGAACTGATTCCTTACATGCCACAGCTAGCTTGCCAATATGTTTTACTCAAATACGTATTTTATGCCAATGGGATTGCTTTCACCTGAAATAAGAGCAACTCTTCTGAGCATGAATGGTGACCTATATCCCGAAATTGGTAATGGAAGAGGAATTCGCATTTTTTAAACCCCTAGATAATTTTTCTCTTGCGTCGTTAACTGCATGCAATTCACGCAAATGAATTTGATAATTTTCACCTGCCAATTGTGCCTATACCCCTTCTAAAATAACGCTACCTGAATGCAAAGTTCAGTGACTCCTTTTCATTGCAAAATAACTAACTAACATTCTTGCTAAATTAAATAAATTGCCATAGTTAGAGGATATTATAAAGAATGAAATTTTATCTCAAAATATAAAATTTATTTTGGCAAAAAATGTTGTCACTAATAGCTTTTCGGTTACTTATTTATGTTAATGGATCCTTTCTCAAGGAATCAAAGTTTAGAGGAGCAAAAGGAAAACGTCATGCCTTCAAGATAGTGCAGTAAATGTTTATCGTTTTTAAGATCATCGCAATCAGAATGAATGCAGTACATGTCTTTTACTGCATTTGCTTACCTGTCTGTATTTTTGGCGTAGTTCATCTACAAGGATCTCATGCATGGTTCTAGTCACTCAAATCTTCAAATCCTGGAACATTAAGAGATCTATGTATAATTTTTCGATCAATTAATCGTCAAAAAAAATTTCATGCAATAACTCATTATGAAAACTCAGTTAAATGGAAAATAATGGCTATCAAAATGAGATAGCAAAGTTTGGTACCAACGGTGAACGAAATTATTGAAAAAGATGGAAAAGGTAAAATTCATTGGTCGTTAAATCATGAGGTTGGATTACTGCAGCGTCTCATCATTCCCTTTCTACTGTTAGTTCCCTTACTCCCTGTTAGGTCTTCTTATGCACTTCCCTCTTTACTCAGAGTTTGTATTTGTTCCTCGGCTTTCATCTTGGAGCGTTTCCCTTTATTTTTCCCAAAATTATACCCATCACAAACATCAATGTGTGCCTCAATCCATTTGGCTCCTCTTTTCTGTGCAGTCTTCCATGTGGTCATTTCCTCTTCCACTCTTCTTCACACCTCTTCATTTCTTGTTTTATTCGTCCATATCATCTTCAGCATCCATTTTCAGCTCTAGGGTGAGGCAATTTCTAGTTTAAAATAATAAAAAAATGCAAATTATCGCTCGATTTCACCGCATGTAGCTCGAAAAAGACTTTCACTACCGGACATCGAGTCACTTAAAAGCCGCTCAACGGTCAAAATCGGTAGGGTATAAGTATATGGTGTAATCTCGTAAGACTTTTATATCCACTATGTGGCGTCGCCTCCGTTACGAGGCATCAGCTGCACAGAAGGAAGCAGCGAAATCCTTAAACGAGCCCTCTCGAGTTCCGTCCTCATCTTTTCCAGATTCCCCAACCTTTAATTTGGAGATTCTTTTGTTTGCAATGCGTTTTATTGTTCCGGCTAACAATTTGAACATCGCCCCGAACCGGAAATAGAGAAGCCGAGGTGATTACGTACTTCCCCCTACCCCCCTCTCACCCGTACTCTCTTTTCCAGCCCGGCTTAGGGAAACAGCGCGCGCGAGGGATGCCGGGAAGCGTGGGTGGAAAAGCTTGTGTGTGTGTTTGTGGGAGGGCCGAGTGAACGGCGAGGCCTTTTACCTTTCGCCAATAGGAGAGTGAGGTGCAATTAATGCGGTCTCCGATCGCGTCCACGTCGTCTTCTTTTTTTTCTAATTTCGCCCCGTTCGCGCCGGACGGAAACAGATGACGAGCGCTGACCGCGCTCGCGCGCTCTGTGATCACGATGATCACTTGTCCGCCTGCCGGGGACAGGAAGCGAAATTAATTCAATGCTCCCGTCGCGGCTGCTGCTGACGCGCTTGGTAGAGGCGGTCGCGTGACAAAGTTAGCCTCTCCTCCTGGTGGGTAATTTCGACGGCGGAGGCGCCACCGTCGCCTCTACGCCCAGTCTATCATGGAGGTAATTTTTCGAATACAATAAAGTAGTTACGCAGCTGAATTGTGAGTCCGTCACGGGGTGAATGCAGCCGGCTGTTGTACGAGGAAATTGGGTTATCGTCATTCCTCGCTTTGGCACTCATTGCCTTTAACAGGAATCATTCCATTGTGGAAATTGTTGTCATATCGATTTCTTTAACGTGCTCTAATTTCTCGTCCGTTCACACCTACCTAATGAATAAGAAAACTCATAGATATAATTAATTCTATTGAATGGACAAAGTTTCCCATGTATTCAAGAGAAATGCCAACTTATGTTGAAGCAAATGTGTAGAGTATATAAGGTGTACCGGTAAAACAATTTTCACCCATGAAAAAAATGTAAATTTTCAATTGAAAAATAGAAAGTGATCGATAAAATCAGTGATTTTAATAATTGACTTAAAATTTTGTTTCGAAAAATTGTCTTCTATACCAATGCATGGAATGGTATAACGGTGTAGCAATGATATAGCCATGTTTTCTAGGTATATTTTGCAGTGCTATAAACTTGATTGGTTATAAATATTTCACACCTTATTGAACTATGCATTTATTTCTTTATTATTTCCAAATGTATAGTACACTAAATTGTTTTATTCTTTTTTACAGGTATGCATTTCCCTCGTGTTCACCTAGTGTTCCTATGTAAGTAGCATACTAGTTTTATCTCCACAGTACAGATGCTTGCATGACGATATCATTCGTTTTAAATTTAAAAGTACTTATTCCAATATTACTTGAGTTATGTGTGCCAAAAGACATGCTGATATGACAAATCTAATTCTGGAGCCATACGGAAACATTTGTTTCTCCGGAGAAATGTAAACTCAAATCCCTCTGTCGTCTTCTAGCTCACAATATTCGTTTTTTCCTCGTTTATCATACTTATAATTATTCCAGCAATTAGAAGGCTTTCGAATTTCTTATTGAGGCAATCATATGAGGTAGAGGAGAATTTTTGCCTATTTCAAACAGAAAATAATTTACTTCCTTATTCAGTTTATTAATCACTTTTCCATTGTTAAATTTCTCTACTGAATACTGCACAGTAATCAATATCCTATTTAAAAAGCGTTGCGTTAAATAGAAGTAGCATATAGGTGTATTAGTGAACAGCTGAATTAATGATCATGAGTTAATGTAGGAATATTACTATGTTTGATGAACATGAGTGAAAGACTTACGGTGACTTGAATTTTGATTTACCTTGGAATGAGTGATTTGATGAAAAGGTATAAGAAGAAAACTTGATGCAATAAAACCTGATCATTAAAATACTCTTAAAGGCACTAACCTGTCGGTGAGTCTGTCAGGCTTAGCTTGGGCAGATACCTCGGAGACCACAAGCTGGGTTTAGATTACTTGAGCAAATCAGATCAGGTGAGTTTCAGTACGACACGAATGATATTACTTTGAACTCGCCCTATAACTGCTAGAAGCGATAAAATAAGAGATATGCACTTCCGAACTTAAAGGTACAAACCTTTTTTAATTCCACGCACCATTAGCGATTATATAAAAAACTGCGTGACACTAGCATAACACATGCGTGACACATCGTTATCACACAAATCACTTCTGTCCCCTCCTACTTTTCCCTATTCCCTCCCCTTTCGTGGCAGGTAAACTTATACCCAATAACACACGCCTCAGCGGCGGCTCGTAGGTAGTGTTTACATGTAGATGAACCATCCCCGTAGCCGGAGATCCCCTTTACCTGATCACTCAAGGTTGCAATATCACTAACAAGACCATTTGTAATGTCATTAAAAATGCTAGTGCTTTCAGCACAATTTCTTTCAGAACTGCATGCTACATAGATTAATTGAGAGCCATGTCTAATCATAAAAAAATAAATACATTGCAATTTGGCCACCACCTTCAGGGCCGGCCGGTAGGTAGCGCGACGCAATGACCCAAAGGCATTGGAGAGTGAGGGAGAACGACCTTTCTTTATTTCGTGCCATCCCTCCCCCTTCTCCCGCGCAACTCCATCCCGCCCCTGACCCTTTCCTCTCCCCAACCTCCCCTCCTCGCCCCAGTGTGGTCATCCACACAAACTCACGATCATCTCTTTCTTTCCCTTTCTCTCTATCCCTCACTCTAATCCCCCCCCCGAGGTTATTTTCCCCGTACGCCCATGTTTTCTTGAGAACATTAATAATTTTGTAAAATATCTCGTTCTACAACTCGCAGTTTTTTGCGGGAATAGCGTAACATAACATTGCTTCATCCTGAGAGAACAGCTTGTAATTTTTAAGACCGTACTTTGGGGAAAATTATTTTATTGAAACAGTGTTGAACAAATATGTGTTCAATTATTTTATATATTATATTCCGCAGAGAATAGTAGTGTATTACATCTTGTATGGATTTTAAAATTATTTTTGGCCACTTATGGCCTTGGACTGAATGTTAGTTCATTCACACTATTTACATTAAACCGTGTAACACGAATACAAGAATAGTGTTTAAATGGGGTTTCAGAATCAACAGGATTGGTATGGAAATGGAGAGCAGTACTATGTATGCAGAGGGTAAGAACAAAATCAGGGTGTAAGAGTCGTCAACATTTATTTTCTAACCATCTACCCAAGAATAAATGTAATCATAAACATTCTAATACCCTTTATCAATTATTTTTCAGTCTATATGTTTCAAAGGTTAGGAGGCTGCTCAATAAACAAAATATATACGGTAAAGTTTATACGATGAGAGTGAACCCTGGCCTTTTCCAACATTTTATTTGGATTTTTTACGCTTAAAATATGCACACCGGCAATTCCTCGGAATGTATTTCATGTTTTTGTTGTCACTTTCCGTAAATACGCACTTTCCGTAAAGCACTTAATTATGCTCATGTGATGAAAACACAACTGAATGTAATAAATTACTTCAAGTGATATATAAATACTTCTTGTTGTAAATACATTAGATATTTTTGCTCAATTATAACGAATTATTTTTCCATAAATATAATGTTAAGATAAGAGGTTAATCTGCTCTCTGAAATAGGTTGCAATGGACGAAAAAATCAATTTTAGGAAAACCATACCTTACGCCATTACATTCTTTAGTTCGCCCTAATTTCTATTTAACTGCTTGGTGTAGAAAATTACTCTGTTCTTTTTTCATAAATAGCCTAACATTCTTAATTCTATCAAATCCTACTATATTCCATTGCCTCTTATTATCTCCTCCATTCTCCTACTCCGCCATACACGATTACTTTACAATTTCATCACTCCAAGCCTTTCATTTCTTTTCATATCAAGTTATTAACCTGATGCGATGTCGACTTAAGACATTGAGAAATTTTGGGACTTTAATTGTTAACTTGCTGTATTATAAACTCAAATATGCCGAGTTTGGGTCCCACCACAGGCCATTTCCTTTAGTATAAAAACTTAAGATTAGAGGATGCTGTTACCATTTTAACATAAAGAGCAAGCACATTAAGTCCAATCTCCTGCTATTATAACACTCAAAATATGCCTGCGACAAGTGTGAAATATCTTACTATTTAGCTAACTAATTTTTCAGTCATTATCTATTCACCTGATGATGACCTTACCCTTCAAACTTGACTCATCCCTATGATGACTTAACAAGTCACAACCTTGGTCAGCTATAAATATTTTTTTTTAGGATAGCAAATTTTTAATTCGTAATGGAAAATTCCCCAAACACCATCGGGTAAATACTGTACTTGAATTTACTACTAAGCTTAACGTGAAGGCTTTATAAATATACATAGCCTGGCACATAGCAAACGATGCGTTCAAATAGTTTCAGTGTCTTCGTAAAGAGAATACATTGTGTGAAATTTGTCGCAAATTTTCCTAACTCTCTTCTTTATTTAAAATCTACAATAATGACATTGGGGTACTTCTGCGTTTGGCTTAATAAAAACCCTTCGAGCTGTTGCAGACAATGCAAGCCGCATCATCAGTAATTTAGTTTAGCCTAGATGGCTCTGATAGCTTGACGGCTGCAGCCAGCCAAATGCAGTAACATTCGGAAACTTGTGATGAAGATATGTAATAAATTAGGCCAAAATCTCTTCTTTTAAGTAGTTAGATTTGAGCCGTTTGGTTTCAATGAAAAGAAAAAATTCACAGTTACAGTTCTGACGCACAGATTGCGTCAGAGTTGTAGCTGTGGGCAGTTTGAATTCTTTCTTACACGGCGCTACAGCCCAGGGCTTTGGCCTCCCTCAGGACGCCCGTCCTTTCTTCTCTTTCCTTTTCCCATCACATTTTAATTCGCATGGTCTTCATGTCCAAATCCTGCATATAGCTCTTCCTTGACATTCTCCTTCTCCTCCTTCCCTCCATTCTAACATGCAGCAGCTTCTTTGGCATCCTTTCCTCACCCATCCTCTCCACGTGATCTAACCAATCCAGCCGTCGGCACTTGACATATCTCACTATGTTCTTACTTCTTAGAATGCTTTCTATTACACTATTAGTTCTTTATCTCCGTACTTCACTATAAATTCTTCTTACAAGCATTCTCATCGGATGCTGACATACTCCATGCCTCTGATTCATAGGTCGCATGAGTGAGTTTACTGGTTTTATGAGTGTCTTTTAAAGTGTGACTTTCAAATCTTCAGGTAGAAGGGTTGATTACAGGAGTTTTATGTTGGCAAATAGGCTCTATTTCCGGCTATTATCATTTTGTTTATATCCTCTTTCAGTGAGTTCTCAGAGTTTAGATCAGTACCAAGGTAGCTGAAACACTTTAAATTTTCAGCATTGTATTTCCCCAAGGTTATATTTTGGGCCCATCTTCTATGTTGAATTGCTGACATTTTCATATATTTCTTTTTTTATTAATTCTAAGCCCCATTATTTCGCTCTTCTCTTCCAAGAACTTGAAAATGTTCTTGAGGGAATCCATGTTCCGTGTCACTTATGCAATTTCGTCAGCATAAACATAAGCCTGAGATGACTTATAAACTATTGTTCCTTCTATGCTCGGTTGCTTCTTAACTTCATGCAGAGCCATATTGAATAGCACAGCAGAGGGAGAGTTACCTTTTCGCACCTCAGTTGTAACCCTAAATGCTCCACTTGTCTTGCTTACAATAACGACCATAGACAGAGTAATATCAAGCAAATTAGTTTCTTTGGTACTCCAAATCCTCCATGAAATTCTGCATCTTTCTACTATTAATGCTATCAAATGCTTGGTTGAAGTCAATAAACAACATATGTAGGCCAATATTTTATTCTTAGCATTTCTCTATGGACTGCCATAACAAATATCGGCGGTACTTCTTCCCCGTCTAAAACCGCATTGGAACTCAACCAGGAGTTCCGCAGCATAGTCTCTTTGTAGTATAGGTACTAGAGAAGACTATTTAAGTAACATTAAATAATTTATTACCTCTGTAGGTACCGCACTGTAATTTATCCCCCTTATTAAAAATAGGGCAGAAAAGACCAGTCCTCAATTACTGTGGCGTTTCCTCTGTTTCCCATATTTCAAGTACCAATCTGAGAAGTTGCCTAATTAAGTACTTTCCTCCATAATTCAGTTTATGGTTTACTCCCATTCTTGTTCTTACATTAGTTTATTTTTGGGTGGATATATTTCGTTATCCATTTAATTGCCTAATAAAACTTCCTACTTTCAATCAGACCATTCATCTCTTCTATCTTTTCCATACATTTCTTTAAATATTCTTTTTTCTTCTTCTCTGTTTGCTTGTCTTCTAATTTCTTTGTGTCATGCAAATTTCTGCCTTCTCTCCCTGTGAATCATGATTAATGTATCAGTGCAATTTTAATTATTTCTCAAAAATAAAAATTATTATCACTTGCTCTAATAAGAGTAATCTACCGGTTGGGGTAGGTTCAAATGGAAGTGAGTAAAAACCCTCTGGATTTTTATATGCGCAGGGCCTATCTCCGTTACAGAGTTTCTTCCTTTATCCCACGTACGGTCAAACCTCTTTTCATTCCATCCATAAAACCTATTCTCTCATCTCCTCTCATTCTCGGTGGCGGAGGGGTAACGTCCTCACCTGTTAACCCTGAGGTCTCTCGTTCGAGTCCCGCCTGGTGGAGTTTTCTCCCGTCAGGGTATGGATGTAGATGTGTGAATGAGTTAAATGTAAGAAAGAACTGTACACTCCTAATTTTGATCAAGTAAAGTCGTCATTATTATTATGTCTCTATTTAAAATTTTTATTAAATTGCAAAAAACTTCCGTTTTGAAGGGCAGCAGCAAATGGCATGAAATAAATAAGTCAGATCCTCAAATATGAGTATTCAGTCTATTCCTTAGAAGGTGAACAATGAAAATAGTTTTTTCGTAATTAATATTACTGTATTTGCCTTATACTTCTCACAGATATTAGCTTAGCTTAGATCTATTACGAATAAAATCCAATAGGAAAAATACCAGCATAAGGTACCATTTTCGATTCTCTCAGATAAATAGTAAATTAAACAAAAAAACACCTAAACTCGAACTCATAAGTCCCATGTTAAATTCGCATAGCAACCACGTAGCTACCGTCAACATCGTTGGACTTTAACCCTGATGTTTAAATTCTGTAAGCATTTGTAAATTCCTCCAGGTATAAAAAAATAATAGCTACTTCCACTCCTATAAACAGTTAAAAGTTAAATAATCTGCACAAAGCATGATTAAATAATATATAAACTATTAAGATTTGCATGACTGGGTATTTTGACCGTCACCTTTGATGAATAATTATCAGCTTATTTCAGAATATAATTCCAATATACTATCTTTTATGACCATAGAAAATCTCCAACTACCTTAAGTTCCCTTCTTTTTCTCCTTTGTAAAACCCGATGAAGCTCACCTCCGGCATTACAATCTTCCCTTCCCGTCCCCCATTTCGCTGCTTCCGTCCCTTTCTTCCCCAACTTGCTTACCGTCGCAAACATCGGCTCCACCCCAAGGACCCCCCCACAAACCCTCGTAGCACCCAGACACATATCCCCCAAAACGCAGACCCTCAACCCTTTCCCATCACTCCTCCCCTCCACCCCCGCCAATGGAACCCACCTGACCCTTTGCCTTTCCAACGTCCACTGGGGGTCAGCTCTCGGACAGAGCGAAGGAGGGATACGGCTGAGGAGACAGAGGGGGAGGTGGAGGGGGGGAGATTGGATGGTTCGCCCCCCGGAATTCAATTAGTGGGGCCCGGAATGGCCTCTGGAGGTGGTATGGGGGGTGGGTGTGAGGAAGAGGGTGGAGGAAGCGATGCGGAAGAGGAAACGTAGTCGTCGCCACGGCTGGAACTGGAAGGTGCTCTCGTGGCGACCAGGTCTTGGTTCACGCACGTCAGTTTCAGTGCAAGAGCCGCGTCTTCGTGTGACTTCACATGTTTCAATAGTGCGCGAACGTTGTGGGTGTCAGAGTGGAGTTAGGAGGAGTATATCCGTTTCGAAAATGCGAATGGAAATCAGTATTCTCAAAAATTGAATGGTGTCTTCTTCTCAAAATTTCGGAAAATCGTTCAGGAGAAATTCTGGTGGACTGCGGGGCTACGGTGGGAAAACTCAGCTGCTTTCATGGCATTCCACCGAGGAAAGCATCGGCATCGTCCTCGGTTGTCACGATGACGAAATTCTGTTGAAACCTACTTTATCGATAAAAACAACCCGATTCAAAGGACCATAGAATGACTCATACTTTTTTTTCATGTCACTCCTCAATACCGAGTACTGCTCTGTTTAAAATAGTTTCTTGTGAAGTTTTCATTTTTTACTCTCAATGTGTTTTTGGGATACCTCAGTGTGCAGAGTAAATTGTACTGGAAAAAGGGTTCCTTATTTTCACGCATTATTAGTGACTGTAACAAAAACACACGGTAACACTTAAACGAGACACGCCTTTGCTATCAAATTAACCTTTTCCCTCACCCACTTCCTTATCCCTATTTTCTTCCCCTTTCGTGGCTAGTGCTAGTAATGTAGCTTGTGAGTAGAAAGTTGGGAAGATGATTTGTTGAAGGAAGTGAATCCAAAGACCTTGCTCGCATTCGTCTAGAAGCAAGGAATCGAGTGACTGGATGGGCGTAGGGACCCTACGGTTTTCGGTGGTGCGGAGGAAGTCAAGGGAGATCGGAGGCATCGCGTCGCCAAGCGGTTTCACCGGTAATGCCCCCAGGATCCAAAGCGACGCACTCCCCGTGCCCCCAACCCCTCTCCGCGACCCCTTCCTTCATTTCCCGCCCCCCATCCATTGTCCTGCCACCTCGCAACCCTCCACCGCCGCCCCCTCCCGGTTTCTCCTTGGGCTCATCCCGCCGAAAGGGACAGCTACAGTCACTCCAAGAGGGACGCTCCTCACTCTTCTCCAAACCCGCCCCCATTTCCGCCGCTGTTGAGTTCCAACCCTTGCACGCCTCCTCCATTTTCACTCCGTTTGCACACTTCGCTGCTTTTGCACTCTTTGCGTCTTGTAAATTACATGTCCTGTTTTCCCTGGTAGATTCTCCCAGGGAAAGAAAACTATATTTTATGCTGCCACCATTTTGTGTGTTGAAAGATCTGGTGCATTGCCGGCGAATCTGTTGAAATAAGGTTTATCGTGTCTCCAATCGGGTGATAGGTTCCATTTTCTCCGACGTTTCGAGGTCCGTCAGCATCCCTGATGACGAGGGCCGTGTCGGACTTCGAAACGTCGGAGAAAATGAAACCTCTTACCCGGTTGGAGACCCGAGGAGTCTTAATTCAAAGTTTTTGTGTTTGAAAAATAATTCACTCTTGTATGGTTTGCATAGTTCTAGTGGAGTTTTCCATTAATAGTAATACTTGAAATGGTCATAGGGGGAAGAGAAACAAAAAAATGGTTTTTTAAAATTTTCCAAAATTCACGTATTAATATTACGTAAATTTGCGTAATTTTATGGACCCACCCATAACTCTCTTGCATCTTTCCACGTTACCTTCGTGCTTCTCCGCACACCCTATGATTGGACATCTCCCACGGAAGGTCCTCGCTCTTCTCTCTACCCTCAGGGTCGACTCAACTGAACATTCCAAAACGCGACGTCGAACGCCGCATACATCCATGTAACAATGCTGTTACGTTATGATTTTTGCAGTCAATATTGTGTAGGTACAAATATGCTCTCAAACGAAGATAATTGCATGATCAGATCACAGAGATGATTTTTGAGGTAAAATTCGGGCATTCTCATAGATTTTCTGTACCTGTATTATTTTTTATTACATAATAAATATAAATCAATATCAAACGTTGCCTTAGAACAACTTGTATGCTCAAAACCAGTAAGTAAAATGTGGTCCCAAGTCTTGATGAAATTATTGACCTTATTCTAATCACCATATCTCTCAGCGTTCTTAAGGGGTAGATTAAAATATTTCACTAATGAGTTTAGCAAAATGCTACTTCTGTTTTCATTTTGCTTATTCAGAGCTGAAAATGCTGATTAAGGCATAACCCACTAACATCGAAACTGCCGAAGAAAATTTATATCTAAGAACTAACTTATGACTGTTTGTGTTGAACAAAATTCATCAAATCAAGAAAATTTCGGTGTTCGGCCTTCCATTGTAAATTAATTTGGTCACAACCGGCTCGATCTGAAGTTGATGCGATCGATTTCATGCAGAATTTACCCAAAACTCATTGTGAAAATACAATGATATGACAGTGTCATTATTCTCACTAAAATAACATTCAGTTCTTGTATACTGCAAAAGCAATAAATGGTAAATTAAAATTTACAAGAAGGTTGAAATGCAGGTGCCTTTGTGGATAATCCTCATTTAGGGTTACCTTCTGCTAAATTCTTGAGATGTGTGAGTTGTACAAGAAGATTTTATATCACATAAATGCAATCACATACTATAGTTTCGGCAAGCTTTGGTATAATAGAAGTATGTATCTTCCATAAGCAGGCCTAACACACAGTACAGTAACTTTAATAGCACAATATACTAAATTGATTTAAATTGTGGACGTGAAAATTCAAAATCACTCTGAAGTTTTCAAAATAGACTAAACATTCGTAATCGAAGCACCATGTACGGTTTGTGATGGAAATACACATATATCATTTTCTTCGACAGAAAACAAGCATTTTGACGCTGCTCGTGGTTTAAATACATGCCCAAATTATTTTTCCATTTAATATCAAACTTTGAACCAAATGCATTGATACAAGCTGTACATTTCCCTCTGTCTTTTCGTCTGTATATTTTTTATTTTTTTTTTAAAGGTGTAAAACATCCATGCTTTGGGTCACACCTCTCCAAAAATCGTCCCCAATCCACACACACACACATACGTTCATCCGTTCCTCGCGCTAATCTTTCTGAAAATTTCTCCATTTTTTCCCGACTCGCGCGCCAGAACTCTTTCGCTCTCGCCCTTCCACGGCGAACATTTATTTACTTCGCTTCGGTCCGTTTTCTATCAAAATCCAACTCCACCTCTTCCCCTTTCGCCACATCTTCCTCTCCTCTCTTCACCGCCCTTCCCCCCCCCCTTCACTCTCCGACGGCTCGCTGCCCTTTGCTCTTTCTCCCTTCAACCTTTCCCTTTCCCGACGTCCTCCCTCACCTCTCTCTCTCTCCCTTTCATCTCCTACTCTTCCCACTCGCACACCTCTTTCGTTCTTCCCATCCCTTTCCTTATTTCACCCCCGGGCACTGTTCTGTGAATCTCCCTCTTTCTCCGAATCCTCCCCTGCTCTTGCCCCATCCCCTCCTCACCACATCTCATCTCTCTCCCCCTTTTACTCTATTCACCCTTTTTATCGCCGTTCCGACATCGCACTCTGGCCATTTAATTCCACCGCTTAATCCCCCTTCCATTATTTCATCCACCTTCTTCGTCTTCTCTTCCTCTTCCACATATTCATCTCTTCCTCCTCGTGCACAATTTATCAGTCTCCTCTTCCTCAGCACTCACGTTATCATAGCTTATCTCCATCACTATTGGATACTTATCAGTGTAACGTATGATCCTCTTGATGTACGAGCATTTCCAAAGTTTGCTACTCCATTACGTAGTACCAAAACGCATATAATAACTGTTGTGTGTGTCTTGTCTCTGCAATGGAATAATAATATCAAATCGGTATTGTTGGTCACTTTATTTTTATCATTTCTAAAATATTACAGTAATATGGATGCGTACTTAGTGATACTTGTCCTTAATTTAGTTGTAATACGCTTACGTGACTCAGAAAACTCTTATAGTTGTTCAATAAATGTTAGTATTCCGTGATGAGTAGTATAGAACACGCTGGAAATTGCCAGACGATAAGAATATATTGACCGGAATTCGAGACACGGATCATTGGTATCAGGCCCAATGTGCTGATAACTACGTGACTCAGGATCTTTGTAATGCAGGGTCTTTGACTCAGAGTCAAAGTGCAAAATTTTCCGGTATT
This sequence comes from Pyrrhosoma nymphula, assembly GCA_963573305.1. Classification (NCBI taxonomy): domain Eukaryota; kingdom Metazoa; phylum Arthropoda; class Insecta; order Odonata; family Coenagrionidae; genus Pyrrhosoma; species Pyrrhosoma nymphula. The sequence goes on along the minus strand of OY754334.1, from coordinate 126,834,710 downwards.
TCAGAGTATTCAATTAACCTAGCTCTCGTGTGCCATTGCACTTAATCTAGGCAGACACCGCTATATCAAAGTCGTAATTCATTGCTAGGATAGAAAAATGTTACCAATAGATCTGGTAATTTCTTCTGGCATGTATTTCACTTCGAACTTGACCATACTTCATATCGCAGCAAAGACTTTTGTGTGCTAATTCTACTGCTTTTCCTCTCTTTATCCCACCACGTTTATCTTCGCATCCTCTTCCACACATTTACCTCGTCCTCCCCGTTCACAGTTTGACACTCTTGCCATCCATTTCCCGAAGGCATCACCTCCACGAGAGTGACAAGGCCTTAAAAAAAAGAGGCGTGCGAAAGAGGGAGTGTAGCCCACCCACTTTACGCCTCCCGTCACCCCGCCTGTCTTTCTCTCTCTCTCGTTCCAAAATTCGCGCCAATCTCCCCGCTCCATCCCGCCCATTCTCCCTTGCCGAAAAGATACGGATATACGGACATGTATGCGAAGGTGTGTGTATGGAGAGATTGACCAACCAACGTTTCGAGTCAGTGCCGTGCCGTGTCATTTCGCCTCGACCCGCAAGCTCTTGATATTTTCCTGTGCGTGCGTGTCTGTGGGTGCCCGTGAAGCGTTTGTTTTCCTTTTTACTCTCTTTCTCCTTCCCGTTTGTTCGTCTCGTTTTGTTTTCTTCGTCTTTTTTTCCTTTTATTTTTATCTCGCCGAACTCCGCTCCGGTCTATCTCTCCACTTTTTCCTTTAGAGAGAGGGAGAGAGAGAGAGTAATTGTCAATTCGCCGTGGGGAGTCGTTTTTTTTAAACGGAGTTCGTCATTGTTTCGTACCCATTCTTGCCACCTTGACCTCTATCGAGTGGCTAATTAGGGTAGAGGGGAAGAAAAGAACTGAGCTTTGATTTTTTTTGATACCTGAACAGTATCTAATTTCATTTCATTTATTGTAATTGAATGAAATAGAGCATGAATAATTGCCCCATTCTTAAATTCTTTTATTGTAAGGCCTTAATCAGTGTAAAATAAGGCTACACCGTCAATTGTTCTCCTGACTGCTTTTGGTCATCGCCATAAGACTGGGGAACGTAGGAGGTTCGATCTTGAACTGGGATGAGTGTTGCATTCCTGATGTTGAATCACCCCGAGCCGCGCACTCTGGAGGTAGCTTGTGCGGTATTGCGTAGATATATTTGAATGAAATCAATTAAAACATAGGTTTTAAATTTCAGACACCGTCTATGATCGTCCATGAGTGGCACTTAGCCTCATGCTTTATCCAACATGTGATGTAACGATGATTGAGAGTAAGTATTGTGTCTTAAATTTCAATTGTAAGTAGTCATATATCTCCGTCGCTAACTTCGCACCCTCATTCTTGAAAAATAAAGTTACAATATTGTAACAATATATCGGAAAGTTTTACCCAGACTCATTTCTTCCCAATTCTTGATAGTATTTCCAATGGTCAAATTCATTCATTGGTTGCTCAATCCTAATATTGGTTGGCGGTCCTCCATTCATCCCAATCTAATGCTAGTTCCCTTACACTGTGGTAGTTCTTCTGAGTTCTAGCCTCTTCATTTAGTCCATGCATTTATCCCTTGACCTTCCTCTTGGGACTTTTCCCTCTACTTTGTCTTCAATTACATTCCTCTGAAACCCATTGTGCCTCAAAGTGTGCCAAATACATGTGGTTCTTCTTTTATGTATTGTGTTCCAAATGGTCCTTTCCTCTTCTACACTTCTGTACACTTCTTTATTTTTTTATTTTACCTTATGGTTAAATGTTTTTTTTCCTCATTCCCGATCAAAGTAATGTAGTGCTTTTTTATATCTTTTAGTGTATTTTATATTGTATATTTTTTATTTGATCCAACGGAATTAGTGCATGCTTGTTTCTCGTGAAGGTGTGTTTGATCTCTTCGTTTTTCCAATTATCGGTGTCTTCATCATATGCTAATCTAATGAATGTTTTAAATGATTTTTGTTTTTAGGAAAAAAGGAATATATTCTAAGAACACGATTGCATTTCTGTGCATGTTCAGTGAGCGAATGACGTGTAGGCACTTTCGATAGAATGTGGTATCCATATGGGGAACCACCAATATCCCTCACATTTCTATCTCACTGTTCAAGAGCCGCAGGAATGATGAAGTAACTTTCTGTGGCCTTCATTTTATTTAGAAAGATCATCCTTTTGTTTGAATGCATCTTTTGTAAAGTAATTTTCGGCCCTTGGAAAAGTGGAAAATCGATCACTAGTGATCTACTATGAGATATATATTTATGAGATAGATGATACTACGAGAAATCGTGAAAAAATTAAGCATATCCTCCATTTAAAATAGGTAACTACTGTTTCAACGATGAGTTTTTCGAATGTCATATGGAAACGCTTTATCACCGAGATTCAGATAAGTATATTCAATATAAATCGATTTGTTGATATTTGCCTCAGGCTTCGCTATCTGCTTCCCACAGACTAAGCTAAAAGTAGCTCCAGGTTTATGAAATAATAACGGTACATTTATTGTTCTCTTTCACGCTTGGTTGAGGTGTATTATTCAATTTTCATTATTTCTCATCGTGAATAATGGATCAGTGAATCAATTTCTAATTAATGGTGTTTTTATATCAGTTTTAAAAACCCTAATCCATCGCACAAAGCTCTGCCAATTAAGCAATCTGCTTCAGGCTGATTCACGCTCATTAGAGATGATTCATTGTTCCACCAAAGTGCAGCCAGAGAAATACTCAGATCAGGGGATGGGTTGCATTACCTTTTCACTCATGCTTGTCTACATATCTCTTCTTTTTTCTCCGTGCAAATTTAGTTTTTTTGTTTTTTTCTGCCGGCCAAGTATTCCGAAGATTTTAAAACCATGCTTGCAACTGGACATTTGATTTAGAAGTTAGTCGGCACCTTCGCTCAATGGCTACTAAGTGATGTATTGACATCGCTGGAACTCGCTAGAAGAAAGGTTAATGTCAGAAAGGGTGAATCAAGAGTCAGTGAGAGGACAGAGGATCCGAAGGTCGACTGCTGGAGGTGACCAAGTTCCCTTTCTCACATCACTCTTGGATAATTATCTGTACTCAAGTCACCCTCTTGTGAGAGGAGTATATCGAAGATTTTCAAATCGAATTTTGATATAATGTCTAATTCATGTGTCTTTTGGGCAAATATTTTTTAGACCATATATCACTATCAAATCGGCATTGGTGTCAACACGTCAGTTATCATTGCTTATGATTGAGTAGTGGTATGTACTGTTTATTAGTGACATCATTGTTGATTTGGTAGAACCATAGTGACCCAGGTAACTCTAATAGCTGATCAACAGGTTTAAATATTCAGCGACAAATGGCAACGAATATTTTGGAATTGCCAGATAAAAAAGTATTTTTTTGCGGTAAATTGAGCCACGAATCTCTGGTTTCCGGCCAAATTCGTAGTTAATTACGCAGCCCATGATTTCAAATTCTTGGTGCAATTTTCTTGTGTGATATTGCGGTCAATCAAGATTGTCACTGCCAAAGCAGAGTCAAGATTCTAATACAGGATGGACCATATGCTGCTAAGAGACGTGATATTTTTCTTGGGGAAAGTATTATAAACTGAACTTGTCCCCTTGACTAGACTTCGTATCCCTGAAAATACATATTCGCACTAATTTTCGATATTTTCTTTTAAGGCAGCTGATAAATCTCGCGTATAAAACGTTACACTTTTTTCTTGTCTTTCAGTTGCGTGATATCCTCCTCTTCCAATACTTCGCCCTGATGAAAGTGAAAGTACATTTTATGTGTCTGATATTTCTCAAGTGATTGATCCAGTAGGAAACAATTTTTTCTCTAATAAGTTAGGTTAAATGCTCCTCAGGGAATTTTTTTTCCCGCGAGATACTGATGTTTCGTAGGGTTGCGTTATTAGAATGGGTCGGTTAAGTACTCGGATAATTACTCTGCGATCTTTCTACATCGCTGACAATATTCTACATATTACTCGGTAAGCCACCTAAAGGGAGTGTGGCAGGGGGTGAGTTGTCACCAGTTTGCATGTTCGTCTACGTCGCACTCTCCCAGCTTCTGGTATTCCTGCGCACAGTTCTTCTGACTGATTTTGGTATCTGCCTAGCGGCCGGGGGAACGGTCGAGGTCCTGATTTGAAATGGGACGAGTGCTGCATGGCTCGTGTGAAATAACCCCGTGCCACACACCATTATGGTGGATAGCACAGTACTTCATAGTTGTAGATGTAGAAGGATTACACTCTCGCTCGCCTCTACTCCCGGAGTTCCAACCAAAGGTCACAGCGTGATGCGGGATCCTAAATAAGAAATTCGCCCTTCTGAAGGCTCTCTGCCTTTCTATCTATAAATATCCCTTCGGATAAAAACCTTTCCCACTTAGAGGGAGAGAAAGAGGCGCCACCCTTTGCAGGGGGTGGGATTACCTCCTCCTCCTCACTTCGGCCCGGCCCACGTCGGAAAACCCGTCGCGACCCTCTCCTGCCCTTTCGCTTCGGATTCCGAAAAACTCCTTTTATTTTCTGGAGAGCTCTTCCTCCTAACGAATTGCCCAATCCCAACTTTCACCAGCGCCACAAACCCCACCTTGCATTGACGCAGAATCCGCCGAAAACGAGTCGGAATCGGCCGGCCGTCCCATTGAAATCCGTACTTGACGGAAAGGCAGTAAGAGGGGAGTCGTTATTTCTTCTCCCCAGCTTTTTAAGCTAAAGATCTTTTTCAGCTGATTCTCAACTTACTAAGGTCAAGTGAAAATGACCTTGTGTGTGTGTATGATAAGTAATGTAGACCAGAAGGACAAGTACTTCACTTTTCAACCGCACTGCTGGAAAAAAATCGTGGATGTACTCTTTCTTGATGTACAGATTGTACAGATTGTCCCACTAATCGTGTGTCATTTTTGACCTATAACACTAGTCTGCATGATATCAGATGACTAAAAACTAGTAAGTGATAATAGATAACTTTGATATGCTGATTTCAGAACTGTTCTTAGTTTTCTTCTATCACGTACAGTTTTTTTCAGAATGGACCCATTTTAACTTCTAAGATTCATTGATAAGTGCATTATATGTGCCAGTGGGTAATTATTATGCAAGGGATATTTCTCAATACAGACTAATGAGCCTAGGTTGGCGCGAGCTAATGAGTCTTAGGTTGGTACAACTGCTGAGCTATTGTTGTGTGACCTTGGAAGAGTTATTCATCCTTCATTTATTTGTGTCGCAAAAATTGTCATTGTATGAAGTAATGTTAATATAACTGTGCTTACAGAAGTAAAATCTTGAAACCATATTTTTTTTTCTGTATAAAAACCTGACGTGATAAAAAAAAGAGTGGAAATCATTTTTAGAATCAGCATAAAAAATTGATTTAAGAACTCCTATTTTTTTATAAATCATCCGACAAAAAGTTTCAAAATGCAGACGTGTAATTTCAGACACTTTCTTTCGTGTCACGTGGATGAAATTTGGTACCTGGGTAGAAAAAGATCGTGAGTTTTGTTGAGTGTCAGTAAAATTTTATAAATACTACCCTTTGACCCCAGAAATAGGGTCCAACCAAAAATCCAAATTTTGCCTTTTGAGCTTTCAATGTTAAATTATTCGTAATACAAAAAAGACGCAATTTCTTTGCGAAACTTTCTATAGTATGATTACGCCCCTGGGAAATGTTTCCCACTCGAAATTATTTTTAATAGAATATATCGTGTGCGAAGATCAAGTCCTGCAGGATAGAATATTACACAAACTTGGGTTATTTTTTGGAAGAATTTATCGTTTCTATCCTATCCTGAACTATCTCTGCTGCACTAATAGAAAATTGCTTGATAAATACTAATCTCATTTTGGCAGTAGCTATGGTGGGGACGATAAAATTTAGGCATTGGCAGTGGAAAAACACATGTACCAACTATAGGATTAGCTATGGTGATTCTTATAACGGATTGAGTGTTTTGAGTCAATGATGTTTAAATGGCATTATTATGGCAGCGCTAGTATGTAGGAGTCTCCCATTATAGGCAAAATTTTAACTTTCTTCGTTCAAATGGAACAATATTAATGGAAACTGCGGTTGAATATTAATGCAATTTGAAATTATTTGGGCAGTGAACACAATATTCAACATTCGTCCCTTCATCACAACATTTATTTTTATGAAAATGAGTTATTTCGATGAATCCTAACGTTTCCGGCTCAACTTCGTGAAATTTCATGGTCACTAAATAAATAAACTACTTCTCGCAGATTAATTTAATAACTTGATTAATTTATGGGATTTTTCGCCAGATCATGTCGCCTTAGTGACGACACCGAGCATGCATTAAATTATTCTGGGGAAACATCATGAGTTTCTTTTCTCCATTGCCACGACTTGCTGGCAATGAATCATTTGGTATTGGCACACCACCTTCTGCTGGACATCCCTCTTGAAACTCAAAGTCACAGTTTGCCCACCAGCCTGTTATCCATCGCCTCCCAAACCCTCCCAATTCCCAACCCAGTCTTCAGGTTTGGCCTTCCCCTCCGCTGACTTTCTTCTCCCACATATCCCCCTCTCTCCTGAAACACAACCCCCTTCAGTCCTCTTCCCTCCCACCCACCTACCGGCCCGTGATGCCCTAATGGAATTGACTCTACCGAGGCACACCTTTTAGACTCACCCCTGACCTATTCCCTCCGCTTCCAGTGCATCTCCAAGTCCCTGTCGGTTTGACCCGCGCGCTGACCCGTCAGTGATTCCCAGTCAGCCCTTCCTTTCCCTCCGTCTAGTCCTTAAAGGGCTGATAGGGGAGTGAGAGGAGTCAGTGAGATGAGACTGGGTGATAGGGAGTATCCGAGTGGCTTCCAATGAGCATCAACATTGCGGGAGACTTAAAAATGGGTCAGGATGGTTGCAGCTGAGGGAGCGCACGGGAAAATGCAATGAAAATGAGATTTCAAGGCCAAACATTCATGCTATGTTAAAGTTTTTACCGACTCAATTCTTTCGGAGGTCGAGATTTTATGCGGTACATCCCTAAGGATCAGGAGTAGAATTAGGTATAGTATCTTAGTCAACATTTAGCGGCGCAATCACGGTTATCCACGAGGCTAGTGCTGGCGTTATCGTTTTATTGTTATTGCACGCAGGAGACAATAATATGGTCGTCATTCTTCAAATGTTTTCAGGTACTTGAAATCACTAATTTTAATTGCTAACGTGCGTTTTTAGGACAGTACCTCTGAGCATTATCCCTGTAGAGCGGTTTCCACTTGAATGACGATAACGACAACGCGAAATACAGAACCGTGATCACACCCCATGGGACTGTTTACCACACATTTGATATCTATGAGCCGGCTTCCACTTCAAGAGGAACCGAAAGTATTGTTTAATGGGTATTCCCGAATGAGTAGCTTTTGTTGCAAAACTTAATTATTTCTAAGTTTAATGTCTCTTTTAATTCATTTTTCAAAAGCCTATATAAACAGGTGTATGAAAATCTTTTGTTAAAATTACTCATACAGCTGTTGAAAAATATCTTAATAGTTTTGCTGCGAAGCAGCAGCTTCTAGAAGTTCTCCTTATTTTTACTTGTTCCAATCAATAATTTGGACTCAGATATAAATCCAATTCTCTTTTGTTACTCTTTATTTTAAACTTAAATTACCCATTGCGATTTTGCCTCTTATCGCACAAAATCAAAACTGCTTATTAAATTATGGAAGCCACGTGGGAGAAAGAATCACTTTGTTTCCTGAAATGAAGAGGGCAATGTGCGAACAAGGTTTTTAATTGATTAATTGCTCATTGTAACCAACGGAACGTGTTTCAGTTCTTTAGATATTTATCATGTGGGTTAATGCACGCAGTACTTCGACGGCGCTCGTCCATTTAAAAAAATATATACACGCGAGGGAGTGCCGGCCATAATTCGGAGCAATTGATAATCCGAGGGCTCGCGAACCAGGGAGGTAAATTGAGAATAATTCTTCCTGCGCGGCAGTCTCCCGGCAATGCAAGCGTTCCAATTAGCGGTAATCCCGATTGCAAGAGGAGGGTACGGAGGAGAGAGCATTCCCCAGTTATAGGAATGGAAGCAAAGGTGGAAAGAAATTCATACGAGCACGCAGCGTCATGAGAGAGGGGAGCCTGTCCTTGCTCGGTGCTAATCCGTTTTGAAGAGCGGTGCTGCGAGGAAATGGCGAAGGATTCCGGGGAGATTAAAATCACATAAGCGACTGCATTTACGGGCGATAAAAACGGCTCGTAGCGGGAGGGAACGGTAGTATGGGAGACGAAAGAGAAGAAGAAGAAGAAAAGCACTTATTAAAAAAAGGGGGAGCTGGGGATATCTACCTCTTTCATTCCTCCAAACTTTTTCTCTCTTTCCCTCCCTCCCGCCGAAACCAACCCATCTACAAGCCCACATAACCCGAGCCACCACCTCCTCACCCCGCTGGTTACCTCTACAAAAACCCATCCCATTCCTTCCCCCTACCTTCCCGCCCATACCATATTCCCCCCACCAATACCACCACCACCCCAGGTCCCAAGGCAAGCGGTGAGCACCCAGTTTTTTAATTAAAGTGCGGGGAAGAACTGTAAGTCCACTGTTGCCAACTCATAATCCGATTCATTCGAAAACTTCAAGTAAAAAGTCGCTAGTTTGTTGCTGTATGACAAATTATTCAGGTCACTAGTGTTCATGCTAGATGGGAATACCCTTACGTACAAATATAATTGATTTTGTCTTAAACTCACCATCAAAGACCTTTAGAAAATCGCTAGTGATATAGTTTTTTTCATGATTTTCGCCATTAAGCCATTAACTTTAGCATTTTATTGATTTAAAAACTATTTTTTTCAATGTTTTTGCTTCGTTTCCCACTAAATATAATAATGCGTTTTTACAGGTAGTTTAAGGAATTCTTTAAAAAAAGGTTAGGCTTATGGAATAGTCAAATTCCAAGAAATCGGCTCAAAGTGTTAATAAGAGGGGATTCTTACTCCAATTTCCTCTCGCTGTGTCATAATTGCGGACATAAATTTGGGATCCCTTTGTTGTTTAATAGTTACAAGGTCTCCTCAGACAAATAAAACATCAGTATTGCTTTTTAAGTAGCGATGTTGTTGTGCAATCTGTTTTTAAACAAAAAAGGTTTAAAATCACACGTCAAATAAACATTCGTCCTGATAAGTAGTTGGAATTGCCGCTTGACTCTAAATTTTTATTTTTTCTTCACCAAAGACTTTTTAAAATTTGCTAACTTGGCAACACTGCAGTCATGTCTCCCACTCCCAGGTGCACGGGTTTGTTCATTTCCTCCTTCACCGTCCCGCCAGTGGCGGCTTTGCGTTCCCTAAATTGTGCCACCACCCCGAGTAGCCAAATGTACGATATACAAATATATATTTTTTCCCTCATACAAGAATAAAAAAGGCGATTCGGATTAAGATTTACGAGGTAACTCGAATTCAGGCTTATGTGCGCAAAAACAGTGGAGCGTCGACGGTAATAAAAAAGTACAAGGCTGCGCTGATGTGCCTTAGGGTGTTCGCGGAGGCCATTGAGAGTGGATCGGAGGGTTATGTGTTGGGGAGTCGGAGAAGGTGTTGGGTTTTTGTGTTTTTTTCACAGGATTGTATTAGGGAGAGGGTATTGTTGGGGGTCAGAATATGAAGGGGTGGAGAATAAATTCAATACCACTCCAATTGAATCCTTTAGTGTTCAAAAGTGTGGGGATGGAAGATCGAGACAGGTTGATTGCCATAAAAAGGCAATAGCAATGACATATAGACAATTATTTCAAATTGAGCTTACGGAGATCAAGCTGCTCAAGTTGCTCTGTTGGCAAGAATACTGGCATCCCATCCCGAGATTACTAATTCGAGTCCCGGTTCACGAGGAATACTTCAGTGGAATTCCAATCCCTAATTGATTACTGGTTGGTGAGCACTGCAAGTGCAGTACTCCGTCCGTCGGATGGGACGTTGAATATTGGATCTAATGGAGGGATCTTTTCATTAAGTGTTGTCTAATACCGACGTCGGGTTTGTCTCAAGCACTAATCAGTACCTCATGTAATCCTCCCCTAACCCACCCACCCACCTATGATGAAAAGGTGGATGGGTTTCTCCGTACATATCAAAGTTATGGAGACAGATGGGGTTTTAGTAAATAAGATACTCCTTTTCCTAATGAATGGAATAAAATAGGATTTAAAGATCGAGACAAATTTGGTGATAGTGAAAAAATAAACAAATGTGTTCGATAGGAAAATTGCGGAGGTCACAGATTTTTTGGAAGCGGAGAACCAAGGAGATAACGAGAGAGCATTAAAATGAAGTAGTACTATTCAAAAAGTAAAGAAATTGAGGAGAAAGCTTGATATTCATGATGCATTTATGACTGAAAAACAATCCAAATTCACGAAATGCGAATACTTCCCGTTGGTTCAGCTATTTTCCCTAAACCTCGGCAGCGAAAATTTTGAGCTAATTTATGAGGATCCAATGATTGGGTATACTTCCCCTACCAGATCGATGATTTGTGGCGGTAAAATGACATGCATGTACCTATTAATATAGCTTAAAGAAGTACAGTTTATGATGTACCCTGTAAATGAATCGAAACAATGATTTTTTTAACTGGAGCAGCAGAGGATTTTATTTGCGATTATAAGTCTTCACTAAAAATTAAAATGTGTTTCGATATCATATTCAGGACATTCTTTCAGGTTCTTTCTCATAATTCTTTACCCTGTATTAATCAAAACCAAGATGAAGCGATGCAGTAATCTTTCTATTCAGTAATCCTTCGCTATTAAACCAACTTATGTTTTCTGTGACAAGTGTAATAAATTTTGATCATGAGATAAAACATAGTATCCAGACTTCAGGCAGAAGACATTTCAGATAAATTGATCTTTCGTCCTTGCATCCTCTGAGCTTCACCGACTCCAAAATGTCATTATTAGAATAAAAAACATGCAACCGAATAACCTTGGAATCTGTATTTTCTAAAATAATGATTAATAAGTATCTCGGAGAAATATCTGGGCGCACATGTACATAACATAGATTCCAATCAATATTTTCTGGCGTAACTTTGTGAAAATACATTATCACTGAAACATTGATAACATTTTAATTTTTACAAAGTTTTTATTTTTATACGACCGGTTTCATCACATAGCCGACAGTCTCAGGTACATTTTCAAGTCCGATACAGAATATATCCATATCCATAACTGAGAATAAGGGGAGGGGGAAAGGAAGAAATATAGAGGAAGGAATATATTCTGTACCGGACCCGAAAATGTATCTGAGGATGTCTCCTTTGCGATGAAACCAGTCGTATTAAAACAAAACCTTAGTGAAAATCACAAAGATATCATTGCTTCAGCCATTGAGTCCAACAGTCTTTCTCCATCTCACCCCTTTACGAATAGACATTTTAAGAAAGAATATCGTTGGTCTAATATTGAAAGATATTAAGAATACAGGTATTTTTGAAGTTCATCTCATTACAAACCATGCGAGCAAAATATTATTATTTTTACTGCTTTCAACTTAAGTGCATCGAAGAATTAGGGAAATATGTTTTGATAGGTTAGCAGGACCTTCCATCGAATTGTTCGTAACGATATTTAAATAGTTAAGTACAGTTAAATGTTTTTAACTCTCGATCCTCTACTTCACCGGTCATTATCGCTATATCCGACGTAGTTTTAAGACTAGTGGCATTTGCTAAGACACGGTCATGGGAAGTGGTGCTTCATAAAAAAAAGGTTGGGAGACCTATCCTAAAGGTAAAGACCAAATAATGGAATTGTGAGGCATTGGATTTCCGTTCCTGGCCCGTCATGTCGACCGCCCAGTGTCCCAAGGTCTGTTATTACGCCGCCGTTTATGCCCCCGTGTGTTTGCGCGCATTTAGAAAAGGGTTAATGACAGAAATAAAAAAAATCGTGTGGCCCTTTGTACTCGAAAGCGTTGGGCCCGGTGGGCGTGCCACCAATCTACTTGCTTGAGTGCACGTCTGGGGCGTCTGTGGGCCACCGGGGCCTTCTCCCCGCCTGCTCACCACGCTTTTGGCCATCACACGGATGGGACGGGCTTGGATTAGTTGGTGCGGGGTACGAGAGCGGGTGCGTGCAAGGGTGGGGAGGGTTTGGGATCAATTTAAATTGACCGACCGACCGTCCACCCACGCGGCCAAGGACCGCGTCCAAAGCTCACCCCCACTCCCGACAATGCATACACACCCATCCCCTCGGTTCTTAGTCCCTGCCCACGCCCGAGTTGGGCAATCGTCCTCCACATGGGCGTCCTATCACCCATCTCCCCAGTCTTTGCCTCGTCCCCCTGCACCATAGCGGCCATGCCGGAAACAAGATTCCATATTAAGCACAATATTGTGCTTTACCTGAATTTATTGCAAAGGAAAAAATTAATGTAACTTTTTAGAACAGTGAAAAAATAGTTATTGTTAATGATGTATCAACTTTATTTAAAAATTTTGTGAAATTTAATAGCTCACAGTTGTGTTAATTTTCTTTGTTGGGTCTGTATTTTATTTATATGAAAATAATTACTAAGTTTAATTCTCTATGCTTCCTCGTTTACCAGCAGTTTTGTAACTATCATCTTACGTGGGCTCAACAAGATGATACATCGTTCATCTGTGTAAACCTTCTGTGTGTTAGTTTTTTACTTAAGTATAGGTTCCCAAGGTTTAACTTTCTTTTACAGACTACTGAAAGAATCTTCAGTTCACCATTGCTGTTAGAACTCCTTTAATTCAAGGTTACAACCGACTTTTGAGTCCGCTCTATATCGCCTTCAAGCATATGACAACGTTTTATCATTGGGTTGCGAGGGATAATCATTGGACATGTTGTTTAATAAAGGTTAGAACATTCTCAAATGGTATATTGGAACGGGTTGCTGTGGCGCTATCTCGGTTTTCCATAACGTGTTCAGTCGAGGTATTGTTATTTTTCAATTGCACTCATGAGAGAGAAAACGTGATCGTAATTATTCAAAGTTTTCCAGGTGATTTAAATCTTTAGTTTTAATTGATTGAGTGGATTCTTAGAATAATAAGTGTGAAAAAACTCACTCCAAGAGCTGTTTTAATTTTGAATAACTATAACGGCAACGCAAAAGAAGTAAGCGTGATCCCAGTACTGACTTCTTCAATTCTTTAACGTTAAGTTTTCAGCGGGAACCAATAACTGCGCACCATCGTAGGGGACGCGGCCCGTTCGGGAACCTTGTGCGGGGCAACTTGTTTCAATTTCCCCGATCCTCCCGCCTTCGTGCCCTATCATTTCCATGCAATCCTCCCTACCATTTCAATTCCTTCCAAATTACATCTAATCGGTCTCTTCCTCAGCGTTCGAGCGTGGTCCCGAAATGGTGGCGACCTCAAGGCCGGGGAGCAGTAGGTCCCATCGAGGGCGGCCCACGAACCATTCGGGCGCCCCCTCTATTGCTCCACCCATCACCTCCTCATCTCAAGCAATAAGCCCTTTGCATTAGATGGAGAGAGTATTGTTGCGATTCAATATGGATATAGATTTTGAGTGCAGAAAAAGTGAGCATGTTACAACTCACGTGCCGCGTTGTATGTAAGCCATGGGCGGATGTTGAGTGGGATAACAGCATACCGTTCTCCTATTGAGTCTTGAAGAGTGATAGGTAATAACTTAAATGAGCCTTAAGGTTTTCAGTTGTGAAATTAGTTCGAGATTTCAATGTAAAATGGCAATTGACAATTATATTTTATGCGCTACAGGCGAATTTTGTTGAAAAATGCATGATGCATGATATAACTTGCAATGAATATACCTTGAAATGATTTTTGTTGAAAGTTAGATTTTTTTCTTGCATATCTAATCGCTCCACAATATCTTGGAACTCCGGCTCTCTCATAGTCTTTTTGGTGATTCTTTATTCATTGATATACTCAATAAAATGTGGGATTCGTGTGACTTGTGACATTTTTTTAAACCTAAAATTGATTACTGCACTGTAATATGTAATAGGGCCTTCGCACTTCTAGCGTTGGTCGTGATACCGATTTAGTTTGCATTAGAGGCGTGAATTGACCTTTACTCTTAGCTCCATTCCCTGGGTTCCATTTATAAAACCTTTTGCCAGTTAAAACCTCAATAAAATTAGTATCTCAGGCAAATCAGTACAAATCAGTCAAGAATGAACAAAGGAAAATGACGTTCCATCAATAAGTAGAGATTGATGCGCCGATTGTTATTCCTGTTTGATATAGCTTGCAAAACGTGCATAGGTGAGTAAAGGGTTTTATTTCGTACAAGCAGGTTTTTTGTCTATGAGGACTTCATTATGATTTCCCAGAGGCAGTGCGAACTCTCTTAATGCTGGTACTTCATGGTGAATTGAAATGATATGTTCGGTGCTGAGACATAATTTTGATGTTCTACCTCGAGGTACACGGTGGTTAGTAGACTCACGAATACCCATTTCGGACTCATCTGCCACTCTCTTCCCGCTCGTCCCTCACTCTATCTCAAACCTTCCCTCTCGACGTCCAAAACGGAAATCATTCTCCCTCCCACACCCACGCTAACCGGGCGAATGCGATGATAACACCAGCACTCCCGGGCTCCCCATCTCATCGTCCCACGCTACGCCCTCCGGCTCATTTGAATATGCGCTCTGGCAGCGGGTCTTCCGTGTGTTTCTCTTCCAACGATGGAAGATCGTGAGTGCCACCGCTTTACGACCATCCAACCCCAACCCCCCTTGGAAACCCACCCACGGGCAATCTTGTGGTACAGATTCCGAGCGATTTCTACCCAACGAGCAGCGGCCGTGCTCTCCATCTCTACTGCGTTCGACGTCCGATGGCTTTTTCCCGAAGAATCTGCCGTCGTCCGGCTCTTAGATGTGCGTCAGAACGTCTTGGCCGAGCACCCTCACGTATTACACTCGGGAATTCAGTCGAAGGACTCCTGTGTTTATTCATACCACAAGAAAAACAAAGTAGATAGCGATGCTTATACGATTTTTCGGTCAGGGTCAATCAGCGAGAGAATTTGATCTTTATTTGGCCAATTCACTGTGAGAAGATGTGGGGAATTTCTTCATGATTATGCTGGGACGTGCATAGCATAGCTCTCGAAGGATAAGCAACACATGTAGTTAACGTTAGATGATCGGTGTTTTGTACTTCCTCAAAAACGCGCTGTAGACACTTGAGGAGAAATGCTAAGTCACTTAGAGGTAATTTCGTTGAAAAAACAATGACAGTCAAAAGAAAAGCTCTTTCAACTGCTTTTAACTCATTATTTAAACATTTCACTTAAATTTCATACTCGTAATCTATAAAATTCACAGATTCAGGCTCTACTTCGTAGAAACTTTTAATATTCATTTCAATAAAGTTTTGTACTTTTCTACACTTTTTATTTTTTTTAAACAATACGCGTATAACCAAGTTTTTGGCATTGAGATTTGATATTATTCATGTAATCCAAAAATCAGTTAACTTGATAAATGTGAGTTCAGAGGCTAAATGAATTTTCTATTTTATTTTTCTTATCGAACCAAAGTCATATCAATTATCAAATTCAAATATCCTTTTTCCCTACGTTTTTCTTCCCTCCTGCCCACACTTTTCCAGGCCCTTTTCTTTTTTTTTCGTCTCCTGTATAAGATTCACTTAACTCGTTCGACCAAGGCAAAAAAAAACCTTTCACAGCACAACCACCAATTTGGATTTTCGGCAAGTCCCAATTCCGGGAAAGGGTCAACCGACAAATTTAATGGTTTTGAATCAATTATTCCCGGCTATTCCCTCTTCCGCGGTCCCAAACAAATCCTTTCCATTAATTTCTTCCGCCGATCGCATATTTTTCCATTCCTTACGACTCCACTCCTCCCTGATCGCCTCTACACCAACCCTATTTCGATCATGGGGGAAGGAAGGGGGTGGGGCAACCGCCCACACCATTCCACCCCCGACTCTGCTAACACCACCCGCCTACTCCCAGTTTCCACTTCCTCCCCCGCCCCCCGGATCTGAGAGCTATTTCCCTTCCCTTCATCGCCTGCCGCACCACCCTCATGACTTCAGTGTCCGCGGGGTCTCTTTACGCACCAGCAACACTCATACGCCTCCCCTCCCCCCTAAAGACACACCTCCCTTCCTTCCCCTCAGCCACCCCCCCCCCCAACAACGCACCTCTTCTCTAAATCGAACTGGAAATGAAGTCATTTCGCGTGAGGGCGTCTATCGAGGCGTCGGAGCGTGACGATGTACGCTTCCATTTACATCCTCCCCCACCCAGCGTCACCCTCCCTCCCTCCCCCCCCCTTGCCCGAACCCCCCCTGACCTCTCCCATCACCCCCATACTCCTCATCTCGCCTCTGGCCATCGCAACACCACCGGTCTCGCCGCATACGACAGACCAATTCTCACTACTAACTCTAAAGGAGTTAGTTATATATGGAGAAGACAGAAACTCCTAACGCCCTTGGGTAAAGCATTTTATGTTTTGCAGCCAGTCAAAGAGTAAACGAAATAGATGAATGCATCTTTCTCTATTAAGTCAAATATTTTCATAAATTCCGATATACAATTTTGATGGTAGAAATAAAGCCGACGCATAAGGAGAGACAAGTTGACAATGCGAAGCTTCACTGTTGTAGCACCAAGCAGTAAAAGCATTCTCAAGTACACTTTATTAGTAGTAAAACCTAGAAATATTCAGTTCATACAAAACTTATTGAAATGCAGCAAAATGTCTTAAATTCATCAAAATGTCTTAAATTCAGCAAGTTCTCGGAATACAACTTTCCAGACCTTTCCAGTAAAAAAATCTTGCTGAAATTCAGCAAAATGTCATGAATTCAGCAAGTTCTAAGGATAATTCCCCGAATTTTATTTCCAGAGGAAAATTTGCTGAATTTCAGCGAATTTTCCTTGCTTCAAATTTACTTACCAGATTTGCTTAAACTTTGGTACAACTTCAGTTAAGGAAACCTTGCTGGATTTTTGCAAATTTGGGGGAAAATATTTTACAATGTAATCTCACCCGTCCAATCTGAAGCCTCAACGCAAGAATAAAGTCATGTTCGATGAGAAACATAGTCCATGCAGTAAAGTCACGTGACAGTATGAAACGTTTTCGGAAGAGTAAAGTTCCGTACCGGTTCATAATTTCATCAAGACAGTAAAGAACCTTACTGAACTGGTACGAATCTTCACGCTTAGTTTGTTACCGTATCAAACCCCTGAATAAACGTCATCCATTTCGGTACGATATGCGCAACGGTTTCGCAATAGCTCGTGGCAGATGCTTAGTGGTCGATATTGGTACTGGAAGAGTCCACTTCCTAGAGGAAAGCAGTCCAGAATAATTGACAGACGTAGACGCGAAACTTAATTTAATTTTGACTACCCTTCGTGCATTTTGCCACCTCTATAACTCTACTGCAAGAAGCACATTCAGTGGGAAGGAATTTTATGCATTCTCTTCTTACGTCTCTTCTTGATTCCCCGTCTACTACTGTGACGTAGCATTCTGCTCATCCGCCTGCCAACAGAGTTTCTTACCAAAGAAAAATTCTCAGAAACATAATATTAAATAGGTACTGATTTAATGTCGTCTGAATCATTCTCTTCATTTTACATTATATTTAAAGGGCATAGGAAGAGAGAAGGTGCTTCTATTACATCTTTCCCAAAGCCTTTGCGCTATTTGAAAATAAATATTCTCAGACTCTTTTAAGCTTCTAAGCAGTTAATTCTTAATAAGCCAGAAGTCTTAGCATTTTGAAAGCAACTTCTGTGAATTAAATAAAAACCTAGACAGAATGATAATCAATTGGTTATGCAAATTGTGGTCTCGGAGTTGAACTTGGCATTAGACTACTATTATTTCTTTGCTCTCCGTGTGCCCGGAAATCGCAATTCCGCTCACCTCGGTGCTATGCGTGGCCACCACCAAGTCACTTCCGTTGTGGACTTGAGGCAAGGGCCTTATCTCTCACGCCACTCGCCTTTACAGTCCCCCCGAACTTCTATCTGAACACCAGCTCTCCTCTTAGCATTCTATACAAATTGGATGCTAGGTTACCTACTGAATTTTACAAGTAAATGGCAGGTTAACATGTAAAGGCCAGATGAAAAAAGAGGAGATTAAAAATTTTCTCAATTAAGATTTTCATCGATGTTAAGTTTTTATGTACTTATAATCGTCCCATTTGAGCTAAAAAGGTTGAGGGATACATAATAATTTGATTTTAAAGTGTTTTTTTATGTTCTGCTTAGGCTCAGCGTATAACATTGATGCGAGGGAAATGGAGAGACCTACCTTCATTTGAGAAAAATGTAAGAAAATGTTCTACTTTTTTAATGTCAAATTTAGCACTTGCTAATAGTACCAAACATTATTATAATCGTGATCACATTTAATTTGATAAGATTTCGAAGAAAGGTGAGGAGATAGGTGAGACAATATGCAGGAAATATGTAATACAACATGTTTATCATACAATAGTGTTTCTTTTGCAATTATTTAACGTTTGACAACAGGAATATCTGGCATCTCACTTAATCATATCTGACTTTTGTTCGCTTGAACCTATTAATTATAGACGGGAGAGTGCCATATTTTCTATCAATGCACGATGAAAATATTCAGGTCTGTCGCAAACTATACGTTTTTTTAGAGCAGACCAATTCTGGGGAATTTACGATTTTTGTATCGCAGTTTTAAAAAAATGTAAACATTCTGAGTCGTTATTTGCAAGCTACTGAGTTCATGGAGATATACAAAATCAAAATTATTGATTTATTCATATCCGTACAGACGTTGTATTTTACGACCTCTGCAGATAGAACTCTTGGGTTTAGAGAAATTGATATTCAGGTGCTCTAGAAACGGAGGGAGGGGAAATTTCTCCTGGGCTTAAGCTTCCTTCTCGGCCCCAATTATGACAATCTTTTGGATTTATCGCGGCCCGATAGATACCTCGAAAAATTGCCCGCGGTCGCGTTCAACAACTACTTGTCATGCAATGGGCATAAACCACAATCGAAAAAATATATATTTCTCCCTTCACTGATTTGGTGAATATTATTTAAATTTTTTGTACAGATAACAAATAAGTATTTGTATTGAATAAAGAATAAAAATTTGGGTCTATCTCTAAATTTTTGGTGAATGGGCAGAAATGATATTATCAATCTTCCATTAACCTTAAACTATTTCTAGTCTAAGGCCTATAGTAAAAAATGTTACAGTCGATTCAGAAGATTTCCATGAAATACATGATTTTTAGACTAATCAGATTTCTTTTATGATTATGCTGATGTGTTGCTCAGAAAAGGTCACCGAGGGCACGACTGATGGCGTCATCAATACGGTGCCTAAGTGAAAATGGAATGAAATATTCTCAACCCTCTTGGTTGGTTGTTTGGGGAGTTCGATGTGTGGAGAAAAGCCCGGTATTAATACTAGACTTCTCTAAGCGAATGGCGCCAAGGAGACCTCAGTTTTACGTCCCATCCAATGACTACTAAATTCTGAGTGCCCTCTACAAGACACCCAAGGATTGGTATTCTGCGGAATCTATCACTGCCGGGATTCAAATCTGGTCTCACAGGATGGGAAGCTGACGAAGTAACCTGACCTTTCCCCTCCGTCCCTCTTTCTCCTCATTTTTATTTAGTCCCTATTTATGGCAACGACTATTTTAAGGAGACCTGCATTATTATTAAGGCATGTTTCTATTTTCTCTCCTACTATGAGGAGTTTGAGAAAAGACTGGTGAAGATTCCGATCAGGAGCGTAGTATTGTACTGCACAGAAACTTCGAAGCCGAAAGAAAGGGGATGAGAATGCGGTGTTTTCAATTGAAATGTGAGTGCGGTTGAGGATGATGATATGGACTGAAGGGAGAACAAACGAAGGCGATTTTGGCACGGTGTGTGTGTGAGAGGAAACCTGCTGGAGGCGATTCGGAGGAGAGTAAGAGGATGGCGTTCATGATATGAGGCGAGGGAATTGAGTGAAGGTAATGAACAGCAGGAGGATACTATGGGCATACGGGGAACGGGAGAAGGAGAATATGATGAGTGGAAGGTAGGCAGGTTATGTATAGAGTGGCAGAAACAGATAGTAGGTACAAAGAAGTTGTAGGTATTCTTCTCTCAAAAGAGAAGATTAGCGGATGACAGTGTGTATTTATGTATCCATTAAAACCTATAACGGTAGACTGGCTCTAATCATCGTGTTTAGGTATTTCCAACAATTTTTTCTCTAGCCTTTTATTGTCTCTTTTGCATGTAGATAGATGGTCACGCATTGAACCGTTGTGCCACATCATCAAAAACAATGAAATATATTTGCAAAGCACGATAAATTACATCTTTCATGCTGTAGGTTCAAGATACTAGCCGCAATCACGTTTTACATTTTTCGTTCTACGCTTGTTACTTAGAAGGCAAACGAACTTAGGCTCCCATCCGGTCGCACACGTAGGCAGCATTTGCAACCAAGCCCTCGGGCTTTTATTACTATTTCGCCTTGCCATTCCTTCTAATTACTCGACCACGGGCGCACTCTGAGCCGCTCATACTCATGCAAACGTCGGCCGCCTGTCCTATTTCCTCTCACCCCGGACGCGGAATTAATTTCCTCCACGTTCCCCGAGCAGAATCATTTCCTCGAATTACGCGACTGATTCAGTGATACACCTACATTTCGCGGCCCCTGTCTCTTCTTCGCTCTATCCCTCTTCTCATTAAGGGGGATAAAAACGTGCCTTAAAATTCATGGTCTCCCGAGAAGTACATGTAACGAGGAGGAAAATAACATACGCAAAAAAATACATCATTCAGACGCTTAGACGAATCTCTCTTGCTTTCCCCTCCCGTTTGAACACAGAAAAATTCCCAGCTTCCTTTTTCCTCCTCGTGTCATCGTGCTGTGAAGCTGAGGGGGATGAAAGAAAAAGTTTGTATTTTTCTCCAAAGTTCATTCGCTTTTAGTATTTATTTTATCAATCTTAGAATGACGGAAGGTGGCGATTTTATTTGCACCGGTCCGCGAGTCTGAGGGTCGATGTTTACCGGAGTTGGGCA
Source organism: Pyrrhosoma nymphula (assembly GCA_963573305.1). Classification (NCBI taxonomy): domain Eukaryota; kingdom Metazoa; phylum Arthropoda; class Insecta; order Odonata; family Coenagrionidae; genus Pyrrhosoma; species Pyrrhosoma nymphula. The sequence continues at coordinate 126,813,546 of OY754334.1, read as the reverse complement.
AGGGGTGGATGCACTCTGGTGATACTTCCGCAATGCTCCCTAAAAAGGATGCAAGGCTATTCAAGGAACCCTGCTGCATTAGACCCTGCTAAGCTGGGAGATTTCACGCAAAAAAATGGAAAAAGAACTAAAGCGGGGATTTTTAATTGAGTTGGCCTTTGAACACATATTTAACTTATCCTTCCCGTAGCAATTTATGTGAACCTTTATTTGAATGTTCTTTTATTTTAAAGGGCACTGAAATGAGGTGCCTCATCATCTGCAGTTAGTAGTTTAGCTGTTTACGATGATATTCGTCCTCCCTCTAAAGTTTTTCATTACTTAATGTATTTTCATCTTGCATCCCAAATGGCCGCTTCCTTATAATCATTGTATTCATAGTATCCTTTGGTAAGGTTTTTTCTCTTTGAATTTGTAAACCATTTTTTTCTCATCCACAATGTCTTCAGCAAGGTAAATATTTTTATTTATCGAGCCTTTTGAAATTTTAATGGTGATTAACTCAACACAACCCTTTTAAAACCTACTGTCCAGACTAATATTATTCAATTGCCTTTAATATTTTCATCTTAGCTGCTACATTAGTTGTCCAAGGCTTACTTCTTCGTATTAAATATTATATATAATAATCCATTTCTTCTCTGCAGAATTTTATTGCTACTGTTAACTTTTCTCTTGGCAGACTTCTTACATCATTTTGTAGGCTTTTTTGGTGGTGTTAACTCTCATATATGTTTCCTTCCTCGGAAATGCAACTTATTATGAATAAAGATCATATCTTGTGCTTCACTTTTGGCAGTAGTTCAAAGCTTACTGTATTTTTTCACACCTTCAATTATTTGATGCCTTCAAGATGTAAGTCTCGATTCTTTCTCGTTTTATTCTATTATCCCCATTTGAACTCTTCTTTTTCCAAAACGTAACACCTCTCTATACCTGCTTTGTGCATACATGATGAGAGCCAGAAAATAATGTGCTTTTTCCAACTGAGTCTGTTAAACGACAGGAATCGTTTAAAAATAGTTTAAATTTTACCCGTTTCGGTTATAAATTCCGTGGTTTTAATAAAAAAATATTTTATTTACTTGCTGTAACTTACCATGTTTAATTTTGAGTAATTATTTGTTTATTATTGAGTACATTGCAAGAGGGAAATACTCAGGGTGGCAAATACAAAACTGAAATTATATTATTTAATTTGTTTACAGAGAATTATTAATAAATTAATCGAATTTTATAAGTAATGAGTAAATACATACTTCTATTTTTATAAATACAATAATAATATCTTAGTATTGATAACCATAACCAATGAATAAATTATAAAAATATTCATTGAATAATAATAGTTAAATATCATAAGTAAAATACAATTAAAACATTTCCACAAACATTTATTCCTCGATGAAAGAACTTTTTTGGATTATGAATTCATGATGAGCAACATTTCATCAAATCAGGCGATAAATTCCCGGATTTATTGCAGGGATGAAGTTTCGGGATATTTTCTAGTCGCTCTACACTTAATGTAACCGTACGCGGCATTTTCCCGGGAAGCAAGATCGCTCGCTCGCTCCCACTGCCAGTCGGAGGAGAGTGAAGCATTTATTGGAGCGGAGAGAGAGACTGAAGGGAGCATGTTGCCAAATACATGTCGATTTGGAGCGGCCGGTGGCGCCCTGCCCCCCCCCCCCCCTCCCCCCCCCGCCCGCCCTCCTCATTTTGGGGTGGCGGAAGAGAAATGCGAGGATAGGGAGCGAGAGGGAATGAGAAAGTGGGAAAGGAAGTGAGAGAGAGGGAGAAGATCGAATGGGAGTGAAATGAGGAAGGGGCGGCACGTGACGAGACCTAACTGCCGGGGAGAAAGGCCCTGAAAAGGTCCGGGGTAAGGCCCTGAAAAGGTCCGTGGGTGGGTAAAAAGGGACGAGGAAGGGTGCGGGAGGTAGAAAGGGTGCAAGGGTAAGGGATTTGCGGGGAGTTTTGGAGAAGAGGTAAAGGATGAAGGAGAGAGAGAGAGAGAGAGAGGTCGAGCGGGTAGATTTGGGTTAACCAGAGAAAATGGATGTGGCACTGGTCTTGACGTGTGCCAATATTGGACGTTCTGGTTGTAAAGGGAGAGTGGGAGACGGGAGGAGGGTCTGGTTATGGCCCACTGTGTGTGTGTGTGGTGCGGGGTGAAGGTTGCAGCGGCCGGTTAGGTTTTGGGGAAGGATCTCTTGGTGCAATGAATTAATGATCGGGGCGGCCAGTGGGGGAAGGAAGGATGAGGCGACCGAAGGAAGGTCCGGAGCGGAGAATATATATTTATGTGTTCTCGTGAGGGACTGCTCTGAGAGTGGTGGTGTTGGTGGAGTGAGGGAAGGGGGAAGGGAAGGAGAGGTCTAAAGGAATGGAGCACGGGGTGGGCTGGGATGGCAAGGTCAAGGAGTGCGTGCGACGCGATGGAGTGACAGGGAACGGGAGAAAAATGCGTGCTTATGCGTGTTTTCCACTTCTGAGGGCGTGTTGGAGGAATGCTGTACGGCGTGGAGCGGGTACAAGCGGATTATACGAAGGAAACAAGACTGAAATCGCTGCTCAGCATAGAAAACTCTCCTCAGTGAGGGGTCTGAAATAGTTTAGAAATCAATCTATTTTCTTACATTCTATTTACAACTATTGGCTTAGTGTGATTTAGTTACTGCTGTACATTATTTGTAATTAATTTCTAATAATTATTTTGTTCTAATTACAAAAAATTATAGCAAACTATATGAATTTGGTAATATGCAGGGTATCTCCAAATTCATATTAAGTTCCCTCCCTTCCGATTCTTTATTCGTCAGACCGGCTCGTTCCTAGAGCAGCAGCTTATTTTTTTTGCATATACTACGATGCCTTTTGCTATCTTTTAGTTCTACCTGTGCAAAAAATATTTTTCATGAATTCATTTTCAAGATAAAAAATATTTCCTGCTTGTCCATTGCATGGTATCGTACCTTTCCAAGCTTATTGTGTTTCTCACTATTCTTCATTTTTGTGGTCCATTTCCTTCAATTCCATAGCGATTAATAACCACTCTGATCGTTTACATTGCAGTCTGCATACACTCGTTATCAACGTAAGTGATACAAATCTCGACCTCATGCGATCGTATCTTTTTACTCGATCTAGATTTTTGTCCAATTTTTCCAATCGTGGTGGATACTGAACGTGAATACTATGCTCTCCTACGTCAATAATTTGATACGATAGAGAAATCCCTTTATGCATGGTGCTTACTACTTCCGTGATTAAAATCTAGAGCTAAACTTATTTTGTCTTCCTTCGGATTTCCTCTTTTCCTTCATTTTTTATTATGATGAAACGAAGAAGTTTATACTTTGCACACCTCTCTAAACGAGAGATCCACTCGCGTGTTTTAGTCCCCTCTCAAACCACACAAATTTTAGTGTTTCAAGCTGTAGAGGACGTCGGAGGAGTGTCAGGAATTAGAAAAGAGGTACAGGATCTAGATGAAGAGTGAAAGCGTTGAGAGTTAGGAAATGGACGGGATGGATTTGGTATGATATCGAGGGATTGGCGGGTGGGACTATCCAGGGTTACTAGGGGGAGCGGACGCGGATGAGATAGCGAGTTGGTATGAGGAGGAGGCATTGCAGCGAGAGGATTTTGTGAGGGACACTGGGAGGGCAACTAGCGCATGGAATGATGACACGCAGATCGAAAACGAAAGGAGCTGCCTTTTGAGGTTGAACAAGCACCTTGGCGGTGTTCTCGGGCCACGTGTGCCCGCCTAACGATTTCCAGACACGAATCATGGGGGAGATAGGTGAAGGACACAAGTCCAAAACTTAAAATCCCTTTTCCACCTCCTGAACGCTACTCCTCCCTCCACTACTTTGATGTTCCATTTTTGCTCTAGCTCTCCCGTTTAGGCAACTGCGAGAGCTATGTATTCTTCCACATCCCTAATATCCCTCTCCTTCTACTATCAATAGCGTTCCTCATCTGAATATGTTTCTCGTTAATGTAGCCAGATAATATTCATTCTAGTAGGATTTATATTTATTCAGCGAAGATATATCTCTTCCAATCAGAAATTACGAGTTCATGAAACAAAATGTGCCTCTTTGAAAAATAGTTAATTTGAAAATTCTCTGTTTACCAAATAAATCTCTTCAATTATGGTCAACACTTTTGCAGAATTCATTTAAAGTCTCATCCGTCATTAGCAGGGTTATTTTTTTTTAAGTCGGGAATTTTTTGGGTATAAAATTCCACGAGCTGTGGACTTTCTTATGTGTGTGTGTGAAGTGAAGTCTCAAGTGAAATCTTAATGCTTGGAAAATTACAGAAATAAAACTGAATAACTGTAATTTAAAACGTTTTTGTCGATGACCTGGCGTAGGTTTATGTAGGTTAATTCGGGGAAAAGGGCTGTATTGATTTCAGAATAAAAGAGTATATTTGATATCGGCCTAGCCTTTTATGTTTTTATAAGCATAATAAACTATACTAACAATAAGTATGTAAAGAGCGCAAAAACTGACAAAGGCTTCCACCCTAACGTCAAGGGTAGAAGTCTCTATCTACTCTGTCCATGTTCACTTTGGTCCCGCCACTCAGGCCCAGTTCGACTAATCCGCAAAGCTAACTCCACTCTATCGCACACTCCAATGTTTATTTATATTCTTCCGTCGATTGTTAGTCTTTTGTTTCCAGCGCTCTGAAATTATTTGCGTGCCGTGCACCCCAAGGCAAGAAGGAGTGAATGATTCGTAAAATATAAGCGCACATCTTTTGGTGTGTTTGATATATATGTGTATATGAATTCATGCACATACAACGGTATCGATTTTTTACCTCTGTTTTACCCCTTCTTCATGCAATCTGATATTTTTTTCCTCTTTCCTCGCGGGATACGCCGGGAAAGAAGATTCCGCCGAAAGGAAAAGGGGGGGGGGAAAGGGGGATAGTGGGGAGAAAGAAGCGGTCGCATTGTCCTGAAAGACGGTACGAGTGAGGCTGGTTGGTCCAGTAACTTGGAAGGAAGAAGGAATTTGGGACGAGGTGAGGACTTGGAGGAATTAGGGTGGAAGATTTGAGACGGATATATAAGAAAAGAATGCTTTGCTTGAATTATACGAGTCCGTGCTCAGAAAGTTAGAAAGGAATGGATTTAATGTGAGTGGGGAATCTCAATGTTTAGGAGTGCTTGCAATGAACTAAAATTTTCGGATTTTTTGTCGTGTTGGTTTCTATTTTCATGAAGTAGTATTAATTATGCATTTAGATAGAATGTTAAACTCGTTTACTTGTCAATACCACGCAGTATTTTGTTTTCTACAATGTTAATACCATACAGGAGTTAGTACCTGAAATCTTTCAGGATTTTTGTGGTGAGAACTTGAGCCTCTACACCTGAACTTCACGAGCAATTCTGCAATCGGATATTGCTTCATAAAAAAAAGAGTTGCACCTAAAAAATAATGTTTGATATTTATATTTGCAAGATCTAGAGAGAGAGAGGTAGTGTTTCCTACAAAAATAAAACGGTATTATTTCTTTTTCATTATGCGTCCGTACATGTAAACAATAGATCTCATTAAATCATTGAGCATCCGTAATATGGTTGATCAGCTGTGTTCGTTTTTAATCAGTTCCTGGTGCTGCAATTAGTATTACAATGAGCCGATTTCAATTGCCCGCTGTTCTCTCTGCGGTGATGCTAAATTCATTTCCTTAAATTTGAATATCAATTTTATGCACTCAGATATATTCGTCATTAAATTGACCCAACATGCTACTTTCTTCTTGTTTACGGGTTTTGTTGGTTTACTGCGTAAGCATCGCTAAAATTATCCACCAACTGATGCGGTCAATTCACATGCCTCTTTCATCGTGTGAAACATTTATTTTGTCTAAAATGTGTTTTGGCAATGTATTATTTGCATTCTCATCGCAACTAAGTGAACTTTAAGTATTATTTTTCGTACCTATGTTGATATCTGTGTCAATCTAATGTCATGAATTGACTTATTTTGACCCTAACAGTGGAGGAAAGCTGATTGTTAGTTTATGTTGTACCTAATGAGAGAAGAGATTTATTCAATGCTCTGGGTACATACCCCTAAAAGCAACAAATACATTACGTACATGACATTTTGAATAGTTATTAAATAACAAAAATAAAACGGAATACAAAATTTGCATAGAAACAGGAATAAATTACATGCTCAAAAATAGCTGAAACATTGAAGTAAAAAATGGATGGTTTGATTACTGCTCTAACAGGTACTATAACATTTCTACTTGAAGGTTCCACAGTCCAGTCCAGTTTCAAGCAGCAAAAGTATATTTACATGACATTGTGAACTTATATTAAGTAAAAACAAAAATAAAAACGTAGTATAAGATGCATTATAAAGAAAAGATATAATTACATACTCCTAAAATAACTGTGACATTAAAGTGAAAATAAATTATTAGATTACTGCTTTAGCTTAAACTTAAAATGTATAACGTACATGACATGTTGAATAAATATTAAATAAAAACAAAATGAAAACGTAATGCAAAATTTACATAGACATATTATTTACATGCTCGAAAAATAGCTGTAACATTGAAGTAAAAATTGATGGTTTGATTACTGCTGTAACAGGTAACTATAAAATTTCTACTTGAAGATTCCACAGTCCAATCCAGTTCCAAGCAGCACAAGTATATTTACATGATATTGTGAATTTATATTAAGTAAAATAAACACTGAAAACGTAATATAATATGTATTATAAAGAACAGACATAATGACGTACTCCTAAAATAACTGTGACATTAACGTGTAAATAAATAATTTGATTACTTCTGTCGCCGGTATTTATAACATTTGTACTTGAATGATTCCACAGTCGTATAAGTTTTTATATCGTTAGGAATTTCATTCCATACAACGGTAGATCTGATGACGAACGATTTATGGAACATTGTAGTTCTATGTGATGCTAAATAGAGATTAGAGGGTTTACTCCGTGTTATCATGGTTCTAGTTGTAGGCGCGTACTGAAAGAGGTCAAGTAAATATTTCGGTGTTTTGTTTTTAAACAGGGAAAATAAAAAGATACAAAGAAGGTATTTCCGCCGAGAGGAAATATCCAACCAGTATAGTTTTTCCCTGTGAAGGGAAATGTGTTCATCCCAGCGGAGGCCTCGGATGAATCTAACACATGAGTTCTGTAACCGTTGTAATTTCAGATTCAGTTTGCTTGTCAGATCTCCGAAGGATAAGGTACAGTACTCCATATGAGGAAAGATTAAGGTAGTGATTAACAACTTTCTTATATGCAGAGGCAAAAATTTTTTCTGTGTTTTAAGCTTATACAATATACCATTAACTCTATTAGAAATAGCATGTATCTGATTGTGCCAAGTCAGACTGTTGTTCATATCTAATAATACCCAGGTTGCGGACAGAATTAGAGTAGGGGATAGCTATGTCATCAAGTAAAATACCGGATGTTGTTTCAAAGTTAATCTTATTAGTAATTCTAACAACACCAATAATCATTGACTTGGTTTTTGATACATTTAGAACTAAAAAGTTTTTTTTTGGCCCAAACCGAGATTGTATCGACATCACTGTGGATCTTTGAAATGGACTCATTAAGATCTTTCAATCGGCAATGAAGATATATTTGAAGGTCGTCCGCATATAACATATATTTACTGTTTCCGATTCTTTCGGGTAAATCTAACATATATAAATAAAAGAAAGTGGGCCTAAAACAGACCGTGGGGGACGCCTTCCTTTGTTGGTTTCCATGAGAATTTCCGTTTCCTTGATAATCTTTCACGGCCTCTTTTCGTCCATTTAAGTATGAGAGAAACCAGTTCAGAGTCGATGCGGAGAAATTGTAATTTTTCGTTTTACGGAGCAAGTGCCCGTGGTTTACCCGGTCAAAGTCCTTATTGAAGTCAAATAATACCAGGATGGTCACCATGAAACGATCATTTGCCAGGCGTATGTCCTCCGTGACCTTGATGAGAGCGAACTGAGTACTAAAATTCTTCCGAAAGCCTGATTGATAGTTGTCAAGTTTATCGTTCATTGTGAGGTAGTCAGTGACCTAGTGATATACAATTCTTTCGAGGATTTTGGAGACGGTGCATAGCAGTGAAATTGGGCGATAATCACCGAGAGAGGTAGGATTTTGAGTTTTACCTACAGGGATGATTATTGATGATTCCCATGATGATGGAAAGGTGGATGATGATAAGGAATAGTTAAATATTTCCAATAATGCCGGAGATAGTATGTCACATGCTCTAATTAGAAATTCAGAAGAAATATCATCGACACCCACTGATTGTGAGTTGGACTTTGAGCAGCGAAGATACCGATGTAGCATATCTGGCGTAATATGCTTACAATAAAAGCTATTCTCAGTTACCGGGGTGAGACGTTCGACGGAAGATATATCACAAAGTGAGTTATGACTGTTGCATAAGGAAACGTTTACAAAGTAATCATTAAATTGGTCTAATGTGAATTTGTAAGTTTCGGCTTTTTCTGTTTATCGTAAAAGACCAAGTCGCCGAAGTTCACGCCAAACGTGTATAGCGTTAGTATGCCCAGAGAGGGCATTGGAATAGTTCCGACGCTAAGATTCCAAGATAATGGACTTGATCTTATTTCTGCAGTATTTGTATTATTCAAGGACGGTAGGATTCCGTGAACGAACAAAAGCCCTTCTCAGTTTATTTCTCTCTTTCATAAGTTTTCGGGTCTCCTCAGTCAACCACGGCGCCGGAGGTCTTTTCAGCAGGCGAGTCCGTTTCGGTGCATGCGTGTTTATGCATTGTAGAACATTTGTAGTAACTGTATCACATTCATGATCAATTGAACTTGAGGCAAAAACTCCACTCCATTCTTTGAGAGGAGATCATTTTGAAACCAATGTGCATCGAATATTCTAAAATCACGCGATAAGGTGGACAGAATAGGACGACGCGTTGTATGAAATTTATAGGTAATATATATCAGATCGTGCGCCGATAGAAACGGTACAGGACATTGAGAATAAATAGTAACCTTATCTAGGTCATCAACAACACACAGATCAATGAGTGTATGGCTTCTTTCGGTATGATGAGTAGGATTTAGTGGCACTAATTCAAGATGATTGCAATATATAAAGTTATTAACCATAGAACTATTGTAATCGGTGCGGTACATATTAAAATTAAAATCACCAAAAATAACAACATTATTATGTTTTGGATAATGTCTTAAAAATACACTTTCAAGTTGAGCAAATAAAACACACTTGGGTGGACGATAAATAACATACAGCAAGGGATTTGCAGCACTGTATCCCGAAACATCAACAGAAATGAATTCAGGCATGGCAGAATATAGGGAGGAGGAGGCAGACACAATATTTCCTCAAATACAATGATGAACGTAAACTCCTACTCCCCCCCCCTCCTTTACCTATTCTGTCATTTCTGATCAAATTATAATCAGGCAATTCGACCATTGCGTCTGGGATTTCAGGCTTCAGTCAGGTTTCTGACAAACATATTACATCATAATGATGGAGAGAGAAATGGTGGCGAAACTCATCAAAATGGCCCAGTAACGATTGGCAGTTTACATGACAAATCATTACATCTTCACTCCTAAAATTTATACGGTCACTTCCATCAGTTTTTCTTATAAATATTGTACCATTCCGCAACCACAAATATTTCACTATATTCTCGATCTTCAAGTTCCTCGCCTTGGCATAAAGTTTCCGGTTAAATTGAGTGAGTGACTCATTCATATAGACATTATGATTGACGTCTTCACTTAGGCCAACATCACGTAATGTAAAATGGCGTTTAGATCTGCGTGAATTCAAGAGACTGGACCTGACGTTCGACTTAAGAAAACGAACAATTATTAGGGCGGGCTTCGGTTCACCATTTGCGAAATTTCGGGGTTTCAGTCTATAACAATAGTCAATATCACCGGCCACAGCGTTAATTCCAAAATCATGGCACGTTTTAAGCACAACTGTCTCATCGTCCATACTATCACACTTTGGGATTCCGTGGATCTCAACCAAATTCTTCAATTGGTCTTGCTCTAGTTTATTCAAATTTCCCTCTAGATCAGCTACTCTAGATTTCAGGGAGAGATTTTCTTCCAAGAGCCTCTCTAACCGGCGGTTTATACTGGTTATAGATGTATTTACCTGCTCAAGGAGTTCGGCTTGGTTTTTAAAGGTGTTTTGCCATGTGATGATGGTCTGCTTCAGGTCTCCATGATCCTCCTGCAGCTGCTTTACACGATGGAGTAGTTCAGTGAGCGGGTGGTTGTCTGTCTCAGGTGATATTCTTACAGGAACTGGATGACCTGTGTCCTGAACGGGAGTATTGTTACCACGTAGATTCCGGCTTTTTCCGATACATGTAGCACATGACCATGTCTTCTGGAGTTGTTCCAGCACATGAAGGTCAGCATCGGTCGATGAAGCGCACTGGGGGTGATACAGCCCCTTACATAGCTCACAAGTAAGGTGCTTCTGATTACGCTTCACGTTGAAGCCGCATTTGACGCACTCACTAGGCATTTCACAACTGCTATATACGAGGAGAGAGCAAAAGAACGTCCGTACGCCACGAAGGTTCAAGCAAGACATGTTAGTAATATTCACTTTAATTGTCAGGAAAAAAGCTTATCTCGCTATAAAATTATATAAACAATTATATCTTAATTATTGGATAGTATTTACAAAGTGATCATAAAATTATTGTGTTATTTCATTATCACTGATCAATGGATATCCGTCGTATAAATTAGATATCGAAAATTTTGATTGAGATATGATCAAGAGCGTAATTGTACCTATTACTCACTGGTATTCACTAAGTTTTTCGTTACTGTTTAATGAACTGTGAGTAATGATACCACCTTATCACAGAACCATTCAAATATGTAAATAAAATTTTCAGAAAACCTGAAGTAAACCGCGTATTCACCTTGTTAGACACGTCTTATTTTTAGAAATGGCTGGTTTTCAGAGCAAGATACGGTGAAATAACTCGTGCAATGTGGTACCTCAGGAATGCTCGTTTTAGAGATGCGATATAGGATTCCCCCAAAAGAAATTCGATAACCACAAATCAGGGTGGTGTGGAGCCGAATGGCTCACGGAAGGACGCCTGCACGTGAGTCGGTTGAAGCATTGATGTAATATTGTTTCTTTTAGCTGTGCGTGAGCAAAGGATGAAGAGCATTGCTACACGATCTAAACATCTTTCTTTCAGCGTTGGCCATGCGTAGACTGTGACACGTGCGGCTTTCTCGGGAGGGAAATGTGAATGTATTATTTTGTTTGAGGGAGGAGGCGAACGAGTGGCTGAGAATCCTCGTAGACGTTGATGGAGGAGAAGGGTGGGAGGAGTGAATCCAAGAGGTTGGGGGTGTGGAATCATCGGTGGATTTGTTGCCTGGGAGCAGGTGGGACACGTAGGGAGCCCAAGCCACACGGATTTCTAGAATGCACGCTTCGATGGCTAATAACGTGAAACGAACGCATTACATTTCCTCGCACTGCATCCTTCTCCAAGCTCCTCGGGCATTCCTTTCGTCTCCTCCCCCGACAGTTTAACCAATTTCCAGACGCCCCTGTCATCTGATCTAAACCGGATCTTTTAATGTGTTGATTTATGAGATGCACTGGCCTAACTTTGCAGAACTTTTGTTTTTCTAAAACTATAAGCTAAGGACACCTTTGTTCGTCTGTGTTGTTTCTGGAAGTAGGAGATTGTTTGTACTTGTAACTATTTCCTGGTGAATTTCGGCCATTTTTAATATTATATATTTTAACGTAAATTTTTTTCGGGATTTCCACCGCGTTAACTTGGTAAAAAGAACCAAGGCTTCAAAGGATAACTCGTCCATTCCCTTCAGGGTAAATTACCCTGACATTTATGCTACTTAAAAGAATCTACGCTAAGCATTAGCTAGGAAAGCATTTAAATTTTATTCTATAGTTGTATTTTTATTATATATTTATTCTGCTTAATGGTTTCAAGGAAGTAGATTGTGTTCACTAATTTTCATATAATTCTTTCACCCTAAAAATTTATTTTCCGCACTACATCCTTCTTCATCTTCATATTAACTCTACATCTTTTGATCACAACTAAAATGTCTTTAACTATTGTTCTTTTTTACTCTGTCTGCCTTTGCAATCTTCTCTTCCATCATGCTCAGATTTCTTATGTTAGTATAGACTTATCCCTTCAGTCAGAAGTAAACTTTAGTCACGAGGACACATCATAATCATCATTCATATCTTAAGAGAAGCATTTTTTGTTTAAAAAATGGGTTTACAGAAATTAATCCGTTGTATAATTTGGCAAACTTTGCTTTGTTAGTAACTCTTTACATTTGTATGTGCATTAGTTTCGGTGGCATTTAAAAAGGGAACATTTGAATTGAGCCCGTAATTATTTCATCACCAGACGTCATGAATCTTAAGATTGGTTCACTGTTCCTCCGCACTCCACTATCCTCTCAATCAACTGTTTGGTTCCTTCCTAAGTCTTCATTTTAAATATATTGATTATTTTATTCATGTCGTAAATTTTTCTCTGCAATTATAATTATTTAATAGTGAATATTTGGCGGAAAACTAGAATCAGAGCAGTCCCTTTCGGTCTTGTCCAGTTATGGTGTTTATTCCCACTGCCTCGAGTGACACTTAACATTCTCGCTACAAATCCCGTCAATTGACGTGATTTAAAACCCCGAAGAATGCGGCACTCTGCAATTGACGAATTTCAATCTTACACCATTTAGTGGTCAGCAGCAATAATTTCATTGGAAATTCAATTCTAAATACTACACTGAAAACATTTTAAGCGAAAATATTTTTGTTTTTTTACCCATTAGTGGAAAGCAAAAATCTATAGAGGAAATAGGTATTAGGTTTATAAGATTTTTGTAGGTATCTTTGTATTTTTATCGTGAAAAGTCTGAGCATGCTCAGCAGTCCAAGAAAGTATTTGAATTCAAGGCTTAGCAGTGAGAGTGTTAAAGAATATAGGCGGAAAAACTCAAGTTCTCATTTCGTGGTTTTCCATCTCGAACGCCCACTCCTTCGCCCATCAATTCACCCCACTCTCGTCTTCCATCTCCGGTAGAAAGCTTGCGTGGGCTGTCCCTTTGTCTGTCCGTGCCCCGCGCAGGCCTCGAACTAAATCTCTCCGCCTTGGGATGCCGTCGGCAGCAATCGACCGAGACCCCTATTCGTCCCGAGATCCATCCGAATTTCGGCTGGCACGGGTGTGGGAGTTATTTATCTCCTCGGCTGCCTTTCTATTCACTTCGACCTGCTTCATTATCGGCTATTGGGCGCGGTATTTTTTTCTATCGCTGGTGTGTTTGGTGCTGCATTTTTGCGATAATTTGCGATTATTTCCACGATTATTTCCATGGCTGATATAATATTGTGTAATATGAACGAATACATTTTTAAAATTTCCAATATGATGTTAACGATTTTTAGCAAGTTTTATATAGGTAGGTACTCGGAATTGTGAAAAATTCCTAAATAGATGCCGAAATGTTTCGGATTTTATCCATTGATAATTGATTATCCACATTTAAAAAACTTTTTTATTCTATAATTTAAATGCGCGTGTATTAATGATGAAGGCTTTACTCTGAGGTAATGCTCCATAGTGAAAAATTAACTAAAACGTTTTCCTCATTGTTTTTCCTTTTAAAGGACCTAAACAGAGTTTTGATAGATTGCTGTCATGTAAGATCTTGTCTGTCTTTGTCAAATTCAATCAAATTGTGTATGCGTGCTATCGTATCCAAACGTTTGCAATGGTGAACTTACGTAGTAGTTGAGCACCTTTCTCTTGCCAGCTGTATTTGTACATCTCCATTACATTCCTCTTCATTAAATGCACTTATAGGGTAATTCATGACTTTTACGTAGAAATGCTCATTTAATTGGGAGAAAAACTCAATGACCACCTAATATTTCACTTTTCCTCTCGTGAGGTCACGTAGTGGTAGAAACGATAATAAATCCAGCTGAATTTTAGAAGCTTCCCATACCGAGCGGGAGGAGATAAATTACTTGGCCGAAAAACTGTTCGTTTGAATGGAAGACCAAGAGAGTTGAAGGATCAATTTAGCGATAGGCTGGAAATTTCATGTCCTCCGCATGGAGCGGATTTCATTGAATTCTCTCTCGCCCATGAATAATTTGCTTTCCCAACTTTCGTATCCCAAATGGCATTTAGCGCGATCCCCGAAATGATGCATGTTTACTCGGGAGTGGGACGCCATTAAGCATATGCATTAATTCACCGTGTCTGTTTGAACTGGCCGGAACCCACATGCACCCATCCATGCGGCGTTCGACTCCCCTCCCCCCGCTCTCCCTGGACCAACCCGTGTTGCGGTGGCAAAGAGGTATACTGAATGACGACGCCATAAATGTCACGGATGTGCAGTGCGTATCGGCGAAGGCAGAGCGGCGAGGTTTATTCGTTTGACACTTCAGTGTTTGCTCACTTCCTCTCCGTGTTCCCTAGTGATTTTCGAGTCTCGCCTGCCCCACGCCACTTTCCCCCTAGTAACATAGTTTGCTACCCCTCCTTTTTCCCATCGAGTCTCAGTTGTCCCTTAGACAGCCATTCCACGCTACCTGAGAATGTCCGTTCGTTTTGATGCATTGCAATTTGTTTTAGATTCATTGGTCTGCTGCGGGAATCAATTTTAGTTTTCTAATGCCAGGATTTTCCGCATTGTAGGAATGAGCTGCCGCCTTTGTACATTCTTCTTTATTTTGATAATTTCAAGTTCTAATTTACTTTCGTTAATATATATTGCATATTGTTTTTTATTATATTTTAATATCTAATTGCATGGCAACTTCCGGTTTAATATTGGCTAATGTTCTCATCCAAGCGTTCTCTGTATACAAATGCATTGCGTGTTCGGAATCTTCGTCTATCATAGTTTCAATATTAATAAAACGGAATTTTGAGAACTTTTTTAATTGGAACATTTAAAACATCTGCTTCGGCACCCGAAAAATGCATTCAAGAGTTACCTTTTCTCGGTAAACTTTATTTTTGGAAGATTACCCACTTCAAACAACAGAAGCACATTTCCGTGTCTGTAGCTTATGTTCCAGGTTTCGGAAGAGTTAAATATCCTATTCTTTTCCTGAAGTCCGTTTTACTTTTTGATGTGAACATATCCAGGCCTATCCTCTACGGAGTTAAGGTATACTACAATGGTGGATTACATAATTATCCATGTATTTCCATTTAAAAGAAGGCATCACGCCACTTTCTATAGCTTCAATATGCTATGATTGAATTTACACTTTTTGCCTTAAAACCTTCAAGTGTCCAAAAGTTTCCAAATGCTCTAATGGCTGTGGGAGTAAAATCGTGTTTCTACATAATTTTACTTATGATATCACTTTAAAATCCCTTACTTAACCCTATAAGAGACACTCTCTACCCTTCATTGCCGTAAAAAAACTTTTATTTCCCTCACGAATACTCTTGCGTCTCGTATTCCCAAAGATCCATGTACAGATATCAATAATCATAAAGTTTAGTAACGGTTATCTCTCTACGTGTTCATACGAAATGCAGTAAATCCTCTCCCCAGAAGTTTTTCTCGCCTTCCGTGCCCCAAACCCCCCCCCTCCCCCCCCCAACTATCCCTCCACACCCCTCGTCACACCTGATTTAAATTTCTCGCTCAGCCAACCAACGCCCGGCAGTCGTTATTTCACCCCCATCTGCAACCTCCATCTCTCGAAAGTCCGCACATTCGTCTGTCTGCCCGTCTGCAACCGGGACGTTACCTACTCCCCCTGCCTGTAGCAGTCGTCCCCATCATCGCTTGCTCTCCCTCTCCATCACCCCCTGCCACACTCCCTCCACCCTTCCCGAGATCCACCCTACCACCCCCATGAATCTCCTTACATTTCCGCCACTCCTTAGGGTGCACATTCCCACCCCTTCCCCTCCCCCCCATCCCTCGCAGTCCCTGACAACATTGCCTACCTTCCATCTCCCCCTCCACCCTTCCACTCTAAAACCACTACCTGCTTTCTGGTGCTGTTGTTGGCTGCCGTTATTGATGGAATAAAAGGTGGTTTCGGGTATGGAAGGGTGCGTTCTCCCCTTCCCTCCCAAATTGGTTGGAATACAGAGAGTGGGGGGTGGAAGTCTGGATCGGTGTTGCCAACCGTTTTACCATTATTTTACATATATTACCCTTGCCTCGGGTTGATTAGACGGTTAGCGACACTAGTCCAACAGTTTTCAATAAATTACGTAGCATTCGTGTCTACGTAAAAATATTTCTAATGCACGTTATTCCATACTCTGTGGTTTATTGTTTATATTTGTCTAAAAAATCTCAGGCAACCATGGTATATCTTAGTGTGTCTGCTCTTAAAATATCAGTTCGTTATTTGAAAATTAAATAAAACTTCATTTTTCCACGTAATTATTTCTTTGGCAAAATTAAATATTGATTTACTTTCAAATATGAAGCCGTTCTAAAAATTTGAGTTGGACACAATTAAATATATCAGTTTATTAGTTATAAAAAAAGTATGTGTATGTATAAACGCGGATGACCAGACGTTGGTTAGTTGATCCTCGAAGGGATTTCAAATTTAAGTAGATGTATTGCAGTTTTAGTGTGCGAAATACGGAATTAGGATAAATCATAAGAAAACAAAATTAGTGATATTCATTAGGTCAAAAACCGAGGCTGATCATAAATGACTGAGGGCACAAACTGAAGTAAGTGGAACATTGTAATTACTTGGGTAGTACGCTGGAAGAAAATGGACACAGTAGTAAATGCGTTGCGTGGAGGTGAAGAAGGAAATATTAGAAGTAGATGCGGCACTGCTGGTGCAGGATTTTCTCTGGCTCAATAAAACCTTAACTTTTACCGTCAGATAACTTGAATGTTAAAATACAATATCAACGTATCTTCATATTGAATTTCAACTGCCGAGCCCTACTGCCGAGGTGAATAAATAAGAGTGATAAGGGTTGCTCTTTCGTCGAGTGGGGGTGCATAAAATTGAGGAGGAGGAAAGGAGCGTGTGTTGGATGTATCAGCGTGAAAGCACATATGTATTCGTACATATTGAGGAGGGAGAGGCGGGAGGGGCCGTGGGAAGAAGGGTGAAGGAGACGGCAGCACTCATCGGCAGGACGAGCGCTTTTTTTAAGTGTGTATACGCGAAGGGGATGAATGGATTGATTTAAAGTTTCAGGGAAAAGCTTCCGTTCTGAGAAGTGTCAAAAGAGGTGCTACCGGACTGAATTATGCCACGCGCTTCGGCGTGATCGATGGCTTGGGCAGAGAGGAGAGCCCGTGTGAATATGAGGGAATGAGGGTTGTTGTCGGCCAGTCGGGGGGCAAGGAATGGAAGTGGCGGTGGGTGCGTGAGCAATCGCCCGGAGGATAGAAAGGGAAGGGTCTTGGGAGGAGCGAGGATCGAAGTGGTTCGACTCGATTGTGCGTGCGAGGATTCCGTGTTAAGGAGGCGTCCGGTGAAGGTCGGCCGGAATTGCCGTGGCGTGATTGGTCGTGACGAACACGGTGGCTGATCCCCGTTTTTCATATTTTTTTCAAATTAGAGAAACCCAATTAACGGAGTTTGGACTTCGATATGGAGGAAAGAAGTCCGCTCTACTTTAAGTGGGCTTGCCTGGTGTTGAATAGCAATGAAATGAAAGCTGAGTTTATCCTTATCAGAACAAGTGCCATCTGCAGTTAAGTAGCACCTTGCGGCATACTAGTGGTGCGTGTTTTCAAGCAGTAAGCGTGGTAAGAACTTTCAATTCGCGGACTTTTGTTCTTGACCTCTATGGTTAGGCGTAGCCATAGAGAAAATGAAACTTGGCAATCTACTTGGATATACGAATCACGAGTTTTTAACCGGGTTAGATTTTTACGAATCAACGTTTCAACAGCTGACTCAGCCATCGTCCTTCGACTCAGGACTACAAAAACTGATAACAACGGCTGAGTTAGTTGTTGAAACGTTGGTTCCTAATCAACAACCTGGTGCCAAAACTGAATACTTAATCAAACTATTCACCGGGAAAACCTAATATCCTTCTTTTCAAACCTTTGTTTTACGGATGTTTATTCCGACTATTTTTAATACTGTGACACATATTCGTGAATTCCATATTCGTTCGTTACAAAAGATATTTCCCTGTGGTAAACCTAGCAGAAATAACTGTGCCTATAATAGTGGATTGTAAAGTCTTTAGTAACTACCTAATAATTTTCCTTTTCGAACATGGAACACTAACTACAGAGACCTTGTCGAGACCTTGGTATTCCTGTTTTTACATGAATATTGCTACTACTCTATTCGATTAGAAAATCGTTGATATATCAGCGTTGCTATCAGCGATGGTATGAGGGTTGTTATTTCAGCTTGATAGTATAACGCCCTAAAGATTAATTCTCATTGTTGTTGTCACTGTATTAAACTTATTATTTAAAATCAACGAGCCTTTTTCTTAATTGAATATGTTTCCCAGCATATTTTAATATTTTTTTATAAGGTTTCAAATATTCTTCTTCCCCATAGTTTTCCAGTTTACGTGTATTTTTCTACAATTAATTATTTCAATGCTCGTCATTCTTTTATAATATTTATGCATTTTTATAATTAGTAAATTAGCACATACACTAATTTTAAGGGTCTCTTTATTGGCGTGCAGTGGTTATTCCTCTCTAGAACTTTCACGTTTCTGTTCGTTCACATAACGTGATGTTTATTTATTCACCCTGCAGAGACATCTCTTTCAAGCTATTTCTTTCGTTGATTTTCGAAAATTTTACTCTGAATACTGATTGCTGAAGCTTGCATCCAAATCGAGTTTCATATTTGCATTTTGACGTCTAATATAAATCAACCAGCCATGAAACGCTCAAAATCTCAATTGTTGGGTTCTCGTAAACTTCTCCACCTCAGTCCTAATGCAAAATGAACCAGGACTATTCTTCTCCCAGTGATAATTACGATCTTTTCTCTTTTCGCCACCCCATTACCTGCTTCTCAACCGCCCGCACTCTTCTTTATCAAAGACTTCCCAAGAAAACCAGTTATTGTGGTTTTTATTCTAAGCACAATAAAGGATGATGAGCGGGATGCGTAATAGGGAGCAGTATGAAGAGTTTCGCTGTGCTCCACCCGGGGAGCAAGATTTCAATTAGATTTTATTAGTCCGGTTTCAGTAAATATAAAAATCTAATTAACCTGTATCTTTACAGTACACTTACATTAAAGTGATATCTTGTTAAGGTTCTTGGGGTTGGGCTTTCACCAGGCGTTCACTAGTCGTCCCTGGCGTTTTTTTCCACTCCTTTGGTACGCCTTCAGAACAGCGTCGTAAAGCGTTTCGGAGCGTCTCGCAAACTCCCTCGTAACGCCTGTGAAGGCGCTTCGATGGTGAAGTTGTGAACGCTGAAGTTGTTTTAGGAAGTAGCTTACGAGGCGTTGTAAGGCGCTCTGAGGATGCTGAAAAGCACCGTCCACAGCGTTGCGCAGCGCTCCTGAAGGCGCCGCGCTGACCTTGAAAGGATGCCTACAGCGCTGTCGCAACACCTTGGAGCGCCTTGCACGGTTCCCTGCTCTCTCAAAATAAAAAAATGATTATTTACAGTTAATTA
This sequence comes from Pyrrhosoma nymphula, assembly GCA_963573305.1. Classification (NCBI taxonomy): domain Eukaryota; kingdom Metazoa; phylum Arthropoda; class Insecta; order Odonata; family Coenagrionidae; genus Pyrrhosoma; species Pyrrhosoma nymphula. The sequence goes on along the minus strand of OY754334.1, from coordinate 126,793,805 downwards.
TTATGAATGTACTATTACGCGATACCATACTATAGTTTATTAAGATATCTTACCTAGTTTCGACCTAACTTCATTGTACGGCTCTACGCGCATATTCACACACCCGAAATGGAAATCTCAGCGTCTGGAAAGTAGTATATACACGGCCACTTCCGTGCGTTAATGTGACTTCGAGAATTAATTATTAAATGGCTATTCCATGATAGTTTGAGGAAATACCATCACATAGCGTTAACAGTTATTTGGCATCAATTAATTGAAACCAATGTTGGCACATAGTATGAATATAAATGGGGGGGTGGGGTGGGTGGGTTTCTTAGACATAGTTCTTCCTCGAAGGTTAGGGATTAAGGAAGCGGTGGGTTATCAGCAGGTGGGGAGTGGGGCGGGAGGGTCAAGGGTTTGTTTTTCCGTGAGGGATAGAGAGACTTCTAGCAGGGGGGAATGTTTTTCGAAAAGGATATCGTTTAGCAAAAGACATTTCTTCATGTTCCTTCTTATTTCCAGCTCCTCCCTTTTGTCCATCATCCTTCCTATTTTCTCTCGGAGTAATATCTCCGGTATGAAGTCGCTGTTATGGTTTTCTTCCCATAGATGTCTGGTTGAATGCTTTTTTAGAGAGGGGGATATCCATTAGTCTGTTTAAAAGGAAGTGGAAAACGGTAGGTTACATTTCCGGAAATATCTGTTATGTTCTTCTATTCTTGTCTGGAAAGTGAGTTCGGACTGTCCCATATATGCAGCACTGCAGTCGTTGCACTTTAATTTATATATTCCACTATTTCCTAATGGTTGAACTTTGTCTTTTGTGTTATTCAGGATTTTTTTTTAAGATTGTCATTCTTATAAAATGCTATTCTAAACCGGTGTTTTGGGAAGAAGTTGCCTATTTTTTCTGAAATCATCCCGTAATATTGCAATTTACACCACCAAATTTTTTCTCTCTCCGTTTTCCCTGGCGTGAAGAGTAGTTGTTGACCCTGATGGAGAGTTTTTTGTGAAGGAGCATTTTGTCAATAATGCTCTTGTTGTAACCATTTGAGATGGCTATTGATAAAATAGTTTCTAATTCCTGGTTGAATACTTTTTTAGAGAGAGGGATATCCATTATTCTGTTTAAAAGGAAGTGAAAAATGGACCTCTTTTGCGATATGTGATAGGGGGAGTCAGAGGGGATGATGTGGTCCGTGGTGGTGGCTTCGCAGAAAATAGCAAAATCAAATTGCTTCTCCATTTTTGACACTGTCACATCCAGGAAGTTTCAGTTTACCCTCTTTTTCTTTCTCACAAGTAAACCGTTTTGTTCTGGTTTGTGATGATGATGACACCGCTGTGTCGAAAAATGTTGTACCAGGAAAATAAATATGTGGAAGGAAACCAAGTTACTTTTTCATTTGTGATATAATAGCGATTCCTATTCTCGTTCTTGCAGAGTGTTTGCGGCACCATTTCGCTTTTACGGCTTTGTGGAAGAGTGCAATGGAATAAAGGATTATTGAATTAGCAAGACAAATTACATTTTGCAATCATCGCTATACTTCCTTGAAAACATTTTCGAAGAAGTAATTTTTAAAGTCTATATGACAAAGCTGATATAATTATGCGTGATCTCCTGCGGCCCCTTTGATAGGAATTAGCACTTTATTTGCCCGCTGTATCGCTCAAAGTTGACCAAACCAGCGTGCAGTGGACTAATATTGGAATTGCAGGAAATGTTTAAGCGCACACTCTTATTCCCAGTTTGGAGAAAATCCCACCCTGATGCGATTCTGACCCGCAACTTTGGGATTAGCTGGCTATGGTATTAACCCGCCGAACCTGTGACCAAAAAGCTAATTGCTAATTATGCACTGCAAGCATTAATTATCATTGCTGTAATACCAAGAATGCTTTAGGGAAATTAGGTAATGCTATTGGTAAAAGTAGGCAAATGCCGACATAATTACCTTTGAGCTCATTTCAATGCCTATTTGTTTTAGTTGGAACTTTATGCATGTTACGCATATTGTTAATTGTGGTCACGACGAAATACCAGTTATGTACTTGCATAACAGCGAAGTTATATAGTACTTATTCTGCCACATATTCTAGTTTCTGACCTTAATTTTGGATATACCAGTCTCTTCTTGTGTGAAGGGAATTGCATATTTTAAATTTTATATTGTAACCACTCCATCGACTTATGTTTTGTATTTTAATCCTTAAATTCAATTTTCCCTGTACGAACCGGAGTGGAGAAGCAGTGCTCTAATATTAGAACGAGCTTAATATTTCGGATTAACAACGCAAAGGATCAGGGAGGGAAACGGAGGTAACAATGTAAATCCAACTAAAATATATTCTTTATTGTTCTTTTTGTAGGCAATGAAAAAAATGCGTATGCGGCATCTACTCAGTAGTCCTCATTTCCCTTCATGATGAATACCACATTTGTAAGCCTAATACCATTAATTTCGTTCAAAGGTTAAAGCATGACAAACTCATATTTTAGATCTAAAATTCATAATCAACTCTTTCAGAATGTCGCCATAAGATCTCCGTATTTTGTGTCAAAGAATCGGATAGGACTCTTCAACCTAGTACTCGTGTGAGTAAATTAAATATTTTTTATGTTGATTTATTCATGTTTTGAAGTAGAAAGAAGTCATGTGGTCATTAACAATGAAATGGAAGGGTATTTTTCATTAGCATTACTAAGAAGTGTAGTCAGAGTTTAGCAATTGAGAAGATGGAGTAAAATGGGAAAATACATAAGAATATTGAGTCGATTTTTTCGGATTTATGAGTCCACTGATATCTTTTTGCCTATGAATACATGCAAAGACTCGGTGATTCCTTGATTCTAATTAAAGTAGGAAGTATAATGTTTTTGGAGAATATTCAATTAAGTGTTAAACAAGTGCGGGCTTACTCTTGAAAGGACAATATTTGAATAGCCATTTGGGTAAATTATCATATCCCACATGTGAGAGGAACCGTGCGCAACGATTGTTAAATTCAATAAAATGTTATAATTCCTTGTACATGCCATTCAAATGCTAAAACTCGGTGAAAAAAATTATATTTGAAAAATAAAAGGCTACAAGATCGTGAGATTATTTCAAGATTACACGAAAAAGAAATATGAGGAAAATGGAAGGGCAAATTACTGAAGGAGTGAGTTCAAGAGAAAGTAAGGGCAAAAAACAAACTCGGAACTAAAATATATACCTTGGTTTCAAAATATGCAATGCACCACGATTGTGTATTAGATCATTATACGAGCGTTAGCATTGTAGCATTTTTTTCCAGCAGCGAAAAAGGGAGAAATGTAATCGCTGGGTAGCTTTGGAGCCAAAATTCGCTACATTTTCCGTTAAATTTTTTTGATTAAAGGGAGTATGAATACATGATGATCATAGGTAACTTTCTGGATGTACTATCAATTCGTTTCTTGATATTCTTTGCTATTAAACATTTTCTGGAAAATAACGTTTGTGAATTCGTTTTAATCGTGGTGTACTCCAAGTAGTTTCAAGCGGACTATGAATCTGTGAATTACAGCATTATTTTCACAGGCAATATTGATCCTAAGGAGCATTTTATATAAGTAGGTACGCCTTTATCTGCCATCTCTAACAAATTTGAAGTAAAATTTACATTCGTGAGCAATGTAAAGAAAATAATTCTCACATAATCACTTGAGTTTGATGGACTTTAATAAATTAATTGAGATGGAGTCATTTGCATTCATGCTGTCTATTTAGAGTTTTTTAAACTAGTGGCACAATTTGAGCGAACATTTCCACGGTTACGAATGTGAAATAATGAACATACGAACATAAGTATTTCATGTACATTTTTTCTTATCTCGTATTTATACATGTTTTTAGTGCATAGTTTCAGATCATTGAATTTTAATTTCAAATGAATATATTGCTCTTTCAAATTATATTTGAAGATCTTAGTAGCTTATCTTTGCTCATCATTATTGATAGAAATTGAGTCTCTCTTTTAACGTGCCTTTCATTACTCTACATTCAGTTGGTCGCGTAAGTATAATTTTCAAAAGTTATTAGCATTGCCTTGACTAATTTTGACTATTTAGACCAGTTCTCGAGCGGTTAATTGCTTAACCTCTTTTCAAAAATTCGTTTATGAACTCTTGATAGTGATTTTCCTTAAGCTTTGCAAAATTAATCAGTTCGTTGCTCTTTCCTAAGATTCACTGAGAGATAGCTTTTTTATGAACAGTGCTTCCAGATAAGAGTTTTTAGTGAGGGAGACGAGGAATAAAATTCTTATCGTTATATCTGGCTTTGATAAGGCGAACGATTTGAGAATTGATGCATAGACCGTTCGGTAGTTCATTAAAAAGTATGGAGTTTCTGTCCTAGTTTGCCGAAGTATCTTCATCTATTAATACATAGAAATTTGATCTTTTCCACTTGTGAGTAAGATGGATATAAAAATGCCTTGAGTATGCTATTTAAGTTTTACGAAGGATAAATTACTGTAATTTCATGCGCTCGTATGATAATGAAGAGAGAAATGAATTGTAATGCCTTACGCAGACACGACCCCTCTTGGTCTTCTCGCTGGAAATTATGACATACCTGAAGTTAATTCGGCGATATTTTGGTCTTATCATACCGGCGGTGTTCTCCTCCATAAATAAGTGCGATTTGGAATTCATCTGATCGCGCAGTTTGAACGGAGGCGTTCATCTAATCCGTCTCGATCCTTTTTGAGCGTAACAGAAGACGTCATTGGTGATGTTTCACGATAGGAACACGGACAGAGATCATCCATTAAACATGGATCTTGCTTGGTCTGTGGAATGAGAAAGAAACGTGAAATATAGATATATTTATTCTGGGGAGATGGGTGGGAGGAGTGGTTGATCGGGGCCGGTGCAGGAGGAAGAGAGAGTTCTATAAATCAACGAGGAGGAGGGAGGGTCAGGAGGGCAAAAAAGTAAAAAGGAAAGGGGAAAGTGTAAGGAGGGAGTCGAGATGACTTAAATATGAAGCGAGAAACCATGGGATTAAGGCGGGGCAAGGGAGGAGGAAGATGAGGGGGAGTCCGGAGTCTGTTCCCGTGTGTGGGGCCCACACCTACGTACGTGGGCTTTCGCCCGTGGACGGCAAGGAGGAACATTGCCAGTGGGTGGAGGGGGAGGTGTGTGGGTGAAGGATTTGATTGGGAGGTCATGGTGGAGGGTTATGGGAGGGATATGGGTGGGACTGGATTGTAGAGGAGAAGGGGTGGTGAGAAGGTTAGGATAGAGACAATAGAAGGGTAGGGCAGGGATAGGGGATATATAGTGTGTAAAAAGTGGAGGGATAAGATATGGATAGGTAGGGATGGGGTAGGAATAAAGGAAGTGAAGGGTCCTGATAGGGGAGGAATAATTATGTATATGGGAGGGATGGGTTGCGGATTAGAGAGGGATATTGGAGGAATGAGTGAGGCATAGGGGAGGGATAATAATGTCGTTTTTATTTTGGGCAGGCTGAGATTGTCCCTCCTGCCATCTAACGCCTCGGCAATGAATGCATAAATAATTATAAATTTTGGATTATGAGGATTAAAAGTATCATAAAAATAATGGTTTAGTTAAAAATTCACCAAAAAGGGAGGGATCGGTGTGGGATAAGAGAGGGATGTGAAATGGAAAGTGAAAGGATAGGCGAGGTTTGGGGAAGGATAGAGAATAGGGTGGGAAAGGGATAGGGTGAGGATGGGTTAGGGTTAGAAGATGGATAGGATGGGGAAAAGAAAAGGACGCGCTTGAGATAGAAGAGGGGTAAGCCACGGATAGAAGAGATGTGGGATAAGGGAGGGGAAAGGACAGGGGAGGGGCGAGAGAAGGATAAAGATGGGATAGGAGAGGGAATAGCAAAAGATGGGAAGAGGATAATGGAGGGGAAGGAGGGATGGGGAAAAGGAAGAGTGGGCTAGATAAGGGAGAGGGAAAGGAGAAGGGAAAGGGGAGGGTGAGGGTTGGCAAGGCGACCGTTCGTTTCACGCCCTGCCCATCGCGTGCACGAGTGATTCAGTCCGCCACCAACATATATCTCCCCTCCCTTACCCCCCCCTCCCTCCCACCTTCGCGCCCTCCTCGAGTCATTCCCTGCATCCCCTTCCCATTCCTTCTTCCTCCCTTCATCCCTCCCCTTATCCTCCCCATTGGGCTCGCCGCTGGATTAACTACATCCGCAGTTTTTCTTCATCCAGAGGTGTTTTCCCAAACCAGACGGGAGAGGAGGGTGGTGGGCGAGGTCCGGAAGGTGGGGGAGGGTGCATGGGACTGGGGAAAGCTCGGGAGGTAAAGGCGGATTGGTGGAGCTTTAACTGCGCTCTCGCATCAATGGAGGAAGTTGAAAACTCCGACGTCTATCCCTGATTCCTTGTGTTTTTTATTTTAATTATTTTGTTTTTATAACGTGCTGCTCGTTTCTCTATGTCGGCGCGATGGATTAACGGATTTTATTTCACGAAATTTATCGTGAGGAAGTTACTTTGGCAGAGTATTTCGGCGCCATCGATATGTGTATAATAAGGATTTTTTTCGGAGACTTTTTGGAATTTATACGGCATTATATTACATGTTAAGGATCTCCTTTGGGAGATTTGTGGCTCTGTTGAAAATAGCTCTTCTAGCTTGCTAATTGATTAAAAGTAAAAGTACTTTGTTAAATATGCCGAATCACCTTATTTACAGTTAGAACTCGTTTTAAGCAGGAGGAATTGTTAAAACATTTATTTTTGACTCTCAACTGATTAATTGCTGTATTATTTTACTTGAGTCTATACAGCTATCGCTTAAGCGTCAATTTGCATAAACTCTGAGAGACTAAGTTTTCAGTAGAGTAATAAGGAATCATTTTTGTACTACTTTTAAATAAAATCGAAATAACGTTTCCACTATTACGGTAAAAATAACTTCTCATGATGTTCTCATATTGGGTGACTTCAGTTACGGATATGAACTTATGTATCCAATTGGAATACTTTTGAATTTCTCTTTCTCCTTGTTTATGTTTTGACAACAGAATGAGGATAAAAGAGTAAAGCGTAATATTATGATCTATATTTACATTAGTATTCGTTTATAGGCAAGTAAAACAAAGAATACGTGAAAAGAAAAATCACTGGTTTTCAAAGAATGCATTTAGAATAGTACTCTGTAATCCATGCCATATTTAATAATATCTAATTGCTGAAGTTAGTTTATAATTTAACTCTATTTTTATTTTATTCAAATATGACAATTAACTGTCAAAGTACATGAGTAAGTGAGCGATTTTGTATGGAATGTTTTGTTATGTTAAGCAAATAAAATAAGACAAAACCGAGATATGTAAAATACTTTCTCTTGAATACTTGACATGCAAATTTTGAAACGGTCGGACAACAACCAATTATGTAAGGAGGAGTATTACCGGTGACTTTAAAAACTTCAGCTTTTTCATTTAGAATGTTAGTCCTAATCATTCTGACAGCTGTAGTGGTCGTTTATGCTATTATTCGTCGCGAAAAGCACTATGACGTCACGGCGAAATAATTACGATGAATTGCATATAATATTTCCTCGAAACATGCTAATGTTGATCCCATTCACCCACCAAAGTGGTGGACACAAGAGAACTTGGTTCTGATTAAGATGAGAAGGCATACGGGAAATAGGTAAGAGAGCGAGAAGTAGCTATAAGTTAACTCGGCTTCACCGAAAATGAATGTTCTCTTGAGGTGAACAGACCAGAGCGGCAATGCAGAGGTAAGCCACGTGGAAGATGGGAGGATCGGGAGGGTAGGGCAGCTGTGAGAGGAGAGCGTTGGGGAGAGAGGAAGGGAGTGTAAGGAGGGAAGTAAGAATGGAGGAGGAAGAAGAGAGGAAGAGCAAGAGGAGGAAACGAAAGCAAGGAAGGGTAGAGCATGTGAAACCGAGCCTCGCGTCGCATGAATTCGTAAAGGGAAAACCTGGTCCGAACCAGGTTTCTCCTACTGGGAAGCTGGCTGATCCGGGGAGGAGGGTAGGGTAAGGGAGTGCGCGCTAGGGGGAAGTAGGAGGCTAGGGTTGAGAGCGATGGACGGATTGAGGGGTGCGTGGCAGGGGATGCGGGAGAGTGGTGCATGGCAGGGGGGTGCAGAAGGGGGTTCTGGGGGAGGAAAATTCCGGAAAGCGAAGGGGCGGAAGTGGAGAGAGAATGGGAAGAAGGGTGAATCGCAACAAAAGAGAGGGTTTGAAAGGTTTGAGGAAGAAGAAGAAGAAAGAAAAGGGTCGAAGTATATGCAGATGGCCACGTGCGGGTGGGTGGAGAAAAAGTTTGTGAAAGATTGATCCAGTCGGGAGAAAGTTTGATTAGAAAATCCGACGGCACCGAAAAGTGAAGTTGGGCCGAAGGATAAAGGGAGGTGGACGGGTGGGTGGGACGGGAGTTGTTTAGATTGATCGGTCGAAATTCCTCTCGAATATATATACAATATTTATGATGGTTCCGCCCCACCCCACACTCCTGTTTCGCATTTTGGCTTAAAATGTTTTGTTTTCAGTCTCGTTGCTATCTCTGAAATTTCAAAATTTTGGTCAGAGTGCCAGCCTTCGTGACCGTATGCTTTACTATTCGCATAAATATTATCAGCGGTCCAAGAATACTGCTACGGCGACAGCATGTCGGTCGTGTAAAAAAATATTTATTCCGGCCATATATCTAATGGCGCCAAGTTTTCAAACTTATTTTCAGAGCCTCGTCATCCTCTTCTCTCGAAATAGCCCCTTGTTTTTTGTTTTTGCCCACACCCTTTTATGATCATTATAACTTCAAACACTCAGTATTTCTGAGAATACTTTTTCGGACCATTTGCATTGCATATCGACGAAAGCGACCTTCCATTGTTGCTAGAATATTTTCCATTGGGTTACCGTTTATTTGGATAAAACACTGGCGTGTTTCTTGGATACGATACCCATGATTTCCTATAGGATAGAACTTTAGGGAGGTTTGCCTTGCTTTTGTGCATGGATGCTCTGCGTATCTCATGAAGTAAATGATTTTTTTGTCAGAATCTACCTTTTTTTAAATAGCCGGCCCACTCCCCTACAGTCAATGCTAACCTCATATCTGTTTTGAATTTCGTTGATCATTGAAATTTATATAGATATCAAGAGTATTACTATAGGTCCACAATGCTAAGGCATGTAAAGCATTTTTAAACCGATTTGAATAGAAATTTCACATACACATTAATTCGAAACTGTGATTCTCGTGTGCGATTAAATAATGTAATGCCATTGTAAATCCTATAGGTAAAGGTATAAGATAAAATTTAAAGCCAGTGGTTTAGAAAAATTGAAGATGAAATATATTGCTTTCATTGATACATATTAAAAAATGAAGAATTTGTTATCTTTTTTATATTTTATCTATATTGCTAGATTGAGATCAGTATTAATAACTATTTTTTGGCAACCTCGCAGATATTTAAATATATTTAGTCCTTTATTTTGACTTTATTATTAGACAAGGGATATTCCAGTGGTATGACAAGGTGACGAAAAGCCAAATTAGTTCAGCTTATGTTTGGTTGTGTAAAAGCCGCGAAGAAAAATGTTGAGACAATGTTCATGTTCAATGGCTTTGTTAAGTGATTAGATAACTGTGGTTTTACTAAAAAATACTTAGGCCAATATGTTAATGGCCAAAAGTTTAATAAACATCCGACTTTTTTCCGAAAAAATGACATGAATTCCGCCACTCAATGTTAATGAACGATGATGAGCCTGGCTCCAATTCGGATTATCCATTAGTTGTGAATCGAGACTTTACAAATTAGTGCATATTTTACGAGTCACCTGATAGATGATAATTACTGTAGGGCTAACATTTACAATACTATTGTGACCTTTTCTCCGCACACGAACAGTGATTCGTTCTTTATAAATATCCGAATGGATCGAAAACAAACCCCTCCTCGCAGGTGGGTGGGCTTTACCCACCCTGACGTGCGACCCGGCCACTTTCTCTATCGCCAAGGATTATCTAGATAGAAAATGAGCAAATGTGGGGCAGGGGGGGATAGTGGGGATGAGGGTGCTTTCCCTGATAACGCCACTGCGGAGGAATTGGCCTGGAGTGACTAACCACGGCCGTGGACTGAGTGAGTTAAGCGTAGGGAATCGAAATATTCGGGGGGCAGGTGGGGAGGAGGGACCGTGGGAGATTGGACGGGAAATGGCGCTGGAGTGAGTGAGTTCGGGATGTGGAAAAGAGAGAGAGTGGGGGATTGTGGGAAGGTGAGAAACGGGAAAGAAGAAATGTATGGAGGAAGGACAGTTGTCAGTGCGGCCTGGGCAGAGTGGAAATTTATCACGGGGGCGGAGGACGTGGGTGAGATCGAGGGGAGTGTATACCTATGTATGTATGTGTTCTCGTGTCGATGGGAGTTCTCGTGGGGCGGGAAAAGGTGGTGGATATTGAGAACGCAATGTTGTTCGCGTCTGCGGGTTTGTGAAATACAGTGCGTCCGCGCAGCTGTCAGTATTCTTCCGTCTCTCTCCTTTTTTCTTCTTCAACATTTTTTTTTGAAGTTGCAAAGCAGCGTGCGAGGGCGGACGCGGACGTTCGATGGTCCTGAAATATTGAGCTCGAAAGGTGAGGAACGAGTAGGAGAGAGAAGGATGGGGTGAAAAAAAGGCGGAGGTTTTTTACGGGGAGGATGGGATGGTTAGAGGGGGTTCTTGGATATGTGGGTATGTATCGAGAGTGAGGGTGGAAAAAAATTGTAGTGGGTGCGGATGTAGAGGTGAGGGATTGGGAGAGAGGGGAGGGGATGAGTTTTGATTGGAGGGTGGTGCGGCACGAGATGGGCTCTCCGGACGGGTGTGGTGGCGGGGGAGTGGGGTGTGGGGCGGGGGGAAGAGCCGGTTGGAAGTTTCGTACCGCGGGGCAGGTGGGAAGAAAGGGGAGATGTGGGTGGCCGGGGCTGCGGGTGTGAGGGGGATCAATAATTCATGGCAAGAGGGTGATTTGAAGAAAGGGCGGGGGGAGGTGGGGGAGGGTTGGCATGAGATGGAGAGGGTGGTTTTTCAAGTCACGGGACGGCATGAGGGGGTGGGAATTGTGGTAAATTAGGTTTAGGGGTTCGGTGCGGAGAGCAGCGATTTGATTGGGTGAAGGTTTGGTTGGCAAGCGTGGGATGAAATGGGAGAAGGTTGAGTCTACTCTTGGCAGAAGAAGTAAAGGTGGCAATGACTGCCTGTGTCCTTGGAAGATGCGCTAAGGGCAGAATTATTCATTATTTTACATTTAGATGTCCATAAGTTTTTTTATAAATGGCCTTAAGCAAAATATGAAACTCTTTAACTTCCCAACCTCTCACTAATTTTATTTTGCAAGGAAGTCCTCCTATTTAGGAAGCATTTACTAGGATGTATTTTGTGCACATCACAGTGAGGTTGAAATCAATAACAAACCATTCGTTCATTGCGTTTAGTTTTTCAATCCACATCAGTAACATATGCTTTGCCGTACCGCAAATACCCGGGATGAATTATATGTCTCGTGGTGGTATCAATTGTGAAAAAGTTACCAGAGATAGTGTTGGAAATAAAAAAAATATTAAAATATATTATTGTATATAGTTTTTTCATTCAAAATGACAGGCGTCTTACAGCACTTTATTCGCGGATAAAAAAGGAATTTGCAGTTCATTTATCGTGTTGGTGACCCATTAAAGTTCACTACGACTTGCTTTTGCATTTTTCTGTCGGCAATGGAAGTGGTTCTTTCTTTCTCCTATTCACCTGGAATGTGAAACGGAGAGGTCGCGACCGGCCGTTCCCTATGCAATCACGCAGTGGTGCTTGTATTTCTCTGCAAGAAAGCACAAAGGCCGTGCAAGGATCGTGGAATGTGCATTTCCAAGTGCAATTGAGGTAGAGAGCGGGCCAGCTCGGGCTTGGAACAATAGCGCTAGGCCATTAGTCACATTTTCAGCCCTTTTGCAACTTTTGCTCCGGATTTAAGTGGTCTACTCTCCATTCACGGCTCAAAGACCGCATAATATCGGGTCTCTTTTTGCTCGCGTCTGCAATTCAATGGCGTCTAGCTCGGAGCAGAATTACAGTTGTGAGCTGCCTTTGAGCGCACCTTGACAATTGGGAATCTTTTCTCAAAGCAATCCTTGAGTTGAACGAGCCAACAATTCACTGCCGTGAGCGTTAATCTATTCCTTTGGAAACGATAAAACACCTTATCGGTAGTGATGCATCGGGATCGTTAATCACGAATTCATGGCCAATCGCCAATTCAAATCTTGCTCTCGTCCAAAATCTCATCCAAATGTCGCCTTCTGTATTTATTATGTCATAATTGTAGTATTAAACCCAATACCTATCGTTTTTTCCTGCTGCGTCGCATTAGAGCAGCGATGGCTAGCCTATGACACGCGTGTCAGATAGGGCACGCCAAAATATTTTAGATGTCACGCAAACCAATTTATCCCGCTGATTAAATAAATAATTTCAGTTTTTGTAAATAGTTGATATTTAAACATCTTGAATACGCAAAGCATATTTTCTAGTCATCGCTAGTGGACAGTTGAGATAATGTTAATTAGGTCGGTTCCAAACAACCATTTGGACGATCCGCAATCGCGTATCGCGATATAAACGTCACTAATATAAATAATTATGTCCTTGTACTTTTAATAATTAATAAATTATTCAAAACATCTTCGTTTAGTAGTTACTAGAGTGCAAATATCACCAAATTATTGATAATTTGATATTCCTTAATGTGACTCACGCCCGACTTAAGCAAGATTTTTTTCATAATTTTGACACCCCGAGCTAAAATGGTTCGCCATCACTGCATTAGAACTTCAAGCATGCATCAAATTACAATTCAACTTTCGTACTTGGAGAGTATTATGAATCCTGCATTATCTATTGTTTAATGTAATTATTTTTAAAAAATACATGAGTATCCTATGAAAGTACTTAACTAAGCTATGCTATGTTATCGTGCCTTATAAAGTTCATTACAGCAAATTTTCGCTCGGAGTTTAAGCAGAAATTCCCATCATCAAATCTAAAATGTACCAAAAACGGTCGTGTTTCTGACAGACGTAATTTCGGCAGTTCAAATTAGCAGTATTAATAACACGGTGATCAAAATGATCCAGTCTTCCTTCTCGGGAAACGACCTGTTTTTCATTGTTTTTCTTGCATATCTATCTAATATGCCTCCAAGGTCAAGGGACTATGGCCGTTTACTCTTTTGCATCGTGTCAAGTTATTTGGATCAAAATGCGTTTTGCCGATTATATTTCCGGGGTGATTTTCCCCAGAACTCTGTTAGCCTAACGGGAGCGTTGATTGAAACCTAATTTTTCTTTTCTTTCACAACAAGGTCTAAAGGCACTCCCCCCGTTAGAATTGCATCGCAAATTTTGATGATCAGCAATCAGAAATTTACGTTATGGTGGGAGTGTTGTTATACGGCATCCGATCCCGTCCGTTGTTTTTGCTCTTTTGATCGAAAACTTGCTTTCATTACCAGATCCTCGGTGTTCATTTGCAGAGCTGATTATAAAACAAATGCATGCCTTCTGTAGGTTTTTGTTTTACATGCCAATTTTCTACACATCCAAGGGGTGGAGAATTGAAATATGAGGGAGTAGTATGAATGCAATGCGGGGTAGAGGGATGGAGACTTCAATTATTTATTTAGCTTTCGGCATCGGTGGGGATAGCTACTGGGAGGCTGGGCGAGTAGAGCAAAGGAGAGATGGGCGAACTTTTTCAGTGGAAAGTGTGTGCAACTTAGTGGCACATGACAGACCGAAACTGTATATAAGTTTCGAAGGAGGGTTAAACTCAATGTATGATTTTCTGAGTACTTTGTGATATCCGTGGTTCAATATAGCACAGCGATTTCAATTTTACATTGCGAATGATTATATATTACATTGCGTGTCTTCACATCGTCTTGCATGGAATAAATCACATTATGCAGTATATCAATTATCGTAATGCATCGCGTTACGGCTCGATGCGATACATCGCTTAACCCGGATCATCAATATCGAATTGCGATATCTCTACCATATCAAAAATCGCTTCCGGTGCATCGCAACATCACTCAGCCCTTGGTTCCCCTACTAGCTGTACCCTCCGGTGTGAATGGGTTAGAATAGATATCTTAAGTAGGAAGAATAATGAGGGCTTTATATGAAGACTTAAATGCTTCTTGAACCACTGTGACTTTAGCTGGCTCATTTGAGGTCATCCGTAGTCCTTATTTTCATGGCTTTCGACACGCTTTACATAGCCATCACGACTGCATCAAAGGAAATGACGTCATGGCCCCAGGAATGACGCACAATTTTTTCTTTGGTGATAGTTTCGTAGCAAGGGTTATTCTACTAGTTAGTTCCCGCATCCTCCCCAATAGACCGATTTTTTAATGGCCGCGTATCCGTTTATTTGTGGATCAAATTTTTCTTACTTAGTCCTTACGACTCTAAGACCATAAAATTAGCTCTAGGGCATTAAAAGTGAATGACTCATGAGTTTTTTATTTATGTTCCGCAATTCATCATGAAGATTTAGTCATTTCGGTATATTATCATTTAAAAGCGCTTAAAATAACTACAATAGCTTTTATTAGATGCCTCAATAAGGGCATTCAATTTGCATAATTTTTTAAGTGAGTATATTCATAGTCGTTTAAAAGTGGCATAGTGATTAATGGAGTTAAAAGAGGAGGGTCTTAGTCTTTTTGGCGTCTGAGGTAACTCTGATGATCTAAGTGTATGGAAGAAATTCGAACCATACACTTAGATCTTCTGGGTAATAACCTAACTTGGCATCTGAGTAGGAGAAAGTACTTAGCGTTTATCCGATAGCATTATAAGTAAGCCATGTATCTTAGTCTTTAATGGGCTATAACTGTCAATATTTTTTTGTGTTATTACTCAGCTATAGAGGCATGCACCATTACCAAAATTATTGTGATAACTGCTCAGAAATATAAACAATACGCTACGCTGATGTGTCAACGCGTAAAGAAAACAGAAGAACCAACTAAGCGTGCGAAAGAAAACTACTCAATATTGTATAAAATTACTGGATGATGAAATCATTGCTTTGCCCACTAGTCAAAATCACTCTCAAGCACAGAAATTATGAACGTACAACTCCATTGCAGAAGAGCTAAAATGTACCTGTCAGCCACATATTCCTATCAATAAAACCCTATTGTTTGGGAGGGAAATATCACCGACAATTTTTGAGGATACACCCATTCAGTGTCATCATCTGTCTGGACGTCTTTGCGTGAATATCTCTGCTGGCGGGTCACGATGATGGTTTCATAAATGTGGCCATCCAGTCGGGGGTTAAAAAAAATATTAAAAAAACGCATCAACTTCCGGCCAATTTGAATAAAGTGGACCTCATTTGAACTACTCAATGTGATAGTTCGCTCCAAACCGGTTTGACGCCAAAGGCGGCTTCCAGAATGATTCGGTGATCTCACCCGCGGTACATGTGCAGCATGGACAAGATGGATGCAATCGACAACGAGGGCGCGGTAGGAGGAGCACGATAGGAGGAAATACCGTGGACTTGACGATCGCGTGGGAGGGTAAATATTCGCACTGCAAGGCCTGAAAGGTTAGTGACGGTTCGTAGTAGGAGAATGGGACGATGTGTGGGCTTGCTCTCATTGAACACAGAACGTAACTTAAGAACTCAACTTAAAAGGCCGCTTTGCAGAAGAAGTTGACGCCAAAACACCGTTAACGTAGACAGTGTGTTTCGACTGATTTTCCGAAAAATGCGGTGTTCTTGAGCAACTTCTCGTGAAACTCAAGGTCAAATTACGGAAAATATTAACGCAAGAGTTTGCCGTGCATAAACAAGTTAACCTTAGTTGCTGTTCCGTAACTTTTTTGAGGCGCTTTTTTACTCATTTGTTGCACATTGTGGTAGGGAAACATGAATAGAGATTAAAGCAAAATGTTGCGTTGCCAATCACATATCTAACCTATTTTTAAAACAACATGAAATATACCTATACGCTTAGCATTTGTCCTAAATTTATTGAATGCAAATTTCACTCAGCGCAATTTTTTAAAATCATGAACGGTCTAACGTGTACGATAACTTCACTCCAACTTAAGGACACGGACACCTTTTGGAAACAATTATTTCCAAATTAATTACATAATTATTTCCAAAACGGGCATATTTTGATGGATTTCTTTTATTCTGCATAACTCTTTAGACATTTTTAGAGCATATTACAACAGCTTTAAATTTTTGTGGAAATTTTCAATATTTTTATCTGTTTTCAACAATAATTCCACAAAAATTAAAAGAAAGAGGCACTCCGGGAGTGCCGACAGAAGTGAAAACTTGAAATAACGTGAGCATTTTTGAACGTAGGGAATAATTTCTAATGAAGTGTTTTATTAACCAGTAGAAAGTAGTTTCATGTATATAATAAATTACATATTCATTTATTGCGCTATTGTACACAATTATTTTACATAAAATTGTACACTTCAGAATAATCAACTTTCATCCATTATTTCAACATCTTTTTCATCATCACCGCCATCATCATTGGCAATATCTAAAACTGATACAATAGGCTTATGGTAACTAAAGTAAGAAACGAATAATTTTGATTCGAATTTGCTTAAATGTCTTGTAAATACTGCATCAATAGTAGTTTTATATTTCGTTGTTCCAAGATTGCGATCATTAGACATCCTTAAATCAAACTCTCTCTTTAAAAATTCAATCAATGGTAGATTTTTAACGTCTGAAAAGTTTATGTTTATGTATATATGAATAAGCTACTCAAATTGAACGTATTAAAAGAAATTGAGTTATATTGTACTAACCTTCACTATTCTTGTATCGAGTACACTCTCCTGCACGAGTATGGACTATTATATTATCCGGCACAATATTTGTAGCAACCCAAATTGAATGAACTAAACCGTATATTAGATATATATAATGTAATATGAATAAAATTATAATATAGTTTATTTGACGGTGACGGTGACGCGAGTCCAATGGTTTTTACCCATCCACAAGTACTGTGTATATAGCGAGTATACTGTGTATATACAGAGTATACAATTATACATATATTTAGCAGCAGTGACGGTGACGGTGACGCGAGTCCAATGGATTTTACCCATCCACAAAAGTGTATATACAGAATATACAACTACACATATATTTAGTAGCGGTGATGGTGACGGTGACGGTGATGCGAGTCCAATGTATTTTGCCCATCTCCAAAAGTGCTCAACGCGACATAAAAAGTTTTCACTTCAAAAAATATCTTGGGTAGTCGTAAGTTTCTGTCAATTTCTAGATTTTGATACAATGCTTTTATCATCCATGGGACAGGATATATGTATCAATGAGCTCGTTAAACCTCTTAAAATTTGTACACCTCTCACATAAGGGCATACTCCACTGCTGCCCGTAAGATAGAGTAAATACTGTACTTACCTCGCTACCACCGCCTGACTCTTGTCATTTTTTAGCTGAGCTCAAGTACTCTTTGTTCTTGAGTTATGTTTTTATGTGCGTAGACCTTAAGTATTAATGCCAACATGCGTTTTCAGCCAAAGGAGGCGGACCGGGCAATTGCGGGTCTACGGGTCGGGGCAGTCGCCCGTTCCTCGGGGGTGTGGGCTGGGCCGAACCGGGCGAGACTCAATTGGACAATTGGCCTCATTTAGTGGCGGCTCCCCCACTTCCACGAGTCATCCCCCTCTTGTATAAGCGGCGCAAGACCTCGCCGCTCCCGCTGACCTCTTGGATGGTGCCCCCTCTCCTGGACATACCCCTTCAGCCCCTTTCTTAACCCTCCCCCGACCTCCTCCACCTCTCCCTCCCCCCTCCCCGAGGCGGAAGTGGAGTACGGCATGCATTCCAAGGGTCTTCGGACGGAATGTAAAGAGAGACTCCAGTGAACTGCCCCCCCAAGTCCCTATGTTTATTCATACTCTCCGTAGAAACAAGAAGGATAGTACGGCCCGTGGATGAATATGCATGCGAAGGCTTGGTCGTCTTGAATGCATTTAACTCCCTCGGGGACGACTGTTGTCTTCTTTTTTCCTTCATCCGCGGCACGTATGACACATGTTCCTTGAAGAATTATCACCGTCGTGCTCGGTGAGATTTTCTTTTGTTCCGTCGCGACAAGTGTCGCGAGGTTCTCGAGACGATTTTTTTCTTCTCATTCTCTCATTGCTTGCTCTGATTCAGTGTTGCGTCGCCGTAATGCATCATCTTCATTTGGTTGGACGCTACCCAGGTTACTACCGTCTATGTTACCCCAGTTCTCTGGGCATGCAACTCACGGATTCATAGCTTTAGGACAATCTCCCAACGTCGCATAAAATGAGGAGTCTCTGCAGTGTATTTAATGAGATGATATTTCGTAAAGAGCATGTTCAACTTGGCAAATTTTCCAGCAAACTGGCCTATATTAACAATTCAAAATTAATGTAATTTTCTCTCGGTAAAACATATCGAATTATTAGTTTTAAAAACAGGTGTAAAACTAATAATTTTATAAAAATGTGCATTCTAAAGAATAAACCTTTCCCAAAAATCTGGGTTTCTAATACCTTATTATGGCAGAGAACAGTTTTTACATAAAACATTTGTCTAAATTTGAGCAACCATTTTTTTTACTTTTACTGTAAACTAGAGGAATGGGAGCTTACGACCCTGATGAATCTCTGCTTTGTGATCATATTTATGTGATTCCTCACCATGAACGTAACAGCTAGCATTTTAGCATAGCGTTGTTATTACCTACCTCATCATTACGACATAGCTGTGTTTCATGCTAAAATGTCGTTGATATTGCAGACGATATTGATTTGAGAGTGACACACATGAATTACGATACGTAACAGTGGGGATAGTTTTTCTCACCGTCAAACACTTTAACCTAAGTTCTCTTGTTCCATTGTAAGGTCTTGATTTGGATAAGTATAGGTTAATGTTGCCTGAGTCACCATTGTAATCATTTCAGGAATTTTTCTCGTTTAATGACATGCTGTCACGCATTAAATCGATGGAAAATGACTTCTTAGCCTCACGAATTTCTCTGCTTTCGCTATTTTTATGACTTTAACCAAGGAGGAAAAATCCGTGCACGATCGTGATTCTGAAATATGTTCTGCATATAGGGGAATGACGAAGAGAGAAATATTCTAATGTGGCCTTTCCATCGTTTGTGCTATCGAAAGTGTCACGGAATTGAGTTCCCTACCATTATTTTGTCAACTGTTCCATTTATATTATTGATCTCTTTCAAAAACGTTGTCACATTCAGAGTGGAAGCCTTGTAGATTGCAATCAATCCCGCTTTCAAGCAAACTACGTCTGTCTCGGTTCCTATTTTCCCCGGCGATTCTCTCTTGCCTCCTGCTGTTCTATCCCTACCACTCTATTCCCCTAGAGATAGAGCGAGCGATAGGACTTCAAGTCCCCACAGTGTACGGCAGGCCCCAACAGTGCGGGCTCCATCCACTTTCACACCGCTAGCACACAACGGCCCGCATTGTAGCGCCAATAAAATATGAGGGAAAAACAGGAGAGGCGGTAAATTCGCTATAAACAAAACAATGGAGGAGCAACGAGCGTAAATGCGCACGGAAGCGCCCGGGTCCACCCACTCCGTAAAATCTCCTCCCTTCCTCTCTCTCTCTTCCACCTCATGGTTTCAAATGGAGTGGAGATGGAGGAGGGAGAGAGGCAGGGGGTGAGTCCGCATCGGATGCAGGAGAGTAGGGCTTAGAAGGAGAGAAAGGATATCCGGACGAGGGTGCTTTATAAGGTGAGCATCGATAAATAAGCATCGATGTATTTGACATCCTTAGACCAACAAAGCTACAAAACTCAAGGGTAAAGTGTAGATACCTATAAGAACATAAAAAGACCACTTTTCCAATCATGGCGATTGCACAAATGATATGGTACGCAGTTGCGTGCCGGGTGCGAAGATATACACCAAAGACGGTGAAATTTGCCATGAAAAATCATTTGACTTGACCGGGATGCGAACCCGGATCTCCCAATTGCCGCATCGATATTTTCAGTTTCACGCATAATTAAAAAGTAATAGCTATGTTTTATTGATTTGGTAAATAATTTTACATGGTTAACGAAAACACTATGATATTTACTGCTAAGGAAAGATACCAGTATGATTCCGAAAAAAAATCGGATAACGCTTTAAAAATATTACTGATTGTTGACATACCGGAAATGCTTCACCGTCTTTGGTGTATAGCTTTTAAAGTAAGCTTACAGTGAAAAATTAGTGAATCCAAACCATAAAATATACATTAATCCTCCTTTGATGAGAACAAAAATGGATAATTATGGTCTCCAATTTCCCCATCTAGCGTATATCTGGCGTGGTCATTCAATCTTCGTCGTCCACCTTTTGATGTCATCTGTTTCAGTGATGTCAAATTTTGGCATTTTATCTGGTTCAAACGAAACTTTCATTGTTCTTTCTTTTCCATTGCTGACCAAAAATAACCATAAAAACTATTGGACATTCAGAATTTTTAAGCTAAAAACCGTAATGTTTACGTAAAAAAAGAAAGTTTACCCCAATTAACTGTGGATTATTTTAGATCACAATTGAAGGAAACCATGAAGTAACACCATCGGTCGAATAAAAACTTTCATAGAAATAAAATTTGAAGAAAGCGTTGAGAAAAACAAAATCTGTACCGGTTTCTGGAATAAATTGAGAAGATGTGATGAGAATAGGGCAACAACTCACTCAAGTACTCTTGATAGTGACACGAGCGCAATGCTTCATGTTAGCACCAGTCAAGGCACTCGATTTGAGTGTGGAATGTACGAATTTAAATCGTTTTAATTCAATCTTGTCTAAATTCCACCAACTTAATCTGCCATATATCACCACATTATGAGGGATGGCAAAATAAGGAATGATGAAGGGATAAAGCTTTTAATTGTAATGAGATCGCATTTAGTTGTAAAGAGATCGAATTTAGTTTTAAAGAGATCGCATTGGAGACGGGCTACATATCAACATTCCGGTTTAAGATGGAATGAAAACACCGTTGGCAAACCATGAGTGGTGTAAACATCGGCCATCACACCCCCAAAACCGTCAATGTTTCTGCAGAATCGACTTATCTCTAAAGCTTTACCTGGCCCGGGAGGAATGTTTTGGTCGGTTGGGGGGGGGGGAAGTGGAGGAGAGGGAGGAGGGGAGGGGGACGGTGGGGTTATGCGCTGGTGGGATGCGGGCGGACGGTGGAGTCTGATGCGGTTTCGGAGTTGAAATAAAAAAGGCGCATTTGCTTGCTTTGGAATAGCTGAATAATCGAACGGGTTGTTAATAACTGCCCACCTTCTCCCTTCCTCGACCATCCCACCCGCCCACATATGCCCGCTGCCTCGTTATTCTCCGTCCAAATTCATGAGTTGAGGCATGAAGTGAGCGCGGAGCACCCAACGGCCGCGGAGGCTTCATTACCACCTTATGTGACGTCGCCCATAATGGTTCTCTGGGGGCTTATGTGTGTGTTCAACGCTAGTGCACGGGACGGCTCGGCTCCGGGCATCGGGGTAGAAGAGGGAGCGTTGCGGTGACCGGCAGGGGGTGATGGGAGGGAAAGTCCGGGCATAATAGCTGGGCCGGGCCCCGAGTCCGGGGGGTGCCTGGGCCTCAACAATCCACGCCTCATCCCAATGGTATGGTGCTGCTTTTCGAACCGCTACATAGGTGGTGGGTATCCTAGCGCATGGGGGGAAGAAAAGACCGTTGGATGTAGTTGAGCGAATATGCATGTTAGAATTGGAAATTCGGTGATAAACAGTATTCTTTAATCTATTGGCTCCCTTTCTATCGCTGTAAATTTTTTCCCCATTCTCTCCCCACCGATAGACGTGAAAATGTCGGTTAATTAGGTAGGAAGACTGGTTATAATGGCGTACTTGCATTTTTCTCTCCTGGAGCTCATCGCTATTCTGTTCGCGCTACGCGATGATGTTTCGCAAATTTGGGAACGTTATATACGCATGTCTGAGCGCATTCCAAGAATTTCATCCGTGATTCCCACCGTTTTTATCGACGTTCGGAAATACTTTTAATGTTTTCCGCGGGAATGGCCGTTGAATTGGTAATTCAATGATTTTGCGGCGTTAAATGGTATTCAAGAGGGTTTAAAAATTGTATTTTTATCGTTAAAATCGATGGTGGTTTCTGTTTTTTAAATCTGGTATATTAAATTTAATCTTATTATAGAATTTACGTAAAATATTTCAATTCCATCGCATTATCCAAATTTTTCTTTCCATTCCTAATAATTATCGCCTATTTACTCAATCATACTTGGTATTTATGAGGTCGTCCACAGGTATGAAGCCAAATAGAAATCAGGAATTTAATTTTAAAATATGTGTGATGTTTGTACGTTCTAATAATTTTTAACCCTGAATATTGAATGGCTTCAATTCAAGTGAAATCAAATAGTAGCTTATAGATAAACCTGGATTGAATATTCGAAGTGAAGTTTTTTCGTTGCATTTTTGTAATTCCGTTTCCCATGGACAGAACTTTTCTATTTCTGCCGTCAAAGGAGATTTTTTAGATTAAACTTTATATAGCTTATTAAATATTGACTTAGAAAACTTTCAGATGCTTCTTTGAATTATCACTTAACCATTTCCTACTATTTTATACGATCTATAAGTTTTATTAACTCCGAATGTCAATGTATTATGGTAATGTATGAATACATAGAGACGAGTTTGGAAAGTATACTTAGAATGCGAAACATTCGTCTTTCACCTTAAATGATTAAGAGCTTCATATTTTATGATATTTAACTATTTTATGACCTTTAATTATATAATTGTTAACATATTGGCCAAAGTGAAACACATTGGTCACTTTGTTATTAAGAGCCTTAAAGTGACAGAGGAAAAAATAGTCTAGCGTGGTGGCCATTAAGATGAATGGATTTTTTAAGTAGATGGTGACGTAATACTTTTTAAATTATTCTACTTTTCCTCACTCTCTTCAAAGATGAATGACTCGTGTATAACTTTTTCAAAACCATTTAATCACTCCTAGGCCAGCATTATTTTTCCTTTGATGACCCATTCACATTAATTTGCCCCGAGGTCGTGTGGACGAGACGAGTCAAAAAAGTCTCACTCTTTGGAAAGTATAGTGACTTCATCCACCATGGAATCGCTCACTTTCTCCCTTCCCATCAGCCGAATCTAAGTTCGTCATCCACGCATGCGATTAGCATTCTTAACCACCTCTTTCCCATTGATGCGCGCTGGCTACATTCATCACTCATCTCCTGTTCCCCCTTAATGCCTTCCCCACTGCTTAATTCAATGCCTCGGGTTTCCTGCTCGGCGTCGATTAATTATCCTTGGACCCAAAAAGTAACCCGTGACCGCATTTCCTATGCGTGCACTGTATTTTGCTATGAAACTGCGTATGGCGATGCCAATGTGAGTGAAATATCGTTGGCACGTTGCAATTGTTATGAGTTTGGATGGATTTTTTTAGTATTAATTATGATCCCATGGTGCTGACGATGCCTATTTGATTTCATCTCGTATATTTATTTGATAATGTATCGCTATATTGATGATTCAGTCCAAGCTAATTTACTTTCCCTAATTTGTGTATTATTTATGATTTCGGAAATCATTATTAATTATTCTATTTCAAGATTTTAATTCTACGGATACGTTTAAAAAAATGTTTTCGGCTATTAGACATTAAGTATATTTAATCTTAAATTTGGACTATGTTCAAGGTGGCAGTGTTGCTAAGTATGTCGATAAGAAGTCTGAATTTTAAAAATTACATACGGCCAAAGTTGAGGGATTGGTTTGGATATGGAGCCCAGATATTGTGTTGAAAATGGTGATACCCTATACACCACATACACATAGTGGACGTTAGTTGATGTATCTGGAATGTATACTTATGCATAATTAATTTACTCCTTAAGAACAGCGAATGGAAAGTGCTACACAGCAGATGGAAAGTCGTGTCTGGAGCCATCGGAGACTCGGAGGTGACGCTCCGAGCTTAAATTGTTCTAAAAATTCAGAACAGGAAAGTTTAAGTACGACACAAAGGATATTATTTTGGCGCCATGCTATATCTCCAGAACTGATAGAAGCGAAATAAGAGAGACATGCTTACGAATTGGTAGGTGCAAACATTTCTTCTTCCCACACACCAGTTGAGGTTATAGCAAAAACGGCGTGACACTGACATAAGGCACTATTTAACATCTAATACCTCTGTGTCCTCATTTTTTCTTATTCCCTCCCCTTTAACGGCTAGTGTTCTAAGATCCTCTGCCATACTACTCTCTGGCAGCTCGAAGGTTAGTTGTAAATGTAGAAGACTTTGGTTTGGATGGGTATACAAAACTTCAAGGTTTAATACAATCAATCATTGGCGAACGGAAGACGTTCGGCATCGTGAGAAAAAAAAGCCACCCTAATGGATGGAAAGGTTCGCTTCCCCCGTATGAGGCAGAGTTTATCTTCCTTTAAGTTAGTTTGAGCGAAATATCACATTTAAAGAAAACTCTCATCTTTCCAAAGATATCGAAATATTAACCCCTTGCCGAACTACTTTTCGAGTAATTTGTGTAAAAATATAAGCAGTTTTACATGGGATAGATTACGGCTGTGCGCTCCGGAGGGAGAACATTGAAAAACTTGGGATTTCTAACAACTAGATTTCATCTAAAACTAACGGTGTGCAGTTTGTACCTTTTCACAACTATTTATAAAATATAATCAACTACTCACCGCAGTAATTTTCACAGAATCGCAAAAAAAGTTTTGTTTTGAAGGCGTTTTCACCGTACGGCGTGACAAAATGAGTCAAGTTTCTGTCTTATGTGGTTGTATTTATTTAATTACTGAGATTTTTTGGCATCTACATATAACGACATTTTTGCGCCAACAGTATTACAATATCTAATTCATACTTCTTACAGACGCTAAAATTAAAAAATTAAATTCAAATATGGTATCCAGTATGACTAGGGAAATATCTCGCTCAAACTACCTTAATTGACCAAATGTTTACCTTCTCCGAGCTTATAACGACAGCTACCCATCCCGCGGTCTAGCTCGCGCGCCCAAGCCACGGGAAAACAAAAGAATGTGGGAGACAGGGCGAGGGAGCTCCTTTCAAGAATAAGGCGAGATTGGTATCGCCCGCGGAGGGAAAGCGCAGCGGTGCAAAGGGATGTTACTCGGGGAGGAGAGATGCGGACCCGGCAGCCTGGGTGCAGTGCACTGCCGCACGCGGGGGAACAACAAGGAGGAGTCGTCAGTCTTCTCAACCTCCGCCGGAAAGTTTCTCTATTTCCCTCAACCCGCTCGCGCGCGAATTCATATTCCGGCCGCACATCAAAATAAAATAAAATAAACCCTTGCCTCCGAGTCAACATGGCGGAAGAGAAGAATAACAGTTTCCGCGAAGCATTCCGAATCGTAAGTTCAGGAAGTACAATGCACGGATAAACAAGAGTGCACATGAAAACAAAGGCATGCGCTGAGAGGTTTGCAAAGGCATCACCTGGCGCCACACTTACGTCCTCGGTGCTCGTAAGGAAAATGCAGGGAGGAAGGAAAATAATTATTATTTCGGTTGAATGGATAGGTTTTTGTGGGAAGTCGGTTGCCTTCGTTTAAATTTTCCGCTGCGCAAACATCGACTTTAAATTTTCTTCCTGATTTCTTATTACTCAAACGTGAATGGAGAGAATTTTGCTGGCAGACCGCGTTGATATTTAGATGAAATGTATGAATTCTTCTGCCTGAATAAAGAGTAAGTGATCCTGTTAACCACTTATTCCGAAAATAAGTATTGAGTTAAATATGAGACATATATGTATCAGTAAACTGTATATACGAAGGTGGTACCACCGTAAGTAGACATGCAAATGCGTGATTCTTTAAAATAAAAAAATAGTAACCGTTCCTGTTGATATAACGTTCTATGTTGGATGATGATGTTTTTCTACAGCTAGTAACTTGTGAATTTACATTTTTATGCAATTTGCTTCTGATAGAGGAAAATTAGAATGTATAATCCCTGATATATATTAGTCTCAGTTTGATAGTGATTGGTAATGAGGTACAAAGAAGCAAGCTCTTTTCCAACAGCTACAATTTAGAGATAAATTGAAGAGTTTTTGTGTTGCCGTTCCAGCTTGATGAAAAACATTAAAGACAATTGTTTGGCATGATTTCGAAAAGGTGTTTTATAATATTCAAAGAGCTTCAATATAAATTCAACACTTTTAATTTTTATTTAGAGAGGGTGACAGTAATCGTGAGATCGTCGTGTTTTCTTATTCCAGAAGTAATGGTATGTGTTGCTTGTGTTTTGCTCCTAATCTTGTTAGGTAAGTTTAAGAAATAAAAGTAGTATATTTGGTCATTATGTATTCTATTCGCAAATGGAACCTACATAATGCTTTTTCGGTATAAATTCTTTTGTGCACAAATTTCAGAGTGTACGTGCGTAGTTCAGGAATTTTGGAAGGGGTGCTACTTATTTACTTTG
The DNA here is from genome assembly GCA_963573305.1 of Pyrrhosoma nymphula. NCBI lineage: Eukaryota > Metazoa > Arthropoda > Insecta > Odonata > Coenagrionidae > Pyrrhosoma > Pyrrhosoma nymphula. Next base: position 126,767,151 of record OY754334.1, on the reverse strand, counting down.
CGTATTTTGTGAAAATATGAAAGTCTGAACAAATCAATATATAAATTTGTACCAACTTCGTATATTCAACTCTATTTCCGACCATGGCTTTGACACTAGTCATTATATAAGAACAAATTCATTTAGAGACAAGGACCAATTCCATATAGTTACGCCGGAAACCATAACTGTTATTATTAAAAAATATTGATTACTGTCTTAAAGCTGCCCATTACCTTAGATTGAACCTTATTCATCATTCATCCAATAATATCCTATTCGTCGAATATTGGTCCAATGAGTACATAGGCTGAGCTAATAATCGATGTCAGCGATATGGAATATAAAAATGGTGCAATCTTATTCCGTTCCATCGTAGTTTCAAGGTAAAGTAGTTGAATGTTCCGAGGAATCCATAGCGTAGGAGGACATTTTGTGTAGATCCAGAGATCAGTCCGACCTACCCTTTGTGTGAACCTTCGGTCTCTTAAGTCCACACGTCCTCTCGTTGGCATAGACCCTATCCCAACTGAGCCCTCTTCTCTATTCGACCCCCACTCTGTGTATCCCCTACCCCCGCCCGTCTTTCCCCACTTCCAACGTCCGCAACTCACTCTCAATACAAGGACGGCTGATGGGTGGTTGAAGTTTCCGGGTGAGGGGGGTTCCTACCCCCCTTAACACAGCACACCACCCTTTCACCACGTTTCCGCACCAACCTACGTCACTTTTCTCCCATCAGCCCCCGTTCTACTGTCGTGCACCGCGCGGTCAGCTATCAATTAATCAAGGGGTTTGAATGGGCGGAGGGGAGGGCAGTTTCCCAGAGTGTGGGAGGGCTGATGACTGCTGTGGATCCTGTAGGTGGGTGGTGAAAGAGGGCATACGGGTGGTGGGAAGAAGATTTTTCCCGTCGAATTCTCGGCCAAAGTATGGGTTAGAGGAGGGCTGAGAGGGGAGGAAGTGGGTTGGGGAGGCTTCGGGCTTTTTTAGACGGACGATATGCCAGGGGAAAGATTTTGCCTGCGTCATCGCGAGTCATTTTTTTACGCCATCCATCCCGTGAGAAATGATCCATTCTGCGGATCTTTTCAGGAATCCTTGGCAGGCCGAGCCCTTTCTAAGCGTTGCGCTGCGAATAAGAATCCTTGGTGGCGCGATTCACTAATTGATAATAATCGAGCGTGACCAATTGACGCTCGGGAACAATGATGCTATCTCGTGGCTCTTCTGAGAACTTTCCTCGGCTGAAAAAAATAAATATGTACAGGATTTTTTTCATTGAAACTTTTCTATGCATCATGGGTGAATCAGGTAATTTTTTTGCATTGCCTGCTCGTTGATTCCATGAATCCTTAATGATGTTGATTATTTATAATGAATTCACCGAACTACTCATTGCTTTATTTTCTACAATCAGGCTTGTGTTTCATGCCCACTTGAGAATGATGATGCACTTGGCAAGTCATCCACTTAAGTGAGGTCGAATAAGCTTGAATATTGAATATCTTTTGAGATTTAACTTTGCCACATTTATTCTCGACGCTTCGTTTGGTTTTAAATCTGCATATCTCTAATTTTTTCCTCGATTAAATAAACCAAAAATTCGCCTCCCTGTATAGGAAACCGTATTCCCTAAAATTCATCGTGAAAGTTTTAAAATTGTGTCCACTCTTCACTGGAGGTATTAAACGTGCCAGAAGTGGCTACAATTACCAAGACCAAGACATGCTGAGCAAAACTTTCCGTTGTGCCTGAAAAATATAGAGCACACTATAACCGTGCTTTGTGAAGGATTCTCCAGCTGATACGCCCTCTCGTGCCGTAACATTACGGCAATATTGGATGTGAAAATAACAAAAGGCATCCTCCTGTTTCTTTTCCTCGGCCACCGTCGGCTTCGCCCTTGTGCGAGAGGGCATTGCCAAAGGGAAGAGCTTCGACCGACTGGCGGAGTGCAGTTGCTATACCGGAGGGAGCTAATAAAAGGGAGAAACCATGTCCTTTCGGGAGCATTTTTTCTGTTTCCTCATAGCGGCCAGTCATTAAATTAAAGCTCAGCATGCGAGCGGAATTCTGGAATCCTCGCGCGAGCGGTGTACGCGTCCAATGACCTACATGGCGGCCGCGAGAGGGATTACCCAGAGCGCTGACCGCAGTAGGTGCCCATCTACCCCCATCCCCCCACCCTCCTCCAAGAGCGAAATTTGCTTTCTGATGATGGTGAATGTACCAGAGTAGTTTGGTCGAGATGAATTTTTTAGCGCACTCGTTACACGCCCAACATTTATATTTATTTAGCATTAAAGAATGAAATCAAATGAGAACTAAAAATATCGACCGTTCTTGCTTTCAAAAATATTTCTAAACCAATTTGTCATTGGCGCCTCCAGTATATATGCATGGAATATTTACAATAAAATTAACATAATTTTAACTATTTCGTCAAAATGTTTTTCTTAACCTCTGCCACTCTGCATAGTAGTAAAAACAATTACCCACATTTATATTACTATTCGAATTTGGCCATTTCATATTTTACAGTTAACTACCGGGCTTCATAACCCTATTAATGGGGGTTAACTCGATGAAATCTAGCCCTTTCCTTCTTTTTATTTCATGGTGTTTAATGTTAATAAACTTTACAGTGATCTGCTAAAATGTTTTTTATGCGGGCATAGAAAGTCAATATCTCTCTATTTAGAATAGTTTTTCAGATGGTGTTTCAAAATTCCATTTCATCATACATGTTGCACTTTTCCGCACTCATAAGTAACTGGCAACAACAGTTTCAAGTGTTGACTCAAGCAGTAACAATGGACGGTTTTGCATTCAGTAAAATAAATTAAGTAAGTATGAGAAAGTACGATGTGTTAACCTGAAATAGTTTCTACAATGAAGCATTTACACCGAGTTAAGCTTGTGATATTATTTTTATTTTGAAAATGTTATTGTGATTATTGTTAATAGAATACTCATATTTCTCCTTCTTTCTTTTCAGGTAAGCGGAAAAGCCAGTTATTACTAAAATGGGATTTCTTGAACATCCAATTGAAGTGCTGACCGGACTTTTTGAGTGAGTGCATGTAGCCCTGACTATTGATCTTCCACTTCAGGAAGTTTAGAGATAATGCCCGCAAGGGTCATGGTTGCCAACATTCTCATTTCTTACCGTGCTCTCATTATCCATAGTGGCATATCCCACGCTTAGGTTTCACTTTTCCGACTACAATTCACTTAGATTACCTGTGCTTAGTGGGTGTAGCTTATGTCAAAATTAGCTATTTTTGAACCGTTTTTGTTTTACCTTAATAGTGATTCCATAAGCCTTGGATGAATGGAGTTGAGGAGGGAATTGTAAATTGACGAAAAGTATTACTTCCGGTGAGCAAAATTTCAAACACAGGAATCTCATTTTCGCCTTTTCGCTGCTGATGTATTTTACCAGACGTAAAGTTCATCGTATTACTCACATTTATCGAAAAAAAAACGGATGGAAGTGGCCAACCCTACCTACGGGTAGGAGGCATGCTATCTCGTCAGTTCATGCTTAAGCACCGCTGCCTTTGAGAATCTGTGATTTGGATTCGAATCGAATAAGGGCACTTTTCCAAAACTATTTCATACTTTTGTTCTGTATTGCCACTTGTATCGCGGGGTGTATTTAATGATTCCATCTTAAAAGTATCCGCACGGAAGGTGTAACCGTGGCTGATACTCAGTTTGCTACTTTCGAGATTTGTATCACTGCAAGGTTAATCCTGTAACCCGTCATCTTTAGTAGAAGATCTTATCTTCGAGTGCATTCAATTTGTGCTCGTAACCCTGAGTATGTAATAAGGTACTGAACTGTTTCGATGTGTTAAATTTAGTGTGAATGAGGTGCATTAGATCTTCTCGTGTTCTATAATTTTTGGGCTTATTGAAGTCTGAATCTACGCATACAACCATTAATGTGTCAGTTTTTGGTGGAGTATCACGGAAAAATTCGATTTTATTCTCTTTATAGACTCAGTGATGCAAGAAGGCATCTTGCAGTGGAGTGGTGCAGGTTCTAGCTTGTGAAATTGATACCCCTTAATATAGCTCTGGTAAATGTTCTGCCTAGTGTAAAATATAACGCCTCATTTCATTAACTATTCTGGTTCTGGATTTATAGAGAGATTTTATCCTTTGTCTTGAACCAATGTATCAATTTATTCCTTTGTATTCTGTTTTTGCAACATATCTCGGTAAAGTGCACTGTGATCAGAAAGTTGCTTCCAAGAGAAATTTTCATACATCGTGTCGTGATAATTCAATCAAAGCAACGCATCAATTGTGCTCACATGTTTGTATTTAGCATTTTTTACTTTTATGTTCACATGTTCTTTTGCCATACGTTTGAGAACCTGAGTCAGCCGACCAAAATGAAATAAAAACAAAACACATGCTAATACATATGATCAACCAAATATGGCAGATTGCGTATTCGTATTGTTTTACCTTTTCTGTTATGCAGTGGTGTAGCGTTGTGTCTTTTCCCTATTGATGTACGCTTTCACAAGAGATTGATTAAGTTTCGGCATTTCGCCCACATTGCCATTCCGCGCTGCGTAAGTGGGCGTAGGTTGGCCATTCGTTCTTCGTCCCTCAGCGACCTCTCTGCCCCCAATGCCACCTTAATTACGAGGACGGAATTGGCTTTTCGCAGAAATTAGTCCGTTATTCGCCACCCGCACCTCACGAAGCCGGGATTTGACCTCCTTAACTCCCTTTCTTCAGCCCCTCGCCACACCCTAAACGGCCCACTCAGCTTAAAACCCCCCTTAAACTGACGAAACGACTCCCCAAAACTCCCTCTAACCCTTTTCCCTTCACCCTTTGTGGACACCAAGGCTCCCCGGCACGCATTTTCCTTACGCACCGTCCGAGCCGCACACAACTCTGTTTCACTCAAGTTTTGACCACCTACGGCCAGTTTGCGCGCGCTCTCCCTCTCTCTCTCTATCTGCTTCTCTCTAAAGATCAACATTTACTATTTACTCCCAGAACCTCTCCTTCCTCCCCCACAACCCTCTCCACCTGGGTACCAAAACAGCCACATTTTCCTCCACACATAACCACCCCGTAGTCCCACCCACTCTCTTCAGGTCTTAGCTACCTAAGCAGCACCCCCCGCCTTAACCACCCTATCTGTCCTCCTAATTTTTTTCTCCTCCTCCTACGCCACCAGCCAGACACCGCACCCAACCTCCCGCTCCCACCCCAACCCCGTAAACAGTTTGGGAGTCCAAGCCTCCCGCCTCATCACTGCATTCAAGACACGTCTTCCCCTATCTCTCTCTCCCCCTTCTCCGGGTCTCTCAGACGCCTCAGCTAACTCTCAGGGTCCCCATCGCCTTTCCCTTTACCTCATACCCTTCAGTTTTCTCTTCCCGCATCTCCACGTTTTTCTCCCCCCGCTTCCCATTCCTTCCTCCTCCGCACCCTCGTTTCAGGCCCCGTCTCACCCATCCTTCCCCCTATTGGCTTATCCGGCAGTTCTCTCCTCGGTCCTCTCTCTCTCTCTCTCCACCGTCCCCAAATCCTCTCCATTTTCGCTGTCTTAAACCACTGATTTCCGAGACTATGCTCCCATGAAATGTTTCCTCCTCCTGCTCGCGAAGTCTTTTCAATATCCCGCACCTCCGTCGCTCCCTCCCGCGTCCCAAATATCACCCACTTCGTCCTACCCCCTTCTCCACCCTCAAGCCCCCCATCCCTCCCCTCCCGGAGATCCGTGCCCTGAATTGATCAGTTTGAGAATCTTGCAGCTGTCGCCGTGATGGGTGGCCTTTTAACGCAAATCGCTTTTGGCAGAAAATGGTCGTTGTTGCGTTAAAAATCGTTTATACCGGCGCCCCTAACTTGAGCGCCGGAGCATTGGCGTTTATCTCTCCCGAGGAGTCGCGAGAGTGGAAGTTTCGGCGATCATTCCTTTTCCGCTCTTGGAGTTCCTGTCCCGCTTCTTAAAGTGCCTGTTTAAATGTGTATCGCCTTTCCTTTATTTTGTTTATTGGGCCACGGGCGTATGTAAATCCGGAGGTGTTGCGAAATTGTGGACCGATTTATATGAGGGACATTCTCTGGAGTAAATCTTTCTAGAGGCGAAGTTTTTTCTCCCGAATGGAGTTAGTTTCTTGTTCTGTTGGAGCAATAAAAATCAAACATATTTTTGAAAAATATTTTGACCCTTATTAGTAAAAAAGCATGGTTTTTATGCATTCCCACGTTCCCATGTCTGTATTCGGGTTCATGAAACGTGATTTTACGTCGAAGGTGAATACGCGGCAAATCAGTTTAAGTCATTGGAAAATCGAATGCGCGAGAGGTAGTCAATCCGTAAATGAAGTTAATTAAGGGCAGTTATTAATTCATACGCGGAGTTAATTGAGCAAATTTACTTGAATGCTACTCGCATGCTGTGAATATTAATGTACCTGCCATTGTAAACTCTTTTTGTATGATTTATTTTGCGGAGTGTCCCTGTCAGACTTCAGCAAATATTCTGAGCATGCAAAATCGGCTGAATGGATGTAAAATTTCTCATTTTTGACTCGCTTCCCGATCTTTTCCCTGGGTGATTTAGCTTTTTTCAGGGATATAAGGAGTGAAACCTTTGCGGAACTGAGCCCGGAAAAAAATCAACCACCGCAGAAGCATTGAAAGCGGTGAGCATCACGTCAAATCATACGTACAGATTTAGATTTAAATTTTTTTATTCCTATCGATGGTATTTTACGTCGAATGGCCATAATATTTTTATTATTTCTTCTTTGTGCTCAATATAATCGATGCTCATTTATCCATTCCTTGATTCAGGAAGGGTTCATTATCATTCCCAAACGCAACCACGGGCTCCTCGTCTCTCCTGCGCGCGATTCCGAATTCCGTGCGCGTTGGGCACTGGCTTCGAGTAGTCCTTTTCGCACAATTGATGGCCGCATGCCAATTGTTTTTATTCTGCACGCCGCGCGGAGCGAGTGACGAGGGCCTTGAAAAGGCGGACGGGTGGGGGGCGGGAGGGGTTGGAGAACGGGACGGAAAAGAATGGACAGTCGGACAGATGGAGATATGAAAAGACCTTTGATTGCTATCTCCTCCCTCTACTCCTCCTCCGTCTCATCGCTTCCATGGCGACGAGGCTTCTTTGACGCGCGATATGACAAATTTCCCATTCGACGAATCGGTTTTTTGGCCCTGGGTCGGAACCGTGACCGGAATCGCTTTTTTTTTCAAATCCTTCCCTCTTTAATTTTATTATACTTCTTTTATTTTTGGCTATGAGGCATCCACCTGCATCCCGTTCGTAGAATGAAGCAATCTCTGATTGACATTAGACGTGCTTGTTTTTTTTACGGGCGTGTCGCAACGTAAAAAAGGGCAGCGTTTTTTTTCGACAGCAAAGTTGTTACAGCGCGCCTGCATTGCTGCACTTGTATTTAGTTTCAACGTTGGATCGCAGTGACTTCGGCGCCGCTGAAATTGAGATGGCATTTTATGTGAGGGCTGAATCCTGGGAATTTTGGAGCTCCAGCAGAAATTGAATTTTTTGGATGTTTTCGAGATTTTTGGAAATATCTGCAAAGAAGCAGCTTATGAATCTGGTTTACACTATGTTTATGTTTTATGATCACCTGTAGAAAATATCTGAATAAGATCATTAACTATTATTGCTAGGATTATTTAGGTTAAGCTATTCATTTCAGCTAGGTATACGCTTTCTTTCTTCAGAATAAGTCCAGAAAGATATTCTCTATCGCTTTTAAAATGTATGCATATAAGTTTTTGGACTTGAAAGATGTACATTGTGCACGTGTATGTGTGTACATACAGCTTGGTGCTGTCTGTCCAATATCCTTATCCAAACCGCTCTATCCTGGACTGTATCTTTCTCAATCTCTACCGTTTAGGTCGACCACGTGTCTCGTCCAAGTTGAGTTCATAGAAGTATTCATTTGGAACATCGATTTCCTGGCATTTTTAATCAATGACTAAACCACCGCAGTTTTTTCCTCTGAATTCTGTCCATTGCAGTAGGTATATGTCGTTCTAATACGATTGCAGATCTCCTCGTCAACAGCTATTTATTATTACTCTGGTTCTTTTTTAATCACCCAGGCTAAACAGCTATAAAATAGGACGGATTCCGCTAGTGTAAAACCTATTTTTGCCTAGATTTGATCAGTGATATATTTCTATACAAACATAATGACTCATTGCAGTTGACTATATTTTTCCGGTCTTAGATCCAATGTTTAATTTCTCGTGTCAAAAATGTGTAAATATGTCAAATACAATTGATTTTCCATACCAATTTGTTTTACTTAAAGTCATTTTCATCTTAATCTACGCTGCAAACCCTCTTTATAAGTGTAATTTTGGATCCATGGAGCATAATTCATCATTGATAATCTCACAGTAGCAATCTTATTTATAGTTCTGGGAAATATTTCTTCCTTAAAATTGCTTGATGCTTTGTTACTTTACACGATGAAACAATGGCTTTCTTTATTGAGCAGCTACATGCTTTCCCCGTTTCCAAAAGCAAAGCCTCATAAAGGAGCCTGAAACAGCCGCTTTTTTATATTTTTTCCATCAAGTCGTGTGTACGCTTTCAACCTTTCCGATTTCCAGGAAAGAATTTAGGAATGAATAATGGCGACTTTGAGCGGATCCGTGTTTAGGACGCATTTAATACGACAAGAAATTCCGAGGGACTGTTTTTGTTGCTTCTGTTCAAACATCGACGTCTCATCTGTTTTACTTAGCTCGCGGGATATGCCCCACCAATTTCCAATGTATTAGTCAACATTTGTTTCCGTTGTCCGAGCGAAGTAAATAAAAAAGGAGATAATAAAAGATCCAACCCGGAAAAATTATGCCCCGCTTTCACTTTTCCCCTCCTTCCGCGCACATAAATCAAATTCTCCCGGGTGGCGGCGCTGCTACATGCGAAGGGCGTTCGAGCAAATGATTGTCCCTAATTGCTCACGTAAGTGCGAAAAGTGCTCTCAATCCTCGTGTCAAATCACGCAAACGCACGCCAGAGCGTCACGAATAACGACCTCATCTGCACATCTCACCTTTTGTTTAAGAACAAAAGGATTTAAAATTTTCGTAAGAGTGGGTAACCCCGGTATGATTATTAGACTACAATCACTACCTCGTTATGAGCATTTTGTTGTGCAAGTCGTCACTATTATGTTGGTAGGAGTCTATTTTGTTATCGTTATTTTAATGAACGCTGGTGCAAATTAAATGGCATTCTTTTAAAAATCACAGTTCACGTAAGGATAGTGGCATTCAAGCCTTATTTATCATTGCTTCATATGGTTTTTACGCCTTTTTATGACTCGGGAATATTCACCATTTGCATCCATGGAAGTAATTACTTCTTCGTAAAAACGTAAACTATAATTATAATTCACCCTTTTAAAGGAAATTAAAAATTATGCATCGGATGGCGCCAACATTTTTAAAGGAAGACATTAGATTTCTTTCATTGTGAGTTTTGAAAAAAAATTGAGTACCGTTTGATTAGAAGTTCATACTTGCCGATATTTACGTATAATACCTTGCGTATAAAACGTAGAGAGTCAGCTGCACATAAACAATGTTGTATTATAGGCAATAGGAGTAGTATAGCATAAAGAATTTAAAAATTGTCCTCAAACCGGATCTAGGTTTAAATGTTTTTGATAGCGAGTACTAAACACAGCAGCGGCAAATTATATCCAAACGATGGAGTAGTGGGGGTTTTCTTTTTCTCTGTTCCACCTGTGGTTTTCCAAAAAGGATCTAGTATCCAGAAAGATACACTTTAGGGTTACGCTGGACTTACCCAAATGCCTCACTCGAATTTTAACAGTGACCCAATGCGCTATTCACTAAGATATCTTGTCTGTGTAGGAAGTAAACAATGGAATGATAAACGTTAATTGGGATAGCACTAATTGGTATTTCCAATGTTGAAAGTTCTATCACAAGACTGATTATTTCTATTGCTCACTGAATGCTAGCGCCTTGTAATCTTCTAATACAGTGAAATCTCCATTATCTGAGTTAAGGTGGACCAAGTGTCCCTCGGAAAATCGAAAAGTCGTTTTATATGGAAGGATCCACGGGCGTACGTAAATTCTTCTTCTTCTTCGAATAACCCATTTGAGGGTGCGATAAATTACGAAATTATTTGTACGTAAATTATGAAATAAACATGCTATTCTCATACCTTTCCATGGTGCAACATGAGATTAAATATAAAAATTTACTTGGAAGATATAAGTCCTATGAAAAATTTCTCTTTTCCGACTTAAAGCACATGGCAATAGTCCAGATGTAGTTCTCACTTCTTTTCTCCGGCTAACTCTTGGCATATCAGCAGAAAAATATCATCAGCGATGGTATATTCCAACTAACTGTTGAATCAAATAAAATAAGCATTAAAATTTTGATAAAGGAACCAAAAGTTAAATTACTGTGCATATATAATGCCATTATCTAGCTTACTGAGTGATTCGGATAAAACGAAACCTCGGTAAATGAAACGAAATCTCGGACTGGGAAAATGGTGACTCTTAGGTACCAAAATCCGCAGAAAGTTGCGTAAAAGTGTAATGGGCGATTGAAGAGAAATCTAAAGCCTGCATGTTCGCGCCAAGCAGGGGATGAGGGTGGGGAGGATGACGGGAGAGAAAGAGAAAAAGATGGCGAAAGATTCGAATGAAAATCGCATTTGCAAATTTTCGGTCCCCCCCCCCCAATCCGGCCCCCTACTACGCTCCGCCCGCATGTGTACGTGTCGCGACTCCCGGAACAAAAGGCGTCCGTTCCCGCCGACAGAGCTCGCGGCAGTCGGCGTGGGGAGACACAGGAGTGTCGCTCGGTGGAAAAAAAATTACAATCGTTGCGCGGACTGGGATAATTGCGGAATGGCATGTGCGAACATTTGTATGCATCGCCACCAGGGGGAGGTGGGAGGAGGTTGGGAGGCAGTTGGGCGCATGGCGGGGAGTGCAGCGAACGTGCGTCGCGCTGCAATTAGCGAACGGGCCTCCGGAGGACGCGGTGCGCGGTCTGGGTCCACGCACCGGTGGCGCTGCGGCACCTCGGCAAAAGAGTCTCGGGTCAAAGGCAAAGTGAGTCGGTGTGAAAGCACCGTTTAAGCGCCTTCTCGGCGGCGAGTGCCTCAGCAGCTCGTCAGCTCCTAGTTTTCCCAACAGGGGGCAGGGATACTCTCCTTGTGAACTCCGACAACTCATGTGCAAGAGAGGGCAATGCGTGCCTGGTGTGCATTTATCTCTAGTGGATGATGACCCGAAGGAAATTAAAGTTACCTCCTCTGTGTGTTTCCTGTCTAATAGGGCAGGTGGGTGACGTTCCAAGCTTATAACAAGAAGTTACTGGTTGTAGTGTTCGCCGTGTGCTAACAAGTACTGTTTTTGTTCCTGAGATCGTAGAAAATGAAGGTTTATTCTAATCTCAGGCTTATATTAAGTTTTATAAATTTATTAAAGAACATTGAATAAACTTTAAATTAATTTAAAAAGATGTCTGATAAAAATATAAGGTAAGTTACTCCACTACCAATAATGTAGGCCGAAATCAAATCTTCAATTACGTATAGCCATTTTCCCGTCTGTTTAGTAGCTGGAGTACTACTTCATGTTCTCGAATTTCGTAAGTCTCGATTGTGAAGAAGCCAGATTCCACCTATAATATTTGATCATGTTATAACTATCAACTTTTACTGTAAAGGTGGGATAAGATTGGTGATTTTATCCCCGTTTTTCACCTGTATCATCTTTTTTCCTAGGTCTCTTGTCTTACATTAATCCTAATACGGGCTAGGTGAGTCTCTTGGACTCATCTCATTACATTTTTTCATTTTATTTCACAATTGAAATGGTAACTTAGCGTGAATTTTTGACTTCTTCTAATTTTATGTCATCTATAAATTTTTAATTTAAATTTATTTCAGTATTAAAATAGCTTTGAAAATAAAATTATTTTCATGAATTGCAACAAAACCGGGTAAGGTGAGTCCGTGAGGCTCATGATGTTTCTTGCTTTTCCTCTGTCCATATCTTTGCTTAACGTCTGTATCGGGTTCCACATTAAGCTATGCATTAGCTAAAAAAAAAGAATTTTAGAAAATTCTTCAGATGAAGAAGAAAATGGTGCCTTTGATAAGTACAGTGAAAATTCAGACTCCGAGAGTGACCATGAAAGTGAGATATCAGAGTTGTCATAAATGTCGTAGGCATGTTTGTGGTGAACACAGCAGAAAAAGTGCTGTTTGTATCAAATTAAAAAAAGTAATATAAAATGTTAAAGGTTTTTTTCGTCATAAGTATTGCGTTTGGTGTACTGTATTACTTGAGTACACAACAAATACCAAGATTATGTGAAAACTAAAAATTATCATTGTGAAATTCCGTAAACAAAAAAAATAATTTAAAAGTCTACTAGACTCACCTTGCCCGGTTAAGTCACAAAAGTAGCTTGCCCGTATTAGGGTTAAATTCATTGTGCATTTAAATCTTTTTGCTCCTATTCGATTTTCATAATTTTGCCACTACCTAGTTAGTGCTAGCATTTTAAATGACGTTACTTATCTCGAAATGTTTAATTCCATAGATACGTGTATCTCTGATATGATTCACAAAAGGTGCATTGCAGTGCATTGCCAAAACTATAACAGAAACTAATTCATGGCTACCGTTGTCTCCACACGCTGCACGAGTCGTCTGTCGTGAGATGTGGTTCATCAATTGATCCATTTAATATGATTCCGCGGAAAAATCATTTACGTATTAATGAAACATCTGCATTAGCATGCCCCATCATAATAATCAACTGGTTGATATCTAGGAAAAGTAAAATAGTAACAAAATAATTAATGGAATCCTAGGGGAAAAAGTCTCCTCTTTTATCTCTGTAGCAAATAAATACCTTGTCACTTTAACGTGTGCCGACTCATCGTGTTTTCCACTCGCAAATTCTCTGTTATCCGTGCAATACATTCTAAGCAGGCTGGCAATGCAAACCTCGTGGCCGTGAAAGAAGTAGGGAAAAGGTGTTCGGGCCACCTGCCTTTAAAACGTGCACAGTGGTACTTGGCACACCACCCTAAAAGCTTCGCCAACTATTTTCAACTTCTCTCTATGGATTCACATCTTAATATGCCCATTTGAAAGAAATAAATAAATGCTGTGTCATACTTTTTTCAATGAGTGAGATTATTTTTTCAGGCCTTTTTCAGATTTTTCAAAGACCTTCGCAGTTGTGTTTATTTATTTCAGGTTAAACAGTTTAATATGGTTTTACATATGCCATTTTTAAGAGTGGATTCAAGAGGGGATGTTTATATTTGGCTCAGCCTCCACCAGCAAGTCAGCATGCCGCAACTTTCACTTCAATGGATTAAACTTCCAGGAGTAATGGGAGCAAACGCTAAAACGGAGCGATGACTGCTGGTTTAAAAGAAACGGCTGCCTGATTTAGAACATTATTATGAATATGGACGTTTTTTGTTTTCTCTGATAATAGTAGTGTTTGATAACCAGTCTTCTAATCATGAAGATCCCTATTGTTAGGTTGCTTGCGATTCTATTTATGTGAGTATGCCAGCTCAGGTCTTCACTAACGGAAAGACCTAGAAATCTAGTATTTGATGACCGCACAATATGGCTATCATTAATCTTTAGTAGATGGCTCGTGATTGGAGGAGCCCTTTTTAAGTGAAATTGTAGATATACTGTTTTCTGAATGCTTAGGTGTAGCTTATTAGTGAGGCACCACTGTGGCATACTATTAATATATGTTCTTGCTGCAGTACTCAATAAGGATGTGTCATTTGTTGTGATTAAGCAGGTTGAGTCGTCGGCGTATAATAAGGGTTGGCTGCAAGAAATGGAGTCTGTGAGATCATTTATAAATATAATAAATAACAAGGGTCCTAATTTGGATCCTTGGGGTACACCCTGAAGAACGTTCTAGGATTTCGAAAAGACAGAAATAGGTCCATATGGTCAGCGTATTTGACCACTTGCTGTCCATTTATACAGAAAGATCTGATCCACCGAATGGGATTGCCAACTATCCCAAGTGTTTGTAGCTTATTAAAGAGCAGATCGTGGTTAATGGTGTCGAAGGCTTTACTGAAGTCATAAAAGATACCCAAGGTTTGTTTTTTGGAATCTAGGGCATCATGGATATTGTTCAGTAGCTGGCAAGAAGCAGATTTTGTGAATCTATTATTGCGAAACCCATGCTGAGATTCATGGATAAGGCGGTGTGACTCTACAAAATTAGTAAGGCGGTTGTAAAACGACTTTTCGAAGGCATTTGAAAAACTCGGGAGGATAGAGATTGGACGATAGTTGCTAGAGTTAGATAATGGGCCTTTTTTATGAATCGGATGCATACAATGAGTTTTAAGATATTCAGGGAACTGACCTTCACCAAAGGATGTATTTATGATTTCTGCTAATGGAGAGAAAATAAGCCCCTTTACAGCCTTAATAATAGGGATTTCATCTAAGCCTGCTGTCCATTTGTTTTTGAGCGCAGAGATAACCTGTTGGACTTCCAGAGGATTAGTGGGGAACAGAAAAAAGGATCTAGATGATGAAAGAAAGGAGGAGTTAGAGAAGTAGTTTGTTGACGGGAGAACATCGGATTGAATTTGACAAAATTGAAGGTTGAAGTTATTGGCTATTTATACAGGGTTTGCGGAGGTAGCATTATTAAAAATAATTTTTTGTTGCTCAGTTATTTTTACTGCATTTGCGTTACTCTTAATTATTTTCCATGCAGTTTTAGATATGTTTGAGGATAAACATATGTTAACCTCATTTGAGCATTTACGGTATCTATGAACACGTTTTTTTAAATCCGCGAGACATAATCTGTAGTGGTTGAGAAGACATGGGTCTTCAAATTTACATAGAGAGTGAAGCTCACGTATTGGCTATTGAATTTTCTTTTTCTGCTCAGAGCCCGTAGTCTAACTTGTTTTTTAGGAAAAGAGGCATTGAAGTGCATCAAGAAAGTGTTGATAAAAGTATTAAATTTTCCCTCTGTTCCATTAGCTGTATGCACATCGTCCCAGGTTTCCTGGGTAAGTGAATGAATTAAAGAAAGAATAGATTCATTATTAAAACCTCTCTTTTTGGTATGTTGAGGAGTATTCTCCAAGACCATATTTTGAATATTCAGAGAAAGACATAGTGCTAAATGATCAGAAAAACCAGTAGTTATTGTGTTACAGATCACGTTAGTAGGGTGGATATCTGATATTGCCAAATCGATGATTGTTGAAGAAGTAAGGGTAATCCTAGTAGGCTTATTATTATGGATTTGGAGGCCATGGCACTGTAACATATTGCATAATTCGAATTTACTATTAGATTATTTCAACAGATCTACATTAAGATCGCCACATATGATGATACTATCTATGTTTTTAGAGGATAAGAGTGAGACAACATTGTTTACCACAGACAGGAATACGTTGAAATCATCGTTAGGAGAACGATGGTATACACCCAAGGTAATACAATTAATTTTTAAAATAGAAACACATAAAGAATGCACATAAGGAATAACAATGTGAAGAGATAACTAGACTGGTAGGGAGGCACAATCCGTGGCGCTAAATTATATACCATCACAGCCGTTATAGGCTACGTAAATGAATTATTTCACTACTGAAGCTATGACTATTATATGCGTAGTAATTTTCACAAAAAATAATTCTCTTCTACCGGGAATCAACACACGGTCATTTAGTGATGGCATAAGAATTAACTTCACGAGTTATGACTTCATTGAAGATTAGTTTTTCTCTTGCGCTGTCGTTCTAATGGACCCTAAGGCCATGAGATCTAGTTTACTTAAATCCGCCACGTATTTCCACGAAGGTGAGGATGCCTAGGAATTTTGCTGAGGATAAAAGTGATCTGCTAATTGGTTTGGAAATCCAAAGGTTCTTGTTTCGAATCCCGGTACAGGTAGCTTTGTTCTCGTGGCAATATCTTCTTATTTCGTAGCTGGGGTGGAAGACTTCATGTTCCTTACGTGTAAATATAGTCATGGTCAAAAAAGTTATCACTACTGAAAAAAATCATTACAATGTGCTGAGTGGGCGCTGGGGAATATAATTAACTGACTTGGGCTTCAAATATTCAATCGAGTGTTATATATAGTACTAGATGCATGAGGACCAGGAAGATTAGAGTTAATTAAATGGTTCAACAATGTTAATGGCTGAATCATCGTGGCGAGCGTGAAAGAGAAGAGACTGCAGATCATGGGAGGAAGGTGGAATAAGCGTTAGTGCTTTCTTGTTTCTCGAAAACACTCTTCCCCGTTTCCAATTATATCCGTCCATTCGATCTTCATTATCTTCTTCAACACCAAGTTCCGAAAGTTTCTACTCTCCCCTAATTCATAGTTAAAACAAGACAGAAGGGGGCGTATAGTGACACTAAGGTGAAACCTGTATATTTACCAAAAATTACCACCTAACATGGATATCGCGCAAACTTCTTTAATAATTTTTATGAATAGCAATGCTTTCTTGATGACAATTATTTCCATTTTGCATTGTTCTAGTCAAATAAACTCGGTCATGTGACAATGACGTTCCTATTACCTATTTTAACGAAAAAACTGATCGATTCAATATGTCTGATTGCACATTTTCACAGATTTAACGTTCTGTTCTGCTATAGTGCAATATGGTTCAATCTATTCGCTTCTTTAACCTATGATTAGGATCCCATGGTTCTTGTACGTGTTCCATGCGTATTTTAAGCTAAGCTAATAAAAATTATTCTCTGCACATCCTTTTCTCCTTTATGCCGCACATATCACCATGGTTCCCCCATCTCGAATTAAACTCTGACATCACGGCTTCGCCTTGTCTCATTCTGTGCCGTGCCCATAACGCCGACGGCATTAAGTCACGCTCTCGTGGCTCATCTTCCGTGCCCACGCGTACCCTGTGACAAGATGCATGGGCGATGTAGGTGGAGTGATGGTGCTGGCTTGGAGTGGAGGGGATGTCATGTCTTACCCGCGTGTCGGAAGACGAGTGCGGGGACGAGAAGAGGGCTGGCTCTCGTATTGCGCCCGGAATAAGTGCCATGACCCCCGTTGATCGTCTCAGGATCGTCTCTTTAAGGGTTCAGCCCGAGATGTAGAGATTGCATAAACATGTATGCACCCCAGTGAAATGGTAAATGGTGCCTTAAAAGAGTTGAGACACACGAAGGAGGGACTCGACGCCGGTATCCCCGCCGATGTAACCACTGCGTCAATTCTGACCCTAGGCGGCGTTTACATGAAATGTCAACCAATACTGTCTTTAGACCAAGCCCTCTTATGCAACCTTTCCGTACTCTCATGCTAGCAGTTCATGGCCCCACATTATCTGCAGTTTGCTTTGTTGAATCTAACTATTTTCCATCACATTACCTATCGGTGAAGGCTCACTGAAGAAACATTTTACTTAGCCATTCTATGTGCTTTTAAGACCTCTGTTACCTAATGACAGCTCATGTTCTTACCCGAGGTTACTTAGTTATTTTTTAAGCTCAAAAAACTTATTGATTTGTATCACTTCCGTAAAACCTCCCAGTGAGAAAGAATAATTATATGTTCAAGTAGTAAACAATTGAACCTAATGACATAATCAATTGTTATCCTTAATAATGCGGAGTTATAAACTCAGTATCATGGAAATAAAAAATATCTTGTTATAACTACTCCATGTGGGAAATATTCCCTGGTAAAAATCGAACGCTTGCCCTAGCGTAGAGGCAGCGTCAACGGGGAGTTCTATACTCTTGGAGGAGCTTCCTTTACTCCCCGATTACTCTCAGAGATTTTTGACTCCAAACACGTTTCCCGAACTCTTCCGCAAGAGCGAACGGAGAGTGCCTCATGGCTTCTTTGACGCTTCGTTTTTCGTTTCCCCGTCAACACTTCTAAAGCGCTTCCGGGGAAGGAAACGAAGAGTTGTCTGATGGTTTTGATTACTGTTCGATTTCACTGCTACTACTACGAAAAAGTTATAATATTTTCTCTAAGATAGGCTTGTGTAAATAAAAGCTGGTTGTTCAAACGTCCCAATAATATGCAATATTTTTAGTTAATGTCATGATGTACCTTCGTTGACGGACAACTTAAACTTAAATAACATACCTACGGTAATGATCGCTTCATAATATTAGATAGGAATTGAATATTAACATACGGTGTAACTAATTAATTGGTAGCTAGCCAGTTCGTACATTTTCCCTCGGAAATGCGTTATTATGTCTACATCGTATTTAAAAACATATGCATGATGTACCTACTGCGTAAACTTCATATATTCAAATGAAGTTTCACTAAGGTTGATGGAATGTTTGACATGGACGTTTGCTTACTTGCAATTACACATAGAAAATAAAAAAAAAATACCTACCATAGCTATGTATTCAGCGCCTTACTTTTTAATCATCTAACATAATCAAGGCAGTCGCACACCAGGCGTAGTCGCGGTAATCAATTTGAATGGCATACCTACGCATAATTATAGAGTGGTGATGACATATATTGTTCATCTTCCACCCATTTAAACATTTATACTCTTCACATCTCTCCAGATGTGGAAGAAAATGCTTGGAGGAAGAGCAAGGTCATGAGGAATAATAATCATGAAAAGTAAAATGTTGAGCAACATCGATATAAACAAGGAAAAGGCAACTATAAGAAACAAAGAGGAACTATTCCTCAACATTATCCCCAGTTATTAATAGGAAATTATATTAACTGGTCATTGAAAAGCAAAAACTCGTGAAATCCAAGCATCTAAAAACCGTTAAAAAAACAAGTCACGGTATGCAATTAGACTTAAACCCTGTGAAACTCTCGAAACGTATACAACGGTGATAGCCCAGTGGTTAAGGTGAGCGACCGTGAGTGGAAAGGTTTCGAAATCGATGCCCTGTTACGGTATATTTTTTTCTCTTTTTTCCTAAGTTTTTATTGTTTTAATTTTTATATATTGTGTTTTTACCATCGTTACTTAATTTAAAACTATTTTTAGGCAATTTTTAAAATGCAAATTGAGGCGGGAGTAGACTTGTACCCCGTATACGCTCCGTTAACACTCCAAGACGACGCTTCGTTTACTCTCCGGTGTTCCACTTCACGCTCCCCAGACTCTCCGTTCACCATCCCTTTTGGCTTGGTCAACTCTTCCTTCACTCTCCGATAGGAACTTCATTGACACCTCCTTCACGCTATATTTTCGCCAGGGTTTCTTTGCCTGGCTGCATTCATATTTTTGCTGCCAAAAAAAACATTGTTACAGCAGTGGCACGGGGCGATCTGTCGCCAGCGGCTAGAATAACGGCTCAGTTCACTGCCTCCTTGGCGAAGAAGACTGCCCATAAAAGGATATATAATAAAACATATTTAATTTTCCTAATAGTTGAAGAAATGCGGAAATGAAAATGGCCTGACAAGTGTGGTATCTTCTCCAGAACTTCGGGAATAATGGACTCTGCGTACACATGTCATCATTTAGGCATATTTTTATTTTTCCAAAGTTTATTCGTTTGTAAATTCAGTAACTATTATTCCAGGTATCAGTGAAAATTTAGCATTTTAAATAAAAATATAGCAATTCATGTCTCGTAGAATTCTTCACTGAAATTCAGAACTTTACGCTGATTGCAACACTCGCTTTTGATTTCGTGAAAGGACGGCTGACTCGCGACTTATCTAAGATTCCGCACTCCATCTCTTCCGTTGTCAAGTTCCAGGGAAGTTATCTAGGAGCAGGTGGGATTTCAAATTCCGGATTCAGCCGCAGTACACCCCCGCCTCCCCTTTTCTCGTTCCACAGTCCGCGTGCACGTGACCAGATTAATTTTAGGAAATTGCGTCGAGTTTATCTCCGCTTAAGGCATGATCTCATCTTGTCAACTGGTAGTTTTTATACTTCGCCCAACGCATTGTCATACCTTCATCATCCGCTGCGCATATCTGCGGCCTGAACCACAATTTCTATATTTCAGGTTTTCAAGCAGTATTAACTAATCACGTAGCTATATGCTAAACTAAAGAAACGTGTAATCGTAATTATTTAGCATGTCTGTTTGGAACCAGGATGGATCGCTGTAGTTTTGTGGGTGTATTTCATTATAGGTTTAATGATAAACTATTTTGAGAGAAAGGTGGCTGAATTCGATGAAGTTTCCTCGGAGTTCCTTAAGTATTCAGTAGTGAGGACTCCGAATAAGCTATACAGATTGATATGTGACATTTATTGAAGTGGAAAAATCCTAACGGACTTTTAAAATAATGCAATGATTCCTATTCCTAAGAAGAGGAGAACCGAGAAAAAGAAGATTTTAGAACTCTTAGACGACAGAATCACCGTTACACTTGGGCAGCTAAAACTCGCACAACTGTAAGAATTTTTTTATCTGGTAAGCAGGATAATTGAAGGCAGGCATTGATGGAAGAAGCCAGAAAAACTTTGTGAGCAGAATAGCCCAAGCAACGAAGGCATTCTACCAGAAGAGGAGTCTACTGACAGCTGGTAACACAAGCCTGGAAGTCAGGAATCACTTCATTGAAACATATATTTGGAGCTTGCTCTTATATGGCGGTAAAGCTTGTACAATAACAGCAGCAGAGCAAAGTAGATTTGAAGCAATGGCGATGTAGTGTTACCGAAGAATGATGAAATGTAAATGGATGGAGAGAATCACTAACGGAGACGTCTTACGAAAAGCAGAAGAGAAAAGAAGCATAATGAACACACTCAAAAGGAGGAAAGACAATCTCATTGGACACATTTTACGACAAAAAAGCCTATTGAAAACAATATTGGAAGCAGAAATAAATGAGATGAATTATAGAGAAATACCAAGAATGAAATACTTTAGGTAAATCTTGAAGGACATGAAAGTAAACAATTATGTATTAGCGGATGGCAGAGAGGAGAGTGAAATGGAAAGCTGCTGCAAACTAATCTTCGGATGATGATGGTTTTGTCACCATAGTGTATGCAAATTTCCTCCGTGAATAGGCATTTGAATCATTTTCTTATCATTGTACCATTTCCCATGAAAGAGTATCCTGGGACCTCCTGCTGAATCTTGGTGTCACATTGAAACACATACACACACAAAAGTCAGAGAAATTATTATTTTCCAACATCGCCAACTCATTGGTGTTGCTGACTTCAAAAGTGTATTTCTTTGTGAACGCAAATTCTACTAAAAACCTTTCGATCCTAATAAAAGTAACACTTTCTCATAACGCATATTATTTTTGCTATTTAAAGAATTTTTTGTCCGTTAAAGTATACCTATACGTGTAAAACAGACATCAACCAGATAAATCGTCTCATGCATAATTGGAAGCGGAATTTTTGAGAGCGCTGGCTTGTTGAATTACTCAATTTATTCTGCTTTCTTGGATCATAACTGTCATACGGGAGGCCGTCATGTAGTTCATTCTTGAATACCGGGCTTTGCCCACATCTTTTTCAAGTGCCTCATTTCCTCCATCTCGCCTTGTTTTCCTGCCTCCGTTTGTGCCCAGGCTTCATAAGTCGGATCTCTCACGGTTTCCCACATTCCATCGGAGTGACTTCTCGTCTGGGTTTTCGGCGGCGACTCGCTCAGACCTCGTTCCCAGGGGGGGTGGGTCCAAAGCAGAATCCGAGCACGGGGGTCGTATGGGAGGGAATTGGGAATGGCAAAGCGGGATAAGGATGAGGAGTTGGCATGACTGAGAGACGAGTGGGGACTTCGTGGCGAGCGGAGAAATGGGACGGCTCTTATTAGAATTCAGTCAGCATTAGTCTCGGGTATAAAGCGTCGTTGGCCATTGTCTGCGCATCCCTTCTGTGTGGAAGCTTCGCAGAACCGCCGCCCGACGCCACCAGCCCGTAGTGTTAACGTAATGTGAATACCAATGTATCTACTAACTCAATAACGTCCGTTTTGATGGTTCACTTAGTGCGGATTAATCGCCCGAAATTTATTATGTTATGTAGTTTCTACCGGTTCCCATCTCGCACGCGTGCTTCGCCGCGACGTGCTAACGAACTCATCTGGGATCTCTTAATTGCGCCAGTTGATGCGCCGTTTTTTTCCTGGTAAAGCGTGCTGAATATTTCCGGGAATAACCATGGTAGCATGTTCGTGGGCAATATATTGTACCGGTTATCGCTTTGAACGTTTTTTTGCTTACCTGAAAGATAATTAAACGCATAACTCATCGTGCCGCACTGTACCTAAACCCGTAAATTATGTATGCTTTCATAGTGTGTAGTAATAGCTACGAGATTCAGATAATAATTTTGATTTCGCTGTTATGAATTCATGCCTCGTTACATTAGCGTCATTTCTCTCGCAATCAACGCGGGCCCCGAGTAAATTCACCAATTCACCTTTTTCATGATATCGTTACAAGAAGTAGAAAACGATAACTTACCATGGTAGGCTCATACATCTTCTCCATTTGACTATTTTTCAAAACAAACGCATTACCTTCTCCAGCGCTCCCTAGATATTTTCGTGGAAAATGAGATGCTTTTCTCCCTTTGTTCAAATATATGTCACTCATTTCACGGCCTTTCAACTCGTACGTTCCTCTAAATGATTAAATTCATGGATTTAATTGGCTACAGAATCACTTTCCGAGCGAAAACCAAATCCGAGCATTGTTGTGAGATGACCATTTCTGTTGAATTTGGCACGAGCCCTCCAACGCGTATTAATGTTATACTAGTATTTACGCGCCCTCCGCCTTGAGCGACGCATATTCCTGAAGGACAATAACGGAATGTACGGATATGTATTATTCCGAGCGTCGAGAAAACATTGGGTGCTCCCGGGTGACTGCACTTAGACTCATTAATCGAGATCGATCAGAAGGCTGGGAATATTCTATCACTTTACCGGTTGATCAACAATTTATCCGTTATCACCGGAGTTTCATCAGAGGCAAATATTCCTCGTCGAATGCACGGCGGATGGGGAGAGTTTACGGACAGATATTCATGTTTATTTTTCCTCGTGCTCCGCTAGAGAGAAACACGGTGCCATCTCTCACAAATTTTCACGGTTTTTTCTACATCTACAACTACGATGAACGTGTGAGACACCAAAATGTTGTGATATTGGGCGATTCTATACCAGACTTGAAATATTCGTCCCAATTCAAAAGATGGAACCCCGGCCACGAAGTGAGTGAAATTAGTACATTTGTTGTGAAGTTCTATCTTGTAGTTCAAAATATAATTAGGCCGACACCTCCGGTAGTTCTAGGTTATAAGACTTCTTGTAGAATGCGGTGTGTAGTATTATTATGTAGTAGTTTTAGGTTCGGGTGCTTCGTCGGCTGCGGTCGGCAGGCTCACACGCCTATTTTTTCCCTATCATTTTAGCACTAGTGTGGATAAATAAATAGGATCATCGAAGAAAGTGAGGTGAAATAAAACTCAGAAGAAGACACTCGTGTGTGTAATAGTTCCACATTTTCGACCAGCACAACTCCTGGTCTTGGTCAAGGAGGAGCAGAGAGCGGGAAAGGAGGAAGAATGGAAAGTGAAAAGAAAGAGAGGGTAGGAAGGAGAGGGAGGGGAAGGACCGGTAGATTTAAAATGGATTAGGGATCACCAACTCGAAGATTGGTTTGCTGCATTCCTTCACTCCACTCTCTTGTCTGCCAACCGTTTCATTCCTTCATTATGTTTCACTTTAACGTCCCTAATAATTTTCCCTAGAATTTATATTTTAAAAATATATAGGAACAACGAGTGTCAATGGAACACGAAAAGGGGTACATTCACAGAGTTATGAGAATTTTAAAAGCTAATCAAGCATGCGAGATGAATTGTTTGTACCGGTTAGCAAATAATATCAGTAAATCTTGAAACAGATATGAAGTCCACCAACCGGAAAAACAATTCACACAGCTTATGTTTCTGCTTTAATGGTCTCCGTGTTTTCCAGAGGAAGCGAAATCTCATTACGCAAAAATGTACTCCTGCCCTTTTTATTGTATGGATGTGAAATTTGCCATGCCACGATAACCTGGCAGAAACACGCCAGCATCCCAGGATAAACATATGTGAAGTCTAAATGCAGCGGTTATGGCTTATTTGAGAATTTTTGCGGCAAAACTAGGATGAATACCGTTACCGTTAGGAATGATTGAGTAGTAGAAGAATGTTGAATGGATGCTCCGGTAATGGATATCTGTGAAAGGAGCATGTTTCATTGGTTTAGCCTTGTCAATATTGTAACACGCCATTTTGGCCGTGTTGGCATAAGTATACGATTAAGGACGCCATTGTGTATATTTTGGGAACACGTGCTACCGCGAGGCAACAATATCGTCTATGTTATGAAAACAACTTTAAACAATACCATTTTCTGTTTACGTAAACAAACTGTAACAATGCCGTCTATGTTATGAAAACAACTTTAAACAATACCATTTTCTGTTTACGTAAACAAACTTATAATAATGAAAGGGGAATAGCCTATCAGATACGAGAGAAGGGGAGAAAACCTGGAATGTTCTAGAACATACAGGAGGATAGATGAGAGAGTATAAAAGGGATTGTCAAACAAGGAACGCGGCTTCTTCTTCTTCGTCTTCTTAACAAGGGAGCCACAAGAGACGTTTATCGAGTGAAAGTCATACGAGAGTTTTTGCAGTGATAATTTGCCGGGAGTAAGCAGCTTTGGACAGCAATTACCAACGCCAGTGTCCTGTGTTAAGGAAGGATCCAGGAATCCGATAAACAGATACTGGGGCATAGAGTATCGGGAATTCACTTTGTACAATATCCGGTGAAGTAGAACAAACATTATAAATTAATACGAATATATTTGAGAAGGGAACATATATTGATTAATTGAGTAACTAAAGTGAATTTGTTTCATAAGTAAATAATAAATGGGTTATTATAAATATATGTACTGTTCAAGTGTATCATTTTAGTGCATGAATTAATCCATTAACCTTTGCCGCCAAGGACTACCGAAAGGAAAGGATCTCTCTCAAGGTAAGAAGTGATAAAGTGAAGGGTACCTTTTGTGTGTCGGGCTGATACAAGTATATAACGTCGCGTGTTTAGGACCGCGTGAAAGAATAATTATTAGAACCCCTGTGATAAGGAAATTGATAAGGGGGGGACTAGTACATTAATTGGCGCCCAGCGTGTAGAGCCTGACTACTCATTAGGTGAGACCACGAGAACCGGAGAGAAGGAGGATCATCCCGAAGGAGTGAAGAAAGAAGATGGCGGCCAACATGAAGAAATTTCCGGAGCTGAAGTCGGCAGAGCTACGGCAATTATTACGAGAGAGGGACTTGTTAGTAGGGGGAACCAAGCCAGAATTGCAGCAGCGATTATTACACACGCTAGAAAAGGAGGGAATAGATATAAGCACGTATGAATTTAGGGTCGATAGTGAGGAACCGGTGGAAACTGAGATGCAAGCGCTATTTAGGCAATTAAAAGAAGAACAAGATAGAAGAGATAGAGAGAGGGCAGAAGAAGCAAAAGAAGAACGAGAGAGAAGCAGAACGATCTTAGAGGAGATGGCTGAAGGGCAAGAGAGAAATAGAACGATCTTAGAGGAGATGGCTGAGAGGCAAGAGAGAAGACATGCAGAATTGTTGGGGCAAATTAGGGAAGAAGCAGACGAGAGAGAGAGAAAGCTTTTGGAAGAAATGGCAAAAATAGCAGGAGAACATAGACAGACGCAGGAACGTATTGCATCATTCGAACATGGCTGTGATGAAAGGTTTGCCAAAACAGACGGGGCGTTAGCAGAGTTATGCGAAGATGTCGCGAAAGAAATTAACGGAGTAGGAGCGAGGCTGGAGGCGAGCGATCTCAAGGTCCGAAAGTTAGAAGCGAGTTACGTGAATTTGCATGAGAACGTGGAGGAAAGGTTCAAGAAGATGGCGGACGAGCTGGGACAACAATCCACCACAAAAGCAGCTGGGCTAGATGAAGAGGCAGTCCGACGCATCGTGCGTGAGGAAAGCAGGAGACCTAACGTCACAACGGCACCCGCGGGAATGGTACAATTAAAGGTCCCAACGTTCGACGGGAGGCATACATCAAGACCCATGAAATACCTACAGGAGCTGTGCGAATACCAAGAGATATGTCGGTTACCTGACCAGATGATGCTCCAGGTCATCAGACAAGGAATGGTTGGGAGAGCAGAGGAATGGTTCTCTGCGACCCGACACCTGTATGAAGATGTGAACGCTTTCCAAGCTATTTTCACGGAGCAGTTTTGGGGAGATGAACGTCAAATGCTGATAAAACGGAGTTTCGACACGGGAAAATACAAGGAGAACGGAGGGCTCACGCGAGTAGAATATGCGACGGCCAAAATTAGCGTAGCGAGGGAGTTGACGCCGCCAATGGAGGACGGAATGATCATTCTTGTTCTCAAGAAACACTTTGGCATGGAAGTGAGCGTCGGCATGATTTCAAATAATGTAAATACAATCCCGCAATTCTTGACGTTATTGGCCCGCTATGATAACATACCGCGAGAGGACGGAAACTCCGAGGCGACTGGACACCGAAGATGGGGAGACCAATACCCAAGGACCCATGGAGACCGTACGTGGAGGACACCGGAAGACACATCCCAACACAACCAGCAGTACAGATGGGACTCGAAGAGGTCACAACCACGAGAGTGGCAAGCGTCGAGCCAGCAGAGAGACGGACGGAGAGACGATAACTTTCGCGGCGAGGGATACTCTCAACGGCCGGGCGAGAGACCAGCTGATCGACGCCGAGGACAAAACAATATGGCGGAGGCGCGCCCACCGATGAGAGAGCGCCCTGTCAATTCCATGATGGCGGAAGAAAGCAACGCCGCAGGGAAGCCGGAGCAGGAAAACTATTAGCGGCAAAGCATGACGAAGGTCCCAACATGCCGAGGCCGGAAGACGGAGAGGGATTCTGGGACATACCGAAGGAGCAACGGGCGAAGACACGGAAAGTGAGAATAAAACGGACACCACCACAAGAGGAGAAGATAGAACCCCACACGGAGGAGGAAACGATATGCAATGTTTTTGAGTCACCTCGAGATTTCTTGACGGAGAAAGAAGCGGATAGGCCGGAAGTAATTAAATGCCCGGAGATTAGGGTTCAAATGGAAGGAGTGGCTGTGAATGCACTGATAGACACGGGATCGGAGCTAACGTGCATTAGCGAGGAGTTTTATCGGGAGAATCAGAATGCACTACGAAACGCTTTGGAGGTACCAGTCAAAGGAATCCGGATAGCAGGAGCCGTCGGAAGGAAGAGAGCGAAATTTAAAATAGGTGATAAGGTTTTAGTACGTACCAATCCGGTATCCGATGAGCAAAGGGGGATTTATCACAGCTTCCTGGCGTTATACGAAGGTCCATATGAGATTTCAGAATTCCGAGGGCCAGCCACGTGTATAGTATTTAATCCACAAAAGAACGAAATACGAGGCACTTTCCACTTCAGCAATATTAAACCATATAGGGAACAATAGCACAGCACTTGGTATCACTCACATCACACGAGCACACGAGAAGAAGACCGTAGTCCAACTGACCATAGCACGCAGTCATTAAACTGAGGAAACCAGCGCCGCAACATTATAATTTGATCCGTTCAAGCAAGGGAGAACTGTTTACCGATAATATACATTGTATCAGGGCCCGACATGCGAGGGGAGCTTACGAACGAGAGAGAGAGGTTGAACTTGGCGGCAGGTGGATTAGCACAATATGTATGTTTCGTGATATCTTTTCTCAATGTGTGTATATTCAGTGTCATGTTGCCATTATTTGATTCGTGTTTTCTTATGTATGAATGGGCTCGTGGACGTAGATTGAGCCGGAAGGAGGGAGAGTGTATCACCTGAAGGAACTTTAAGTGCTGTGAAGTGTATATGTGTAATGTGAATTATGGCCTTTTGATAACCCAGTGTTTTTAAGGGGTTAAAAGTGAGAATGAATGTTGAGAAGAAGATGGACAGTTTTATTATTTGCACGTTATATTCACGTTCAATGTATCAGTTAATAACGTCGATTTATATAATATGTTCTTGATTTTAAATTACGTGAATAAGATTTTCATTGCTTATTTGCCTATTTCAAGCAAGGAAGAAAGGGAAGAGACCATATTGTTATATGGTATATCATATGTCTTGAGTTAAAGGAGGAGACGCTGTTTGTAATTGTGTTTATTGATATAAATGTATTCATGTGTGATTTCTGCTGTAACACAATATACTTGGGCACAGACATTATTTAGAGGGAGGCTAAAGTTTGAAGGCGTTGGGGCCGCGTTAGTTTACATTTGAAGGCTTTAAAATAATTCCTTTCTTATATTTCCAAGTCATTATTTTAATGGGGCTAATGTAACACGCCATTTTGGCCGTGTTGGCATAAGTATACGATTAAGGACGCCATTGTGTATATTTTGGGAACACGTGCTACCGCGAGGCAACAATATCGTCTATGTTATGAAAACAACTTTAAACAATACCATTTTCTGTTTACGTAAACAAACTGTAACAATGCCGTCTATGTTATGAAAACAACTTTAAACAATACCATTTTCTGTTTACGTAAACAAACTTATAATAATGAAAGGGGAATAGCCTATCAGATACGAGAGAAGGGGAGAAAACCTGGAATGTTCTAGAACATACAGGAGGATAGATGAGAGAGTATAAAAGGGATTGTCAAACAAGGAACGCGGCTTCTTCTTCTTCGTCTTCTTAACAAGGGAGCCACAAGAGACGTTTATCGAGTGAAAGTCATACGAGAGTTTTTGCAGTGATAATTTGCCGGGAGTAAGCAGCTTTGGACAGCAATTACCAACGCCAGTGTCCTGTGTTAAGGAAGGATCCAGGAATCCGATAAACAGATACTGGGGCATAGAGTATCGGGAATTCACTTTGTACAATATCCGGTGAAGTAGAACAAACATTATAAATTAATACGAATATATTTGAGAAGGGAACATATATTGATTAATTGAGTAACTAAAGTGAATTTGTTTCATAAGTAAATAATAAATGGGTTATTATAAATATATGTACTGTTCAAGTGTATCATTTTAGTGCATGAATTAATCCATTAACCTTTGCCGCCAAGGACTACCGAAAGGAAAGGATCTCTCTCAAGGTAAGAAGTGATAAAGTGAAGGGTACCTTTTGTGTGTCGGGCTGATACAAGTATATAACGTCGCGTGTTTAGGACCGCGTGAAAGAATAATTATTAGAACCCCTGTGATAAGGAAATTGATAAGGGGGGGACTAGTACAATATAAAGGATGAATTGAATAAATAAACATTTTACAACATAGCATTGGACAGTAAATTAAACTTTAGATATCACGTAAATAAGATAATTGGACAAGCATTTGGGGCAAGATTGGGATTAGCTCCGATACTTACAAATAAAGCAACACCTCTAAGCGCTAAAAAAATAATATTTGACGCGTATATATACGATCAAAATGCCATACCTGCCTGGGCTGGTCTATTTACCAAAAGCCTAACGCAAAGATTATAGTGAAAGAAAGAAAATAATATGGTCCATATTTAAAATTCCCTACTCGGTGGACAATGAAACAATTTTACCAAAAAACAGGTAAAACATTAAAATCAGTAATTAAAACATTAAAATCATTAATTAAAAATCAGGTCGAAAAATACTTCCAAAATTAAAAGAAAGTAATTTAGATAAGATGAAAGAGCTCGGGGAAAGCAGAGTAAAAGAAACGGACAAGTATGAGAGGCCTGAAAGGTCACTTACCATGTAAAAGGCAAGGGGAGCCTTAAAAATTAGGGGAAAAAAAGAAGCAGGGCACAGAGCAAAAGCTCAACAAAGAGCAATTTCTGAAATACGAGCTGTCTAACGGCAGCATGGACCACTTGTACGACTTGAAAAACTAAAAATTTATGGTAGTTGAATGAATGATGTGAGAGGAAAGGGTAGACCCTATTTAGGGGTAGAAGGGGTAGTCTTCGATGAATGTGGTGGAAGATTCTATTCATAGGATGAGTATTAGAAATCTTGAGAACAAGAGAGCGTGTGGCAAAGCAAAGGATTCTTGCTAGGAACGGGCAGTATGGAGGATATTATTGAAAATTAAGCCAGTTTTCTAGTTCTAAAGCCTATAAATAAGCTCTTTTGACTTTGCCTACCCCCAAAATGAGAACGTTGATATCTGTATCTATGAATGAATTATGATCTTTAACCGTTCGCGGAAAAAGTCACATTTTCACTCCCCCTTTGCCGGGACTGGAACCCGGGCCTCCTGGATGTGAATCCAGTACTTAAGCCTCTCACGCCAACCCGATCTCCGTGTTGCACTAGGGGGGAGGATGAAAGAGGGGGAAGGGTAGCCGCGGAGCTGCTGAGCGATTAATAGAAGACGAGTAGACCAATAAAAAGAGAAAGGAGCGTTCCGCAGTTGGAGACACGTGTCTCGGCTAGTTCCGTCTAACAAGCGCTAGTTAACATCCATTTTAATTCCCTGCTCTCTCCCTCTTCCCCAACATCTCGCTTCAGAACGTCTTATTCCTCTCGTAGATGGTGCTCTTTTCGCCGCGAGGAATTAAAGGGATATATGGAGAGGGGCACGAGCCTTGTTCAGACGCTGTTATATGGTCGGGATCGCCCCTCCAATGCTTCATAGTAGGAGGGTGGACAAGTAGGTGGGTGGTAGGAGGTGGGATAAGGGGAGAGGGAGGGTCGTTAAGAGGCAAGACCTCTGCGCGCATTATTTTCCTTAATAAGGGAAGCGGAGTAGGGGTCTCGCGAGGATAACGGGGGTGTCAGGGGTCGGTTGGGACAAGTCGGCCGAGTCGGCGGTCGTTTCAGGGCCGGCGGTGCGTACGCGACGGCGGCGTCGGCCCTGGAAGAATTGCCCCTGCCCAGCGGTGGTGCGCGGTGCGTGAGCGAGCGCGGCACGCATGCGAGGGAAATGGCGTGGCATTCCGCCGTGTTCCTCTCTCCGCGCCGCTTCGTTATTTTCATGCGTTGACCAATGGGCGTCAGCGATTACGCCTCTGGTTTTATTGTCATGGCGACGCGACGGGCGTGCAAGAGTAGAGCGCGTGACTTTTTATGCGTGAGGTGGGAATTTCATCCCCTTTCGTCTGTCTCTGCTGGTGCTTGGCTCTAAAACTATGGTAGATATGTTTGTGGTGCGCTGAAATGCCAGGTCGTTTGCACCTTTCGCAAGTCACAAGTAAAATGAACTAGTAGCAAGCGTTAAAATTAGCTCTTAAATGTTTAAATAAATCCTTATTTTTATATGAAATATATTTATAATTAAATATAATATATTTATATTTAAATATATCCGTATATATATTTAAATATACGTCCGTTGCAATGCATATTTATAATAACTCTATAAAGCTCTCTTAAAACTGTTATACTAGAGCGTATGCTGAAAGAATTATCACCTGTATGATTTATATGTTTTACCGCAGACACCCTGCCTGTTGCGCACTTCCCAGTATTTCTGGAAATCAGTCAGGTCTCACAGTTAGACGTCAGTCGCTGTTATTTAAGCTATATTAGTGGAGCTCCTATTGGTGTACCTAAGAATGTTTTGCCTCAGTGAAAACTTTGTATGAGCGAGAATGCACATTCAGATCATGGCTGGTTTCGATATTCTTATACAATTCAATTTTAGGAGCAGTATGGCTGTCCCTTTGTTATTGTTGCGATAAAATATTTGTATAAGATAGGCTTAAAACGTTATGGATGGTATGCTCATCATATAACATTTATTACACCTCTAAATATCATTTATCACCTCTGTTATCACCTCTCATTTCATCGAAAATACCTCCTCTTCTCTAGCCTTTACCTTGTTTATCGGTATCTGCTGTACATATTGTAATTCCTCGTCGTTCATCCAATAAGCTATCCTCTCAGCTCCTCAGTGTTCAGAATTTCCTAGTTTGCCTTCTTAATTTGATGTTCACTTTATTCAGTCAACTTCACGCTCAAATTCCGAAGACTTGTATTTTCATCTTCTTTCATAAATTACAAGTGGCTGATTTGGATATTTGTGCTTTTTACAATCCGCTGAAAAATTTTAAGTGAATAATAGGCTACGGCAGCTGCTTAACCTAATATCATATGATCGTTACATGGACTTAGCAAGAATATTTAAAGCAAAGGCTTAAAAAGTTATCAACTCAGAAAGACAAAAAACGTGAATCATGTCTCTTGTAATAGACGAGTACTTCACCAGTTTGAAATTAACGCTTTTATCCTTATATCTTGTTGTCAAAAGATACCTCAAATTAGTTAAGAGCTGGAGACGTTTGAATTCGAAATCTATTGGACGTATTATTTGGAATATTTATTGTGGAACTATATCCACATTTGTAGTCGGTTACTGAAAACAGTGTTATAAGCTGTTATTACCATTGTTTACAAACTATTCATAATCGTATTTCAAATTATGTGAAAATATGACGTCTCTAATCGCCGATGATGTAACATCCATAGCCATATCCTCTTGTTGTGACTTGAGATAAGTTTAACATGTTGATGTTAATTATCTCAGCGGACTAACGGACTACCAGTTGCGTCTGAATGACCAGAGGTAATATATGTACTTTCAGGATAAAATATTTTTTTAATAAAGTAGCATTTAATGGCTTGACCCGCTACAAATCGGCTCTTTAGCATTCAATCGACGAAAACAATGTCTTGTTCTTTCCGTGCTTTGGGCAATATGCCTGTGCAATCAAGCTGCCATTCTTCGCCGTGAGTCTGCTGTTTTGTTTTTATTTTTTTCCCAGAATGCTTCGGTTTGCACCAATGGACAGATTGAAGGAATACTCGCGCGGTTGTTGAGCGTATTGCAGGCATTAAGTCAGTAACGCGAAATCGAGCGGAATTTTTATTTTTATCGCGTTCTTTTTCGGCATTTTGTTTCACTCTTCCGACTAATGGCTTTTCTTTGTTTCTCGCATCAGTACTCTTGCCTGCGAGATTGAAGGGAGGGAGAAAATCTCCGATCCATATCGTGTAATTTACACGGAGTGCAACGCTTAAAGCGGCGTTTCCCTTCCGCTGTTGCCTCAAATTTTCTTTCACTAGATGAAAAGCATGTTCCGATACTTTTTTCTCAATTGTTCATGAAAAAAAGCTCACGAATATCTCTAGTCTCCTGCGAAATGGCATTATCCAAGTATTCACATATCTGTGTCATATCAT
Organism: Pyrrhosoma nymphula; assembly: GCA_963573305.1. Classification (NCBI taxonomy): domain Eukaryota; kingdom Metazoa; phylum Arthropoda; class Insecta; order Odonata; family Coenagrionidae; genus Pyrrhosoma; species Pyrrhosoma nymphula. The sequence continues at coordinate 126,733,842 of OY754334.1, read as the reverse complement.
TTTAATTGTTATATTATCTAACACCATGTAAACATTTTGGTCATAGCACATTTTTTTAATTACTGAATACCGCCCGCATTCTCAATAATTTACTGACCTTTTCCATTGCTATGCATCAAAAGTATAGCTGATATTTTTTTTTCATTGCCGTAGTAGCGATGGTGATTGGGGGACGTATGCATGTTGACAAAAAATGCCATAAATGTTGCCATGCCAGTTGAAACCATACATGAGAAACTTTATTTTAGAGATTAGTGTTGTGTCATAGTCTAACTGATTAATCTTCCCCAAATTTAGTGGCCATGTATTCATTTTTCTATAAAACTAGTGACTGATAGTTTAACTAATTGTGAAACGTTAAATAATATGTTTGTGGGTCAAGGGGTATGAATGATTGAATAATCATCGTAGGGTCTTAAGTTTAACATCGGGTGAGTTCTCACTCACAGAATTCGAGCATTGTAGTTTTTGCACTGCTGAACTTAAGGACGCCGAAGGTGATCATGGGAAATTAAGAATTAAATTAATCCCCGAGTGATTAATTTAGACGAAAAGGATATTTTGATTTATGACTACGCGTCACCGAAGTTATTTTATGCAAATGTTTTGCCCAGGTTGATTCTAAAAGGTCATACCGTTCCTGAGCGAACAGTCCACTTTAAGGGCTCACAGACTATTAGGTACTACACGCGTGCACATTATTTTTCTAGGAACGCCAAATTTTTCATTGCTTTTTGCTATTTGTTTTGACATGATTCGAAATCACTCTTCCAAATTGACTCATCCCATCCACTTATTTATTCTTGCCTTTAACTCATTCTCTTCTTTGTAAATGGGTAGGAATGAGAAAAAGTGGACGTAAATTTGGGAAGCATAGAAAAACGGTGTGGGAAGAAAAAGGGAACAAATACAATGGTCTTGTTTGTAGTTTTGCATGTTAGCCTTGATAATGATGCTCTTGCGTTGAAACTCTGGACGACTAGTTTTAAATCAATGTATTAAAATAGTGTTTTGATTATGTTCAACAGGACTAGAGAAATTGGGATATAAGGCAGAGTTTGAGATAGTTAGGATTCAGTATGCGAAGGCAATTCCATGCAAAGATTCCTACCGACAGCCGCAATGAAATCCCGTTCGACCCTGCTCTCGTATTCCTGCTTTCTCCGGCGATGCACACTTCCCACGCATCTATCGGCGTACCTTCGAGCGCACCAAGGCCCTCCCTCTCTTGCTAGTATGGAGAAAATAAACTAAATGGAGTGAAAAGTCTACTCCTGCACGTCTCCTCACTTAGCGGCCACTCCCAGCCTCCCCCTTCGTCCCCGACCACCGTCATGTTGCCAAGCAGCCACAACAGTGTTTGCGCATGTCCGCGGGCATCCCTCACTTTCATGTGAGCCGTCTGCCATACGCTTCGCTCACTGAACCCGTTCTTTTCATCTAATATCAACTACACCTGATCATGTGCTTGACTCACTTAATTCCTTACACCAATGCGATTGGTGATTTTTTCTCATTTTTCTGTCCATATATTCAACATTTTCAGCTAATATTACCGACCAAATTCAATCCGAGGTTTGTCAAATGCCGCGGAGAAATATTGGGTGTTATAAAACTATAATTTTAGATAATTGGTGTTCTAAAACTTTCTATTTAGGTTGAAATATAAAACTTCGAACTGACAAAAATGTTTGTGATACAACTGCGTAATTATCTTGGACTGGCAACTCATTTTGAAAAATAATGGTCTGAAAGTCAGAGGTACTCCGCGAGTCTGTTTGGCTTGAAAAATAAAGAAAACGAATGAGTATAAGGGAATAATTATGAACTTGGTAGTTTTTCGAAGCTAAAATGATTAGTTTCGATAAGCATAAACTGCTGTGTTTTAATATATAGGTACACTTAACTGAAAATAAAAACTAATTTTCTTTAATTTTGCCCTTAACCCGTGATATCACCCCTGAGGCATTTTGGCTGAATAACAGTGTATTGGCTTTCAGAAAAGGCATGGATTTATTTCACATTCATACTTACACACATCCTATCGTTTCAAATTATAATTTCTAGCATATTATCTACACTTTATTAGCGTTTTTGGAGACTAAAAATCCTGCATTTAAAAAGTTATGTGGTTGTGTAAGTCAATTTTCTGGGTAGTTTTTTTTCCAATTCCCGCTCCTTACAAATGGATGTAAACGAAGTTTTTTTATAGGAAGTTGGGCAGGACAAATTAAGACTCCGGATTACGATTCCATGTGGAAAGATTCTTCCGATATGGAGTAGATGTAGAATGACCTGATTTCGGAAAGTTGCAACATTTGCAAGGGTTGTGAAACTGATTGTTAATGCACTGGGTCAAATCTTTCCGGAATTTGGAAAGAAAGCTCTTCTTATTTTACTGTTATTACTTCATAGTTAATTTCTCACGCGAAAAGTTGAAATCCTTGACTCTAGGCCATAAATGTTTCGTAATTTATTCAAATATTCTTGCTATCGACCTAATTTTTCAGAATTCCCGATTGCAGATGCAAGGGCATGCCCTAGACGCAATTGAATAATTATGAGTTTTATTTATACATCGAGGTCACTAATCGATATTTATGAGAGCACAGTTCAGTCAACATGGATAACAAAGGTTAGGAACTAATTGCGCAGTAGATCATGCGTGTTCTTCCATCATCATTAATAATACGAATAAGGCTTTATCGAAAATGCGCATTCATGAATTAAGTATGTCGAGTCTATGTGTAGTAATCAAAACACATGAGCTTTCACCCACGCCGCAAACCAGCAAACTTCGGCTTTGAATTCATAGGTTTTTCTGAGAATCTCCTTCCTTATTTTCCCATTAGGTCGCGCCTCAGTTGCTGTTGGCCACAGAGGAGTATCTCATCGTGTTTTGAATTACCTGCATGCACCTTAGGACTGTTTGGTCTATTTGCATTCAATTTTCCGCTCCCTTTCGCCTAAAAATGCCTCAATTTATAAAACGACCTTACATTCTCCACTGTAACATTTCCAAAACTTTTTTTAAACGTTTTTTTATGCGCCTTTCTATCCCTCATATTACACCTCCCCCCAAACAACCGCTCAGTCTTTCCATCATCCCCCACCTCTTCCTTCTCTTCCTCCTCCTCCACCCCTTCAAGTGTTCCTCCCCTTTCTCCATTCCCGTGCTCAACATCCCCCAACCCACACGACCCCCCCCCCCCAACAAAACCCTTTTTCCCTTTCACCCCCGACCGACCCTGTTTTTCCTCCACGCACCTCTCCCCTCCCCCCTCAACTCCCCATGCCCCTTACCCAAAAGAAAGCAAGGAAGCGGAAAATTAACGAGGGAGAAACTGCACCCATTTGAGTGCAAAGAGAACAGATTTAATCCCGTTATTCATAGGTTTTTTGCGATGCTCTCTTTTTTTATCTTGTATATTTTTTCCTGTTTTCGCGTGCAGCGCTTAAAAAAAAGATTTGTACCCATCCCTTTCGCTCATCACCAATCCTATCTCCCTTCTCGTTCCTCTTCTTCGCATGTTTCGCGTATCACTTTCCCTCTCTCTCTCTCGTCCTCTCTCATTCAGTGTTTTTTTTTCCATCTCGACCCGCTTCCAAGGCCCGCGTCTATTAGTTTCCGCACTCGTAGTCACCGGCGATGTCCGACCACGCTCCCGACACTCACCCGCGTCGCCCCCCCCCCCCACTTCCCCACTGCGTCATCAATATGCCAGTAACGAGCGAGGGGATCGGAAGCATTACCTTTTTATTTATGCATAGACTTCATTGCTGCAGTAAAAGTCAGCGCGGGATGATTTGGTGTCGTTTATACGGGCCATAAGATTGAAGCTATTTACTGCTCGGAGAGCGTGGTAGTTATAAACAGTCGATGCATATCTAGAAAGGCATTTTCATTTCAGCAAGGGGTATTCGCTGAAAACCTATCTTGTTTTTTTCATTCTGATGTCATGCGGGACATGCGCATAAATTGTGCTTGAGTTAATTTCTTTATTGATTAGTTGGTTCTTTGTGAGATGTTTCATATTAATTGGTAATGAATCTACTAATTGTGGAGCAATGTTGTTTTCTAATTCACGTAGGGAGTTTTCATGTTGGCATTTAGTACCAAAACCCGATAGCCGTAATCATTCTGGTGTTGCACCCTTTACGGCTTTGGAATCACCTCCACTGTTCACATTTTCCGCAATATTTTACATCTCTACTTAGTTTTTGATATCTCTCATCCACATATGTCATGGAAGTAAAAAAGTATGAGCTAGATATTTTTTAACCACCTTGAGTCACTCTTTGCCTGAAATTGTATTGCAAGAAACACCAAACTTACTGTATTATTTATTTGAAAAATAATATATCCAGTAGACAGACATAAAATTTACCAGGCTAGCACATCAGAAATTAGATATTAAACGACAGTAATATAAGGCTAGACTCTAACGCCATGCTAAAATTACGTTTCCTTTAATACAAGTTGACGTGTTGAAATAAATGAAGAAATGCATCAACAGTTCTATGATCAATTTTTTATTTCTTTTATGTGTAGCCCAATTCATTCATTAAAGATATTGAGCTACGAAATATATTCTAATTATTTTGTATACTTTTTATAACTATACTTATCTATAATTATCAATTGATTAATATGTGCAGCATATGTTACCATGCATGGCCTTTCCTGGATACATATCACGTTAGATTTTGTTCCAATCATACTTGATGGAGTGCCATGAGGTTCAAATCTATGTATCTACTGGTTTACCTGTTTATTTTTCCCATTTTAATGAGAATCATTTCTGTGGAGGTCCACGCGTCATTTCTTATGGTAGAACAAGCTTTTATTTTACCTTTATAAAAAAATTCAATAAAGAAGTTAAATGCCTATAATATGCATGCTTCGGAGTCTCGTGCATTATACTCTACGCTTCCATTTTCCTGATTTTAAAAATTGCGTCATGATTTTATAATGCTTGTTATATGTTGAATAGAGATTTTTAATGAGTGCTGGATCCATTTAAAATTTAATAGATTTTTTCCATGTTATACGTGGCCTAATTACCATAAAAATAACGAAGGATAGCAGTATTTTCAAGGCACGATCATAGCATATATTATACACTAAAAACTTTTCTATGTAAAAATACATAATTTTTTCCGAACGCTTTGCTGAGCCTAGGCACAGGATTAGTTTTGCAATGGCACAGGTTGTTTAGGCATTTCTTATCAAATGTACCTTAATTCGTGGAGTTTGGGCATCATTGGCCAGTCACCGCCGTTTAATCTATTGTGTAAATGTACGCAATTCTGGCCCACAGTCGGCGAGTCACCTCATTAAAATGTCTTTACCGCTATTAAGTGTTAAGTGCTAAGTGTTTTGTCATAATTATCTACGCACTGGTTATTACTCGTGAGATAATTTTATTTTGGAACTCGATATTATTTAAGCTCATTACATTTCTTGAGTATTAATATATTTCAATGACAGTTATCTTAATAAATACTTGAAATACCAGGCTTTCTCTTAGGAAATTTCGTTGAAAATAAAAAATGTCATTCTAAATGAAACAACAGAGTTATCTTATTTGCATCGTGCTGATATAGGTGGGTTTCAAATGATGACATTCGCTCACTTAAATGAACAGAGTATTACTTTTCCATGGCGAATAAAATTTCAATACCAATGTTTGCAAAGATTTACACTGACAGTATCAGTTGAAAATTATATTTAGGAAATTAGAATAAGATGTTGGTAAACACAAATGAGGCTTTTTTCTCATTTTATGTCTTGGTCATTATTATTAGCCCTACTGTAGGGGAGAAGTGGCTTTCGAATGATTCTGTTGTTGTGAACTTACTAGAATGTGAAATTTAATATGCCGGTAGTACGAGTTGAGTGTGTGCGTGACACACTTGTCGGCATCAATCCTTGTCGCAGCGAGTTAGTTACCTTTTTAATCGTTCTCTTTCTCCCCTAACATCGCTCTAGCCGGTCCCCACACCCATTGAATCCCTTCCTGTGGTCGAATGAAACTCACTCCTCCAACTCCGCGGCCCGCCGTGATCGAAGAAGCGCCCGAGGTTTTGCGGGGGGGTGAATCACCGCATTAACGGCGCTACTGTTTGGCGGGTCGGAACGGATGCAACCTGCCGGAACTCCCGGCCCCTGAGCCCCGTGCCTGAAATATGTAGCCGTCTCCCTTCCACGCACCCCTGGGTCCTTCCCCAAATCCCCCATCAGACCAAACCCACCCGCACACACAAATATCCATTCCCCCGGGGTTTGCCATGTTCCTTCCTCTCCCTCCCTCTAAGATTATTTTTGTTTCATGCAATCCGACCCCCTCAGGAGCCAATCAATCCGGCGAAACGCTATCCTTTTCGACTCAACCGCTCGCGATTTCATTACGGGTTGGCGAGCTCAAGCCATAACACGGTTGTTGCACCGCAAGCAGTCCGTATTCTTGCGCATTTAACGAGAACGCCTGGAATTCGCGCTAATTGGCAGATATATTGAAAGATATCTACGCACATTGCCACCAAGTATATTACATTACACTTACTACCCAGCTATATTTTCTTGATGATTTTATTAACAGTTTGATCTGTTATAAGTGAGCCACGTAGACATAATGAGATGTTCGGGAATCGGGTTGAAGTAGTTGCTAGAGTACTTGTTTCCCATGCCAAATTCCTGGATTTGAATCCCAACAGAGATGGAGATTTTTGTAGTGGAATACCGATTCTTACTTGGAGCAGTGCATGTAAAGTACAGTACTCCGTCCGCCGGATGGGAATGTGGTCTCTTTGGCGCCTTTCGTCAAGATAAAGCTTATGCCGGCGCCGGGTTTCTCTCCACTCTCTCTACATGCCCAGAAGGTTATTATTCCTTGTTTAATTATTTGCTATGAATGCATTAGACATACATTTTCGTCTGTCACCTCCAAACTTATCAAATGGTTGCTCGTTTAATTTTTTTGCGGCAAAATAGCTTGCCGATTAACCTTAAACCACGACTTGTGACGAAACTACGGAGTAAACCACTAAGTGACTTAAGTGAAAAGAGTTTATACTTAATCTGTGAGTTCGCATTACCATTTAAGCTCAAGTAATAAAACATTGAAATATTTTAATGATAGTAAATTTTATTTGGACATATGAGCCACGAAAATGAACCACACCAGCTGGTTTGTTGGTTCACTCAATATTAGGAGCCTAATTGTCGCTTCATCACTTATAGATAACCAAATCGTGTCAAAAGAAATATTATGGTTGACTATGGAATTATCCTCCTGCATCTCAATCTGTATTTACCCTTGCAAACGTCCGTAAATTAACACCTGCTTAAATCAATATTGAGTGCGTTGAGGGATTATGCAGCCGTACATCGATTAGCCGAAGTGCCTCAGGAGCAGAAAAATTAATCTGGTGGCTGTAATAGCAAGGTAGCGAACTGTGCATGCAATGTACATATAGTAATAAGATAGTTGCAATGCTCCGAAAATGCCGAGATAATTATATAATAATAGATAATTATAATTGCTCCATCCTTCGTTAGCCTATGAAAATGTGGCTTAAATATTTAAGTTTTTATTTACGTATCTGAAATTATCTATTGAATCATCTTTAAATTTCTTCTAACGATTTAACATGTACTTATAAATCAATGTAGTACAAAGTAATATTCGTTGAAATGTTTTCCTTGGTCTATTCTCATCAAAACCTATAAATAAATTTACGCACTGTGCAAGATTTATTCGATGTGAATATGACCTATAATGGCGCCCAAGTCTTATTTTTCACTCTCAGCAAATCCTTGTAAATGGAATTCAAAAAACTTCTCTGGATTTCAAAATGCGACCGAGCCATATACCATTGGGTCTAATTCGTAAGAGGAAGTTTATCCTATGGCACACATCGAAGACGTGTGCTCTCCTCATCTCATATCTTTTCGTTCCCATCGATAAATCCCATGAAAATACATTTCATTTGAACTCCCGATTTCCCCAGCTGCTTTCCCTTGCATCCAAGCAAAAATATCTCTCAGATTAATTGAAAAAAAAGGGAAAGGGAGACAGCGAAACGAGAAACCATATCGGGCGACAAATAACATTCGGTGGGGGTTTGGGATCACGTCTCCGATCCCCCCGCGTGCAAATATATATTTTTTTCAACATCACTCTCTCCTTTTTATTCCTGGAGAGCATCTCAATCCTAACAATTCCATCCTCCTTTTCCTCTTACGGAAAAAAGCGATTTATTCCGTTCACCCAACATTTGACCCATGAAAACGGTCAATCAAAATCCAATCTCCACGACAGCCGTCAACAGCGCCACGCCCGGAGACGCGGGGAAATGCAGAGGAAAAAAATGACGAGCGCACCCCGCATATCACGCGGTTATCTTTTGCGTACATCTCTCTCCCTCTCTCCTTTATCTCTCTCCTTTCTCTCCATAGATGTCGTGGTGGTCGTGTTCGAGGAGAGTCGCAGGAGAGGGCACTGGGATGGTTCCGAGCATTTGTTATGGCAGCGCAAGTCGCGCGATTAATGAAAAAAAGATGGGGCGTTTTATGGAAAAAAATGTTTTTCTCATATCGATCCTCATTCCCCCCTTTTTTTTGTCCTCCTTGGCGCATTTCAAATTTCAATCCCCACTCTCTCGCGCGCTTTTCATTATTCCTCTGCGGCGGCTTGCGCGCTCGGGTTACGGCTTTCGGGCGGGGAGGAGAGGTTTTTATTTTTGGGTGTGGGGAGAGTTTGGGGAGGAAACGGCGAAAGGGGATGGGGAGGGTGGGTAGGGATGAGGTGGGTCGGAGCCGGAAGGGGTGAGTGGAGTTTGTCGCGAGTGAAAAAGAGATGAGCGTGGAATAAAATGTGAAAACGTTGGGTTGGTTTTTTGAGGGAGTGTGAGAGCCAAGGGATTGTTATATGCGTCGTCTGATTTCACTGACGAGAGGGGATTCCGCGAGGTGGATTCAGATTTAAAGGCATCGAATGATTATTTATATTTTTTCATCGAAAGGTATACATTTTTAAAGTAGTAAGTTTTATGTACACCTACTAAATAAATAAATGGTGATGGCACCTAGTGTAAGGATGATAAGAAAAGACTGTTGAAGAGTATACTTTCGAGCAGTATACTGAGCACTGAGGGGTCAGCATTAGAAAAGAAATTTGTTGAATGGTAAAGCAAAGCCCAAACCAGGAGAAATCAGGGGAAGAGGATGAGATAAGAAAAGGCCAGTGAAGTGTATTGAAGTTTAATATGATGTAGATGCCTATAGACTGGATAGAAAATGTGGTTTTAGTTATATGCCTCCTCCGATTCCACTGACGATAGGGTATGACTCAGGGTGGATTCAAATTGAGGAGAGAGAAATATCTTTCCTCAACTCACGGCCATTTTCAACCTTTGTTCCGGCAGATCTTATTGTTAGCCTAATCCCCTTGCCCTTAAGTCACAGACGTTTGGGCTGCGGCTTTAACCACTTTTCTCTTGCACTGCCCTTTTGAAAAACCGATTACAGTGTATCTTGGTGACCTTCTACTCATCCTACTGTCCTCCCCCGATTCACTTTTATTCCTTTCCTCTCCCAATGTTCCACTACCCCTCCTCACATTCTGTACATAAGTGTCGGTGTACTTCAAATCTTTACCCAACTCCTAATAGTCCTCGGTCTCAACCCTGCTATGTTTATAAAAATGCTCTATCTCCATGTTTTTTCCTCACTCTGCCAAGCCCTGACCAGTTCCCGCCTGCTCCATCTTAAACCAACCCTCACCATCTCTTTGAACAAACTTCTCGTTGTGTTTTTTAGAATTCTTGAAGCTTCTGGATGTGGCAGAATATACCTTATCAAGTTGAAACCGGTCGCAGTATTAAATAAAGTTTGGAAAAGCATAAGTTTTTAAAAGAGAATATTAATAAAACAGGGTAAATAAATGAATACATTTTGCAGAAACCTTGACATAGAGAAAAGAATATGAGATTTGGTTAGGCAAAGATTGAACAAACTACAATAGATGCTAAGTAAGTCAACCCAGGGAGCATTGTGGGTAGGGAAAGGAAGATGCTGAATGATGTACGGAGGCATAGTAAATAAATATCGCAGGTAATGAGGAGCGAGGGGATGCTTAAGGCTGTGATAGAGGGGAGGAAGTTAAGCGGGAAAGGGGGAGAAGGGAATTGTCTCTATGGATGGGATGAAGTCCATTTCCTCAACTTGGTATACGGAGGACATATGGTGGACTGAAAGAAAACATTGTGTTAAGGAGGTGCCTGCGGTTGCAAAAGATAAGTTCATGTAAATTAATCTCCATCTAGCCTCACATTATTCAAGATGCCATTTCCAATGATAAACATAGTAAGCACTATTTTTTTCATGTTCATGTGCTATGTCAGGAAATGAACGGGATAATGTAAGGCAGGCGTGCTTCTGGAACCGTCCGTCTACGTAGGCCTCGGAAGAGCGTGGAGAAAGATGTTTGCTCACGCTCAAGAGCTGGGGACTGTTGTGTGGGAACACATACATGCCATGGTCGTGGCGGGAGAATCCCACATGCGGTAAATCCCGCAACCATTTCCCCATCGGTGGAATTCCCAATTCCCGCACCCATTTGGTTGGTTTAAGAGGGACGGGAATATCTCTTCTGCGCTCCCCACCTCAGAGGAGGATCAGACTTGCGGCCGGGTTGGGGAAATTAATTCAAGTCACGCCAAATAGGCGGGCCTTTTAGAGTAGGTGGTTATCATTTTGGCGGCGATGAATGCGGACGGGGGGGGGGGGTGTTAGGGGTGGATTTTGACGGGGAGGGATTGGATGAGCCCGTGAAGGATATTAGGGGAGGTTGAAGGGTGTTGGCAAGGGGTTGGGGGTTGAAGACTGTCCAATAAGTGAGTCGAATGGAATGATCGGGGAATCGAACGTCCTAGCGCGTGGGCGTGTGTAAGTGGATTGGGTTTTCCATATACGTCTCGCCCCAGGAAAGCGTTTCCATCCCGATAACCCACCCTCCCCCTCGCTCCAATCCCAAATCTAAGAAGCAGATAATCCAAGTTTGCTCCGAATCCCTGTGCTGATCCCCTTGTTTGCCAATCACCTGCGAAGCAAAGGAATCTCATCGGAGGGTTTTGATGCATTTCGTAGTGAGGAATGAACGAATGCAAAAGGTTGCTCATGTAATGTATGATTTGATATTCAATGAATATATTGGAAATATAACAAGTTTTAAAAATCTCCAATGGCCGTAATAAATTGGTACCACTCGTAAAAAGTACACAACAATTGCTGTGTTGGTTTTCGGGAAATATGGGGCAATGACAAACCACAACCTCTCAACCAGAAAATTCATCTGTGATGGTTTACGGGAATGCTACTTCCTCGCCAGTGACACAACCACAGACACACTTTCAACCGAAATTGGGATCCTTCAGTAGGGCTGATGGGACCCCGCTAAGGATGCCTGGGTTATGACCACAAACACACTCACGAGCACTCAAAAAATCACTCACACACTCAAACTGGCCCAACTTATGGGAAAATCAAGCTCAAAATGAGCGTAGTAAAATAACGCCACAAAGACAGGAAAATACGAGGGTATACGTTGGATACGCGTATTTCGGTATTGGAAATAAGTAGAGTACGACAAATATCGAGGTAGACATGTTATAAATTAGGCTGATATGCATTATCAGTTATATATTGACAGTCTCATCATTTATAGCTATAATATAAGAGTTAAAAAGGAATTATGATGTACAAAAAAATTAATATTTTTAGGGCAAATTTTGCGGCATTCATTATTCTTTTCCGACAAAATTTCACCAGATTTGGTTTGCACATTATCTTGCTGCATTGAAATTAATTCTATTGGTTTTAATTTGGTTTAAATGCTTCAACATCAAATACCTATTTTAATTCCATTTATACCACTTGATGATACTAGAAACTGCACCTGAGAGGACTTAGATGGCAATCATTCGTCAACATTTGAGCAAAGTACATACAACTAAGGAAGGAATTTCCATACGATAGTTATTGCCTGAAATACCTTGCTTAACTTCATCACTATCATTCGCGCATCTAAATTCTTTCTGCGATTCAGATTGCCAGAGTCTGCGAATCTGCGCCACGTTTTCAAGTGTAACTTAAATGAAAAACATCTGTTCCTCCAGATCCTCCTCAACAATATGTACTGATGCCTATTTTATGCCTCCATAATCGTCTGTGTTCACCGGCATGTGCCAGTAATACCTTGATCCCCGGTCTATGGACGTCATCTTATTACTTTTCAAGACACGAATGCTGGAAAAAAGTAACCCCAAAACCTATTTTTTCCTTCAATGTCTCATAACTTATACCTAATTCACCCTCTGAGCCTGTTTCGGCGGTAGTGGTGAGAAGGAGAACATTGGTTGTCTCCTGTGTTCATTTGGGGAGTGCCATGTAATCTTCCTCGTTCCTTCCCCATTCCTTCTCACGATAAAAATTTCAGCGCAGATTCTTGGTTCAAGTATCCCTCTCCGCACTCTCTGAAGATCAGAGATCAGGTGGTAAAGCCACTCGTGGTCGTAAAAATCTGCAGGAGTATGTGCCTACGAATTAAACGGATGTTTGTTCCAGCCACCACTTCCTTTGTGGATGTTTCAGTGGGTTCAATCATTGAGTATTTTCCTTCTTACCCCTATGCTCATGCTCTTGCGACGCAATGATTATAACAGAGAATTTTCTTATTTCTAGGCAAAGTCACTGTTTAATGTAATGTTTTTATCAGAACTTTCATTCTATAGGCAAATGGAAGGGACGTGAACTTCCTCCTTGAAGTTTAGCAACATAAGTATCATATTCTTCGTACTCTATCGGTTGAATTTAATAAAAAATTTAGTTAAAAAGTGTAATTTTCACGAATTATTTATGTGTTTTATATTATGCACAATTTTATCTAGAATTTGGATTTAATGAAACGGCTTTAGATATTTTAGAAGGTGTTTAATCCATTTTTTAGGAGTTAAGATTTTTTAATGTTATTATTGAGAAATATTTGACGTGTTAAAAAAAATGTAGATCATTTAACTTGAGGAAACGTCTTCTAGGTTTAACAAGGAAACTGTTGCTCATTGACATTGGCATTAGACCATTTTCCTGTGCGTAATTTAAATCCTTGATGATTAATTAGCACTGCATAATCAAAGCATTGAGCTTCCCATGTTAGCCATGTCCCTAACGGCTTTGAATAGACAGTTACCAGTGAGATATGAGATTTGTGCATTTCATTGTCGGAGGACAAAATTTCACTGAGTGAATTTTGATTCGTGACTCCGACTTTGTAACTTCGGGTTTCATTAACTTGGTACTATTTCAATCATGTAAAGTATAGAAAAGCAATTAAAATGGCTGGTCTCATGTTTTTTTAATGTTGTAGAGCATGTTTTTAACTTTACAGAGTAGCTTGATCTGGATAAAAGTGGTTATTTAATATTCGGTGGTTCACAAAAGAGCTATTGTTCTACCTTTTGAGTCTGGTTGGTTATTTGAGACGGTGACCGGCAACGGAAGTCATTTCCTCCGTTGAGGACAGGTAGAGAAGAATTACTAGGTTATAGATGAAGAGTGGAGCGAAAGTGTATTTTAGCTTATTGTTGTTCTATAATAAAAACCTAGCATACTTAGATTTCATCGCATTGCCCATGTTTTGTATCTTTAGGATTTTTAATACCTTTACTAATGCTATGGCTAAATAATTGGTAATTTTTACTTGTCTGTGATATCATTTAAGCTATTAGTTGGATTAGTATCTCTTGAATACTTCTTGATGATGGTCTGTTAATTTTTCAGGTAAGGATCAACCTCCATTGCTTTCCTTCAGTCATTCCAGCATCCGTATACAGTATGGACATGGGAGTTTCTAGCGCAAATTGAAAGTGAGTTTTAATGTTACCAACTAGTCATCAACGCCAGTAGGTTTATCTATATTGAAAATATTGAGTAATACGCGTACCTACTTACTTTTGTTTTTGAGAATAATATTCATAATTGTTCGCGTAAGTGTTATGATAATGAGCTGAAATCAGCCATAAAAATGGTAAGCCTCATTTACTAGAAATTTTACATAAATTAATTCTGTTTCGGTTCAAGTGAACTTTTTATGATTGATATGCTGAAGTACTTACGTACCCGAGGGTTACTACATTACAAATTTTCTTTGTTAATTTTTCTTTTGGATTGCATCATTTCCATGAACCGTATTGCGTAATTTAAAATTACTTCAACCTTTTGTAACAGTTTAAACTAAGAAAAATTTGATAATTCCCCAAGGGTTGGACAAATACTTATTTTTTAGTTAGACGATCAAAACTGTATGTTAAAAAAGCCATTTGCTTGACCACAACTATTTGCTCCATATTTTAGTGCTGTATCTCATCAAGAAAATTCATTGAAAATGAACGAAATACGTTTGTCAGGGATTTGGGGAGGAAACCGACGACTGATGTATTGCACCATTATGCATAAGAGGGTAAATGAGGGATGATTTATTGAATCGAGTGAAGAAAATGGCGAAGGAAAACCTTGCACCTCCACGGAGTGTTACTGCTAAAATGCTCTCCACATAAAATCTAATTAGAGATTGAGGTACCACTGGCAACTTTTCCCAGCTTCCAGGATTAGTACCCAGGCCCTCGGGATGGAAGGCCTGGCCACAGTTGCAACCCGATCCCCTATTGTGTCCGACCAGTATTCCAATTCGTTCCTCGGGTGGATATTTTCAAAGATTGAAAAGCAATCATCGAGCGGACTGGGCATCTTGAGATAGGTGTCGCACCTTGGTACTGGTTGCGCAAGCGTGTTGTGCATGCCCGGCCCCGCAATTGTTTCCATATGACGATACTTTCTGCTCCCTCGAACTCGACACCATTGGCCACGTGCGCCGCTCGCCAGAGTCCCATTCCTCCTTGGTTCTCCCTCAGTCTTCTCTCACGAAGTCTCGGCAGACACTTTCTCTTTCCCCGGCGGTCCCGCAGAGCACGGTCGTTGGACCCTCCTACTTTCCCGACGGATCCCCGAGTCCCCTCCCGCGGGACCGGCGCGGAGGCGCCGCGGGAGGACCAGGAGGTGATGGAAGCGGAGTGGAGTCTTATTTTTTTCCCCACTCACTTTCTCCCCTTTTCAATCTATCTGTTCCGCTCTCACCACAAGGGAGTTACGGGGGTACAGCGACCGGGTCTCCCGTCTTTCGGGTGCGTCTTGTGGGAGGTGAGATGGATTGGTTTGCAGCACGGCTGAGGTACACTCCCAAGAAGGTTTTCTGGGGGTGGAAGACTTGTGGGAGGGCCTTGATGGAGATGGCGTCCGTTGTTGGCTGGTTTTCTCGCTGGTGGCGGTCGCAATCCAGGGAGGGGGGAGGTTCCGTGCGGTGGAGTCTGGGGATAGAGGCACTGTGGGATTGGGAATGGAGAGGTGGACTTGAGGGCGTAAGGGGGGGACGGCCCCTGATTTATCCTGGCATTGATGCGAGTCGAGGGTTTCTCCGCTTCGGGAGACGGCCCTGGATGTAGGAAGGGAAACAGGGGCGGGAGCTGCCTACGCGTTTGGGTCTGGGAGTCGAGCGTTGTGTGGTGGGTGCGCGGTGGTAATTAAAGCCCCCTTCCGGAAAGTAAAGGCAATTGCTGGGAGCAATCCGTTTGGATTGGATGGCGAATTAGATCGTGAAGAACGTGGATGGGTGCCTGATTAAGGACGAAGTTTCATCCGTTGGTTCTATCCGGGATAAAATCTGGAAGTAAACAGGGAGATCAAAGATCACAGAGAGAACAATCTAATCGAAGGAATCGATTTTTTAATGGGTTTCTCTGTCTTTGGGCTAGAAAATCCCTTGTAAATAGAGCCTTTTTAGTTTTAACTCGGTTATTCTATTTTTTTAACCTATCCTGACATTTTGACATTTACAAACAATCACCTACGTGAAATCGCAATATGTATCCCCTTCCCGCAATTTATTTTTTAAATTTGTGCTTTCCGTGATAATTCATAGTGTCTCGCTTTCTACATTTTTGAAGAGAGAATGTTAAGAGTATGAAAAATCCGCTGAAATGAACTTCCATCTAATCCTGCAAGCACTATTAAGAAGAATTAAGATGTGATTAATTTTAGAATATTTTCTTCCAGTTGTGATGCCTAAATGCAATTCCATGTGTAAATGATACGAAAACATGCATAAATACTTATTTTACATTTTCCATGGTGCAATACATTATGCTCACTCATATACGTTGACCAAGTGTTGGTGAGGATATAATATCGACAATGAGAAAGTAACGAAAATAATCTGGAAATTTAATGATGGTGGCGAAAGCAATATTCTGGTAACTTATAAAAAGATCTTAGTGCTCCACTCTACATAACTATCTTTTATGGATAACTTTATGCATCATATAAAGTAGCTTCCCAATTTTAACTCAATTTATTCCTAAATATTTGACCAGTAGAAGAATGAAATCAATTATTGGATTTGAATTTTCCAATTGTAAATTTTGTTCTTTCAGTGCAGCATTTTTGATTGCCTAAATAAATTGCACCAATTGAATAAACCCGGTATGCATAACATATTCTTTAAATAAACACTCAAAGCAGAACACAAATATTATTGATTCAGGCGTAAATTCGCTGAACCAAGTCATGGTATTAAAATCAGTAGCTTGGTACTCATTCACACTAGAATCTTCTCCCGACTAAAGTATCTGCAACTAACGTATTAACGAATAAAGTCAATTAGTTCCTGGAAATAACTTGTACTAGGCATGAGTACTGAGCTGGTGCTCTCGTTATCAGAACAAACGTTTTCCAATTCCCTGCGAAATACTCAAATGAACTACAACTTGTTGACAAACCTGACCGGACATCGGGAGGTCAAGGTTCTTATCTCGGTTGATTCAAAAGAGTTTTTCATGGTGAATTTCATTCTTTTTGTGTAGAACAAAACTTAAAGGTATTCCAAGCAGTCTTTATTTATCTCTCTACCTTTGAACAAAATTCTCAAGTCAAGCTTCTCTGTGATTCTGGCCACGTTGGATATGGCGGAGTGGAGTTTCAGCAGGCGTCCGAGCGAAGGTGTTGAAAGAAAGGTTCGTGCTCTCGCGAAAATAAAAGGAACAGGAGCAATTATCGGCCGGCCCGGTAGCGTTTCCCGGGCCGCGCTCTCTCCCTCGCCTTCAGCGTACAGCCAGACGATGGAACACACGCCAAGTGGGCTTCGCCTCGCTCCCATTGGTTGGAGGCTAGGGTTAGGGTGCCTACTTTCCCCGGGGGCGCCCGAGGAGAAAGAATTAGGGCAGCAAAAGGAGAGGTGAGATGGGGGGAAAGAGTGGGTGATACCTTATGGCCGGAAGAGGATAGGGCGTAGTTAAGGCTTGCTTCGGAACGAGGGTAATGTAGCTGCTGCTATGGGGTCGAGGGCTGATGGCCTGCCAGACCAAAACGGACTGTTGCGTAGGAAAGGGTGGGGAAGAACGGGATGATGGTTAGGTTGGATGCATGTTGTTTATCGCTTGCAAACTTCGATGCTATGAAATATTGTACTCTGATACCGAATCATCCTAGCATTTTGATACGGTCTCGAACAGTTTCTTCTCTGGTTTTACTATTCCTTTGATGGATATGTTATGAAAAATGGATTAGTTCTATCGAAACAAAATTTATTCAAAAAATATTCGTTCATGTAAAAACTGCAAACTGATAGAGCAAAATTGAACTCGGAAAATGTCAAATCCAATGAATAATTCTCATCTTCCACTGATAAAATATTTAGGAATGAAAGAACTATTAATTGTGGAAAACACCGTACAATGTACACAAAAATGTTTACAGAAGATATGTAAACGGGTGCACTAAGTTTTTTAAATTTTAATTGACCTTCATCATTAAATTTCCTAATTATTTTGGTCAATTAATGAGGGTAGGTATTTTCTGACTACCAAAACTTGGTCAACTTAAATAAGCATTGTGCATAAGGAAGGTAATTATTTTTTTTAATTTTGACGCTTGGATGAAAAAAACCGGAATTTATATCAAATATTGGGTTAAGTGTATCGATACTCAATAAAAATATCTTTTATTTTAGTTTTTCAAGAGTCGCTAGAGTGAGCAAATAGTTGAGTTTGCATACCTACATATTGTAGTTTGCCGTCAAAAACGTTGAACTCAACACATAAGAGGGTTGAGTAGTGTATCCCACCGTTTTTAGTGGATATACATAAATTCACTATTGCCTCTAGTTACCAGCATCTTCCACCTATTGTGGCTGGTGACGGGAAAATATGAGAGGCAAACCTAACGAGACAGGACTAGTGCGATAAGAATTGCGATTTCCTCCACTTGAACTGCGATGCCACTATTGGTCAAGACTAGGTGCTATGTGATGCTAGTTTTTAATCGTAGATACTTTGCTGCTAAAAATGGAAAATCGCCGAGGCTGACGAGGGATTATAAGCTTAGGGCAGGCATCTGGACGCTTAAGAATGGTGTTTGCCCGGACAAAGTAAATCGGTATCGGAAATTGAAACGATGATTACGATTTTCTATTGTCGGGCGTATATGAACCTCCCATTGCCTTCACTCCACAGGAAAAGTCCATCAAGTTGCCATTCAGTAAACATTTACTGATGAGTAAGCCCCTATCTGATTACGGATTAATGTTCTGGTATCCATGAAGTCACTGCTTTAATTAGACTTAAAACCAGGGTACATCGTAGGTATTTACTTCGTTTTCTCGCTTTTCACCAATGACTATTCATATAGTTCATGAAGAGAGCAATTTAAAAGTAAATTTCAATTAAAAAATAATGCAAATTGTCAATGAAAGCAGAGGAATTTAAGCACATATGCATGCATTTTGGATATCCTGGTGACCATCGACAGGGAGGGTTTAAATCTTGTAGTTTACGAGATTTTATCATTTCTTTTCGACGTTCACCTGGAAGACATGCATTGGATTAAGTTTATTGGTTTTTATTTATAATATGGATTAATATTTACTTTAGATCTTTACTTCGCCGTATACACGGAATAGTGTTTTGAATACGCGAAAAGCAATATATATGCGGTAATTCTTAGCATCCATCCATTCCATTTGTCGGATTTGGAAACTCAGAATCCAGTTACTCGAAATCGGGGAGGATCAAGTTAGAGAATAACCCTCCCTAGAAGGCGCCGCGCGACTAAGGAAAGAATTCTCTTGGGGAATTTCGAGGATAAAATTTGAGACGGGAAGGGAAGTCTCGCAGAGGGAAACGAGGGTAGGAGTCCAGGAGAGCCGAGAGAAAGGGAAAGAGCGATTTTCTTTCTCCTTTTTCTTTTCCTATATTTTCGTGGGTCACCCGGGCGGGAAGTGGGTGATTGTGTGCCCGTGACGCAACGCCTCGCTCTCTCGGAGGTCACGGAAGACGGAGGTGGTGGGTGAGGGTGAACGGGAGAAAGTTGGGAGGGCTCCGTTGACCCCGGGGTTTTTTTCGGATGCCGGGGCGCCCTGAGGTCAAGGGTGCGACAAAGCTTGTTTAGAAGGGGATTTTTGCACGAAGTTTTGCAAATAACATCCTGCTGCATCTAAGTCTACGAATATTCGTGCGAGGCTTCTCCAGGGTGTATGGCACCCTGGAGGGGTGATCCCAATCCATGCACGCAATATTCGTCTTCGTCTAAGGTCAATCCCTTGTAGCAAAAATCTGAAAAAAAGTTAAATAGGTTAGTACAAGCTGACCACATTCCTCGCAGGCAATACACAGGTTAAAATAATGATTAATTAGGGACATCATATCATGATGGGTGAATTTTTAGGAATAATAATGATAATAATAAATAATCAATCATTAGGGGCTAGTATAGTGTGTTTGGTGAGGATACTAGTTATATTAAAAATATGTGTTGGAACCATTCATCCCATTTTGTCCGCGAAATTAATAATTTTGGAATACTCTGGCTGATGCATATCCATTATCAATTACGTTTCCTATTCCCATTCCCATTTTCTTGTACTTGTGGTGATTGATATTGAAGTGCCTTTAGTTGGTAAAATGTGCTGCACGTCTTAAGAGAAAAATGTTCCCTCACTTTTCGCATATTTCCTCGTGACGCGAAATTCCCTCCCCTTCACCGAATAAATGATTATGCTCATCAGCATGCTGATAATAATTCTCGAATGATCGCCGCCGTCCCAACGCATAGCTGCTAATTTCCTCTCGCTAATGGAAATTTCTTTAAGTCACGCACGGTGAAATCTTATTTCGGCGGCAGTGGATGTGCTCGAGATCCCTTCGAAATGGCCCACACGATGTTCGTGCCCGCTAGAGCGATTTCGGCAGGATAATTACGGACACCACTATATGTTACTGTAATGCGATCCATGATTCATGCTGGCCATTTTAAATAAAAATCCTTAAAAGAGGGAGTCGTTTTTAATTAGATTTATGGACATTCTCGTCTCGCCATTACTCGCGTGAGTACATCTTCACTCAGGGTGGATACGCTCAGAGGCTTCAGAGGTTTTATGCTTCAGGGCTCCACGTTAGGAACTGTTCTGTATATTTGTGCAGGGTTTAAGTGGGTACAAAATATTGTTAGGTGTGCTTAAAATGGCTGAGGTTATTTTTCTCCACGCTATATTGAATCAAACAATATTTTTGTAATAGATGTGATCAACCAGTAATGAGAGGTTTACATTTTTGAGGAAAACCTATACTATTCTTTTACAGCCCCTCATTGTCTGCTCAAACCAACTCCTAAACATGTTCGCAACCAGGCCTTGGCAGTATTTCAAATACATGTATTTAACATACGTAGGTATTTGAAATAATTTAAGTATTCTGTATTTTGCATTTGAAATACCCTTCAAAAGAGGGTTTTGTAACTCAAATTTGAGGCATTTTCAAAATTTTAAATACCCAAAATACTTCTTAGATATGTATTCTAGGACCACTTAGTACTGCTCAGGTGAACCAAAGGGAATTGATACTAACCCTAAAATAGGCGTGCGGGGGGTTCTGCAGACTCCCACGTAATCATTATTTCTTCTAATTTTTTAACTGTGCGATATTTTTTATATCATCAGTACCTTAAAAAAAACTTGTTATTTACCCATAAAAATAAAAAAATGTATAATACTAAATATTTTCAATTTAAATACGATTTTTCAACCATGGGGGCCACAGCGTGCCATGGTGTCCATATTCTATAAATTTCATTTTTCATCCCTAATTAAAATTAATTTGAACCAAATTAAAGAAATGTTCTCATTCAATATGTCTCAGAGCTATTTTCTGCGAGAAAAAAAAACTGTTTTAATATACTGCTTCAGACAAGTTATTTATTATAAGTTATCAGAATTCCACAAAATATTTCATTGATTGATCCTACTCATGTTTCAGATAGTGAAAGTGACCAAATGATATTAAGAATCGCAAAACTATATATATTTTAATCAACAGTGGAGTAGAAACTAGGAGCACTAAAGAAAAGTTAATGCCTTTGTCTGAAGTGGGAGTAAGAGGGCGTTTGGCATGAGAGTGGATTGAGTAGTTTTGAACTTTGGGACAATCTTATATTTTGTGCGAGAGAGTATAATATATATTTTGTTCTCGTAGTAGTTCCTATGAAGCCAAATCAATTAAATTGTTCTCTACGCCCTAGTTTGTGTCCTTATAATTTTACTGCCAGCCATATTATTCTTGTACCAGTTAATCCTACAAAGATATGAATTTTGTTAGACCAAATGTTTTTTGTGATTTTGTGTGTGCGAAATTTATTTTCATTAAAAGTAAAATGATTTTGATAATGACTTATAAGGCTTTTATAGGCCTAGGAATACGGGAAGCTCGAACAAGGAGTTTAGCAGCCCCAAATGTGTTCGTTTTCTCTGATTGATTAGTTCACGGTCTATCATATCTGGGTAGTTCGGTATTTCATTTATGAATAATGATCTGATTCGTGAAATAATAAAAACCTGCCGTGTACTACTCTGTATCTATTACATTTTTTAAAGAGGCATCTTCTCCTCTAATGTACCTTTAAATCATCGTCGCGAGACGGTGTCCTCTTCTCTGTGAAGAGGAATGAATATGTATGAGTACAGTTGTTAAAATGTTGGCTATGCTAAAGCGTGTGAATGCGAATTTTCACTTGGGGTGCTTCAAGCCAAAGAGATCCCAAGCTGATGTATTGGTTTTAATATTTCGCAGCTTATAATTACCATCCTCTTGGTATTTGCACGCAGCCGGCGTGCAGTTATACTGCTTGAATTTCCACCTCGCGTGGTCACTACTTGACGATCGTGAAACTGTTTCTTAATATATGCCGTTTCAAAGAGGTGCATGAAGAAAACCACTCATTATTTTTTGCAAAAGCAATTATTCCCGAGTCCCTTTCGATAAAACCAGAAGGGAGCTCAATTTTCGGTGAATTGAAGTATCACAATTTATGTGCTTTCCAGCTGCTGATACATTCCGCTTTATGAGTTTCCACCAAAGCGATTATCTCGAGCACACACTGCCAAGATGGCGTTATAGCGAGAAGCCGGGACGGAGTTGTTCGTTCGAGAAAAGCAGTTACTTCACAATGGGAAATAATTGAGACGACTCCCAATTCTTTCGGGTCAGCAGTATTTCCAGTGCCTTATAGGGTAGATTTAGTGCCAATAAAAGTCCCTGTAGTAATAATTGTTCCATAGCTCACTCAAAATTCTTGAAAATGAGTTGAGGCATACATTACGTGCATTATTCTTGCCGTATTTTGTGTAGCTTTGCGAGTGATCGATGTTTTTTTATCTTTTTATTGATAATAATTGCCTCTTACTGAAATTTCGAGTCATAGAATGGAGGGCGAGAATAGGAGTGGAAGTTTTAAGAACTAGAGATATAATAAAACTTGCTTCAGGTGTTAAAATTACAAATATATCACTACTTGTAACAGGATGACTAATTTTGTCCCAGAGTGGTGAAGCAATTATATGATATCTCCTACATTACTCAACAGTGCTATAGTTTAGTAGCATGAATTGTGTAATTTTTTTAAACTTCATAGATTTTTTAATAACTTTCTCAGCAAACAACTTGATTCATAGAGGCTCTGTTTGTGTATGATTCTCAATCCTTTTCCAGTTATGCTGGAAAAGTTGCAGTTTAACTATCAGGTAGAGAATTTATGGCTCGATTATTGCCTCCCTTTTTGTTTCCTGCTTCGTTATTTTTCTACCAGGAGGATGCCGACAACTACGCGCACCCAACTGAATTTCAGTGCAGGTGATTTAACTATTCATCCGTTGCGTTAGGAGAGGTTAGAGATGCTTCAAGTTTAAAGTATTTTTTCCCCCCATCTAGCCAACTCTTTTAAAATATACATGCGATTTCGCCGAGCGACGGACCGGCCGACCGACTAGTTTAGCGAAACCTACGCGAATTTCCCGAATTTTTCAAGTGGCTTATGGCCATCGGGGTGGGGGGGGGGGAGAGAAGGCAGTAGTCACGTGGAGTGAGAGAAGACCGTAATCAATATGGATAGGGAATCCCTTTTTTTGGTCGGCATATTTGTTGCACTTGAGTATTCCGCCCAGGCGACGTCATTCATTTAGGAGCCCATCCCACCACGGGGTGGGGCGAGGGGTGGGCTCGTGGGAGGGAGTTTTGAGAGGGGAAGAGGGGAAAAGAGAGGGGGGTAGGGTTTTTCAGGGACATAAAAAAGCCGTTAAATGCCATTTTCCGAATCTGGGGCGCTTGATGGAGCGGAGTTTGAAGCCAAGTTCCGAATCGTCACAGCGTTCATTATCGTTAAACAACCGGTGGAGGGTTGGTGTCGGAGGAGGTGGTGGAGGTGTTGGGGGAGAAAGAGGGTGGACTGTCGGGGGGTGGGTTGATGGGGTGGGATTTTTCTTTTTAAAGGAATGGGCGGTAGGTTGGGGAAGAGCGAGAGGGGGGAGGATTTTTCTACGGGGTGGTGCTAAAGGAGGGAGGAAAGTTATAACCGTTGAGAACCCCTTGTCATGACACCTATCGAAACCATTACTACAGACCGAACCCCCTTCAGTGCGATAGGAGGACTCGGAGGAGAAGGCTATGCTGTGGGGGGTAAGGGAGGAGCAGCAGTGGGGAGGGATGTTGGATTGAAGGAGAAGATCTCCCGAATGAAACACCGTAAAAAGTGCCGGAATCTCATCCTTCGCGTCGTAAAGATGAGCGGATGAGCCCGGCTGGATAAGAGGAGCCGGGGGAGAGGGGTGATGCTACGTGGGTGTCTGCGGGATTTCCTGTCAGAGGGCAGGGCAGTGGTGAAAAAGTAGCAGGGAGGAATTCACAAGGTGGGGGGAGAGTATGGGTCTGGGTACAAGTTGGCAAAAGTACGAAGATTGGTTTAAGACGTTTGTTTGAGGGTCATGCGATACGTAAGGAAGGGGGGATAAAGCCTGGCTGAAAGAGAAAAAAGAAGGAAGATACGGGGAAAAAGAAATATTCAGCGGGAAATTATGATGTCCTTTTCCATCTTAACGGCCGAGATTGTAATGAGAAATGAAATTATGAACGCTCGTAAAATTTTTATGCCTGATATTGGGGTGCTTACTTTTCATGAGTATTACCGCTACATTGATGTCGAGTGCATTTCGTGTTGGGAGGAAAGATTTTTTTCATTCGTTATATCTCCTGACACTATTGCCACGTTTGAAACAAGGTAGTGATCGTTTTTCATTTCATGAAAGGAGTATTCCAAGATTGTACGACTTGATGAGGAAATATTATCATTGCAATTCCACTCGCTTGCCATTTGTTTGTTTAAGTTTGTCATTCCTTTGATACAATTATCAATAATGTTGTTGAAGTCCTTTTTTATCGTGTTTTCTGACTTAAATGATAAATTATTGAAGAAATGGGTGTCATATAGAATTCCATTCAGCAAGAATTACAATTTCAGGATAGAGGGTAGGTATATGAACTTAGTTTCCAAATTTATTATTAAATGTACGATATTCAAATTGCCTGCGTGGTTATGGAATTTTTTCTGTATAAGAACAATAAACATCATTTAAGCGTTTTAAATAAGAGAAATTGATATTGACCTCTCAGCAAATGAATTGCCTGCTCCTCCTGCAGCTTCATGGTCTCTCTTAAAAAAGCTACTTCGAATTGATGTGACTTGGACCGTTGAGTTCATAGTGAAATGATCTTTTCAAATTTCAATCGCAGCAAAGTATCCATAACGATTTTGTTTTTGCTTTGGATTAAATCAGCCATTAAAATTTCCACTTGTAAAAGTCATTATTTTAAAATTACAAGTGATCATATTAAGTAGCGTATTTTGTACCAGTTTTTCGAAAATGGCGTGGGAATAATCAGTTATTTTAGGTTCCGATTCCCATGTGTCTGAAAGAGTGAGGCACTATTCCCAATTGATCTGGTAATGAAGTGCTAAGGAGATCAGCAAGTTGAGAAAAATAGTTTTAGAACCCGATGCTAAAGAAGGTTTACGGAAAATTTGCAAATGAAATTAGGGAATTCGAATTCATCCTGATTTTGGGAGAAAATGAGGAACTGGCTGGAAGTTGAAAATCGGGCAGAATCTGCGGAAAAAGTGGATGCCATAATAGGTTTATCAACCCTCCTACCTATTTGATGAAGCGGATTCTGGGAGAAAATAAAGGGAATGATTGAATGGATGGCAGCAGGAAAGCAGTGGGAGATATTTGGGAAGTGATTTCGGTAAGCTATGCAATGAAGTAAAAATGATGTGACACCTTGAATTCTTAGCTGCCGGCGGAACTTTAGAATTTAGCATGTTACACTTATAACAGTTATAAACCCTTCGTAATGACTCGTCACTCATATATTCTGAAGATAGGTTTTTGGCATTAAAAATAAACAAGCTCCCTTAAGATTGACATTTTTGATAGTGCGTGTTTGGCCTGGCTATCATTGCGTGACCTGTTTATTATTGGAAACGTCCAAGCAAAAGATTATTTCACAATTATTAGTTATGCATACACTGCCAGTGCCACATTAATGATCTATTTTTAAGCTTATCGCTATTGGCAAGATTATGCGACATGGCCGTGACGCGAAAATCTTTACAGTATCTACGTGCCTCAATACTGTTAAAGTAGTTGTAAGATAAATTCTGCGGCCCTTATTAATTTCTAAGCAATGGTTTCTAACCATTGATTATCAATACGTTAACCGTCATTTCGAGGACTACAGCTTCAGTTCAATCACATCGAAAAAGCTTCCATGTATAATCGTGTTCTTACATACATGTAGCTGCCTTCTATAGCTCTGGAGATATTTAATTAAATCAATTATTATATTTATTAGCAAATAGATTGTTCACTATAGCTTCAGTAATCTTTATGCAATTTGGTATTCCTATAATATTTTCAAGTAGTACAATTTATAGCTTCAATACGCATAAAATAGAGGATAAGCTTGATTGGCTGAATTTTGAGCTGTAGATTTGACGCAAAATAAAATAAAAATAAATAAGCTTGGTTGTGTATGAGACGAATAAGTAAGCATTAGATATGGTTAAGGTTGTGAGAAACATTGTGGGGTGAAATTCTAGGAGACAGAAATATTTTGTTAACACGTTTTGAGGTAAACGGATTTTAAAGGTTGTGAAATAAATCCAAATTCTGGATCAAAAATGGGAGGGATAAGTAAATGAGATTCATTTTAGACGATTTGATAGAGATAGGAAGTTTGAAAACTCTGATCAAGAATGTCAATCAGGGTTGAACTTAAGAGTACAGGACGCAGGAGCACTCTAGGACGTTCTGCAACTTTCAGATGGGAACTGTCCTGAGAAATACTCAGGCTCGGTAGATTACCTGCGATAATATTGCCCCCTAGAGTAGGGAAATTGGATAGGAATTGAAAGGAAGGAGAGGGGGGATATCCCAATTGCAACTGGCTTTGATGGCATTGGTATTGCAAGGGAGGGGAACGAAATGGTTTGGATGTTGATAGAGGGAGACTTTTGAGACTAGTCCCCCCCACCATAACCCGAATCGGTGAGGTTGGTCGGTTGGGGCTGGTCTTGGGTCGTGTGCGGGGGTTCTAGGGGTCGAATCCACCGCGGGGCAGGGACGGGAGGCTGTAGAGGGGGAACTGGCGTGCTGTGGGTCGAGGCGCGAGATAGAAGCAGGGATCGTAAAGCCCGATTAGCTATTCTGTGTAGGCGCCTCTCCACCACCGCCACCACCACCTCCGACCCGTTGTCTCTCCTTCGGAGCAGTTATACCCCCCGCTCCTGGAACATGCAACACCACATCCCCCTCAGACTCCGCCGAATGCCCCCAAGGCACAACCGTAGCCGCTTCCGCCCCCGACCAGCCTCCATTCCGCCCCCAGATAGGCCTCCGCCTCCTCCGCCCCCGAAACAGCCCCATGCCTCCCCTTCTCTTCCACAGGAAACATAATTCTCTCCTCCTTCCCCCTAAGCGCCCCCTAACGTAGCACTTGGGCCGGCGTCTTTTATGCCTCTGTGCTTCTTCCTCCTCTACCGACTCTCCATCTCGCGGCAGACCTCTCCTTATCCTCCCGCCTCCTATACCTACCTTTCTCCATCTTTCTCTTCACCGTTTCCTTTTCTACCTCTGCATATTATTCCCTCACATGGCTTACCCTTTACATGGGTCAAGCACAAAAAAGTGACCTACGCTCTCAATATCGTTTGTAGAATGATATTTCCACTTTTCGCTGTTACCACTGGTTTCTCTAATCGTTGATGTGGAGGGATGGATATTGTTTCAGATTTGATCGCTTTTCAGCGCTGATAGGGTCATTAGATCAAAAGAATGGATACCTACCTCGAATAAAGGATATGTAAATATAATGGGATCCCCAGAAACTATGATGAGCTGAACGTAGGACCTGCCTGATAAAAGCTAGGAAAGCTGCTTGGATTTCATATCGTAGCTCACTTAAACCACTTCTTAACTTTCAAGTGAATTGTTTTTTATTTAAGACCTTTTTTCAGATATATTTTATCAATGAAAGACGAGTTTTTCTGGAAACGCTGCGTTTTGTTCATATTTAGAAAACTCTGCGTTTTTCTCCTCGTACTGGAAGCGTAATCAAGGGAATAAGCGTTTACCAGCTTCAGCTCGGCCTTATATGGAAGCATCGATGTCCGTTGCAACATTGTTGGGCCGATTTGAATCTTGTGCGGGAGACGTTAGCCGTTGGGCTTTTTCAGGAACCAGGAGCCCTTTCCAAACCCGACTCAGGTGATATCCATCCTCCCTATTGAAGGGTTTTGGCCTTTGGCTATTCATCATCTCAGGCAAGAAAAGCTGCCAAAGTCTTCAAACAAAAATTATATTTGATCAATTTCACGTTTCTTCAAGTTATAAAAATACAACAACACTATGAATGACGATGTAATAATAGAATAGCAAGAATCTTCTCTAATGTTTTGAAAATGCTTCTCATCCAGACGTGAAAACATCAATTTTCTCTTAAAATATATACACTTTCTGTGTCACTTATTTACCCCTAAAACTAAATTATTTTCAATTTTAATGTCCTCAAGAATTGTTTTATACTCATTTACAAGATATTCTTTCTTAAAGACGAGATATGAATGCGTAAAACTGTTATAGTTTTCGTAGCAGGGTTGAATCTTGGGATATCTTTCTCCTCTGCGAAGAGCCATACCATATTCCGTAACTCTTAAGCTTTCATCAGGTAAATGAACTTAATGTTTAATGACATGTAATGTGTATTGCTCTTGACGCATGTAAGTGCTTGTTCGACTTTCGTTACTTTTCTCTTTTCGCTTGTTCCCACCCACCCTCTTAGCTCCGACTTAAAATTTCGCTTCTTTTACACTTTCCCTCCCCATTTTGGAAATCCGTTATTTCTTTATCTTCGCCCCCCGCCCCCCTTTCTTTCTCATTTGCTATCTCCCTCTTCCACCTCACTTATCCCTCCCCGTGCACCCTCCCACGAGCATAAAAGGGAGGAGAACGTCGGCATATCCCCTCTACATTGCTATCTCTCTCTCTCCCTTCATAACGACCTAATCCCCCCTTTGCGAGATAAAGAGGTAAAACTCTCATCTTCTCCCTTAAAAATAAAGTATATATCCTTCTCATCCTCCTCGCCGGCCTTTTTTTTATCCCATCCCATCCTCCTCCCAAGGCCCTTCCTCTCACCCTGCCCACCCCGTGACTAACCCACCCAGCCACTCCACCCTCACTCCTCCACCCTAGAAACGCCCTACACTCCTCCGAGGGAATCTGTAAGCGGAGAAATCGTTTGCCTCCCCAATCACCCTAAATCAGGAAACTCCCCGCCGGCGTATCCCTTCGTCCCCCCCGTCGACCACGCGGGTATCATGACGTATAAAAGTAGCCGCGCCTCGTGTTACTTGAGTGGTCTTGTGTTTTATCCGTCCACTCGCGGTTTTTATCACCGTTCTTTACTGCTACATGCGGGTAGTCGGCAACTTTTTTCGGTACAAGATCTCAAAGATTTTTACGTTCATCTTTCAAATTGGGTAACTCATGGGGAGGATGAAATCAATGGTGAGCAAGCTTTGGATTATGTGGAAATGCCAGATGTGTGTTAATGTCAGATATTTTCTTCCGGTAAATTTTTAAATTTCAATTACATTATTTCAAAAATTATACTTAGTTTGAAATTTTCCCACGCCTTGTATTTTACCATGTAGCTTATTCAGTCTGGAAAGTCTCGATAAAGGTAAAACTTTTACTGTTGGCATTATAGTTCTCAAAAGCGATGCTAACGATATACTTAAATGTCCAAACAAATATTTTCTTGCACAGTAACTGATTTATATTAGGACTTAAAAATGGATTTGCTTTGATAGAAATATTTGGAGAGTTTAATAGGTTGTTGAAATTTACCCCAGCTATCTTTTTTAGTATCGTTCATATTCAGGTTTTTTTATTCTGTGTGCTTCTTTCATAGTCAGTTTTATGTTGCCACTTTACTTTAGTCTTGTTCGGTTAAGTCAATATTTTCGTGCAAAATGTATGCACGTTATTTTCTCGCAGTCACAGGCATCAGGGCACCCAATTTGAGTGAAAAAATTATTATTACTATCAAAAGCAGATTTAATTGGCAAGTAGGTATGTCATTTGAGACTAACTCCTTTCAGCTTTTCTCTATCTTAATTAACACCATTGCCGTCTTCTGTTCTTTGACTGCTCAGAACTGATGTCTATCAAATCCACGTACACGGGTGAAGAGTGACGTCAAACGTTGTCGCCAAAGAATCCACATCTTCATCATCCTATTAAGGGCCGAAGGCCTCCCGGACCGTGAATTTTGAAGCCTTTTTCTCTTACGTCCGCCAGGGAGTTTGTACCATTTCCCGTCCCTGTGCCACAAATTGGTTAAAAGACGCGTACTTGTTGGACTCCCTTCCCCCTCGTCTTCCTCTTCTGCGTCTCTAATTATCGCCGCATCCCATGTCCCAATTACGCTCCCAGAGTGATGGCCCCTAAGTGGACCAACGAAACCCCCCCCCCTTACTTCCCCACTCCCACGCCGGTGTAGCAGCGGCCGCCAAATATCCTTCTAGCTCGCCTCGATCTGAAAGTCCTTTTAAGGCCCCTCTTTTGCAGCGCTCGCTTCACATATCCTCTCCTCTTTTCCCCGAGTAGGTACATACTTTGTGCCCTCCACGGGTCCCTTTCATCTTCCCTTTTCCGAAAACCCTTAGGCAACGCAAACCCTCCCCCCCTTCCAATCCCCATCCCTTCGTCCTCCCCCCCCATACCTCCCACTCCTCCTGCGCCTTACGTCCCCATGATTCCGAGCGTAAGCGGCGCACGCCTTCTCCTCACCTAAGGGCGTCCTTAGCTTCGCCTCTCGGAACGTATACCTCGAACGCCACACACCTTCGGTCCTGCCGTCGATCTATTCCGCCCCAGCCTCTCCCCCGTCTGAGGCCGGGCATTCATTCTCATTTCCCTCCCCTAAACCCAACCCCTCCCCATCCTTTCCCGAAATGGACACGCATTTAACGGTTCACTTGCTCGCTTGAGAACCTCCCCAACACGTATGGCTAGTTTTACAGCCGTATGAAGTGTAGTGGTCACGAACTGTGTCTTCTAACTGGTGTCACAAACAGAATTTGAAGCTATAGGAAAAAAGTTCTTGCTCCTTTCGTGCTTCCGGGGAGGACTTTTGATGCAAAAGATTTTTGGGGTTAAATATGATGAATAAACTAATGAGCTAGGGTGCTTATGCTAGTTACCTGTGAGTCACAGAAAACAAACGCAGTATATTTTCTGAGAATGCTCTCATGCACTAAAATGGCCAAAAGGAATATGAAACATGTTAGCGCGATATTCCACAGAGGAAAAATCATTCGCCTTGACCGGGATGATTTTTCCTCTGTGGAATATCGCACTTATGTGCACTTGCGGGTGGTACTCCGTAAAGGTAACTACCGTGGCTAGTCCCGGTATCCTCAAAATTAATGAAACATGTTAATTTGAGTTTGTATATTTGTGTAACTTGTAAAATTTGAGGCTCGCTTTTTTCAAGTTGGCATAGTTATACTCATATCTGGTTCTAATAAATATAGTTCTACTGACTGCAAGGTAGTTTACCATAAATATCTAACAATATCGCTGTCACATGAAGCGTGCATCATGGGAAATTTATTTAAGGGAAGGTTTTAAGAAACATTTATTTCATCTAAAATTTACGTGCCCAATGAACAATGACCAATTTCTACTATGGCAAATTTCCAATCATTGCATTTACACAAATGATGTGGCATGCAGTCACGCGCACGGGTGCGAATTTCACCGTCTTTTGTTTATAACTTCTACTATAGCCTTCAGGAAATGTCAATCCAAAACGAATTAATACCTTATGTATGAATAATTACGCTCTAAATGAATGATTTGGCCAAACAGTGAAAAAGATAATTGGACTGCTTTCCTAGTGTAGGCCATTGACTTGTAGACCCCTATTCTTTCCATCTCGCACCAATCATTATCCATAAATAGGAAAACTTCTCTTCGGAGGCTCTTGTGCGGAACTTAAAGGTTTGAATTTGAGGACAGAAAGAGAGAAATTTTCTGAAAAAGTTTTTAACGAGAAGGGCATGCAATTACTACTTCTATCTGATTTTTTCCTGCTATACCATCACTATCACCCCTGCTCTACGTATTCCAACTGCCTTCCTCGCTACTCCCCTAACCCTAGCTCCTTAAAAAATACCCTTTCGGCCTTCCCCTGAGTCCCCTACCCTACCCCACCCCCATTAATCTACCAAGCGTCCCTATGAGGGAGCCATTTTCCTTCCTTCTTCCCCCCTTTGTACCTCAATGCTCTTCTTCCCATCACAAGACCAACCAACTTACCTTACCCTCTCTGCCCATCAAACTCAATTTTCTATTTTCATATTTTCTCAGTTGAGTCACTTCAGAGAAGTTTTAATTTAGATCGGAGAGTTTGGGGAGTTGCATGTTTGGGGAAAAAATAGTACCCCTACCTCCCCCCCCACGAGTTAAAGTGGTTTCGAGGTGGGGTTGAGGGGGGTGGCGAGATGGGGTCGTTCCTATGCCGTCCGTACGCTTCGGTAAAGGGGGGGGGGTCCATGGCGCCTCTGCCACACACTTTTGGGGGTCGAGGGTAAGTTTCCGGACTCTTTTCATTTTTATTTATAGCACGAAGGTAACGGAGGAGTCAAAAGTTTTCCCCCGCTTATGTGCGGGACGGTAAATACTTCATCGATTTGGAGAGGCGTTCGGAAGTGCAGATTATTGCGAACTTCGAATTAACAGCACTCCTGCGCCCGCGATTGGGAAGTGGTTCTGAAAAATTCATGATAGTTTACCATTAGTTCTATTTCTCGAAGACGTTACGCGAGTAATGCCATATAGCTGCTGAGCCTGATTAAGTACTTCTGTAAATTTGGACTCGCAACGAAGCTTGATTTGCTACCTGTGGAAGAGATAATTGGAGATCATCGGCTGGAAAAACTACTTCATCCTCATTCAATTTAAATTCCGATATTTGGGCAATTTTTTATCGTTGAAAATTATGAATAACTCCCTGCATATTTAAATGCTTACCTAGTGTGTTCATTTTTTTCCATCTCTTCAGGTTTCTTTCATTAAGATTTTAATTGCATAACTTTTTGAGGTATTCAGGTGTTTTATCATAGTTCCAGTGCTAGGAAACATAATCCCCATTGAGAATATTAGCAGTGATCATAATATCGTATCATGCGATTAAGGACCTGGAATAAATATCGCGTAACCTTTATTGACGTGTCAAGGATTTAAAAAAGTGTAAAAACTAAAAAAAGTTAAAAGATTAAAAATAAGTAAAAATGTTTTTTCCATGTTTGTACATACGTTAAAAATAATTTGTTAATAATAATTGGTGATGATCTTTCAAAAGTTTGTATAATTGAAGCGCTTATTTCATATGAAATATACATATGCATGATATTCCAAGCAAACATTTACAAAATAATAAATCGCCGAGTGTGAAAATGTAAAAATAATTAATTCAAACATTATTCCTGTTTTATTATACCAATATTTACCTGTGCCAAAGTAGTATTTTCCAGTTCCCGTGTAATTTTTAAACAAATAATATTTGGCTCTCTTTGAATTACAGTGTTAGCTTAATTAGTTTGGACTTTGCTAATTAAATAAACATTTGCAATACCAGATGAAGAAATAGCCACAAGTCTTTTTAAGTTTCAGTTATTAAGCCTAATCTGTGTTTATTTCTGAGAGAAATGAACATATAATCTAAATAATTCTTCTTTGCATCTGACTCCAAAAGTGTTTCGCTGACCTCAGATGTAGCACCTCGTTCAAAATATTTATGAAGGGCTTGTGCGAGTTAAGTTTAGAGTATCTCTAAGGCTTTGAATCACGATGGTATTAATTTCACAGTATAGCGCTCTCAATAACTATTATGTTTCATGGCGCTTTGGTTACGGCATCTATATTCTCTCAGTCCCTTTTGTGTACCCCAGAAATTTTTGAAGCACTTATCTCCTCACTTTTCCGAGGAACAAGACTTCTTCAGCTATTTCATTTTATTAACTGCATAAATCGAGCTCGTGGGCTTCTTCGCTGAATAGCGCGAACTAATTTATTTCACTAGACGCGGGCATATAGCGTTACATTTTTAAAGTCTTTTTGAGCTCACCTCTTCTCCATTCCTCGCTTCTTTTTATTCATTTTTTTTAATTATAGCAATATTCCCGCAAGATTACGTCACTAACTGCAGGACAGAGCCATCTCTTTTCTTCTCTTTTTTTCTAAAAAATTCATCCTCGGAAGCCATTATAACTGGGGACCATAACACAAAAGCGCGTCATCCCATCCAGTGAGAGATCCTATATTTTTAACGCCTTAGCGCCCCTTCTTCATTTGACGCCTCTTAATTTCCTTTCACATCCTTCCCTCCAGCCGTTCGGTCCTCCCTTGTTTACTTCGCGGATATCTCTCGACGACGTGGAGGAGTGAGGAACACTTTACTGCAGAGTTATCCAACACGTTTTTTTTCCCACTCCATCCCGTCGCAAAAGAGCGTGCTCCCCATCCTTTCCTCTTTCTCCCTCTAACTCCACCTCCCCCTCCATCTCAACAGAAAAGAAATTATTAAAGCCTCCTTATGTGAGCGCGAAAGACCTCGTTACTCGTCTTCATGAACCCGTCCCCCTCCTCGTAAGACCGTCGCATCTTTTCTGGTCACCCTTCCTCCGTCCCCCTACCTCCAAGGTTTCTCAATTTGTTCACCCTCCACCATGCACCCCGTCCTTCCGTCCTTTTTCTCTTCTTTCCCCCCTCTCCCTCAAGCCTTCTTGTGTTCTACCTCTCCTTATCTGCTCCCCCAACCCCGTTAACATTTTCCTGGGGAGGAAAAACTTCCATTCCCCCCCTTCCCCGTTCGTCAGCCTAATTTCCTCCCGTTCGTACAGCCTTGAGCTCACTCAACAATGTTTATGTTGAATTAGGCCTCTTTTTTTGCCCCTCTGTTTGCTAGTACTATTACAGCTAGCTAGCTACTCGCCGAAGTCATTAGTTTGATTGTGGATTTTACCGCCCTCCTTCCCCGCGGGCAACGTTGAGAGCATTGTGTTAAGAGGAATGGAATAATCGTACGTTTTCGCGCTCGGGATAGAAGAGAAAAAGGCCCCTTTTAAGTTGATTCATTTCCTGTTCGTGACTTTTGACAACGCCAAAGCAATAAAGTTTCTCGCTGTGAAAGACTTAAATTTTCTCATGTAAAGTACCTACCATTTAAACTGAGTATACTCGCATGTATCTTAGGAAGTATTTTATGTGGCAATTTATTGAATAAAAGATTCTTTCTCTTGCTATTAGCTAAAAATAAGGGATTGTAGTCGATCGACATCGTTAAAAAATACAGGTATGCTTTTAAAATTCTATGGATTTTGTTACGATGAGTTTTTGTTGAAGTGGCACTGACAACTGCTCGGAGCTCGAACATTGTAAATTTGACAGTTCTGTCGAAATATTGTGACAAATTGCTCTTGAGGTGGGTTGAATTAACCTGAACCTTAGAAAATTTTAGCAAATTCTTCAGTTGTCGTTTTATTGTGATTAACCTTGAATAAGACTGAAGTTTGAAGCTATCTCTCGCAATTGATTGGGTTACTTTAAATTTCTAAATGGATGAAAATAATGCTAAATAGCTATATAATGTCCCTTGTAGCAGTGTAGTACTTGGTTTTGGGCAATAAGCCTTGAGTCAAAAAGTATGGACTCATGTATGTTTTGAAGAATTATTAATTGAAAAAATTTCATTATGAGGCACAATAGAAAAAATTTTGCCCTATCCGTGAAATAGTTTAGTATTTTTTATAGTAAACCAATTAAAAAATAATGTTGACTGTTTACAAAGCTCGAACAGCTTTCATATGAATTGATTTCAAGACTATTAATACGTAATTTGATAATTAAAACACCCTCTTCAGTTACTACTAAAAAATAATTAATGTAGTTTTTATTTGGAACTAAATTAATTTACTATAAGTTTTACCTCATTTTTCCGTTGGCCTTATTCATAAAATGACGCTTTACTGATGCTTTACTAACCCATTCCTAAAACTTTTTTCTTAATATTAATGATCCTAAATTTCTCTTTCGGTTAATTCCTTCTTTGTTGAGTGAGGTTTAAGATTACTTTGTTTACAGAGGTGTATTTTCTTAACTACTCAAGCCTATAAAGCTTTCGCTTTTCACTTGAACAAAATATTTGAACTTGCTTTGTAAAGAGCCGCGGATTACAAAACCCATCCATATTAATGAGAAGTTTGGTCCTTTCTTCCATTCATAAATATGAACTTCATTATTAGAACATCAAATAATTTAGTGGGTTCCGTATTGGATTCCCAAGGGCAGAAGCTTTACTTACTGTCTGTGCTGCTTTGATTAAATGCACATTTTTTTGTAGATCAGGCATAGTTAAATACTAGTTTCACGATTATGATACGGCTGTCTTAAAGAATTGAAACTTTGAGGGGTAATGTGCGCATTGGAAAATTCCTAAGGAGCGTGTTACTATCATGAAAGCAGACTCGTTATAAGCATGACTTCATGAACAAAAAAAGTGAGACTAATAAAATATTTTTGACTTATTTCGTCAATAACAAATTTTGCTCTAAAGGTATTGTAACTCTCCAAAATATCCCTAAAACTTCAAACTAATTAGTAAAATAACTATCCTAAGGCTATTCTCAGAAGATAAAATCGAACTACAGTTGTAATATGCCAATATTTAAGCAGGTTTTCTACGGCCTGCGAAAGCCTAAGTGGAGCATTTGAGAGAGCTATGGTAATAAATTAGTAAGCGTCATTTTAAATCTAATGCTGTAAACTATTTTCGTAATTCTGAATTCATAAATATTGCCTTGAATAAATTCTAGTCTTGAATCGAATAATGCTGGATATGAAAGTTATTTTTGGAACAGTTGATTCAAGTTGATTTTGCAGTCTTCTAATTTTATGATGCAAAATAGCCATCAATTGTCAGTGCGAAAACATTAATATAATAAACATTTTAGAGTGACCGTCACTCCAACAGTGCTGGTCCCGTTACTCATTGGTCTGATTTGTTGCAATTCAAGCTTCGTGATTTTGCTTCGTCATTTCTACGCGTAAATTTCTGTTTTTTTAATTCCCTTGATTTAGCCATAGGCCAAATTGAATGCATCCTTGCGTGTCAGCCACGCAGATTGAAATAAAATTGCAATGACTAGAATATTTTTTTAGCTTTGAATGCATCCCAATGATACTCCGTAGGGAGTACCATATATTATTATTTTTATAAAAATACTGATGTTATAAACAATACAAGAAGTTACATTTTCTATTTTACTTAGATGTCATGTATTTATGGCTTCGGTAGTGAATGGTTAAATCATAGCATGCTAACACTGAGTTTGTAGATTTAAGTCCCAGATGGGTGGGATTTTCACCTTCCACATCTTAGGGTATTGTAAATTTTGAAATGAGTGAGTGAAATGTTGGAGAGGACTAGTCACAGATTTAAATCCCCTCGAGATGATTTTGCCATTATTATCATTATTATTTGGAGAAGGTGCGGTGGGCAGAAAGGAAGACAAACGAGGAAGTTCTTGTTGTGGTGAGTGAGGAGAGGAACTTCTGGAGGAGATTAAGAGGAGGCAGAGAAGGAGGTTGTAAAAGGTAATGAGGGGTGAAGGGTTGCCGAAGGCCGTGATAGAGGGGAGTATGTTGGGTAAGCGGGGATGGGGAAGGAAGAGAATAGGTTTTATGGGTGAGATGAAGAGAGGTGGGACGTTTGCTGAGATTAAGAAAGAAATTGTGTCGGTAGGTAAAGGCTTGCGCCTGTATAAAATCTAGAGCAGTATTTCCCAAACTTTTTCGAGTCACCTTGGTTCCACACTCCTTGGTTCCACAAAACGCCCCCCAACACCCCCCAACCGTGGGCTCTAAAATCATACTAGACTACCTGACCAAATCAGGAAGATTATAAAATAAATTTAAAACAAGTATGGTTAAATTAATGCTTATTTCCAATACATTAGATTGGTATTTTATTGATCCCAGGACATGTATGGTACCATTCGGTCAGGATCCTGCCTCCAGCACCCCCATGCCGCGTTTTGTTACTTATCGCCCACAATAGATTATGGCACTGCCCCCTTGGGGGCGGTAGCTCCCACTTTTGGAACCACTGATCTAGAGGATTTTAGCTCTCTTCCAGTTTGACCTACCATAACTGGTAGTTTATCCGAATATAAATAAAAACAATGATTTTTATTAAAACAATAATAATGATTATTATTTTGATCTTATAATGTGAAAATTGGTATTCCATCTAGCAGTTCCCATGTTTCTTTGGTGCTACAATTGGAGAGGGAATGAGATATTACAACGCATGTCAGTTCGTCAGAGCTGGTCCCTCAGACTCAGACCGCAGTGGCCTCTCCATGTCCTTCGACGTTATACGATTCCCGTGAAAGCGAGACACCGGAACGATCCGATAGCCGCTCGTCCTCCCACTTCCTCCATTCAGAGTGCGCCCACGACTCCTCTCCCGTTTCGCCTGCAGATCTAATATTCTGATGGCGCTATTATCGGTCCACTACCTCCGGAGGGACCCTCCTCTCACTTTTGCCTCCACACCCACCCCCCTTCAATTCTGCCTCCCCATCCCACTCCCAACCTCACCTCTGCAGCCACCCACACCCACCATCCTTTTAAACCCCAATTCCCCCCCTTCAACTCCCCCGCCTCTGTTCCTCGAGAAAACTAGATTGGATCGTTGATTAAATATCCACCCCCCAACCAACCCGCTCCTTCCCACTCCATCCCTTCCCTCCTCACCCCACTCCCTTTTCCCCACTCCTTTTCGGGTTGCTCCTCTCCCCAACCCGCTGTTCCTCCCGCGTCTCTCCCTTGCAGTTCTCCCTCCACCCTGGGGGTGAAGCGTAGTGTCTCATATCTGAGAAGGGAGGGGTGGGTTTGGGGAAGGGTTTTTGCGGGGGAGGGAGACGGATATCAGCCCCCCCCTCCCTCCACACCCCCACGGTAGGAGCCGGGGGCAGGGTAGGAGCATGGGAGTAAAAGCGAAGGAGAGGGTCGGGAAGCGGCGAGCTACTCTAGCTTTGGGGAAATTTCTTCGTTTTTTTCTCTCCTCCAGGCTTCTCTTTCCGTCTCCCTTTCCCCTTTTCCACCTATACATCTCTTCCCAAAAAAAACACGAATTAACCTCCTCTCATAAAGGGTTTTCTCTCCTCCTCCCTGCCTTCCTATCCTTCTCCCGTCCCTCTTCCCACTAAAGCCTTCGCCTTTATTTTTTTTTATTTTCTTCTTTTCTCTTCCTTCTTTTGCCTTCTTCCACGTTTTTTTTTTCAAAGCCGTGGATGAGGTTAAGAGGATGGTGGAGCATTTGGATACCTTTTCCGCTCTCATACCAGGCACCTCATCCCGAAAACCCCTCCCATTCTCCATCTCACTTTCTTTTCTGCGTGTGTGGTTTGTCGTGCTCATGTCATGTTATGGTTGCATGAAGTGTTTAAATATTGATGATGAGAGGTTATCGACAGTGGTGTTAATAACAATGATGATCTTTCTTTCTCTTCTTCTGACAATGATGGGTGGCTAAAGTTCCTGGTGTGGCCACTAGGGTCTAGCAGTCCTCACTGGTAAATACCAATGTAGGCTGTAATGGGCTGGAAACCATTGTAGAAACTGGCTGTTACTGACTAACACACCTGACCGGCAATTGGATGATACGTGTTCTAATCCCCGACAAGTAAAATGTTTTTTTTAACAGTGATTTTTTTCCCTTTGGTGTATATCTTTGCATCTATGCGTGTGACTGAGTACCTACTATATCATTTTTTCGTTTAGCACCGATTTTAAGATTAAAGATGTGTCTAACCTTACCGCGAAATAAATTCCTCAGAAACTACTACAATTAAGTAACAAAAAACCAAATATAAATACCCACTCATGTGATAAATTACGAAACGCTTACATAATGGTTATTTGAGGAAGTAGGAAAACAAGGGAAATATATAAAAATATATCAATTTATTTGCGATCACTTATGCATGAATAATAAATCATTAAAATGACATGCACCTTTAATTAATTTAAAGGTTCCCCGTATTACTTATTACAATGCGAGTTCTATAATAAAGGACCAAATACAAAATAAAAGGAAAAGCATTACTGTCTTAGTCAAAATTGGCATCGTCGCGCCGCGACGACGCGTCGTCGGTAAGGCTGTTATTTTTCGTCATAATATCTTTTCGTTCCGTGCCTTTCGCATCTCACCAGTGCTTTTGTGTGCGGCGTGTGGGTAAACGGTGAGGGCGGGTTTCTCCTTCGTGCCCTCTCGAGGCACAATGGCCTTCCAAGTGCGCGAAGATGCGAGGAATGCAATAGCTTACCGACTGACTACGTTGGCGTCCCTCACTCGCAGCATTTTACTATCCCTCACCAGCCGTGCCGTTTACCCTCGTTCTCCTCCATTGGAGTTTATGAGGACTTCGGTATTTAGTTCATTCCAAGGTATTTTGTTCGCCAAACGGGCCAAGGTCAACGGAGTGTGCTGTATTTTCTGGTGCAGTCTATCGTAAATTCCGGGCGTACATGTAGATAAATGGAGTGGAGTCCTTCTTATAGGACACCTAAGAGACCGACCGTATCTCATCGCTTTCATGGGATACATTCCGTGAAGAGGTTGTTTTGGGTAAGCCGTAATGATTAGGTTTACTACTTCTGAAAGCACCTCGTTGGAGAATGGTGTGAATAAATCGAATACCTCACTATCATCGTATTGAGGCAGGTCCTATTCCTGAAGGTGCAGCTAATGTTGGTTAATTAATTTTTCCTCCTCTTAGCTGAAATTCAGTCTTAAAACGTTATGAACCACTCAGCTGAAATAACAGCTCTTAATTGGTTACTTCCCTCGCAGTTTTGCGAAATGAGCATGTAAAAATTAGGTTTTCATTTAATGTGGAATTAAAATACTTACTTATTGTTGCATTGCTATCATATAGCAGTTTCTGTTGGTAGTGCTAAAAGACTCTGAATCGGATTTTTAATTTCTGGTTACATAAATATTCTGGATATGAAAATCGAAGTTAATACGTCTCCAATCCATAACCTTGTATCACCTGTACGACAGTGTGATGTAACATATAAAATTCGAATTCTCAGTTACTATCAAGTTGACGTAACGGCTGCGTCATTTTGCGGTTATTGTTAACTGGGTCCATGTATTCTTCCATAGGATAATTGAGGCTGTAGAATTAATTTTAAAAATTGTGGCCTCTTGTTGTCAATGTGTGGAAAAGCGCATTTTACCCTTCTAATAAAATTACAAAATATTTTTCAATTCTTATAATACTGATGCTGATACCTTCAATGAAGTCATACGTGGTTATTTTTCGGCTATAATTAACCATATATCGGCTCACAATGGAAAAAGTTCGCTATCATCTCATTAACCTTTTGGTTTACATTTTTGAGTTCGATACCTTTTTGCTGTCGTGTATTTCATTGTGACATTTATCATTAAAAAATTCATCCGTCGAAAACACTAGGAAAACTCTCATTGTGATCGTAATTATTTTTAAATTTTCAAGTCATTAACATCGTTAAAAAAAGAGTATTCCGTAAGTTCATATTGTTATTTAATCGTCCTATTAAGTTTTCTCATTTCATAGCTGCTTCTTTGAAATTCCATCCCAGTTAAATAAAGAATTCAAAGTGCATTAGTCATCTGCCACGTAACCGGTTTCGTTCATTACCTTTGAAATGACTGGCTGCCCACAACAAGAAGTCACTTAAGTGCTCGCGATAATTTTTCCTCGCGATGAAAAGGACACTCGAACAAAGATCTCATTTAATATTTTAACGTATCCACACATCGCGCCGATTAGCCCTCCCCCTCGAACCGCAGGCGGCAGTGGGAAAAGCTCCTCGAATGACCAAAAATGGACTCGGGAGTGGGCGGAGGTTCGGATCGGTTTAAGAGGAGGAGGTCGGTGTGGAAAAGTTGGCAGGAAGAGTGTTGGCGGTGGGGCGATGATCATAACGTACACTTCAGAAAAGGAGCTTTTCCGAACGCCGGCCCGGTTTGAGTGGTGGCGGTCCACTCTGGGCTCTTGTTTACCGAAAAAGCGGAGAGCAGGGTAGGATTCGCTGGGAACGAAAGGGAATGCGTATCCTGGTGTTGTGTGGAGGGGTTTGGGAATGAGCACTTTTAATTTTTTCCAACCCCCAATCCCCATGCAACCCTTTCCCATACCCTAGCCATACCCTTTCCGCCCTTCCCAATGAAATGCCGCCTGCGCTACCCCCTTCTCCTCAATACTCCCAGCACCATCCGTTTCTCCTCCCCTCTCCCCCACTTACCCAATGCAAACCGTTTTCACTTTGGCTAAGAGCGTCGTAAAATCTCTCTCGAAACTGCTGGTCTTTCTCTCTCTTACTGCGGCGGTCGGCTTAATTTGTCTTGATAAGCCGCCATAATTAGCCCCACGGGGGGTGGGGCGCGAAGGGGTTCTGGGATGAGGGGAGGAAAATGTAGGAGATTGGGCTGAGGGATTCGTATAAGTAAGTATACGCGTGCACTGGTGCTCAGTCGTGTGTTTAAGTTATGGGGAAGGTAGGCGAGGCTTCTCGTGGCAGCTCTGCACGGGGGTTAAAAGGACGTAGGTGAGTTTTAAGGGTGGCATGGGAGTATGAAGCGATTGAAAAAGGAACTATCATGATGCAAGGGTTGGCATAATTTTTCAACCCCTACATTAACATGTACCCTTTTCCTCTACTACAGTCAACTTCGGTGGTGCGTACGTAAAATTTGTTGTTTTTTTTCCGTAAAAGGATAGTTTTAAAAGGGCGTGGTAGGCATGAATTAAGTCTGGTTGCCGCGGTTCTACACCTGTATACCTACTCCAAAGCTTACCACTGCAAGGACGTTCGGCAGAGGGTGTTGGGACACACCCGTAGAATGGGGAAAAAATAGGGAAATTGAATTGCAATAGTGAACGAATGAATAGTGAGACCACGTTCCCCACGTAGTTCACACACAGTTCTCCACGGACATCTATTGCAGTTTAAGTCACGGCTAATTTGCAATTATCTGGTCGAGAGTCAACTCTCTTCTTTTATGACTTCAATCAGTTCTGGAAATTTAGTGCAGGATTAAAATCATATCCTTCGTGTCACGTTAAAACTCGCGTGATCTGAAATATAAAAGTATTAGAGGCTCAGCGTGTAACCTTTGTGTCCTCAGTAACTCCAAACCAATAGACTTTTCACTAGCTGTTAAACTCTATTTTCTATCGTGCTAGTCCTTGGCGATGCATGCTGATTTCATTTCATTACATTTTCCGTTTTAAAACTTTCCATGCGGGATTCCAAATGTTTGCAAAATATCGGTGGGATCGAATGGTCCAAAAATGCGCGCGAGAATCCGTGGATGAGAATTTTTTTGAGTTATCGTGTGTGGTTGGTGTGTGAGGTAGTTGTGTATCGCACTTATCTCAGATCGGGTCGCGATATGGGAGGCAGCAGCTGGAGGAGTTATTCCCACCGCCCCAAACCGGACAGCCTCATTATATACGTTTGCGAGATCGCACTCAGATAACGCCCGCCGCTAATCGCGC
The DNA here is from genome assembly GCA_963573305.1 of Pyrrhosoma nymphula. NCBI lineage: Eukaryota > Metazoa > Arthropoda > Insecta > Odonata > Coenagrionidae > Pyrrhosoma > Pyrrhosoma nymphula. The sequence goes on along the minus strand of OY754334.1, from coordinate 126,690,164 downwards.
CCAATCGAAAAAATTAGATTGTTACCGTACCCTACTTATTTACAGGTTTATCGCGAACTTGTCAAGTATAAATAACGCGATTGAAGTCATTTTGTTATTTATAGGAAGGCTATTATCTTTGGCGCGGTCCAAAATATGACGCGTTTTTGCACCTGCGGTATCAGATCACACGTAGCTCAAAGATATTCCGTGCCTTCGTCATCGTAAAAGAGGTTTATGATTTACGAGGGGCATTATTCCGAACCTTGAGAACTTAAAATAGCTATACTGGCGACAGAATGCTAAAAATTAAAGAGAATAAAGCTAGCGTTAGTGCTCGGAAGACGGTGCTGTTTTTTATTTACAAAATTTATGCTTTTTTCCTTATCAACATGATATTAGCACCGGTTTTCAAAATTCAAGTGATACTGAGTGGCATACCTTTTCTGTCTGTGCGCGTTGAAACGTGTTGTAGAGCAACTAGGCTAAATTTGGTCGCCATAAATTATTCCATTCCCGTAATCTCTCCCTTCGGTTGGCCTTAGAGCGTGTCCCATGCATCTCGATTAAAAACTTCTAGTGGCGTGAACGTTTTATCTGCCACCATTAGCACTGGGGCTAAATAATCGAGTAGGTGTGTGTGCCTACCCTATCGATGACTTGTTTTGCAAATAGGGCTATCGGTGCTGACGCTTTTAACCTATGCACCACTTTCCCCTGAAAACCGACCTGATGGTTTCCTATTCATCCAGCCGTCGAGGTTTTAGCGTGGAGAAAAGAGACGGGGAGGTGAAGGGGAGGGAGGGGGGGACAGAAGCCCATGTATGTTAAGGGTACACTCACGCAAGTGCCTCCCGCTTGACAAATAGCTTTTCCTTCCGAGTCGCGAGTTCTATTTTCGTTTCGTTTTTGTCTAGAGAGTACCATTCCCCCCTTCATTTTTTGTGTCCTCCCTCGTCTGCTCTTCCCCCCTCCCCCCCCACCCTCCCCGCTCCACAATCCTCCACCCAACGTCCCTGTTTTCGTGGAAAATGCTTTGTTACGTCCCTTCAAAGATAAGAAAGACGAATGGAATCGCTGTCGTTCCCGGGCAAAGCGCGTTTTGCGTCGATATGGATCCTCTATTCTGTGTGTATGCGAGAGAGGGCGGTTTTTTGTGGTTTCAATGCGTCACTCGCGGACCACTTAGGGAAGTTGTGGCGAAGCGTAAATCTTTGCTCCTCCCGCCATCTTTGTCGTGCGCGAATAATTTTTTTAATACAAAAATGTATAAAAAAAGTCGGATCGCGGTCTTCTTGGTGCTTTATATACATACTTTGCTAAGTTAAATATATCATCTATATCCACGAAGTACCGTACAAGAAACTCCTATGGAGTGATGTTACAAGGAGTGATTCCACAGTAGGCGTGCAATACTCGTGCCAGTTCAAAGTCGAACCCCGCACGCTCCCCTGCTCGCTAGGCGCAGACAAACAAGCTATCAAAAGGACAAATCAAGACCCAACTAGAAGAGTGGTATGATTTTGAGCATGTTCACATGCAGTATATAATATATGTCTTATAATACTATTGCTGAATTGTATTCATATGATTTATGTTTAACTTAATGATCATCTGTGGTGTGATTCATTCAGTGCTGCTAAGGCAAAAAAATACTGGCCTGCCTTAATTCACAAATTATGCTACCATCTCGAGTTGGTGAGAGCTTAAGTAGTCAAAATCATGCCAATAATTACGTTCATGTAAATATTCGAGCGAACCTAAGCGATATTTAGGTAAATGTTTAAGCTGTGATGTCCTAAAGTGTTTAATTTAATAATGGTTCACGTCATAATAAGCCATCTTCGGACTACTGATTTCTTCCCTTAACTTCACATATTAAAAAATACTACCTAATTATTTAAATTGGCCAATATAATACCTGCTCCATTTTTATTCCAAAGCAATAAAATATTGCTGTGCTGCAAGTACTATGGTTATTTATTGAGAAATGCACCGCGAGGGAGACTTACAGATAAGTGGTACATAAGAGGGGAGAGGGGTAGGCACTAAGTTCACTCGGAGGTGGGAAACATATGGAATGGAGGTTAATCACAGGATATACTACAGCAATAAAAGAGATTAATGGCATTAAGATAATGAGTTTCGAAGCCTTTTTAGGCTCCATTGGCTTTACTGGCTCAACTGCGGTGAGATATACCCTTTACACTGAGGTTTTGTTCCCTTATTCATAAGTTCGTGAACTATGATCAATCTTTAAAAGGTAATTCCTGACTAGTCTAGCAAGAGAGCTAAAAGTGGTAATCCTGGACGGCAGTGAAGAAACCCCATATCTAATATCTCCCCACTGGCTGTATGTTCGCTTTGAACGTTTGTGTGCGAAACTTTTTCTATTTCATTTCGTTAGAATCCATTGCAAACCTATCTGTAATTTAGGAATCGATAAAGGATTGATTGTTAATCCTCGGTAATAAGATCGACTCGAGCGGAGAATATGGAACCCTTTCGAGATAGTCGTTACTTCAGCGGTGGCAGACGTTTCAGTGCGGTAATTAACGTGGACGCAGAGGAGAAAAAATGGAGACGTTCACCTGGCGTCAATTGTAGGCAGACTGCCAATAACGAGCTAATCGCCAGAATCCCGTAATCGATTCAATATTACAGTGATCCGTTTGATTACTCATTTCCTTCCACTATCCGACCGTGCCCAGCCTTCCTCTTTTTTTGTGTGTTCGAGGGAGTGCCACTTGTGTGAAGGCTTTTCGCCATCTGCCCATCGACCCCTCCACCCACAACCAATCACCCCGCCCACAACTCCCCCTCCACAACTTCCCATAACCTTAGACCTCCTTCGGACCATTGTTTTTTTCCGACCTATGGCGGTGCGATATGACGGTGTATCGATTTCGTGTCGAACTTTACTTCGTATGGACCATATCGATACTGTAAATCTGTGTATCATTGGTGTTTTCAATTCATTTAGGAGCTAGTACATCCTTTATCATTAGTTTACGTCCATAACCATATGGGGCAGATGTTGTGGATAAGAACGATCAATTTAAGTGGACCTTCATTGCCATCGGCATACGCGAATGGAATCTTTTGTCGATATGATTACATTTTCAATAGCTTGGGCTGATGTGAAGATCTAATCGAAATTTTATGTACCGAACTGGCTGATAAGGGAATATAAATAATACATTTTGGTATCAATTATTAAATCAGCCAGTATATCGTTCTTCAGTGACTTTCGTCGATAGGTAGGGCAGAACTAGCTGGCAAGGGTGATGGAGTTAAAGGAATCTTAATCTTAATAAATTCTTTTAAATAAAAGTTTTTTTAATAAATAAAATTCTTTTAATAAAAAAATAAAATAATCTTTGATGTGATGATATGGAACTTTTGTGATAAAATTATTATATTTTCCATGGGTATGATTCATATTGTACTCGATATTTTTTAAATCTACCAAGCCAATATGGCTTATCGATTTATAGTTCCAAATTTACCATAAGAAGTTCTCACATAGGCTTCGTCGGATATCTTGTTATTTTGAAGGGTAATCATCGTTTTCAGGGAAAGAATTACGTTATCTTTCACGCCTATTAAAGTAACCAAAAATTATTTGACGTAAAAAAATTGACTATTATTCTTTTCGTAATCGTTTCTAATTGCCTGGCCTAAGCATCATTTATCTATACGGGCGACAGTTTCAATGACTTTTGTACACAATTTTATCATTGTTGCTGGTTGCAGTATATTATGATTCCATCGATATGCATCAACAGACCGATACCTTTATTAAACTCAAGATCGATGTCAGGATCGAATCTAGTATCGCAGACCTTTACATCGACCGTTTCCTCGTGAAGTAGGTGCACCAACACAATCATGATTATATGGCGATATCCGCCCTTTCCCTCCTCCCCATCGTCTCGACCCGGCCTCATGTTCATCCTCTTCGGAGGAGATGGAAGGAGGAAGGACGGCCCCAATCCTTTAAGTAGTTGCCACGCCCAATTCTGAATTGCCCCGTTGATTCGATCGCACGACGTGATCAGGCCTCATCTCCTTAGAGCGTGACTCGGGGCCGTGATTGGAAGCACGGCCCCGAAAGGGCCACTGCCACGGCCGTCGTGAGTCACTCACTCCAATCGGAGGTGCATTAGGAACGGAACGCGAGGGTAAAATGTCCCAATTGGACCCATTGGAGTGCCGTTTGTGCTCGAAGATAAGAGGGATAGGGAAGAAGGGGGGACTGCGAGCTGAAGAAGAAACCTCTTACAAGCTATATTGCGTGGTAATGGCCTTGAGGGCTCTGTGAGTGTAAAGAATTTCGGTGATTCATGAATTTTCATACATAATAGTCACTCTCATTGAGGATGTAAGTCTAATTCATTTCTATTGATAGAAAATATGCTAAATTAGGAATCAGGCATTTGCTAACCTATTCCGAGTCACTTATTCCAAATTTAAAATTTACAGTACTGAGTACGTTTGTTTAATTCTTGAATACTATACGATTGAGGAGGAAAGTATTAATTCTGCTCTTATTATCTACAGTTATTTTTGAGTAATTGTCGAAAAATAATAGGGCGCAGGAGACTTACTTTGCGTATTTACAAATTATAAAATACTCGGAGTTCAAAGTTAATTTATCAAACATTATTATTAGAAATTAATAAGCTATCTTTTCCGTTTATTTTTCCGCTACAATTTATTATCTTGAAAAACCTTTTCAGTTTCAAAGCCAGGGCATTTTTGTAATATGAATATTTTTGCTAATTATTTCTGTGACTACTCTCACTACTGTCTCAAAGTTGGGATTAGTTAGGTTGCCAGCGTATTTTTTTATCAGCCGGAACATATATTCCTAAGTTCTCTTCAAGGGCCTTTCTGGAAAATGATATAAATTATTTCTAATCCATCTTCAAGAAAAATATCAGCAAGGTTATCCATTTGAACGTTCGAGTATCGCCAAGTCAAAACAGCTGCGATCAAGCCAATTCGCTTACAATTTCTCATGAAAATGTATAAGTGTAATTTCCCCTTATGATTTATGATTGATATAGGAAACAGCTTCAGCTTGTGAACACTAAGGGGGAGGTGCTCGTTAAGTACTAATGCTGGAAAGTGGAAATATATTTTTAAAAATTCAAAGTAACATTTTTATTTTTCTCCATCATAAGATTAAAGATGAAAATACATGGAGCCAGACGGTCGGATTACAAAGGGGAGTTACGAAGCCAACCTTATTCTGTGCAATATAAATCTTGTTGTTCAAATAATGAGCCTTGGTTCTTTAAAAGTGCATTGACAACGTCGATATTATCACAAAACACATGCACATTCGCGACTTCAGCGGTAACACCGATCACATGGGTTGCAGCAATCAATATCTCATACGCCTCAATAATATAATTAGGTTTATAAAAGATTTCAGGTTTTACTGATGAATAGAATGTAAGTAGACTTATCGGGTTTCCTTCCGTATCATTGGCCGACCGATGTTTGGGCTGCTTACTAGGCTGCCAAACATTCTACTACTTTCTTAGAAGAGGACACTAAGCCGGGACAGCGGTTTCCATCTCCATCAAATTCCTGGAAACCGATTCTTAGATCGATTGAAAAACGCGGGAAAATCAGGTGACACCGAACTTGCCGAGATAGTTATATAGGTACTCGGGCCAATTACCATTCGTCGTCACTCAACAAACTGAGGAGAGCAGCAGAGTAAGCTGCCGAAACGCCGGTCATGGAGCCAACAACTTGGATGGAAATCCGAAAAGCCTTCTGGTATAAATAGGTATTCCTCTCCAATCGGCCATAATTAATGGGTCTGTTTTTCAGACAATGCGCTGAAAACATGGTTATTAGTAGCGAAATAATCGCGTTACCGTAATGATACATCTAGATAATTCAATTTGAGAATTGATGTAAATTAAAATAAAAAACATTGCATTGTTTATCAAATGAATGCGCAAATGTAGCACGATAGTCATGTAAGATGTAGGTATCATTTTTCTTGAAAATAAGTCTTCACTTTCATGCGCCAAGACGCTATCCTCTCTTTTCTTCAACCTCTGGTCTCCGTGCAAAAGATTTGTGCCAAAGATTGGAATGAGTTCATACGGTTGAATCTAAGGGACATAAGGCACGGCCCGGCACGGCGTGCGAAATGAGGACGTGCCCGACGCGGCACTCGGGGAGCATCAGAATGACGTACGGTCTCACGATACGGCGGCGACGCTATCCTAAGTCACGAAAAACCATGGCGTCAGACGTTTGCGGAATTTAAAAAGATTTTTAAAAAATGAATGCTTCAGTACTTCGGGGTCACTTGCTCACGGGCTGAGGTGCACAACCTCGAGACTTGACCTTTTCCCACACGGCACGTCTTAGGCGAAGAGGTAGACGGGTAGGAGAGGGAGGAATTGATGGGCACTGAAGGGAGGAACTATCATGCCGGGATTCACGATACCTATTAGCGCTAAGGACACCGATCCGCCTTAGTACGGGCATTAAGCAAGGCAATCTCCTAGCACCTCAACGATGATGTGATACGGGGTAAATCGAGTAGGTACTTGAAGTGATAATACAAAAGTAAATACGTTTGCGAATGAAGCATTTGCAAATGGGATACAGCTTATGGAATGAACCGTAATTAAAGACGTAAAATAAATAATTATGGCTTTGCTATTAATCTTGATTAAGTCCGTGTTTTTAAATTCTTTGGTAAAAGATAATTTTTTCACGGAGAAGGGCATGGACAAGAACATAAACGCGAGGACAAAAATGCCGTATTTCAGGCTTGAGAATGACTGGGAGTTGTTGGAATAAAGCTTAAGGAAACGGAAGAGATTGGAGAAGGAAATAAGAGAGGAATTTTAGCCCTGAGTATTGATGTGTGAGAGGATAATCTGTCAGCGGGAAAAGAAGAGGATTTAGTTAGACTTAGAAATTGCGTGAAAAATTTGGGAACTTCGCTAAGCTGCCAGGTCAGTAAATAGTAATTTACAGGATTCCGGGAAGTGTCAGTAAATGCGTGAAATTTGAAATCGTTAATTTTAAATTTGTTGCTTATGTTTCCTATTCTAGACATTTCTATACTCTCCTGGGTCCATCCTCGTCGTGTAGGTCCTGAATTTCACTTTTGTAATCTCACGAATTAGAGACGACATGTCACTATGGTGAAGTGAAAGTCACTGCAATTATCTCCCCCCAATTTTCTCACCGATAATACTGAAAGTGTAGGAAAAATTATTAAAGGCTTCTGAGATTGCGTCAACATTTGGTGTAAGTGGTTGATTTTCATTATCCTTCATAATATTTTTTCTAGCCAGCCAAAACGACGACTCTCATCACCTAATATTCAGTGCCTATTTTTACGTACCTAGTGCAGCACTTGGGTTTTTTAAAGGACTTATTTACCCAGAAGTAGTAAGCGGTTCATAATAAACTTATTTGGGAAGTTACAAATTTTACAGATATATGAATAACAGCTCTATTGTTCATCTTCATTTTTCCATATTTTTAGCTTATCCTTAACTAAAAGGGGTCATCTTTCGTAAAAAATTCGTGATGTAGAAAAAACATGAATTTGGAGGTGCTCGGAAGAGACGAAGGAGATATAGTCGTCGAAAGGAAAGGTGGAAGAATTTAACCGGGGCATTTAAGAGAGCCTCGCAATCTCGCTCTTCCGGGCCACAGATACGGAAAAGTGTATCGGAAAAGATTTGTAGAAAGGAGCAAATCATCATGTTCCCTCGCGTAAACCCATCACGGAATCTTCTATCCCGGCCCTCTCCCCCACCCCCTCCTCTCCCTCTCATTCTCTCACCCTTTCCTCCTCTCATGCCCTTCGCATCGGGCCCTCTTCGTGAACCGTGACTCCAATGAGAAAAACCATCGGGACGGCGAAACCCTTCCCTCTGCTGCCTTGAGAAATACGTGACCGCGACCTGATCTTCTGCACTCTCGGCTCCCGAAATTCGTGACCCCAAGTCCCAAGGGGAGCGGCGGAAAGAGTGCAAGAGAGCATGGGTGGCGGGGAAGGCAGACTGCACTTTTATGGCCCTAGGCTCCCTCATCCCCCCCACCTAAATGACTTCTAACCTCCACCCCCTCCCGCCTCTATTCCCTCTTCTTCCCCCGCTCCTCCCTGCTCATAACTCGGAGTGGTTCTGTCCTGCGTAAGAAATCTTTATCCCCCAATCTCCTCGGAGATTTCGGTTAAGACCCGAACAATTTGAGCGCCTATTTTTAAGGTCAGGAAGAGTTCCTTCCCAGACGGAGAACGGTTGATTCTTCTGATCATGTCCGCGCCACAAATTCTTAAAATTGTGAAGTTTTTTTAATCATTTTTTGACATTACGGGATTAGCGAAGTGGTGGAAAACTTCCGTAAAACATGGGCACGGCGTAAGTGCATCGCTTATAGGTCTTAAGACGTGCTTCCAGCGAAATGCCTTACTGCATTCCGCCGTGTTGAGTATTAATTATAATTCGATGGATTTAAAATTCTTTCCTTTTCCGATATGTGAGCGTTAACGTGTCAGCGCGAGTGGGCTGTAGCATTTAATTTGTGGAAAAACTTAACATGCTACACATAAACGTCAATTTTGAATCTTAAATAACATAACAGACATTTATTCGAGTAATTTCTTTAATTCTGTACTGATTAATTCAAAACATTTCTTTACAAACGTCTAGAAAGTTTGTCTAGAATTATTAATTGCTTGATTACTTCAAAATTTTTATCATGGATTCCGTTGAGCACTGTGGAAAACACTTGCTACCCAAGTTATTTAAGAATTATAATGTTTTACCCCAGCTGAAGCATTTTTAAACTAAAGTTGTCCATTTTTTTGTAAAGCTGCATATTGCAGTGGTTTGGTAAGCATTAATAGATGAAACAATAACCCTGAAATTGAAGCTATGTTCCAAGGAATACATTTTCCTTATGCGCAACGGAATACACGGACATAGGAGTCACACACGTAAAGCTAATTTCTTGCCTCAACGAATGTCAAAAGTCGACAGTGAAAAATTGAGTTTTTAGCTCTTTGTACATTTTATATTATATTAGGAAATATTATTGCAATGAAAAAGTTCAGTCACTGTAATTGCTCTATACGTCCTCTCACAGTTATGTCTTTAGTTTCGTTAAACAATGCGTGGAAGAAAATTGCATTAAATTAAACTATTACCTTAATCTCTTTCATCTTAAGTGACCTAATTCTTTTTCATGCTCTTTAATGATATTTAGTTGGTCATAAAAGCTCTCTGCTTTAAATCTTTGCTGTTAAGGCTCAAAAAGTATTAAATGACATCACAGCGAAGATCTTTACTTAGTCCTCCGGTTTTTCACGATATTTAAGGTAGGCTATTTGATCTCTTGTCAATACATTTCTTAAAGGATAAAATTAACTAATTTTTTCATATACCTAGTTATTATTTGATTAAGTTTCACGAGCACGTATTTTCTCTTGCATCATATCTCATTTGTGCTGGCTAATCGTACTACAGCACATATCTTTAGCTGTTATCTCGTGTGTTCGCACATGTATAGTTTAATTTTTCAGATTCGGCATTCCTAAATGCTTCAGAGATAAACTGAAAAGGTATTTATTTATTTTTCTCGCAAAAACGCTCCACAATTATAATATCATAGCTAATGGCCAAATTGAGAAATGTTGGTCTATTTTAACCCTGAAACATTAGTTGACTCTTTTTCAGGATGCTACTAAAATCTATTAGAAGGATACAGCTACTCTCGTAACCGAAGCCGGGAATTTAGTGACGTTTCGCCGAGCTGAAGGATATAGCTTCTCGATGAATCGCGCGGACTCCTCTCGCTCCCATCCCCGTAGAGTAGCCCCGACGTCCTTCCATCCCCACATCAATGGCTCCCACCCCCCCTCTCGGCACTGCCGGGTACAACTCTTTCGACTGCGCCCTCCTTGCCCTCTACACACCACGCACCCCCTGGCCCTCCCCGGCAGACTTCCACGTTCCCTCGGTGAGTGCGGAGCGAGGTGGGCGCTCCCCGTAACCACATTATCGGCGATGGGGAGTGTGGCGGTCTGTCCCCCCCTCCTCTTAGGTTCCCACCCTCCACTCCCCTCCCACCCTCTCCACACAACTCCAGCCTCCACATCCCTCCGTCCCATAGACCTCAAGAACTTCAACTACTACATCATAGGCTGCCCAGTCGCCACAACGGTGTGCGGTGTGAGGGGCGTGAGGAAGACGCCAGCCATTAGGTAGAAAATTGTCGAAAAAGTTAAGAATTTATTGAGTGACGTGTTCTTAAAGGGATAGTCGAAGGGAAGTTAAGGTCCCTGCTTCGCAAATATTCCGATAGGGTCTACCACACCATTCCACATCATAAAGTTTTTTCGATGCTGACATCCACTAATTCGGTGTTGATTGTGTGGGGCAAATTTGACGTTGAGGCGACCGCAATTAAAGTATGTGGCAAGTAGGTACTTGGAATCAACTCGGAGAAAGTGCTCACTAAGGATTCAGAGCATAAATGAAAATTCGCCGTATTTATAGAAACATAATCTGAGAAAAAGCGTGGTGGACTACCGGAAACTATACAATAGAAGACCTTTAGTCTCGGCGAAATCAAGTCCATTAAAATAACGCCATTAGGAAAGTTCATACCCTCAAATATACATAAAAAAAGGTACATGATGAAAAATCTTCTTATTTTTGACGGGTTTGAGCACTCATACAAAATAAGTAAATTAGTCATTAAATTCTATATATTAAAATACCATTTCCCGGTTTAATGTGAGAATGTAATCGAACCAATGTTATACACCGACGCAATAAAGGGTAAAATAATTACTCTCATATTGAGTTTACTTGGTCTCAGAATCTAACCTCTTTGGTCATTTTTTACAATCTCTAGTTTTAGAGTATTTCCTCGGAATAAAAACCGATGCTATTTCGTGCTCCCATTGGTGAAGATCAGTATGGACAATGCATAGGACTTCGTTAGGTCACTAACAAGATTTTAAACTTCCGATAGCGAACTTTTTATCTGTTTTTACTCATCCCAACTGGTTGTGTACACGCTGACATCATAGCAATGCTTTCTATTGCGTCAAAATGAAATAATTGCTTTTATATTTGTGGAAAGTGTAATGAAGGGAACTTAATAAGTGTACAAAATAACCACCATGAGACACGGCATTCGTCCACGAGTGATCTGAGTGACCCTACTACGACGTGGGGAACTGTTTATTCACTTTACAAAGCTCTAAAACCGATAGGGGAGAGAACGAAATCGATGTTTGGATGAGTGAAGTCATGAGATTGCGTTCTGATCTTATTCGCTCATCAAGAGGGCGTGCAAGTAATGGACACGCTCACTGAGTAATGGCCTTCGAATTCAAGTACCAGTTTGCCGCACTCACCAGCCGCCATCATTGGCATCAAGCACATTAACTGGAAAATAAATTGATAAATTGCAAATGTGTCGTTCACGAACATGAGGCTGAAGTGTCGAAGTATACTGTCAGTGACATTAAACGGCGAGCATCCGTCATCTCTTCTCCGGGATATCCTGGTCTCGGTTCTTTCATTTTTTCAACGCCTAATTGGGCACTTATTACCACTCTCATGCAGGGCAGTAGGTTGTATGGTGTTTTAGATGCTTTACGGCTGGAGGGATATTATTCATTAGCGAAAGGTCTAAGGCTCATCAGCAGCAGATCAAAATTTTCCCTCCCTTACTTATTTTTATGAAGAGATGGGTCGTTCGTAAGGACTTAAGATGAACCGTCAGTGGCCACTCATTTTTTCATTAATACCAAATTTTCATTCAGGGAATTTTGTTATTAATACCATAATCATCTCCTATCATTTACTTAAAAAAATTCGAAGCACGGATCTGGTTAGTGCTTGTGGAAATTGCGAGAAAATGCGTATGTCATAAATTAATTCGGTCGTGAATAATTATTTTTGGTGAAATTCTTATGTGCTTCTCTCATAAATGTGGAAACTGACCGCTTCCTTTAAACTTGTATTATATGCAGATCATATTATTGGATTTTGATCCCAAGTGTTTACGTGAGATATACCATGCCATGGAGACTCTTTTCGTTCAAAATATTGCCATAGCAATGGAATCGGTATTACGTACAGTGCCGATTAAGTGTTTTTGCAATATTAGAATCGTTGGAATGAATAAAACATTTAAATAAAGTTAAGTCGTATATAAACTGAAGTTATATTCGGTTTTATAGCTTCTATTTTTTATTTTTATTTATTAATTGTTGATCATCTAAGCTTTTAAGTCTAACCTTAAATGTAAAAAGTGAAACATGCTAGGAAATTACGTTATAACTTGAAGAGCCTTTTTTTAATGGGGTAATGTTTTGCAGTCAAAATTCAAAGGATATTTTACGTATATTCAATCACATTTTTAATCACCTGCAGTTTTATAAAACTAATTTTCCTCGATAAACTTTATACTCCAAAGTCGTCTACATAAACATAATATTTCTCCTCTCCACCCATGCACTATTCTCATCCCAACGATCTAATAGCAGCCATTGCAGGAAATCATTAGGTGGTTTGATGGATGATCGATCGTCGGTTACTCGATGCTGAGGTAGCTCTCTCTTGATCGTCCTCGTGAGCATCTGGTGCGCCCCTCAAGACGCTTGCTGCAACCGGGAAGAAACTTTTGAGCCGCGGAATTCTCCTCGCGCAGCATGACTCAAGAGTCTCTTTAGCACCAACATGAAGATGGAAGGGGAGACCCACTTCCATTTTTTCATCTTTAATCTTCCGCGGATGCCCGGAAGCCCAAGACTCCTCGCAATGTACTCCTTACACTGCCCTTCAGCCATATCGCCGTCCCGTGCCCTTTTTATTGAGAGGGGATCGGTTTGGTGTGGTGGTTAGAGTACTGGCTCTCCACCCCAAGGTCTTCAGCTAGAATCTGGTTGAGAATTTTATCCGTATAGTTCAGATCCATACTTCGGTGCTATTTGGAGAGTAGCTTAGGTGCTCTACTTCGCCAATCATGCTTTAAGTCAAAGTGTGAACCCCTTGGTATCATTTGTTAAATAATAGGAATTTTGAATAAATGTATGATTGTAATTGTAGCGAAAGAGTAAGGATGTATGTAAGGATGCAGTATGGAGTAAATAATGAAAACAAAGTCTGCTTTACAAGCCTATTACTAAGTACTAAACTGGCTGTACCCACCCCGAAAGATAACAGGGTGAAGGGTATATATGTACCTAGGTATTAGGGTACATATCCATGTTGATGGGTGTATTCTTTTCTTCATTTTTTTAGGAATTAAATTTTATATATATTTTATTTGGAGAGATTGAGACAATTTGAGCACCTAATTCTAACTCCTCGAACACAGCGAAATAAAAAATTAAGGAACATTGATTCACGTTTTCAATGGAATTATGCACAACTAACCTCACGAAAGCATTTCGTTTCAAACTTGTTCTTGCTTGGTACCTATAGTTCAGAGAGAGCTAACGCTGAAGCCGAATTTCTCTCAACCCTTCCACCTTTTCACATATAGTGGTCTATCTATCAACCGATCTAAATTGTGAAATTGACCTCCGTTGTCGGTTACCTTCACGGATAACCAGGCTGCATACAACATAGCCTCTCTCATCAGCCCACGCGTCCTTTCCTGCACACAACAGCATCCCTCGTGTATCTCCTGCCCAGCCGCCCACCTCGTCTCTTACATTCCCACAATTCCACTTGAGCCTTCTCTCAGCCGCGTACTCCTTTGCCACTCATTCCACACCTCTCTCTCTCTTCCATCTCCTAACGAAGCCCTCCTCATCCACTTGCACAACTCATCCACCTCTCCTCTCACCCTACACCCCTCCGCTCTGCAGGCTAATACAATCCGGGGATTGCAAACTAAGAATCCTTCCCGTTGTTAATTGCCTCGGGTATCCTAATGGTCTCGTACGGGAGGGCCTCTAAGGTATCCTCCTGACTCCCTGGGTAGTGTAATCGTTTTGTACAGGATTCTCGTGTACGGGGAGAAACGACCCTTAATCAATATCCGATGCGACGTTGGCGGCTTTTGTGTGGACCCGTCCTTTTGTGTTATTCCGTGAGTGTTCTATGTTCCTCATTAACGCGACTGCTTCGTGTTTTTTTGGTAGCGTTGGTCAAGTTGGTCGCTTTGTGACAGGTAAAAATTTCGGAAGGGTGTCATTTGGATTTTAGAGTCGTTATTATGATAACATTATCATATGGTTGAACTGTTATTGGAGCACTGAATAACTTCAACTCTAAATTTATTTATAAATTCACTTAAATAACTCTTTTGTGGAAATATTTTTCAGAGGACATATTTATAAAATTGCTTTTGCAAGTTACTTGACCCGACAAGCAACGTGGTGGTAAGATTCAACCCCGCTAAAAGTGAAGTGATTTTATCTATATCTAAAGGAGTCTATCTATAATGGAGTAGTAATAGATAAGGCTATCGAATTTTCTAAAACGTTTTAGAATAAATATTTTTCCAGTATTTTAAGGGATGAAGAACATCGATAACAACATTCACAATAAACTACGGGAAATCAATTACGTAGCCAAATATTTAATTGAAGTAATCCTTTTTCTCAGCTATACTCTTTATGTATGATATTAAACTGAGGACTTTGGGAATAAAACGTTACCTGAATCCTTTCAAAATTTTAAACGAATATCATATTTTTTCCAATCGGTAGTACGTAAATTTTCTTTTTTATACTCCATTTCGGTAAATTTCAGGATGGCGTTTGGATGCAATGGTTTTCTTTCCCCATCCCTTCCACCATTCCACGCCACGTGGTCAAGCCTTTACTTCCCCCCTTCCTATCCCCTTGCCCCATTACGCCTAAAACTTTTGCCAATATTCCCATCCCTCTCTTCCTTAGCACGTGGTCCCCCAGAAATTTACGCGCCCTCCCCATTCCCACCCTCCCCTTCCGAACAACCAATTGAGGCCGCACCGACCTCTTTAAAACTCTTGATCCACGTGTACAGCAGGAGGGGTGGAGGCAGAGGGGAGTTTGTAGCTAGGGGCCGGCACGTGTGTGGGGCTGGAGTACGAGTGATTCCGCGCGGTATGACGAAGTATGGAAGACAATTCGATTTTATACAATTTTCGCATTATTGTGAACGAAATATCTAGCGCCGATAATTAGGCACCATATTTATGACCATATATGTTGCGGAGAGCATGTAGTTTGTAATGAAGATGAATGGCAGCTAATTCGATATGTATGCAATTTTGTATTGTTTACTCATTCTCTTTGTTTCCATTTGAATCAGGGAAATTAGCTACTAGCCATACTATGAATCCTTAAACTTATGTTATTATGCTTAGCCTACCAATGGAGATTAATTTTGGAATGAATATTTAAATACTTATGTATGATTTTCTATATTTACAGATACATACTTTATCGTACGATTTTCTTCTTTGGCTCATCTGCATGTTTCTCTCCACTCTTCTCATTCGATATAACTTGCAGTACATCCCCCATTAATCGCTCAACTAACAGTCTCCCTCTTCACACGGCCTTCAGCGTCCCAGCGCCTATAATTATTACACGTAATTTTCTCCCAACCATCGTCCAGCATCATCCTTTCTTCACTTAACTTGCAAAGCCTTTAGTTTATACCCTCTCCGTCCATCTCACTGTCTTAAACATGCAAACGTGAGCGAAAGTAATTTTGTTTAAATCAGAGTGGTTGCTTATCGTTATTTTACCATTGCTAGGCGAGTGAAAAGTTGTAAGGGTAAGGGTGATATTCTTGGGGGATATGAAAGAAATTGTCGGATTATTAGGCAATAAGGAGATGTTTTCATTGCTTTCGATAATGCTATGGGCATAGCTGTACACAATTCACCCGATATTTCTCGATGTACCCAATATTTTCAGTCACGTCTTCATATCGGAGTTAATTCAATAATATCTTGTGCCGAGGGTCGACGTTGTTAATTCAGTATGGCACTAGCCCCATAATCAGGGTACCTACTGAGCTTGGGGAATGGAATTGGGGGGGAGGGAACGTATGATTGGGTAGCAGGAGAATGGGGTGGAAAGCTGAGAAGGGGACCATGGTATGATGGCGGGTGCGAAGTCAATAAGGGACGGGAGACAATAACAGCGCAGTGCAAGGGAGGGAAGGTTGTCGGAAGGAACTTTCAGGGAAGTAGAGTGCAGCCAACTGGGGAAGGGAATTGGAGGCATCGGAATGATATGAAAACTTATAAGGGGAAAAATAATTGGAAAGTGAAGGATCCTTGGACGAGAAAACCGACGCAATAATGTCCAGTCCTTGGAAGGTGTGCGTGTAATGGCGGTCACTTGAAAGGAACACGTGGACAATCTAAGTACTCGCCATCAAAAACTTCACCTTTAAGACTCATTTCAGCTCCTGTCATTATAGTATCCCCTTTGTCTTTAACGTGTCAATTAAGGGCTGCTCAAATATGACTTAGCAAGTTTTGTTTTGCCGGTTATGATCATACCTATTCCACCGAATCGTGTCAGACTTACACACAAAGTTTCAATCCTCATAACTTTGTTTTATCGAATCCTAAACCTTCACCTGAAGTGTTCTGAGAATGAGAATGATGCGTTTTGTGTGCAGTTCTTATCATCCAATCATTTCGTTGGAATGCTTTTCTCACCTCTAAGGCACGACGATAATTCAAAATATTGCATCGGTCCCGTTTTACGCGTCAGAATACGGGTATAGGAGACTTTCCTTCAAAATGAGTTGTTAGAGTGTATTTTAATGCACCATAATCTCCTATCATGAAAAGTTTTAGCTTCCAAGGAAATTTTTATCCTTGTTTTGTTAATAAATGATCCACTTCTTTACTACTGCTTTACCTGGATTTTGAAATTTTAACATTAAGAAAATAAGGTGCATATATCGGCACAGTGAATTTTGAAAAAAATAAAAAAGGTTACGTAAGGTTTTTTGATAGCTGAAGAAAGGCATCCTCTGTAAATGAAATGATTTCCAGGCTAAGTTAACTTATGAAATAGATACCTGTGAACTTACTTGAGTCTTCTTTGAAGTGTCTGGCCTATTTTCTCACGCTCAAACACCTATTCTTTATAGGGTATAAGTGTCTGTTAAACTGATTCGATTGGGTATAATTTCATTTATATGCATTGAGGAATGTGATCTCCAGAAACCTTCGGAACATTACAAGGGAAGTCGATTCCTGGAAGTGGATTTTGACTGACATTTCTGACAGCTGGCGTAGCCTTTCCCCACTCTTTCTTTTGCGAAGTCTCGAAGGTGATATTCTGCGGAAGACATGACGGATCAATCCTATGTTAGGATTTCTTTTAGGGTCCCGGATCCGTTGGTATAAAAAAATCACTATTCTCCCAAACAAAACAAGGCTTTTGCAAGACCGGAAAAAATAATGACGACGTCAACAACAACAAGTATTGTAATAAAAGATTTGCATAAATGCACATTACATTTTTAAATTTAAACTGTCTCCTTTGAAAGTCTGCTTTAAAAGTCATTTTCGAGAAGTTATAAACGTATTTCCTATTTTATGTAAAATATGTTGCTGAGAGAGTACTTAAATAAATGTACAATTAAATTTTAATACTCCAGATGGTATTGAAACATTGATTTTCTTCTACATGAATTATCATTATTACTACACATTATTATTATTACATGTAAGACTTAAGCTGTTACTTTTCACTTTTTTTCGTAGAAAACTTAATAATGAAATATAGTATACTTACCTAAGAAAATAAATCAAGTTAAATCAAATAGTGAAAACAAATATAAGAAAGGGACTTGGAGCGTACTTAAACTCCAAATATGTATAGGCTTCAAGTATGAACCCGGCCATGCTTTATAAGCAAATTTAAGACCTCTTTATGAGTATAATTTATTGTCCTTAAGCAAATTAGGTTTATTTAACAGGATTTCAGTACTATATCTAATCATAGAGCTGACATATCGGCTACATGGTAATTAGCAATGGAGAAACCCTGTTGGCAATGTAGTTAGGGGTCTCCCGCATCGGTATCACGGTCACGAATTGACCATCCTCTGGTTGGGGAGCGTACGTAAATGTGGAGCTTGACGGGGGAAGACACTTCATTACCTCATGTTCGTTGCGAATCCGGACTGTATGTCGCTGCGAGAGATGTCAGCATTGGAAAACCTCTCCCATAAGCAAATTGGCTGCAGGATTTTCTCGTTGTCTCATCTATTAGACGAAGCAAATTTGGACCACTCTGCCAGAGGGTCCGATTCCACCGAATCTTCCATGTGACCGCGGGATGGGAGACCGGGTGGTCCGACTCGGGCGTTTTCCAATTCCGCACTTTCCGAATCCGGCTGCTGGACGAATGGAAGTAGTGATGGCGAAAGAGATGCGATGGCAGATGATGTGAAGGGAACGGCCGAGGAAAAGAATGCGACAACGGGTGTGGGAGCTTATATCGAAGGGTTTTTAGGTGGAATTGGTGGAGAGAGACCGTAGTGGCGATATGACTGCGATATTCGAAATTTGAAATAGCTATGCAATGGAACTGGGCACAATTATAGACATAGCAGGCTCTTTGAAATGCAAATAATAGGAGAAGTAAATGGGAAGAATCACTAAGAAAGACCTCAGCGGTAGCACATCAAGCAGATTACACATGCCGAGGTTATGACCTCACGTCAACGACATTATCGAGATATTTTTTTTCTTGAGTAAGGTCACTGAATGTATTTTTGTTTGCATTGTTTCTATTATGATCCACTTATTAGCCTAAACTGACATGGTGATCTTAAATTCTATATTTAAAATTTACTGGGAAAATCAAATGTTTCGTTCAAGTATTATTAGCTTTCGTTTAATGGGCGCTTCGACAAAATAGATCATTTCAAAGCTCCTTTCAAGTTTAAAAAAATAACATTCATCAGTGGTGAATTTTACCAGTTTTATGCATTGCATTAGTGTTTATTTTGTTTTAAAAAAAAGGTAAGCATTCAGGATATGCAAATGTAAATCGTATCGCATTCAGGATATTTTTCTTTACATTCATCTCGGTCGTATTTACCATATTACCCCCTGATGCAAAAAATCGCTTCATATCGTGAGGGTATAGTAACGAATCTCACTAATATCGCATATCGATATCTATTCATCGCAATATCGCATTGGGGTAGAAGGGAGCAGGGTTCAATGTAGGGGGATAGCAGCATATGGGGCGACAGGGGGACGAGGCGCTGATGAGGGGATCGAAGGACAGGACTCTCTCAAGGTAACTAGATACCCCATTCGTCGACGGGGTCGAAGAAAATAATACAACTTGAGTTTTTCAATGCCAGGGTATGCCGGGATAGGGATGGGGAGCGAGGCGTGGTGGACAGCGGAAATTGGGCAGAGGGGTGGGTGGGTAATGGGGAAGTTGAGGAGCTCCCAAGTCGTTGATGAAAACTGAAGTGTTTTAACAGGTAAAGGGATGGAAGGTGGGGGGTTGTGAAATTTGAGATGGGTCTGATTACACTCGGATAGGTCTCTTCGTCAACCAGTTAGCTCGCGCGCCATCTTCTTGTATTATTCCGCCGATGTTCACATGTTTACCTTGGGGGTGTGCTCTTCATCTTCATCTCTTTGAGAGCACGATCTCCGCGTCATTTCTGAAGCTCTTTGGTTTGAAGTTCATCTTTCTTGCTCGGAGGCGAGAGAAGAGATTGTCGTTCAAGTCGGCTCTTTGTAATAATATTTTTTTGCCAAGGTTTTCGACATTTTTTAGTATTTTGACATCACTAAGGTTCTTGGGTTTCTTGTTTGAATGACCAATTGACATGAAATTTAATTTGATTGCTGCGCACGAAGTATTAAAATTCTCTAGAGTGTGTTACGCTCTCTACAAATAGAGTTTTTTTCAGTGTCCAGTGCTGCAAGTTTTATCATATGGGAAGTAAGCAATATTGGAACTCAAGAGAGAATGATATACACTTCCCAGTAAACTTGAGCCTTGTATTATATAATGTCATAGATATATGCTAAAACACATGATTTATTCTGTTTACGTATCCTTATGATGATACTAATTAATAAATTTCATTGCAAATTGTTCATGGGATTTTAGTTAAGAATTTGGGTTGTTTGAAAGTACTAAATTAGAGGTAAACTAAGTAGTGAATTGCAACTAACACCGCCATATTTAGTTTACCAATTGGTATTTACTAATGGTTGAAGAATCGATTCTCTCGAAGCGCCAGTTGTTACTATCTTATTTTTAACGACCTGAAAATGTAACTAGCTAAAAAAAACTGGGTCACGTGTAATAAACACGCAAGTGATTTTTCCTTAATATTCTCTTAGAACAACGCTTTTAGTGCACTGTATACTTGAGACCTCCTTTTTTTATGACCCCTCTGTATCTATCGCAAAAATCTGTACCTTCTTACCCTTCTGAATCGATCTTAATCATATTTTTTCTTGGCCATATTATGGTTTATTCGGTCTGCTAACCTGATTCCACCCCTTCCTATCGCTCCCGGTCGTAATTTCTAGGCGTTGTCGACTCAAGGCCAACCCTTTCTCGCCGCGAGATAAACACCCGTTTTGAACGCCATTCGCACTCAGTCCCGGGGAGTCCGCGATGGCTTTATCTCTTGAGCTAGACACCCACCCTCTAACCCTTCACGTCCCTCCCAACCCCTCCCCCCCCCCACCTCCCCACTCCCAACATATTCTCACGGCACATAATAAACTTTTTAACTTTACCGCGCACGTGTGTCGCATGAACGTCGGCCCGGAGTTGGAGCCGTAAAATACTCGAATCCTCCAGCATCTCCCCATTTTGCCGTTTCCTCTCCCTCGCGCCTCTTTCCCCTGCCTTTTCCTCTTCCACATTTCCTTCCGTCGTTCCCTTTCTACCTCCAGGCCAAACTTCGCCTCTTCGCCCGGGTAGTTTGTACGGGATCCACCACCCCCCACCCTCCCCATCACCTACCTACCTCGAAAACCCTCAGCGCCACCAATCAACGCGCACTCTCTCTATTTTGGTAGCTTCCCCCCATCATCCTCCCCCTCTCGTACCCTTTAAAAACTCCTCCCATCGCTTCCCACTCTCTACCCCTATCTGCACCCCTACTTAACATCCTCCTCACTTTGCTCTCCAAAAAGGCTCCCGTTCTCTATTCTACCCGCCCCCCTCCTATCTCCTCTCCCCGCTCGCCCCATTCCCTGCCATACCCCTTTTTCGTTCCCACCCATCCCTCCCCCCCCGTAGTACATCTCAGCGTTCCCCTCTAACCGACCCACCCAACTCCCCCATCTCACTCCTCGATCCATCTCCAGTGTTTTCCCTTCCACGAGTCATTCCGCGGCAAAAGTTGGCCCCCGTTGCTGCTTACGCCGCGTGTGGTGTGGCGGTTTGGCAGGCCCAGGGTCCCCGGTTCAAAGGGATTGGGGTGTGGGAGCGTTACACTCATTCGTCTTGGAGGACGGGGGGGCGGGCGTGTGGGATGGGGAGAAACTTAGGGTAGACGGGGGTTTGGGCGGTTGGGTTGGAGGATTGTGAAGGTGAGAGGATGAGGAATTGTAAGGAAAGGGTTGTGATTGAGGTGAGCTGTGGGACGAAAGGAAGTACGTCTTTGGATAGACGCTGTCATATTATTAACGACAGTGAGAGTAGGTTTAATCCCACTATTATTATTAGGTATGTCTGTTGAGAAAAGTATTAGTATGCCTGTGGAATCGGGATCAAGACTTTCGATTTGAGCTTACCTTTTTATTATAAAAATGCCAACTAATGAAAATTTTTATTTAACATTCGGAACAATTATTTTAATTTTAAAGGTGCAGGATCAAACAGCCTGGTTGTCATATGCTATTTTTTTACCTCCCTTTTTCATTTCATAAATTTAAATTTGAATTATTTATAATAAAAATTTTTTAGACCATATTCTTGACTGAAAAACGCCTCTCTTCATTCATCATGGTTTGAAACAGTATTTTTGTCGATTCCTACCCATATAAATAGGATGGTAATTTGCCACTAAGTCAGTGAACGAAAATTGGAGCTAAGATAACTAATCTTCCTTAACATCATTGTTTTAAATTTCCTTGAGCCTGAAGTCTGCTTGCATTTGAAACGCGGTAGTGAGGAACACTATACCTGGAGGAAATGCCCGAAAAATCGATGCAAGCTCCCTCAATCTGGAACACATACTAAACACCCTTGCTTTATTGTAGCTCTCATTCGTAAAAAGTCTTTTACTCAGGAATATCTCTTTAGTACTTACGTTTTATTTGAATACAGCTAAGTACAACTGGTATTGTTGTGAGAGTTACTGTGATGCTTACGTGGGATAATGAAATGCAGCCCACGCGGTTGACGCTGATAAAAGAATGACATTAAAGTGTGATACGTGAGGAGGAAGGCTTTGGTTGTTGTCGTCGAGTGGGGATGTCTTGGCAAATGGCGAGGAATGTAAAGGGAAATTACGCCACCCTTATCGAGCAATATTTCTTCAAATATGACCTAATAAAATCAGCAGTCCATCAGTCGAAGGATGAAGAGAATCCATTTCAAAGGCCCTTGGAAGAATTAAGTACTGTTTTTATGCGTCACCGGGAGAGGAATAGGGTTTGGGGGTTTTAGTTGACATTGGGGGAAAAGGGGTGACGTATGGACTCGGAAGGCACAAGGGGGGGGGGCAGAGTAGAGGGTTGAAAGGGTGAAGTCTGGTTAATGGGTTACATAAAGAGGCATTCAGGGATAAGGGGTGAGAGGTAATAAGGGGTGCGCAGTAAGGACAGAGTATTCGGTATGAAGGGGGCTGGAATTGCAGTAATAGAAGCTGCCAAAATGACGTCACTGACAAGGTTGAGAGGAGGCATGGCAGTCGTTGACTTGTTGCCGAACAAGAAGGGGGTTGTACTCGAGGCATTATGCTGAGGTGTTCCTTGGAAGATTTCCTGAATTTCGGTGGTGCTTTAAGTGAAGATTCATGTTTCGTGTGGCATCGCTTTTTTTGCCCCACAACATGTGTCTTATTGTCATATTTGGTTATAACATCATTTGCATTTTCAGCGAGCAGCAAATTCTTTTCACATATTCAGCGTTTCAAATTAATGTGAGATGTATTGCTCTTTGTGTAGAACGCTGATGTTCACGATTAAAATTGTGGAGTTAATGTCATCATGAAGCTTATGAAGATACAACATGGAAGATTTTCCCTCAAGATTTTCTCTTTGTATAAAAGAAAAATAAATTTGATATTAGTAGGTGATTAGACTGTGGAGGTGTATCGTAATATAACCTCGGTTCCGATGTTTCTTGTTCACCATAATCGTGGTAACAGAGACATCAAGTCAAAGAAATTAAGTAAACATAAGTTCAATCCTGAAGAAATAAATCGGTTGTATCATCGTGCTCCCCTTGCGGAACCCAGGGTTTATTAACCAAAATAATCACAAGTTTGAGTTTTATTCCACTTGATGCTATACTCGCTGTAATCAGGCGTAACGAGAAAAGATCGATTGGGTTTGTTTTCTAAAAACGCTCAATTGCGTGATTATTTATTAGGATATCGTGACAAAAATATCACAAACATATACAAATCAGGAGTAATTACATACTGTCTTACCAGCATGAGTGGCGTCCATGTCGGTTTGGTGTATTTTGTGGGCAAATAACCTTCGGCCTCCGTGGGAGTGTTCTCTGGCCGGAACATAATTTCAATATCGTCTAAGGTTAAGTTAATTAAAAAAATAGCCCATTTTAAAGGTTAAAAGGTTCAAGGTTCTAATAAAAAAATGAAAATTTTAATTATTGAAATAAATGTTGAATGAAAAAAATTTTGAACCTGTTACCGTGTTATGATGAACAACAACGTGTTTAACACTTGTAGTAATATTTTTATCGCTTTCTTGGTTGGTTGATTGATTGATTGACTGATTGGTTGATTGATTGATTGATCAGCATTTTCTCGACCTCAGTAGGTTTTCTATTATTAAATTCTAAACCAGGTCTCTTCCTAAAATCAGCATGCCTTATTGTGGAGTAGAGTTTTATTAGCGATTTTGTCGGTTTTGAGTGCTATCTCGGGTAAAAATTGTGTCATCTGCAATATTCTTAGTTAAACTACGTTGCTTGATGAGTGGCTGAAAGGGTGGTTTCCTGAGCAGCACCAATCATTTCCCCTTGGCGTTAGACCTCCTCTCTCCTGAACGAGGAAAATTACTGTTAAAAGTGCGCCGGGGCTGAAGAATAATCTTGCTCCCCAACTTACCCTGCTTTTCATCTCGGGTGGCCACATCTCAGCTCTTCCATCAGCTTCCCCCGATGTGTACTATCTGTAATTAGACCACTTCCTCCTCTCCCTCCTTCCCTCCCACTCCTCGGCTTACTGCGACCCCGCAGCACGCCCTTCAAAGGGCAGAGGGTGGCTTGTTCCAGGTCGGGGGGAAGGGTTGAGGAGGTCTCGGGGTGAAACGAAGAGGGAGTGTGGGAAGAGTTATATTTGGGGAGAATGGCGAGTGGGGGAAGGGTAATATGTGCGAGAGATGGAGAGAGGGAAAGCCTCTTTGCCCGCGCAGACCTGTGACTAGGCCCGGAGGCATTCGGAGAATGCGACACTCGTTAGGCGGGAACACATGCTGCATTGTCGGTCGGATTCCCCCTTCCTTGTTTCCCTCCTTTCCATCACCTTTCGCGTTGCCACCCACGCTCATCTATAAACCCTCCTCTTCCATTTTCTTTGCCTTTAATTTCAGCCTCGCCGCCGTTCTGAGGCGTCTCTTTAGGGGTTCGTAAAAGTTAGTTTCCAACCCTATTTACCGTAGTAAAATGCTCGTTCGTGACCTAAAGGAGTTCCGTCAAGCGTGCATTGACTTATTTTTCATTTATCTCTTTTGGAAAAAAGCCTGTTTGTCCGAATCATCCAATTACTTGTTTTCTTTCACTTGCGATGTTCTCCTATGGCCTCTTAAGCCATAGTGGGCTTTTCCTGGGCGTGGAACGACAGATTGTTTCCATCTCTACTGTAGTCATTGCAAAGATTGCGTATATTGTTACTATGAAAAAGAAAAGTATTACGTGACACCATTTGTTCAATTAAGTCTCATCTATTTTTTAAATCGTAGAATTCTATGTGATATATGTACACATGTGATTTATCAGTTAGTGAGTTCCATGCTTTTTTACTGTCGCCTTCAATGGTTTTGGCATATACTTAATGTAATTTTTGATACTGCTATCTCCTAGATAGTGACGTTATATGTCAAAACCATTATCGACAATATTATTGCGTGTGAAATGTTTTTGGAAAATGATAACTCATTTCAAGTGATTCAGTTTCACAATGAAAAGCCTGACTTGTGATATGTGTGTACTCATTTTTTAACAATAAAGTAATATTTTCTGCTATTTTAAGATGGTTAAATTTCCCTGGATTGCAAAATTTATCTAAGATACAAATAAAAACGTACAAATGACAGTGTAAAGCTTAACAAAAAAACCCCGTAATTCTTTTCATTGAAGTAAAATGGTTTTGATATGATCTGAGGTCATCATACAGTGGGAGTGTTTAGTTCATTATTTCTTCAAATATTGTGCTCAAAAATAAATACGCTATCCCATGCTAAACCGCCTCTTACATAGCTCCGAAAGATTTATTTAAGAATCTGTTATTTTTATAGTATTTATCTAACACACTAGCATGCTAAATCTCACTATGTTTCCCGCCATTATTGTGATCAGCATTGTGCTTACTCTACTCTACGTACAATATTTTTATGTATATTTAGTACCTATGTGTGGAAATTTACTCAGTTTTCCTATTTCATTCCTTGAAATAAGAACATTTTCCATCCACTGCATCCCGCGGGCAAGGCATACAAACTCTTGTGGTTAAGAGAGACATCCCGTTGCATTTATATCCATTCCCCAAGCATCCGGACTTCTACGCTCCCTCTGGACGCGATTCATTCGAAAATAAAGTCGTGAGCGTCCCGCAAGGAGAGAGAACAGGACCGGTCGTCTTTACAATCTCCAACTCCCCTCCAGGAAAGTGGAAATAAGGAAATGCGGCGAGAGGCGAGGCTGGTGAGATGGAGAAGCTAGAGAGAAAGAGAATCTCTTTATTTTTCCCTCCTTCGAGGAAGAATTTTCCTGGGAAGGAGGAATAGGAGGGGAGAGGGGTGATAGTCAAGTAGGGATGGAGATGGAGGCGATGGGGGGGGGGGGGAAATTACCCCGGCGGACAGCGGGAATTGGAGCGTGGGTGGCTGGGAGAGACTTTTAAAGGCAGGTCTCTCTCTCTTTCCTCTCCTCCACTCTTTCCCTTTTGGGAGAAATAAATAGAAATGCGGACGAAAAGAATGGGTGGAGAGGCATATAAAAGATAAAAAGAGGATGGTATGGGACGTGGAGTAGAAGCGAGAGAGAGCAGGGGATGTCACAAAGGCATTCTTTTCCCTTATCTCCCTCGCCTCATTCTTGGATTTTAGTCTCTTTTTTTCGGAAAAGAAATACGTTCTCAGAGTCAATTTCATAGGCTTTCGTTTTTAGTAGGGGAGGATACCGCGGAGATTCTCTGCGACTGAGGGAAACTGGTTGATGTTTTGATTGCGGTGGAGCCTATGCTACTTCGCATCGGATCATGTTGGCAGCTGTCTTTTTCTTGAACGCACTGATGCTACTTTATGTTTGGGATGGTTAATGGGGCAAAGAACATGCCATTTTCCCTGCTGTTGCAGATCTTTCTCGGCAGAGCTTTCTGCGGGTGTTAAATCACACCATTGGTGCTCTTGAGAGATCGGTTGTACCCCATAGTGGCGGCCTTCTAGTGTGTGTATCCACTTTTTGATCCATTTGGTGATGTTCTTTCTACTATTAGATATTTTGGGCATAAATCATGCCTCCCGCGATTGGGAAGTGGAGAGAGGCACATTCTTCCTGGTATATAGAAAGCTTGTCACCATTTTTCCTGATAGTCGTTTACGGATTTCAAAGGCACTAAAATTCGTTTTTTTTATTTATAGTTGTCCTCTTAGGCTGGACCTTGATCAATATCAGCTGTTTCATCGGCTAAATTAAGAATTGGGTCGTAAAATTAGTGGAAGGGGTCTCCAGCGTAATATAAAATTCTCGGCCTAGGAACCTAAATAAATTTTACGGTGATAGGAACATGAAACCATAAGATATATTTCTATTTTTAAATCGATATCCTAATAATTTCTAACTGAAGCTTTTTAACATAGAGTCTGGGATGTATGTGAATTATATTAGTAAATATAAACCAAATTAGTTTTAAATTAGTTTTAAATGAGTTTTCCGTTTAAATCAGAAATACCTTGCTTCTTTTTTTTATATATCTTAACCAATCAATATGTATAATTTAAAACTACTTTGGTGGCTCAGCTTTGTATATCAGCATTAAGGGAGATTTTTCAGCAAAATGTAGATCTGTACTTGAGTGCTATACGGAGGGGAGAGAAATTTTGAAGCACTCCGTCAGATGGAAAGAAAACAAAAAAGATTTTTTCTCCTTACGCAAGCAGTGTTCAACACCTTGGGTTCATCTCACTTTTCCTCCACTACCAAAGACATGCAGATTTTATCTACCATTTCACCTATGATAAATGGTGAAAATGCATTCGGTTATTGGCCATTTCCCAGTTTAACTCCTACCATTAATTTGATCTTCAGCACCTTCATTCTGACTTAATCTTAATGGTTAAAGAACAGTCTTGTCTTTGCATATGTTATTTACCGGGGCCATATGGTGAGCGAAATTCCTTTTAAACTTTAATATTAGTCCACAGTCGATCTGAAGCATACTTTCCAAGCCATTTGTAAAACTATAAGCGGTGATTCAACGGCTTGCTACAAGGACATAAGAGCAAAATACGAAGACCTCACTGCCGGTTTCATTCACTAAGGCCTTGAAGCAGAGTTTAATTTATTTTGTATGCATAAATACGCACAGATCTTCACCCATCTACCATAATGAAAGAGAGGATGCGAAAAAAAAACAATATGCCTCACCCCTCCCACACCGACCTCCATCCAGTCTTAGTCGGTTGATCCACGACAGAAAAATAGAAAAAAAATAAGTGAAACAAGTATCGCTCCGTGAGACTTCAGAAGAAAGCAGTCCCACTTTCAACCGCTCTGCTTCGCTTTCTTGAGGAGCAAAATAGATTCGACGGAGGGGAAAAGTGGAGAACGTTCGCTTGAATATCGCACGGAGAGGAGGGCCAGGCGGCTGGCTTCATGGCGCGGAGGACCTTCGGGATGGGGAAGACGGATAATTCGGGACTGGGCCTATCTAGAGTGCTAGCGGGGAGAGAGTGGAGGGTCGGCAAATGCCGCGTATTGAAGGAGGGATGGGTAGGGAAAGGCTGAAGTAGGGAGTTGTGATGAGAGGCGAGACGTAAGATAAACAAGAGAGCCAGCCATTCCGTTTTGGAATCGAGTTGGCCATGACGTTTTGTTGATGGAGAAGTTTTCGTTTAAACGAAACGGTGATGATAAATATAGGGATGGATCTCTCGTGCTCTGAGACCGCTCTTGTTGCCTTAAAAGTATGCTAACTCAATTGCCAGTTTAATTTCATGCAGTTGCGTTGAGATTTTCTTCCCGTATATTTTTTTTGGAACGTTAAATCTTGGTTGGGTTACTTCTATATTTCTTCGGAATTTTCATTGCTTCGGAAATATTTTTAAGAATCCAAAATTATGCAGACATTAATTCCTCTTAATTCTATTTATTTCTTACCATATCACCAGAAGTGAGGTTTTTTGAGGTAATTTATGGTTAGCAGTGGCGTGAGATACTTCCACTTTAATAGTAATGTGAGTGTACATACCACATTGATTGAAATTGTATTTTATTTGCTACAATCAATAGTAATGGTTTGTAGCCGTATCATAATCAATCGTTCTTTTTGCGCAAATTGAAATTCATGAAAAAAAAGAG
Source organism: Pyrrhosoma nymphula (assembly GCA_963573305.1). Lineage (NCBI taxonomy): Eukaryota > Metazoa > Arthropoda > Insecta > Odonata > Coenagrionidae > Pyrrhosoma > Pyrrhosoma nymphula. Next base: position 126,661,201 of record OY754334.1, on the reverse strand, counting down.
TTAGCTGCTTGTTTGCTATAAAATAGCGATTTAGAATGGCATATCGCTTTCCACTGTAATATATTTTATTCCACGTCATTACTTTTCTGAATAATGTCCAGCACATTGAAAGAGATTGAGTGAAAAATAAAATCCTCGTTACCATCAGGAATATATACTTCGATTTAATACTCGCATTTTTACTGCTTAAGCTCGCATTACGCTGGTAGTATAGTGTTAGCATTAGGTCTAGCCTTTTTTTAGCTTAATCGCCTTTTCAACGGACAGCTGTGAGTGAGTTTAGTAAGCGCGAATTCCTTTGCTGAGACAGTTTTAAAATTCATTGATGAGTATGTCGAGTAATTATTTGCACCGAATGCAGAGGCCTGTCAAAATTCAAATGAATTCCGAAAAATAAAACTTCTTATTCCGTTTTATTAGCATTTCGAACTCGGGCGCGCACACTTCGTTAGGCGGCCTCCCAAACTCTCGCCGAAAAAGAAAATCACGCAACGACCCAATGCGCTGCCCCCAGGACGGAGTGATTGAATTTATCCCGCCGTACTTTAAATAACCCCGTCCATTTGTAACGGGGAAGTTAGCAGCGAGGAGTGGAATTTGTTGGTGAAGGTTGCCGGCGCAGAAAAGAAAAAGAGCGAGTGGATTTAAGGGCCGCCGCTGCGGTCGGAACCCAAGGGCCGCGTCCAGAGAGAGAGAAGAGAGTGTTATAGATTTCCCCCCGGTAATGAGAGCATGGATTTTTTGGAAGAGGAATAGAAGAAATGTGGGTGGATTTGGAGTGGGAGTGTTTGTTGTGGAGGCTGCAGGGCGTGGTGGACGCTGGGAGGGGGTGGGCCGTGAAGGGGTGGGCCGTGAGGGGTGGTTAGGGGCAAAATGTGGCACCGGCAGATGCTCCAGCCTCCTCGACGAGACCGCCCCCACGGTGCCACCCCTTCCCCGCTTCCCTCTCTGGAGAGGTTCCAGGGCCTCAACCACATCCTCCTCACTCCATAAAACCGTCTATCCCTCATCCTCCTCTCCCATGTTTCCTCTCCCCATCCCCTCTCTGTCTCCAGCACCACTATGCTTTCACTTTCGATAACGCCTTTCTTTCCCTCCCCTCAATATCCCTTCCCCTCCGATTCCCCTCCATCGCCTCATCTGGACCGAAAGCGTTCCCCACCCCCTCCTCCCAGCATCCCTCCTGCCTTTCTCATCGCTCACTTTCCCAATTCTATTAATCTTGCCTTCCGCATCCTTTTGGGTTTCCCATTCTCTTTTTTTCTTCTCTCCCTTTCCATTCTCTTCTGCGACTTTTTTTAATCTTTCTTTCTGTTTCATTCTTCTTGTGTTACTCTTATTTTTCCCACCCCCATCCATTCTTCATTTATTTTTCTCTTTCACCAAACTTCTTGGCCCAGCATTATTTTTTATTCACATTTGTTAATTTTACCTTCACATTCGTTCTACGTGTTATTGATTCCTAATTTTATCCTGACGTAGGTGGCACTTTTGTTGGAATCACGGTGACAGAATCCCATTCCTCGTCTAATCCTTTGTGGGTTAGGGTGACAAATGTATCGCCACTTGAAGATCGTTTGAGAAAAATAAAAGTTTTACTCCTTTCAATTGGGCTACATGATAGCTAGATAAGAGAAATATTTTTCGTAAGCGGGTTTTTCTGATAAATCTAAAGTGAGAAATTTAAATTGAGTTTTTATGTATAGGATATCACAAATTTCTAACAAAGTGGCATCTAAAACCACATGTTAAGCTTCTACTGAATCTTCTCATAAATAGGCCGCTTATCATAGCTTTGCATAATGGGTTTGAAATTGATTACGATTAGTTCTGATACAAAAGAATGCAGAGTTCCTAGATTATGCACGGTGAACTAAGGAGTGGTCGCCTATAATAATTATAAGATAGTTCTTGTGTTTTATTTAACTTAATGAGATGTATGTCTGCATTGATGGACTCACGTGCGTTATGATGACCCATTGATTCGGTTGGTTCATTTTGCCAGTGACATTTTATCTTTTGCAAATGAGAGTGGTGATGTTAACTCTTTCATAATGCACCTTATATCCTATTAACCGACTCTATACTTTTCCATTCATTCGAGTTCATAGAAACGCCATGAGCCTAACGTTGGCAGTCACATCCTTCCAGACTTTAATCAACCATTTATTCAACAATGAAGTTGCCGTATTTCGTGCTCTATGGTTATTATGATATGGATGAATCCCTATTTAGCATCATTAAATACCTTATTTGCGATATAATGGCTGGATCTGAAGCGTAAATGTGGCATGCAATCGTGAAAGCTCTTTATGTAAGCCTTGAATAACAGCGAGCTGTTACATTCACGTACGTTGGTTTTTATATTCTTCAGTTATCTGCTCCAATAGGTGGTTTATTCACTTTAAATTTTTTATGTCGCCGTTTCTTTATGATTTTCTTGCATAAGAAATTCAGTTTCATTGGCATCATATAGGGTTAATATATTCGTTTTGTTTTTTTGGATAGTCTTGTATTTACAAGCTATGTATGGAATCAATGAAGTAGAATTCTGGCCGTGAACTGGCTTTCAATGAACAAATTTACAGCCCTTTTTTCATGGTGTTTTTTAACGCAATTACTCGGATATTACAGTTCTTTGTTCGATTCGTTTAGAATGGAATCATTTTGACTGTCTGATTCATTTCCCTGTATACGCCTTCAATAGACTTTTTTCCCCTTCATCATGAAATTTTAACACTTTTTTCAAAGCATTGCATTTGGCTTGGTTCCCAGGCGTTCCAATTTTTGTTCCTTTCGGGATTTCCCCTCACATTTTTCTCGCTTTCACCATTACACTTCTTCTGCTCCGCGCTCCTTCCGGCAATATTTTGCTTCTACATTGGATAGCTCGTCCTCTGCATCGTTCCCTCATAAACATCCTCCTCCATCTGCTTCCAACAAAGTCACGTCTGGTTGACCATCCGCGCGAGGCACACGACCTCCTAAAAATTTTCGCCCGTCGCCGTCCACCGTCTTGCGTCGTCATCCCCCCACCCTAAGGAGGCGTCGAGGCGTCCGCTCCGGGTGACAAATTCTTCCCTCAGTCCCGCGCTTGCATCCGACGAGGCGGGGCAATCCTTTATCCCGTAATGTTACTCGTCTCCCGCCGCGCAAAAATTGTCTCACTCGCACCCGCGTGTCCTGTTTACCGCGCGAAAGAAATATAATTTTCACCCTCCTCCCCCGTTTTTCTTTAGTTTTTTAAACTCCTCTCTCGCCCCTCCACCTCCCATTTACTCCTCCTCTCTTCTTATTCTGTTCTGCACACCATTTTCTTTACTTACGCTCCTTCCTCGTACACACTTTTTCTCTTTCTCGTCCTCATTCTCCCTTTTCGCCTTGCACATCATTTCCTGTTCTGTCTTCTCATTTTTCTCTTTTTTCTCATTTCCTCCACCGCTCATCTTTGTCCCTTTTCCTTCCTTGTTCCTACTCCTACCTCCCGCTACCTCCCACAACCTCCCCCACTCTCCCTCTCATATTTGGAGAAAGGTTGACAGCCCACTCAGACGGAGGTTTTTCGGGGGAGTGATGTACGATGTCGTGGATCCAAGAAGAAAAGGATCGGAGGCGGAGAGGGAAAACGAAAGGAATTGCTGCGTTGGCGACGGTATACTCTCTCTTTCTCTCTCTCCTTCTTCACTCACCCTATCTCGCTCCCGCTCGCCCACTATCTTGTCTCTTCTCACTCCATCCCCCTCTCTCACTCTCCCCGCCCCCCGATGGCACTTCCTCTTTTCCTCCTCCACCGCGGCGCAGCTAAAGAGAAGTTCCTTTATGTCGTCGTCGAATGGGGATGTTGTGGTGTGAGGATTGAATGGGGTGGGAGAGGATTGAATGGGGTTGGTAAAATGGGGGAGGGATTTTGAGAGTGGATGGATGAGGAATCTCCTTGAGGGTGAAGGGTGGCGGAACGGGGGTAGGTGGATGTGGTGGGTGGGAGCGGTGGGTGGAGAAGAGCTGGATGAGGACGGGATAGGTTTGAGAGTTGAAGATCGAAAGTCGAAAGGAGTAAATGCAAATACAGAGTTCTTACCTCCTTTACCTTCCTCGTTACTAGGATAAGATAAAGTTTACCTGTCGAGGAAAGAGGCAAGAGATGTCGTTTGTATTTTCAGTTTACGTAGATGAAAACGGAGAGGAGTTGGGACTATTCAGAAAACCAATGGTAATTATGTGGGACTTCTGTTCACTTTATAATTGAAAAACTTTAACTTTGTGGTTTCACAATGATATAAATATATACCATTGTGGAACCACAAAGTTAAAGCTTTTCATTTGTACATACAATGAATAAGTTCCACCAAGTTACGCCTGAAACTACCAGTTATATCAACTTCTTTTCACCTCAAAGCATAAACAAACCTTTTAATAGCCAACTCAAAACGTGGGCTTGCTGATTTTTTTTCAGATTAGAAATTTTCAGATCTCGAAATGGAGAAAAGTAAGAGAACTGTGGCATAAGCACATGATTATTTTCACTGCCCTTTTATTTATAAAATTTTGATCAACTTTATTTTTTTCAACTAAGAACATAGGAGTACTGCCTAAGTAATTCATGCGTAAGTTATTCATTCTTCCTCGTTTATCTCAGCAATATGAATTTCTTGGACCTATTTGCGGTTACATTTTGAGAACCATTTACTCCAAAAAAGGGTAAATATTGTTTATTGGCTTATTTAAAACAAGTATGGCATCGAATATTTTTATAACACAGTTCACATTTCTATATAACCATTGATGTCTTCCTTTTATTTACTAATATATTTTCAGTTACACTGAAGTAAAGAGATATTGCGAGTAATTCAGCAGGAAAAAGCATGATATTCAATAGGTTTACCTACCAGTGATTCACCTATAAGGAGACCCTTGCAGTTGGTGAAATAGTAGCCTCGTAATTTAATGTTGAAAAATGCTTAGTTTCGAGAACACATTAATGGGCCTCAGAAAGAGATTACCTAAATGGCTGGTCCGAGCGTCAGTAGGACGTCATTTCTGTAAGAATTCTTGCAGTTTGGCGAGGCCGGATGGCTGTACTTCCTCCGTTCCCTTCAGTGAATAAAATTTATCAAAACTTTTTTTTTGAGGCAGAACACTCATGAATTTGAGTTCAAGTTTCCTGTTTTATGCAGGAATATTTTCTTTTCGGAAGTCTGAGCGAATAAAAAACGGTCCACTGCTCGGCGGCACGCCGTGTGAAATTTGATACAAGGTCGGGGCGCAATAAGTAAACAGTTTGTTCAAATACCGGACCCGAGGCCCGGAAACAAAGGCGCCGACTCCGAATTCCTCCGACGGATCGTGCAAGAGAGGAAGTTATAAAAAAGCGTCAGGCCCATTTGCCAGCTGTCCATCACCGGCAAGGTCATCAAGCAGGTTCCGGAGAGCGGCAGGGCCTCCGAGAGAAATCTGTTGTGGCGAGGAACGCGGCCGAGTGGAAACCAAGAGGGTTGATGTTGGGTTGAATTGGACAGGCTGTCACAAAATACACCATGTACAGTGGGCCATTAATGAAACAATAACATGTTTGCCGAATTTTTTCTTGGTGAACATGGTGGAGGAGTTAAGGAATACTGCTGGCAAGCATGCTGTCGCGTCATACGAAATTTGCTTGGCATTATTTAGCGTCACGTGGTTCATAAACTTAAGTGAAATAACGCGATATTACTCCTAAAAGAAATAAAAGAGCTGAGGACGTATACTCTTCATGCCGGGGCTTTGTTGCGGAAGTGTAATTGAGTAATTACTTTTCAGAATGTAAATGAGCACGGTGTGCCCCTAAATCATCATTTCTCCGAGGTTTCTAAGTAGCTTGCTTTTCCTGATAGTGTTTTGAACCTTATATCTTCATAAAAGAATATTATTCATATTTTTTCTCATGAAGAAAAACATCATATTTCAGTATTAATATGTTTCGTAGTGCAAAGCATAACTTTTATTGCATCACGCCGTATTTTTAAGCCAGTAGGTAGAATAATATTCCAAAAATGTTTACACTCTGTCGTAGGCTTTTATATATTTGCGAGCAGAAGTTGGCTTCCTGTACTCATCAAAGTAATGATTTGAGTGCTTTATGAATAACTGTTCCATTTTTCCTCATAAATATTACTTGGGGAAAATGATATCTGATACATTTCTTCAACAATTTTTGTTGCATGTACTATTTTACTACCAAATTTATCTGCATTTTCTTCTGTAAAATGTTCTTCACATACAAAAGGAGATTCCCACAAAAATCGAGCAGTTGGTTCAGAACGCTGTTGAAATTCTATTTTCGTTTGGCTTTTGAGCTTGCTCTTGCTCTTTTCCTTAGACTTTAGTACACTTCTGCTTTCATTTTTATGCGCCTCTTCTTCCCACCATCATTATTGATGGCCATGTGATCTTACACTTTCACTGTGAGCATATATTTCAGCAGCTCCTTCCCGTTGCTGTTAGGAGCTATTTACGTCTTTAGATGACTCTTAAAGAAAAAAAACGTCCATTGAAAACCTTGTAGCAAATGAAAAAGAACGAGGGGACATATTTTAAAATTAATTTTGGCAAGAATGGTTTACTTTCTCTTTGGTTGTTCGTAAAAATATACAACTACCAAATAATTTACGAATCTGTTCAGAATAACGACTTTCTTTGGAAACTTCCGGAATTTGGTGAATTCTCTCCTGTTGAGTGCACAACATGCACCCATTCGTTGACATTTATAGGACAGCCAGTTGGAGTTGTGTACATCATTCGGATTTGAATGTGATATAAAATTAAAATAAATTCAAATTGATCTAATTTGGAAGTTTTTACTCAAAGAAACAAATTGAGTGAGTACAAGAAAGAAGTGCCTTACAGGAAATAAAAGAAGAAGAATCCGAAAGGCCGAACTCTTACTATTGATTCATTGCGGGCTTGAGGTTTCTACCTTTTCAATTGTTACCTCATAAATTTGCTCCAAACTTTTAGCTACCCCACTGGTTTTAACTATAAAACGCCAATTTTAAGAGTACCAGAACATTACCAAATGGTGTTTGTTATAAAATCGGGACTGTAGCACTATATACCGCAGCATACAGCTCACTGAATGCGTTAAATTAATTTAATTTTATCCATAAAATGTATTTTTTATTTATTCTTTAATCCTACATTATTCATAAAATGTATTTTTGTCCGCGATCTATCTCAACGTCTGCCGATCCTCGTTACGAGGAACGTGTAACATACGAAGTTTCCCCAGTCAGGAGCTTAGTAATGCCGGGGATGTCTAAAAATATGTTATTTTTTTCCATCCCACCGCGAAAACTATTCTTATCCGTGAAAAATCCCCACCATCTTTCTCTGGCCAATATAAATGATGGCGCAATCCTCTTACGGATGGCGTTTCACTCTGCCAACGACCAGATCACATCTTCTCGCGCGCGCGGGAGAAGGAGAGAGAGGCAAATGTGTCGGGCGACGCTGCGTCTTTCCTTCTTCTGCCCCACTGCCACCCCCTCCTCCCCACCCCCCATACCCCCCACCGTTCACTCACTTGCCACTCCATGCCTCAACCCTCCAGAGTATAAACCACCCCCACAAAAGGAAGAACTCCCCCAATGCCGCGGCCATCCCTCCACTCCCATTTTACTCATCCACCCCTCCCCCACTACTTAGCCTACATTCCCACACCACGTACACCCCCAGAAGGAGAAAAAAATTCCACAAGACTTCGCCAACCCATTCCGGTTCCCACGCACCCCTCCTCCGTAGTCCCTCCTCTCCTCTGGCAATATTCTCCGAATCTTCTTCCCATCCTATACTAACTCCTTCCCTTCCTCTTTACGCCGCACAGTGGAGCCAAAACCCTCAAAGTTGGTCAATATATGAGATGTCACAAAATTCGTTTAATAGATGGGAATGTGTTTTTTAGGATCGCTGAAACCGAATAAAATAATGATAATTACAATAATCATAATCATTTATAGCCGAAGGTCCTCTCAGACCATGAGAAGATCATTACATCTAACATATAAAAAGTAAACAAGTGGATTGGGAAAAAAACAAAAAGGAAGTAAAAAAACACATCCCCATCGCACTTGGCATGGACAAACCCAAGCTCAGTTTTATCTATTGAATATACACATTGACAAAATATCTGCTTCAAATATTATATCAAAAATTCCAAATAGTAAATACAGTGCGGTGAATTTAACTCATCGCCTATAATTATCATGTACTCGTTGCGTCATATGCAACCCGCATTTCGTAACCAATTTATCTAATTTATTTTATTCATTGCTCGAGTTAGGGGACATTTGGGGAGCTGATTCTTTTTTAAACATTTGTTTAAGTCTCCAAGAGTTACGTATCATTACCCACGGTGCCCCATTGTATAACATTTTCATTAATTATTGTAAGAAACGCTTGACTGATTTTCACAGTAAATAATAATTATAGTTTCTCTTTGAATATCTTAAATCGGTGCTTTAAATAGTTTTTAAAGGTTTGATTACTTTTGCAGGGTGATTCCATTTCTTGCTATTGAAAATAGCTCATTTGACTTCTTGAAAATCGACTTTCAATCTGGCCTTGTCACTAGTTGTCTGTGATCTGTACACCGGCCACTATAGCATTTAGCTAAGCGAACAAGTTTACACTTACCTAACCATATAAAGCTTTACTTTGCAGCTCATGGCAACTCTAGGCAATCACTCTAGGCAACACACCATAAAACAAACCTAAAAGAGAAGCTTTATTTTTGTGAATTTTTCCCGCCCTTTTTATGAGGTTGGTCCCACTGCGCGCCATCTCTACCTTCTTACACCACTTGGCGCCCACTTTTACACTCCCCCCTATTGCTCGGCAAAAGTGAGTGAGCGACCGGGCCGTGACGTGTGTCTGTCTGTGTGCAGTGTGTGGGTGAGGGTCCCTCGAAGAGAAATCCCGAGCCATTTTTCCAGCGAGACGTTTTCGGGTTCGCGGAATTCAATGCTCGTGTGCTCTCCACCATCTCTCTCTACCCTTCTTCTCCTCTGCTCTTCCTTGTTCGAGTAGAGGGGCGCAAAGGAGAGGGTGCCGGGGATTGAGAGGGTAGGTGCAGGGGGGGGGGGATGAGGAAAACCCCTCCCGACCACCGTCTCTCTCCCATCAAAGTACCTCGGATCATGAGAGAGTCTTGACGTTCTCTTCTTTCGCTCTATTCATCTTCCACTCCTCCATTCTATCCTCTTCCTTTCATCTCATTTACTCTTTCTTCCCCTCACTTTTCCTCTTTCTCTCTTTATTTATTTCTCATCTTAGGCGTTCCTTCGATTTCTACTCATAACATGAGATGATATACAGCTCTCGCGAAAGCTTATGGCGTTCGGATGCGCAGATAAATACGTCGTGGAGGGGTAAGGTTTGGTGGAAGGGGTAGGAAAAAGGGATGTAGGGGAAAGCGAAGACATGGCATTTGTGCCATGCATGAGTACATATAAAAAAATGCAATTTGTACGACGTGGACAACACCAACACCGCGCATCCGAACGCAATAAGCTTTCGCGAGAGCTATACATCAACGGCCTCTAATGCTATAACTCTGGGGTATAACACTCCATTGACCATATAAAGTTTGAGCACCACGCGTCAGCAAAACCAGTACACTCTATAAAGTAAAATTATTTATTGAAAAACGTTTTTGTTTACGTTTGGTTCTCAAACAATTTACGGCTCTGTGCTCTTCAACTTATAAGACATTTTCCTTTCTCCAATTATATTTAATCACCTCTTCGTTGATAATTTTGGGAGAAAACTCACAATTACGATTATTAGCGACGTAAAGGCTTAGTGTGCTGGTTGGTAGGGAGGATTTTATGGGGAAAAAAGGAAGGTTGAATAGAGACCCGGGGTCGAAATTAGCATGGTCGTAGGGAATGGTACCTAGGAGACCGGGGCTTAAAATCTCATCCAACACAATGGATACTTTACTTGAAATGTTCTCCACAGCTTACGCAAAGAAGAACCGGTATTTTGACTCAAGTCTCTGCCAACGCCGGGATTCAAACCAGTACCAGGAAAGGATGGAAAACCAGTACTCAAGTCAACACGCAAACCGATCTCCGAACTCACCCTTAATCTTTCTTTCTCTTCAATGTATCCCATTTCTCTAATCTCCTTTCCTCCCCTCCCCTGCGTCCGTTCTACTGCTTTCTTTCATTTTCTGGGTATCGGGATGAAGATGAGGTTAGAGTACTGGTTTACCATCTCGATGACACGGACTCGAAACTAAGCCCCAATTTTTCATTGGAACTTAATCCCTGCTTTGGTGCTCTGTGAAGAGCACATTGTGTGCAGTATTCTAGCCGTCGAATGAGACGTAAAACTGTGGACACCTTGGTGACTTTCGTGAAGCAAAGTTTAATGTGAAGCTTTATTTCCCATTCTGATATCCTGAATAATCCTAGGCATATTATCCATCCTTCTCACTTATTCTCAATGGCGCAAATGACGCCAACCGTCAGCTACATCCCCTATTTACTTCTATTACCAGCCCGTCCCTATCTCCTCATACCGCTCCTGTATGCGTACTACTCTTATCATTCATTTTTTCCTTATTTTTTCTCTCCTTGTTCCAATTTTTCATGTTTTTCATTATTCTCGCATAACATTATATTCCATACCCTTTCCTTCTCAGATATCCATCTCCTTTTCTCTCTTTTCTCTTATTCCATTTTCTTTCGCGTATTGTCATTGAAATGTCTTACATTTATCCCTCTCAGTCTCTTTAAAACTCTTCCTCCTGTTTATTTCTCCCACTTCTGTCTTCTCTTTATCATTCATTCTTTTGTCTCTTCCTTTTTCCCTGCGTGTCTCCCTTTCGTTCTCCCACTACTTCTTTCCTTTCTCTTACGTTCTTCTCTCTCGTTCTCCCCTCCTCAGGCGTCTTTGCTTCGCCTTCTTCTTCCTCCTTCGCTTTCCACGACGGTCTTAATGGCGAAAGGGTTTGAATGGGAGAGCGTAGAGAATACTTGCGGGGGATGTGACGAGTGGGGTGGTGGACTGAGGGGGCAGACGTTGAGGGAGTGAGCGAGCGGGCTGGCTGGTGGGAAACAAAAGGAATTGATAGCGGAGGAAATGCGTGAATAAATACAAAGCCCGTCTAAAGTTGGGGAATGCCCGGGCGGCGTCTCCTTCCCTGCTCGAGAGAAAATAACTTGGCCTAATTGTGTCTGGCGACGGCTTAGATTGGGCGGCAAATAGGATTTGTGGCGCGATGCCCCGAGATTTATTTCGATGACTTTTTCAAGGGCTGCACCGTCTGCTATTTGGTGTTTTTTTAAACTGTCCATCGAAATTGTCTCATAAGTTTGGTGCCGTAGAGAGGAACGATTTAGATCCCTTTGCTCCCTTCGCCAACATTAGTTTTCCATCACTCTGGAATTAGCCAGAAAACTCTCCTCCATTCAAAATAATTACGAGCATATATTTCACTCTTTTACGGTTTTTTTTTACTTTTTATTCAGTTCTTAGATAAGCTTCATTAAGATGGAGCTCTATGCTGTAATTAGTATGAAGCACTAAATTAATTGCATTTAAAATACAAATGCTAATATATTTTTATTGACATCGCTTTAAAAGCAGTTTTCTTACTCATTATCATTCATTAGTATCGTATCCGTCATTTCGGCTTTCTAGAGCCCTGTTTTTCTATTCTTAATATGTAGTTTCTTTTAGGAAACATTAATTCTTTCAATATCATCAATATTCGCATTAACTTGATCGAGTTGAAAGAAGTTCCAAAAGAAGTAACTCGTTTGAAGTTAAGAATATGCACCCACCATTAAAACTTAAAAAAATAATATTCCTCATCACTCTGCTAGTTTTATCCTCTTGAAGAAAAATAATAAATCTTTGACGCCTCAGAAATAGTTCTTACATATATTTAAATGTACTTAGTCGTGAATATATAATTAGTCTAAAATTTTGCGAGAAAAAGAACTCGGAAATAATCTTTCCTCATGACCCAACCTCAATTTAAACCTCTTTTTAATCACCTCCTGGCCGAAGAATTTAGGCGATCTTAAGGGAGAAATACCTTTTTGGCATGGACGCCGGAGTTCGGTCAATAAGAGTGATGAAGCCTTTGCGTTGTGACGAAAGTAGAGGCTCGCCATTAGGATAAGGATTGACGCTCCTGTGAGTAGGATATGCTTTCAGTAGTATTGCCGGTGTAAAAATATCTCGAGTTTTGAATATTTTTTAAATGTATCGGCTGGGAACGCATGGGCATAGCTCGCTTAAATGCTGGGCACTCCATAACGCAGTCAGTTAATACTTTAGAGAAGCAATATTGAACCTGCAATCCGTGGATTATCCACCAAAATGCCTCAGTGGATGCACTATCAGAGATACTACATTACTAGTCACCTCTATTATCTAAGAGTCCATTTTTCTATCCGACTGAATTTTCCTGTAAAGCATCATCCGGGAACGATTTCCATTTGCTGCTTGATACATGAAGGGCGGTCCTAAAGTGGCTACCAAAAAGCTAGTCTCAATTATTTTATCTCGCTATGGGCTAGTGAAGAAGGAAATATCAAACAATCTTCTCTTCCTGATATAATATTAATTATTTGATGTAATATAAGCCAGTACTTCAATCGCTAAATGTTCCAGAAGTCAACTTCATGAAAAAATACGACTGAATTCGGTTGAGAAACCTAATCAAGATATTGATCGTTATTGAGTGATAATTTATGTAAATAATTCCTTTTATGCAGTGGCTTTTAGCGGCAGCAGTTGCAGCCGCGGGTAATACCGTTCCTTTGAACCGTTTGAGACCGCGCAATGTGGAAGTTTTCGGGGAGCTTACAGACGTCTTCGTTGGAATAAATTGAGGGAGGTAACCCTCACCACTTATCCTCTTCATGCAAATCAGGTTGGGTCGCCGGGGCACGTAGATTATCCCTCGGATCAAAGATCCCTCTGCCCGCCGATGATCGCACCGTGGTGGCAACAGGCAGGAGAGGGGAGGTATCGGCGAGGAGGCCGAATTGGGGGGTCTTGGATTCATCAGGAAAAGAAGAGGGCCCGACTGCGAAAAATAGGTTAATCGAGATTTAACCCGCCGACGGCACTCGTCCCGCGCTTGGAGCGGGAAAGTCAGGCGACGGCACTCCATTTCGTCTCCTGAGAGCAAAATGAGAAGGTAGGAGAGGAGTTAGAGGTCCCTTGATCTTTCCTGGGGGATGATTCGGTTTTACCCAGCGGAGAGGCCGCGATAAGAGGTATCACCCCTGGTGAGCATGGCGCCTCAGCAACTGGATCGATGACACCATAGCCAAGGATAGCATTGCATTACGAAAGGATATACATTTTTCGTATTTCTTTCTGCTGAAAGGTACTCTACCCTACTTACAAGTAGTTCACCGTACTGCTTCGTTACTGAGAATGAGTATATATACTCTACATAAAGTCCTTCAAATTCATTTCCAATCTGACATATCTTTCTACAATACTTGCGCATTCAAAATTCATACCATTATATGTACCACAAGTTCCTGAGCTATTTAAATATTCACCTTGCGGGTTGAGCAACACATGTTTTAGAAGATCCGTATTTTTAAGGTTTGAAGAATGGATAATCCCATCTAAGGGGGAGAAAAAATATTTTGAACATGTCTTCAAATTTGTTAAATTTGAAATAGAGTTATTTGAAATTAAACTATTTGGGATGCCTTGCCATTTGTTATCTATGGAATTGAATCTATTTTAAAGAATTTATTAAGGATTCAAGACGTACTAAGTATGTTATTAGATGTTAAATGAATCAGTAAGTATCTAATCTTTCATATTCCGACCTCATCCGAATGATAAACCAGTATCATCCTCACTGAATGTTCCGCGCAGTAAGAAAGGAAAGGTTAGTATAATTGCTTGAAAATTGAAAACAAAATGTATGAAAATAATGTCATTTCATCCCTTTATAATTCTTCACACTATGGCAGCGAATATTATTAACTTTCCTATAAATGGTTATTATCAGAGAAAGCATGCGTTGCTGAAATGTTCATTTGTCAGATTATTCATATTAAAGCGGTGGTAATAAAATTATTCGAATAAAATTCGGATAAAAATACGAAAAAATATCAAAATATATATCCACACCGCGGTTTGAAAAATTTTTCATTCCGCAAAAACCAACCGTAATATTATGCTATCAACTAAACCAAACCATTCCGCACTGTTCTGCCATCATTGGCCGTAACTCAGCATTCCCATCTCTGCAATCCCTCCCGAGACCGCTAAATATGGCGCTGAGAAGGCAGGGCCAGAGCAGGGTTGAAGCTTCTCCGTGCAGTAGGGGTGGAATAGATGAAACAGGAGGCTGGATAAGGTTTCTGGGGAAGGCCATCCATCTCAACTAGAATAGGCCTCGATGTGTATGCGTTGGATGTGTGGGTGGTTGGGAGGGTATGGGGAGCGCAATACCAGGGGGGGGGAGTGGAGGTAGTAGGGGTAGTTGGCTTCACCCCCCCCGTAATCGCTCATTCGTATATACGCAAGGAGGGTTGGAACGCGTGAGGGTGGGGGGAGGTTGGGTTTGGTCGTGAGGTGAGGGGACTTGGGGTGTGGATACAGTGGGGGTGGTGTTAGTGGGGTGGACGTGGGGGAGGAGTGAGCCATCCAAGTCCCTCGGCGGTCGTTGCTCGTAGGCTCATCATGCGTTCGACTCGTGGGGTTGGAGATTCTATCCTCTACGCTCCACCCTCAACAACCCTCCCCCCACGCCTCCACCTCTATCCCGTCCGCCTCGCCCTCCCACCTCCCGGCCTTTGCATTACCTCTCGAGCCGTGCGTTCTATTACGCGGCCTCCTTCATCATCCCGCGATCCCATTTGGAGTGAGAGCACGGCGCGTAGCATTCAGCAGTCTTTCATCCGATGTTCGTAATGTCCCCGGCACAATCACTTTGCCCCCGTGATGAATCGCCCCCCGTCCCCTCTGTGCTCAAATTTTTCAGGTGATATGTGGAAAATAATTTAACTTTTTTTCTGGTTTGGTGTGTCTTTCCACTAGATGCCCCCTCTCTTAGTAAGAGAGAAGGGCTTAAAAAATATGTACATAGCTGCTTCCGCTGTTTTCCAGTGGTCTCATCCTTGGCAGGAATTATCGAGCGTGATGTGGGAATAAATCTGGATTGTGCGCTGTTCTCGGTGGAAGCACCTTCAAACAGGTGATGCCGAGATGAAAAGTGGCGAAAGTGAAAAATTAAATGCGCAGGTTTTTTATGGAGCGGTTGACAGTGGGAGAGTGTGTTCCGCGGGAATTCATTGGATAATATCAGTAGCTTCTGTCCGACTTATCGTGCGATTGCATTGTAGGCTTATATATCATTACGATAGGCACAGCATGTCGATTAATACGTCTAAAGAAGATCATTTCCCAAAATTCAGCGTTTATACGACTAAGAATCCAAGAAAATTGTGTTTTACATCTTCAATAAACGACAATTAAAACTTTCGATCTGGTATTAGTCACTAGATGGACTCTGTTCAGTGCTGATTCTTTCCGTGAATAACATTAAATAGGAAATAATTAGATTCTCTGAATGAATTAAATGGTATGACGAGGCTTAAATATATAGCTTTGTGGGGTCGGAATTGGAGATAAGTACAATTTGTTGTTTCATAGTTTTCATCTGTTAATAATTAACGACTGACAAAGCTTCCAGGGAGAGAGGCGAAGTGCTGTGCAGATGCAACCAAATGTGATGTACCCCGAAAATAATAAAAAGCAAATCATTTAAACCTCGAAAACCTAATGAATCGTATTTAGTCGTATTTTCTTATGTAAATGGCATATAGTGGCTTTCGTGCCAAGTGGAAGGAGATATGACGCACCTAGATTATTATCGCAACTTTAGAAGAGGTTAATCCTCAACCTAAGGGAGTGCTGGTAGAGAAGGTGGCGTGAAATAATGATTACATCATTCTTTTGAAGATGTAAGGTGCCTATCTGGTCTATATCTTTATCATTTTTCGCAATGGATTATGCTTCTTTGTCATAGAAATTATATCATTAGCTTCTAAATTTATATGAATAGTTAATCCTGAAGTGGAGATGTAAGCAAGTAGCAATTGAAAAAACAAGTATAAAGTATCACATTACAAATTAAAATGCCTACTCAGCATAATTCAGTGAAATATGTATAGAATGAGGTTTGTTACACTTCCGTGTTGAATAGTACAGTGGTGAGACAAATAAATGGGAATGTATAATCGTAATGGCGTCTTTTTCCCAAGGCCCTCTGAATCAGGCGCGTAATTATGCCACTGTAGATCGAATTTTACGAATACAACTATTGTATTTAAAGTGGTAATGCGACCTCGCTAACTTAAAATAAATTACTTTCATCCGTTGAAATTTTTTTGCAAAAAGTGTGCCTTACTAATTAGGCTAAATATCCATTCTGACTGGTCAAGTTTACATTTCCTTATACACGTGCTGTTTGTCATTTTCTCTTAAAGCTCTGAACCTGTGCCATAAGAGAGCTTATTTGAGGCTCACGAAGTAACGTTAGTTTCCACTCATGGTATATTTTCCCCAAAGAGCGTAACCGATCTGTCACAAGCATCATCTAATATGCATCAACTGTTTTTTCCACTTCAGGAAAGCCTATTTTCTTTGGCTTTGGAATTTGATGAATTCTTCATGCACGTCAAAATTTAATGAATCAAACGGCATATACACGACGAATCAATACTGTGCCGCTTAGTTTTATCGTCATGGACTTCACATTGCATACGGAATTCATCACACATTAATTGCGAAATATAAAGCTTTTCGTGAGGTTTTCGTCCGTTTCGTTAATTGCAAATTTGACGCAAGGATTACTGCAATATTGGAGTTTCGCTACTCTAATCTGTGACACAAAGGGTTCTCGATGATGAAATAGGTGCCGTAATATCAGTTAATGTTACATTTTGTATCATGTCAAATGAATGAAATTATTGATTCCCCTTATTGATGAGAACGACTACGCTAAATTCTATTTCAGAATAAATTGTCAGCTTAGTTGAAACGCCCATCAACGGTCATAAACATTCAAAACTATGATAAAAAATTAAAATGTAGGCAGAGAATATTTATAAATAGTTTATAGTACCTAAAACAAAATTCCAAATGCAATTGGAATTTTTCGTTTTCATACTGTACCAATATTCCATCCTTTGGCGAAATAATTATCAGCGGTTCGGCATATGCCATAGTGATTCCGTAAATTACTAAATTGGTGTTTTGTGTATTACTCTTCTTTAATTTTAACAAATTATTTGTTTTCATGCAACATGAAACAACGTCCTCGTTTAGGGTCGTCATTTTCTGTTTCAATGAGGATACAGTTGGCCCTCTAGAGAAGCTATCTAATTGAAATACCTTTTCATGAACTTTGGCGGGTGCATTTCGCAAGTTCCTCAGTTGTTATTTAAAATTTCTAAAAAAATATGATGCTATTCTTCAATCAGCGCACAAAAAATTTCAATTTCGCGTTTCCTGCACAAGTAATCAAATATCTTTCCTAGATGTTAGGTTCTCGGGATTCGTTAGTTAGTTGTTCTTCAGACTAACCACCTGTAACTATGCCGCAACCTTTCGTGACCTCAGTAAAAGTAAAAGAACTGTCGTTTCTGCTTAAATTTCCTCACTATTCACAACCTCTGAGGCTTAACACTATTTATAATTTATAGGCTGCATTCTTTCAGTCGTTTCACTACGTCATTGTTTTTTAGACAACAGATTCACCTGCGTTCCAGCAGGCGTCTTCAGGTCGAATAAATGATACCGGTTATTGATTACCTTACATAGGCCCATTTCTGAGGCTGCTTTACTTTGACCTGAAGACGCCGGCTGGAACGCAGACGAAACTATTGTCTTAAAAACAGCGACGCGGTAGAACACCCGAAAGAATGCAGCATTCAACTTCAACACACCACGGAAGTCTTTGCACCAACAATATTTTTAATTTTACTTATTACGAGTACCATAGACGAAGCTATTAATTTCCTTCACTGATTTAAAATGTACAAAAGGCAGAAGGCTGTACAGATAACTTTGGGCTGGCATTCTTTACTTTAAACGTACAGTTGTTATATAAGCACAATATATTTTAAAATTGCTTATTAAGTTCTACTTCCATAATTCGCTTGTTAAATGATTGTAATTGATAGTTTGTATAGCAATCGTACATATGGAATATCTCAACCTGTTGAAACTTATTCAGGAACAAACGAAGGAAAGTGAAAAATTAATATTAGCTCGTCGCGTGCAATACTTCAATGTATTTTATTATCACGGGATTATGATCACTTAATAGAGTGCATTAACGGTTAAAGTGTTACTAGATTATCAATAATCGTTATTAGTGCGGGTAACTTTGTGGGTTAACGGACTAGTTGATCAAAAATATCACGCCGAATCTAATGGAATAAGCTCTTTGTCCTAAGCATTGTCGATAGCTTGACCGTTCCTAAAATAGCACATGAATAACAAAATTTAATGCGACCCAATGGTGGATGTCGAATTATTTAAGGTCTTATTTTATTCGAAAATCCTGTACGAAATATTTTCTTCCAGCTCTTCTGTCGTTTAACTTGTACGCTTTTGGTTCCCTCCGAAGATATCTTTTTCAATTTTTAACAGTTCAACGATGAACTAGAGCCGAAAAGCTCCGCATCATTCCTGTTGGTCTTATGCATGAATTGTTTAGAACAGTATTTGCGTAACCTGTTTTGCGTGTTGGTTTTGAGAGAAGAAATAAAACGCACTCCGCATTTGTCGCCTTTAATATTTGAAATACTCCACCTCACGTTCATCAGTTTAGCCGGAAACATGACCCGCTCCCCCTTCTTCCCTATTCTCCCCTCCCTCCTTGCCGGCCAGGGTCACTCGCTGGCCCAGCGACCTATCCCCACCACATACCCCCAACATATCCCCACCTCCCTCTGCATGTGGTATCCTCAGGTCCCCCGCCTCCCTGGCCGCATTGCTTCCCACGGTCCGGAACTGAATTACTCCGCCCGTTCAGGCCGCCTCGTCACACGCTACAGCCAGCCGCTGACGTCAAAATATTCACCTAACCCCTGCAGTCCACCATTTCCTCTTGGCTTGGCCGGCAACACCAGCACCCTTGGCCGGGGGTCCTACGTTCCTCCCTTCTCGCAAGTTCTTCCCCATAACCTCCATATTTCTCTCCTAGCCCTTAACGTCTCCCTCCCCGATGCAAATTATCCGTACGCCGTTTAGAAATTCCCCCTTGCGCATATACATATCCCCCTTACCCCTAGACATCAAATACCCACCCCCCTCCTCGCATTTCCACCCCCTCCACCTCAGTGCTCCCTCCAACCCCCAGTGCGAACCCAGCAACGCTTCGATTACCCTGTGCCCTCCCCCGCGTCATATTCTTCATCCCCCCCACCCTTCCATCTCTCCCGTCCTCCGCCCTTTTCTTTATAACTTGGGCCATTACGTTGAACCCTGCAGTCCAAGGGCACATTAAAACCCCTTTTCCGTGGTAGGGGTGTGGTTCGGATCTGCGGCTGACCCCCAATTTATGCTCTTCTCCTTTGTTTCTCGGAGGCCTCCACGTGTGGACCTCATAGGTCACAAATGTGTGTACCCTGTTGTGTGCCGTGAGAGTGAACGCCTGGATGTGGCTCAGAATCGTGCGGGTGATGAGGTCCTTTGGACGGGGGTGCCATGCGTACCGAATGAAAATTGAGAGGCTGTGTAGAAAAGTTCAGAATTAGGAAATTGGTGAAACTCAATAAACGAGTCATTTTTGGCAGTGAAAAAAATTACCTATAATTTCTAAATCTCCACTCAGTGATTTGATACTTGTACTACCGCTCATACATCGTTCGGTCTCATATTTCTTATGGAACGCAGGAAGAGTGCAAGGAGCCTAAATTCCGTTCATTTTCTGTTTACATACTCGAATAAAGTGACCATCAAATCCAATATCAGTGCTTATTTAGGTATTGTTTAAATTAATGCATACAAGCTGAGTTCATTTATTTCAGACTTTACAAGCCTGTGTCCTATTGATATTTTTTCAAGCTTCAACATGGATTACGTCTTTGGCCCAGATTTGTAGTTAATATATAACGTTAAGAAAAGATGATGTAGCCTTTATGTTAACTGGATTTAGTGGAGAGATTGGGCTTTGTGTATTACATCAAAATAGTTGGTTAGTTACTATGAGCATTAACGTTGGAAGAAGTTATATTAGCATCGGTTTTCATGCCGGGAAAATATGTAATAAGATTTTTTAAACCTGCTCCTAAAATTGAGTTTGATTTATAAGGACTGTTCAATTATAATTGAGGTTAATAAATTAAAATCTGACACACATGAATTTATGTCAGACGGGAAACAGAAAACATGGATTACAAAGAATCCTACCGATAATATGATTCATGATTTTTTTTAATTTTATCTGATTCAAATGAGGCTCAGACAGTCCCCTCTTCCCCCAACTCAGAGCTCACTAGGGTTATATATACATAGCTTGATGTTATTTTTCGATTTTATACATACTTTGAATTTAGAAAAATATTCTGATCATTAATTTTTTATCACATAGATACTATTATCTGGTCTTGATGACTATTTTCTTTGCATTAAGAGCACTTTACACCCTAAGCATTTAGCCTCCAGGATTGATAGGTAGATAAACGGATTTACTGAATGTGCGAGCATAAAAAAATTAATTTGCCCGTCCTCGTCAGGCTTAAATTTTTCCTTTAAAAAATGTTGTTTATAAGATTTTTTTCTCCTTCCTTCAAGAAGAACGTTTTTCTCCCAATAATATTCGCGGCGTCCAATAACCATGGAATTATCACTCAAAGCGTCACTATGGAAGAATGGGACATGTCAGGGAGCGAATAAAAAACGCTTACTTACGAACCAAGTCTCGGTAGATTTGTCTGCATAATTAAAAGCGCCGTTTTAAATCCTTACGAATGGCCGCGATGTCCATTCGATTCAGGCCGTTGTAGGTGTATATTTATTTATGTTCGCCCACATCGATGGACGTATTGCACAACGTACTCCATCGGTCGCACTGCCTTCTTGCTCGTTTTCTTCCCTTACTGCGCGCTCGCCTTGGCCAACGTGCGTTTGTCAAGCGTTCGGGAAAGGATATTAATGGAGCCATGAATTCCGCTTCGTGCACGCCGTAAAAACGGCCCGGAGTCGAGGTAGAAGGTTTTAATGCTGTTCGGAAAACGTCGATAGGCTCTCCCTGTTTGTCATTTCAGTTAGTTAATTGCGGATTGTGTTTTTGAATATAATAGGTGCACGTAACCGGCGCCCATTCCCAGCTGAGGCGCCAACTTATGGGATAATCGAGCTTGTTATCGTCAACCAGCTCTCTAACGCCCTCTGCCGGCGAGCTCGCAAAACGTTCTTGCGTACGCGTCATGTTTTTCAAATTACTTCGACCGGTGGACGGCTACGGCGGGAGTCGTTAACAAAAAAATCAACAATAATTAAAAAGAGTAGAAGGAATCTTTAAAAAAAAAAGTATGACATCAGAACGAGCGCCGTCTGCCGGATAATGCGACATACCGGCCATCAGAAGCCGCATGCGTGTGTTTAATCCAATTAACGGCTATTAGAAAATGCGAAAGTATCCCCGACAGAGTGATTGCTGCTTTTGGTGTGACTCTGTTTTAACTGCCGATTACTTTCTCCCTCCCGCATCATTTGCATATTCCCCGTGATGCATGTGCCGGGCTATAACGACGCGGAGCTGAGAGTAAAAATTATCATCGTCTGTCGGTAACTGCCCCGCGCCGGAAAAAAATGAAACACCAAGGGCAGTACTTACTGCGCCCATCGGACTGTTCAGTCAGCAAAAAATATCCCAGACTTATCTCCCGGTGTTAGAGAGCATCCGGGCTTGATGATTAAAGACTATAAACACAAGCCTGTTTTTTCCCCTCCTAATTTTGCCCGTTAAATCCCCTGTGCTCATTTGTTTTATATTGCACTAATTTTTTAAGATTTGACTACGCCAAATCAAATGGCGTAATTGTTTCGAAAAATCCTCACCCAATAAATTGATAATTATTTTGTTTCTGTTAAAAGCAATATAATAACCAATATGCCATTTATTGTGCGTGAAAAAGTCTTCATTCTGCCGAACTATATATCCATTTTTATATTGGGTAATAACTTCCGGTGAGTGAAAATTAGTGTGAAATTTTAGTACACATTGGATGATAATCCAGATTTATTATTTTTCATTTCATTCGATGCAGGATATTAGTGGCTATTAACCCATTTATTTAGCTGTTTATTATTTGTTTTATCCCGTGTCGTATCCGTTGTAAGCTGTGCTAAGAAAGATATGTGCTTTCTATGCAAGGGTGAACTTAAGTTTTATAACTAATCCTTTAAATTCTCTAGCAGACAATTTTTTTAAAGTTTACCCATAAGATTCTACAAAGCAGATGAAAATGAATACATGTATTTTTTTGTTTTTTTCATGAGGACAGTTATTTACAGGCTTCTAGTTTTGATCAGTGGTTGGTTATAAATTGGTGCTAAATGGTGCTCTGCATAAGGTTTCAACATTTATGTATTCATTTATTTCAAAAGATAACATATAATTAAGATACATTTTAAACGTTATCAATTTCCATTTTAGAGAAATTAGTTTATAGCAGTTCAAAATACAGATCTGTAAAGTTGTAATTTGTTGTGTTAAGCTGTTATTACGGGGAGACATTGGAGGAGTTTTAAAATTTAAAAAAATTGGTGTCGGAATGACTGACTCACTGAAGGAGCCAAGCAGGACCTTATGTTACTAATTGATACCATAAATTGAAAAACAGTTAAAAGAAGATACTCATGTACTCTACATTAGATGACGTAAGATCATGAATTCTTTTTTGCACGCTTCTCGCAAGCAGATTATCATTTACAGTTCGTGGAAATAGCCTTCCATTACTCGTATGCACCCGCGTAAACGTTATGCTTGCCAAGGACATAGACGACGGTGAGTTTATCGTGTTAATTAAACTTGGCGTCTCACTCCATTGTGATTAGTTTCATCTTTGTCGCTGTTGATTGATTTTACTTCAGAGACAGTTTACGTGAGGGCACGTCCAGCCGATGCGCGAACGTGACAGTGCTGTCACCGCTGGTTGTCCAAGTTTCACAAAGGCACTTCTCGATCTCTTTCGACTTTAACAACCCCGCCGACGCTAAGAAGTTGTGACACACTTTCGTTGAACTTTTCGATAACTTTTATAATACTCTAATCGGGATTGTGTTTCAGTCCTTGAGTTTCGAGGACGAAGAAGCTCTCTGTCGCATGTTATTCAAGTTAAATTTAATGAGATTTGGCTGAAATTGGTTCAGCATTTGATGATCAATACTTCTTCCACGTACTAGGTGTCATAAATTTCCAAAGTTCCGAAATTATATTCGCGGGCTCAAAGATCTATCTAGCAAGCCTAAGTACCTTGAAAACCATCATATTAAGGAAGTTCGAAGAGCATGAACTCATTTATGCCCACATTAGTTGAAGGGAGATTGTGGGTTTTTTTGTTGTAGAAAAATATATTTAACACAATATGCTTCATAATAATAGTTAAAAAATAAGAGAAAATCGAGCTTATCTTCCCTCGGCTTTTGACTTTTATGCTCCTGCACCCCGTTTATTATTCGGTACCTATGTGTAGTATTTTCTTACATACTGTATTATTCTGTATTGCAAAGTAAGTATATTCAGTTAGTTACAATATCTTTTTCTTTATTAACTGCCAACATTCCTTTACGCTTCTAAGCTATGCTCCACATTTTCCCCTCTAGTATCTTCTATTTGTCACTAATTTATTAGCCCGTTGTCCCTTTATTCTTACTCTTCTAATTACGACACACAATATCCTCTCCTCAACTAACATATCCAGCACTTATTCTTTTGTCTCCCACTCTCTTTATCTTACTTTCTCCATCCCTCACCAATTGAGCATTTCAATAGCCGCGATTCAATGCTCAGCATCCTTCCTCAATGACCAAATCATTTCTAACCGAATGGGCAACCAATTTCATTTTCCGCCTTCATCTGATTTCCATCCACGCCCATTACCGTGTTATTTATAAATTAGCCCCATCGCACCCAATCCCTTGCATTCCAACGCGCTCTTGTCTCCTTTCACGGCCTCCTCCTCCATTCCCTACGCCTCCCACCCCCCCTCTCCCCCCCATTCCCCTCGGGCCCTGATAGCCGGCAACTGACGTTAATGAGCCGTGATTGCCCTGCTTCTGTCGCATTCGAGTCACGTGTTTCCGCGGTCTCTCCCTTCCCCCACCTCCTCGTAATTTCCCCTACCTCCCATCGCCTCCTCCGGACCTCCCCTTGCCCCACGCCTCCCCATCCCATGCATACACCCTCACACTGCCGCACACCTATGGGTCTCCTGCCCCACCTTCAATTCCCCTCCTGGTTGCCTCCGGGCCATGGCTGCGCGGCGGTGGCCGGCGACGCTGTCTAAGCTACGTACGCCTCCTTCCCCCCGTCGACGCCCCTTGCCCAAACGCCTCTCGCCCACCCCCACCTGCCGCCCCCGGGAGGGACAGTTCCCCTTCCGCCCCACTGCCTACCCCTTTGAGCCCACCGTCTCCCTCCTGCCTCGCCTCCCACCTGTCGTGTTGCCCGCTCGGCCCCCCCTGCCATACTCCCACTCTCTGCCCCACTCCCTCTGCCAGTCACGCAAAGCCAAGCGCCACCCTCGCTTCTCTCTCTATTTCTCTCTCGTTTCTTCTTTTTAATTTTTTCTACTCATTCCTCTGCGTGTTTCCCTCCTCTTGTGTCTTTCTTTTCATCTGCCTTTCACCCTACAGTACCTACTTTTACTACTCCCCTTTGCCTTTCCGCGTTGTAAATAATACTCAAGCTGAAGAATAATCTACTTGGATTAATGCTTACGAGTGATATTCTGCGGAGGGTTTTTCATATTAAACATACTCAACATTCAATAATTTTAACTACAAAGGTACATCTTAGTCTTTTTCGGGTTATTAATAATACCTACCCACACATATTGAACGATAATCTACCGGAATTAATTCTTGCGATTGATATTCTACTAAGGTTTTTCTTTTAATTAAACATTAGGTCCAAATCCAATATGCGTATCTACAAGGGTACTACATGATCATCCTAGTCATTTCAAAGCGTATTTGGTATTAATTGTGAAGTATTATAGCTATGATGACATTTGTTATTTGTAATTCTTTTTTGCCCTTCCACTCATGTACACATACAGAATCACAGAATTCACTGTATGAAATAGTATCTGTCTATCCTATTATCTATTTTAGCTGAAAAAATTGTTTATAACTTTGGGTGACATAGATTCATGATATAGAAAAGATAGCAAGCATTTTACAACATGTTCTCTGTGATATTGTGTTACCATGGCTTGAATTAAAGTTTTGACAAATATCGGGGTAAATTTTTTCTGATCATTCAGTTTTGATGGTGGATGTTATGCTTTAATGCTGCTAGGCTCTTTTGCTTGCTGAATCCAAATGTCTTTATTGTTCCATTGCGACTCCTGTTTGCTAAACCGAGTCAACGAATGCGTTTTTCTCTGTGGCTAAACTCCATATGTTTTAATTGTTTACTCTTAATCCAAAATATAAAATGGACTGATAAATAATAAAAAGTAAGGGTTCAGAAGGAAAAAAAGGAAAATTCCATATGGAGTGCGACGATACAGAACTGCACCGGTTATATCAGACACACTATGAGAGGTCACATGCCTTTTGTGCATAGTGAAATACAAAAATCAAAAGGATTACCCCAAGGGGTTAACATACGAAGGTCGTTCAGTAAGAAAGATAAATAAGCAATGAAATAACCTTCTGCCTGAAAGATAATTTTTATTTTTAAAAAGTCTCCTTTCAGCTCTACACATTTGGTTCCACAATTATTTTTATTCCCTCGGAAATGTTGGAAGAATCAAGACCTTTAATTAACTAATCCACTGCAGTGATGGCATCTTGATTTTATATTAATTTAAAAATTGAAAAAGATTTAAAAAAATGAAAATTAGGGCAGGTAAGGTGGAAATTCAAATCTTAATTGGTTTAATTTGGCCATGGCAACCGCACATGTGTGAACTGGTGCATTGTCGTGGTAAAAGATGACTTTACTGCGCGCCAATATTGGCCATTTTATGTTTAGGTCTTCGTTCAAATGGTTCCATAGCTTTCTATAGTATTCTCCTGTGATTTTTTTGTTTTCTGTAAATAGTCAATATAAATGATTCCTTGGAAATCCCAAAAAACAGTGGCCTTCGTCTTCCCGGCCGCATAAACCGTCGTGGCCTTCTTTGGTGCACTTCTACCTCGTCCTATCCACTGCTTCGGCTGCTTTTTCGTTTCGAGTATAAATTGGATAATTTAAGTCTCGTCAACAGTCACGAATTGACACAAATAGTCTTGTGGATTGCGCTTAAGCATTGACAAACATTCCGCTGAATTGTCTTGTTACGTGTGTTTTTGATGTATATTGAGGAATCGCGGCTTGTGCAGGATATTATGCACCGTTCCTATTGATATGCCCGCAATCTCAGATATTTCACGCACCTTTATTCGACGATCTTCCACAACGATACTGCGGTTTTTTTCAATAACTTCTGGTGTGGTGACTTTAACTGGACGTCCCGAGCGTGATTCATTAATTGTGGATGATCGACCGCGTTTGAATTCATTGATGCAAAAATAATTTGTCTTCAACTCTGGTGCAGAGTCCCCATGAAATGAACATCGTTGAACGCGGCTGTGGTCTGTACTACTGTCCTTTTCTTTAAATAAAAATATTTAATCAATGCGCGTAATTCATCTTTCTCCATTTCTCAAACAAACTGTTGACATTATCACTTCAAACGCTCAACATACGTTAAACTAACAGTCACTTCCAACTGGAACATGGTACTGGTTAGTTTGTAGAACATTGCCTACTTCGTTGTAACATTCTCAAAATTTCACCGTGGCGTCATCTCGCAGAAATTGAACTAACTTATTAAACGAACCTCTTAGGTTTAAGGGCACAGAACAAGCAATGATGGACGCTGCAAGGAAGACCTATCGGGGTCCTGAGACATTCGCATTGAATGGGGAGGAATTAGTGACGTGAAAGGACGGATCCATTTGCGTACCTCCACCTAAAACCCAGTGATGTGATTTTCTACTGCCTAGAAATTTGCACGCTTGCACAGAAAGCCCAGAGAATGGAAATGTCTCCAACCCTGAATTTGTGAACTTCGCTTTTAAAATCCTCCCTCTGGCTGATCACTTAGGAAAAATGTCAGGTCGCAGTAAATCTTTCTATTAACAATCTGACGACGACGAAGCATTAGTTGATATCTGCACTTTCAATTTTATGTAAATACTTAGTTCTTCTCTGTAAGTGATGGGACATTTGAAGGTATCTTGTTTTTATCTTCGTCCTTCACTTTCTTCAGCATGAGCATCTCCTTCATCCGTCCGCAAAATATGGCTATATTCTTACCTCTAATACTTTCTCATTCATTTAAATTAAAATTAAAGGTAAAATACAAGTATATTGTGTCATGTTTCCCATCAAAAATTTCAGTGAGACGGTAGAATGTACCAGAAAGCTTTTGGTGTAAAAATAACTCTCCACCCGTAATACGCTTAGTTTCCAGCTACGTCAGAACTTGAGGCGTTAAAAAAAATCTCCACGCAGCCCTAAGCGGATAGTAAAATCTAGTGGTAATTATTGTTGTAAATCACAGTGTAGTGCAGGTGTTTGTAAATTCGTTTACCGCGTTAATTTTAGCAGATGTGATGCGAATGGAAAGTGATTGATCCTTGTTTGCAAGTTGGCACAAATTACATATTGCCTTTTCCGTAACGGCCTTTGATGATTTGAATAGAAGAACGTGACTGCTTCTCATCGACCGCGAATGTAGCTTTTGAGCGCCTGCGGCTTAATTTGCGGCAAAAGGCGGCATACCAAGAGTTTGACTAGTTGTTTTGAATATTTGTATTTTTAATTAATCCTTCACAGCCACCATCGATTTTTGTCATTATAGGGCAAACTATTTTTTTGCTTTCACCTTGTACTAGTTACCTCACTTGATTGTTTAATACCGTCCAAGTCATTACTGAATTGTCTTTGGTTTATGATGTACTATGGTACTATTGACTGTTATTCTGATAAATAAAAATGCCATAGATTCAGAATGCTGATACTATTACTTCGATTAAACTATTTAATGAATAAACTTAAAGTATTATATGTACGTAATATACACATACTTTTATGGCTTCGTGTCCAAGTAATCTTCTTAATTTCACCTCTTTGAGTCAATTCATGCTCCTTATCATATTCACAGTAAAATGCAATCTGAAAGAAGTAATAATCATCCCATCTCTATTATTCATTTCCACCCGACAGTGAAGAATTTAATTAGAGTGAATTGTCACCCCAACATGGCCTCGAGAGGATCTCTTTCATTTTCAAGGTCCAAGCGGCACAAAGTAAATTGTCGTATATAAAAAAAATTATATGAGTTCTCGAGCTTTTAGGAACCAAGCAAGGAAAGCTACTAAGTTTCATTATGATACAAATGCTTGTAATTTTCCAAATTCTGGAAATAGTCTCGTCTCAAGCGTTCCCTAGACCAATTAGTACTCCTAGGGGCGACGGGCCGAATTCCCTCTCTGTCTCTCTCTTTCCGGGATTCACTTCTCCGCCATCTTATTCTGTTGCTAGTAGTGCTCTCCCATCCATCTCCGCCGGCCTTGTTTAGTCTTTATGCCGTTCCCTCTACCTTTACCCTTTCACTCCGCCTCCCTTCCTTCTTCCCTTCAGATTAAGCGTTTCACTTTGCATACATCGCCCACTTTCCTTCGTACTACTCCCCTCCCGAGCCCATCCCCCTGCCCACCCGCCCTCTTTCCCGCCCCCAAAAACTCTTCCTTCGTTTCCTTCCCTCTCCACACACCCTCCCCCCCTACCACCGTCCTTTCCCCTCCCCCCCCTAAAATCCTCACCCCTTTTCCCTCATAAAACGTCGCTCGCCCCATGTCCGTCCAATCCAACAACGAGCAGTAATTGGTCAATTTGCATGATTTCTCTCCTCCTCCTCTTCCACCTCCTCCTCTCATTCCCTCGTGCACCCCTCATGGTCGAGTTCTCCTCCTCACTCACCCCTCTCTCCCTATTCCACCCCTTCCACTCCCTTTCCCCCACTCCGCCCCCCCCCTCTCCGTCCGAAAAACTCTACTCTCTCCCATCCCATGCATGCTTTTACATTTACATGAACGATGTACCCTGCTGGCCGTTGCAGAGGGAAGCATCGGTAACCCAGCACTTTTTGTGTCATTCAGTATTGTTGCGTTTCATCCCACGATGACATATTTAGAAACGAAATGTGGATGAAAGTTTTGCCACGCGAGCCGCCGTAAGGGCGTGTGGTAGGCGGTGTGAGAACGCCAGCCATTTTCGTGTCATTTTAATGTTGCGTTTCCCTCCAGCAGGGCAATTTTTACAAAAATGTAATTGAATGTTACGTTGTATCGTATGGAAGAGCGGCAGATGGTGCTAGGTGCCGGCCATTTTTGCGTTACAATGTAGGTTTACCTAATATTACGGTTTAGTTCGGCTAAACAAATTCTCAAATAAATGGTTGAGCATAACGTGAAGATGTTAGCACTCACTAGACGCTCCACCTTGAAGAAGCATTTCATGAAATGATGCAGGATAATCTTATATTGCCACGAAGCTTGAATGGGTTATTATTGTTTCGTGACAACATAACTTAAAAGGGAATATACCCTATAGCATCCCTGGCTCATTCAATCCCCCTGCAAGTGCTTAAGTGCAAACATAAGGTGAAGAACATTGCTCCCATAAACTACCTCCAAATTTCTACTCGAGAAAAGATATATGAAAGTGATGCGACTGGCAAGCTCACCTAATAGTCATTTCGGAGATCCGGGTTTGAATCTCATTCAAGTCAACTTATTTTTTCATGGAAAACTTTTGCTAAGCTTTCTATCATTAACATTGCATGTATGCATGCTGGACTTCCCTGATATGTATTTTACCGGATGCTTTCCCTTTTTTCTTTCCTCTATGTGTTTATCCTTCTTCGTCACTTCGTCTGCTTCCTCGTCATGCGTCTCTACCTCCAAACATTATCATGAGACGTGGAATAGTCCCAATGTACAAAACCATGCTCCCCGCACGTAATGTCCACTTCACCACCCTTAAATTACTCAGCGCTGAGTCGAAATTTGATCCGTTTCACCGAAATTCACTCCCAGCGCTTTTAACAGTCTCCCACGCGAATTTGTCCACTCGATCAAAATTCGTCCGCTACGTTGATGGAGGGAGGTCAAAATTTTGGAAGTCATAACGCCATCAGGGTTCTTATTTCCCTACTTGCGAGTACCCCAACTAACAAGGACGTATAGTTTTGGTTAAAATGATGGCCACCTAGTGCCCAATAACTTGAGAGGAGTAAGACTTTCGGTTACTGGAGTGAGGGATCAAAATTTATTTAAGAATTCTCACCAACGATGCATCTATGATGTGGGGAGAGCAAATGTAATAAAAGCAATTGAAGACAAACATCTGGGCGTAACCGTTCCGAATCTGCCGTGGGAAAAGAAACACCCGAAATATTTACAGAAATTCAATAAAGAGATTCGGATTCACCCAAGTATGATTGGAATTGTCCTCAGATGATAAAGTAAGAGTAACAATCTTTAGAGTTACTTCCTTCACTCTAGTTGCCACATCTTAAAAATTTCGCTAACCAAAGGATTCCAGCACACAGAAATTTAATGTTTCAACTCGAATTTATATAATAACCACTGAAGGCTTGGAATTAACTTGTAATAAGTAGTATGGTGCAGACCACACTAGAGCCAGATCTTCAAAAAGAGCGTTTTTATACCCAACTCTCTCACATATATTGGACAGGTAAAAATGATGGATAGAGAGGGATGCACTGTCAAACAAATGAATTTAAGAATACTTTCCCACGCATCATTCACGATTATATCAACAATAGAGCGAGACAATAATTAATTAGGTATATCTCATCTCATAATCCGTCCTTTTACTCTCTTCATTCAGTTTCCCTATTCCATCCCTAGAAATAGATGATATCCTCTCACTCCCTGTACCACAACCTCTCTCGTAGCGTAGACCTAGACGTCGAAATAGGAACTATGAACTGAACTATTCTGCGTTCATTGCGATATATTCATGTGGACACGAAGGGGGAGCGTATGACACTACACCTTCGCGGCTTAGCGCACTATCGCGCCTTGTCTTTGTCACCCGGCCCTCTCATTCCCTTTTTTGACAATATAATTCTCGTGAAAAATGAAAACGGGAATTACCTACTGTCTTCTTTCCCTTTTTATTATTTTTGCAAAAATTCAGCTGGGTGCCGGGGATAGTATCACCCATCGCCCTTGTATCTCCGTGCGTCATGGATGGACGGTGTCGTCTTTGGGCTATGCTTTCGTAAGCAGTCATGAAAAGTCGATGAGGCTTTTACGTCTTTTTTATGCGTTTGGGGAGAATGGGAAGTAGTACTCACAGCTGGCGGCTTGCTTGGTAAATGAATACGCGAGAGAGCATATAATAAGAATTTTTATTAATACCCGCAATGCCTCGGATATTCCATTTTCTTTGCATTGCTAATTGAGCGTGGATTTTTGGAGTTATGGTCGGTGATAAACGCGGTGCATTAAAACTGTAACATATTTTTCTCATATCAATTATGAGACTTTTTATTAAACTGTTGCTCATGGATTTTGGTGGCGGTCTTTTTTTTATGCCTTGAATGATTGAACAGTTAGCTACGTCAGTAAATACGAAATGCTTAAAAATCCACATCCAAACGCTTAAAAAGGAGTGAATCGTCCGTTTTAAGCGTTTGGATGAAATTCTATGCCCTTATCCTTGTGAAGCAGATAAATATTTGCGTCTGTGAAACAACCGCAATGATAAAGCAATGCGATTCTAAGAAAGGCAGAACTTAATGGCAAGACCTATTTTGTTTTATTTTTCTATCTTCGGCTAAAGGCCAAAATTTCTTTTTGTAGGACCTAGTGTAAGTTTTTAGGCTCTGTAAATACTTGAAGCTCAAACAGGTTCATGTAAGCCCTGGACACCTTTGTGATTAGTCCCCACAGTTCCTCTAACCATATCTATCTCTTAGCTTGTGAACGACTCGACACTCTTTCCCTGTCACTGGTTTTCCTCAAAGGTGATTGGCTGTAGACGCCGATGGTTTACTTTGGAAATTCCATATCTCGAGCCTCCCTTTGAAGTTTCCTCCTGCATAAAATAGTTCACGTATCCTCCATGTTCTTCGAAATTTCTTTTGTTTCTCAACGTGGAGGAGCACAGTGGTGCCGCGTTGGCTCAATCAATTCTTTTGACAAAGGAAGGCAAATTTGCGCACGTTTATCTCACTTCATCACAAAAGGAGAGCCGTGCTTTTTCTCAATGCCAGCTCACCATGACTCCTTTGTTGTTCCACCGTCGGGTGGATATGTCGGTTCTCAGCTCACCATAAACCTTTTGCCAGGAAACGGGTATGCTGTTATCTCGAACGGTCATGCTTGCACTGAGGAACGTGCTTTCGTGGTTTATCTTTTTCGGCCGCAGTGGGAAATTTAATGAGATTAATGTGGCCAACGGCGAAGCAGAATGCCTTCGGACTTAGTGCATCGATGAACTCCTTGTACCGTTTTGTCTTCACGCAGATAGGCAGCCATATGAGCCTCAAATGCATTCTTTAGAGAGTGTTAGCCTAATTTGAATAACACCACTGGCAGATAGTACGAGGAGGTAACTTTAAGCTTGCATCCTTTTTGTGGGTGCCGGCACTTATGTCTACATTTCAGGGCTGCAAGTACAATGTTGGAATATGCAGTTATCGTTTCAATCAGTAATTCCATAAAGCTATAGTTCTTACTCTACGCATTGATGTAGCGATACTTAAGCTTCAAAGTAAATCAAAATGAGCTTAACTTTTGTAAACCTTTTTGAAGAAGCTATTTTCCTCTTCAGACGGCTTCATTTAATCGGGCGTTCACCAACGACTCTTAAGGGGGTGATATGAATACCATTCCTTAGAAGACTATTTTCAAAATTATTTAAGGAAACGACTTCTGAATTTGAAAATGTAAATTGCTCTGAAATAGTGACAAATATATGAGTAAATTCAGACGGTAAATCTATTTAAAGTTTCTTACTGAAGAAGGAAGGAAGAAGTAATGACGGATCTTATATTTAATTCCTCTTGCTATCGAAAGGAAATGCAGCCTATTATGGTAATTCACACTTATACCCCCACTAAAATCCCTACCATAATCTACTCCATGATTATTTGAATTTGTAACTCGGCAGGAAAGGTTGTAATGAACGTTGCGAATGTATTCGAAGGACAAAGTGGATCTTCCATGCCTCTTATTTAGTATCATGGAATCGAAAAAAATTATGAGTTATCTAATGTTAGGCATACAGTAGTAGACATGTTGAAAACTTCCGTTGTGTGTACCATTGGAATAAAATGTTCCACCGCCGATTTTGTAGAATGTGAACAGCAATTTTGTTACCCATTTTTATAACACAAGATATTTATGCTGTTTTATGTTAACGTTGCAACTATTAGAATGTTTAGCAGTAGAAGTTTCTCTAGTGGCTTTGGAAGGAAATGTTCCCCTACCGAGTTAGAAGAACGTGAGGACGTTTTTTGCAACATAGTTATATAATATATAGTTATCTATAAAATCCTCAACTTCAGGCTCTACTTTGTAGAAACTTTTAATATTCATAAAAATAAAGGTTTGTATTTTTCTACACTTTTGATTTTTTTATTTTTGTTGTTATCATTTTCATGTTAATACTTTTTTACCCTCCTTTTCATTTTTTTTCATTTCCTTTTTGCAATTTTTTTTATGTATACATTTCTTTAAAATCAAATTTAATGTTCTTTGTCGAACAATGACAACAATATCATATGTAAACAAACTACTACACCTGACGATACCATAAAATTGGTGAAACGCGTAGTTTTAAAAAATAAAAAGTGTAGAAAAGTACAAAACTATTGTAATGAATATAGTTATCTAATTTAGCTACTATGTATTAAAACTGTTTTATGCATATGAGGAAGGGATTGACCGCGACAATTAGAGATGAATGTGATTTCTAGAAGACTCACAAGAGTGAAACATCAACATCAAGGAAGAATCTTAGAATAAATGTATGATTGGGAGAGATGCAACAAAGGCGTTAAGGATAAGGAAAATTAAAGGAAAAACAGAACCAGTTTTCCAAACCTTCATAATTTAACTAATGAGGCAATTATTTTTAATTGTGACGATGCCGACTGTACAAGCGTCGATGGCCACAGGTACATGCATGTGCGCACGTGATTAATGAGCATTGGTAACCGGAGGGTTGGGCAGCGGATAACGGTAGCGGTGCCGGGCGTGAATCCTTTTAGTTCGCGTCCCCACAAATTCAATTGTAAATATTTCGCCGTGAGCTACTCCAAAAGTGACTACCAATATTGCTGCGCTTTGGCTGGGTGGTGGACGCACCCGCCAAGTTCGGTGTTCCACAACCACTGCTCACGATTCGAGGGGTTTGTACGTCACACCTTTCGCCTGGGGGGCGAGAGTTGATGCGAATCCGCTTGCTCCACCCAAAAATCTCTTTACACCCCCACTTCCTCGCTACACCACCCAACCCCCGCAAAACGCATTCAAAACACTCCCGCTCGACCGAGCCACCCCAGTCACTCCACCAACCCCCTCAGGGCACGACTGCAACACGGAGTCGACACCTTCCCGCACCCCCACGTCCGCACGCAAAACTCGCACGCTCCCGCCTCTGTACCCTCTTCCCCACCCCCGCGCACGGTCCTCCCCTTGCCGTTAACCCTTTCATCCTTCTGCCGCTAATTGGTCATCGATCGTCGTCGCGTCTCTCCTGACAACGGTCGCTTCTGCGGTCGTCATGGCGACTCCATCCTCCGTCGAAGCCGGCCATCACCACCCCTCAAACCCACCAACCGCTAACCCTTCCTTCTCCCCCATGTATCGCTTCCAGCTTTTTTTTCTAACCTACTCCCTTTGTTTTCTCACCCTAAGTCGTCGGTCCACTCTCTTGCCCGCGGTGTTGCGGCTTCATTTCTCCACAACTCGGCTTGGTCTTAATTTCCCGTTTCTCAGGAGTGTCATCTGTAATTGTGGCTCACCATTTTTGATCACAGATATGATTAAGTTAAATACATGCTTGCATCCATACCCATCACGCCATTTTCTTTTGGGGTAGGCAAAGTCAAGGAACTTAGTTATCCCTAATAGGCTTAGGAAACTTACTCTCTTTCAATAATTTATTCCATACATACCTTTTTCACTTCTATTACATATAATGCATCGCTTTACACACGCTTTTCTATTATTTAGTCTACAAATACTTCTTCTCTCATGAGACTCTTCTACCAAATGTTTCCATGAATGTCTTGGTCTACCCCTTCCTCTGACGCCATTCTTACCACTGTCATAAATCTGCTTCTTTATTCGACCTTCGTCCATTCTCTCAGCATGGCCATATATAGAAAACATATAAAAACTAAACACATGTATTAAGTTAAATGTGATCCCCGATGACTCCCAGATGCATTTCCCACAATCTCCGCTGCTTTGCAATGTTTTCAGTTCTGAATAGGTAACGCCATGCGTTTCGGAGACTGGAATAACAGAAGTGTACACATCAGTTTTCCTTTAAATTGACCTGATCCATTGAGTGGTCGGCATCATGAGGTAATCTGAAGAGATGAGGCGCTCATTTTCATGACTTCACCTTTTTCTTACTTTTTATAGATATGAGGGCATGCTCTATATAGATCGCATGATAATGTATAATATATATGCATGTAACTATAAGATAACCCAAAACGTGCTGATAAAATAACCCATAACATATAAAAAAGGCTTAAATTTTCAAATTTTATATTTCAATCTGCATAATATTTCTCAAATTTGATCTTGACCTTAATAAATTTGTCTTATCTAGAAAGATTTGTAAAATGAAATAGTTGGCCATAGAGATCTCTCATATTTACTGAAAATTTCTCTTGAAAAATGTTGGAAACTAACCAATGGAAAATATCAATTTCATAGTTGGTAAATCATGATATTTTAAGCTTTATATAACTATAGTTGAACTATTTGAAATTATTTTACCCGTTAAATTTCTAATGACTTTTTCTTTTATTCCAGGTAACCACAGATTTCTAAGCTGTAGCGTGGGTTAGCAGTGTCTTTCACGGTAATACAATGCTTCTAATTTTTTTCTATAGGGAACAGGAAACATTTTTCCCCTTATTAGTTGCTTAATTTAAATATACCTACAGAAAACTTAAAATGGCCAAAAATATAATAATAATATTTATGATAGCTGTTTGATCGTCAAATTATAACTTTGTGTGATAGCACCTCTACTTGCCCGAGTTTGAGTATTTGATAATTTTCCAAATTGAAAACATCATTTTTACATTGCTTGGCTTATGAGTCGAAGTTTTGCCAACTTGGTGAAGAAATGGCGTCTTGAAAAATATTGCCAGTTCATAGTTTTGTTTGTTCAAGAATATTGTATCTAGTTGAATATATAATTATGTACTAAATACGAATTAAATGCTGGGAACCTGTAGCGATGACTTTTATCTCATATTATTTAAGACATAATAAGGTGCTTGGAATTTAGTGATAGGTACTCATTTGACGTTAGGTAACTTCTGATGATATCTGGGAAATTATTTTGTTTGCACTGAAATACCACCTCTCGATGATCACAAAAATTGATTATTTTTCTGCCTGCTGATATTTTTCGTTTATGCTGATCCTTTTCGTTGTAGTTGATGAAATTATTCGGAATGTGTCCCTAAAGTACATCTCACATGACATTGGCATAGCTAAAATGATTTTGTTCACAACTCTATTGTTGCGGATAAGATACGTACATAAGATACATCTTTGTAAATCGACGTAAACTTTTCTAAAATGTTTTATGTTCACAATTCTATTGTTACAGATAAAATACGTACATGATAGTTAGCTTCGTAAATCGCGTCTAACTTTACCTTGTAGTTAGAAAATTGGCGGTAGATAGCGTATTTTTAAATTCGTACAAAATTTTATTC
This sequence comes from Pyrrhosoma nymphula, assembly GCA_963573305.1. Classification (NCBI taxonomy): domain Eukaryota; kingdom Metazoa; phylum Arthropoda; class Insecta; order Odonata; family Coenagrionidae; genus Pyrrhosoma; species Pyrrhosoma nymphula. The sequence continues at coordinate 126,623,921 of OY754334.1, read as the reverse complement.
CGATTGCGTTTGATCACATTTGGAGCTAAAAAAGAGACATGGCTCCAACTACCTTTTTATGTGGAATAATGGTAACTTTCGAGAGTTAAATTCCTCTGAGAGGTTTCCGAAGAAATCGGCTCAAGGTTTTAAATGGATTCGTTGGAGCGTCCAGAATCATGCATCGATTTTCGAGTGATTTTTAAGCGCCCTGTTAAGTCCATCTCGATATGTTTCACCGGCGTCGGTGGGCCTTGGGAGCCAATTTTATATCTCCGTCGAGTAGTCGTAAAAAAGAACCCCTTATCACGGACTCGTGTGGGTGGAGTCTCTTGAACAAAATGATTTTTGGATAAATTCAGTACTCTTCGCTTTGTTTACATCGTTCAATTGGGATTTGTGCTATTTTCCCAATAATTAGCTTTTTATAATTTTTTTTACGATGGTGGAGATCAATTTTCCTGGAGATTTTTTATTTCTAGATTTCAATTCCCATTACTTACTTGCCGCCTTGTCCCTCGTCTGGCCGTGCGTGTGCATTTTTGGTTGTGTGTGCGTTCCTGCTGTCTGTCGCAGCGATCGCGTCCATTATGCCATGCACGGCTACGTCGATCTGACGTTAGACCTAGTTTAGATTTGCACACACACGACCAAACTCCTGATACTCTAATCGTCGCCAGAACTGTTATTTTTTCCCTTCATTCCGGGGCTTGGTAATCCTGTTTAATTTTGGATTACACCCAAATCCTCAGCTCTCATATACGGTTGATTTCAATTTTTTTAAACGCTGGTTTGAAAGATAAATTCGGATTATTTATTTTGTTGTCCGTTTTGGGAATTTTCTGACCACTCTTTTTAATGCTTGGAGTGAGAATATTTGGGAAATAGGGAGAAAAGTTTTCATTACTATGGGAGTACCTACCCTAGTTTTATTAGATGTGCAACTATGCTGAATCCTGCGAATTAAATATTTAACGGCCATACCGGACTCTCTGAAAATGTGACTATCATCAATAAAAAAAGTCGTCAAGTTTTTGTGTTCTTGATAGAAAAAAATTGTATACTTAATTTAACCAATCATGCATGCTAGTCTTCAATATATATTACTTATCACAGAGACAGTTGCTATTGGTTTTCGTAAGTGCCTACTATTTTAGAAGTATATTATTGTTCACACGAATTTATTGAAAATGGTAAAAAATGGTACCATAAATTTAATTCTAGGTGACTATTACGTGGAATGTTTGTAATCACTTACGTAATAGGTTATTTTGGGTTAAAGTGTGCATTTTTTTATTTTTCTGAGATCAAGTTGTATTTATTCTCTTGAACCTTTAAAAAATCTGTTGCAACGTTCAGTTTTTAATTTTATCAATGTACTTTGCATTATTTCTTAATATCAATTAAATTCAAATAAAATTATATCTGCATTTCGCTAAAGTGAATAGGCAAGGTGTAATATTTCTAAAGGTCGATACCTTATTTAACTTTTAGATAATTATGCCAATTAAAAACATATTAAAATATGTACTACCATTTAGAGGTAAATGCTATCTTATCGTTACCTAGACGATTTTGGAGACCAAAGTATTCGTGGACCGAAGAGTTGAATACAAAATATTATTCCAGTTGAGGTATTTTTTGCGTTGGAATACAATGGAATATGCCGATCCGATTCTCGTCGCGCCGATGGAATATCTGCGGGAGCACGTTGCCGAGACAAGAGGGCTTATGGGAAAAGAAGTACATGAACAGGGAAGTCATTTGTTGGAATGTTTAAGATGAGCTGGTGGCGGAGTGTCAGCTGTGGGAAAAGGCTCTACGCTTGTGACAGATGGAGTTTTTTGAAGTTGGGCGAAGGAACGCGATGAATCCAGCGCCGAGAGCTCTCAGCATTGGATCTTGAAGGGACTCGAAATTTGAAATATCACCGCTGCCATATGAAAAAGTGACGGAAAGGCATGCCATGCGTGGCGTGATATTTTTGCATTTCGAAGGAGAAAATTATCCCAATGATAAATGTACTTCATTAGTACTATTGATGTCCTCCTGGTAAACACATTTTATCTAGATCCTTTCACATAACTACAGTTTTAACGCCATCAATTTTTTTCAGAAAATACCAACTATATTTTTCCGAAGTCTCACTCAGTAGAATTAAAATTTTAAGAACAGCCAGAAGAAGCCACTTACATCTCTCTTTCGCTGACATGGGTGAAGAGGAGAATATTTCTAGTGCAAATTAAAGTAGTGATGAATTGATCGTTAATATGCTGCAAAAATTGTTTTTATACCGCATTTGAATATATTTAAAAGTCAATCACCTGTTAGTAATTTCAATGACAGAAGGTTTGAAATCTGTCGAAAAATATCTTATTAAGAAACAGGGCATAACCATATGGATTACTACTGGGCATAAATTACTTTAATGCGATTCACTCTCGGGCTCTCAAGTATTTGAACTTTTGAATCAACTCTTGAACTTCTCAATCAACATATCACTTGTAGTTTATTTCTCGACGCACTTAACCAGTTTTTAAAATTGCATAGCGATACATTTTTGGCATAGAAAATTCGTTACTTAGCTTCTGTGAAAACATGAAATTATGCGGGAAATCCGAGATCGTCTAGACCGTTCACCCTGACAGCATTGATATTCAACCCAGCCTCCCGTCATAGACAAAAGCGAAGGCATTTCATTAACCCTAACTGACGCAAACAAGTTTGGATTGCGTAGCGCACGTTTTAACAAAAATTTTTCTCCTCCATCAGCTCGATCTCGCGGTGATAGATGGCTGACGTAGGATAAGCAGGTTATATATTGAGCCCCGCTCCAAACGGCAGCGGCCCATCTGGTCGCCCTGCTGGGGCATTCGTATGCCAAAGCCCCACCGCCCGATCCCCCACGCCGGTCCATCCGGCCTTCGGACGAACGCGTTTAAATCATGCTCTGGGGTATCCGGCTTCACCCACCGAAACAAAAAAATGACACCACTCGTTTGATTCGGTGCTCGTGAAACTTTTGATCCTGCCCTCGAAAAAAGGATGCGTTGTCCTCATCACTCACGGCTCTCCTGTCCCGCGTCGTTGGAAATACTTAACTGTTGTTGAAATGCTTAAAACTCCCTACCAGGCCACGCTGCGTGTTGTCATGGCTTTTCCCGTCCAGATCGAGGGCCTGTTTTTAGTTTTCCGTGAATTGGCTTCATCCTGCCAACGCATTTTCATTCTACGTGGCGTCTATGCTCGTCAATGTTTCGTTTTCACTTGGACACAGAAGTGCAAACAATGGCTCGTATGGAAAATTTGAGGCAGTTTCTGGCGTACCTGCTAGAAGCACAAGGCGGTTAAAACGATTCCTGATCCCGTTTTCCAAGTTGTAAAGCATTAAATGATCCAGGAGAATTAAACAATAGAGTTTTCGTTTAATCACAAAATTGATGGGCATCTAAATAATTAAACGCATCATTGGATTAAACGCTTACTTCATTGGTTGTTTTTTTGCTGTATTAATTTAGCTGGGACCGCCTCACGTAAAACAAACCTCACCCCTCTTCAACGTGGGTTTTTTGCATAAGAGATTAAAGGAGGTGAGACCTAATCTCATGGTAGGAATATGTTTTGAGGCATAACAGTGACACATAATTGCGAGCAGAGTTGCTCGTTGTAATTTTAATTTTTTCTTATTATGTTATGTTTCAATTACCTATCTTTGTTTTTAAAGCAATGCGAGCTTTCTATTTATCATCATTGTGTGAAATATAAGTTGGGAACGATATTAAGCAAGCATTCAAATGTTCGTTATTACATTGTCCGTAGCTAAAAGAGTTCTTCTTTACAACAGGCCTAGTACGAACACTACACATGATCGAACACCGTGGACCCTTTCAACAAAATTGGGTTTTCAAGCTCCTATCTCAATTGTTGTATTGATAGCTGTATATATCTTTAAGTTACCCTCACTCTTCTTGAGCTTGGAAATCTACCGACGGTACATCATATAGTGAAGCTATTAGAGATTCATAAAAATAATTAACTATTGCACTCTTTTTATATAGTTTTTGTGCATTTTATTAGCGTATTTTGCGTTGTTATGCACAGAGGGGTAATTTTCTGATGGGCAAAAATCACCTGTTTACTTGTGTCATGAGAATGACGGTTTATTATAGCTTTTAGTGCTCTATTTTGTTACTCATTCTCCATGCAACCTTTCATGAGCTTATTAATTATTAGTAAAATAAGCGTTAATGATTATTATTAGAAGTATGAGAAGTTATTAATTATTAGTAGAAGTTATTATTTGTTAGTAGAAGTATGAGAAGTTAGTTTTGATTCTTTTCTTAATCGATTTTCATTATTTTGTGGATATCATATTTTGGGGAGAATTAGGGCATCGGTTAGTTCCTTGTCGCTTCACGTCTCGTTACTCTATAATGGGTCTGGGCCGGATATTTGGTTAAGTGACAGCTTACATTTTTCTTAATGCTTAATCAATGCCAATATGTAAAGAATGACAATTCAATGTCAGAATTGCGGAATTGATCAAATCTGAACTGGGTTACCTTAAGTCAGCGTATAGTTTTACCGTGAGAGGAACGCATATCACATCAAGGAAATGGTTCTCTTTGACAACGAGTGGGCTTGTATATTGTGAAAATAGTGCTCTGAGATGCTAATGATATTCTTTTCCGCTGGTTGGGGAACTACACGGGCTGAAATGAAGTGCTCGTCAGGGTCTGGTAACCGAACTATGGTAGTACCCGAAATCCTCAGTTGGTAAAATTCCAGATTGGGCCGTCAAGGTTAATTTAATGATTTTTTGGCAGTTGATCATCAGTGAAATCTATATAAAATTGTGTAACATTATTTTTGCATTCATCTAAAGATAATAATATGCATCCACTACATCACCACCACCTGTGAGAAAATGTAAAAATATTTGAAAAAAAAGTGTAACGAAAGGAGAGGAATACCTACAATTTGTTTCTTGAATTACAACGTACACTAAACCTTCTCCGTACATTCAGAATTGGCAAGCAAGTGATCTTTTACCCCAACCACCTCCAGATTCATCCATTCCAACCCACTAACATCAAACTCCCCTTGTAACTTCTGTGCGCTTCCGAAATCTTTAGCCTAACCTTTCTCCGATTTCCTTCTGCCTCTCATTTTACTGTCTTGTTTTATTCCCTTATTCTCTCTTGCGACTTCATTCCCTTTATCTTCTTTATGTATTTTTCCTCCAGTGTTTTATTGAGGTCGGGCCAAAGAAAAAAATTTAGCCGTTATATTTGGAAATGCAAGATAACGTTTCAAGTTTTATTTTGTTAAGTGATGAACGTTGGCTAAGATATCGAGTGAAAGTTATTTATGTACCTTTTTAATGAAATTCTCGTTTTTTTTGTTTCTGTTATCGCGACGATTCGATATTTTTGCCAGGCGCACTATGTCAATCTCGCCGTTTTGAATTCCTTCCATTTAAGTGCGTCTGCTGTAGATAAATGTGAGGCTTGGCGTTACATATCACATTTTAAGAAATAAGTGTGCGCTCTGTGTCGTTTTAATGGAAAGATGGTAGATAAAAAACCATATATTTCTGAAGCCTTTTTTCATTGTTGACAGCGTCATCGATGTTACTTAGGTGACGTTACTCATAATTTAAGAGGGCAATATCTGTGAAAGTTTTATACATTTTATGCTTTTAACTTGTTTGCCACCGAGCTCTTTTTGCTGGGAGATCTTTCTGCATGTGAAACGTCGAAAAAAAATGCATTTGGTAAGTTTCTGTGGCGCCCGTTCCTGTGCCTAGTTAGCAAAAATATTAATTCGTTAAAAAATCGTTAATCATGTACCTACCTATGTTTTTCAACATTCTTAAATGAACGTTGTTACGTAAGTATACCTAGTGGCACTGATAGGGACCCCTATTTCCGCGAAATTAAGAATTTTTTTCCCAAAAAGAATACTTGTTATGCCTCAGTTGGATCTATGCATCAACTACGCATACATTATTAGATTAGTGTAATTGATGTTCTCTTAAAAAATATTTGGATACTTCCATAAATTAATTAATCCTGTCGCTCACGGGGATTACCCTCTCAAATCAGTTAACTCTTTGCTGGAGGCTTACGTCAGTTGTATTGAATAATTATTATTCCAATAAAAACATAAGGAGCAAGACGAACGATTTTGAACCGAAATCACGCCAATATTTTCAATTCCTACTTCAGTAGGACTTTTAGCGTTATATAACCTTTGTATCCCCTTTGGTTCATGCGTTGTGACGTGGGCAGTGGCCCAGATATAGATTTGGTGTAAAGGGAGATGGATCGCCATACCATTTGCGACAGCACCAAACGCCCAAGCCGGCGTTTCTTTCGCCTCAGCCCTTCGAAGGCGTACTTAATTGGGCCAAAAATGGCGGATGATCTCCGCCCCTCCCCTTCCCTCCCCGCGGGACCGTGTGAGATCCAATCGGCAAGGGACCCCCAAGGAGCCGGCAAAAACGTCGGGAGGCGTTGGAGCGTGTGTGCGACTCGGGAGAATGGCCGTGGTGCGGGAGGTTGCGTGAGCTGGTCTGTGTGTGCGGTGAGCTATCGAGCGGGGGAGTCTAGTGATGCGTGAACTAATCTCGCCACCCACACGTACACGAGAGTCCGAACGGGCCCGCACGCTCCTCGCATGGAGTGGACCCATTTCACTCCCGATACCATTTGACCCCTCTCCATACCACTTCCCCATTTTAACCCAACCCATACCACCATACCCATTCGACAGTACCCGAACCCTTTCCCCTTATGGAACTTTTGCCACCGACCCCAACGTGAACTTGTCGCCTCCTTCGTCCCCATCCCCCCTGGTGGCTTCCGCCCGGCTGCCCCCTTTCCTTGCACCACCCCCGGAGGCGGCTGTTTGTGTCGGTCCCCGTGGGAAAAAGGAGTGTGCCAAAGCTCATTCGTTATCTTTCTCTCTTTCGCCGGAGGTGTTTGGAGGTCAGATGGGGAAAATCTATTTAAGGTCAAAAATGGACGTATGCACTGTCGATTGGTGGGGCCGCCAGCACCCCTTCCCACCTCCCGCAAGCATTTCATTCACGAGCGATTCCGAGGTCCTTCCTTGCGATCGAAAATTAATAGCGTTCTCCGTCCCCCCTTAAAGCTTATGAGTTACGAGCGAAGATTGCTTATCAGATTATTACTAGACCATTTTATTATTTGCACTCCTGCGATAAAATTGCCCTAGGTTGGCAAATATTCCAAGGTCGCACGTGGCACCCGAATGTAAACCGGCAATCGCTGACTAAATTACGGCACAGAGTTTTACGAGTTATTTATTGACTGAATTGAGTGGCATAGTGTTCCAGATTGTGTGAACTTCGGTCAGACGTTGTTACGCATATCTTTTTCATACCAGGTTTTAAAAAATTCACTCGAAGCTTCGAATGCTCAAGTATACTGTCCTTTTATCCCTGAATGGCGTTACTCCCAGCAGATTTGGTCCGAATTAAGTTTGAACTATGGCAATAGGGAGTTAACGGTCAAAGTTTAAAGCTTCTATAAAAACCGAATATACCTTGAATCTAGTTTGAATGTTCACTAAGACCTTAAGGAAATAAAACTTCCATAACTCGGGATGAACTAGAAAAACTCGACTGATAGGAATCTCATGCGAATTTACGTTTTTATATCGAAGGAATGGTCAATGAAACGTGAAATTTTAATTTGCACTCATTATGATCGAACCAGTAGTTATGTAGAACTAATATCTTCCTCATCCTCATTAGGCATGGGGGTTCTCATTAGGCATGGGTGGTACTCAAAAAAGTACCGGTATTTTATTATGAGTATCAAAAAGCAATAATACTACTCACCCGGTAGTACCGACGAACAATACCTGTATACCGGTATTTATGTGATTGATAAAATAGTTTCATTAATTACAAATTAACATACGTTTCACCCTAATTTTCCGGTTTTCGGCAAATTAGAAAATCAGTCCAAAAACATACACGGAAATTTCCATCCATCGGCATTTTTAATGAACATTCACGGTGAATATACATCGGCTATTCAGAATATACATTTTATTTTACGCTGTATGTTTGCATTCATCGCTTTTTGTTGGAATGATTATAAATCACATGCAGAACGATCGGTATTGTTTTAATTTTGTGGTTAGGTAAAATCCCCTGTTATAGTGATCAAAACTTGAGGTCGATCCAATGTTTAAGCTACAGGAATAAATATTTGTATTTATCCGGTTCAAAATCATTGATTTGTCTGGTGTTTGGCATGCGTCAAAAGTTTTTACTTGCCTATTGTATCAATAATGGCAACAAACATATCTCAACTTCACGGTTATGTAAATATGAAAAAAAGCAGACATATTAAGGGAACATTTGAAAATTAGTGGTTTGTAAATTTTCGCAGTTAGTTCCGTTAGTTAACGCTAGATGGCAGCGCTGTCTAAATACCGGCATTTTTAGTACCGATACTGTCGGTAGTAATGATTTTATATACTGGTTGGTAGTACTTGATTTTAAAAAATAGTAACAGTACTACCGAATACCGGTATTTTTTGCCCATTCTTAGTCCTCAAAAGTTTGCTACCCTTCCTGAACAGGAATATTGTAGGAAATTGCCGGTCAGTCTTGTATATGATAGATAACTACAGTAATAGATGGATATAGTTAAGGTGGCTGGAGCGATTTTTGTTAAAATACAGATTTGAGTGAAACTTTGCATACGTGTCCTTATTTGTAATATCTATCGATAAAAGTGAAAAAAACTGTATGCTACCGATTTGGTTTCCTGGCAATTCAATGATATTTTAACAAGTACTCTTATGGCACACGGCATATATTGTGAAAAAAATCGATTACGTATATACAGATTTTCTCTTAAATGCGAAATAAGAAGTTTCATATTATTATAATTGCTACTAAGAAATATCAAGGTATCATTCCGAGTAAAAATAGCGTATTTAGATATGATTTTCTCGTAAATTTCGAATTTCGCGCCGAAAATCCAAGTCAAAACAATACTTTAATTGAAGCAAATTTTTTAAATGTAACACTTGCATCATATTCACTACTGCATTTATAGTTATTTCCAACGTATAAACTTGTACTTGAGTGAAATGTGGTCCAAGAATATTTTTTTTTGACTTACTTGAAAAATTATTAGAATGTACCTTTAACGATTCACGATTACCGCTCCAGCCACCTTAAGACGAGATGTGACATTTATACTCCGAGGAATTCAAAATATAATACACTCCCTGTAATATCCTGCTCCGTGAAAAGTGAACTCCGGCCCGATTAACATCCCGTCCATCGCAAAGGTAAATGAAAGAGTAATGTTTCGTACGCTAGAGCCGCCTTCAGAGCCGAGCGCCCACGAGAAGCGCGAATTACCGTGTAAGGCAACAGTTAATAGATCTTTGGGGGATTATTACCATCCCACGCAGTAGAGGAGCTTACGCATTGCATGATGGAGATGACGTCGACCCTTTGGTGGGGAATTAACTGTTTTAGTCGCTCCTTAAAACGAGACTCCGCGTCGGTAGGCATACGTGTGCATCAAGCAAATACGCGACTGGTCATCATCGATATTGTGGGAGGGAGGAGGAGAATAAGCTATACTTCGGGGAGACAGGCTAGACAGAGCGAGGCAAGAGCGCCCACCCTCCCCGCATTACCCCCTACCTCGTGTTCCACCAAAGCTCCCAATTGAACCGCTGATTAATGGCCGGCGTTTCAAGTTGATGGGATGAACCCGGGATCTCGGGGTGACATGCCCATCAGTGGGGGGGGGGGGGTATCGGGGCGATGGGCTTTAAGGGGTAGCAGGAGGACTTGAGGATGCCCTCCGCATTCCTCCCCCCCTCTCTGCTTCGCCGTGGCAGTGAGGGACATGCAGAGGGGATGTTGGCGGCAGCCAGCATCACGCCGGGAGGTTTAGGGTCGGGGCGATGGGAAAGTAGCGAGTGGCCCATTAATGTATGAATGGGGCATCACAGGGGGGGCTTTGGCCACCGCCGCCGCCGCGTGGGCCCGGACTCGAAATAAACCACCTTTTAGTCGCGAGTTTAGGGGTTATATAATGAGGTTTCAGGGGGGGGGGAGGCGAGGGGGGTAGGCGTGAAGGCCTGGTTGGGGGTGGAAGTTGGGTGGGGATTTGGGTGGAGTTGGGGGGAGGTTGGTAGGGGTTGGGTGCACTCAGGGGTTTGGTTTTGGAAGCGGGAGAAAGAGGAGGGGGGGGGGAATAAAATCGGCAGGTTTTGTCGGCGGGAAAAGGGAAGGGTTTTTGGTGGATGAAGGGGGATTTTGGTGGAGTGTGGCAGTGGGGGTAGGGGATAGACTCGGACAGCGTTGGCGGGTAGGCTACGGAACTGCTGAGGGGGAGGTAGAGAGGGTGACGGCTTAAAGAGGGCAGCTCTCCGGGGCAGAAGGGGTAGGTACGGTGAGGGGCTTGGGAGAGGAGAGGGGGATGGCTCGGAAGAGAAGAGAGTCCGTGGAGAAGGGGGGGAGGAGTTGGAAACGAAAAAAAGGGGAGCAGCAGATGAAGTAGTTGTTGAAATATTCATTAAAAGCCCCCAATGGAACGGCGAATTTTGAGGATGCGTGCGCTACGTATGTCGTACGCGGGAGGCTGTGGAGGGACTCTCGCTCACTGCTGGAAGGGGTCTGCGAAGTGACGAGAAAATGAAATGCGTGCGGCGCGGCGCGCGCGTGTGCTGTTCGGTCCCACGCGAATACGGAGCCGGGGTGAGTGGTCTGTCCAATTCTTGACTGGATACATTTGCTCCCCGCCGCTCCTCGTGCTGGGCCAGACCCCCTCGCTTCGCATATACACACTTTCCTGCGCCCTCACGCATATCTGGGATTATCCCGCTCCAGCGGTCCATCTGGGGTAGAGCAATACGACGGGATTTTTTTATTACACGGTCTCTTTGTTACGTTTCACATTTATGGCCGTTATTCACCGTGCGATGATTCAGAGCCGCATTGAGACATGGGGCATGATAGTCTCTCCGCCGAGTGCAAGAGGTTTACTCTTTATGTTGTATAACTCGAAGCCTTTAATACCGGAGTCTTTTTTATTTAACTCTCATCGCTCATGAAACCCATTGAAATGTGTGTACTCGATCTGCTCACCCTAAAAATTGTAGCAACAGTAACAACATCATCAACAGCGTTTAACCCTTGGTTCGTGGAAAGGGGTTACGAGTGAGTAAGTCAAGAGGTGAGTAGGTATAAGAGCAAAATATATAGCAAACGTTTATTCACCCGGGCATTTATAAAGAAGTATTTGCGGGAGTGTAAGGGAGAAACTCGGTGATTCCACAATTTGTTCTTATTGTGGAATCGCAGTGTTTTCTTTTCCCTCATCATGAAGGAATTTCACCAAATAAAGTCAGAAAGGGAATTGTCACCTACAGGAGCGTATTTTAGTTGGACTCCTGTTTTCTGGTTGGGTTCAATTCTTAGCAAACAGCTGTGGATGTTGTTTTGAACACACTTTTTCCCATTATTTTTCATGATTTGATTGCAAAGGGATTCTCTCTTTACGAATGTAATTTATTTCATTCACCTTTGGCACTTAAAAATAAGCAAGGGTAGCATTAGACTCGTGCATTAAATTTATCGAAATACAGAGTAAATTGTGCTCCAGCCTTTTCTCTTTGTGCGCTAGGTTTCCAATCAGCGCATAATTCAATGTTGTGCAAGACAGAGCTCGGGGAATAAATGCTCCGTGCTTTCTCCAGCAGAATGTCACAATTAGTCAATTTTTACCTAAGCCCACACTGTTTCGAAGTTGGTTTTCGAGAAGAACATTGGGCTTTAATTTATGATAATGGAAGCAGGGAAAAAAATTATTAAAGTTTATATTTTTGGGTCATTTTTCAACTGTTTCACCGCTTCTAGCCATAAATGAGGTTATAACTTTTAACATTCCTACACACCATATGCTCCGAAATCCAGAACTATTTTTTCTCTGTAATCAAAACATTTTTCCGCAGTCCACAAAGCCACATTCCTCCAAAATAACGTTTTGCAACTTTTATATTGTGTAAGTGCCAAGGAGTAGTCTCTAATTTATAGGTCGCAGATCATAATGAAATGAATGGGGCCTTATAAAAAACTGTTATACATTAATTATAGGAAAAAATAACTACTAAGGGTTTAACTAACTACTAACTACTACTACACACTTTATCATGAGCTATCAGGTCGTATTAATTATGGATATGTGAAAACTTTCAATAAATGCCCCCGATGAACTATAAATGTTTAACTGACAAAGGCATCGGTCGTGGCACCATCATGTAGTGCGAAATCACTTTTTAATATTTTTTTCTAACAATTATTATGGGTAATGAAGCTGAGTCTTCTAAAATTGTATACAGTCTTGCTATTAATGGGCTCTTGCGCTCATTAATAATTTGAAGTATGAACTGTGCCAGTAATAAGCAATAAATGTGCATGTAATTTGCACACGCACAAAAAAATGTAAATTCAGGCTTGCAGCTTCATTTTAAATTGGATACACACTTTTAATGCTTATATTTCATACAAAGTTTTACAATATTTGTTAGTTATACAAAAGAGTAGTGTAAAAAAGTTTAAAAGGATAGATCTTTTGCATACATTTTATTTATAATTTCCATATTTGTTTGGCGCTTAATATTGAATAGTTATTGCTTCTATTGCATGAATTATCTGTGCACTGCCCGTTGAAAAAGATTCTTGTTATTTTAAACCGTTTGAATTACTCGGCCGTAAGCTTTTGGATACAAAATTAACAATGTCATTTGATCTTGGAACCATATAGATATTTCGATTCCGCGGCTATAGTGACAAATAATATCACTCATTATAGCCAAAATAATAGGTATTTTTGACTCCATTTTTTTTACTCCCTACCGTTTTAAAAATTATAAATAATCAAGAGCTCACAAAAATTGAAATCTGCGGAAAATTTTAAGCCCTCCTTTATTAGCTCGTTTCCAATCATTATCTTCACAATTTAGGTAGTATCTTTGTAAGCACTTATTAACTTTTGATGCATTTGATGTAACAAATTAACGACCAAGCCGTAGAAATAATAAGTACGCTGTTGACCTCTTCACCGGTAACTCATTACTTTCCAATTCCGCCCGGTCTATCTCATTTCTTTACCTTGCCCTTATTTTCCGTCGAATGTACTAATTTTAATTAGCCCATGTCGTGAGCGACTTTTATTTTTCTAATCAAAGAGAAATGTTGGTTTTGAATTGGACGCCAAAGGCAATTGGGACTCGAATTTCAAGTCGATCGGTACGAACTTTCTTTTATCCTGTACTTTTAGTATGTAAGAGCCTAGGAAAATCAATTGGCGACGGAGAGTTCTCTATACCACCCATTTTTTCACCCAGATTTTACAAAGAAAGGCATTGTCTGAAAAATAAATCGTATCAGAAGCCAAACTCTTTGTTTCCAGAAGGAATGTTTTTGGTGAGGACTTTTGACTCCCTCTATCTCTAAATAAACTTGAAACATATATTTATTTTTTCTAAGTACATCATCTAAATCAATGGTTGATTAATACCGGTTCACATAAAGGCGATTCTGGCAATTGACATATATTTATTATCTTAATCATGTTCTTCGGTCTTACATCAAAGCATTAGGCATGCTAGGAAATCAACCACTAATGGTATAACACTAATATCATGAAGCATCGTCAATGTTTATGTCAGCCACATTCAACGGGAATTCATACAAGATATTTTACTGAGAGAATATGATTATTTGTTACACTTTGCTACATGCAGAGCATAGTGTATATAAGATTGGTGACATGAAAGGAAAGTAACTTACGTGTGTAAATTTTGAATAACAGAATGAGACGTGATGACTCAAAACAAGTTAAATTAATATTGTTTTAAACTTCATAAAATTGGTAAATAGTTGGCTGGTTTACCTGAAGGGCTCAGATGATTTATTTTTGAAATGGAAAGGAAGTTAGTGGCGGAAGTTTGGAAAAGGCAGAAGGAATGGATGGATGTTGAATAGGTTGATTCCGGGGATAACACTGGGCAACGTGGAAAAAGAAGGAAGAGGATAGCAATTTTTGACGACATAAGGAGAACCTAAGGGTTTATGTTCTTAGGGAGACGTGATGGTGAGTAAAAAATCTGCATAAAATAATAAAAATAACGTGAAACGACGTCCCAGAAAAGGGTTAATCGTGGGAATTACTGTACAGTCGCCGCATAAAGTCTGGCGACATCGACAAAAGCGCCGAACATGCAAAACTACGATTTTGTGTGGCTCCACTGATTCAAAAGTGAGGGGTTGGCGAGGGGAGGTAGAGAAGACGGGGGTGGGAAGGAGGTGAGAAAGTGGTCAGAGTAGTCGTGAATCGGAACCTCGTCTTGGGGGCTAGTGAATTAAGAGGATAAAGTTGCCGATGTCTAGACTTTATGCGGCGACTGTACATACATACCAATCAATTGGTAGAGGACCCAATAATGATAATTACTTGATTTTTTTTCGCAATTCTGGTTTGTAAAACATCTTATTTTGAATTTCCTTCAAACTCCGTCGTAGTTATGACACATTGACTAATGATTTTGATGTTATTTAACGTTTGCTAATTAAATGTGTAAATGCATCCTAACAACCATTTAAAAGTTAAAAATTGGAATGTAAAAAATATTCACAACGAATGCATGTGAAGAACGACTTGGAATATAAAATTTCAATGCAAAATGTACGGCAATTATGGAAAAACATTTCTGTTACTTCGCTGAATAAATCCAAATTGGAAATTATTCGTGTTTGGAGCATATTTTTTTACGGGTAGCATATCTGAAGTTATTTATTTAGGAATCGTCGAAAATTGAAGTGCGTTTGGTCCTTTTTGACGATGGGTGGGCAAGTTAAACAATTACTTATGAATGTACGTTTCCCTATCGTCGTGCATTTAAAAGCGCAGAAAGGGAAATGAGACGCGGGCAATGACTGAAATCGTGAGCGTCACACAAGTGGGTTCTACTTGTCCAAAAATCATCCATCCAATGAACGTTGGGATAGTGAAATGAATACTCGCCCAGAGATCTTTTAATGCTTATGCCGAACATGCTCCGGCCGCCTGTTATTGTGGCTTTACAGCGTCGCGCTCGTATTGGACGCTCACAGCGAGCTGTAAAAAAAATTGAAATCCTCCCCTGCAGTGCGTGCGATAAACCGGAACGTTTCGAAATAAATGATGGTCGGCAATGATGTGGTCACTCTGTTGTTTTTAAGGGAGGAAGGCATTGCGTTCTTTTATGTTTATTTTTTTCGATTTTAAATGAATATTTCCGGGATCATCGCTGGCAGCGAGCATATTGCATTCCAATCTGGGAAATTTGAAACGTACATGGGACAGTTTGCATTAAAATGCATGCGTTAGATAATTTTGGGACGTAAATTTGGAATGAATTCCAAATGAGCTGGATCAAAAAAACTTCCCTTCCATTATATGACCCTATACGCCAAACGGTAAAAATAAAGTGATTGCATTCGCTTTTGGCTTCAATAAAAAATACGCGCAGATAAAGCGTATATTTGCTAGTTTTGTCTATTAGTCTTTACTAAAGCTAATGCTATATCATTGATCATTTTTATTGAGCTATGTTAAAATTTAAGGTATTGACAAGGTATAGGCTTTCTTGGATACTAATTGATAATTTTATTCCTTTATTTTTTAGGTAAAAATCTACCTCCATTGTCACTCCAGTCTGACCAGTTTCCATATACAGCCCATACATGAGAATTTCCTATATAAATTCAAAGTGAGTCCAAAATTGTAGCTGCCATCCCAGCAACGCCAATAGGTTTATCAACAGAGAAATAGGCATACTTATAATAGAATTTAAGGATATAGTAATCAAACATATTGAAGTACTTTTTATACTTTATTTTCTTCTTTTTCTTTCAGGAGATATCTCTTGAAATAAGAAGAAGAAAATAAATTATACAAAAGAGGTCATGAAAAGGAATCATCTAGTACGTTTTATGGCAATGAGCTGAATTTGCCATGAAAATGCCTTTTTCTAAAATGATTTATGTACCAATGTTTTGTTTTCAGGTGTTTTTAACTAAAGGCTTACTGATTAGCATGACTGCGGGTTACTATTATTGTTCGTAATTGTATTGGTTACAAACTCCTTGGGGCTTCTTCAGTGGCACAATTACTGTGCGCGTTATCTTATCTCTTCAACGTCATATAACATTTATAACCCAGTAACGATCATATTTTGGTAAATCCTTGTGATATTGACGGAATATCTTTATCTAATTCGATCGATTACTATTTAATGTAATCAAAACCAACTCATATACCAGAGTTATCGGTCCACACTCCCCAGTACTACTGTGGCATACTAGTACAACCTAATGTAAGAGCCGAGTCGGCTGGTAAGGGGAGACGAAATTAAGCGGGTCACTTGCGCCAATAATATTAGGTAGGTTAAATAAAGAGAAATTGGAGAATCGGGGAAGCGTGGAGAAAAACCGGACGCCTGCATAAGGTTATTCTTTACTATAAGCGCCAAGGCGTCCCGGTAGGCAGAGGGAATACTATATTTGACTTTCTGCGGAGGAAGGGATAGAGATACAACCCCTCCAAACTCCATCACAGCTGAAAGATTCAAGTTTGAGGCCTTTGAGCAAGAAGCCAGTACTATAGCCAATCCGATCCCCTAAGATTTAATTCGTGCCAATTGTGAGTCGTCAGGGAATTCCAGGCGCCTGCCGCCCTCGCCGGAACTAAAAGATGCGGGCGGCGTCTTCAAAGGTGATCGGCCGAGATGGGTTGCATAAGCGCGTGCCAAAGATGCTAAGAATCGTCCGAGTAAACAATTCCAATTCATTTGCGTCTGGTGGACCAAAGGCGCGGCTCCACAAAAGGGAGCATTCCTCGATCTCGTCCATCCGTCTTTAATTCTCCCCATCACCCACCCATTCCGAATACGAGTGTGTGTGTGCCTTCTGTCCCCCCCAACTCCTCCTCATCCTCCTCCTACATTCCCCAACACCACCGCACTTCCCCTCCTTTAAGTCCCCCCCCCTACCCACTCACCGGTCGATTCCTTGGCCCTAACCGACGCAAGCTCGCAGCAAGTAGTTGTTTGTTTTGAACGGTGCTAATAGAATCGAAACGATACAGTGGCGTAAAAATGTGGAAATACCATGAAATAAAGAAGAGATATAAATGGTGCACCAAAGTGAAGCTTGGATTTTTATTTTTTTTAAATATTCCGCCAAACATGACTATGGAGTTATTTTGGTGCATTAATTTAATATTAATGTTTGTTTACTTATACTTTCATCAATATTGAACGATTAGATAGAAACTTTAGTCAGCCTTGATGGAGAACCTGTATTAAAGGTACCATCAAATTACCATTAGCTATGCTTCATGAATCATTTATGCACACACAAGACATGATGAAGGGATTTATAAATTTCTTTCAAGTTATCACTACGAACAATAAGTTACAAATTATAAAGTTATATTTCACGCAGTTATGATTAGATATCCTCTAGAATTCTTAAATAAGAAGCGAAGACTACATTTAAATAGTATCGTTTAAAAAACGTAAGGTTTGCTCTGGGCAAGGGTATACGGTTTTTACGTAGAGTGACGGAAGAAGACGAATACCTAGAACCTACAATAATAGCCATGCATTTACACTTCTTTTTAAAAAAGCCGTGGAAACAGTATAAGTGTATAAATGCCTCAATGGAAGCAGCCCAAGATGAGGAAAGAGTGGAAAGGAATTTAACAAATAATTGTTTTTTATGAAAATGTTTATATTTTCCATGTTTATAGATTTTTTATTTTTATAGATAAATAGACAATATAAAAAAATACATAACGGGATCTCTAAAATGCCTCTATTCACAATATATTTAAAAGCCTTAATTTATAGCAACGTGCAGGAACATTGAAAGCTATATGGAGAAGAGAGAGGGGTCAGGAGATTTAATGGAGCAATAGACAGAAAAAAACCGCAGTTCGTGTATAATTGGATTTTTACCTTTGGAATGAATTCCCATCCAAGCTGAATGCACACTGAAGAACACATAAGGAAATTCAGCCATCGAATACGTGTTTTATATTGACCATTTAAAACTGAAGGAACAGGAATATCCTGACTTTGCATCAATATGATTACGTCAGCTGTCACATAGTTACTTGGAAGTTGCCCTAGCAAGGCCATTAGCGTAAGGTGGGGATGTTGCTGCAAATGCAATCGCACAGGCATTGCATTCCTATTCCACAACGGCCAAGGTCACGGCGCTCCGTATTTAGCCCTTGAGGGAGGAAAACAACACGACAGTGACGTTTATGTACTCGGTAGGATGCTGTTTTTGTGGTTTACTTACGTCAAACGAGATCTAGTGGCGTCCTTTCAAGCTAATTAAATACGACTGTTGTGCTCTTAATAAGTAAATCGGTGTGAGTGAATTACTGTAAAAGTATTGATCAAAAGTTTGTCTATTTAGATGGGCCAGTTTGCTGGGGTCACAATCAAATATGCTGTTGATTTTTTTATTCGTGATTGCCAGTTTTTTATGTCACGGATGAATGTGCGATAAAGTTAGGAGGATATTCTTAAATTAAAAATTGTTAGCTGTTATTAACTATCATGTTGGTTAATTTTGTGGATCATCAAAAAATGTTGTTTTGAATGATGTTTCAATGGTTACGCTCTTTTAGTCTTTCTGAGAAAGTGGATTTGACGCATGCTAGAATTATGAGGTTTGTATAAGAGCTAAGAGTGTATAGAAAAATTCATGAGTGGATATGGTGGAATGTGCTCACAAGGGTAGGTATGTACGAAAATGCATGAATAAGAGAAAATGTATATAAGCAAGTCACGTTTATTGCTGTAGTAAAAGAACGATGCTGTAATGGTGAAGCGTGAAATGCATTAGTAAAACAGGTAGCTTTTCCAGATCTATGATCAATATTTCGTTTTTTTACGATAACTACTCTGGAAAGAAACAGCTTAAAAAGCGTATGCAAGTTATTAAGAAGATCCTTCATGATTTGGCACTCTGTGCTTAGCCTACGCTGTAAAATTCAAAATCGAAGCCGTGGTAATTAACTAGAGTATACCGTGCGACTATTCAAATGCTCAATCAGCCCCGCTCAATGGAACAATGCCATCTAAGTAGAGTGGGGCATGCTTGCGCGAAATTCGCGAGGAGCACCTCACTCATTCCGACCGAAGTATCCCGCAGCTCATTTCCAAAACCTCTTTCCCCTTCCCTGGCAGTGGATACGTTACACTCCTGTACCCTCATTTTTATTTCCGCTTCGCTGCCGGCGTCTGGAAAATTTTATGGCACTCTTAAGACTTATATAAGTCCGAGAAGCTTTCCTGCCTGGTGAAGTGGGATGGGGGAGGGTGGGAGTGTGGAAATAAGGAGGAGGAGGGAAAAGGTAGGTGGAGTGGGGGTTTGACTGGGGTAGGAACTTGTTTTGTTTCCCTATTGTCGCATCGACTTTCGGATCACGCGTAGCCTTAAGTCATCCGAAGGGAGTGTGTCGTTCGAGGTAATCCACAGTGAACTCATGGCATTCCCCCGTCTCCTCCTCCTGCTCTACCTCCCTCGATGCCTCCACTCTGTGAATCGCTAAACTCGAATCCCCTTCTCCGCCCACATTTCCACCCCTTTTGACCCCCTCTCCTCACCCCCCGCCCGATCCCAACCTCTTATACCTCTCTGCAACCTCCATCACCAAACCTTGTGGATATCCTGAAAAATCTCTTTCCGTACTTTTTTTATTTTTCGTTACTCCACACCCTATTCCATATATGGGCGTAGGAGGGCGACCGTTAAAGTTCTTCCCGCCCCAACCCTCGTAGGATTGCCACCCAAGGTCAATAAGGCACTCGATGTCCGGGATTACGGCCGCAAATGTGACTTGTGTTATTGCCACTCCTTGGCGTGCGCGCCAGTGGGTGAAGTGAACATTTTCGCTCTCTCTGCGTTTTTAATCAGGCTTGGTCTCAAGTGACAAGATTGCCTGCTGGAATGTGTCACATCATGCTTGCTTTTACGAAGAGGCGTACTTCCGATTGGCTACGTTTTAAACTATTCCCATGGACTACACCCAGTCCTCGAGTCAGCGTTGGGATTTACATTATGGCTGGATCTTCATTTTTCTTTCTCCGTATAGATGAACGCAAATATTTAAAAGAATTTGAAGTGGCGGATTTATTGACTGATAATACTCTACTTTCGTTAAAACCATCCATTTTGTAAGCTAATTATCAACGGAATACCTCAATTTGAAGTGTACAGCGGTCCTTTTAGTTACTTAGCCACGCGAATTTCTCTATAGTCTATTTTTTCCTTAACTGTCATTGCTCATTGGCTGAATGACTGAAGCTACAAATTTTGCTTTATGAACGGTTATCGATCAGTGAGTATAATGGAAAATATCATATTTTTACTCCTAACGACCGTTTGTCAGCGGAAAGGCATTTAATTTCAAAGGGTTGTTACATTTCAATTTCAAAGTGACTGATATACACTAATTGAATACCCTACTTTAATTCAATAGACAGCAATTTTAAATTCAATATCCGGTCATTTGCATGAATTTCTCTTCAAGTCATAATTACCATAAACAGTTGTTGTTCCAAATTTTGATTGGAGGTCTATTCAGACCAAAAACTACCAGGTGCTACCCAAATGTTCCCGAAATTCATACGCCGCGTGTTAACGATTGCTAATACGACAAAACGCCACCGGTTGCCACTTTATACATCTTATGTTTACTAGTGAGCCTAGTGGTTTAATTCTTGGTGATTGTGTTTATTATTTGTGAGAGCCATTAAATTGCTGCATATATTGCTTGCATTGCGATTTGAGTTTGCTACGACGGATGTGAGTTTGTCGCACGTCTGCGTAAAGTTTGGCTTCAAACTAGGGAAATCTATTGCATAAAGATAAAATGCCGAGGAAAGAATTTAGAGACAACGGTTAAGGCCAGTCCCACATCTATGAGAGTAATAAGCGCCAAGAATCACTTATACTTCTAAGGAGGTGTTTGAAATATATAACTTCCATTGCACCACTGCCTTTGATTTGATCTTTCTACATACGAAACAGACTAGCCAGATTTCCTCGTGCAATGTCACCTAAAGCCATGATGAAGCCTACATAAAGTGGCGAATTTTGGCAAATTGGTGGTTTTTTAATTGAAAAAATAATAGACCAAAGCTCCAGAAATAACATCAATCATAATTAAGTCGTCAAGGTTATATACATATGCTAGATAAACATGCTTCTTGATTAGCACCATTTAAGTTCTATGCTAAGGTTTTCTTGTTTTTCATCGATATTTATTTGTCCTTCTCTGCAACTCCGGCTTTAGTTTTGAGTGCGATCCTATTCTTGAGCATTTACAGCTATGTTCTCATAAAATGGTTTTTCAGTATCTTCCTTTTCGAAAATAATATATTTCAGTTTCATCTATTTTTCATCGAGTAGCATTTATCATTTTGCTTTTCTTATTTATGCCTATATTGTCCCATTGAAACAAGAATGATTTACTAAGTAATATTTATGTATTACCACATCAGACTTTATTGACCATATTTCTACTTTCTAGAACACAATTGGACATGTTTGAGCATGTTTGGTGATGTGTTAATGTTTGTACTTTTTTATACATTGCCATATTTGCAACATACATACATACATACACCTATCTCACAGAAAAAGCCAAAAATATACCCTTTAATGTATTCACCCAATGCTTCTGAATCGCTTTCAATCGACAGTCTGGTGGTATTCTTTTGATAAAGGCGAATGTTTTTATTTTCCCTGTCCATGCCTTTTTGATCCGGCGCCGGTGGCAGTCATTATGGTGCGAGAATCGATGAGGATAGTCCGGCAGTTGGGCCATCAGTCCTGTCTCATATACGACCTCGGAAGGAGACGGCAAACATTTCAAACTCCCTCTCCCCCTGTCATTCCACCTCTCTCTATTTCTCCTTTCTCCTGCTCTGCTCTAACCTCTACCCCTCTGCCTTCTTCCTCTCTATACCCACCCCGTCCTTTTCAAACACTCCTTCTTCTCCATCTCATTCTCCGCTCTTACCTTTACGGCTTCGTTTTGATGTGGCCGCTCCACGTGTCACTGCTCACGTCGCCGCAATTTCTCTCCCCATCGCCATCACCCCCTCTCTCTTGCCCTCTCTCTCTCATAGCATTTCTCCCTCTCTCTCTCTCATAGCATTTCTCCTTCTCAGAGAGAGCGTCCTCTCAGCGGAGACACAAGGACCGTCCAACTTTCTCCTCTCCTCAACGGCTCTCCTCAAGTCCCTTGACTTCGTATTTTTCCCCCGGCCGTTCTCTTCTTCACTTTTAAGCTCTTGCGGCTCGCTTTCACGCAAGGCGGTGACCAAGTATTCGGTAACCGACTTGAAAAATGTATTTAATTCAACCTTGATATTGATGATTAATTATTAAAATAATGCGAAGTATCTTGATAGTAATTGACTGTCGAATATGGTTAGTGATATTTAGCGCTTAGCACACGGATTCACGCATCTTATTGAAAATTTTATCCAAATAAAGGCTAATTAAATGCTTTGCTAATATTTGAAGATCAAAATTGCACTGAGATGGAATTATCTCATCTACATAACGGCTGTCCTCAAGTTTCTTGACGTCGTATTTTCCACCAGTCATTCTCTTATAAACCCTTAAGATCTTGGAGCTCGCCTCCACGCAGGGTGGTAACCAAATTATTGATAACCGAGTTAAAAATGATTTAACTCAACCGTAATGCTGGTAATTAAGTATAAAGTAATGGTGAATGCTTTGATAAAATTTTTCAGGTGAATATGGCTTGTAAGATATATGATTTTGGCCACAAAGTTCACGATTTCACACATCTTATTGTAAATTGTCCGATAATTACAGTTTTCGTTAAAATTTCGGTAAAATTCTGAGTTAAACTGTACGGTAAAGGAATAAACCAAAATAAAGGCTTAAGAAGTCCAGTTTTATATAAAATGTTTTGGAAAATCTGCCATGAAAATTATTTCGGTTGAGGTGTACTGTAACTATATGTCATCTAAAATTAGGACAGAAAGTTAGAATTATTTGGACATGGCTACTGATGAAAAATAAATCCCTACTAACGTGTCACAGCATCATTGGTGGCTTTCAATTTAGGAAGAAGAGCCTAATACTTTGCAACTGCCCTGTTTTCAATTGCAGTAAACTTAGTGGCTCCTAATATATAGCATTAGTCTGTTGATTATTTTTGTTATTTCATACATTACATTTAAAAAATTCACACCCGAGAGTATTAAAAGTATTCAAAACTGCCTTAAATATGTGATTACATTCATTTTAAAGCTAGAGCAATAATTCCTGGCCATAACTCGTCATGGTCTAATTATAAAACGTGAAAAGGATTTTGGAGACGTATTGATCCCAAGGATTGATTATAATTGCTCTTTAATGGTCCTCCTTTGTCCCGGACCACAGAAAGCGTATGGCAGTGGTGTCCTCCGTGGGTCCTAGATGCTTTCCCGTGCCTCTTATCTCCAAACGAACCCTTCAGCCTTATCCACCCTCCCTTTCCGCCGTCTCTTCCCCAACCTTGCCACCTTCGCCCCCTCCACCAACCCTGTTTTCATCCGGCCAAATTTCCTCCCATCGGTCAGCAACTTCCCGACATCTCTTGCTCAGGGGAGTGCCAACATTCGGCCGCTTAAATCTTCCTGTCACGGAAGTTTAAATCTCATTGCCAAAGCTCCTTCTGTACGGCTAAAGAGCCCTTAGTATCCGCAAGACAGCGGCATCGTACGAAGGAATCAACGCCCAGTGTGCTACTTCATGTGTTGTAATCTGGGTGCCCCGTCATAAGTTCCCCATTTTTCGCTATTGTTATCATTCCTCTTTTCTCGGAGGAAGAAAAATACATTTAAGACCTTTCGCAAATGCTTGCGGATTCCCGGTCGGTGTATTATTTCCCGTTCAGTTGGTTCGCAAGATTAAAAAGGCTGTCATTGTAGTGGTTCCAATTTTATTTCGTCTTTTTCATAAGAACTTATTTTATGCATTGTGCAGTAAAAATAGTGCATTATCCTTATTCATTTGAAGTTAGGGGAGGATGAGGAATGAAATGGCCCAAAACGTATTTGAAGAGTAAGATATTGAAGGATTACCTATGGTTTTATATCTTTATTTCAGAGGAACTCTTTTTCTGTGTATGCAGGAGATTTTAACTATCAACTGAGGTCCCTAATCTTTTTCAAGTCTATGAGACATTACATTCTGAAATTAAATAATGACTACAATATTCGTTGAGCCGTAGGCATTGTATTTAATCTATTGTATGAAAGCATATGTGTTTTTACATGAAATGTAAATTTTGCTATGTGAAATTAGGTAATTTGAGTGTTAATAAATAGTTTTTTAATGCGATGAAAATAAACCGGATTATTCATTACATTACGGTTTCCAAGCAGCAATTTGAGGATAACAATGGTAATTAACTAGTGTTTTTTATCATGTGATTGCGAGTAAGAATATGTTTATGATAGATATTAACTTTAACTTGAAAAAATTATGACTTTTTGTATCTGCGGATACCAGGATGTGAAAACGTCTAATGTGTCAACAACGTAATCAGCTAATTCTACACTCAATATCCGTTTTATTGCGTTTTGTGAACGATGGAGCTGGATGCCTTTTCTGCAGGAACTGATTTTCATTATATGATGTGCGTTCCGTTGCGATTGTATCATGATGCCTAATTGTATGTTTTTTTTACCACGTGAATGGAAATTGACCCATGCTGAGGAGTTGTTCCCATGTACCACGCTCTAATTTCTGGGATGTGGCTGTGACCTGCTTTTCTGCTCCACAACAGAGGCGCTGCAGGAGAGCCTAGATAGCAACGCCCTCAGGGGAAAAGATAAGGTGATAGGCGCGGATACGATAGTGCAGTGCGGTAAGCTAAGGCGATAATTAAACTTTCAGCCAGCACGAAAGTCATTAGAGCGAAGGAAGGAGGGTAGAGGGAGAGAGAGAAGGTTCGAAAGACGTATATTTGCCGCGCTGCTACAACAGTAATTACAAGCTAGGAATAATATTCCTGGCTGAAAATGGGAGGCTTTTGCCAAGTTGTTGTTATTCAAATCCAGCCAAGTGTTTCACCCTGGGACGCTAGAGAAAACTTTTCGGCCCGTGCAATTTATATCATCACGCTTTAGATTAAAGCTAGTCGGAGCTTTCATGAGGGCCGCGAGCTCGTAATTATACTATCGGGAGGATTATTAAATCATGGGGGCCGTTTGCCTCTCGGAGCATCACTTCGCCCGCTGAAGTAAAGGTAGGAGGTGCCCCTACTGTGGCAAAGCTGCGTCTGAATGCATTGGGACGCTTTTCCCGGTTTTTTATGACTCCGGTGCTGTTTACATTCAAAGCTCTCATTCTTTTTCGCCGAGCATATGAGCGAGTGCTTTCCGAAACACTTTGCTCATGCCACGCCTTGAGTCGCAAACCTAATTCTGTTGCCATTTCGTGTTGAAATTTTAACGAGGCAGCCTTTCCTCGCTCGCCTTCCCGTGCCGTCTTTATCTCCTGCAGACCCCACAACCGGCTCTTCATACCTCTACACCCGACTCAACACCTCCCACTCCCAGCGCCCACGAGGAGTAGGTACCCACTACCGGAGTTGTTTGGCAGCATCAGCTAATTACACAGGCGGCCGCCGCGTTTTGTAAAGGATGACCATGTTGGGGGTGTTACTCAGCAGGAGGCTTACAGGAAGGAGGGAGAGTATAGTGAAGGGAGAAAGGGAAAGAAGTGGGGAAAAAGACGTTGGGTAAGAACGAAGGAAAGATTGGGAGGTTCTATGGAAAGAAAAGTGTGGATCGCATTAGCAAAATGAGTGCGTAAAAGACGCAAGGGTTGAGAACTGGGGGCTTAAACGGGAAAAGGAATACTTGGGCAGGAGTGTGTGGCGAGGTGAATTTCAGAGGCAGGTAAGAAGGTGGTAGCCGAGAAGGATGAGGAAGGAGTTATGCCAATGAAGGGTAATTAGTGAAGCATTTGCCTCAAGGAAGGTGATAAACTGGGTGCCGTCTTAAAGATAAGAAATGACCGTGGAAGGGATAATTTGTGGCGGAAGCATCTCCTACATCAAAGAACTTGGATTAAAAACGGGCCAGAGTAATTAAATTGATTCAATCAAGAACTTTGGGCTGATTATAGACGCGGTCGTTTGGATAAATTTGTTCCCTGTTCCATCACTAAATTAGTATAGTAATTAATAAGGGAGATAATGCTTGAATAAGGCAAATAGATACAATTTTGGAGGGTGATATCTACCTGTAAGCTAATTCTGGTGAAAAACTAAATATGTTTTTATTGTTTATGTGTAGGGTTAGGCAATAAGCGGAATGTGGAAAAGCATGGCTGTTCCGAAAAACGTGTAGCGTTCACTAATTAGCAATGGACGATGTAAGAAGAATACTGTTTGTCCTTTTATTAAAATTAAGCTAGTGATTTATTTTTAGCTCAGGTTACCTAATGGAGGGCAATTTTTTGAAATTTTACCGTCATCATTCTGTGAACTCGTAAACATTTTTACAAGATTACCTGCAGTTTATCTATTAGATATTACATACATCATTTATCTTCTAGACCAACTTGCATATTACCGTTCTAGTTAACGACGTGTATTGGCATTGTATTCGAGTATTACCATGGGTTTGAAAAACTCTAATTCAGTATTTTCCTTGCGCTTTTAAATTTGAAGTACTATAGTTTCTACGGATTTCTGCCTGTAAAAATCTCTGATGAGTCGGCAATCAAATCTATTTAGCTTCTTTCAGTGAATTACAGCTTCCAAAAAATACCTATTACATCAACAATCACATTCATTTGGCTAGTTCTCCTTCTCTTACCACGCAAAAAATTGGATGAGTATACCTAAAATTCTGATGTCCTATGCAAAATATTTGCTTAACTTTTGGTGATCTCCCTAAAAATTGAGCTACCACTGCTGTGGATCAACATTAAAAATGGCTTCCTTAGCAATTTCGTTGTTATTCCTTAGTGAACAATTTTCTTTACCACATGCATGGGATTTGCCTGGGATTTTTGTGTGATTCCCTGTGAACAGTGAAGTTCATTGCGTTCTCTCGCTAGAGTGAAAAAAATTGGGGTTCCACGAACATATTGGTCGCCATCTTGTTTTTAAATGGCAATTCGCCAAAATGGAAACCACCGCATCACTGAAATCATGACATCATCCCGCGCAACCTAAATTCTGTTTGGTTCTTGCCTCGGTCATAATTTATTAGGTCGATGCACTTAGGCCGGCCATTTGCCGCGACTCGATCTCTTTGTGGATATTGGGTGAAAGCGATGGCCGCGATGACAATTTTGAGTGCGGCGTTGTATTCAAACTATGTTATTGAAAATGTGAGTTACGGTACCCTGTTGGAAAGAGGGTAGTAATGCAGAGAGCCATAAATTTCCTTCGAAGCTTTCATTGCCGTCCTTTAGTGAGTTATGCAGCTTTTACGCCTATGGCTGGAATAAATACTATATGTGGGATGAAATCACGTAGCGACTAATCCGATGGAGCGAGGATGAATTTTATTATTCCCTCATGAAGAAGTTGGAAATTTACTTGAAATCCTATGAAAATAAATTGAATTCTGATCAACGGCTATTGGAAAAATTCGTCGAAAATATCAGGTGAAGTTCATTTCGAGAACATTCGTGTGAGGGAAAGTTTTTGGTATTGTAATCCCGCAGTAGTTTCATGAAAACTCGACGACTTTTGTACAATTTGGTTAAAATAGCTGTGAATAGATTCGAGACCTCTTCTCTTTACTGCTCTGTGTTAAGTCAATTCCAAGAGTATTTGCCAGGTAACTTAATGCGATACCATCTTTCCATCCCTTGGGTAACTGGCTCCATATCTATATGTAGAAGTTACAAACGTTTCCAGTTATCTGCTCTAGATGCATGACGGGTTTTGAGATACATAATGACATTTTTGTTTCTTAGGAGAGAGTTATGATATGTTTGGAAGCAGAGCATAATTTTGTAGAAAAAGTTGTGAACCACATTCGTTATGATGTTTTTGGAAAAAACGGATTTTTCCAGTGATAGAGCATTTACAAAATCAGAGTGAAAATAGTATCGTATTATTTTTGCTTCGCTGTTATCTAATTCCCTGAATCCATTTTGGTTAGTCATTCGCGGAGGTGGCAAATAGCTGAGGTAATTTTCAAAATTTACGTAAAGGAAGGATTATTTGGAAATGAAGTAGGGAAGGTGGGAAACCCGGCGTCAGAATTAGCGAGACGAAATACAAAGTGCTCAGGTTTCCACAGTTTTACGTCACATCCAACGGACGTAGTACTATCCTGAACTTCGTGCGGGACAAAATTGTCCTCTCCCAGTTTCAGAATTAAATTCATGTTCTCAAAGAATTCCTAAAATTCCTTCTTAGCTTTCACTTTATGTATATTGGATTTTAGATTCAGTATTAAGACCGTTGGCTGGTAACTTTGGGAGGCGAGCAACGACTAAGGTCACTTCAGCCATTGAGGGTAGGTAGGAGGAGGTAGCTTTGCGTACTAATAATTACTTGAAGAACGTAGGAGAGAGGTGAAGGGAAACCTGGTGCCACCTTCAGCCCACTTTTTACGAACGCTCTTCACATAGCACTTAAGTAGGAATCGAGTTGAAAATACCTCTGAAAATCTTGGCCACCGCCTGAAATTAAACCCGAACCACGGAATGGGAGACCAGTGTTCTATTTACCACACCAACTATCTTCTGAACAACGCGGATGCCTTTGCACCAGCTTCGATCCCTGGTGTTAAAACTGTGTGAAATGTTGCAGTTTTCCTGCTATCTAAAAACGCTTTTGTATCCCTTTACTAGCACGCTCTCCATTCGATCCGCAGAGTGCTTCGCGAATACCCTGTCGAGAAAATAACGTTAGGCAGCTCTGTATTTCACCTCATACCTTTCACTCTTCACCCTTTGTGATAAATTCGATCTTGGGTGAGTGTTACATTTTGGAGGAATAGACGCGGAGAGATGGTAGGCGCCCTGTGAAGGAAAGGGGCGGGGAAACCGAACAGGCCCTCGATTACGTAGTAGAAAGCCTTCTGACGCGTTCCGGGAAGCGGAAAGAATGGGAAAGGGAGAATTTCGCCACTCGGTCAGAAAAAAACACTCCGCTTAAGAAGCGAGGAGGGAGCGTTCGCGGATTCGATTTGGATTCAAATTTAATAAAAGTGAGGCAGAGAGAGTGAGGGTGGAGGGAGAATATGAGGAAGAGGTGGTGGAGGAAGAGAGGAGAGGAAAAATGCTTTCGGGACGGTGAGCACGAGCAGCAAACAAGGTCGACTGGAGAGAGAAAGAGATGCTTGATACTGGTAAATGAATCAAAACCTCTCGTCCGAAAGATTTAGTGCACAACTTGCCGAGAAATATTGCACATCACCCGTTCTCCCATGTGGGGGCACGGGCCCCGCGTGGGGATTGCGGACTTGGTCAGGGGCTCTCTCTTCTCTTTCCCCGGGACAGAAGGGGCCGGTGACGGGGGAAAGTGAAAGGGGGCGGCGGCGGTGGTGCAGGCGCGATTGGGATTTTGTTGTTGGTGGTGCTGCCGCGCGAGAGGGATGGATACGAGAGAAATATGGTATGCTGGAGTAAGATTGATCAATTTATTGATTATTGTTTTATTAACGAGGAGGAGGGAGAGATTGGAGCTAGATATCTTCTCTCGCCCACGTAAAAACCCTTTATGATGCATATTTATCATCGAAAAAAAATATTATCCACATTTTGAGAGGGTAAAACCCGTTTATAAAAAAATACTTGCTGTAAAATATTAAGGATGGGCCACATCCTTCATCTGATAAGGCATCGGGATAAAGTATATTTGAATTCAAAAGCAAAAGCAGAGATACTATTGGAGTTATGGAACGAGAATGAAGTTTTAGGATTCACTACGGATTTCATGCGTGAATGTAGGTTGCATTGAATAGACCTTCCCTTTGGGCTTTCAGATATAAGACAAACTCTCTTCAATCAATGCTGTAGCTATTTTGATTAATTTTATTTAAAAAAGATACTGCGTTTAGGATAATGGAAAACTATAAATGTGAAGACATGAAGACGTGAAGAAAGTGGCCAATCAACAGCATAGGAACTTAAGCATGTGCCTAAACTATGGCCGGAAATCGTTACTCACCGAGCGTATTCTGAAATTTTCCCTGGTACTGTTACTATTCGATTTCTCTATGATACGAAGTTTTGAAAAAAATTAGCAAAACTAGATTCTTTACTTCAGGGACTTCCATTCAAGTGATCGGGATGTGTTTCATTGCATTTCTCTTAAAAAATGCACGCTGATCATAGTATACCCAGCTGGTCAGACAACTCTAAATGCCATAATTATATATATTTACTCTTCCATCCACTCTGGTGAAAAATTTATATTCCTCAGAAAAGTAACTCAAACGTTTGTATAAAACTTTTTTGATAAGGACACCTTCAACTGTTTGAGGTTCAATGACCTGGAGGCGATTTCGGATTACAATGGAGCATAGCATTAGCGTAGGCGTTCTGTTTGTCGTTTGGACGATAAGCTTATGAATTGGTCTATTTTTAGATTTTATTTATGATACTGTTTTCGAGGAACGAGCTCAATCTTGAGTGCGAAATAAATTATTTATTCCCGAAGGATGTTCGGAGAAGTGAAGATGTTTGCGGGTCGTACAAAGCCCTCCTTTTACGTGGGTGTGTATGGTGAAGACACTTATGGGCAGAAGTGAACCAGAAAAAAAATAGTAATATTTCATTGAGTGGAGGTATAAAGGAAAGGAAGGAAAATAATGCAAAAGTTGATGTAAGGAAGGAAATTTAAATGATTTCAATTTGGGGCAAGTTAAGCGGAGGAGAGGAAGGAATGGGGATGAAAAGAGAAGGAAAGTAGGAATCAATGATCAAGTCGGGGGGAGTGGGATCGTTGGCGGAGGAAGTGAAAAATAAAACAGGTTACATTTTCGGAAATAAATTGATAAAAATTTTGTCTAATCATAGTTTTCATTTTTTCTAAAGACGTTGTGGCTCGATATTCTCAAGGTTACTTTTGCATGTGAAATTCGACTTCAGTTGAATATTTAATGGATTTAATAAATGCATACAGATGAGTGAGTGTCGAGGTGTTTCCGA
Source organism: Pyrrhosoma nymphula (assembly GCA_963573305.1). Lineage (NCBI taxonomy): Eukaryota > Metazoa > Arthropoda > Insecta > Odonata > Coenagrionidae > Pyrrhosoma > Pyrrhosoma nymphula. Next base: position 126,592,648 of record OY754334.1, on the reverse strand, counting down.
AATTCTGTGCCTTTATTATTCCATATCGAAAGCCGTCGCATATTTTTATATTCGATCTTAAAATCAAGATGACATCTTATCGCATTATCATATTTTGCAGATCAAAATTTATCTTTTTTCATATGGTGTGAATAATAATTTTTTCAGAATAGGTTAATGACGTCTACATGGAGATGATAGAATTATGCTAGTTAAAAATCTCTTTCTTCAATTATTTAAAAGATACAATATTTGAGTTATCTCATATCTCCAAAGCCATTTAATCGTTTTTTTTATTAATCGCTAATTAACCTTTCTCTTCCCCGCATAAACAATCATAATATTGAAGTAGTAAGTACATAGTAAAATATAATGAGGTTAGGAACGTGCCAATAGGAGGATTTTCTGTGATGTGGCTGAAAACGCGTAAATGGATATTAATGAATTCCATCAAGTGTGTCGTCAAAACTTTAAACTATAAATATCACAAATTATTTTCCGAGTGCAGTTTCTGTAAGTTTGGTGCTAAATCAATTTATGCATAATAATTTCGCGAAATTGAGAATTGCACAGTAATTTTAATTTTTAAACTTGTATATAGATGATCTTGACCACTTTAATTATGATTATTTGTTTTTTCTGGAGCATTGGTCTACAATTCAATTAAAAAATCACCACTTAGCCGACGTTTCGCTTTTTAATTAAAGCTTCATCAGAAGATGTACGACTTACATGTTGAATTTTTAGCCATGATGAAGCTTGAATAAAAAAACGAAACGTTGGCGAAGTAGTGGTTTTTTAAATTGAATTTTAGACCAAAGCTCCAGAAAAAACAATCTTAATTTTTATGCTCATGCGAGTGTGTTACAGGCTCTCAATCATTGGTTATACTAGAAAGCACTCATTTGTTTTTCTCAAATTACTAGCCTGTTTCTTTATACTCGTCTGAGCTATTGCTATAGATGCCGCAATGATAGGTTAGCCCTCTATTTTTTTGTATTTACTTGAAGAGTTAAACGCGAGAGTATGTCAGCAGCGACGCCTGCGTCATAAGTGTCCTCCTCCTCGTGATGTCGGAATGACGGAAATGTTGATGAGGTAGGCGCCGAGGAAAAACGGAGTACGAATGCACGGGGTTAACGGCCAGACGGAGCGACCCGCGTCTGACGCTTCCGACTCGGACGGGCACAATGGTAAGCGCGTCCAAGGGGGTGGGCGTTCACCGCCAAACAGGCGCGGGGTGGGTGGGGGGGGTCACAGGCGGTGGAACGGGCGCCTCCACTGCGGTCCGAAACCGCCGTCCGTGGAGGGCATCGCATGAAAGCGTCCCTTTTCACGCGCGCGAACATTTGTGTGTCGCTTTTATGCGCTCACATATTACATGTGTCTGCTGCCTCATTACGCGGATGGCACCGAGGGTTGTGGTCATGGCCGAATCGGTGGCTGGTTTGGTCTGCGGGACAAAGGGAGGGAAAAGGGCCCGTGGTGTACTTTCGGTGGGCTGCTTCTCTTCCTTCAGTTCTTTCAGTTCACTGCATCGATCTCCACCTCAAGATCCAGGGTATTTCATTGTATGTTATACAAGTCTCTTATTTCAGGATTGATGATGGACCAATACCCCCGTGATCTATAAAACAAGATAGTTCCATTTTTAAAAGCTCAAAAAAATATAGGACTAAATAAAGTTGTATCAGGGCAGATGTGGTGGAATTTATTCATAGTAATGAAATTCCTTAGCAGTTTTCCACTTTTTTTTATTAAATATAGGTTTTTGCGACTAGTTTCAATGTAGTACATCATTATCGAGCATGTTATAACGTTTTAACGTGCTTGACAATGATGTAATACATAGAAACTGGTCGCACAGACCTATAATAAAAAAAAGTGGAACACTGCTAATAAATTTCATTAATAGGTATAGGACCAGTTCAAAGTGTTGCCACATCTACCTACCTACTGACTCCACCACAGGAGTTCCGGCGGTTCGATCAATCGAAGCGCAAAAAGTAATTTAGTTTTGTGCACCTTGGAAGAGTGCTGTTTCTTTAAGCATTGGCTATTTTGCTAACTTTCATTAGGTGGTGTTCATAATGATCATTAATACTGTATTATTTTATACCCTTCAAGATATCTTTATTGCAGACCGAAATTTTAGGTTTGCTTACAGCTGTGTCAGTGATATTAAATACCCATATTGTTTTCCCTACATTTCTATCTTAATTTACTCATTTATCTGAGTTGTAGAGGAATTTAGCCCGTGAGCCACACTCGTGTAGTCCTGTTCATGCTCGTTTCCCTTTCCTGGTATTTTTAGTTTGTTAACAAGGCTTTACTTGAAATTCCTCCTAAATTGAGTGTCCTGCTGCCTTCATTTCCCTGTTTTTCTCTTACTATCCTACAAAAAGATACGCTAGTTTGAGACCTTTACTATGCCAACGTTTTCGAGTTATAATCAAACCAAAGTTCTCAAGAATAATAATACCTACTAAGGTTCTAGATAATCTTCCTGGCTGCAAGTGATTAAATTGAATGATCTTCGAGCTCATTTTGAGTGTTAATGCCATCCTCAGTTTCATAAAGTTATAGTTTTTCCAGTTCTCCTTAGACCAACTACTGGATTCTGTCCTGAATGCAATACCTTATAAATTGTTGTCTACCTTTCGATTTCTGAGTGGACTCTGGTGGAATATGTCAGAACTACGAACGGTTAAAACCAATTGCGAACATTTCAAATCTGTCAAATCATTTTACATTATCACATTAGGTAAAAACGATAAACTGGTTAATTCTAACAATTTATGAGAATATCCAGTCTACAATTTATGTGTTTTACATGTAAACATTTTGCAAGCTTTGAAGATGCGCTTATAAATTCTTACTTTGCAAAAAATAATATGCAGTCTGTATACTTCACACTTCTTATGTGCTCGTTTATTCATGTTTTTAATTTTATTCCCGTTTGTCCCACATAAACATCATTGCACTCGCCTCGGCGGTGGGAGGTTAGGTAGAATATTGATGTACTATTTGATCGCGTGATTTATTACACTGGGAAGTGGAAATGTGTCGAGTTCTCGCGCTGACTCTGCCTTTGCCGGATGAGCCGGGATGTGGGGCGGTTGGGTCTAGTCACTTTCATTTGTCCGAGTCTCTTGTTTGGAAGAAGAAGATTGAGGGACGCGGGCGGAAAGGAGTGGAGCCTTAAACAGCTAGAGGTCTGATAATATCCGAAGATAGGATGAGAGCCAAGAGACCAGGAGAGAAATATGACGAGGTATAACTCCGCAGTAATCAGCTTTCAATATCCACTCTGGATGCAAAAAGAATTATCTTGGTTTTGACATTTCGACCCACAAGACGATGTAACGATAATTTTCTGGTGATATCCATCATTGTAAGCCATTTAGAAAAAACAAAGAATTGCTGGTAAGAAAGGAAGTTAACCAAAATATGGAGGTGACATTTCACATGATTCATGAAGCCGATTCAACCATTACAGTTTAGGCCTTACTCTGGCTTACGTTTCCGGTAATGTTTGTCAAATTAAAGCTAAATTCCACAGATAATGCGATGATTTTTGACTTAAAGGCCAAGCCTACTTGGCACACAATCCTTGTCATGTGCCCCTGATTCTGATTCGCCAAGTTCCATTGGCGTTCACGGTCATGCCTCCTCCATTTCATTTTATTTGTAGGTAACAGTGTCCATGCCTTCAAAAAGTACCGGAAGTACCTTTACCGAAAGTACGATTCATCGTCCGTAGTAATTTTTTACACCCACTCAACGGTTGATATCTATGATATCGAACCAGATATACACAATTTTTCACTGGCACGTCGTGAAATAATCATGTCATATAAACTTTATCGTCCATGTTTTAAATATTGTTGATAAGCCTTTAAATCCGTCAATTATTAGCTCATTAAAAATCGTTTGACGGTTCGATATTAGCTGTATATATTGTCCGGTGTTGCAACATAAGTAATATCAAACTAGCATCGCCTGGGGCATGTCGACACATACCACTGTCGCACGTCTGGGGAGTCAAAAAGGGGATCGGTTTCGAGGAGGAGGTGGAGATGTGGAAAAGGCCGTCTTAGGTCTGCTGTGGGGTTGGGATTGAAAATAATAAATCGAGGAATCAAGGAAGAATGGGAGGGCGATAAGGGGGGGGTTGCATGGTGGGGGGGGCGGATCGGGGGGCGTGGGGGAGGTTGGCTCTGCCCCATAACCCCAGGCTGAGCAAAATCCGTATTGATGATCTGCTGACCCCACCCCTCAGCTTCCCAACCGAGAGAGTCCTTCCTGCCCTCATCCTCGACCGAGCCCTCGCAGTATTTTTCTCGCTCGTCGCGAGGATCTCGTCGTCTACGGGATCCTTCTTAGCTCTCTTTCATTTAAAGCGACTGTCTGGGAGTGTCTGGAGCTCATGGTAAGAATGGGGTAGTATGCTTTTTGGATTCTGCACGTGTTGTCGAGATTGGGCCACACTTCAGTCACAAGACTTAGAATTAGATGGCGCGAACGTACCGTATAAGTATACTTGTGATTTATTTAATTGGCGAGTCAACATTGGCGAGTCGGCATGTATTTTATTTGAGAGTCAATAAAACAAAATATACCATTCATTGATTTTACTTTTATGAATATTACGTATACCGCATTTTTTCCATTGGTCAACTATGAGTGACAACGTGAATTTAATACCTCGCTTGATCTGGAATGGGATGCAGCTTTACGTTAAGGGCAGGAAAAATCAATTTAAACTATCGATAGAAAAAATTCATTTAATTTTTTGCAACTATGCTTTAATTTCGTCACTTTCTACAAAAGAACTATAATTTCAGAACTTTATCCCTTATTTCCTCACATTTTGTAATAATAATAATAATTTCTCTATAAGTAACAGCTTTCGCCAATTACTACCTATTTATTATATTTCAACAACACATACACTACCATGCTCTGGGAGGTGTAAATTTCCTACCCAGGCGGGACTCATACGTTTGTACCACTTTAGATAGAATCAAGAGAAAAGTATAATATGGATTAGTTATGCTTTAGCATATTTATTTTCCTCCCCGAGTAGGAAAGCATAACATGAGGATATTCAAAAGTCAAATATTTAAATTCATACAATAGTTACGGTTTTACTGCTCCATAATTCTGTTGCTAATTCGTTCAAGTGGATATTTTACTTTAAATCAGGATTTGTTCTTTACACGCGTAGTTGTGCATCTTTGCGTGTTCCCGTCCTCACACTTGGTTATATAACTGGATCCTTCCCTCGGCTAGTGCCCCCATCATTGCCCGAGAGAGCGACCGAGGGAGGTGTACGGAGGTGAGGAAAGAGTGGGGATAGGGGAAACGTTTTTCGCCCCCAGACCTTCATTTTTTTCAAATCGCACCGACATTATTCGCTGGTTTCCTCTCCGCTCCTTCATCTCCTCCTAAATCCCGTCTGATGCTCCAGCGATGGCCTCCCTCACTCTCCCAATTGAATGTCCTCGAATCGCTCTTCCTTAGCTTGCCGCTATGCACCCCTACCCCCTACTCTGACATGCCCCTTCCTCTTTCAGGAGTTCAGGATGCTCGTCCGAGAAGAACGGGTTCGCCTGGAAAACGTATAAACCACGTAATGGTTTTAAATAATCAGTAATTATTAAATTTGATGTCTCAAAAGGTTGAGCGACATCGGGAAAAAGGTACGAGGTCCTTCAAACACCCACGGTAACCACATTTTTCGGATTTTTATGAACATGATCGTTGCTGATTGGAAGTCGTTGAACGTGGCAGCTCAGAGTAAGACACTAATTAGTTTTAAATGTGGAATTACATAGATAGAATAAGGGGTGGTAGGCTGACCTTCATGCCACATGTCTGCTATGAGATGGCCGCGTTTTCATTTTTACAGCGGCTACAGCAAGTTAATCGAAGTATGCCTTAGTTCAAATTGCACCACATGAAATGTATTCTCTACATTTTCTTGTTTACTTTTTTATTTTAAATAGAGCCTTGGAATGTCAATCCCCATCAATTTTTTCAGTAACATTCTTCCGGTGCAGAGTTTTTTATTTTGTCCTCGGACCACCCGTCGTGTTTGGAATAAAATCGTCGATTAGCACCACGTTTCCATTTAAGGGATGAAACTTTCGTTTCCGTGGGAAAAAAAGAATGGGAAAAGTTACAAGGAATCTACAACTGAGAAGAGACACTTGCCTTTGACATCGAGTTGACAAGATGATATGGAATTATTCCAGCTGAGAATAAGATTTATCAAATATTTCCAAAATCATCCAAAACCGGGCTTACACTATTGAGCGTATGATGAGAGAGAGGCGTAGAGATAATAAGAGAGATCGTTAAAGGGAGAGACAAAAATCAATAGGTTCCTAAAGCATTCTTACCAATGATCGGATGGTAGGTCAGGCGGCGAGGGGGCTCTATCTCCGAGTCTGATCTCATTAGTGCCCCGCAGCTTAACGTTTATTCCCCGTTAGTTAAGGTAAAAAAAACATCTAACACTAATTCCCCGTGACCGGAATGCAAAACATACTTTCCTAATGTACTTGGCTCGGGGGCTTTGAAGAACCTTACGCTGAACTTCCAAGAAACGGAAATATGTTTTCTCTAAAGGGGAATGAAAAAATGTTTAGATGTATTCTCCATTTATAAGGATTTCTTTCCCCATCACTTCTCTCTCTCTCTCTGTGTATATTTTATTCCGGTTTATAACAAAGAAATTTTGTGGTTTAGTGCTCATAACCTGTAATTAAAAAATGGAGGGAAAGAGGAATACAATTGCTATTGTGCAAGAAACATTAAATTCCTCATCATCTACAGAATATGACATTTCACTAATGAAAATAAATGCTCATGATGATAAGTTGTGTGACCTGCTTTCGTATATATACATCTCAATTCAATTTTAAAATTTTTCTCAATTTATGGATTCTTGTACTGAACCGCAAAATTGTTATTCGAAGGAGAAAAGGTAACTAAGGCCCATTAGGAATATCGATGAAAAATTGGCAACTTTGGGTCCATAAAACGAGCACTCTCCTTTTCCATCACTTCTTCCTCTCCAGTCTCATTTATTCCGGCTTGTAACAAAGGAATTGTCATGCGAAAATATAAATGAGGGAATAAATATACATTGTGTCTAAGAGGAAAATCGGTGAAAAATTGGGAACTGGGAATCCAGAAAACGATTGTTCTTCTCCCGGAAGTCTACTTTCAAGCCCTTCTCCAACACTCCACCATCTTACCCCTGTGGTCCTCCCCCGCTGCGCTATCCCTCTCCCAGCCTCCCAACCCTAATCTTCCTCCCCTCATGGTCTCATCGAGGTCGTCGTTTCGACCACAGGATGAGCTCTCCCCACTCTAAGAAGAGGGTCAATATTCCTCGTTCCGCGTGAGTCTATCCCCGGTTTTGCGATTAAAGATTTTTATTTTCATTCGCGGAGTGAGAGATGAACCCCGGGAGTGGTTGCTCGAGTTGAAATGTGACTTTTATTGGAGTTTTCAGTGTCTTCGTCGCAGCCCCCTAGCTTTACGAGTTGAGCGTCAACCTCTTAGATCCCCGACTCTCTCTTTTTTTTATACGGATCCATCCCCTTGGCCCCAATAGACTAAAGTCTCTCCCATTAATCTTATTTCTCTCGGCGATACAGATTCATCTTGAGGAACTCTTCGATCCGCCTAACTTGAGTCATTTGATTTCTTTTCACCACGGTTTAACGCAATCCGTGAACTTTAATCCACCGTGGATTTGACAGCGGTCTCATCATTTTCCGAGTAACTCCTAACCAGAATTTTCTGGCAGGCATCTATAAAATTTATGGTGTATTTGTCTACTTTTAGCTTCTGCTCCCATGGATTGAAGGCTGCTTTGCTACTCGGATTAATTAAACATTAATGGTGTGACCTCTGTGCGGCAAAATTTCCTCGTATCTGTTGTAAGTTATACAGGGGCCATATAGAAGGTGTTGGTGGTAGACTAAAACTCTTTTGAATTTATAACCGGCACAAGAGAATGAAATAAATGAAAACCGAAATCTATGTTTGACATTTATTGATAGATTCAACGCGAAACGATTACAACAGTTGTTTGTGCATATTCTGGATTAGGATGCACCCCGGTCTCGGAAGCAGAAAAATAGACGTGGTAGGTGACATGTCTTCCTTTCAAAAACTTCTTCAGGCGTGTTATAAAAATTCTAGGACGTCTTCTTTCTCAGAAGTAACTCTGCTCTGGTTTCCTAAGAATAGTGCTTAATTTGAGAACGCTGGTTATAATCATGGTTAAAAATAACCACCTTGGAATCAAACCTGGATTCTCTTTGGTGGATGCAATGTTACAGTATCTAGTGAATAGGTTCCAGATCAGTGTAAAAACGAAATCTTTCTTATCAACTTGATAAAAGCTCTGATGACCTATTATTTATTCCATTTAAAATTCTTCGGTTTAAGTTCTTAAATGCTTTAACAAATTCAGCCTTTGATGTTCTCTTCATTTTCCACAGTCTACATCAACGTCATTTTAATACTTGTGACAGGTTATGTCTATGTTAGTTGTTACCCCAAATGCGTTTTAACATGATTTATTTATCATAGTTATGAAATTATTCCTTCAAATCCGTGAATGTATTACCAATTCAATCCATGAAGTATTCACTGTCTTAGCCTTTTTAATACCCATGTTGCATGCCCCTATCGCGTAGGGGTATCATACATTAATTCTACTCGCCTGTTGCATTCTGGATATCCTTTTTTCTCTCCCGTCAACCTGAAAAATACTCTCACGTAAAGCAACTCTCTTCATATTTTATAATTCTCATTCTTTGTTCTATGTGAATTAATCATTTTCAGTCTCATTACACTAGTGCATCTAGAGTATTCGATGTCTTACAATGATGAAAGGTAAACAAGGTTGACAAAATACTTAGAAAAGAGAAAAATTAAGAATTAAATTGAGGTGAGTGACATAATGCATGTACGAAATTTTTTAAATATAAACCCCTTTACATTTTTCCTGTGCAATAGAAATGATTAATTTCGGAATTCAAGTAGTACTACCGTTTTGGAAAAGAAAACAGAAACATGTAAAAACTATGTCCCTAAGTGTCATAGTCACATCGTCCAAAATATTTTTTGAGCGTTGTAAAATTCTCAGCATATTAGTCTAATTTCCTCTCTTTCAAGCATGAAATTTCTGAATATTATTCCAGTTGGCTGAAGATAAAATTGACTACCCTTGTTTCCTTTTGTAGTTTCAAGTCATTATACTTGGATGAAATTTTTCTGCAGTAGATGCAATGAGACTTTGACAAACAATCGCGAAAATGGCTTGTTTCCCTGTTTAGAAAGGTAAAACAACTACTAATTTTTTGCACCAAACGCAATGAATGATTTTGTTTACTTGCATTCCATGTGAAGCTCTTCAACCATTATCCGTTGATGAATAATACAACATTTGAGAAAATAGCTTTTCTCCCAAGAGGCGTCACAAATGTGTATTGATATCCGATGGATATAACGTTGTTCTTGTGTGCAGCATTTCGTGAGCTGGTGGACGAAACGCTGGCAAGGGATCACTTCGCAAACTTTCTCTCTGAACGCACAACGCGTTAAAATTTCAACCCGGCACAATACTCCTCCATTTAATCCCTCCCAACTCGGGAGCGCTCGCGATTCACGAGAATAAGTAGTAAGTCTCGGTTTATAAACGCTAAACCGTTGCTTTAGTCCGATTACATTTCGAATCAGTATTTCTTGGTTTTTTTCCCCATTTGGTCCGTCACCGCACACACACCTTGCCTTACTCTTTCTCTAATCGGAATCGTTATCGAATGTCTCCGTTGCTTATACCCCATTGGCCGAATTCCCGCGTTGTCCCTTTTTATATGCTGCTGCTCCCTCCTCCCCACACTCCACCCGTTCCACATTCCTCACCCCCACCTCTATTCTCCTCCTCCTCCTCCTCCCCACTCCAGTTTTTTCTCTAACCCACACCCCTGACTTCCCCACCCTATTCCCACCCCATCCCTCCTCCCTTCGTATTCCATCCCTTCCTTTACAGTCCTTTCTCCCTTCTCTCCTCATACCCTCGCGCCCTAAGCCCTCCGCGCCAACCCTTCCTCTTCCCCAACCTCCCCCTCCCCTTCTTTGCACCCCCTGCCATCTCCCCTCCCCCGCTCCCTCTCACTCGGCCGGGTCACGCTACGCGTATTGATCCGCCGGAGCGGAGGGCGGTTTTGTGGGGCGGGTGGGGGGTGCGGGGGAACCTTTAGGGATAGGGGGAGGGGTGTGGATGAGGAGGGAGGGAAGGAGGCGTGGTAGAGGCTGTGTGAGTGTATGCGCCAAGGAAAGGGAAAGGGGTGAAATACTATGGTGGAGGTCTGAGCCGGGTGGCGCGGGGGGGTTGGGATGCTAGAATGGCGAGGGGAACGAGAGAGGGGGGCAGAAGGGGCGGGAGGGGAGGAGGGACCAGCGGGGGTGTGAGGAGGCTAGCGTGGTGGTGTAGGGGGAGAGAGAGGCTTGCGTGAGGGAGGAGGAGGTGGCTCTGATGACGCGTTCGTAGAATGTGTGGAGGAAAGAGAGTAGGTGTGCCTTAGGATTGTGGAGTTGTGAGAGGGAATAGAGAGGAAATATCGCCGTAGTAGATAGTGAAGCACTTTGGGGAGTACGAGGTTCGGAGACGGTAGTAAGATTATCGTATTCCGTTCGGTTTGTTCCACGCAGTGAGTTTAATTCTAGTGCTTGTAATTCAGGCAGATGTGTTTCGGGTTCATCACCTTTATCACGATATTTGTAGGTGTATCGCGGGAAGGTGAGAGAAGAATGTAAGATCAGGAGGAACCAAGGGAGTTTGAGTCGTGCGAGTTGCTGGGGTGGAGATAACTATTGACGTGGTCAAGGAGTGTGTGGAGAATAGGGGATAGTAGGTGCCGTAAGGCTTTGTGGTCTTAAGATGAGAACAGAGGTTTGATTAAATTATGGAAAAGCTAATATCGCTAGTTATTACATAGGTATAATTTATTTTAGGTAAATTCATACACCAACCTATAGATGTTTTTGTCATCCACGAAGAAACTGCGTTTTAGTGGCAAGGTCTTCTCTTTCCATCATGCGCTGGATGTTGGTAAAGTTGGACTATTGAGAATTAAATTCTCCTCATTACCATGTCCATTCGCACCTTTAGGATGGAATGATTCTGCTGTGAAAATGATGTGTTATACTGGAAACAATGATAAAAAATTTCACACATCCCTGAGTAGAGACCGAAAACAAATAATAATCTTCTGCTTCGAACCCAACATATTTCCGTGTTTATCATCGTTCCATAAGCATATACTCGTTCATTTATTAAAGACACCTGATATGGCTTCAGTGAACATAAGAGTAAAATGTCACTAATCACGAAACAAGAAACAAAGCTCAAATCGTTTTAACAAAAACATAGTGCTTAACCATATACGTAGCACGAAGGCGTTTATGTGATCGTAATCATCTTCCGTTTGAATCGTTTCTCGCCGTGAGTGGATGTTCTACTGCTTGCCATGCTAGCAGCTGTGTTTCGGGTTCATCTCCTTTATCATGGTATTTCTCCCGCTTTGATTCACACCCGATTGCCCCTCTTTACTTGCGCGGCCAACAGAATCGATTTTGTGTGCAACGACGCATTCAGCGTTTGTGTGCAGCAGATAACTTTTCATTTTGGCGCTAAAGCAGAGAAATAAACCTTAGTGCTGGTAATCGGGGAATCTCCGGTTTTAAGGTGCAGATCTCACATCTCCCTCCGCTAATCAATGCTAGGAAAACAAGCTTTAATCCCGTAATAAATTCTGATAAACCTGGTCAACGTTTTCAATTTTTTTTAACAAAACAACGTTCATAATTTTCGTAATCTTCGGAAAAAAGTTTTAATAATGAATCTTCTAAGATAAATATAATCTAAACGTCTAAACCTGCCTTTAAGTCTTACAATAAGAGCCACGAACCTCAAAAGTGTTCCTAGGGTTTTATCTATCTGCAAACGGCAGCTTTTGAGTCACACACTGTAAGGTGTGAAATATGGGAGTTTTAGTAAAGGTTACACGAAAATTAAAAATTTTCTCCATCTAGTCACCAATTCTTACTTGCCTCAAAATAAACTTTGTGATTTTCGTATTGTTGCTATACCAGTTTTTAAAGGTGGTTTTCAAAATAGTTCTCTCGTTAGGTAATCATATATTAAAGAACACAATTTTCCGCTTCACATTCTGTAACACTCCATCAAATTTCTTTCTTTTCATTTAAATTATTTTCGAATGAAAAGTGCTGTTATTTATTTTCATTTATTCGGTGTTTTGGTGAATTTCACCCGGAGAGTGAACCGGGAGAAGTCCACTTTAATGCGTCGATTGCGGACCGGAAAATAGTATATTTTCCTAGAAAGTACGATCCTCACATACTCTGAAGCCTTATGCTCGCCCACTTAAGGTAGTTTGCATAATGCACAGTGTGACACAATGCATGGAGTGCTGATAGAGGTTGTGTAACTGCCCTCTGAATGACGAGGGGAAAACACAAGGGAGAGAGAGAAACCGTTAAAACGGTTGGGTGGAGGATATTAAAGAAGGCGGACGGAAGAATTTTATTAGCTCACGGTTCCCGTTCCGCACAACGCTTATTCTTTAAAGCGCAATTGCTCTTTACTTTCGCGGAAAATAAATTTAAAAGGATAACATTAATCCTTGGATCGTAAAAAGTCGCAATGGTGTGTGCGTGCATGCAGTAGAGAAGCTACGAACGGGAGGGTTGAATAAAACGTACGTATTTTATGCCTCCATATAGACAATGTTCAACTGACCCCGTCTAGAGTTCGTACGTTTATCGCGATCGTTTCTGGTAAAACATTAGGAACCCCACGAACAAACTGCAGCCTCATTCTGTTCGAATCTCAGATGATGGCACTCCACATTGGTAATAATACTAAGAGCCTCATCATCATCTCTTTGTTTTTTTGTATGTTTCCGTACGTTTAATTTCTGGTGTTTCTTTGTACCAAATGAGTCGATCTTATCATTCCCCAGCGACGGGGAATTTTACATCGCTCTAGAAAACTTTTGCTATATAATTGCATGGAAAAGCAATAAGTTCGTAGTTAGGTTGAATTTATGCTGGAAAACTATAAAACTATGCCTTGTGCATCGGAATGAGTAGGGAAAATAAAGCTCTTGCTCTATTGCCTTGAAGTTTGACGTGGAATAAAAAGGAAATCGTTGATGCATAGGAATCTCTTGATTGTGTGTAAATATTTTGTTTACGAATGTTGACTTGGCGCTTTTATCCACCAAACACTCCTTACTAAATAACTCTGCGTTAGCATCCTCCGTATTTGCTCTGGCTGTTTGACAACTTCTCTGGCTAACAATTAGTTTATTTTTTAAATGCCGCGCAATGTTTTTTCTGAATTCCCACTCAAATGTATCGATAATGCCTGATTGGACTGTGCAAACGTTTAATTGTCGCTCAAAATACAATGATGAACATCATTTTTTCGACAGGATGAAAGTGCTTCGCAGTGCGTTCTGTTTTAATTCTTGTGTACGACTTCGTCATGTGACGAAAGAGAGTAATGGTGGCGAAAACCAGGATTGGAGGTGGGGAAAGAAGATGGACGAACGGACTGGGTTGGAATATTCAAAATGTAACCCATAAGCATTATCCGGTGACTTAGCTAATGCGATTAACGCGGCCACGGAACCCTGATTTTTTTTTCCCTCGTACTGGAAGGAAACCAGGGTCCAGGTCACGTGCGCACACTCGTTTGCAGAACTGGGGGATGAGAAATCTCTAAGATTTTTAATGGTGGTACTAATTAAAACTAAATATTATTAGAAGCAGTAGGTTTGTGTAAATCACTTAGAATTATTCTGAATGAAACGAAAAAATACTTTACTAATGCGTTCCGAAAGTAAACCATAACATTTCGTGCTCAAACTAAACTCATATTTCTGTGCCTGATCACATTCCTGGTAATCAATAAAAATGTCCAACTCGATATTATCAGGCGTAACTTTGTGAAAATCTATATCGACAGAAACAATAAAAACTTTGTAAATTTCACATTGGATTTTCTTTAACACTAAACTGATATTTAATATTACTTATTACACTAAACAATAAAATTGAATAATAAAGAATCAAATCAAATTCATTGTGAAATTTTCAAATTTTGTATAGATTCTGTCAATAAAAATGTTATGCCCCTCCTACTTGAGCCCAGAACCATGAGTGCGAACAATATGTCCATCCCCCACTTAACTTACACTATTTCAGAGCGGAAAATGTTACGGAATGTTATTTTTCGTTCATCATCTACTTTCATTCCGTTTACGTAAGTGAAGTGTCACTAAACATATTTTTTCGTTCCGAACTGAAACTATGTGAAAAAAGAAGCTTATAGATTCATTCCAGAACGAAACTATGTGCTACGATGAATATTTCTCGGGTTTCCAGCCGGGTAATGGTGTTAAACTGCACCGACGTTTCAATGGCGTAGTCTGCCATCGTCTTCAGGGTTAATGTTTTTTGCCAGAATTGTTACATATTTATAGGTCACATTTTTGGTCAGGTTTTCCCTGATTCAAACATGGTTGTAAAACAAGGGATTATTGGGATCGTATTGTGAAGGAAGCTCTGGAGATAAGGCTGGAAAGTAATAACTTGAACCGAGAAAAAGGTTCCCAACTCAGCAGTGCTTGGAAACCTGCTCTGATAATGCTAAAAGAATGGTGGGAAGAAACTGACGAATCAGGTAAAACCTGACCAAAAATGTGACCTATGGACCTATGGACAAAAATGTGACCTATGTGAATGTATGACAATTCGGGCAAAGATCATTCACACTGAAGACGTCGGCAATGTCGGTGCAGTTCAACACCATTACCCGGCTGGAAAACAGAGAACTATTCATCCTAAGCATTCGCCGGGAAAGACCTAGATCCTACAAAACTATGTGTTTGTTCCGGTTTCGCTTAACTATGGCAGCGGCAAAGAGAAGAGGTAGTGATCGGCTGGAAAGACTGAGGGTGAGGTGGGGTGCGCTGCGTTGGTTGGTTGGACGTAGGTGGGAGGAGGGGGGGGGCACTAGTGGAAGGCGATATGGGGGTAATGAATGAGCGCGGACCAGAGGTGGACTTGTCGGGGGTGGGCGAAGGCAGGAGGGAAGAGAGTTGTAGCTTTTGAGGGGAAGGGACTGAGGGAGGGTTAGTTGCTGTACTGCAGGAGGAGGAGAGCAGAGTGGCAATAAGGAGTGTTTATTTTTCCGGTCGGTGGGTTAGGAGTGAAAAGGATTCTTTGCCTTCTCTCTCTCTCCTTTAAGGCTTATCTCAAACTATATATATATCCTCCACCTCCTTTGTCTATCCCTACATTTCCTTAAAAGGATACCTAACTCCATCTTTATATCTTTTTCTTCATTTTTGCAATCCCATACCAGCGCGCGCACTTTAATGCACGCGATCCGTTAACCCTTATTACCGAGTAATTTGCAATCGGTTGCAATGGGAGCAGAAGGAAGTTAAGAGGTGTCTGGCACCAGGCCCACTTAAGTGGCCGGGTGTACGTTTTAATTTTTACTGAGCTTTCAAGGCTTGCATACATATTTAAATTTATGATTTGTAATTTTAAAGTGTACTAATTATGTATTAAAATTTAATAATAAAAAGCTGATGTAATATAAAAATGGACTCAGCCAGCAAGCACTGCATATGATAGGTATTAGTTTGAACTTAGCAATGCAAATAAATAATTTTTAAGCATGACTTCCGAAAGCGTTTGAGTGCTGCAAGTCCCCGTAAATGTTGCGCCAAATACTGGTATACAACTGAGTCACGGGAAAAGGTAATTTTACATGCCGTATCCGAAAGCGCTTGGGTGAGGAGCACAGCTAAAAGTAATTATACAAAGTTAAAGCATTAAGGCGACGTGATTCTCGAATATTATCCTCGTATTTTCCGATGCTTTTCCTTGTGTAGCGATAAAAAAAACCTTGAGGAAAGGAGATCATATTGCCTTAAAAAAATATGCCCAAGTTCCTCCAGTCGTTATTTATTTATCTTGGGAAATTTCAATTATTTGGTAACCAATCTCACAAGTGAGAGCGGAAGATAAAAAACCCAGAATCCGATATTTGTTTTCCATAAAACTGAGGACTGAATTCTTTTTTTAATCGCTCTGAAGCGGAAATGCCGTGGCTTATGCTATCGTGAAGGTCGACGGATGCTTCAAAAACAAAAGCTCTCCCTCTGTTATTTCGTTTTGGAACAGCGACTTTTGCGTCTTCTCATTTTATTTGCCGGTCCGAATCCCTTCTGCTCCTCCGCTAACATGATTACGTCCGTAGATCGTTTGAAGAGTTCACTGCATGCATACCACACCCCCCTCCTCCTCCCTTGTTCGTCGTTTGGCTTTTATGTGCATGCATTGAGACTCGATCTCCATTATCAGCGCTTGCATGCTCGGCTCGGTTTTAACTACTGCACCCGAAAGTGTCCGAAGTAAGCCAAATCGTTTAAGTGGTAGGTTGAAACCACTATGAAATGGCGGAATAGACGTTAAAGTCTGTACCTACGGGCGCGGCGAGTAGTCAGGCAAGGGACTGTCCCTTTTACGACGGCCTATTGGCTCGGCAAACATTTTGCGCTCATGACTCGGCGAGATAAATCAATGGCCGTTTGAAGAGAATGTTTCCTCGGGAACCGGCTTGGGGGGATTGGAGGAGATATTTAAAGTCTGCCGTCCGAAAGAAATGGGAAAAGGGCCGGGGTTCCATTCAAGTAGATTGTCACGCAAATTATATCCACAGATGGAGGTGGGGGAGCTTATAATCCTGAGGCTTTCAAATTCAAAGATAACACTTTTCTATCATACGTAGCGTAAAAAATAGACAGATGGAAGGCGTTACATTTCTCTCCTATTATTTTACTTATATGTAAAATGAAATATATTATCCTTATCACAGCACCTGATTTTATTGCGCTAAAGAATCAGCATTTTTTCGCGTATCGTGAGTGTAAATAGACTTGTTACCGGTTTTCTTACTCTATCAACCTAGCTAATTATCCAACCACTTACCAGGACTGATATAGGACATCAAACTGTTTGAAATACTTATTTAACGGTATTCATATAAATAAGTTCAAGTATGACCTTCGAAATTGTTATTATTTCATTAATATCCTTCAATTGTATGTTTTCAAGTATAATTATGAATGAGGGAAATACTGTTTCACTAAAATACATATTCTATTTCTGTTCGCTATAAAATAATTGCACTCTACAATCGAGTGTTTTTACATCTTATTTCTTATTGCTTGTGAGCAAGAAAATGTAGAGTGCTTTTGGAGGAAGATAGAGATAGTAAAACCGTTAAAATATTATTTAACTCATTGAACAAATGTTACCACTTACGCTGAGTAAGTGATATATTTAGAAAAAGTGACAGCATGAGTTTCTTTGGTTTTAATGGATGTAAATGTCTTTGAAATGCACGGTTATTTCCTCCAATGAGCAAGCAAATCAACTTAAATGAAACGAGCTTGAAGGGAGAAGAAGGCATGAAGAGTGATGAAAGATAATTCAGAAGAACGAAGAAGAATTGAGATGGAGTTGGATGAACGAAGGCAAAAGGTGAGAGTGGGAAAATGGAATAAATGTTGGAGATAAATTAGGTATAATAGTGGAGAAGGGGATGACTGGGGAGGTTGGGGGTGGAGGGGAGCGGAAGGAAAGCTTTTGGAAATTACGGCCAACTCACAGAATGGAAGCAATGCTAGGGAAATGGGACGTTGTTCCGGATCTTTAAAAGTTATGATTTTCATCACTATTTCAAGTGGGCACCATATCTGTTAACCGCCTCGTGCGCTGTTACCGAAATAACTTTTGAGCGAAAGTGGCCTGAAGTGGAACGATATTACGTGAAATTTATCGCTCGCTCTCGAAGAAAATGCCCGTTTAAATTAGAAAATTAGAGTCGTTATAATGAAGTGATTTTGCATCGTAAAACAGATTTTGATTGAATTTAAATTAAATGTCATTCCAAAACAAATATTTGCACGTACACATTTCTGAAAGGAGTTGTCTACTTCGTGTTTTACATTCTAATGTTTAGAACTAAGCGTAAAATCTTATTTGAGACCAATACGAATTCCACCATTCATGTAAAAATCATACTGGGAATTCTTTTATACACGCTATATTATCCTTGAAGAATTTCCGATTAATTCACGATAAACAATTCAAAGAACAAATAGACGGCTTGAAACACAACAAAGTTACCTTTATTTCAAAATTACATGAAGGTGGAACAAATGCAACAGGAAAAGTTAACAGTCATTCAATTGAAAGCTCTTAATAACACAAAATTCCTATTCTTTTTCTGATTTTAAAAAATAAAACATGAAAGTTCAATGAATGTTTCTCCATTCTCCGTATTTCACATCACGTTGGTTGTTTCTCAAGACAGCAGCGTACGGACGATATTGTTTCCTTGAAACACGACCAAAAACATGAAAACCCCAGAATGGAGGAACATACGTTTCCACGCCGCTAAAGTCAACGTTGGAACATGAGAGTTCCTTGCTAGTTGGTGGTATTTTGGATCAAAATATGACTGAATAATATTCTGAACATGTCGCAACCACTTGCTTGGATGTACCTGACTCGGTTCGACCCCTCGCCGAGGTTACACATGGATGGAATCACGGTCACAATAATTCTTAAGAAGCATACACAGGAGTCGAAAAGCATTCCCAACCTCCCGGACGAATAGCTCACATCCTTCCACTCATCATTTATTTCATTTACATGGAAGAATTCTCCTCTTAAGCCTACTCCAGTCGTTCCATTTCCATGCGGCGTGGAACGGCAGAGGAGCAGAAAAAGGTGGGTTCGGGGCAGGAGAGAGAGACGAAAAGAATCATTGTACGGCGCCGAAGGGAAAAGCGAACGGAGGGGCAGAGGAGGGCAGGAGAGGAGGAATGGGTCGGGGCTGGGAGGGAACGGAAGAAAATAAAAGGAGAGGCGAAGAGATAAATTGCAAAGGTAGGAGATATATATATATATATATATATATATATATATATGAACACACGCGGGCGAGGGAAAACTGATGGTGTTGCAGGGAGAGTTCGGTTTGGGCTTTGCCGCCGTCTGCGGGTGGGAGTCGGATGGGTATGAGGGGCTTGGTGAGGGGGGAGGAGTTACTCTCAGGGCGGGAGGAAAGGGGGGGGGCAAGCAGGCAGGCATTGAGGGAGATTTGGCTTGTCGTCTCTCACAGGAGATGAACTACCGTTTGGCACGTATTTGCTCCATCAGTCGAGGAGTTTCGGAGTCTCTACACTTTTCACGCTCTTTCTTCTCCTCCCCTTCTTCTTCCTTTCACTCCCCATTTCTCTATGCTTATTCGACTCTCTCCTTTCTTCCTTTTCCGTTTCCGGAACGCCAAAGCGTTCTTCGTGCTATCCCTTTCAATCCGAGACAGTCTCGCGAAATGTCTGTCGATTTCGCATCTATTACAGTCGGGAGAATGACGCGATGAGTGCTAGCTAGCCTGGCGGGCGGGCTCCTGGGAGGATGAGGCCATTCCCGAGTGCCTCTGTAATGTTCGTTCGGATGAGAGAGAGAAAGATAGAGAGAGAGGGAGAGTGAGTCTTTATGCATTTTAACTGCGTCCCCATCCTCCGGATTAGAAAGTGGAAATGTGCCCGCCATTTCGTTGGGATAGGCGGAGCATTTATATTGCTTCCTAACTGCTTCGTGTCCAGATGGCTTTAACACCTTTGAAATACATCCTTTCTGAATGCTTAAGTGAGTTAAGCAAATCGGGAGCCCGAAACTGGAATGGCAACCCTAAAGGTGTCCTTTATTGCCTTCGGGAAGTTAAGCTTTTGAAACTGGTGCCCCAGGATAGGTATTTATTTGCTTAGCATCATCCTTTACTCATTATCTGCGTGGATCATAGAGGAAACGGTGACGAGCTCGATACCTTCATCTGATATATGCATAAATTAACTGTGAAATCCAATGCATAATTTTCTCTTACTACTTATTTTTATACTACATAATTTTCTCTTACTACTTTAAAAAAAACTATATTTTTGCATGTTAATGGTACTTGGAGAAAATCATTGCGGATGGAACTAACTGAAATGCGAAGCAAAAATTACATTGATCTGTCTTCTCTTTCATTTGAATGCATCGTTATGGTATCGATTTTCTACAGCTTTTTCTTCTGAGCTTGCCGTTGATGAAATGCCGTATTTTTTTCGCTCATCATCCTAAGTCGTTGCCTTTAAGATATTGGGAAACCATTAAGGGATGTGAGCCATAAATAGCAGCCAAAATCCTTGAGAAAATTACTCCTTTGACCTTGAATCATCGTATTTGCGCACAGAAATTCTGTATTGATGAAAGTAAGTGGCATAATGCCTACTATGAATCATGCTTCAGGAATCGTGCTTCCGCTATTCAAAAACTTGAGGTAACTTGAAGGTTGGATAACATAGGTACTTTAGGAATTCAAACTTGGGGCTTTTTAAGAAACATATATTGAAGAAAAGGATAAAATAAGCATGTGAAACTCCTTAGATTACAAAAAAGGAAAAGAAGCACTGTTTAATTATAATTTTTATGGCTTGGTTAGAATTTTCTCTTTTGTGAGCACAAAATGACTTCGGTGAGAAAAAAACGCATTGAAATTAAAGTGAAAAGAATTAAGACTGTGAAGCAGTGCCACATTATTAGGGAACCGCATATCAAACATGAGGAAGATTTCTGGTCACAGGATACACATATGCACACATGCTCCACTGTCTCTAAAAAAGTTGCTTACATTAGTTGTGATACTGGCCGTTCATATTCCAAATTCATAAATTTTGGAACGTCTGTAGATCTCATGAAAAAAGATCCCACGCGAGACAGCAATGCCAAGTAAATATCCACAAACCTGACTTACTGGTCAGTTTAAACCCACAGATCAAAATGAACACGGGGACGACACGTGCGGTCGGGGACTAAGAAGAGTAAGCGATGGTGTGCGAGAAGAGGAATATTTATACGTGAACGCAGAGAGAAAATTATAGGTAAATAAAAGAAGACTTTTCGAGAGGCGAGCGCTGATGTAATGAAAAAGGAGGAAGAATCGGATGTTTCGTGCGAGTAAACAAGGAACAAGAGGAGGAATGGAGAAGGGGAGGTGGGAGGGTGGGTGGCGTAGGAGCGGGAGGGGAAGGAAGGGATGAGTTGGGGGAGGGAGGGAGGGGAGGCGGAGGAGGCCGACGTGAAAGAATAAACAGGGAAGGGTTTTAAATGATAAATGTGGACGTTGGGATGGGGATTGTGGAGTGGGGGAGGGGTAGTGGAGGGGAGGGAGGTGGGCAGGGAATCCTCGCGGACGTAAGGAAGTTTGCAACGGATTAATAAAAGCTTTTTCTTTTTTTTTCTATTCCGAAATAAAAAAAGACAAAAGTGAGAAAGCAGAGAAGGCAATTATTGCGACACGAGGCATCTACGCTGCTGCGATGGTAGCTCGGTATGTAATGGAGTCGAGGTGATGATTCGGTATTTATTCGTTGCCGTAGAAGACTAAAGGGTGAGAGCTATATGGATTATGGTAGGTGGGTAGTATTAAGTGGGAGGGTATATCATGGAAAGAAAATCATCAAGTGATATCCTCAAAAACAATGAAAAACCCTCCCAGTAAAATTGCATGAAAATTAGTTACACTATTTTTAACAGGTATACAACGTGAATGAATATGGAGAAAGATATGAAAAAATCAGCTGGAGCAGAGGTGATAATAGAGCAGTATTTCTTGTTATAAATAGAAACAGTGACAAAATCTTATGTGATTTAATTGATGGAAGCTCTTTGGTCCAAGTAGTTGTTTTCCTTTTGTATTCATTCCAAGGACTAACGAGTAATCTCGGCTTTACAAAATGAAGGCTTAGTGGTGGGTTTTTAATTTTTCTCTTACTCTATCCATTCGAAAATTAAGAAGACAGGCGAATAAACAAAGAAGGCAAGTATCACAATACTAAGTACCTACGGCGGAGTGATTGGTGTTAAGTATGTCAAGGTGGTGTATGCAAGCATTGATATTTCTCAGTTGATGTAGAAGACTTTAGGATAAAGATAAAAATGAGGTAAAACTACCGGGGAGAGGAGTAGAAGAAGCTGTAATTATTTTCTTGCTGGCTCCGAGTTATATGCGGTATGCTGAAATTAGGGGCAATTCTGGGTAGAAGCATCGGATTTAGGTTATTCATGGCATTTTGGAGTTACAGTGGTACGTTGAAGCGGTCATTATCTTCTTTCCTGAAAGTTGCATTTTTCACACTTACAACTCCAAAAAATGCTGTCTTGTGCTGTTATCATAATGATTTTCCCTTATATTTCACGGTGACGGTGGAGTAATGTCCTCACCTACTAACCCGAAGGTCACGTATTCGAGTTCCTCCTGGGTGGCTTTTCTCCACTCAGGGCATGGTTGTTAATGTGTATGGTATTAACGAGCTAATAGTATGGTTTTTGTACACCTACATTTGCTCGAAGTAAATACGACATTATTATAGTAATAAATATTTCTTGCAAAAGTAAGTAGGGGTCTAACATATTCGTGACGTATGCCTTGAGAATATGCAGGCAATAATTTCACGGTTGTAGCTCTGAGCACACTATCATTCATCGTCCTGTCACTCACAGCCTATCGAGCTTCCCTGAGGTGGGCCTAGGTTACAATATGAAGCGATTCCCGAATGCATCAGGGTCCCTGATGTATGGCAGTCTGCTAGAAGCATGCTAAACATGGAATCACCGGGATACGATGGATTCCAAAGTTATTTTTTTCCTTTTACACTCCCCTCCAATCTGGTCTCAAATCAGCTTTTGCTTCATATGGATTTTGTAAACATAATTTTCGAATCAACTTATCTCGTTATCTTACATAATGTTCCTATTCCTCCGAAATATGTCGAAGTAATAAGATAGTACCACTGAAGAATAAGCATAGCTTCGCTCAAGTTATGTAGAAATATTGAATTGATTTGACATTCACGGGAAATTAAAAATGTCGTAGAAAGTTAACTTGATGTGTTAATGTATAGTGAATCAGGCCTCTTCTCCATTTAGATATGGTTATTTTTATTAATGATCGGTATGGTATTCCTTTTTAATAATTTAATGACTGAGGTGTGCAACTTATAATGTAGAAATTATTTTTATTCTTATATTTTCAAGTGTCGAAAATGACACATATGAAGAAAGTTTCCAAAGTGCTTATTTCAAAGGTAAGGTTCTTGAAATTTTGATTCAATGAATGTTCATTAATCTTCATTGAAACATGCTTACTGAGGGGATTTTCATAATGTTTTTACCGTCGTGATAACTCTTCGTATTTTTCTTTGATTTTAGCATTAATTTATGTGTAGTTCACTTATACCACCTGACGAAATAGAAACTGATTTGATGGAGATGATCCTTGTGTTAGAGAAAGATTGTTATTTTGTGCTATTTTTTCACTTTTACGGATGTCATAAGGTTCAATATTAAAGAAATCAATCTCCAAGTGAAAGCCGAATCATGGCCTACTCCTTAGGCGTCGGTATCCCCAAAGTCGTCGCGAAACACCGGCATAAATGAGCTTTTAACTTGCGGAAAATTCAAATAAGTTACTCCCCGCTGCCTTCGCACCATTCCCCCTCCACGGCCTGCCCCTGTTTTAAATCGCGACCGCGGAGGCTGGAAATTAATTTCTGCGAAGAAAGCTCTCAGCCCCTCTCGAACGACGACATCGTCGAGCTGGCGGCGTAGGACAGGTTTTGCCTCACGGGAATGCCTCTCTCGTGGAGAAGGGGCAGGAATGAAAACCCCTTTGGGAATTATCAGTTCCGACAATACACGCCACGAAAACTTCGCGTCGCCACCCTCGAGAGGTTGCGGAGATGGGGCCGGAGGCAGTGAGGCTGCCCCATTGGACGGAGGAGAGATTTTTAAGAGGAGGAGGAGAGGAGAAGTGAGGAGCAATTCCGAAATGGGAATTCCACTTAATTAAAACGAACAAAACTGTCTTTTTTCCTTCTTCACCCTCCCAACTCCTATTCCGCTATTCCGTCAGTTTTTTTTCTTCTCTTCCCCGCGAGAGAACACGCTAGCTTCCTCTTCGGGAAAGGCAATCATTTGCAGTGAGAATGGCGAGTGGGTCGGTCGGAACTGGAGGAGGGTGGAGGCGAAATAATGCTTCCCACCCTCCTCTCACCCTATAGAGGGTGAGGAACGAGAATTTTGTCGTCATAAGCGTTTGGAAATGGGTCCATCCTCTCTCTTGCCCGCGTGTTGGTCGCGCGATAAAGACTAAAGCTCTCATGGAAGAGGTATATGTGAGAGGGGGGTGAGGCTAAGGATTGAGGGCAAGCAAAGGGAAGGATGGAAGGTAGTAGCGCTTGCTTCACTGAAGGAGTTTCAGTGAAAGGGGAGGGAGACTTGTGTATCTGTTTCAGTTTAAGTGTGCGTGTGGGTGGATGTGGTTGTCCATGTGTCCACGTGTGGGGGCGAGGGTGCTGGACAGGAGAGACTAGGTGGGGAATGGTTTTGGAGATCGGGTGGTATGGTTAAGGGAAGGGCGAGTCCGGGGGAAGGGAAGAGAGGGGATTCTGGGAGGGGATAACTGGACCCAGCAGACAGGAAGACTTGATGAATGGGTCCAATTTAGTCGACTGGCGCCTCGGCTAACCAGCGGGACGAATGGCCTCTGGGACTTACTTCCACCTCACCCCTTTTCCTTTCCCTTCCCCTACTAACCTACCCCCGTATGCCTCCTCCTCCTCTTCAGCCTTCCGCATGGACCACAGTTGCCTCCTCTCTTCTCCCACCCACCTCCCCACGCGAGTCCCTCCCCCGAGGGGCCGCCCCTGCCTGTAGGCCGGTCCATCTTTCTAACCCCGGGAAAAAAACGGCCTTCTCCCGCGCACTCTCTCCCTCGATACCTCCCCAAAATCGTGCAAATTCTCTCCCTCACTCTCTACCCGTCCTTTCCCTCTTTTTTCGCCAAAATTCACTCTCCGCATGCCTCCGAGGCCCCGGTCTCATCCTCCAGGGGTCCTCATTCCCTCCTCCTCCTCCTCTTACCGACCGTGTTCTCTGCTAGTCTTCCACACACCCGCCCGTGAAAACGAGTGGGTTGAGCCGTGCGCAGAAGAGACGGAGAGAGAGAAAGAGAAAACTCGCGAGGGAAGTAGGAGTCTCCGGTACGGGCCGCAAGAGGCGCTGCGCTCGCTCACGACGGTGGTGGTGGCGGCGCTGTAGTCGATTCCTTTTATTTCCCGCCCATTCCCTTGCTCCGCCCGCTTCTCGTTGGGGACCCACAATGATGACTTCTCCGGTTGGAATCCCAGGCGAAATCGTGTGGGCACCGGTGGAAAAAGGTAGGGGGGGCTCTGGGGAGGAAGAGAAAGAAGGTCTCTTGGGGAGTGAAAGTCGGTTCTTCTGTGCCGCGCGCGTTCATTAGATGCGAGGGGGGAGTATTTTTTTATCGTCAGCCTATTCTGTCACCAGCCCTCCCAACCCCTATTTCAGGTTACGTCTGGAGCGGGGTTTTCAATGAGGAGGGAGTTTCTGTCTGTCTGTTTGTCGCATATATTAGAGTAGCGAATGGATGGAATCGTGCGACATGATATCACATGGTATTAATGATAGTTAATAAAGGCACGTTCCAACTACCTTAGTTTTGAGTTTATGTTGCAGAACAGCCATCTGGTCACATAAGTACTTCAAGTTAAGATGGCTACAGACTTTTTATAGTATTCTTCTACTCGGTGTACTTCCTACCTTCCTTCATCTCGTCTTAAAAGAATATAATATATCTCCCTCTTCCGCACTTACCATCGTCACAACTATTATTACATTTATAAGTTTATCACCTAGTATCATCTTCTCCGTTCATTTTGTAGTTTTGCTAACTTCCTCCTCCATCTTCCTATCGTTATTCCAAGCTCTCCATAATTTGTTATTCTCACGTCCTATGCATCGTCTTCAGCATTCTACTCTACCTCCAAATCTAAAATGCCTGCAGCATAGTCTCTCCTTTTCAACCAGGTCTCTGTCAAATGGAATATGTATGTCATTTTAAAGGTTTAATGACCATATACAATGTTTCATTTACGAGGTTAATGTGCATTAACGGATGATTTAGTTGAAAAAATTTCGTGATATCATGATTATTAATCTGAGCGCATGTGAAACGGAAATAATCTTAAAGAAAAATGCATAATTTTTACTCGCGTTTGTTGAAAAGTTTCGCTCGATTGCCTTATTGGTGTGATCATTTTTCGTTTTAAAAACGGGCTTCACAATCGAGAGCCAAAACGACGCTTTTGACTTTTCCGCATTTTTTTCTTCTTCATTGCACGGACTGTCACTAGGAACGTGGAAGATGAAATCGTGTAGTGGCGTATGGTTGAATGGGACCTGAGATGAATGGGATGGTGTGCGTTATAGGGTGGTGGGAATGTCAGGGGGAAGGAGCAGCCATCTTGGGAGGCGAAGTGGGTAGAGCTTCAGGGTAGATCTGAGTCGAGAGAGAATGCAGAGGGCATAGTCAGGGTCTGGTGTGGTACAGGAGGAAAGGGGGGGGGGGTTAAACGTTTGGTGTCGTTGTTCTCGGGGCATTGTCTCCGCGGCTGGAGGAGTTCTTCCCTCATCAGCGGGGGACCCTCCTTTCATGCCGTTAATGGAAATGTACTCAAAACCCAAGGGGGGGGACTACTGATGGTGGGAAGAGAGAGGAATTGCTGCAGGATTTCGGTAGTTTGCGAGGCAATGGGGAGGTGGGACTCGGGGTGATTTTAGTGAAGAGGGGGGAGGGAATTTGAAATGGGTTCCAAGATTCCAACGGATGGAGCAGGAGGTGCTGGAAGGGATGGGAGTGGCGGCCTGTTCTTCTCTCCTTGGGATGTGTCGCCCAGGATATTGGCTCGGTGGGGAACCAGATTAGACGGGGGTTGCGGAGATATAGACCCATCTCTCCCTCCTTACTCAACAACCCCGCCATCCTCCTCCTCCGTCGACGATATAAAGAATGAAAGTTTTCGGAAGAAAAAAGCATAAAATAAACTGCCATCTCATCCCCCAATCCTTCATCTTCCTCTTGCGGAGCTAGTGAGAGCGATCTCCCATTCCCCCTTTCCTCCTTTGGGAAATGTTTTGTCTTGAATTTAAAAGGGCGAATTAAATTGGCAATTTCTTTTTTGAGCGTCGGCTGATTAATCTGTTCTTCCCGTTACCGCCTGCTTATGGTTGCATCAAAGATTAATGGCCGTCCCGGCCGTTTTCCCCAATTCTTGAAACTTTTCCGTCCGTCTTGATAATTAACTCTCGCGGTCATGTCCCTTTCCTCCACTTCAACCTCTGTATTCCTCCATCCCCCTCGTCGTGACGGTATCCTAACGAAGTAATTATGCGATGCAATACATGGGCGAGAATTTCCTCACCCTCACTGTCGTTTTATTAGTTATAACTTCGTATGTAAGTTCCTTCAGGACCCCGCGACGAAGATGAGTTCATAATTAAGACGGTTTTTTTAAGATGACATTGTTTTCGTCGAGTGTGACCATTAACTGGTTATTTTTTTCTAAATTCGATAAAAAACATGACTATATCCCTCAATATTTTACGCTCACTTAATTTTATGAATACAAATTGAGATAGAGTATAATAGAGAAATTGAGATAGAGTAGAGAGGAATTTCCATGAGACATTTTGCTTGGCGCTTTCGTGAAAAGCATCCTCACTCCATTGTTAAATGGAAATGTGTCTTTGCTCTACTAATAAGTGCAAAGTCACCTCACAACTTAGCATTTATTGGAAGCAAATTTTAAAATATATACATCGTTGCGTATCGAGCAATGGCATAGAATCATCTCGGAGGGCTATTCCGGCGGCTAGTGATGGCATCAAATTAATGATTGTGTGCGAGACAATAACATTGCTAGAGTCATAAAATGTGGGGGTATGAAAGTGACAAGCGGAAAGATTCATTGCGACGCTGCTTTTAGCCGAAAGTGCTCAATACTCTCAGCAGTAAAAGTAAATAAATGTCTGCTTAGAGTAGTGAGACAGCGAAATTTCTTGATGACACTAAAATTCTGTGTGCGCGATTATGGCCGCTTAGTGTCCCACCATAACTTTTTTAGTCCTGGTCGTGGATGGTAGCAGTGTTGGTTTTTGCTGCATGATAGATCAAATAAAGGAATAGATGGCCACTCAGCATGATAGCACTTAATAGGAGTGACGCTGTTGGAAAAGCGCCGTTAGTCATATTGCACAGATAAGCTATGCCTTTAAAGAACCTGAAGCTGACGCGTTTATGGAATATTTGGAATAACGACGATATCGTTTAATGCATATTACTTAAAGTGAGTTCCTACATTTTAAAATTGCATATTGCGTTCTGTTATAAGAATTGAAAATAAAACGGGCGATTGAATTGTTGAGTGGAATTTTTCATCAAAACAGACTTGATGAACGCAAGCCAAATGCCACCTATTATTTTACCTTTTATTGTGAGTTTACTGGAACGTAATCCAGAGATTATACGGACATATATATATTATATACATTTAATACTCAATATTTTGCTCACATTGAAGTGATTTTTGAAAGAAACAAGGTTAGGACCGTAGTTTTTAATGTTTGGAGGCTTACAAGGCCAGTCGAAGGTCGCCTATGCTGTTTGGACAGAAGATGCTGGTCAATTCAAATTGGAATTGTTTACCTGTGAACTCAAATCTTGCAACACATGTCAATGTTTTCATAATATTTAATTTTTTTCACTAACATTCATATTTTTTGCTAAAATAGTTATCAGTTAAGCACTCTATACGCCATCGCCTTTTGCCGCCCGCATCGATACACGAAAAGCGCTTTATTTTGCCTAGTAAACACGTATGAGCTTTAGGCAATACACGATGAAGTAAAACTACTAATCTCCAAAGCGAGAGGATTTTAGAAGTTCGCCTTGAATGTAACGAGGGTAAGAGCGTCAAACAGCTAGAGTTTCATCCCAATATCAGAAAGCCTCCTTTCTTCTCCGCCAAGGCGCGTGGTGACAACAAGGATCCTTCGATGAGGCGCGCACTTTTGCAGTACCCATTGGACGAGGAGGATGTTTATGGGGAAGATATGAAGTTTACAGGCATTATAGGTGGGGGGCATTGTTGTGGGGCGCTTATTGACGTCGTTTGTCTTGGCTCACCGGCACCCGCGTTGATACCAAATGAGGCGGCCGATGGATGCTCAGGGGCACTTTGAGACTGATCGAAGTTTCACCTGCTGTTCGCCTCCCACCTCTCACCTCTTCACCGCACACCTCTCCACCTCCATCTACTCCGGGTCGGTTCCTCGGGTCGTAAGTCGCCTTCCTTCTCTCCATCCTAAACTTTCCCCTTTCCCACCTCACTCCTTCTCCTTTCCTCAGCTACCGTCCTCCCACTATCCCTGATACCCTTTCCCTCCTCAGACCCCGGCTATTCCTCTCCCACCTCACTCCCTCTTCCTCCTCAGATCTCTCTCCTACGGGGTTCTGCGTTGTTTTGAAGTTTCCCCCCTGAAGAGTGGGGAGTGAGGATGAGTTTGCTCCACAAGGCAAACTTATTTGGTTTGGAAAATAGGAAATGGTTTCGAGGAGAGAGAGAGAGATGAATCACCGCTGAGGTGAGATTATCCAACACCTGCTGCCCCCCCCCCCTCAATAACCGCCTGCTCCACCTTCTCCGACCAAAACCACCCTAACTAGTGCCGGGGACGACTTTTAACCCCTTTTAGACCTTCCAGGGTTTTGTCGCGAATGAGCGTTCTGGCAATCTGCCGGCATGGAGAAATTGCGATCAAGATCCATTCAGTTCCGGGATTGAGTTATCTCTAACCTTATGTGGTATCTTGATAGTATCCTCATGGGTTTTTATTGTGACACTGTATCAAATGGACCATCATTCACGGAGTCAACATATTTTTGGCCAATGGGACAGAAGCGATAAGCTATGGATAATATCATCCGTTGTCTTCATTTCAAAGAGCGACCTTCCATTCTTTCCTATTCCTCTTCTGCACCTGATTTTGTTCCATTCCTATGCCCTCTCTTCCTATGTCTTTCTCTTGGGACCTTCCCTTTCATTTTGTCTTCTCTTGTATTCCATTGAAATTAGTTGTGCTTCATTGTGTTATTTATTTATATGATTCTTCTTTTATGTTTGGCGATTCAAATAGTTCTCTCCATTTCCACCCTTCTGTACACTTCATTGTTTCTTATTTATACGTCCACTTTATCCACAGCAGTCGGAACCAAGACAGAGGTTTGAAGGCGTCTATTCTTATAGAGCATGATCGTCATCAATCCATATATTGGATTACTGCACCTCTCCACTCACTGTCTTGTTAGAAAAAATCATTTCATCCTTATATGTTTTTGCATTAAAAGTCCTTAATTATTTGCCTATTGGTTTCCATCTACGGTCTTCCTTGGTAACTCTTCCGATTCCTTTCTGACGTTCCTTGACGTTCTCGAGAGGTTATTTTTGGTGGCGAAATGAATCCAATAATTTTGCCTTTTCATCAAATATCTTTTCTCCCCTACCCTTTGGAAGAAACCTTCATTGGTAAATCTCTCTTTTTCCGTTTAGTCTTCATCATTCCTCAATTACATCGCATTGTTATCGCTTCCAGCCTTCTTTACTCTGTAGTGGTTACCCTTCAGATTTCACCAAGATTATATCCAAAACTATAAATCATATAAACTTGCATTATTAAGTACCTACTTATGAAGTTTTTGTTTTCTGTAGGCATTACAGTAACTATTTGTGTAGCAATCGATAATAGACGTTGAGAGTTGCTCGTTTTAAGTTTCTACTGTGACCTTTTTACTGCAGTACTCGAGCCTCTTTCACTTTGACTTGATTTTCTTGACACGTGAGGTGGATATGCGATGTTACCCGTTCTCAGTTTGGGTTATGACTTCTCTAATAGAGAGCCCAAGCCATTTCGCCTCTTGCGAACAACCTCACCCCGAAGGGGATTCTTTATCTAATGTTTTGGCGAGGGTGTCGAGAGTAGGTTACCCTGGTTGATTCCCTCTCTTTCTCTCTCCTGCAGAATGCAAAAGAGTTTCTTCGTTCAACTTCGTCCGGAAGTTCTACTTTCACTTTATAGCGGCGCGTGTTGGGCTGAGATAAAAAATAATGGAACTCGAGAAGATTTATGCGGGACTCTTAATATTTAGGAAGGGGTTCGTAAGTTGGTGAAAAAAAAAAGATTTTTTTGTCAATTACAATATTTTCTTTACTTTCGCTCATTACCAATAATGATTACCATTTTTTTAGTTCTGCGGCACAGATTTTTGGCTGTGATTTATTTCCTCTTTTGCATCATCTTCGTAATAAGCCATCGTGTAAGTGCACATAAAATGAATTTAGCATAAATATTGACTATTTTTGTTAAATTACTTAAATTAAGTATATTCTTAGTTTCTAATATGATAACAAATTCGTATGCATTGTGCCGACCACGGTAGCCAAGTTGGGAACGCACCAGTCTTGATACTAAAAGGTTTTGGGTTAAAAATCTAGTATTTGTCACGAATATAATGCTTTCTCAGAGATTTGTCTATTTTTGACGTACCTATAGTGTAAAGTTTGCAGTCGAAGCACACAATATCCAAATATTTTCATAATGATTATACAGGTTTTTTTATTGTAGCAGCATTTATCAGCAGTCACGCTTTATGTTAACTTTTTTAAGTTTAAAACTGAATTATGAACGTTATTACGGTAATACATACTACATCTTATCCTCGCCAACCTTAAAGTCGTGAAAATATCGTGAATATCCACAAAGGCTCTCGGTGTCACTCTGTTCAGTGTGTCCTATTGTTTCGCTTGGGTGGCACACCACCTGCAAAATTTGAGAATACACCCCTAGGAGTGCGCGGGGATTAATTTCAGAGTTCACTGGAAGGAGATCAGGAAGAAAATGCGACCGAGCATTATTTTCCGTTGGCCTGTTATTCTATTTCCCCGAGATAAGCCCCTCTTTCCCATCCTTTATCAGGGAGCTCACAACAATGTTCCCCTAAATCTCCACCTTATCTGCCGCCATATCTCCCGCCTCTCTCTCTCTCCCTTTCTCTCCGGAGCAATCCACGGCTGCCGAGCAGGGATAAAGGCGTGGAGTCCCCTCTGCACGGAGAAATTGCCAAAAACCACACCCTCCGAGCTAAAAGCGTTAAAAGTAAATCCATTGTACTTACTCCTAAACTCAGAGGAAGAAATACTCTTTCCCTCTCGTTGATCATTTTTCATGAGCTTGGAACTGAAAAGCTCTTACCTCACTTAAGGGAGCAATGTGTAATTATATTTTTTCTCAATCGGGTCGTAAAAATTACCTGTGTTTGAAGTAAGGCATTAATTTATAATTATTTCCTTTCCTTTTAATAACAACTGGTTCTTATTAGTACAACTATCAATGAGTGCAGATTCTAATGATTACCTCCGAAAGGAGAAATAGCAGGATATGTAGCTAATCAAGCCATAAGTGACTTAGTCCACATTACATTGATAAAAGAAATTACTACGTTTATGCAGCTAACTTTTGGCAAAGGAAAGCCGCAATGCTTGTATATTATATTTATTAAATTTTTTGAGGCTTGGTCCCTTCATTCCAAGTAAGAGTTTAAGATTCGAGGTGATGATGCTTGTTAGGTTTTATGTTGAGGAATCATTTGAATTACTTTCATTCGTATAGTTTCAGTTTACTTTACGATTTGGAGTTTTAATAGCTTATAATATTTTTATCATTTACATTAAGTGATTTTAATAGATTTCGTAATTATGATTCCAATAGTTTTTCATGGTTTGTTTCAAAACGCATCAACGGTTACTCCAACAGAAAAAGTTTTGTTTGCCTCGTTTCCGTGTTGTAGCTAATTATGCCTTTCGTTTCAGCCAGATATTTCGTAAAATGTATTTGAGCTGACGGCAATTTCAGTAAAAAAATTCTACCGATGGCCACCACCAAGTTCTCTTGGGGATTGAATTGGAATCACTGTTTAAATAACTTATTCATAAGGTGGAATTATGCAAAGTGATTTCGGTGTTTCGGTCGAACACGCTCGAATACAAAGTGTACCTAACCCAAAAGGCTTAATTGGGAATGATAAAAGGGAATTTGCTCGTATCTTACGCATTTCCGCAAAATACGCCCCCGGTGTCATAAACGCGTCGCACTATTGTGTCTCATACATATGCACGCACACAGAACACGAGCCACGGGGGTAATGACAATGCAACTCCCGTTGGGACGCAGGAGAGCCTAAATTACGCGCAACAAGATTTTTTTCACCCCCAAACCAGCCTTTGTCGTTCGACTCAGTGATCGCATCGCGGTTTGTCGTTGCCACCCTCCCCTCACCTACTCACATAATGTCGTTCCCCGAAATGAATATATGTATGCATGAACTTAACCACCCACACGACTCTTCCACTTTGGCCTCGAACGTTAGTTAGTTAGGTAGCCCAACGAGAGCGCCCAAGCCGTATAGCGACCCGACAAGTAAGGTTTACTAATTCTCGACGATATGGAACCATCGGGTTCCGAGACGAGAATATCGTGATTCCTGAGAATAAATAAGATTCCTCGGCATAGTTTTTTTTAACTCGTTTGCAATGATCATCAGTAATGCAAATGACTTACTAAGAGTACTGTAAATTCACATCCAAGCCGTACCGAAGCGAAAACACCATACGCCCAAGGTTTATAACGCGTTACTAACCTGCGAGCCGTCCGTAGGTTAACGTTAGTTATGAACTGAGTCTCTCCTGGCGAATGCTTAGTATGACGAGTTCTCAAGCTTCCAAGTGGGAAATGATATTGAAATGCACCGACGCGATATTTCGATGACGTAGTCTGTCATCGTCTTCAGGGTAAATAATCACCCAGAAGACGATGGCAGACTGCGTCATTGCAACGTCATTACATTTCTACACCATTTCTTGGCTGTAAACCCGATAAGTCTTCATACTACTAAAGGAAGCGTAACGAGAGTGCCCAAGCCCAGTAGCGAGAGCCGGAAAGTAAGGTTTACGAATTCCTTACATTCTGGCACAGTCGGTATTCAAGACGGGAATGTCGTATTTCCCGTGAATAACTAAGATTTCCTGACGCAGCTTTTTAAATTCGTTTGCATTGAACATCAGTAAGAATGACTTAGGTACTAAGAGTTAGTTACTTGATTCAGAGCTAAGTCGTTCTGAGGGAAGGGGTGGGCATCCATGGTACGTTGCCGCAGGTTTCTTAAGATATTTGATCGAGTATTGGGCATGAAATTAGACGGGTTCTTATGCCTTTTCCTCTGCATCCTGCAGGTTATGCATCCACGGTCAAATAAATTTGTTCGTGGTGCCAATTTCACATTGTCCATAACGCGCGCGAGGGATTTCTTCAAGCGCTCGGAGTAAAAATCTGTTATACATTTTTCTTTTGATGATATAAATTATTATGCATTGAATAATTAGAGAAATTTCTTTCTGATGAATAAAGCCTTGCGTTCCCATAAGAACCCGTGTAATTTCATGCCCCCTTCTCGTTCACATATCTTAATAAATCTGTGGCAAATAATTCAAAAAAATCAGGTGGCTTTAAGACAACAAAAGTATTGTTCACAGTAAGGTTCATCAATTTCTCTTAAGTTGAGCGAAACCACCTAACCCCGTTAACTATTTAAGACTAATTTAAAAATACTTCATCAACGAAATCGAGCAATTTATCCCATTACTTAAATCGAAGCCTGTTGGTTTTTCCCTAGTTTAATAAAGTGAAAAGGCAAAGAAAGAGACAGAAATTTAAGTAAACGATTTGGTTGGTTGATCCTAAATAATCTGATGTTTTCCAAATATCTCTGTAGCATACCGTTTCTTTATCACAGGACCTGTAGCGAAATGTCATTTTCTTTAGTCCTTAAAAGAATAAAAAATGTACAATCAATGATGTACTCGTATATAGATCAGCGATTTTGGACGATCGACTAACGTCTTTAGCAAGTCTATCAATAGAGTCGGAGCTCATGAGCTAAAAATATGTAGAAAAAAAGGATTTAAAATAATTTATTTGCACGTTTTTTTCAAGCTATTGATTAACATAAAATAATTTAATTCGCATGAATACCTACTGAAAAGCGTGCATTCATTCAACGTGTTATATGTTGACAATGCATTGTAACTTGGGGCCTTCAATTCACCGGTAGCCCCGGGAATCTACAACCTTTAATCCGGCCCTGGAAAAAAATGTCCCGAATTCTCAAACAACTTTCCTCGTGATTCGGGAACGGCTAATCGTGATGATTCCCGGAAACGTTACGTACGGTATTCCCGCCAGGAGGTGCGGCCCACAAGCTGTAGGCAGCCCCCGCAACGCTTTCCCCCTAAACTTTTCCTTCCACTCCTTGTGCCATGCCTGCCTGAGCAATGAATTGTGCGCCCTCGTAATTGACTCCTGACGGGATGGGCGTGGTGCTGGAAGGAGGGCGAGCGGGACGAGCTCTTAGTTTGGCGTGGCGCGAGCGAAAAGGGGAGGGTGGGGTCTTTGTAATGCGGAGGGGGTTGGGTGGTGGCCGGGGCACAACCCCGTCCGCCTCTCGGCTCCTCGGGGAGAGTGGCGTCGTAGCCGGGAAGACTCGCGAAATGGACCCCACGGTCGCTGACGGGAAGAAGTAAAGAACGGGAGGAAGCACGGATATTAGATCCACGAAATCGATTCTGGGGAATGAAAATTGTCATACTTTTATCATTCCCTCAGAAAACATGTCTTATCGACCATTTCCATTGAACGAATTATGCTAAAATGTACTATTTTTTTACCTAAGGCACACTTCAATTTAAGTAGCTACGCAAGAGGTTGCCACGTATGAAATAAAGGAGAATTTTCTGAGTAGCATCGTTCATTTTTTGACTAAATGTTGCTTATTGTCAGGCGATTGCAGCAACATAAGATTAAGGGTAGCGACTTGCTTGAGCTTCCTTAGAAAATAACCTTCATTATTGCCTGCAAAATTCTAAATTATTGTTGCAATGGCGCTGCATTCGTCTTTGACTAATGCCTCAGAATCGTGTAATGGTGTAATCATTCCAAAATAGTCTTACCGCTATTCTGAAATTGTTTTGTTCACATTTTAATAGGTAAGTCATTTTATTAGTTAATATAATATATTTAAAACGGTGTGCCTGCACACCAGGTGTGGTTTCCCATGGGTTAGACTGCGTACATTATGCTCTTAGAGAACTACCGTCTTTGTTGCCAACACATTTTTTTATTGTTTTTGCAATGGCGCTATGGTCGGCTTAGACAAACCGTGAAATGTAATTATAGTTGATTCTAAAATGTTGCCCCTCAACCATTCTGAAATATGAAGTAGGTTATTCATTTTTTAGTGAAATAATTTTACTTAAAAAGGCATGCTTGCACTGTAGGTGGGTTTATTGATGCGTTAAGCTCTGCGAAGTCACCAACCAGGATCCTTCATAGGGGCTGCGGGTGTAGCGGTTCATGGGGACCATGGTGATGGGACCTCTTTCCCCCTCTGCC
This sequence comes from Pyrrhosoma nymphula, assembly GCA_963573305.1. Lineage (NCBI taxonomy): Eukaryota > Metazoa > Arthropoda > Insecta > Odonata > Coenagrionidae > Pyrrhosoma > Pyrrhosoma nymphula. The sequence continues at coordinate 126,556,000 of OY754334.1, read as the reverse complement.
TTCCAAAACATCCCCTCGCTTCGTCTGCTCTTCCGGAGGCAAGGACTAAATGTTGTGGCACTTAAGCGAGAGGGTCGAATCGTCTTCGTCGCTGTGAAGACCATCGGACCCTGACTCTCCAGTCTCCCCTCTCGCCATTTAGGACTTCCCTAACCTCTGCAAGATTGGCATGGATCCCATTTCCGCCGGAAGGAGGCGTTATTCAGCCCCAAACGTACCTCGAGCTCTGCGGGGTTTCTTGCTGTCGCTATTGCGGTGATTAGTAATGGTTTGTGAGAGCAAATCCCGATTCAATGTTACCGATGGTATCTGTGTAGTTCCATCAATTACGACTCTGTTTTAGTTTAAAGGACGTCTCGTACATAGCTATAGGTTAGAGCTAAATATGAATCTTTTAATGTTAAAAATCTTTCTCTCGATAAATGATTTGATCAATTAGTTTATAAGGTGAGTACATTGCTTATCATGTAAACTCTAAAAACGAATAAAACTGACACATTCGGGGTATAGTATTCCATTCCTCTCTCTTATTCAATTAATATTTCCTGTACATTTCTGATCTTATTGGACGATGATGACATAAAAATCAATGACGTTTTCCTTTAAAATTTAATTATATCAGATTTATTAGGTTAATAATGCATAGTAATTTATTTTATTTCTTTCAAAAAATTTTCAGCTCTTACGTCAAACATGCAGATAAAATGAGATTATCGCTGATTAACTTGCTCGGGTACTAATATTTTTTAGGAACATCATTATAATGACTAGCATTATCGATTCATAACTTCGAGGATTTTTTAAAGGTGAAATTAATGTTTCAATGACTCATGTATGTGTAATGATTGATTTCAAAATTTCGTAAAAATATATTTTGGTAGTAGATGAATTAAATTCTTGAAAATATAATGCCGATATTGCTTCACGTTGAAGTGATATTGACTTATGTTGAATCTTCTTAGAAGTTGTCCGCTTGTAATCCTTCGCCTTGTAATCCTTCGCATGATCCCAGTTTCAATAATATATTATTACAAATAAGACATCTAGGAGTCAATCCAACGTCCGCAAACTGGTGGGCACTTTCGGTAGCGGTAACCTAGCGCCGAGATCATTATTTAAGAACGATTATAATTTTTGATAAGGTTAACAGTATTCGGTTAATAACCTTTGTTGGTCGACGTTGCATCGTAAAATTAAAAAAAAAAAATTGGATAATTCATAGTTTATGTCACTTAGCTTCACTATTTGATCTTCATCATTCTCTTAGTACACCACATTTTAATTTCTTCTAATCTCCTCTTTTATGCTGTTATTACCTTCCAAGTTATAATGCTACATAGAAATATAATTCATAATAATAATTATTTCATAAAGTGTCTCTTCCATACCAAGCTTGTGCCCCGGCTGTATGTATGTAATCATGACTCCCACACGACCACCTGCAAATCTGCCTCTCAACGCAGTCAGTGCCCATGAGTTGGAATTGTGGCGAGGGAAAGGTAATCTCACAATTCACGAAACCCCTCCCAGACAATAAAAAGACTACCGGGCGGGGAGTCATCCATCCCCTAACGCCGACCACAAGCAGCGCCACTCTTATCCCACTGATTCATTTTAATCTGTTTATCTATCGATCTGAAGGCGTTTATGCCGCCTTCAACTATCAATCATCCTCCACTCCCCACCTCTCCTTCACGACCCCTCCCTCCAGCCTTCTTCGCAGGGGATGTCGCCTCAGCGTTGCATTAGGGCCGCCGCCACCCACCCACAGCAATACAGAAACACCACCAGCAAGCACCACCCCACCCTGTCCTTTTCTTCTCTCCTCGGCCCACACCCGGGCAGCCCTCCCTGGCACGATATTTCCCCACGACCACCCCTTCCCCAACCATTCTGCCCCCCGCTCCCCTTAGCGGGGAACTCTCCACCCCCGCAGAGTCAAAAGACCGACAACCACCCTCACCCCCTTCCACCATTCAAATCCCCCTTCCCCTCCCACCCCCGCACACCGACCTGTCATCGAGTCATTGTCCCGGAGGATATATGGAAGCTTTACGTGCTCACGTGCGGGGGGTGGGAGGCAGGGTGCTCCTGCGACTTAGGTAGCGCGGGAAGGGGTTTGGAGGTGGTGTATAGAGGGGGCTGTCTTTGTGTGAGTGTAAGGCAGGGGTTGCCAAGGGTGTACGTGGGGTGGTGGTTTAGGGTGAGTTCTTGGTCGATTTCGCCACCCGTTCACCCTTGGGCTTTGCGATACTGTGGAGTATCGAAATCCACATGCGATATTCATGAGACGTGCCTCGATTATGTGCCTTTGAGTTGTCCAAGGCATCGATTTGCATTATATATTATGAAGTGATCCATTTTTTATGCATTAATGGTTATTATCAGGCACTCTATGCGAATTGAAAGTGTAAACAATATGCGGTACAATGCGATTTGAGATGTATTAGTGGAGTAAAACCGGCGAGTTGTCAGCATGACTGTCGCAGTGGGCTGATTTCTTCCGGATTTTCAGTTAAAAAGTAAAAGGGAGGTGCTACCTTTTTCTGGCTAGTCCACATTTAGAATACGCTTCGTGCATTTGTGACCCGGCAAAGAATGATTCAAATCGTGAAACAAACGAAATGCAACGGAAAGCCACTCGCGTCATCAAAAACCTCTAGGAGCAAACTGAGTTTGTAATAGAGCTGATGGAAGGACTAGGATAGGATCCTCTAGGGACTAGTAGGCTACACGATAAGCATAGATTACTTGAAAAATTCTTATTTAGCGAGTTTCTATATAACACGGGTATTATTTCAACTCTTAACTATATATCTAACAAGGAGTGATAGAAGCAAAATGGATAAGAGTTACGTGTTCTGGCAAAATGATGGATTCAATAAATTCCTTCTATCAACGCACCATTAGTGGCCATAACAGTAACAGAGAGAGAGACACTTCGAAAATGTTAACACGTAGTTCACGATCGTCCTCCCCATCTTCCTATACATTTTCCCTATTCTCGCTTATTTTCATAGCTGGTGTCCTAGCATCCCCTACCACGCACCATTTAAACAGATTGCAGAGTATTAGGTATGTAAATGTAGGCATCATGAGGTATGTGATGTGCAATACAATCCATATTTTGTGATGAAAAAATTAATATCGCGATGCGAAACTGAAATTCGAATAGCGCACAGCCCCAGTACACCCTAGCCAGAGGTGTGCTCCACACAGGTGGGCCCTCAGACAATCTCTCCTTATACTCGGTATGTGAGCCCACTCCGTCCTACCGAAAGGACAAGGACGGACACAATAAGCATGCGTACTATAAGGGATGGATGGAGGGCGGCTTCGGCGTGGGAGAGGTGGAGGGGCCAGACGTAAGGACGGGTTTCGGCCGCTGGGTGTGGTTTGAATGGTGGGGTTTCTGAGGTAACGAGCAAGTTTCGCTCGACTGCGGGAATCAGGGGAGGATGGGGGTTGGGGGGCTGGGTGAAGGAAGGGAAGGCGAAGAATACCGTGGGAATGGCGAGCGAAGAGGGAGTGAAATATGAAAGCCGAGGGATTATCCGTAGGGAGGAGGGTGTATCTCGTAAAGAATGTGAGATAATGGCCCAACTGGACAAATGGTGTATATACGTACGGAATGGCAAATAATTCGAGGTTGGGTTAAAAGGGGAAATGATGCCTCGGGAGGTAAATGCTTCTGCTATCATAGTTGGGAAGTTTTCAGGCAGACAACTTAGGCAGACCTATGAACTGACGAATTTTGAACGTGGAAGCTCTGGTCTTTCCGATCGACGCCAATTACACACAGGGTTGACAGTTAGTGCTGAAAAAATATAACCAGAACCGTAAAAAATGTTTTATTTAAATGTGAATAAGACAGAATCTTATAATAATTTAAAAAAGTAAAAAACGGGTGAATGACAGGCGAAAAATTAAAACATAGGCTGTTTAGAAATCTCGGCAAATTATTTTGATTGGGGATTTGTACCAATGGATGCATTCTTCTCAGGTGGTGACTAAATTTAAAATAGTTACATAATAGTCTATGGCGTAAAATCCTTACACTATTTCGTGGCTTATACTTGATTAAATATTGCAAGCTCTGTCGTGAACCACCTACATTACGGCTACTGCATTAAACCTCCCACTACTATCTTCTTCTTCGGCAAGTGATGAGATAATCTACGTCGAATAAAGAGTGTGGATACTAGCTTTCATTCAGTTGGGAAAATATTCCATCATAAAAATCAACTGTTAAAGTTCTGTTTCTTTTATCACCCTATTTTTTATTCATCTGTCATATTGTGCTCTAAGGTGAACAGAAAGATGTTGATGTTATTTTCAGATTTTTCACTTTTAATTGGCTGCATAATAAACGGTAAAAGATATATTACATAGACCATTGAACAGTTTAAAGATATATTACATAGATATGGAACCATTTAAGACTCAACTAATATTGATGTAGGATAGGTGTGGGTAAGAATATCTGAAAATTTTAATGCGTAGTTATCCAGCGAGCGAAGATGTTCAAATTTTCCCGCTTGCGTGTTTCCGCATTCGGCAATTAAGCTCATGAGGAACAACCTGCCCCACCGCATGCAGAAACAAATGGAGCTCTACGAATATACCCCGTTGTGGACATTATAGTGTGTCCTTCTGTCGCTGTAAAACCGTTCCGAAGGTCACTCACTCTCTCTTATTACCTGCCGTGCCGTTCGCCGCGAACATGAAACGTGCGGTTGAATATTTCTTTCAAATTACGCGTGTAAATGCCACGCATTTCGCGCAGTTTAATGCCGCGCTGAAATTACCTTGAAGGTGTTAGTCCCTTGATACGGTTTAATGCGCATTCTATTCCCCTGTTTGGCGCGTAAAACATTGTGATAATGAACGTGCGGCCGTGTTGATTTGGTGGAGGAGAGATGTCAGAGTGTATTTCTTGTTTTCGGCGCCAGTTATCGTGCACTAAATGCCAAATTAGCTGCGGACTAATAATAAAGTTTAAAGTAATAAGACGAGGATTAATGAATGAGGCTTTTTATGTGGTCTCTCCTTTTCGCCTGCTGTGGAATTATTCTTGCGCTCTAGAAATTCAGCGTGCAATTATAAATATGAGAAGAAATTGGTAGAGAATTTAATCGAGTTTTCCTCACTTGAAATATTTCTTTTTATATTCTCATAATTGTTTCACAAGAAATGTCTTGATTTTTCCGTGTATTGGTATTTATCTGATATTTTCAATATCATCATCAGCCGTTATTAATCTTAAGATTGGTTTTTATAGATATTCACCCAATTCACTTTGCATATATCCCCGTAAATATCCCTGGGTCTTTCTCGGTATTTTTTCAACCCTCCTCAAGTTATAGTTTATAGGAGGCTCTTATGTCTAACAATAAGAATGAGTAAAAAAATCCCGTCTCATCTGCTTTGCAGAGCTTCATTGAATCATTTAGTTTTATAAAATTCAATTCCATCATTTCTCACGATCCTCATGTAAATAAGGGTGAATTACATGATTCCTAATTTGTTGCTAGTCATTCCCTTCTTGCCTAATGTTATTTCGATGAGAGGAATGAGCTTACTTACATAAAATGAGGGGGACACCTACGATTGGACCATCATGTATTAAACATTTTTCACTTCCTGACACTTGGGAGTATCCGCGAAGAAAAAGTGGCGTGGATATCGTTTTGATTGCAAAATAATAAACCGATAACAACGAAGTCCATTCATTAAGGTTGAGCCCGTGTCTCTATTAGCGTTAACCGTTGGGAAAGTCTGTACTCGCGATACTCTCCTCCGGGACCCATCGCCGTTTGAGAAGTATCACGCATTCATCAGCCGCTCCCGAGTCTTTTAATTAAGGCAAGTGCATTCGACAATAAGGAGAGTGGAAGGAACAGGAAAAAGTTTCGCGAAACCTTTTTACACGCCCAGTCCTTCTTTTAATTGGCGAAGCCCCTTCTTTTTTCCTCGAACGCGCGCGATCCGAAATTAGGAACGAAAACCTCCCAGGAGCGATGCCCCCTTTACCGAGAGATGGAGAGTTTCTACGAGCAACGGAGTGGATGAAAGGAGGACGCGAAAAGAAGAAAGTGTCTGAGAGCGAGAGAGAGAGGACGAGAAATGGGGGTAGGAAGGTGGCAAAGAATGGAAGAATCGAGCTCCAAAAGTGAGGACGAAAAATATCAATCCCAGATGAAATCAAAGAACGTGGAGAGAAGAGTCAGTCAGTGCAGGAAAGTCAAGGGAAAAGAGATTTTATTTCTTCCATTTTTTTCGGCGGGTATGGAGATGCGGAGAGGGAAAGACAATGGAGTGGGTGCAAATAAAGGGTTTGTCGGAGGTGTTGGGGAAGAAGGTTTGAAAAGGAGATTTCCGAGCGATGTGTGGAGGAGGAAAGGGAGGAAACTTCGTCGTCGTGAGCGTCTGTTGCGCAATTGCAAGGAAAGCAATCAGGTGATTGTTGGAGCCGTGAGCGTACTGAGCGGCGCGAGTTTGGCAACAATGGTCCCGGCGGGGGGAGTGTATAAGGCGTTGGGGGAAGGAGAGCTCTTGAAGGGTTGAGGAAATGGAGAGGTGAGTGTGGGGGAGAGAGGGGAGGGAGGTGAAGTCATCGAAGGATAGTCTTATGGGAGGTTTAATCACCAAATTATTCCAAAGTCGTTTTTTTACACCCTTGCTACTAATAGAAAAAGTCTATCTGTTGATGTCAACAAAATCCTACCTTAGGAAAGAGGAAAATATTTTTCCATAAATCAAACATGAATTTTCATGCATACATTAAGCCAGAAATGGGAGAAGCTGTAATGGAACATTATTTTTACCGTTTAAAAGTGGCTTTTACGCGAAAATTAGCATGTCTGTAAAGCGTATACTTTCAGGAATTTGAAAGCTAATAAAATGAAAGCACCAATATATTTTTATTTCTAGCAGTTAGAGAATGACTGCTAGCATTGTGTTCAAAATGTGTTTGTGTTATTAATTGGTGTTTTTTGGAGTCACTTTTTACAAACGAGAAGGATGAATGATATGAGGATGAAGTAGTTAAGCGTAGAAAAAATGACAGATCTTGAAAGAAATAAATTCTTAGTGCAATATAGAGGGGCCAGCCAAGACCGTTTGACCCTTTGTGGCCGTAATCAAATATGTACCAAAATTATCCTAAATCAGAACGTCTTCGGTGAATTTCACGAATGTGACAGGGACGCTAAAATTATCAAGAAATTTCAAATTACGAGCTGGGGCTGTGAATGAAAAAGTTGTCGAAGACGACGTCTCCGATCTTTTTGAGTCATAAGAATGGAAAGGACTAGAACGTGTGTGTGTGTTCAAGAACGTCGCTCAGCCGTGGGAGCCAGGTAAGGTGGGTGGGCAGGTGGCCGGGTGAAGGGGAGAGCGCCAGATTGATCGTCCTATTCTCCTTTTGTCCGCGCCACGTTATTAGTGCTCGCATTTATTTTTTCTCCCTCCTTTCACTCCCCTCCCAAACCCCGCCAGTGCTCTCTTCGGAGGAATATGAATGCCTCCCGCGGAGACGGTGGGTGCCGCTGGCTAATTCAGCTCGACTCGACGAGGTGGGGAAAACAAGTGGTGAAATGATTTGCGCCGCCTTGGGGGTGGCGAAAAAAACGCAGCCAACAGCGATTCAGTCCATTAATGAATGCCCGGGGTTCACAAAGGGGCGAGACTAGCATTGTATCACGTGATCATGATTTACAGTGATTCGAAATGTGATTTAATGTAATTATATTAGTGAATGAATGTTGAGGCATGATTGATTATCTCCTACCGTTCCTACCCTGTTCAAACTTACCTCGTTTTAAGTTTTTCATAGAAAATTCATGCGTGAAAAATCATGTTAAATATTTACTAATGTTATATGTTAAATAAATGGTGTATTTCTTATGCTTATATATATTTACTCATGTATACAAAAGGTTTATGCTAGAAATGAAGTAAAATTAAGGTAACATAAATAGAGAAGGTATGACTTATTTTAGAAGTCCTTCGGTATCCGAAATGTATTTAAGTTATGAAGTATAATCATCACTTTTTGATATATTCATTGAAAGAATAAAACTCAATTAACTAAGTTCTATTATTAAATATTAGTCAGTTACAAATATTTTCCAAAAATACAAATTTTGTTTTTTGTTACTCCATAAGGAATTAAAGTTTGGTGTAATGCACGAAATAGAACCGTAAAAAGCGCTTTCTGTTATTGCTTTTTATAAGTTAAAGTGTAGTATTATAATTTGTTTGAAAAATAGGTTAAATGTTTTAATTTTTCTATAAATCTGAAGTAAAGTTTTAAATTATTGATTGTTTTTTATGATCCTTGGTGCCCTATGTAGATGATGTCTTCCGCTGTTAGCGCAATTTAAGGAAATAACTCAGATTTCCAAGGCTTTATTCATGCAATTCATTCTTTTCTTGCTATATTTATCTGTGTCGTAAAATGATTTACGTTAGCCTTCCAATGGTGTGCGAAAACAAATAAGGTACCATTCGAGGGGCGGAAGGGGAGGGGGGTAGATCCAATAGCAGCCATGTACAGACAGTACAGAACCATGCCATTTCTTTCCATGGCAATGTTTCCTTCGCACATTATCATTTCACATACGCTTGTAGGGAGATATTGGGTATTCGCAGTGAGTGACTGAGCGAAGGACAAAGAATCTTAGTAAAGGAAAATTGGCCATACATTTAGCATATTGTACGCTATTGCAATAGGTGTGAATACGCTATTAATGCAATGGGATCAGATGTTATTGTTTGCTGCTTGGAATCGAATGCTATGGCAATGTTTCCTAAATGACTTGATATATAATTATTTCGCATCTTATATCGTTGAGCATGAGCTCTAATGTTGTATTATGACGTATTTCGGATAATATTGCAGTGTTTCACAAATGACATGATGTAGGGTTCTTTATAATTGCGGCGGTAGACATCGATCATCACGCCATGGTGCATCCCATTTACTGTCTTAGCAAGCTGTCAATGGCTATTCTTACAGGACGAGACCAGGAAAATAAATAATAGCATTTCTATCCGTTCTCAACTGCTACAAGTCTTAAGTTCACAGCGAACCGGACTGCGCAGTCGTAGAAATCTAAATGGGAGTTGCATTTCATTTGTCCGCCCGCGCCCGGTGATCGTCGGCTTCTAGTGTCGATATTCGGCTATCGCCATGCGTAAGCGAAATTCGCCCATAGCAATGTGGAATATCGTACGTCCAGTTTGATCAGTATCGTAGTGCGATATCCCGGAATATCGAAATAGATGCATTGCAGTTTTGCATGGCCCTGAACTTCGGGATAGGTCGGTCAAGGGGAAGATGGGGAAGGGTTACAAGGGGTCGAAGAGACGAATCTCGGTTTTGGTCGAAGGGAGAGGTTTCTGGGAAGGGTAGAGGAGGAATGGGCGGAAGTGTGGGATGGGAGAAAGGGCTGGTTGAAGGTTGGAGGTTATCGCGCCCTCAACTCCGCCTCCTCCGGAATTATTCCTGGCACGCTTTCCCCGGCGACGATTTGTCAAGTGCGCCCCCAACAATAGGACGTGTCCCGCGATGTGCAGGTCGGAATTGAAGTGCAGCGCCCCAACGTGGCTTGTCAGTGTGTGTCTTGAGTGGGGCACGTCAGATTATAATCCGCTCCACCGTGGTGTGGGCGCCCTGAAGGTTAGAAAGGGAACGTTCCATTTCGCTCCGGGATTTTGGCTCGCTCTCCATATTTCCCTCGCACCTTCTCGTTCTCCTTTATGCATTGACTTTTACAAATGATGTCACTCACCCGCGGTGTTTGAGAGCGGCACCGCCTAGCACGTGAGAAGTCGTTCATGCCCCGATGAAAAACGCCACCACTCTCGACTCAAAAACTCTTCCCACTCTCCTCTTCTCCTCACCGTCTTTCTCACACTAGCAGGAAGGTGGGCCAACTCTCATTTCGCCTCCTGATAACTCGTCAGGTAACATTTCGTGCTCGACTCCTTTTCTTCCCTCCGCAAAATGCAATTATTCTCTTTCTCTTCCGGTACTCTCGTGCCTGTTTCTTTATTTTCCAAAAGCCATTCGCCTATTCTCGCTACTTTGTACGAGTCCTTGGAAATACTTGTTTGGCTTAATGCTCCGCGGGACGCCGTCCGTGTTCGTGATTTTTGTTTCCATTGAATGGGTTCATCCAGCCCAGAAAATGTCATGTTTGAGCTTTTGCCACTCACATGAATGGAAATGCACGGTTGTGTATTTGTACCAGTTGGCTCCATGGTTCAACGCGAACGTTCAGAAATTTTCAATCAATTTTCCCATGAAGGTTTTATGGACATTCGTTTTCAATTGCATTTTTATAGCGCTTTTTAATTAGATGTAATACTTAAAGTGAATGTTAATCGTTAGGAAAGGCTGTTTTCACCTAATCAAATCATCTCGTAAAATATTTATTTAGTCTTCAGATTTTTATTGCTTGAAATCTTTATAAAAAATATAATGTTTATTGCAAGCCATATGCCTATGCATTTTCTTCTTATATCCTATAAATCCTCCCTTGGACCTTATGGGTGGAAACCTTATTAATTGATATCTGGAAAAGACATTCTGGTTCCATTAAATATAGGTGGGCTCAATGTGTGTGTAAAATTGCTTAGATTTAATCAACATAACTGTACATGACCGGTGTTTTTTTATAGTTGGGGGTGTTTTTTCGGCTGTCTGTTCTTGAAGCGTTTCAGAAGTCAGCTAGCACGCACGTAGTGCAAAATATTCAATTTAAAATTTGGTGTATTAATACATTTCTTTTCCAACGGTTTTATACGCTTTAAGTTTTGTTACTTAAGAAAAATATAATGATGAAGAGCAAACTTTTTGTGATATTTTCTTATCCAGTGACAAAGGATTACCGTATTAGACTCAGCTATTTCAGCTGGAGTTTTGTTCACATATTTTCAAGATAAATATTTGTTGTAAAATAATCTAATAAAAAAAGCTAGAGGTGTATTCGATCTTTCTCTATTGACATATACGCAGCCAATAAAAAAATCTGCAAAATTATGTGATTAACTCATTCGTTTGAACATAATGGATGCTATATTCTCAGAAATCTTAAATCACAGCTAAATTTAACGGAAACTAACGTTTCATTGAACGTTTTGTGCAACATCATTTAAGGTGGGAATAAAAATAGCCGTTATGAGATATAATTTTCTAACTTTACCTCTTTGCAACTATCATGTCAAATTCATGGTGTAAAAACAACCAAAGGCTATCGGAATAGCCAGTTTGCTTCTTTTTTGCCTTTCTCGCCATATGACCCAAACCCTTAATTCACATTTTGCGCACATCGAGGAAGTGATTTCCAAAACAAACATTCTTGTTCATCGCCCGCGGGTTCAATTTTAGCTCCCAAGTAATTTCCGAGTCATCTCCTACGCGGTGTAATTTTCGCATTCCCTTTCTTCTCGTAATTAATTTTTTTTCCTTTTTTCCTCTTTCCCTGTGGTGCTCTCCTTTACGTCACTGATGAATCATCAGTGGAAATGTATCATAGATGTTTTGCCACCGAATAATTTCTGCATCTCCTATTTACCCAGTTTATTTTACACAGGGCGTAATATCGTACCCTAGTAGTGAACATTCTTGAATATTACGAGTATTCAATTATTACGTAAGGTAATGCTTAAAATAAAAAATAGCCTCATAAAAAAAAAGTTTTTGTTAAACTCCCTTTATTTTCATATGCATTACGTCACGTTTTAATGTCTCATATTCTCAGTGCATTTTATTATGTTTTTCATTGTTTTATGGTATCTTTGCCATTAAATATTGTATTATCACATTGCCAATAAATTTAATTTGTGAAAGGAAATCATTCTATCTTCACTGATATGTCAAATTATTCAGACATTCGACAATAATTAGGAAATTAGTCTTTAGTTTAGTCATTAGAATAAACATTAGTTATTCTATATGACATTTATATTCATTGTTTAACATTCAATAGCGATAATCAAAGTTGTTGGCTCACCACGGTCCATCTCCCGCAACTTCCAAGGGCTAAGAGCTTTGATCGCCGTCATTAATGAATAATTAGCAAGTAAAATATTGCAAAACAAAGTTTAGAGGCTATTGCGGTGATGAAAACAAAATTTCTAAAGATGTAAGTGAAAACGGCTAGGAAAAAAAGAAGAAAAATAATTTTCCCAGCAGGGAGTCGAACACCACACTTTCCGCTCAACAGTCCACTATCTTAACCTTGCGCCTACCGGTTGCTTGCAAGGTCAGGAAGATAACGGGCCTTAAATTCTCTTTCATTTTCATACAAATACATTTTAATATAATTAAGTCAGTGTGTATTTATGTGTGTGTGTGGGTTTGTGAAAATTAATCGTTGGACACAAGGAGTCTATGGACCAAATTTCAGATCGATTGGATCAGAGGGGAAATGGGTTTGTACTAGGGATTGTAAATTTAAATCCAGAATCGATTTTCGATAAATCGACTTTCGATTTTGGTTTTAAAAATCGATTTTCTATAAATTCGATTTTTTGCCCAAAATAATCGAAAAATTGAAATCGATATTTATAAATAGTAAATTAATTGTCTGCTGAAATACGGAAGTGCTGTGGTAACAAAATGCAAAATATGGGTTTATGGAAGCACTAGGGATAAGAACCGAATACAGTTAAATTTATTAATACAATATATTATTTTAAAGATATTAATAAGATATGCAGGAAAGTAATAATCCATAACAGATACTTATAAACATATAGGTAATATAAAAAGCAAATTACGTATAGTTTAGTAGCAATAAAAATTGTATATTGAAAAAATGGGCATACCACAGAATGAAAAACAGAATTTTATTTATTTCCTGTTAGCAAAGCCGTGGAACCAGTGTTCCTCAGGGATGGACCTTAAGAAAACTAACATATTTAAATGTTCTCCGGATAATCGATTTCACACCTGAGTTGCAATAAACCCGGCGTGAGAAAATAGTCGCTCACACGGTACACGAACGGTACGGTACGGTAGACCGGCACGGTACGGTAGAGGCAGCTATAGATAAAATCCTGCTGGCTACTTTGTATACGTGGGGATATTTTCTCTTAATCTCCTTCCAAGCTTGTAGTGGTTTGGAGTTGGACTTGCGGTCGACTGGAGGGCGGTTTACGAACTGGCGCAGCTCGATTGACAAAATTCAAACGCTGTAGGAAGCTAAAAATCGAAAATCGATCGGATAGAATCGATTTTGGTCGGTTTTTCAAAACAAAAAGTCGACTTCGATTAAATCGAAAATCGGAGTGTGAAAATCGATTAAAATCAAAATCGATTTTCCAATCCCTAGTTTGTACGTACACAGACAAGCAGACAGACAGTGTGGGCTAATATAAAGGGAGTAAAAAAACTTTGCAGGCAACGATATTGAATCCTACTATTAGTATTTTTTGTGCTCTAGTATTACCTCTGATGGAATTTCTACGTGACTCTCTATTTTGCAATCTATCGCTTTAATTTGGGAACGGCATGTGTTGCTTTTCCACTGTAAACTGAGGAAAACAAAAAGTTTAGCAGAACTCATACGATTGGAAACAAAGGCCACGTAATATTTTTAATCCTACGACTGAAAGACTTACATAATTCGTAACGTTAACAGTATAGCAATGAACATTTATAAGATGTGCGTTTATTGTCACCAACTCAGAAAAAATGTTCTTAGCTGAAGACGAAACGATAGTCATAATATGAGTTTCACTGTCAAAAATTAACCTAGTAGCCCTTTTTAAACACGTCTTAATGACAATGAGGCGGATATATAGTTTGACGGCGAAAATATACTCGTAAGCTTGTGAACAGATCGGGTAAGTGCCCGCGAAATTATGTTGTAGTGAAAGACAGTTCGTCAATCGGGAGTACCAATGAAATCCTACGCATTTTGACCGTCGAAAAGGACTCATCTTAACCATCTCCCCCTGATGTGAAGTCCGTTTTCAGTTCTTATTCTGCACGGGCGAGAAGCTTCCGGATTTCCGTTAGTGGGAAACGCAGAAACCCATTTTTGCGATTAATATCGCGAAAAAAAATGAACGAAAACGCCATCAGACTGTGCGAGCGCGCGTACATCGATTTTGAGTCCCTCCCAGCTACGTTTCCCTCCCCCTGGGTTTCCCTCTTCCCCATCACCTTACCCCCACCCCCTTATTCCCACTTCCTGACACTCCCTCTCCCGTCCTGGTTGCCCTCAGATTTCACCCACATAAAAAAATACCTATTATTTCCTCTGTCCTATTGCCTTCCTCAATGTCCTTCCCTGCATCCCCACCACTGCTTCCCTGTTTCTCTCCCTGCCTTTCTATCCATCTCTCCATCTGACCCGCGGGTGTCTCGTCAAACGAGAACATACAGCATGTGCCCTCTCGCCCTTATTCAATTTGTACGCGAGTTTATATATTCCCCCGGACCGCATGATTTGCCCTTTTGTTCCTTTGGATCATTCCCGATTATTCTCGTCCACTATCGTTTCCGGGGACGGAGGTAGTCACGCATGCAAAGCAATGCTGCGTTCATAAATACGGGAGGAATTTCCATCATGAAATGGGCTCATTTATGTAGCAGAACGGCACGCTGTCACACTCAAAGCTGTGCGGAGCGCCTGCAACGATTTTTGTCATTCCGAAAAAGTAGCATTGTGTTTCTCTCTTTCTCTGAGGTACAGTATCTAGCTAGAATAAATAGAAGGTTCTCTTTCTGATCCTCCTCAACGTTTCCATTTGAACTAATTTTGTGCTCGAATTGTGAATTAGAGTATGAATCAATTCACTTGACCCAGAAATCTTTAATGACATGAATTTCCTTTGGAAGTACAATAAAGGAGATGCGTTGTGATTTCGTTGAAGTGCTTCTGAGCGGATATGAAACATTCCATTTGAACCGGTGGATCTACTTTGATGTGCAATACGTTGGTCTGAAGTGAGGAAACATTACTTTGTCCCTTGAATGCTTCCTGCTATTATTACCGTTAGGCTATTTGGCTAATGTCGGAACATTGTGTGCTGGTGGAGCAGCTATCATGTATCATAAAATACGATATTTCTAAGTTTCTAAGAAGAGGATCGTGAATGTAGGTATTCGAAGTAATATTAGCATTATCTATGACTGCGTAATAATTGTATTAGAGACTGAAGCCAATAAATTTAGGTCTGTTGGGTACATGTGGATAATCTGACTATCAGCTATGAACTCAATTCCCTTGTTTCCAGTCCCTTAACCGGCATTGGTAATTATTAATTCAATTAGGATGTAAAGAAGTCCTGTGAAAAATATTTGTATGTGTCATCTCAATTTCAATGATGTGCTCTGGCTATAAACTGGATTTGATTTTCAAATGGAAATAAATTGATGAAAATGTTACGCTAAAATTTGAAACATCAATTTTTTTAAGATATTTAAGTTTTCAGTGGCCAATATATTTCTACCAATGTTTTTCAATCGTAGGTTTTAAAACCTGTACACGCAAAATAATGATTATATAATTAAATATTTGTCTATATATCGAAAGTTGTTCTCGATTATTTTTTAATTTCTTTTTTAACTAATTCAAGACTATGGGAAAACGTAACTCCGACGTAACTTGGTGGAAATTTCTAAAATTCATGCTGAAACAAAAACTATGCATAAATCCACACTTAAATAATAATAAAACCGACCCAGGTTTCGGAAATTCATTGCCATTTTCAAGGTTTTATTATTAAAGTGTGGATTTATACAAAGTGTTTGCCTCGATATGAATAATTCAAAACTTTCCGTTAACTGCATGATTACCCATATTCTGTGAACGTTCTTTCTGAAAGGATTAAATTTAGAGTATTTTATGGCGCAGACCAAGTTGGGACAGTGGTAGACTCAAATTATATCTCCATGGGAAGCTCTGTCCCTATACCCGTACTTTCACACAAAATCATAAAGCCTCTCTATGATCCCCTTTTATAGGATGTTTTTCATATTACTTAACGGCTAGTTGGGATCGAAGTATCTTGGATCTCTGGGATTTTTGGAGGAAGGATATCCTTTCCCTCTTCATAACAGATGAAAGTTAAAAGTTCGTAGGGTTCACGAAGAATGGCTTCTTATTTATAAAAATCCTTTCACGTTCTAGGGTTACGGTAATGCGCTCACAAATTCGTCCATTCACAACTACACTTATAAATCCTCGTCGAGATGCTTCTTGGAAACAGCAATCACTGCGTACCAAAATTTGCAGATAAGATCAAGGTCTCCTGTATTATATATCAATCTACATTTGTACTTTTAACTTTGAGGAATTGAAAGCTTTTTTAAATTGAATCCTAAATTGGTACATATTTAGTTAAAATACTGAAGTCCAATTACAAGTTCGAAGCTTTCAGGCTTAACAATTTAGAAATTCATTTTCAAAGAGAGAAATAAATGTCGTATCTCTCCTCAGATATATCGATTTATTATCAGTGAAAATAAACGTTTTTTCTCTCACACTTCCTTCTACAACCCTAAAACGATCGAGGAGTCATATGTAGAGCAAATAAGAAAACCTATTTGCTGATTAGATACCATTTTTGTCAAATGTCACACATTGTAAACACTGTTAATTTAAACTGAGGAATTATTAATGCTTTAGTGATGACTCATCGCAGTCCATTTATTCATCGTGAGTCAAAAAGCAGTCTCGATCAAAAGTTATTGAATTTTCTTTTCTCAATTCATTTAAATCTCAATTGAAACAGGACGTGAGTTTGAATGCAAAGGAAGTAGTGATAGCATACTTACTTTAAATTTATCTGCGATTAAGATACAAAGTATTTAATAATTATTTGATCTCGCCGTAAAAGTACCCCATAGAAATTAGCAGTGAAGTGTTGCCAACTCCCTAATGCAATTGCTAACCTATTTGGAAAATGTCCTCTTTACCGTATATTGAAGTTTCCATTGCCAGTTTTATCAGGGAAATGATTATAAGATTAGTTGCATTTATAAACATGAAAAATGTATTATGAAAGCCGTGTCTAACAAGATTTTATCATCGATCATTCGGCTTTAAGGTTTAAGCGGTTATCTTAATTCAAGGTTTTTGTGAATCTGATTCTAAAATTTTGACTGTATATTTTAAATTGAAAATATCCAGGACACCTCTTATTATCGCACGCGTATATTATACGAAAACCTTGGCTATTGCAATTTATAAAATCAACTCATCTGAATATAATATACCATTTTATCAGGTATTGATTTTAGAAAAAAAACTAATGCGCAAACGCAGCTCCGGGGGTGGGCTAACGAAGACTAGGCATTTCCAAGGGCATTTCTACCCGAACAAGAGGACACGAAAAGGCTGGAATTCCACAAGTCAGATACCAACGGTCATTATCTCCGCATCTCTGGGGAACTGCTACGGCAAATACCGCGAATAATATGAATCGGGGACACGATTGTTTTACAGCGGCGAAATATCTCTCGATATTTTCCCCCCTCTCCTTCCATTCCCGATCTGTCTCGCGATCAAAAGGGAGAGAGAGAGAGTTGAAGATAGGGCGGAGGGGGAGGGGAAGCGGAATAAATGACGAGGAAAAATCCTCCTCTTCCCTTGCGTTAAATGCCTTGCACGCAATCATCGGAGGCCTCATGCACGACGGTGCTTCGAATTGCGTGCCGAGGCAGTTTTGGAATGGATGAGGACGGGGGAAGGAGGAAATAAAGGGGAGGGTGGAAATAATGTAAATAAAAATATTTAAAAAACCGCTACAAGGACTGGAAACAGAAATTTCTTTCCTTCTACTCCTCCACACCCCATGCCACACGCCCAGTCAATTCTTTCCTTCCCAACCCTAGCTGCGGCAATCGTTCCTCCATCTCTGTCTCTCTCGCTCTCTATCAACCCCTTCCCAAACCCTACCACCCCTTCTTTTGCCCATCACCTCCCCCGATGTCTTCGTCATCCTGGGGTGTTTCTCCTCCTCTCTCCGCCTCTCCCTGCTCCACCGCGGTTTTATAGTCTTCCCGAACGGTGCCCAAGGGAATATGTCCCACGGTTTGAGGAGGAGGAGGATGCGGCCTCACAATCTCCAAATGGATTCGAAAACTTTTTTGAAAGAAAAAAAATTTACGAAGGATGGAGGAAAAAATAAATTTGTGTCTGTATGTGAGGCGTTGTTGGGTTAGGGGGGGGGGGCAGGGAGAAAGTTCCCTTTTGGCTCCTCCTATTCTTCCGCTATCTCCCTTTTGTGCATCTACCAACCTCCCCACCTTCATCCCTCGTTCTCCCTCTCTCATCCTCTCTCCCTTCAGAAAAGAAACGGCTCAATCAATAAACGAAATGTAATTTTGCTAAAATGCCATAGGATACGGCCGAGCGATACAGTCTCGTTGTTGCCACGGTGTTCGCCACAATTGGAGAAGAAATGCGAGGCGATACGGGGACCGGAGACCCCTATTCCGCGTCTTTATAACCTTCTCCAAATGCCCAGAATGGACCGTTTTTTGCGCTGATATAATGATATTTCCTGCCCGAAAGTCATGGCAGATCCTTTCTTTATTCCAATATGTGGAGTGGCGGCGTTATAAACCTTCTTGATGAACGTCGCATGCACATATTATTGCAATGATCCATTTGTTTAAAAAATCAGACGAGGAAGATTATTTTTTGGACTCAGTTACAATTGAAGGGTTTGGTTAGCTTTCAATCCATGAACAAACTGTTACTAAAAATTATAATTTTGATTGTATAACTATGCCCAGTGACTTCCGGTTTCTACAATTTGTTCTGAATGTAAGGGAGCATTGAATGGATATGATTTTTTTTCGTTTCAAAATGGTCCCTTCCAGGAAGAAAGTGTTACCCATTACAGCGGTACTTTTTCTTTAGCTTTAAAATAATAGCACCTAAAGTAGAAAATAAAATAAGTTGATTGCACAAAAATGAAAGATTTTACGTTGCCTTAACTAGTTCAGCGGATTCTGAGAAAACAATTGTGTAAGAACATGAGTTGATATGGCAGTTTGTTCTATGAGTAAAATGGGTTAAAATTCCATGAGTTACTGGTATAATTATTGATTAATTATTATAAAATTAAAAAAATAGTTCTAGTATACCTTACCTGGTGAAGGTGTATCTCAAAATATATTGTCTCTATACCTACATGATTTCTGCCTAATTTTGTGTTATCCATCTTAGCTTATCTCGCAAAGTAAAACTAAACACTATTTTCAGTCCATATCAATTTTTCTTACCTTTGATAATCGTAGCTTGTTTTTGATGCAAAAAGTATCAGTATACTGTTTTATCAGTGCTTTCTTAATATTTTTCATAGATATCACTTGAGGTAATTGGTATAGTTGAGTGCTACAAGAATTACAAATGCTGTCTTAAAAAGAGAATGAGGATACGGTGACATAGGCAGGGGGATCTGACTCCCGAGGCACCCATTCTCCAGTTGGCATAACGAGAAAGGTGCACTCAATTGAAATCCATCGAAGAGAGGCCTTGTCCACAAACGCATCTTCCCTCTCTCTTCTTAAAACACGAAAACCATTTACGAATAGCACACAGATTGACTGCAATCCCATCCGCACCTTTTCTGCTGCATCCTCCCGTGGGGGGGATGTGCCCCCTTTTGTCCCCTTAAAAGCATCCTTTTCCCGCACTCCCATCGGAAACCCTTAAAGGCGGATCTAATGAACTCCGACCACGTCGGGAGATATCCTCCCTAAATCCCCAGGATTACCATCTTCATTCTTCTGCTTAAGACCCTTTGCCGGCCACGCCCACTTCGCCACACATTGTCCCCCCTTCGTCCCGGACTATTTCGGCCGGAACGTCGCAGTCTCCGCTGCCTCGTCCCCGCAACCCCCAATGCCCACAGTCACCCGGGCGCCCTCCTCCCTCCACCCCCAAAGGGTGAAGGGCGCCAGGAGACGTTGCCGCATCGGACGACTTTGCAGTGGAGTGCGTAAGAGGGATACGTCATAGATGGTCACTCCGACCGGAGATCCCAGTGTTAATCTCCGGAAGTTTCTAGTTCCACGTACTAACGTCTGAGCAAGGCGTGTGGCATAAGCCGTGAAGGAGGAGGAAATTGCAAAAAAAAAAAATTTTTCTTACCAAAACGCTCAAGTAGTTCATACACTTCCGCGATCACGCTAAGCATTTTGACTGCTTTCAGGTTTCCCTAATTCTGTTTCTCAAGAATTTTACACTGAAATCCATGCATTGGAAGACGAAAAACCAATATTGTCACGTGATATTATTCCTCTCGTAAGTAAGTACACTTTTGAGATAACTACTCGGTACATGATCGCATCGTCAGCCAGATCTAACTTCGTTGGTAGTTTTGTAGTTTATGATAGTATATGGAATAGCAAAGATTCAATCACGCTTTCTTGTTTGGGATTGTCTCCATTATTATACTTGAACTGCTTACTTCGATAAATTCGTTGAGTTCCCGAATTAAATCCATCTATGCTCTCTTTATGCTTTCTATGCTATAATATGGTTTCTATGTATCATGGTGGGAGAGCGAGCGGTTTGGTCATCCAAGTGGTTTGGTCATCCAAGTAGTCCCACAGGGAGCAAGCAAGTTTATGCTGCCAAAGCGTCGTTCGAGAGAAGGGTTTTTATATCTTCGGGACAAAAATGAGGCTGGAACTCCTCCCTCCGTCTCTCTTTCTCTTATGGATTGCGCCAGTTGAGTCCGAGAGTGATGGCTTGCTGGCATCGAGGTATTTCCCTGGAGGGCGGGAAGGGCAGGGTGGCTTGCGGAGTTGCGTGGGCTACTCTTTTCCTAATGGCCGCCTAGGCGTGGTGGACAGTGGAAAGGGACCACGCCAAGCCGATTGGGTGGGTGATGCTTAGGGCGTGAGTGGATGGGAGAAGGAAAGGGCGCGAGGATTTCGGAGAAGGGACGACGGCAAGGTAAATTTTGGGACCCCCTCCTTGTTGAGAGGGTATCAGCGCTCCGTAGATTTGTACGCTAAATATTTGTCCCGGGCCTAACTTGCTTTATGACACCACTGGTAGGCAAGGTTAGGAGGATTTCTCTCGTTCCACTTTTGCCCGGAGAGAGGAGCTGATTAAGTGGATGAAAGTGTATGGAGGACGCATGGAAACTGATCGGTTCGTCTCATGTTGAAACTAGTGATGTCAACAAAACCTAGGAATTGAAAGAATTATGATTAAAATTGAAATAATCAGACATTGACGTGATAGGACAAGGCTCATATGTTCCTGCTTCACATGTAAATTGCTCTGCATTGATCAATGCAATATTTAATTAGTGACCATATTCATCGCCTCGATTTTATAGCATAATTCCTTTTAGTTGGTGATAATAATATCATTATCGGTATTATATTGATTGTTGATGATCATTGGGAAAACTCTAGCTGGTCATTGAAAATTTCGTCCACAGTGCTGAGTGCTCCTACATTGCTAACCTCCTATTGCCAAGCGTATAAATATATTCTGCCCCTTGATTATGGTATCAATGAAGCCATCGCATGTATCCCTCCCTGCCCAGCTTATTTTGTCCAGTGCTTCCAAATCCCTAATCTCAAAATCTTCTGACCTACGTTCGTATCTCCCTCAAAGACTAAGTCTCAGAGCTTATCCATCTGTCATCGTAAAACTTCACGCATTTCCTTCAAGATGACCATTCTTATACCAAATAGGCTCAACTCATTGAAGTAAAATTTTCCACTTCTTCTGTACCATTTCCTTCGAATAACGGAGCGAATGATCCAATCCAAATCCCAGTGCAAGTTTTACGACTTGAGTGAGGGCTAGCGTGTGCAAGCGCTATCCTGTGGGGTTTACTGCACTGCAAAAGTATGTTGCCGTGACGGCAGCGTGAATGCCAGGCGGCGAATAAAATTAAAAAAACATGTTCCCGGGCGCTTTTCAAGGACGATGGCTGAATAGAAAATCCGCGGGACCCGTGTTGCTGGAATGGAGAAAAAATAGGGCGAAGGGCCAAGAAGGAATGGAGGCGGCTTCGGAAGAATAAGGGCACCGAGTGAACGAGTTGGGAGAGTGTGGGCGATGCGAGGGGTGGCCCCGTCTCCCACGGGAGCCATCAAACCTGCTAATGGCCCCATGGGAAAGTGGTCTGACGCCGGACTGAGGGGAAAGCTAGGAGGGGGGGTGGGAGCAGGGTGGAGGGGACTAGAGTGGAGTACCATGGGGGGTTGGAACCAAAGGGGGAGGGGCTCAGGCAGCCGGTTTTTCGGGGGTGAGGCTTGCGGTTCTGATGGTATGGACCAGGCGTCTCCATACCCACCCTCCTCCCTCCCTAAGCAGACAGCAGCGGAGTCATCAATCCCCGCTCAATGGCTTTCCCGTTCCCTGCGCTAAGTCGGTTGGAGAAGGATTCGATTCGAGATGTATTCGATTTTCAACGCGCGGGACTCCTTCCCGTCCCCGGCCCAAACCTCCCTCTTCAGCTCGCGACGTCGATGTTGGAGATCCTCGGCATAAGATCTCTCTTCTCCCTCTCCTCTTGCTCGTAATCGGAAACGTCCGGAATGGTGTGGTTTATGGCAGATACGCAGATGGTTTATCGGATTTTATGTCTCCGTCCTCCCTTCTTCTCTCTTATCCCACCACCTTTGGAAAAATCGTCGGGTTTTTTCGTCGATTTCGTAAATCAATATCGTTTTCCACAGTATTTTAAGCGCTCATGTCTTATTCGACAGGAGGATATAACAAGTACATGTCTTTTTTTATCTTTAATGCAAATGCTACATCCCCCTTTTTTCCATTTTCTTGCGTTCCCGTAAAAGGTTTAGAGGAAATTGGTATTTTTATTTTCCCTGCGTCGTAAAAAGTGCTTAAAATGATGGTTACGATTGGGATAGTAAAGGTTTTTTGCGATCCCAGTGAAGTATTTTGAGGAAACTACCTTTCTCGTCAATGCGGTACTCTGGTGCATTTTAAAATAAATATTTAGGTATGTATTCAATAAAATTTCCGTGGACAAATAATGAGTATGCTAAAAAAATAAATTTTCATGTTCAGGGAAAGCATAAATGTCTAAGTAATTAATTGATTTAAATAATGGAACTTCCTAAATGATGACAGTCAAAACCTTTCACCGTTGTTTGATTATCGTACCCTTTGTGAGTATGCTTGATTTATCGCATATACAACGCATTAATCAATTGAAACGCTCGGGATTTCGGCTTCAGGTAGAAAGTTATCGTTAGCGTCTGAGTCAGCTTTGGAAATAAAAACGTGCAACTTCAATAAGTCGTAGGCAGTCATTTATTGTGAATCATCTCCGTTGATATTAATCCAGTATACAGGCACCGCTTTTAAAAATATTTTATAATCGTTCCAGCCGCATTTGTTATGAAGATATATGACTCGATTGATAAATGAAGCGGCTCATGCGCGTACGTAATTCATCATCTCCTCAGATTTCTCTGGGCTTTCATATCGGAGCCCAATTGCATCTCCGCTGCCTTTTTGCAAGCGTGCGTCGCGCGCTCTCAGACGAGATAGACGATACATCAAGCGCTGTCCGCGGTTTTCCGTGCGGAAGAATTCAAACTCTCTCTAGCTCTCTCACTCCTTACGCATTCGACTCCCAAAAGGACTCACACATGCTCACGCAATCTTGCCGCTTATTTTGAGTGATGGAAGATACTTTTCATCGTCATCAATCCAGCGCGTTATTAGGTATTCTTGCTAGTCGGAAGCGAAGAGAGAAGGAGAGAGAGAGAGCAAATTGAATTCTTTCGCATGCGTTATGCGGGGAAAGACGAAATGAATGACTTGCAGGAAGCACAGTAGCACAGAGGAGACACTCATCTCGCTTCCATTCTCCGTCCACCCCCTGTAACTCTCTTCCACCCCTTCCTACCCTTCTAAACCCCACGCACTCAGGGCCCGGCTCAAAAGTCATGAATATTCCAGGGACTAATGCATATCCTAATGGGTGCGGGGTAAAATGGTTGGATCATTTTTCTTCTCCCCTCATTTCGTCTAGGCTCATCTGCTAACTACGGCTTCACTCATTTCTCCGTCTCACCGTGGCCCCCAAGACAAATGATGCTTTTTTGCTTACGTATATTTTAGCCGAAAATCCATGGTTTGAATGTGCAATCCAACGATGAGTAAGGGATTAATATTCTGTGGTGAAAGTGGATATTTGAAATCTATGAATCAATTTTATTTCTTCAAGAAAGTTGTGAATCAGTGTTATTTCAATTTTTGATCTTATTTTCGTCTTGAAAATAGTTTATCGTTTTCCGCAATCCTTAGATAAGAACGGATTGGATACAATCAGTGTATTCATCACAAACTAGATCGCGAATTTTTTTCGCATTCATTAGGAAATTAATTTTTTTAATACTCTATCAACTTGACTTATTACAATTTTTTTAATTTCGGATTTCCATTTGCAAAACTGCTATGTTTCACATAAAATGGTTGACTTTTCTCTGACTCAACTATTCATTCGTTATCCTTTGTAAGTGGGACAATGATTTTCGCCTCCCTCAAAAGAGCAGCATAAAAACAATTTCTCTCTTTCTGACTTGAGTTTTTAGATTGAAATACTCTGTGTGCATTATGAAGAGCGAGGTATTACATGTTACTTCCCATTTTCCCTCGCAGTTTTCTTGCACATAGCTTGAATTCCAGTTTGAAAACAAATGTAGACATCAGATCAGCTAAATCCTACCGTGAAAACATTCTTTACTTTGAAAAGATAATCAAGTCTTTAAAATGTTTTCCCTTGAAGTTAAAAAAATAGATTCCATCATGTTTAAAAAAAAAACTTCTTCCAATTCTATGCAGCACTTCTTCCAATTCTATCCAGTCTTTCGTAACCATAACGTTATAGCTTTTCGTTTATGTCGCGCTTTCTGTAAAGCGTTGAGTGCACGTAAGAATAAATCGATGGTTGTATGAGTTTTCCCTGCCATCGAAAACGGCATCAAGAGTATTACGAGTGCGATTCAAATGCTGATGCCTCCACGGGACACACACAAAGAGAGAAAACCAGACTATTTTTGTTCGATTTCAAACGCTTGACAGTGTAAGTGGAATTCCATCCGCCGCGCCGCTGAATCAACACACGTCGGGGTGCAACGTCCTAATCCGGCGTTGCCCGAGCAACAATCTCTACTGCCGCTCCCTCCCTCCACCCCTCCCCCTCCCCTGGGCATGGGGCAACACCGCCATCTCGATGCAAATTTAGTCGGACCGGCTTCGAACTCACCCCCTGTGCTGAAAAGGGGAAGCTTTGGCTGGGGGTGTGCATGTAACGGGAAACTATGGCGGTGGCATTGAAGAGAGGCGGGCGTCAAGTAGAAGTGGGTGGTTATTTCTTCAGGAATATTTTAGTTTTAAATCGTTTTCACTGCAGCACAGTCCTAAGTAATATTTCCATCGTTAAAGGGTTTCAACCAGTTTTTCCCAAACTTATTAGAGCTACCTGGTTCCATAAACTTATGCCTAACGCCCTCCAAGAGTAAGATTTAAAATCATAGGTTACGTGACAAAATGTTGAATATCATAAGGATAAGGTTAAAGTAATTATAAAATAACTTGATATATATTTAAAAATTCGACGTATAGATAGTTTATTCATCTCAGGGCGTGTATGTATGGTACCCTTCGGTCAAGTCCCTGCCTCCGGCGCCCGCGTTTTGTCCCTTTGTTTCTCTTTGCCCCCCCTAGATTAAAGCACCCAGAGGGCGGTAGCGCCCACTTTGGGAACTACTGATTTAAACCGACGGATATACCCAGCTGAAATAATAGCAACAATTCCTGATAACTATATACAGGGGTTGTTTTTCCCCTAACTTTTATTCCCATAAGAAAACCTTTGATATCGACACATGAGCCTTGTCGTCTAGTAATAAGCCACGAATTGATATCAATGGTTCATGGGCCGGCTTTGGTGACGGTTAGGTTGAGTCCTTGACTGCTAACCCTAAGTTCGCGGCTTCGAGTCCCGTTTGGGCGGATTTTCTCTCACTCAGGGTAATGGTGTTAATTTTTCGTGTAAGAATTAAACGTATGAGAGGACTACATAGTGCTAATTTCACTCTGAATAAAGGTAACACTATTATTTTATAATTAGAAATGAATTTCTCTAGATTCCTACTATCTTATAAACGGGCTGCACGTGCTAATACGGTTAAATATTGGCATAATTCTTCACAATTTTACTAATGAGTTTTGCGTTGTATTATACGAGACTCTATAGTGTTTAAACGCATTGATTGAGGTTGTAGGGCGTTTAAAGATTGATATAGCTCTTTTTTCCCCTTGACTGTAAATCTCTCCGTGAGATATATATACACCAAAGGGGATGAAATTAGAGTTATAAATGGGGGAAAATGAAAGAGGATCATTTGTGCAATCGCAATGATTGGAAAATAGTACCTCGATAAGGTATATAGTAATATGTGGCAGCAGTAGCTATTCTCCCTTGAGAACAAGTGATTGCTCCATTTTCTTTGATGAGTGTATGTGATAGCGGTGATGGGATGGTAGCGAACAGGGGCGGGCGTTGCGTAGAAGTGGGTAGGTATGTACTCTGGGAGTCCCAATTCCCCGGAGATATCGTGGGGACCGCCGTGTTGGGTGTAAGGGAGGCAGGTCGGACGGCCTGCCGCTGGATCCCGTATCTGTGCTCCCGCCGTTCCCTCAAAGTGGATTGTGGGAAGGCTTGGTCGGTGACGTCGGTTCGGTGCGGGGATGGGGGAGTGCTGAGATGGGCTTTGGGAGGTGGACAGGGGGGATAAATGGAAGGATCGAGAGGGGATTTCGTCTCAGTACATCGCAGTTGATGCTGAATCATTGTCGCACCCTATCTTTATTGCCCCCTCTTGGCAGCGACACTGAATAAAATCTTAAACCCCTTCGTCCACGCCTTCCTCACTCCCACGCCACAGCCTCCTGGTCCGGCGTTATGTCTTCCGGTACCATTCTGAAAAGGGTGTCCCGGATCCCCGTGGCCTTTGGAGCTCTCAGGCTCGCCGCCTTATCGCGTTAGATCCGTGGCTCCATCCGTGGGGGGAAGGGCTTCCCTTCTATCCTTTGGGCTACGCAGCGAGAATGGAAGTTGGTTAAGTGTCAGGCTTACGGGCGCCATCGGTGGTGTCGTGGCGTGGTTATGTGAGGTGTGTGGGTGGCGGATCGGAAGGCCTGAGAGCGTGGTAAGTTCCTTTTCCTTTTTGAGCTCTCGTCTGCACCAAAAGAAGGGTAGTTTCGTGCAAAGTCGTTGGTTCTCTTATTATTCCTCGATAAATTTAGTAAACTTCAATGAATGCCGCTGACGTTAGGTAGGTGCAAATACATGCGTTTGCTGAGCACTATATCCATCATTTAAATTAACGTAAAAACATTAAGATACATTCATTTTACGTTTCATTCCAATTTGTAAGTAAAATTTTCTAATCCCTTTGCACAATTGTATTTTAGACGTTTTGTATGTAGGCACAATGTTTCTAAAATACTACTGCCATTTACTATGTTGAATTAATCACTTTTGAGTTTGTCTTGTTTAACTTCATGAATCTCGGCTTATGGTGAGTTCAATGCCACTTTGTTTGTGGTAACATAGTGCCAGCGACCATTGTAAAAAACTTCCTAAACGATGAGTAGCCTCTCTCAATTCTGTTACCGTATGCGCGTATAATTTATGCTGTTGTGCCTGAATACACATAATGTTCCTATGAAATACAAGTTTTAGATTTGTGTGCGGTACACATTTAATATTATCAGACGAGGGAGAATTTAAAACACAAAGTAATATTCCACAACGATTTATTTTCCCAACCGGTTTCAACGCTAACGCGTCTTTTTTCTTAAACCACATCACCCCATCCCCTTTGAGAATTGGATATATATGTGGTGCACCTCCCAAAAACTTTGGGAATTGTACCCTTGAAAATGACGCGTTAGCGTTGAAACCGGTTGGGAAAATAAATCGTTGTGCAATATTACAAAGTGTTTTAAATTCTCCCATGATATGTTATTCCACCAAGTAGAGCCGTCAACAGTTGGAATATTATCTGACGAGGTTGATGAAAGTTTAAATGTCATGAAACCTCAGGTTTTGTCTTGACTTGAAGGCAATAACTAAAATATATTTTTGATTTGGGAAACATTAATCATATAAAAAATCTCGAGAGTGAATAATTTTCTTGAACTTTTTCATTAAATTTTAAAAAAATGGAAAATAGTAATGAAGATGATAATCACTTGGTGATGAATAGACGCGACGCTTCTGGATAAATATAAATACTTGCGACTAGACATCATGGGAGGTGCCAGCATTCATGATAAGTGGGAGACTCAGAGATTCCAGAAAGTACACCAGATAAACTATGGGATAGAAGAAAGTCTTTCATTGATCATGAACACGAGTTACTTTTTCATACTGAAATGCAAATTTTTCCTTAATTCTATAAATGTAACATTTTAGTTTGATGGGTTCTAACTTGCCTTGCATCCATAATAAGCTTATTTCAAATTGCATGGACCATGAGGGCGGATGAAGCCATTTCCTGGAAAATTCAGGATCCCCTCATTGGCCAGTCCCTCGTAGGAATCCACATATGGCGTCCATATGGTACCATTTGCTGTTTGTATGTAGGTACAGCAGGGGGTATGGAAGGAGGTAATGAAGATTCCGCGTAGAGTTTAGCATATATTGGATTCAGACTCCAGGAGAGGGGTTATTGCGAAACGAAGAGAGGTGAAAGCCATCCGGGCGGGTGATGTAAGGCCCAAATAAAAAGGAAAGTGGCGATATGCAGCAGGTAAATGGGACCATCAGAGAAAGAGAGATTTTAGCTAAGCTCAAGAAAGACTCACCATATTTTTCAAATAAACTCTTTTGTGAGAAAATGAAAAGTGTACCTTAGTAACTGAAATAACTAGGATGTTAATGCTAATAAGCATGAAAAATCAAGCAAGTTTAATGCTAATACTTAAAACTTAAATAAAAAACTCAAAGGGGAGCTTAATTTCACTGTGACTCTTACGAGATTATTAAGTTTTCTTACTGCATTAGTGGACGTGACAGCAAAGATAAGCTTATGGAAATTGAAACAAGGAAAGAGAAGTTAAAATTCTCTTTCTATTGCTCAAATGGTGGCCAAATGGTAGCCGCGGGAATGCATTAATGGAGTTGAATTAGCAAAATAAAAAATCGAGCTTTTTTCATTAACAATAACACATTCCTAAATAACTGGAGTTTTTAACGCTCTCCTGGTACACGTTCTTGGGGCGGCTCGCTGGGTACTGAGAAAATACTGAACGTGGATGTGGATGTTACTTTGAGGAGTGAGGGAAGAGATTGCCCAATTCAGGGCATAAGGACCCCTCCACAACGAACCAGTTGTGCGGGAAAACGTGGCAACGGTAGGAGTGGGGTAGTACGTGCTGCGGAAGGGGTGCAAAAAGGGGTTGCGCCCCGTCTCCCAACCCTTCACTCATCTTCAATTCTCTCTCTAAGCTTCCTCCTTCGGGAAACTCTTGGTCCATGCGTCGCACGTCCCCACCATTGTCACCGAAATTACGCAGTCGGACTCTCCACCCGTAGATGGCACTGCGGACAGCCGAGGCAGAGGTAGAGAGTGGGAGAAGAGGATTGTGGGAAGGGTAGTACCAGAAAGGGTGGACCAGAGTGTTGGGAAGATTTTTGCGAAGGGTTAGTAGGCGGGAAGGAAGTTTCTGGGCGACGACTTTTGGATTTTCTTGCGCCAGCGTCATCGACGATTACTGAAATCAAAATCGCATCTGTGTGTTCGAAATACTTAGTTCCTCTCTCTCACTACGGTTCGTCTTCCCTCTCTCTCCTTCTATCTCTCTTTTGTATCACGTGATCAATTGCCCCCCGCATTCCACCATCCCTCCCCACAATCCTTTCTCAGGGTGCTAGGGAGGCCGATTTTTTATTTATTTCGCTGTCACTTGGATCGGGATAATACGAACAATGGGAACATTTTTCAATCCAAGGGTTTGTTTGAATGGGGGAGGGAGGGAAGGGAGACACTGGGTGGACTGTATGGAATGCTTTAGGGAGGATAACAAAAGAATATACTCACACAGCGGTGCGCACATTGCTCTCAATTTTGCCGTGTTCCTTTTTAAGGAGTGATGAAATTTTAATGGGTAGGTATAATAACTCAATCCGGGAGTTAATGTTTTTTTATTTTGTCATTCAAGAGAATTTTCCGATTTGTGTCCGTTTGTTCAGCTGCGTCTCCCCAACCTTTCCCCATGAATACTTTTGAAAATAATCTTCCTACCAGCTATTGTAATTTCTGCAGCATATTCTTCTCTATCTGCGCTTAAATTTTTCACGGCAACTAATCAATTTATTTTTAACGCCCTCATTTTTTCTTTTAATATGTAAGTTTAATATAATTTATTTAAAAAATCCAAAAACAGCCATCGTCTGTCTTTACGCTGAATATTCAAAGCATATTACTCGTAAAACCAACAAAAATAAAATATGATAAAAGGATAGAAAATAATATCATTAACAAAAAACTAACATAAAACAACTGCATTAATCAATAGAAAACAACAATACGGAGAAAGGTGGAGTAAGTAGGAAACACTTTCCTGAGGTGGGTTTTGTATATTCCAAAGAGTGTGTTGAAAGATCAAGGGCAGAAGAAGTGGTGCTGAAAAATTCAGGGAGTCTGAAAAAAGAGATCGCTGGGCGAGAGAAAGATGGAAATTAGGTGGTCGTAGGAGGTTATTCTTGCGCAAAGTACGGGTGGGAATATAAAAAGAAAATCACGGAAGTATTTCTGTCAATCGGAACTGACCGTTCAATGAACTGTAAATAAGTGAGAGGTCGTTGATAATCCTACGGTTGGACAGGGGGGTCAGGGAAAGGGCAGACAGGAGTATTTCTGTCAATCGGGACTGACCGTTTAATACACTGTGAATAAGTGAGGGGTCTTTAATATTCCTACGGATGAACAGCGGGGTCAACGAAAGGCCAGACATTATCTCAGTTCGGGAAGAATTACGGTGGTGTGGTATGCGGTGGAGAACAACGGAAATTGAGAAATTAAGGGGGAGTTCAAGAATTTTCAAGTTGGAGGGACAGGCAGAGGATTAGTAGATAACGGAGCTGTGGGGAGAACACAACCAGTGAATATGGTTTTAAGGGCCTTGGGGTTTGTGATGTTTGTGAATCTGTACAGCATATTCATGACAGACAAGGCCTAACATTTTGTTTTATTGAGGTGTGAGGCAAATGATAGTTTAGGGTCGAAGGTGACACCTAGGTGATTATGTGAGGAGGCGGTTGGAACTAATTCGTCAAATAGAGTGTAATTCTGTAGAGCTGTAAATAATATGCGCTCCACGCGTAAGGTGTTAAATGACAAAATGTTTTTTCATCTTCGCACAATATCTTCAACATATAGCTATATTTTTCTGTTTTAAAGCGTATCAAATCTTGGAAATGTTTGTAAATAATTTCACTTCCGGATATACTTAGTGTTGAACAAAAACCTTAAGAGGTGTTTCCTACTCATAATATTTATGTTTATGTCTTCGGTAGAGTTCTACTGTTCTTACCGGGAAATGTTTTGTAAACATTCACTTCCTCTTAAACATTCTCCTCTTATTCTGAGGAAGATTTCAAGAAAATGAAGACAAAATTAAACAATTGCTTGCATTTTCTGTACTTTTTATGATTTTCTACAAGCATTAATTGATTTTGGCAGGTTTTCCTGTTTTAAAGTATTTACAAGTTTTGGATGAGACATATAAGTTATAAGTAAATGTAAAAATGAATATTTTCAATTTAAAAATAATTGGCTCCCCCGAAAGACTTATCTATACCCATGATAAACATAGTGGAAGGCCTACCAGGGTAGAATGATTGTCGCTAAATTTGAAATTGAGTACACTTGAGTCTCGCTAATCCAAACACCGATAATCCGAAAGTTCGGTTACTTTTTAAGGATTTTTTAATAGTTAGCTGTACGTATGGTACAAGAATACGATATTTTACTATAGTAATTGTATAATACAGATTTTAATTTTCTGTAATTATTGACAATTATGTCGTACAATACTGTAAAATTTACATAATTGTGTACATAAATGTAACAATACACACGAAATAAAGTGATTTGAATTATTTTTTACCGTAACATTGCATTTTTTCGGTTAATGCTAAAATTTCGCAATCCTAACTGTGTCCGGTCCCAAATAGCTCGGATTAGCGGGACTTCAGTGTATACTCATGTATGTTTCCTCGAGTGAAATTTTGTTGTTAATTATATAGGCTAATCGTGTAGCATCTAACTTTTTCGCTCAGTTAGTTTGGTGCTTTAGTTTTGTTTACTCTCATTGGTAAGCCTTTAGGAATCAAAGTCCTCCTTGTTTCAATTCGAGCTTGTCCGTGTCGTTATTGAAGTCCCTGCGCTCTTGATTTTATTATGTCAGTTCTATGCATCAAGAGATTGTTTGACTGGCATTCCCCGAGCCCTTTCATCATCTGTAGCTTTCCGTCTTAACACGCCCGTACGCGGCACGAAAAGCGAACGACGCCGAAACGAAAAATAAATCCCCACCGGACTCGTTAACTCGCTCGGCAAACACGGCACAATGCTCAAAGCCCGGCGAAACGACCCACGGGGTGGATTCACGTCGACGCCCCGCCGCTCTTACGAAGAGCCGCGAATTCCTGACTTTGGGAATTGTTTGCGCGTCGTTGACGGCGGCCTCGGTGCGTCTGTTGGGCGGGTTGGAAGTCCATACGTCCCGGTGCGTGTTGATTGGGGCGTGGCGAGAATTTTCGGGAGACGGTTCCGGGGAGGAAAGTGGTCAGGGTACGCAAAGGAGAGCTTCAGCGGAGGCGTCAAAGTGTATGTTGGGAGGGAAACCCTTAGGGTATGATTTTCGGTGAGCGTGTGTGCTCACTCCGCACCCGTGTCGGTTGAGGGGATGATTAGACGGCTTAGGGTGCCGAGGTGGCTGGCCAGGAGAGGCGTCGATGGCACCGAAGGCCGCCAATCAGGGGAGCAGATGGCATCCCCAAGAGCGATTCACAGAATGTTCTACCGTGACTTAGGGTATGCAGTATTCAAATTTCTCCATCTTAGTACTCATCATTAATGATAATACTCAGTACTTTTCTACAAAAGTTTTATTGCACGACGTGTTTCGCCGATTTACGGCATCTTAATTTACAGAAGTTTGTTATCTTTGTTAATTGTTGTTGTAGTTACGGGGAAGGAGGGGGAAAACTAATATTAGGTTAGGGTTGAGGAAGAAAAATAACACGTTGATTAAGGGCTGGTGAGGCGGGAGAGGCTTAATTTATCGGATAGAAGTGGGGAGGGATGCAGAAATAATAATTCGTTACAAAGGGTGTTGGATTGTATGATAATTTCTATTTGTTCAAGTGCGTCCATTTTCAAGCCTTTGGGAAGAAAGTGTAAAACTTTGGGTATAAAATCGCTCGTATGATTGTTATCAAGTAGGTGTTTAGCAAAAGGTGAGGTGGAATCCATATTTCTGTAACTCCTGGCGTGTTCTATGATACGTGTGCTAAAACTTCTACTAGTCTGGCCGATGTATGCCTCATTGGAACTATTGCATTTAATTTTATAAATACCAGAATTTAGGAGTCTATCCTGTCTGTCTTTGCCGTTGACTAAAAGTTAAAATTAATGTTTTGTAGAAAATTACTAAGTATTGTGATTAATAATGAGTACAAATATAATAAATGTATAGTAGTGAAGCCTGTCAAGTTTTTTTTTCTCCATTTTGTCGCTATACCTCATCACACTCATATGAGAAATAAGTTTATGCATAGGTATGTCAACTTTATTTCGAAGACGGCTCTAAAGATTGCTATGAGACGTAACCGCGTTGTGTAAAAAATCATACAAGGCCATGATGTAATCTCAAAAATAATCAATTAAACTTTATAGAATGATGCAATAAGCTCCAATTTTTTTCTTGGCTGAATGAAATACCTTCGTCGTTATAAATATACGTAAGTGGACAGGCCATCATACAGTCTTCAAGGAGTTTGCGACAAGAGCGCTGCCAAAGTTTAAACCATAGAAAATATTAGTACACTTTTTCAGTTTATATTTAATGTTTTCATTGTTTCACGACATAATTTTTAGCAAGAGTTACTTCTTCATTAATTCACATTAATTAAATTGCAAACCGGTTAACGAGCAGTCTCCAGATTCAAAAGTTTGAACCTCAAAACACAGATTACATTTCACGTTATCGCACATAAGGGACTGGTGTACCTTCGCCACCTGCCGCGGAGATCGTTCGTAAATACCTGCATTACTTACGTGTCTTCACCGCGTGCTTTGGTTATCTCGTACAATAGTTTCGCTGGCATTCTGGTCAGCATCCACAAGTGGAATTTTCTAAACTTGGGGGGAGTAGGCGGAACTTAAGTCTCACCAACTCGACCTGGAGACGCAGAATGGAATGCCTGCGAAACTGTTGTCCCGGAAAGCCAAAGCACGTGGTGAATTCCCGAAATTAAGGCAGTGATAACGGGTGGGTGTGATGGATGAAATTCGACCTCTTCATTTTGACGCTCCAGATCCGAATATCAGAAACGGCGGACATAGAAACCTGTTGAAAACCTTCATGTTCACATATTTTAAATTCACTTCCTCCACTCTGAAGTGAATGAGATATCACAAAAGTGAGTAAGCACAATACAAGATGTCGACTTTAGATAAGTTAAATTAACAATTGTAAACTAAGTTTCTTTTTCAGTAATATGAGTAAGTCAATATTTCTGACTCGGCCACGTGGCTCTTAAACAACACAGATGAAGCCATATTTCTTCCCGGATAGAATTAAGTAAAGGGAAGCTCTCCCAAAATATGACTTGTCCGTCAAAAAACTTTTTGTATATTAAAAATGCCTAAAGTGTTTTCATTGTGTTATACGTTCATACATTTCTGCTTAATAGTTCTATTTATTGCTAATGGAAAAATGTGAAATGCAATTTCGGAGTCAACTCCCTGTGAGGTACTAGTAAAATTACTATTCGCCGACAAAGGAAAGTTCTTCGAAGTGATGACCTTTTTTATGACCTATTTTGTAAACTCATAGATAACGTCTTCTGCAAATAAATATACTAAGTTGTATACCAACGAAATGGAAATGTATTCCCGGTTCTCGTTTTAAGAATTACCAAAAACGCAAGAAGATGGGATGATAACCGGTTTTCCATAGGATTTTCCTCACCTGGACCATCCAGTCTTTTTCTCCAGGCCTTGTTCTCCCTTTCTGCCCTCCTTAATTTCGCCCTCATCACCCTCCTCTGTCCCCTCGTAATGAGATTTGTAGTATTAGTCGCAAGAAAAGTGTTTCAAGACGCTAACTCGGCTAATGAAGTCGTTTTATCCGGCCCTTAAGAGTCCCTCGTTCCCCTGTTCCCATCAACCCCACCACGCTCTTCGTTCATCACTCCCTGCTAAGCCATCACCTTTGCCAAAGTCTCTTTTTGACCTTAATATTACCTCATTCTGCCTCAAAGAACAATGATTTTCAAAAATAACCTTCTGTATTAATAGATAAAGAAGGCTTTTTATTCGAGCTTCAGCACTTAAATTCGCGTAAAGGTAAAATGAGACCTAATCATGTCTGAAAATCACTTTCATAATCAATGTCAACATTCACGTAGCAGCGTCGATGCAAAATCTTCAATGTAAAAATCGATTTGCTGATCATTTATTCATGTTTTTTTATGCCAGCAACCTTTCAGATTGTGTTTTCGTTAAACTTTTGGCATTTGCTAGGCATTAAATTTTGGAAACATTTTTTCTGTTAATAAACATTTAGCCTATCAAAGCCATTACCGAGAGAAAAAATAATTCATTTGTCGAAACTAAGTGTTCTTCTTTGTCTCTAACATGCAAATTCTCCACTAATTTATAGCCAACCGAATTTGGAAATATTCATGTACAATAGTATGTATAAGAAACCATGAGATAAATATGTTGATTTATTTAGTATATTTTTTTACACTTCAATTAGATCGAAATCAGCGTTCAGCGTAT
The DNA here is from genome assembly GCA_963573305.1 of Pyrrhosoma nymphula. Taxonomy (NCBI): domain Eukaryota; kingdom Metazoa; phylum Arthropoda; class Insecta; order Odonata; family Coenagrionidae; genus Pyrrhosoma; species Pyrrhosoma nymphula. Next base: position 126,519,930 of record OY754334.1, on the reverse strand, counting down.
GTGAATACGCAATCTCCAGAGTAAAAGCCTAATAAAGAACAAGCGCCGTTTTTATGCATATGTCATTGGTCCCAGAATGATATCTGTCGTATCTTGTCAGACATCCGACAAATCTGACAAATCTGTCAATCACTAAAGCGAATCAGAAATACGCAATCCGTATTTGAGGAAGAGCGGAAGAGGATTCCGTTCCCGCGATGAAGTCTGCGATAAAGCCTTAATTCCGTCCGCTGTCACGCGACGCCCAGTCGAACTTCGCGCTCACGGAGCGTGAATACGTGGAAACAGCGCTACAACCCTTCCTCGCGTCATGACAATGACGTAGGTAAAACTTCCAATGCCCTAAAACAGACACTAAATATGCGCCAGATTATTAAATGTCAATATTTGTCAGTCCCCTCCACACACCCATCTCCCTCGCTCGTATCCTCCGAGTCAACAACGAGGACGTACGAGAGGACAGGATCCTCGGCCGATGGGAATCATGGGAAGGCGAGAGCGACCGCTCGTCCCCTCCTTCTCTACAGCTCCCACCTAAGGTCACTCGTGGAGGCCACGTGGCATGATATTGGCCCGCTCCACTCACATGTATTCGCGGAGTTATTAATCAAGTATTCGTCCCTGCTTTTGTCAGTGTCAGAGCATTACCTCTCTTATCGCGGGAATATTAACTCTGAGTCTTGTTTGGAACGCTACAAAGTTCCTTTCGCAGTAAATAAGTGGTGTTAGTCGTACTATTTTATGGCTTTCATGCTCACATACATGGGCAGTACATTCTAACTGCCTAAATTAGGGTGTGCGTATTAGGTGATTCCTGACCAGGGGCTACATGTCGGTATTTTGTAAAATCAATGTATCGAACTTTTATTGAGAGAACTAAAAGAACTACACTTTCTCTTCATTGATATACCGTCATTTTAGTCTGAAGAAACACTCAATACATGGCCTGATGACGGGCTGTACTTTTTATTTCATCAGGGGAAGGAGCTGTAAAAGAGAAATATCTCAAATTTATCTGCTTGTCTGACAATTTCAATCCAGTAATATGGATGAGAGCTGATTGCCTATCTTATGGTGGAAGCATTTATAAAAGTGTAATAGCAATGTATTTTGGTGGGATTTAATTCAAGATACATTCTTTAACCACATGGCTCTCAGAGAAGTAAACTTTTTGCTAAAATATATGAAAATTAGTTACCTAATTAAAGATTCTAATGTGAAGACTATGTGTTTTCATGAAAAATGGATATTGTTACATACGTATAAAATCTAAGGTTATAAAATTGAATAAACTAGCATATTGCAATTATTTTTCGTAGAAAAAAGAAGCCTAAAAATATAAAGTAAAAATAATAAAACATTTTACTTATTTACATCTAAGATATAAAATTACAACCGTGTGATCTGCATTGCTCTGATGTTACATAAGCTACCAGTCACATTTGAGTCGTAAGGATTAAACGCAAAATGTCTGACTATATCGTTACCGGAAATTTGAAATGTTCTCAAAGGAAAATGATCGATGATATGAAATCTGTTGATGAGAATTCTTGTGTGGCCATGTGTATTGATGATGGTGAAATACACCTTTTACTGCAGTACATTAGCCGTGCCATGATTATGGCGCATATAGTGCTCGCCTCTCACCAAAGCCCTATTTTAAAGGAATTCTCTCCAAATATCTCTGTGTGCTCGAGCATTGCCTAAATATGATGGCGCACATGTAATGGAGTGATTGTTCTAATTGATGTCGAGTACAAAGGCACAGGGAGGAAGGGGGAATTAATAAATGACGCCCTATGCGGTGAGTCTTTCACTCTGATGGCGTGAAATTTCTAGAGAAAGAGAAAGGGATGGAATAGACGAACGAGAGTAGGAGAAATCTTTCCTCGTTCCGCTCGTCAACGCACCTAGCCTAAATCACTGGAACAATCCGATTAACCGTGGTGAGTTAGCTCACTTAGCCGAGTCGCTCGATTTAAGCACACGTACGACCGAACGAGCGGCCGTCCACTCACTAGCTCACACATTCACTCACTGACATTGTGTCCAGTTATTCGAGGCGAGTTGGTTTTCTCGCCCACTAAACGTCGCACAGAACATGTTTCACGAAAACGAAATGAAAACCTCCCCCGCCCCTACCTGCGGCCTGCGTCGAATTTCATCCCCATGCTCGTGAAAGCTTGTATAGTGTGTGTGTTCGTGAACAACAGGAAATTGAATATCCGCGAGCGATCTTTGGTTTTTGAATGATTCATTGGGGAGAAAATTACATCATTCTGAAGCATGGCTTTAGCCCTCTACCCTACCTCAGGTTCGCGTGCTGCCTTTTCTAAATTAACTTGTATGACGAGAGATTTACGATGGGTTTCTTCGCGTTTGTTGAACTGCTGCATTGCTTGCTTATTGACCGGCGAAAACTGGTAGGTGTGTGATCGGCATAAAAATTATGCAGGAATGCGAGAAATTAGTCAGTTCACATTAAGAACTGTCTTTTCCACGTTGAAGTTCATCTACCTTTGCAATATTATGTGCAAGCTATATTTTTTAATGAAGCATTTTGAATGTAAATTGATGGTTAACGTGAGCGTATTTTCAATCGCCAAAAAAATTCTCTAAATGAAAAAGAGCGAATATATATTTCAATGAAATCGGAAATTAAGTGCGCACGTATTATGTTGAGGTATGAAAATTTTTTTCAGCGGTCTCTTCGGAATGGAATATTGATTCTCTTCCCCTTTTGCTCATTTCCTGTTAAAACTTGATGAAATTGGAAACCAAAAAATGATAGAGCAATTAAATGTGGTGAGCAAACTCTATCAAAGTTTTGCCTTTTGCTCTCAGAGCATCTGGCATTGCCATGAAATAATCGCGCGCCCAAGGGAAGGAAAACTTGCGGGCTAAAAACGTTGAATTTGAGTTCTCCGCGTATTGGGATGTTGCCCCTGCGGAAGTGACAGCCCCATAATTAATTTGGGATTTAAACCGGCGGCCTCCTCCTCTACAGGCGGCAAAAAAGCACGGGCCGACGGATTGGCTCTCACGGTCCGGACGAAACCAGCACTCCTCTACTCGCCTTGTCATGTGCCCACTCCCTTGCTCATTAGGAAATCCTCTGCACCCGAATCCTCCCCTGCCCGCCATCCCCTTATCCCCGACTGATATTTTTTTTTCAAACCTCCCGGTGACATCCCTATCCTATCGCATCCTCCTTGGTCACCAACGCGTTATGGAGAAAAACGAATACTCCGTGGTTTTCCGGAAGAGTACAAACGCCACGCCAATCAGAATTTGCTCGACTATTCATTATATCACGTGAGAGAGGGAGAGCATGTGGGAACTTGTTGGCGGCCACCGTGTCCTGGACGACACTTCCTCGGAAGGGGTGACAAGGAGGATTATTTATTTACGTAAGGTAGTTTGAGCGAGATAGTTCCCTAGTCACTATGGAGACCATATTCGTATTTTATTTTTTTAATTTCAGCGTCTATAAGAAGTGTGAAGTAAATATTGTAATATTAATGGTACAAAAATATAGTTACTTATGACAAAAATCCTCAGCAATTAAAATAATATATCGACATAAGTCTCTAACTTGACACATTTTTTTACGCCGTACGGCTAAAAAGCCTTCAAATGGTAGGTTTTTTTGCGATTCTGTAAAAATTACTGCGGTGAGTAATACTTAGATTATTTTTATAAATAGTTAATAAAACATACAAACTACACATCTTTAGTTTTTTACTAAATATAGGTGCTATAAGTTCCTATTTTTTTCAAAATTCTCCCTCAGAAGCGCACAGCCGTAATTTATCTCATGTAAAAAAGCTTGTTTTTTCAGGCAAATTGTTCAAAAAGTAGTTTGGTAAGGGGTTGATGTTTTGATATCATTGGAAAAATGGGAGTTTTTTTCTTTAAAATGGGGTCATATTCATCAAATTATAGGTGAAGTGATTTTTCATTCGAGCAATGGCGCGTAAATTAGGCGGACGCTCACCGACGATGGAGGGTAGCGCTCTCTGGCTGCATCGGCGAATGATCATCCACCATTGCAACATCTCCTGAGCGTCAACTCTCAATGTGCCATTCCTTGAGTTTCCGTTTGAAATTATTGCAATAAAAAGAGCTTCACAATTATGCCGCACATTACTGTAATACGATAATCATACTGATTGGACCATTTTTTGCGGCTGATTTTTACAATCAAAGTCTGAAATTCCCTCATTCATTTGTCCTATCAATACTGGTAAATAATATGTTTACCGCACACGCTACTCTTCAAAAGATGAATGAAGTTACTTATTTCAGTTTGCAGGAGGTATTTTTAACCAAACGGCTGTTTCATTTATCCAAGGAAAAAAATAATTTTGTTTGAATTATTCTATAGTATTAAATTTATTCTTGCTGAGCTCAAATCTTAAATTATTGTTTGTATATACATGATTATTTAACTTTTATCATTAATGAGTTTGTTTTTTTGATTGAATCTGCAATTTAAATTTAAGTCTTGACCCGTATAATTAAGTTGTGGTATTTAGACGGAGTTAATTAACTCAGTAATTTTTGGGGCTGATTTAATCTAAAATTCCCTATTCCTCATGCGAGGGAGTTATCTAATCGATTAATTACCACCCCTCTTATGTGATGAAAAGTTTAAATATTTTTATTTGGTTTTATGAAAAAATACTATCGAAAAGTTGAGGTTCATTGGGACCAGTGACATTTCCAAGAAGTAGATTATACCCTTTATTGAGTTCATTGTTGGCATAATGTGCATTAATCATGTCTTAATTGTTTTCAAAGAACAAGTTAGCTATTAGCATTGCGTACCTAATTGCTACTTATATAAAATATGAATTCAATTGGTATTATATAAAATACAGTAACAATGGATTAATAAATTATTTCATGTAGTAGTATTCATTTGAATGATGAACTAAATTGTTACTTACAGTAAATATAAAGGAAATAATATTCAGAATATGAATAGAATGTTCAAAACTATGGCTCTATTTTCATATCTGAAAATATGTTATTTTTCCAACACGTGAGTCACAACGCGCCTCCAATTTATGTTTGACTGTAAGGCACTTTAATTCTCGGGAAAACTCTGAAAAACCTTAGTTTTTATAGAGGCATTACATATATTCGTTTTAAATTTGAGAGGAAAAATTGATGTCCAACCTATTTCCTTGAACTTACTCAAAGAAAATATATTTCCATTGAGTGGAAAAGCATGCATTTACTCAGGGGCGCCGTGGGTGCTCAGGGGCCCGTGCCGCTGCACGTCCAAAGGGGCCCGGTTTTTGTGACCTTCCCTCACGGGACACACACGTCTAGTGTGTGTCCCGGGGCCCGGAGCCTGAGCCATAAACCGGGCCCGAGCGGATCTCCCCACCTTCCCGCCCTGGTCACGCTGCCCCTGCCCCTGCTTGACCATTAACTATAATTTGGTCCTAATCGTATTTTCGTGGGAAATGGCATCGACAAGAATACTATCCAATTATCTGGTTCTTTCTACTTGAGTCTCAAATTTCATTCGCGGAGTTTCAAAATTAAAAATATACGGCAGAAAATAGACACCATTGCGATGGATTAATACACGTACAAAATTGAATCTCGTCTCGAAATGACTTCGCATTTCGTTAATAATTAATCTACGTTACGACTTATCACTCACTAATTATAGATTATCGCGCTTCGATTGGAAGTTCAATTTGTTCAATTAAATTGAACTCTACATAGAAGAATAACTACACCTACCGTATTTGAATGAAACCTGAAAGGGCAGAAAAATTACTGTTCATGCCGATGCTTTATTGGTTTTTTGAGGTTGTCGTATAAATCTATCGTAGCACATGTAGGTCATCAAGTTTGGCGTCCAATTCTCATCAATTTGGTCTATTTCATTCGCCTTTGTTCGGAAACAAGAATAACCTTTCCCGTGGAAGGAAAATCAATTTTGAGAAAAGGTAATGGGCTTTTAAAGGTAGGGTATAGTCAACGTGCGGATGTAATTGGAAATTGGATAGTAAATGTAGTGTGCTGCTGGTATTAGAAACATAATCATTTAACGTCACGTCCAGTTATATATTTTCCTTCAATTCCGTCCTGAAGATGAAATACTGCGTACCTGTGTGCAGTATCAAGGATTATTTTGCACGATTTTGAATCATGAAATTTTTTATTCTACTCCAGAGGGAGGTGCATTAGTGAAAAAAAAAGGTTATGATAACCGATTCATTTTTAGTCGATTGCATTCCACGGAACGGAAAATTATGAAACGAAAAAAACGGTGGCGTAGGGTTTAAAAAAAATAGTTTTTTTTAATAACAAGGGATGGCTCCACGACAGCGTCTGAAAAAGCAAGCTCTTGTTATTCACCGCTTATTCGCAGATCCCCCAATTTTGTGGAAGTTGTCACAACGTGAAAAGTCATAACGTCGACTATTTTTTTCTTTGACAGCGCGACAAATCCTCCCCGATCCGAAATTACGTTTGAATTTTTTTGCGTTTGGAGAGGTGGCGACCGGGGACTGGCGGGTTTAGAAATAGGAGAGAGGAGGAAGGGGTTTATAGAGTTCAGAGAGTGCGTGGAGTGGGAGGTAGTAAGGCAAGGGGCTGGGGAAATGCACGCTTGGGATGAGGAGGAAGTGGGAGAGGAATACGCAAGGGCTAGTCGGAGTAGGGATTTTGCGAGGCGGCTGTTTGGCGTAGAACATGTCGAATGGGCAATATGAGGGAAAACACATCTATGTTCAACGCTAAAACACTTCCCTGGGTGCATGGCTAGGTATTTTAGGAAACTGGCCGTTTTTCTGCTATTTAGAATGAAAAAAGTGTATGGTGTATACGAAATTATGTTGTCCATACCGTTAGAACACAAAAAAAGCTTTAAAAATCCAAATTTACGCAGGCGACCACTTTGAAAAAGTCATTACACTATGTACAAAATCCATAATTGTTATCTAAAATGAATTGAAAATTTTTCCATGTTCTTGTTTCGAAACATAAATGTTAAATAATTATGCACCAAAGACAGTGAAATTCGCTATGAAAAAATCTATTGACTTGACCGGGATACGACCCCAGATCTCCCAATTGCCGGTTAGGGATTAATTCGATTGCTGCTCAGATCGATTTTTTCGTAGCCAAGATCACGGTCTTCGGTGTATATCTTCGCACCCGTGCCCGTGACTGCGTACCATATCATTTTTGCAATCGCAATGATTGGAAAATTGTAAAATATTTCACTTGGTTAAGGTGACAGCTCTATCTTAAATATATTGAATTTAAATTTGTTTTTGTTGTCATTCTCTTGTGGTCACGAATTTTAAGAGAAAAAATAATTGTTTAAACTGAAGTTTGGATGTTAAAGGAGCAGAATGCAGCAGGATCAAGGATAAATGAGGAGTATGTGTAATGATTTATAACAGGAGATATTTATACTTCTGGGAGGGGTGAGAGCTACAGTTAACGGCAGGATTTTACGTAAAACCCCAATCACATCTAGTTTTATCTACGCTTACATGTTACCGAGCAAGGAACGCTTCAGCAAAGGATGTCAGCGAGCACCAGCCACAGGAACGGACGAGACAGCCTAAGCACTTCTTGCAATTTCATTGAAAATTTTCAGTAAAATACTTGGTAATATCTTATTGCATTCAGTTTTTTTATGATTTACCGTTTTACTATTTACAAAAAAAGGTTAATATCCTTACTTGTCCAGTTTAACTTATCAATAACAGAATAATAACCTTCAAGGGGAGTTTCGTAGAGTAATGAGTAGATGTATCAAAGGAAAGATTCAAAGCCTTATAATCCTGGGTGCTTTAAATCCTGGGCTCAAAAAAAGAATTGAAGAGCTCATCGTACGCTAATTGGTTCGTGTAATGCAAATTAAACAATCTGTCTTTTAGAGACGGGCGATACTACGAGTGGTCAATCTGCATCCATTAACATGTATAAGCACTGAGCGTTTCATAAAAAAGAGGGAGTTTTTGACAAAGTATTGGTTGATGTACTTTTTGAGGTTTGAGGTTATTTTATAAAGAGAGTTAGCATTGAGAAACATTCAACTATCATTAAAAATGGTTAAACTCCTCGATGGTTTCTTTGCTTAAATATTTAATTTTTAAATATTTTATCTCTGCATTTCACATTTTTACCGTCCTTTTCGTCCAATTAATATCGTAAATATGTAATCATTGCTTCGCAACATTCTTTATGGCCGGTTATAAAAACTTCGAGCGAAATGCCGAAAATTTAAGGGCGGTATGCTAGGTTCACAATGCTTTCTCTACCCAAAATAATGAATATTGGATGGGGCTCTTCAGGAATTCAAGTAATAACGGAGGAAAAACAATATATGGAACGGAGCCCAGGACGCAAGAAATGAGGGTAATAATGAAAACAAATGCCTCATTTTTGCAAGAAAGGATGTTTTTTGACGATGAAAATTACTCCGTATTCGGCTGAAGACGGGGAGATGTTCCCCTGGTGACACATCTCAGGAAGGGAAAGTGAAAGTGTGGGAGCCTTGCGAAGACGGAGCAAGGCAAGATGGGAACGGGGTGAAGGGCGTGGAGCAAGGAGAGGATTTTGATGACGTAGGAGGTAGAAGGAGACGATAAAGCCTTAACCCAGGCACGTGTCGGAAGGCTTGGAAACACGTTGAGCGGGTTTGTCTCGTATTTTATATGTTCGGAGTGGAAGTTTACTTGTGCACGGGGAACGCATTCGTGTACGTGCTAGAATAAAAAGTTATTTTGACCATTATTGGGAAGGTTTTTCCGTTTTACTCTTCGCGACTTCGTTGTTAGCATAATTTTATTAGCATAGCTCAATTAAGAAGAACTTTTCCTACGATTCGAGAAAAGCCGTATTTTTCAGAAATTAGTTGTACACAATTTACGCGATAATATCTTGAATTTGGATTGAAGCGAATGTTTAAAAGTCGTAATAAGAGTGAATTGTAGAGTCATGCTTATAGATATAGTATATGGGTCAGCAAGCGATATATGTACACGCACCAGATTTGTTTAGGCATATGTTGACTCATAAAATGCATTTACAACCCAATCGCGTGCCTCCCCTTAGCAAGGGCATATAATATCGGAAAGTTTAATTGTTATTGGTTTCGCGTGCGATTGATAGATTTGATTCGCGCGCCACTTGGTTTCTCCAATTCCCGTGCATCGATATGGTAGGTACAAAGAATAATCAGAAGAAGATAAAAGACTTAGGTGAACGGTTGCCGATTGGATAAAAAAATATCTGTTTGGGCTTATAAGAGCGTGGCGTGGTAATTGATATTTGATAGCAATGAGCATTAAATATGACTTGGGTACACATTTTTTTGCTTTTTTATGGATTTAAAAAGGAGTTGTGAAAGGGAAAGGTGGGAAATAAATTGATTTTGACTACAGAAAATATGACTTTATGGGATTTTAATATTCAACGGGCATAAAATGAATTGGCAACTGAGGAAGAACCAATCTAGCCTGTTTCCGCTTCTTCTTTCAACTAAATAAATATTTTAGCGTGTTAAAATCGAAAAAGTTGTTTTCCAATACTTCGAAATCATTGCATGATAGACTTTCAGTTTCCTCTAAGGTCATCATTCTGTAATTTGGCATAAGGATGGTATAGCAGTCGAAACTGGTATTCGCTCACAGAAATCTTTTTGAAGAATTCTGAGAAAACCAGGTTGTTGTGTTTCAATCAAACAGGATATTTACCTCACAGAACAACTTCGTTTGATATCAGTAAAGCGCATCCACTGACCATGAAGATTGTGAAAAATTATAAAGGAAGGGGGTAGGCAATATGTCGAGCTAAAAAGCTGATAGCATGGAGAAGTAGGCACCATAAGTAATAGAGGAGAAGAAGAAAGTACTTATAAAACAGTCATTAAAAATTTATGAGCTTGCTATAGTTAAAAGGTACGAGCTAACCGATAAGATAGAATAGCTGATGTAAGGACTCGGTTGGGAGCCACTAGAAACTCACAGGTTACACGATAAACTGCAATTAGAATTACTTATGAAGTTTAGATCATGCAAGTTTCAGTATGACGATGTGGACAGTATTTTGAATCCGCAATATATATCTGGAACTAATAGAATTCACAAAAAATATAGATACACTACCAAACTGATAGGTATATTAACTCCTTTTTTCGATGCACCATTAGTGACTGTAACAAAAGCAGAGAAGCACTAATACACTCCATCAAAATGCAATTCAAGTACACCCCCTCTTCCGCTTTCTTGTCCATTCCCCTAATTACTCTGCTTTCATGGCTGGAGTCCTAGCACCCACTGCCACTTGCGTTTGGGTAGCTCCCAGGGTAGTATGTAGATGCGGAAAGGGCGTTTTCCTCTCATCAGGAGCGTAGGTGCGGAGGGGATCAATTCCCAACCATAAGCCAGTTTTTTTGCCTGCATGTGATTTATGACCGAGAATAATTGCTTTCCAGCTATTTTTTTGGGAATAAGTTCAATAGTTCTACGTTTATGAGAAATTAAATTACTTGAATTCCGATGACATCAGTAGCGTTCGCCGTATTTTAAGAATGAGCGTGGTTACACCATTGTCACAACACCGTTTGATGGTTATTTTTAATTTCCCTGATGAAGTAGGCAACATCCATTTATAAAATATCAATCAATCCCCACCATGAAACATTTGAACCTATACCACTGCCTCTTGTAATGGTAAAAGTGAACGAAGTAGAATATACTTGAAGATGCAGTCGTGACGGGCTTGGTCTCCCGGCATAGTTTTTCGCCGAGGGACGAAGAGTCCCTCGGCTTAAGAAAAGAAACGTCGGGGAGTGAGAAAGGGAGAAGTTGGCATGGGAAGGGTGGGCGAAATGTTTCCTCCTGCAGGAAATGTAGATGTATCTGGAGAGATGAAAAAAGGTGGGGAAAGGGTAGGCGGGGAGCAGCGGCAACAAATAATCATAACTCAGGGCACGCATTCTCCTCCTTTCCCTCCTCGTCCGCACACCCCGTGACGGATGGCGTAAAACGCTTGCGGTGGCAATTCTTCGGGAAAGCGGATTGCGAGAGAGGAGAAGGGAGGGTGATGCGATGACAGCGGAAACAGGACTCCTCGCTCTGTAGTGTGGAGGGGGCGTGGGGAAGGAGAAATGTGCGTTGGGGTGTGTATTGGAAGGCTTTGGGTGATGCGGTTTTCCATCGACGGCAGTGTTAGAACGGAAAAGAGATTGTTCTCCTGCCTGGAAGCGAAGTGAAAAGAAAGTTAATGCTGGTGAAGGGGGTGGGTTTTATGCCCGTGCGCCAGCTTCAATTTCGAGTGTAATCTGTCGATGCTCTTGCTCTCTCTGTCTCTCTGCTTCTCTCTCTCTTTCTCGCGTTTCGATTGCCGGAAAAGTGCGATACATTCCTTGCTCCAATTTCCTCTGGATTGCTGTTTATTTAATCCCTTGTTCGATTTCGAGCAGCAATAGGATGAGCTTTGTTATTTATGAACGTCTTCCGAGTTTCATTCGTTCAACAGTTCGCTGGAATTGTGCCTACGTGTCGTTCCTATAATCTTCTTACTGCTTCTCATCTTCCGCTGCTAGATTCTCTGACTGTTCCGAATGGCTCACTGTTCTGATTTATTTGCTGGTGATAAGAATATATTGTATCTAATATCATAGTATTCAATTCCCTCTTCTAGGAAACGCATTTTATTCCGCTTCTAGACAATCCTTTCTTTCCTTGTCAATATTGCGCCACACACTCGAAGAAGATGGAAAATCTTAAGATAGAAAATTTCTGGCATAGATTTTTAATTACTAAGCGCATTGTTAATCGAGCAATTGCTTGAAACCCCGTACGCCATTATATCCAGCAAAAAGAAATCTAACGATAGATCCAATAAAATTATTCACAATTTTCGACGTTGGTTTGAGTGAATTATGCGATGATTAAAGCTTAATTTACCCATAATCTTGTCTCATGCATTTTTGAATCTCTGATGGTGAGTTTTCCGTTGTCTGTTAGCCCGGAAACGGGTAACCATTCCTACTTTTACTGCTGTAAACTACTTGATATCCATGATTTTTCTCGTCAATGCTTAAAATTGCTAAGAGATAAATAGCAGCGTGAGGAAGATGATATGGTCAAGACTCAATAAAAGTTAGGCATCACATTCAAGCATTATAGCTTTTCCTTGCTACAATTAACTTTTAACCCTTAGTTTTTTTTTTAGATAAAATGAGAATATTGAAAATATTTTTAAAGGTAACGTGCTATATGAGTAGTCATAATTATATCTCGAAGTCGTAAGGGGAAAACTGATATGATATAAATTTATAAAAGTAATTATTTATACACCAAGAAAGTTTTAAAAAATTGTAATTTGTGTGGCAGGAACAGAAGGCAGCATTGGCATAGGAAATGTATTCAAATTTAATGTCTCACAAAATATCCCGGGACGAGGTAGAATGTGTTCAGACGATCATTTTTTATTATTTTATCACAAACAAGTTCTGGAATAGTGATTTCGACCCTTCAATTTCGGTTGTAATTTAGGTATTTGTCGTTCACCTTTGTTTGATATATTTCTCCACATGCGGAAGGCATACGCTGAATGACAGAGTTTCTTGCACGTGAAGACGCATTCAGATAGAATTTCAGGCAAAAAAAAATGACGAGGAGTGTATGAAGGCGAAAATTCCCAGTCAGCGACATCAGAGCTCGGAGCAAAGGGGGCGACGGAATCGGCGAAAGGAGGTGGCGAGGTGAGTGTGCTTCCCCGACCTCAACACCGCGCCCTTCCCGTCGTGCTCTGCGTCACTTTGTGCACCCCCCGCTCAAAGCCCTTCCCTCTCCTAAACACCCCCAACTTCATTTCACACGAGCATCGGCGTGAGAGGTGTAACTGGAGACGCGGCTTAACTCCCTCTATCGCAGAGCGGAGAAAGATGTGGATGGCTTGGAAGGGGAAGAGATGTAGTGAAGGGAATAGGAAGCAAGAAAAGGGGTTGCGTTTGCGTTTGGAATTTTTGTGAATAAATATAAATTTAAAATAAATATGTGCTCATTGTTCGAAGACCATGTCCCACGGAACATTGCACACAAACTTACAGAGAGGCTCTAAGGTATGAGAAACATTGCAAACCTTATTCAGTCAAAGAAAAGAAAAACGAGGAGCAATTTACAGAAGTCACGACTGGAGAAAAGTATAAAAGATCGGAGAACACTGACAAAATTTATAAACGAAAAATATTCACTTATAAAAAGCGACCAATTTTGCGAACCAAATGTAAATAAACATTTTCATAGAAATTAAAATTACTATGCATTATTATAAAACAAACAGTAAGGCAGCTTTTTAAGTTTAAGCAAAGGACTAGATACATAAAGCAATTGGACTAAAAAATAGAAAACTGTTAAAAGTAATCCATAGAGTTGAGCCATGAGAAATACTGTTTTCATCTAAGATTGATATAGTATTTTTCATACGTACAGTTATGAGAACAGATTGTAATTGATTTATTATATCGGAATTTATATTGTGGTCCAGAATATCGCTTCATCTCATTGTGGCAGAATGTTCGAATATTGTCACAGATTAGATTTGTTTTACACATTGGAATTTTGAAACTTTTTTCTTTTGAGGGGGAGAGTAAGATTTCTCGCTACGTATAGTGGATATAGTCCTGGTAACGGTTTTCGTGTTCAACCTAAGGTGGCGGCAGATATTTTTTTAAGACATCCCAATCTTTACTTGGGTTCTCTACGTAGAACCCAAGTAAAGATTGGGATGTCACATGTTAGATGGTAGACTTCTTGGTCACACTCATTCAGGTAAAGCCATGATGACCCTGGAAATCTCTCCGCCCTTCCTCCATGCCCAAAATAATCCTTCCCTTGTCATTCTTACCAAGTTCTGTCAGTGGCGTAATAGATCTCAGTTTTTTTGTTTCCTCCTGAAATAATTAACCAACCAACTGCGATAAATGGCCTATTGTGGACTCAAATAAATAAATGCTTTACTATGAGCAAATTTTGGTCTAGTTATAGGTACCTTTCTTGCATTTAACTCATGTCATATCGCATACATACTCATACTATACTCTGAGAGGTGAAAATTCCATTCAGGCGGGATTTGAACCCGCATCCTAAAGGTAGTGGACGAGGGCATGAGTCCATCGCCACCAAGACCAGCTATATTGTGGATAGGGAAATGAGACAATTAGAAATTAAGATGGGAGGTGTTGAGGCACGGAATTGTGTCGGAGTTTAAGGGTTGGGAGGAGATTAGTTTGTACAAGAGAGAGATTTGTGGGGTGGAGCAGTTTCAATGGGGAAGGGTGAGTAGGTTGTATGCAAAGAGAGAGGTGGTTGTGTTTTTTGTGCAAGGTTTGAATGGTTTTGGATTGGAGAGAGTAGGGGTGGTTTTACTAAAGAGAAAAAGGAGACTCACCAGGATGAAAAAAGCAGAAGTGTCGGTGGAGTAGAAGGTATTGGAAATGTTCGATTTTCTCAACCTCTATTCAGTGTCCACTCCCCCCTTCGTCATGGGAGATGAGGTGTTTACTCTTTTGGCACAAAGGAATCCCGAGGCTAAAGTGTGCGCGTTCGTGTGGGGATCTTCTTTTCAACACATGTGAAACTGTAATGATGTGTGTGCGCTTTGAAGCTTGCGAGCGAAAAAATTCTGGATGTGAGGGTCTTAGTTCTCCTCAGAACACGAGATTCCTCCGTTTTGACTAAATGAATACCTTTTTTTTGTGAGTAAAAAATGTGCGCATATTCTCCTTTTATTTGCGGCGGAGTGCTTGAGGAGGAAAATCGAACGCCCTTCTGAGTCTGGTACGCGAGGAGAGGATAAGGTTTGAAGTTGTTGGTATTAAAAAAGTAAATCTAAAGAACACTCCATCTGGCTAAATCTCCCTCATTTTCTTTCTCAGAGAAGGTGGTGGTTAGTCACTCACGACATTACGATAAGTCGACTCCGATATTCTGTATATATGAGGTATCGCAGTGAGATATTGAGCCATAAACTTGGGCGATGTATCGCGTTGAAGTGGTATACAATACCATGCGATGCACGATAACCGATAGGTATCGAGTAAGTAAGTACCAATGCACGATTTGAATACGATACGATGCTAATTCCGATGTACGATATAATTTGACTGGGAAGAAGCTTTTGCGATTATGTGAGCCAAAAACTGCAATGTATTTGCAGCATCTGCTAGTACACCAAACTTGTAACATTCAGTGGTATTTCATAGTTGCTATACTATGCATGCTGCATCCTTCATTTCGAATTTCAATTCATTCTATCCATGCCTTAGAGCGTGGAAAATAAGCCTTGAAGAAAGTATATTTGCTTTCAGATTAAAATTATAGTTAGGAATAGGCGATACTCCTTAGCATGCCATGGATATTAGTTACGTATTATGAATGCCATTTTATCAAAATATACAATATCGTGTATTATGCAATTCTAGATTTTCAACCACGTACAACCTCACGGACTGAGGTATAGCAAGGATTTTTAGTACACCTGTCGTAATAAATAAATGTACAGGGAAGTTATTTGGAGGAAATGGATGATAAGTGAATTGTGTTTACGTGGAATCAGTTTCTCGATGCTGCTGATGTTGTTACTGTAAATGTTGCAGTCCCGCAGTAATAGTGAAGCTCTTAAAACTAAGCATTCGATACGCCATATATCACGTCTTTTGCGATGCGGAATTGATATCGAAGCGCGATTCTGGTGTTTGCATATCGCATAGCCCTCGGTAGTGAGTGCGATCGACGGGTGCGAATCAGGCGCTTTCTGCAGGGGGCGTTGGAATCTGAGAGGAGGTGAAATTAAAGAGTAGGGGAGGGGAAGGCGTCTGCTTTAGTCGGCGCCAAGTGTCAGGCGCTTTCCCAATTCCTTCTCCGGTTTACCAAACGGTGGAGTCAGGAAAAAAAAGAATATAACTCGCGCCTTTCCCGCGAATTAGAATCCGCCCGCACACACCCTTTCAAAAACCCCTTTCTGTTCACTTCACACTCTTCTCCCTCCCCCTTTCCCCATCCCGTTTGTTTTATCTCCCGCGTAAAACAAGAGAACGAGGGGGATGAAATGGAGGAAGAGGAGGAGAAGAAGAGGGAATTCTCTGCGGCAGGTGCCGATTTTATGGGAGGATGAGTAGTTTGGAGACATTTCCCTCGTGACGGTACGCCACGCGCGAATGTCGACGGGAACGTCTCTTGTTTTCGAGAATCCGCGAAAGTAGCTCAAAGCATCGTCATTCTTCTCAATGGTGGTGCACACTCCCGACCCGACAGTCACTGCCTGTCGAGGATTGATTTTCTACGAGCGTGGTGGTGTGCGGTGTCGAAATTACGGCTCGTTTCCATATCCATCACTGCCTCTCCTTCTACCCCGGGAACTTTTAACTCATCATAGGGTGAGAAAATTCTCGGAAATTTATTTTTTTATCGTGACTTCAGCATGTAGGAATAAAATTCAGGTCAATACACATTCCTCCTCCCCTCGCGGGGAAAGAAAAAATTAAACTTTCCTCGCAGATCTCGACCTTGACCTCTCGCCGTACCCAGGATTAATTCGTGGAACGCATTTAATTCCCAGGAACCCTCCTCTTCCTCCTCCCCAAGGTATAATAACTGAAATCTTAAGTACACTTTCTGAGAGCGTAGCAGAACGTCGGCGTGTACACAAACAGCGTCGCCAACGCACCTTAATTTTTTTCCGTATAAACATTCTTCGAGCTCGCAGGATCTCTAACTAAGTTTTGGAAATGAACGTTTTCTTATCCGACTTCTCGTAAATAAAAGCGGAGAAATTTCGTCTGACCTTTTTGAGGAAAGGAGGTCGTTTTTCCAACTCGAGATTTGACTCGGCTCTTGAGTCTTAACTGAGCAAATGCCTTTTCTCCCCGCAACCACGGGAGATCTTCGTCAAATCCCGCTGGGTGGAGAGAGAAAGAGGGAGGTGTATCTTAGTCAGGCACTCGTCCCATTCAAGTGTTTAATAAAGTTTTGGCAATGGCCTTCACTGAGAGCGTCCCTGGTGCCAAGGG
The DNA here is from genome assembly GCA_963573305.1 of Pyrrhosoma nymphula. NCBI lineage: Eukaryota > Metazoa > Arthropoda > Insecta > Odonata > Coenagrionidae > Pyrrhosoma > Pyrrhosoma nymphula. The sequence goes on along the minus strand of OY754334.1, from coordinate 126,502,865 downwards.
GGGAGGGTTTCTCTAGATTTTTCGAGGCGAGAGAATTTTGAGGCAGCCCCCTCCCTCCCCACTGCGGGATATTCCGCCTTAATCTCCGGGCTCCACATCCGCGCGATCCCGCCTTTTAATTCGCAAACCTTCCCTCAGGGGGAAGCATTTTCTTCAGTCACGTTAATTTCGCTCGCCTTGGTTACATTAACGGGATCGCCTTAACAACGTGGATATTGCATAAACGCAAGAGATCAGGACAAATAATCCTTTCATAAGACCCTCGCATCTTCTAAAAGGCCTCGTCTTCCCAGGGACCGTTTACGTATGCCAGGGGGAAAAAAACTGGGACTTCCCTGAGAGATACGGCAGGTGAGTCGTAGTCAGGCTGTAGGAAGTGGTTCTAGCTTAGTGTTACAATGCGAGTCGTGATATTTTTGGCCTGCGTACCATCAAAATATTAGTAGGTTCGTTTATTCTAGCTACTGGCCCGTGTAATAACTGCATAGAAGAAATCTAGATTATGTGAGCTACAAAGACGCGTAAACGTTTATGGTATTCTTTCACTCCTGGAAGCGTTCTCGCTCTTAGACATAGCAACATGAAATATTTACTCACCGTCGTCACACGAGAGCTATGTATAGATTCTAACCTCACAATTTGTTGCTCCTTTCTAATTATTTTCGCTACTGAGGATTCCTGTGAAGAGTATTATACCTTGGTAAAGTTTACCTTTTATCACCCTATGGAAAAACTGTCATTTCCTACTTTGTACTCATGAAAACTCCTCTTTGAAATGAAATGGGTCACCATGGGATCTTCCATTGTTTAAATTAATAATTTTAAATTGGATCTTTTATAATGTAGTGAAAAAATGTAATAAAAATTTAAATAGGTAAATTTTGTGATCATTACATGGTTCAAAAATGAAGTAAAATGAACACAATATTTGAATTCATAATGAGATAAATAAACTTTGAATATAACACAAAAATATTTAATGGTATAAACCCCGACCGGTTTCAACACTTTAATGTAATTTTCAAGGGATAATGCTTCAAGGGATTAAGTTTATTTATTTCATTATGAACTCGAAGTTCCACAAAGTTCACTCGCGAACCATGGAAGATATACAATATTCGAAGCTTTAAAATCGTTTATTGTGCCCAGTGGCTTTTGTTTTTTTGCATCGTAATTCTATACCAAAGCATTTCAACTTTATGTATATTTAGTATAAGAGTGATGCATCAATAACCTTGTCTCTAGAAAATTTTAATTTCTGCTGTAAGAAATACGCCAGCTTTACATAAAATGACTGTGTAAACAAACCAAAATTGATTAAGATCCTTAAATACACGAACTCTTTCACGTTCCGTATTTAAAAATGGAGATTTATTTAGCATTCTATTAAATTGGAGAACATTATATAGCATAGATGATGTAGCTGCTGCTCCATTTGATAATGCTTTTGTGAATGTAATTTCTATTAAACATTGTTACTTTGCAAAATCATTGCACCCTGTCGTGTTTAACCTAATACGGTTTCGGACAGATATCACTGGCAGCCTGAGTTCGGGCGTCAAATAAATGTGGGCAAGAGGAAAAGCCATTTATTGGAACTAAACATCACCGCAATCCACGGTGGAAACTTAATGAGATCAAATGAGAACGCGAGGGAGCGCTTGTATTTGAGCCAACACGTGGAATTCTGCTCTTGATGGCTTTGGGAGGTGAACGGATGACCTGAGTCCTATTAATCGTCGTTGCTATCGTAATTAAAACCATCAGCATATCCTGGATATCATATTTCCCACATAGGTCCTTAGGTTACCCTGGCCGTTAGAACTCCTAAATTTGTTTGTGAAACAGCTAGGGCATCTAAGTTCGACTCTAAGACTACTTAAAACTCACCCAGCTGGCCACCTCCGAAAAGAGTTTACGTTTCGTGATTTTGCAATCAACTCCAACGAGGTAGAAGACTACAATAAATGTAAAGTAAATTTTTTATCCCGGAATTCCATCCATTATGGAAAATATCAGATGATAGATGTTGGTGATAGAGGCTGAGAATTACCTGTGACGGTGGACCACCCAAATGTGCTTCGTCATTTTTCATACTGAAATTCAACTAAAAAAACTCGGCTCTTTCAAGAGTTTGTAGAAAAAAAGTAACGTATTTATATCCCTGCATTACGTGAATTTGGAGTATAAGTGTGCTTTGTTTTTAATATTTTTTTGCGAGTAAAGAGCAGTTATTCAAAATTACCTGATATTAGTCCACGCATTGTAACTTATACTACTTAATTATAAGCTAGCAAGCACCGTTTTCCCCTAGTCGGGGTCTGAACCTGATTTTTACGGAAAGAGAGCGCCTGGTGTTTCTCTCATAATTAGCGGGGCTTGAAACGGGGGTCAAGCCGGAAGTCGATGCGATGCTACAAGTAGCAAGCGATTCGCCGCCACTTGAATGGTTCAACAATGCCGCGCCATCCTTCCTTTGCATCCCCCGCCCCACGGTTTCAACCCTTCAGCCCTCGCACTCCCTGCCCCTCCCCATCTGAAGAGGATCTTCGGGACCCCTCGACTCTCCTCCTCAGCCTCCTTTCCGCCCATCTTATAAAGAGTTCTCCTTGTCTCACTTTTGCTGCCCTCATAGTCTGCCAGGCCCCCCTTCAACCCATCCTCCTTCTATTCTTTCCGTTGTTTAACTCCACTTCCCTCTACCTCCGACCTTCTCACCTTATCCCATCCACACCATTTTGCTTATCCCTCTCGAGCAACCCCCTCTGCGCCCACTTCCCAACCCCTCACCGACCCACCGACCCAACGCCACTCAACCCTTTACCCTCACCCCAACTGCCGAGCCAGATTTCTCTGGGGAATCACCCATAGTTTCCGGGCATGAATATCTCTGGGAGGGCTGTGTTTGTAACGTTTTGAAAGTATGTCTTATCTAAGACCACCAAAAATGTCTTATAAGTGACTCGCTTTTGTGGGCGTCATACAAGGAATAAAAATTACTTAACTGATGTCTTTTTGCGGGGGTAATGCAGGTTTCATGCGTCATCCTAAGACCTGCATTAGAGATTTCTAAATGGAGTTTTGCAAATTTAAAGCACATATTTTTTCTTTCAATCAATACTAAGGCCTGGAGCCCATGTTTAGTGGTTGTGAATGAAGAAATTCTTAATAGACTTTGTCATGTTACGGGTTTGGAGGGGAATAAAGTAGCAAAACATGTGTGTGATAGATGAGTGAATACTGTGCGGGAGAAGAGTAAGCCAAGAAAACAAAAGATAAGGCTGAGGGAGACTTATTGGGAAGAAGATTGGCATTGGTAATTTTAAAGTGTAGGTATAACAAGCAATGCCCGTTTGCGAAAGCAGCGATGGTTGTGCAAGGATAGATCAGTGTGGAAGAGATCGGTAAAAGAGACTATATGCAAACGGTGAAACCATTTATCCGTCTTGACTATTCTTATGATAAAAGAGAACAGTGTGAATGGCTTACATGTATGGCATATATTATTATGAGCTACTCGTGGTGAAGTTATTGGGAAATAAATGCAAGACAAGGTGAGCAAAGTTTAAACAAAAATAATTTCGGAAAGCTAACCTTTTCTGCCTCTGAAATATTTCAAACTTCAAGTTTTATTCGAGCACTGATCATCTGAAGTTTGCTAGTTAAAAAAATATTTAATTGAAAATAACTGCTACCAGTTTTCGTATTAAAGTTTCCGTTTTCACTCCAAAAATGCGTTTGATATATTTAATTTATGACGGCTCACATTTCTCTCCGGTTCATGTTGTTTCAGCCTTTTCAAATCTGCAGTAGTAGCATTTGCTACCACTGTTACTCAAACACGCCACTTAATTAATAACCACACATTTGTAAAAGTGGAGTTGGTAACAAATATGGTCCCATTTTTTGATGATACCGTGTTATACTAATTATTCCGACCATTTTTCCGATGCCGCAGTCCGCTGCTCGATTGGCCTCACAGCAGATATGCAATAACTAGCCATGACCCTCTTTCGGAGTACATACTTTTTAAAATGTATATGGAAGTCTTCGCTTGAAGTCATTGTGTGCATTCTCGGTTACAAGGACATGTTCCATTAGTGTTGGTTGCGAGCTATATCCAGAACATTACTCTTTGAAGCGCGTCATCCAATCCTTGTTCTCGACTTGCAAATCCTTTGGCTCCCTCTCCCTCGTTACTTATACCATGCCCCTCACACTAAGAAAAGAATAGAATCCCGTCTTATCGCCTTTTTACTTCAAGCAGAGCCCCCCCTCCGGAAAAACTACACCTGAGAAATAACGAAAAGGAAATCCAACGAAAGTACCCGACTCTCCTGAAGGAACCTCCACCAAATCCTCTACCTTCTTACGTCCTCCAAAACCGAAGGTCGTAAGAAGGTGGGGGGATAAAACAATACGTCCGTGGCTGTGGGTAATCCTCGTCTTTCCAATACTCCGCCTTCCCAATCCGCGCCCCGCCCAACCCCTCCCGCCTCCACCCCCCGATAACCCCTCCGCGATCCCCGGCAAAAGGTGGAGGAGACAAACTGCGCGGGTTCGGATCGGCTTTCTTTCCCCCATTCAGGGGCGGCACAGTCTCCCGGTGTTGCGTCCCCCACTTTCCAATGCCCGGCGTCGGTCGCGTCTCTCCTCTCCGCCCGGGCCCTGGAGTCCCGGTCGCGGAGAACTCACGGTCTTCTCTCTCCCCCGCTTCTGAATAAAAACACGGGGATGTACAAATTCACCCACCTCCCCCCCGCACAGTCTCGCCCTTATACTACGCTGCGCAGTCCTGGCTGGCCACCCCTCCCAGCTTCCCCGTCTCGTCTTCTTCAGTATTTCTTTTTCTCCTCGTGCCCCCTCCCTCTTCTCTATCCGTTTTCGTCTGTTTCCCTCATCCTCCTCTCCAATCTCTGGTGTACACATGGCCACTTCTTCTCTCCCTCTCTCCGGCGTCCTCCTGCTGTGACTGTTGCATAATTCACGGGTCGGGCGAAAGGTGGGAAGCAGGTGGAAGGAGGTAGGACCTTCTCTCCCGTCGGAGAGGGCCTGGAAGGGTGCGTTTTTCTTATTTTTATCTGGAGAATGTGAGTGGGTTGTTTCTTTTTCCGGAGGGGGAGGTGAAGGGAAAGGAAGAACATTGGCCGGGAGGAGAGGAAGGAAGGGGGTTTTGGGGTGGGGAGTGTGGTGGGGGATGCCTCGCTCATCCCGGCGTCTGTGAAGATTCGGTGTCGGGGGTCGAAGTTATTCGGGAATAACAAACTTTTCGGGGACTGCTTCGAGGATGAGGGTTTTTCCTAAGTTTTTTTCTGTTTTTCTTTTTTTTTTCACTGGGCGCTGTGCGAGGCTGAGGGATGGGTGGTCCTTTTGCTGGACTTGCGAGGGAAAGCGAAGTGGAGTCCCTGGGAGGTTGGGGTGAGGCATGTGTTAAGATTTGGTCGTGCCGTCCCGGGTCCTGGGAAGTGTTGGCCTGGACCATCCTGCGAGAGTGAGGGTGTTAATTCTCTTTTATTTCGGATTCTCGCCATCTCCTCGTTGCTATAGTTTTTCCTTAGTTCTTACCTCAGCTTTCCATCGTCCGGCAAATCAATGTACATCCATTTCCTACTTTTAATTGAAGCTAACCCGTTATTGCGTCGTAAACTTAGCATCTACCACACGCCCATAATGGGTGACTTGTGGTTATGAGGCCTATATCCATAGATTTTGGAAAGAAAAACGTTTGGATAATAGTAAATGATCGGAGATTTTAGTTTAAAAAAGGAATAGTTTGAAAAAAGTAAATATGGATAACCTTGAATATACTTTAAGCAGTAGCTGTTACGGTAGTGATTTAATGTAGGTAACATTTCTGTTTTTGCAAATGACGCTTTCGGGGTTTCTACGTTTTAAGCTTTTTCACGACTTCAATTTCCCTTCGTGTAGTAATCAGTTACTTTAAGAGTCGAGAACACTAGTATTCAAATTCAATGAATTCGTACTTGAATTTCATGCTAAAATCATTGCTGTTATGTACGAGTGGAGGATCACTATAGTAAAGTTGAAAAATTAATCCTTGAATAGGTTATGAACTGAGTACAAAATATTTGTGTGCACTTCAGATATGAGTGTATGGACTAGATTAGGTTGTGGTGACTGCATCTTTTTTTTGTAGTATCGTGAAGCCAAATGGCACATTATTATCGTTGATGGCTGCCAGCAAATGGCATTGAGGGTATAAAAAAACCTTATTCAAAAAGAGCATGCCATAGATACAGGAAACTTGCAACGATTTTGGACTCCGCTTGCCTATCTAGCGAAGTTACAGAGAAACTCAAGCGCTTATTTTCCAGCTGTCAGACGGCTTTTCCTGTCATTTATCGCAATGTCAAAATCATATTGGCCATAAAGGCCTTGTCCCCGTTTTCACGGTTATAGGTACACAGTTGAGTGCTCCCTTGCCCCGCATTGCGCTCTCTTTTTCGTTCTAATTCATCTCTCCTGTCTTGGACTGGCATTGTTTTCCAAAACTTTGATCATTTATTTTTCGAGTCCACTTCGCTTCGACCCGTTTTCCTCCGGAATCTTTCCTTTTCCTGATAAGGGAATTCATTGCTTCCTTTTCCGCCCCATCCTTCCCGCTCCGTCTACGGCAGACTCCCGTCTCCTTCATGCTGCCATTACAAGACTCCCGTCGATGTTCAATACCCCTTCCCGTCTACTCTCCCTTCCCCTCTGCTCCTCAAGGTAAAGAAAAAGTCTTCTTCACGAAGTAGTCCTAACCCCTTATTCCTCTGCATCGTTCACCATCTCGATTTCCGTTTTTTTTTAAAACATCTTTTTTTAGCCTCTCGCACGCTCTGTCGAATATGTATGTTTGTTTTTTTGCTCAATCGGCTACCAGTGGAGGATTAACGGTGCCACGTGTCCGCCCGCTCTGCTTCTTTCGTACGCATGAAAATTTATTCATGTTGACTTCATGTATCGAAATGTTAGGACATCCTCTTCAGCTTTATTCAACTTCAGCAATGTATTCATTTTGACTTCATACATCGAAATGTTGAGACATCCCCTGCTGTTCCACTCAATGACAAGGTGAGTTTGAAGGAAAACATCATCGATCTTTGCGCAAGAAAGATGTATGTGTGTGTGTGTGTGGTTCCGTTGGCATTCGCTTGTATTAATGCATGAATTATTTATATGCTACACAAAAGAGGGTGAAATTCACCATGAAAAAATCATTTGACCTGACCATGTTTCGAACCTGGATCTCCTAATATCCGTTCAAGTTTTTTATCCAGTTACACAACCAAGCCATCTTAATTTTTGGCCAATTTCTGCAGGAGTTTATACGAACAACATGTTCTCATCTCCAGAACACATTGTAGCACAGGAAACGTTTTCGTGCATGGCATGCCACTCTCGTGGCGGTTAACCCAACATTTTCGCTCTAGCTTCCGACAAATTTCCAATCATTGTGGTGGTGCAACTAACGTGATTCGCAGTCACGCGTACGGTTGCAAAGGTATACGCCAAAAAGGAGGACATTCGACATGAAAAAACTATTTGACTTTACCGGAAATCGAACCTGAATGTCCCAATTGCCGGTCGGGTGTGTTAGCCAGTTACACCATTAAGCCATCTTAACTCTTTGTAATCCTAGATATGCATCTTTCTTGCTGTCCTCCTTCTATCCCGTCTTTTCTCTCGCTTCAATCATACCTATATTTTTTTTTCGCCGCAAAGATATCGCGCGGGTCGCGGATAATCCCAAAGCAGTAGCGTCATACGGGGGGAAGAGTGCTATTTTTTTCTTTCGGGATGTTTTTTTTACCGTCTGTCCGCGAATATCCGTATTTATGTTCAGATGTTCGCGTAAAAATGCGACTTCAACGCGGACGTTAGCGATCATTAGTCAGAGGACCCGGGGAAAAAAATTGAGGGCTTCCGAGTCGGGCAAATATTTGCCCCAAAAATTATCCTTTGTTTGCTACAGGATGGCAATCCACTGGTCGACACTTAATCGCCACCGTGACTCGTTCATGGTGATTTCCGGTAATATCCTCGGGGGATTGTCAACGGACAAATGAGTGCCCCAGTTGGTGGATTTCGTGCTTAGCTTTTCAAAAGAAGAATGTGTGTGTTGATCTCCTATTGCATGGCTGAAAGGGCTTTGCGTGGATGCGAATAGTCTTTGTAATCGCTGAAATAGTGTAGATAAGGAGCGCATTCCGAGATTTAATGGGGTAAAATTGGTTATTTAGATCTTTAATGATTGATATACATATATACCTACCTCTGTATACCCTAGGGGAATAAATGACAGTTGGTAAAACTTGCTTGAAAAGTCTTTGGTTAGTTTTTGACGATTTTTTTAATTATATAGTGATCCTGATGCTCATGAGTGGATGCCAGTTATTGATGAAATAAATTACTTAACACTCTTCCCCGAATTTATTTGGGTGGCTAAAATCGTTCCACCTCATGAAATTCGGTAGCATTACTTAAAAAAGGGGCGTGCTACCAAAATACGCACCCTTGTTTTTTATCAAAAACTTGGTGTCCTCATAAATATCGATGTTCTCCTAAAAACACCGAGTTGATTCTGTAGTATGATGAGAATAATAAACTTACCGTGAAGGCAATAAGCCTTTGAAACCATAATTTTCTTGTTGTTCATTAAAAATATTTTGCCTGTGAATTTTTTCATACGCTTGACTTTGGTTAGTTGACACAAAATAAATAAATCAATCAACGTGCAAAAATTAATTATTTTGTATTAAAAGGCGATTTTCTCATACTATATCGCCACTTGAATTGAGGAACACCACAGTTAATATATATAGTATCTTCTCATAAAACGCACTCGGCGAATAAAAACACCGACGGACAGGCCGTCATCGTCGTCAACAATAACTAGTGGTCTGTTACCTCGGTGGGGGGGGGGGGGAAGGCGGAACAGGCGGTCAGTGGTCCAAATTTAGCCCTGGTGATTCAAATGCTCTTAAGATACAAACGAATGCCATCTCGTGAGTCCTCAATTCGATATTTGTTGCTTATTCGGTGAGGGCTTCTAATATATATAGAGAGAGAAACATTTATTGAAAGTTTTACGATGGCAAGCGGTATGTTTAGGAATGGGATCAAGGAAGGGAGGACATGTGGTGGAGTGGCAGTGCCCATTCATTCGTATGGAAAGCGGGGTAGTACACTCGCCTACGTAAAATGCCGAGCAGGAATTGCACGAGAGATGGTAAACGATATTTGCGGAAGTACAGTTGGCTGCTGAGGAAGATTTATTGGAAGAGGGTTGCGGAAGAGCGTAGGAGGGAGCAGCATTTGCATCTAGGACGGTTGCAAGTTAAGGAGAGTGGTGGAGAGGGGGCGGTCGGTTGAAGGGTGGGTTTCGTAGTTTTTCAATATAATTTTAATTTGTTAATTTTTAATAATTTTAATTTGTGTCTTTCGCTCATTTCTGTATTTTTAAATAACCGCTGAATTCTAAGGGATTTTATGTAACACGTCATGCCCAACTTGAGCAGACAAGAGATGGCGCGCGGGGACGGTTTCACCCACCATATAGGGGACAAACACTCCGGGTGGGATTCATTTTGGTCGCTCTGTCCGAAGCGGTATTCTCATTGCAGTGAGAGTGGATTAAAAAGAGTGAATTGATCGAACGTCATCAGTAATTCATTCCTCATATTTATGCTGGAAAGGAAATGAATGATCATTCATGTCACCCGAATGCTAGTACGAGTCGCGTGGTGGGGGAAGCAACTGGGTAGTTAACATTCCTTAGATTAATACCAAATAGCGTTCACAAAGTAATTTAAAACATGATAAAAAACACTTGCAAATTGTATAATACCATTGTGACTGGCGGGGAAAATTGATAAAGATTGAAAAAATATCGTATTTTGATGGATTGATTCACAGTCCCTCCCCACTCCTCCGCTACCGGGAAAATGAAGCGCCTGGACGCTAACGGCCAGCAAATGGGATTAAGTTGAATTCGACATCGAAATTGAGTTTTAAAAAGTTAATGCGGCTAAATAGTCGGGTAAACAACATTATTTGTGATCCTCGCGCACGAATTTTGCGATGTTCAGACGATTGAAGCCAGGAGACGGCCGCCTTTAAAGTCGTGAATGTCGGATTTTGGCTCCAACTCCCAGTGGCGTGGGTGTTTTCACTCGCGGACTCAATATAATATGTGCAAAGGAAATCGAACGATCGTATTTATCTATCGTATATCTATCGTAGAAGTGTGTAGTGGTGAGTTTTTCTTCCCTGGACATGCCCAAAATCAGCGGTGGCAACCAATTAGCATGCGTACCACATATTATAAATAATTTAATTATTGCCGTGCGCGTTCGATCCCTAAGCAAGGGCATAAAATATCTGAAAGTTTAATTTAATCACCATTTTCTGGCCTGCCACCTGATAGCACACGTGCCATAGGTGTTCAACACTGCCCTAAGTTGCCTGCCACCTCATCATCATCAGCATTTGCCAATTCGAAGATTGTTTTAGCTGTACCTCTCCATTCATCTCTCCCCCAGCTTACTGTTTCATTCCTACATAATTCTTCATTTTACGACCCTCATAATTTTCCAGTTTTAATCCATCCTTGGTGTTCCTCGGAAATTCTTCCTAATGATTTCTCCTTCCGGGATTGTTTTCAGTAGTAGTTGTGCCGCAAATTGTGCCAAATCAGCTTTCTCTGCTAATCTTTTTGAGTTTTCATTGAACTTCTTCGCTCTCCAACTCTTCTTTGGAATTCTTTGTAAGTGATTCTCTCTATTCGTTTCATTATCATCAATCGATAACTGCATTTTATTTGCCTCAAACTTCTTAGCTTAGTGACAGTTATCGTCAATGTTCCAATGCCACACAGGACCTATATGCCATCTATGGATTCAAAATGAGGACTCGAAATGGCTAATGAGTTCTCATGTCAGTGGAGTTTTAGCTTTCCATGCTGAGTGCTTGAATTTACTTTAGCAAAATTTGAAACTTTTCAGAGTCCCCTTTTTGACTGTTAAGTTGTAACTATCGGCAGGCGTCTCGGAAGTCTGGTAACGGAGAGTGATAGCTCTTCTGGAAGCTGCATCAGGCGCGCAATCACGGTTCTACATGACGTGTGCGCTAGCGTTATCGTTAATATTTAAATTGCGCTCATTAGAATAAAAACGCGATCTTCATTCTTCAAATTTCGCCCGGTACTTCAAATCACTAGTGTTAATTGATAAAGTGCGTTCTTAGGACAGTGATTGTGACCATTGTCCTTATGGAGCTGTTTGCGTTTTTTTATAGCGATAAAGACAACGCGATAGAAGGAACCATGATCCTACCCCCAGGTGTCCTCGCCTCGGGAGCAATCAAGGGTCGGGCGAGTTCCGCAGGGATTAAAAACCCAAGAATGGAAAACATCGATGCAATCTCCAAGAGTCACCTCGAAAGTGACAGAAAGAGAACATGGGAGCTTTGCGGAGTGGATTGTTCATTCACTCTACGCTTATTCTTCCCACCATATTTTTTTTCGGCTGGTAATTCTTTCTTGCTCGTTTTCGGGATTTTTTTTAATTTTACGTAGCTGACTCCCGAGATAAGTTGCTAGGGAATCGTGGACATATACCCCTTGACCCCATATATCACCCCCCTGCCACACACACTTGAGGTGGCTTGCAGGGTATTTTGTAGATGTAGATCAATAACATTGCACGAGTTCTTCTTAGCTCCTCCAAACCTCCGGTGCCTGTAGGCATATTGAAGCTGAATGCGGTTGAAATAGAGAGGCAAGCGACTGGAGGAAAGGAAAGTCGTCTTTAAGGGATATCCTCCTCTAATATGAAAATATCTCAGTATTTATTTTCATTGGTTCATGATATCTATGGTTAATATCTATGCATATCTGCTAACAATAATTCAATGTGTGGGCGGATGTACGAGGTATTAATTATTCATGATAAACTAATTTATCAGATTTACTACTAATATACCAGATCATACTCTCGTAATGAACTTTGATTAGGTCATGAGAGAGTGTTAACCGCGGCCCTTCGATCATTTGCATGGAAGAACATTGAAGCCCTTTGGAAGTGGTATAACTCAGAAAGTGTTGATGAGTTAAGTGAGTCATGAGTCACAATTAGTGATAGCCAGGAGTGACATTGATTGAAAGTCAGGAGAGATGCTTATGTATCTACATTACTAAATCAGTAACGTGTCTTTTATGACTTTTGTTTTCAAAATAGTAAGTAATTTACACATGTAATACATAGACTTCTAGTGATCTAAAGAAATTTAAATGTAGTTTTAAATTCTAAATTTCAAGAGAATGTTAGGAAAGCCTCTATTCCCGAAGGTTTCTATAAGCCGGGAATTTGGAAACTCAACTTTTTTGCGCGCCCTCTATACAGGCGTGGGTGTGAACACTCCTCCCAAACCGCCACCAGAGACTGGACCCGCATTTCCGAGAACACTTCGAGATTATCCCCTTCGGGATTTAAAAAACTATGAATGATGAGACCGGCCAACATCCCCCCTCTTACCCGCTTGGGTCTGTGATGAAGCGCGGGGGACTGCGCAGCGTTCATCCGGGGATGACGCGGCACGACGGATTGGAGTCGTGGCGAAAGAGATCGGCGAAAGTTGATATTTTTTTCGTTTTCCATTTGGTGTTTTCTCTTCCCCTTCCATTTTTCTTCCTCCGCCTCCGGGGAACAGAGGCGCCCACGCCTGGCCGGACTCCGCGGGAATGTCGACTGCTCTTCCGGGAGACCCATTGTCGTCCACTTCCCGCTTTCCCCCGTCCCTATTCTGGCTTTTCACCGAAGCCGTAGCTCATGCGAGCCCCTCCGATATTCTTGCGTCTCCTCTTCATTTCCGTTATCTCTCTTTTCCCTCGCCCTTTGCCTCTTTTACAGAGACCTCAAACCTCCCTCCAACCTCCCGTGCCTTGAGGCCTGTTGTGGCCGAATGCAGAAGAAATGAACAGGTCGAGTGAGTGGAGGGAAGGAACGTTGGCTTGAAGGGGGTATCTCTTTTGATACCCTCTCCCTAATGTGAAAATATTTCAACATTTTTATTTTCGTTGGGCCATAATTCCTGTAATTAAAATCCATGTCACTAATGTTAGCAACAATTCAAGGAGAAGGGTTTTATGAGGTAGTGATGGTTCACGAAAGAATGGGAGTCGGATGTTCTAGTAATTGTTTGGCTAAAAGTAATGGAGTTTTCCCTTCTGGATTTGGTCACTCCGAGTCAAAGGTAGTTATCCGATCAGATGCATTAAAAAAGAGTAATCAGATTAGTGGAAAAGTAAAGAGAGTCATGGATGATTTTGACCGGAGAGTTGTACGTGATGACTAAGGAGAACGAGATGATTGAATTAATATGATGTTCCTGAGAGTTGAATCCAAGGATTGCACACTGTTGAATAAATTAGAGCAACAGAGGCATTTTTCGACGCCTACCTCGGATAAACGAATTTGCCTTAACCTTTTTTTAGGCCATACCCACTACAAAATAGTGAAAAGGGTATGCATGCAATTAAAATTTAGTTTATGAATTTCTTTTTTTGATAATCATATCCCATGATTTGTCCACCTTGCGCCTTGTAAAATAAGTAACTTTTTCGGGAGTAATTTAGAGAAAGTATTTCATGTATGACTGTAGGCTTTCCTAGCGAATGATGTGAATGAAGAGTTCTCGGGTTTCTCACCGGGTCAGGTCCTCCATAACTTCCAATGTTTCGACGAGCGACTCGCCTATCGTCTTCAGGGACCCAAGAATTCATTGGATTTTCGGATCCCTGAAGGCGATGGGCGGATCACTCGTCGAAACGTAGGAAGTTATGAAGGGCCTTACCCGGTGTGAAACCCGAGAACTCTTCATTCACAAAGTCTTTCATAATAAGAAAAGTTGCCGGAGTTTCGACACACCTTTTTCCACATGTAATTTCATTTTCCACGGCCATGATTTCGTTACAGAGTAACATTATCGGGTCAACTGTAACGAGTCCATGGTCATGGAAAATTACAATTGGAAAAAGCTGTGTCGAAACTTCGCCCAACTATCTTAAGCCTAGTATTTTTTTTTAGATCAGGGTGATCTTTACTCAATTTAAAGAGCATGTACACTACTCGAATTTTATGGAGTGTAGCAGATGCCAAAGAGGGAAGAAAGATATCCGGAGAACATATCTGAGAGGGCGAGAAAATGAAGTTCCGCGTACATTTGAACGGGGAATGAAAACGTAGATGAAAGTCTCCTTCGCGGAACATGCTTCCCCAAGCTTTCGCGACAAAATTGAGAAGCTCTTGGAGTGAATAGCGTGTGCCCCCTGCCCCTTAATCCCTTGGTGACCTGTGCGTTCTTGTGCTTGCTCCGTGTTCACGTTTGCGTGGGTCAAAGGTCGCGGGCGTGGGTCCCCCATCGGAGCCTCGTGAGATTACGATCCGTCGGATGACGATAAGCGGCCGTTCTATTCCCAGGCAAAATCGGATGTTTTAGCGCAAAGCAGGAAAGATATCGTGATCGTGATGGCTACTTCTCTCTGAGTAATTATTTGCATTTGCGCTATGCTGAGGGCCGGGTAAACAATTGAACGGGGTGGGAGAGCGCAGGGGAGAGGTGAAATATTTGCTCTGATACGTATATCCAGCAGTCGTCCTCCCTCTCTCTCTGTCCCTCCCTCTTGGGGCCCCCCGAGTGGAAGGGAAGCGCCCGGGAGGCGGGAGGTAGGGAGGGTGGAGAGGAAGGCCTTCCCTCCCGGGACGGGAGTGGGCGCGTCGAGAGGGAGAAGCCGAAGCGGTTGAATGGAGTGAGGGGGAGAGATTTATCTCGCGTGCGCTATTGCAATTCGCGTGACGCTTTCAGGAAAGGAGTGCGTACTATTAGGAGTTCGTCGGGGAAATCACAGATCGTAGACTGGGGACGACGGAAAGAGGAATGGAGAGATTTTTTTTCTCCCACCTCTGTGGTCCGTAGGGGTGTGATCCATCACATTTAAATGCTTCATCAATGCATAAACTGCGACCCCGCGGAAAGATTGCGCGAAGCTAACGGCCGTTTTAACCTTAACTTGCCTCCTGAGGTGTCACTAGCCTTGACGTTCTAAACTAGTATATTGCGAACGTTAAGTTTAAAATGATATTTTCATCTATGTCTCAAGTGAAATATTCCAAGGTGGCAAACGGCGAGCTTGCTATGTTAACGTGGGGAAATTTTACAACTATCATATACCAAGGGCTACGCTTTCCTATGTTTTTTATTTACAATTCAAGATTTTATCCGTTCATCACCGATCATTTGATCACGTTGGAAGGTGCATAAATTCTCCAGTTTACGTAGGAATATACTTTGACGATTTTTTTGTTTCGCTTGGGAGGTGAGGGTGATAACGTGTTAAAGCCTTGAAGGCGACGATAAAAATAAAGATATTTGGATTTGATCGATGTATTTATGGAATATGTTCTCAAGTTTGGAGGGTTGGTTGAGTTCGACGTTTCGTCTAGTATATTTCACAGGAATTAAGTAAATGAATTTTCTTTAGCACCAGTATGGGCGAATACAAATCTGTTTCTTTCATCACTCATAGCGGTTCCTCTTCACATCTCCAAGTGTTGCCATACTCTCCCTGCACTCAATCTGGAGGTCCCCCACACTTTATTTCAACACCCTGTCGAGAGCTTTTGTGTTATCCCAACAGAGTGCGGAAAGTGGAAAATGGAGGATTTGTCTGATCGTACGTTAGTGGACCCCTGACATTTCGGCCATCGTGTGAGTGCAATTTTCAGGATGCTAGGAGTGGAACAGGAGGTGTGAATAAATTTATATAAAGGCTTCCTATAATTTAAAAATGACCGATTTCAAATGTGAGTACCTTGCGGCTATTCTTCTGAATGGTCATGAGCGGGCATTTCATTGCAGATTTTATTACGTTGCCATCTGAAAAAAATTCTTCGATCACTTGCTTCTTACTTTTCCGTTGACTTTGTTATGATTTAAAGCTTGATTTTTGGAACTATAAGGCGAGTGTATTCTCTGACATTGAAAATATCCTTACATACATTTTAGGGAAAGTTAATTGAATCAACAGAAAGTATACGAATATATACATAGGTACAACCCTAATCTATAAACTTTTGTGAGATTACTCTTCTTTCTTCATCTGTACTGCCTCAATATTTTATCAAATTAAAAAAATTAAAAATGTTTTTAATTTGATAAAATAATGAACTTACTCCCAGATATGTATGTAATTGGAGATTTAGTTTTCAAGTCGTAACGCACTTGCTAGTAGTCATGGTAATAGGCAGATTATTTGTACAGGGTTTGCCATATTCCAATTTAGAGCTTTACACACATTGTATTTAAATAAACCAAAATTATTGTGAATGACGAGTAATAGCCTTTTTGGAGCATATTGTTTGAAAGAAAAATAGAGTAAAATTATGCATCGTCGATGCCCATATTTTTCGTATTACTGTTTCTTTGAAGAAAAATGTCTCAGAACGCGTCGGAAACAAGTGGAGGAGGCATCAGTAACCAATGAACCCCGCACCACGGAGTGGTGGTCCATAGTAGATTTACCCTTTAAAACCACCGAACCTTCATGCAGGGGGTCGAGATGCGGAGGATTATGTCGCCAAGGGCTTGCATTTGGGTTTCAGAAAGATGGGGTCAGGATTCGAGGAAATATGCAAATGATAATAATTAGAAGGTTGACATTAATAAAAGACGAATGAGATTCTTTGGTCATCTCAGTAGACTACCAGAAAATCGATTGACAAAAAAGATTCTAGATTATGTAACCTCACTTATGAATTCAACACTTTGGCTAGAAGAACTTCGAAATCACCTCATAAACGCGAACATATGTGCAACAGACATTTTAGAAAGAGACACCTTCACACACAAAGTAAACAAATGGGAAGTTCAATCAGAGAAACCAAAGGAGAAACAATAAGACCGAAGTGGTCGGAAGAACGAAAACAAGCCCACTCGGAAAGAATGAAAGCCTATTGGAGCAACAAGAAGAACCCGAAGAAATCTTGATTGAGTTGTTTGCTTAACGTCTTCCATTATTGAGAGGATACGCTAATAATAATAATAATAATAATATTAGAAGGTTGAAAAATTGATCGACATCTCGCCATCAACATCAAATTACGCATGTGTAAAAATAAGCCACTTTCATTATTTCTAATATTATTTTTGGTCGGCCCGTTCAGGAGTAATAATGACACATAAAGGTGAGCGCGTTTGGGACGGTGTGTATAGGAGTGTGGAGAGAGAGAGAGAGAGTGAGTCGGTGTAATTAGGCGGAATGCATTAGTTCAATCGGTGTGCTCACCTCGGGGGATCATTGGGAAATGCCGATCGCTCTACCTCCGCGTCGCGTGCGCTAGTGTGAGTCCCCCTCCCTCCCCCCCCCCCATTCGTGCTTGATTGAGTGGAGCCATTGTCGGAGGGCGAACGGGGAAAATCGAAAATGTGCCCCACGCTTATCCCGCGTCCCCGTTTCCTTTTTAATGAGGCGAATTTACAAAAAAATGAAAAATAAATAACAAAGAACCGGCCAATATATGCAGGCGGTCTTGGCGTTTTATGGTCTTTCGCCTCCGACGGCGGAAGACAAAAGCACAAAGGAGCGTTTTATTTAATCCGCGCTAGCGCATGACAAGTATGACGTCGCCGAAGTGTCTTTAATTTTTCTCCTTGAGTTGAGAGTAAAAAAAATATGGCTGCTCCGTTGAACTGAATATTGAGGACGGGTATGCTGGGGTGAAAATAACCTTTTCTCTCCGTCTTTATCGAATACTTTTCAAAATTCTGCGTATAATTACGTATGCCTACAAAGTACGTTATGAGATCTATAGTTACCGCTACATACCAGATACAATCATCTAAATAACTGGTTTTCTCTGAAATAATGATATTTCATTTATTGTAAAAATTCTGTGACTTGTCCTAAGCCATCTACACAAATTACCTCCGTGTATTTTTATTGAAAGTAGTGATAAATCAACTTCCAAAATAGATTCGGTTTTGAGAAAGGAATTAAACCTTCTGTACAGATGAAGGATAATCCATTACCAAAATTGTGAATTTTAAAAATGATTCCGTCTTACTAGCGTTATTTTGAATTTCATCGAAAGAATTGTACTACTGAGCAAAGCTGAAAACTTACATTCTCACATATGAATTGCAACGTGCAGACTTATGGGATTTACTTATTCTCTTGTCAATCAGAGTAAGTATAGATGAAATGCAAAGTCTGCAGATAAAATCGTGGAATCGAAAGCTGGCTTTGCAGGCGTTGCACGTCAAAAAAATCCGAATGTAAGGCAATAAATATTTTTATTCCATTATTTGCTTTCATATACCTATGTAATTCCCAGCCGGGATCAACCTCTCCGCGACAACCATTTTCTGCCTTTCTCAACCGCCGTCAATGGCTGTTATTGAAGAACCTCCACGAGCGTGTTAAATTCATCCCGTTGAAAACATTTTATCGCCTCCCTCACTTTGAGAGATTGAAAAGGAAATACCCCGATCGCCTGCTCCCAAGGTTTTCGTAATGGCAGAGCCGGGGTTAGGTGAAAAAAATTGTACAGGAGAAACTTGAGAGGCGTGTTTATGGTGAGCCCTTGTTTAGTCGCGCACTTCTCGTTTTGCCGCAAAAAATCTTCCCTTGCTTCAGCCTGTACTGAATCAATACTCTTTTATGCTCGAGATTTCACGGTCGTGGATGATATTTTGATGGCAAGACTCAATGTAAAGAAATGAAATTGCTGGAAGCAGCAAATAAGTTTAAAAAATATTTTTTTTCGTCACTGTCATTTTTCACCATAAAAACATTTTCTCAATCAAGGCATAAACATTCCATTGAGGAGTTATATCATTTTAAAATAATAAAAAAAAACGTTTGGCATACCAATGATGAGTTATGCCATGGCAATTGTACCTTATTTATAAGGTTAGTCATAATGTTAAAATTGACTCCGTAAAAGTGGATTATACAGAAATAAGTGAGGAATATAATGTTTCCGGACCCACATCTTCATTTTCTTAGAATCATGCCTTTACAGTTTCTCTCTTTATTTCAGGGCAGTATTTGGATATTTTAAGTATAAACGTATCTATACAATGGCCAAGGATTTACAATATGGACTTGTAAAAAGGAGTGAATAAATGGAATTTAATAGCTTAAGTGCTGCATGAACTTCAAAAGGTTTCGAGTTGTACAAGTTTTGAATGATAGATAATCTCATGACACTTACCAGCATAGGCACATAAAATGATATCGCATTGTCCAATATTAGGTTTTGTCTCTAGTTTTAGAAGTATAAATTTAGTATTCTTTGGAACTTTGATACATTGCAGTGGTTCAGGAAGATAATACTACTTCAAGCTCGGTAAAATTCTACTTCGATAATAGTCACTCTCACTGTATATCACCGATTCCTACACAAATCAATTTATTTTGAATCCTCGAAAGATCTATTTTGGGTAATTTGAGTTAAGTGAGTTAATGTACTTATAATTACAATCATAAGAACTGTTTTACAGTGATATTGGAAAAATTAATGTGTATCAAAGTAAGTGTGGTACTGACAACCTCGCTAATGACCATATTTTCTTCAAAACTTGCAGGTAGAGTGCGTCACGGACCACGAGACAGCTCTCCTTCAGGCCAGTCGGCTAACAGCAAGACTGACACCATCCCAAGCTCCCACTACTACCACCAGCACATTTACTCGCCGCAGACACAGACCCAGCCGGCCCCGACTCGCGTGAAGAGCGAGGGGGAGGCCGCGGTCACCGGGGGCGGCGGAGGGGCGGCGGCCTCCAACAAGGACACCGAGGAGTCGTTGGAGGTAGTGGAGGTGGAGGCGACGGTCGGGGCTTCGGGAGGCGGGAGGCGTCGCAAGAAGACACCCGCCCCCAACCCGTCACCCGTCACCGCCCCACAAGGGGCCTCGCAGGAAATCCTGGAGAGGGGCGGCGGGAACCGCCGCTCCCCGCCCCCGAGTCACCGCTCGCTCCGCCGCCCCCCGCCGCCGCACCCGCTGAACGCGGGGGCGAAGCTGTACGCGAGGTCGCTGGACGGGGGCGGGGGGCCCGCATACCAGACCCCTTACGTGGGACACCACCCGACGCCGCACCACCTGCCGCAGCTGCACCACCACCAACACCAGGGCTCGCTGCCCGGGAGTGGAGGAGGCGCGGGACTCAGCGACACCCCGACCTCCGAGAATGCTTCCGACGCCACGCTGACCGACTCGGAGCTAGCGCTCGCCAGGGACTCCACGCTCCTCGTCCAGAACGGTAAGTTGGTGCCACATGCATGCCCAGTTCGGCGTAGCCAAGGTCCTGAACAGTGGATATCAGTATCGTGCCTGGCATATCGGGTCCCGGATATTGGGCGATACCTTGCCACGTGCGGCGACGGGTTGGGGAAGAGGGGAAGGCAATGGCGGCATAGCGACTGATGATAAGTGGAAAGAAATCCCTTCGTTTTGTTTCAGTCAGAGGATAAAAGTCTCATTGGCCGGTGCTATGGTCCATTATAGTTCGTGGGAAAAATGACATTTTAAATCTGTCCATTCTGCAGTCTAGTTCCCTAATTTTATTCTCATGATCTGATCTACCGTAGTATGTCGGATTTCGTAAAATATTATCAATGTCGTCAGAAAATAGACCGGTTTTGAACTTACATAATAGATTGAGTCTAAATTTTAATCGACGGTCTGAAAGCGTTTCCCATCCCAGTTGCTGCTAAAGGTAAGTAACACTAACGAGATTATCATAACGGCCTTTAACGTATCTTGCCGATCTTTGCTGCACACGTTCTAACTCAGTTTCCAAGCCTATCTCATAAGGATCCCAAATACTGGCAGCATATTCCAAGTGGGGTCTAACGAGGGAGAAGTAGCTGATTTCCCTAACTTTATCGACGCACTTGCCAAGTACTCTTTTAACAAATCCCTATTTTTTCGATTAGCTTGACCGGTAATTTCTAGAATATGTTTACTCCACGAGAGATCATTAGTCAGTTAAACTCCGAGGTATTTAACCGATTCTACAGTCTCTAATTTGCTGTTTTTTTGCAAGAGCTGTTTCATGGAGCTGCATGGAGCTGCAAGAGCTGCTGGTTTTTTTTGCAAGAGCTGTTTCTACAGTCTCTAATTTGCTGTTTTTTTGCAAGAGCTGTTTCATGGAGCGTTTTTCCGTTTCCAAAAATTCATAACAACTCATTTTTTAAGGTTTAATTCTAGTTGCCACGCATCGCACCACTCCCGTATTGCCTCGAGGTCCTTAGTTAGCGCTTGCTTATCATTAACGCTACGAATTCCTCTATACAGCACTGCGTCATCTGCAAATAATCTAAGCTTACTGTCAACTGTTTCACCGATGTCGTTTATGTACAAAAGGAACAGAAGCAGGCCTATGACACTTCCCTGTGGGACACCCGATGTGACTTTTACTTCATTAGAGATAGCGCCATCTAATACAACCCTTTGCACGCTTAAGAATTCTCTAATCCAGGAAATTACGACGTCGTCTAAACCGTATGATTTTAATTTCATGAGTAGCTTACTGTGGGAAACTTTATCAAATGCCTTTTTAAAGTGAAGAAAAATTGCATCAACTGGAACGTTATGTTCACCCGAGACTAAAATATCGTGGGCAAAAAGTGCTAATTGAGTTTCGCAAGATCTTCCCTTTCTGAATCCGTGTTGCGTTTTTGTTAACAAGTTCTGCATACCCAGGTGTATCATAACTGAACTTACAATTATATGTTCAAGGACTTTCCAAGAGATAGATGTGAGAGATAACGGTCTGTAGTCCGATGGCTGTTGCTTATCACCGCTTTTGAATATGGGAGTGACATTTGTAATTTTCCAGTCCATGGGTACTTTGTGTCCGTTGATGGATTTACTAAATATATTCTGCAAGTAGAGTGCTATTTCACAAGCTAATTATCTTTACACGCGGGTAGGAATTTCTTCAGGACCTGGGGATTTATTTGGACTTTAACAAGTTTTCTATTCTGTGAGTGCAAATATCGATAGGCGGCATCTTTTGCTGGAAGTGATCATTTACCTTTACGGATGTAATCTGTGATGACTTGGTTGAACACACTTTGAAAGCAGGAATTTAATAAATTGGACATCCGGACTGCTTGTTAATAATTCGCCCTTTTCGTTTCGCAGTGGAATAACTGTTGATCTTTGCCTTGAACTTCCCTTGCGTATGACCAAAATGCTTTTGGGTTATCCTGTAAATGTTCTACTAATGTTCTTCTTTTAAAATACATGAATGCATTCCGAAATGCTTCCTTTGTACCGGCTTTAGACAATTTGTATTTTTCAATTATTAAATTTTGATCACCATTGGACAAATCTCTACGGAGTTTTTTCATCTTGGCGTGGCATACTCTGATGTAATAACGATTTTCTCACTTCTGCACTGTACCATCTTGGTTCGCTGCCCTCTTCTTTTTACTTTACTTGGAATATATTTTCTGATCCCCGAATGTACGATCGAAAGAAAAGCTTTCCAACTACCCTCTGTGTCTAACTATACGCTTGATTCTTGATCGATCGATCGAAAGAAAAGCTTTCCAACTACCCTCCGTGTCTAACTATACGCTTGATTCTTGGAAGTCGGGAAGAGAATGTTGAAGATGACTCTTGAACGCATTGAAATCGGCTTTTTTTTAATGTAGAAATTTATTCTTTGTTTAAAATTTTTAATTATATTCCAAGAGAACTTTGCGGTATCTACTCTATGGTCACTAATGCCCTCAACAGTGGAAACCTTAATTACTTGTTGAAAAAATGATTTTGATGAAAGTTTCAAGGAAAATATGTCCATTCGTTGTATTTTATCAACAATCGTCTGAATTTATTTAGAGATTTGGAGTTCGTAGTCATCACAATTAGCTGATTGATGTAGCTTAAACTACCAGGTTTATGAAATTTAAGGAGCCAATGTAATAGTAAAATCTGACAATTCCTTCCGCTTACGATCGGAGAAACTGACTTCATTCCGTCTTTCTTGATGAGAGAATGAGTTTCTGAATGTAAATCTCTAGCCATTTTTCAAACTTTTGCCATATTTTCGTTAATTTAAAGTTAATTAAATGTTTTATCTTTACACTTACTAGTGAAAATATGTGATAACTTCAAATGACAAAAATATTTAGTCGCGATGAAAAGCATTGCTTAACGTGGCTAATTGCCCACAGTATCCTTAGTTATCAAGAGTGACCAAACTTAGATATTACCTACATGGGAATTCACGAGTCTTTTCAAATTTTCAATTGTATGATAAACTTGAATAATCAGTGGTGCGTAAGCAGAAGGGCCCACATTAAAAGATAATGGCATTAAAATTAGTTCTCGAAAATGCTTTCATATAAACTATACAAGTACAGTGGTAAAATGTAGGTGAATGTAAATCGTAAAATTTGATGAACACAGGCATGGCATATAATTGGTATTTCATCCCGACATTCCAGGGCATTAGCTGAGTTCCATATTTTTAAGCCAACGTCAACCAAGCCTCAAAATATGCTTTTCGTCTCATGAAGATGTTTGTATGCATAGCTCTACAAACCGCCGTAGAATGGGGTGAAACCATGGCTGTCGAACGAATTATTCAGCATATCAAATTTTTTTACCCTTTTGTTTCTTGTGATTTATACCGTTAATGGCATTACGTCATTGTTTGATTCCTTTTGTTCTGATAGCTTGTGTCGTAATGTTCCGATTTTATGAAAATATATTTTTTCCCCTGCTAGAATGAATAAATATATGACACACCTTTTTTTGTCGCGGCCATGAAAGCATAAATTGGATTCATTGAGGATATTTGGAAGTTAAATGAACTATAGAGAGGCGAAATTACCCATGACCTCGTTCTACACTAAGGTCTAATTCGCTTTCCCCTGGTTGAAAGCGCAAATTTTAGCGCTCTCGCCGCGGTGTCGGGCCGTTGGCCAAATGGTTGCTTCCTTTCTCCCGGCAAATTTATGGAAGCTGCGCCACCGGTACTATGCGCCTAATTTTTCGGGGACACCCATGCCATGGGATAGCGTATCTGTGAGGTGGAAAGCGCATTGTGGTGAAATGGAATGATTAACGACTAGGAACGAATAGCAAAATGAGGGTGGTATCGAATTGGAAGAGGTCACAGCGCTGTTAATTGAATATCACTCCCTCTCGGCCCGCTAATCATGCGAGATAGAATTCTTATCTTACCATTTACAAGTCGTAGTGTTGCCTAACTATACAAATTGCTCAGCGAGTAAGAAAGGAGGTCAAAATTGAAAGGGGGCAGCATTTGTATTTAGCCTAGTCTCTAGCCTAGCCTGTCTAATGTATCGGTATTCCAAAGTCATTTTTGTTTCCTTTTCGAGGTTTTTGAGGGGCGTAAGAATTATGAGAGGAAAATATGGAACGAAAATACCTTTAGTAAGCAAAACTATAAACGATATAAGAGCTTTGTCTAGAAAATTTAATATGCAAATAATATTAACTGGTAATGATTGATTTTTTCGAGGGATTTTATGGAAAAGGGAATAGGCATTGTTCATTATACGAATAAGGAATTAACATTCTCTGATGAAGAATTTTTTTGAACTTATTTTGATGCTTCTAAGAGTTTATGATCTTTACATAAGTGGAACTTACAACTATAGTAGACAATCATGAGTTCATTAATGTCATTGCCTGTTAATTTATTCCAATTTTCGAAACAATTGTGGAACTTCGTCATTATTGCAGTTATATTTTGGACATTACTTCTTCCGAAATTTTTATTTCATGGATGACCTAATCTTTATTTCTTTCCATCCGTCCTTGATAATTTTATCCGGCAATTTTTAAGCTCACCGTTATTAATGTTTTTTTTTTTACTTTTGACGGCTATACTAAACGATAAAACTATGTATTTTGCTCTCGCAGTGGCATTTACAATCATGCAATGGTATATCGCAATAAGAATTTTGAAACAGTAAAAATTCCTGTGGTTCAGGTAGTGTCTGATGGAAAACTTTATTCTGAGTGCACGATAGCCGAGTATAAATCCGGGGAAAATAATAAAAAAGAAACCACTGGGCCTGAAAAACGAGGGATGAGATATTTTTGCCATCCCTTTCGCACGAGGGTAGGCAGTATGCATGCCTCGTCGGCGAAACGCAATTACATCCATTTACGGGAATTTAGTCAATTTTTTTTTTCAACCACTGTTTCCCAACGAGGGGATTCGCATAGACCTCCCACGACTTTGTATTCTTTATACTTTTTTCCCCTCGGAGATTTCCCTTCGCAGGAAAACTGCAACGGCGACATTAAAAATATCCAACGGCGAAGAAGGGAGCAAAAATTTAATTTCCCTCTTGTTATTCCATCCCAGCGAATCGCACACCCCGAGAAATTTTCAACCGGCACAGAACGGTGGGCTGCGTGGGAGGGTGAAAATGCGAAATGGTAGCATGAAAAATAATAACCCGGTGGACGAGGGATGTAAAAATATATTTGCACACACACATATGTATGATACAAGTCGCACATATATGGGAGAGTTTTCCGGATGAGTAAGAAAAGGGCCAGTAAGGGAGGCATACTTTTGGAAGGGAAGCCAAGAGGGAAAACGAAAAAAAATACATACCTAACGCTAATTTTCACAAACGCATCGAAAAATTTAGCGGAGTTTGTATGATTTCGCACACTTTTCCCCGTCCCATTCCAAGCCCACACCCGTATGTACCACAGGGTCACGTATCTGGTCACGACTCACCAGATTACCAACCCCTGCCACACACTGGCAAAATAAAAAAAATAAAACGAAGTTTTGAAAAAAAAAGCCGAGCGCCGGCCGCTACCTCCGATTCACTCGCCTTCAACAGCCCGTAGTCTTCTTCCCCTCCCCCATCCCCCCTCGCCCCCACAACCCAATGCTTGCCTCTCCCTCACCTTCCACATCCAATAACGTTTTTCGAGTTCGTTAGACACATCAGATATCCTTGCGGGATCGCGGGAGGGGGGGGAGGTTTTTATGCTCCGATGGTCGGGGGCGTGAGGGATGGAGGCTGGAGTAGGTACGCGGAGGTGGGAAGAGGTGGGAGGGAGGGGGAAGAGACAGCCCTGGGACGGCAATTCGACTCCGCAAGGCCTCCGAAAGGAAATAAATATAAATATATACTGATGTGTATATATGTGTAGTAGGTATTCTGCCCGCCCGTGCTGGAGCGAGGTCCTTTCACCCTCCGTTAAGTCGCAATCACCCTACCTCCTTTTCGCCCGCCCCATGTCACGTGAGTTCTCTCCCGATCCCTCCCCGCCTGCCGGAAAAACATTTTTTCGCTTCATCGAAGTCCCTCCTCTCGCGTCTCGTCTTGCGGAATTTAGATATCAGGGCCGTTCTAACTATTTGATTCCCTCATCGGTGCAGGAAAAATATAATAATAGATCTGTTGATCTGGTTTGTAGAATGTACGTGAAAATATGATTCGTTCTTCCATCCCGTCCTGCCAAATGATTGAATCATTTCAGTCCATGCGGGTGATCGGATACGGAGATAGTCAAATCTAGAAGATTCCGGTGATAACGTGTGAAATTTCAATTTTTTTAATCATATATTTTCTAAGCAAAGAATTGCAATTTTCCACAAATAAATAATTTGCTGGTTCAGCTGGAGGCGGGGTAAAGTCCTGGCCTGCCAAACCAGGGATCGCAGGATTGAATCCCCCCTGGGTAGGAATTTTACCGGTAAGGGCATGGTTGTGTGAGTTCGTTCAATGTTAACTGTTAAAATGCCTGAAGCCCTCGAGCCTACTTTCAGGATAATGGGAAAAAATGCATACACTTGTGGAAAATTACAATTCACTAGTTTATTATATTGAAATAGTGATGAAATCCAAAGTATCGGACAAAGCGGTGAGGTTGAAAATTTCAATAGGAATCGTTTTTCATGTTCATGTTTACCATCATGCGATTCAGTTCGCGACTGTTTTACGCTTCATTTCTGTTAATCTCCGGATAAGGATATTGCTTAAATAATATTCTTTGACGATGAAGAGAGTAGTCCTTAGCAAAAATGAATTTCTATTCTTCGAGAGCTTTTTTATACGACTTAAACTGAGATCCATTCATTAGTGAGTTATCTGAAGTATGATGCTACATGAATTGTTTTTTCATGGACTTCTATTCTCATAATTTCAGTTACTTTCCTGGTAATTTTATGCATGAAGTAGCTTAACTATCTACGCCTTGGCGCATTCTTGCCCAAAGGGAGCGATTACCATATTAGTTTTTTAATGCGGATCCTATGGCAACCCGTTCCCCAAATTGTGTCCTTTGTGCTAAAAACTTTTTAATATTTATAGTTTTACAGCTACAAAAATCTTACTTCTGCCATTTATCAGCTTTTTTCACGTACACCATGCGTTATCTGGGAACCGCTGTGCTATGGCACCTATTTTTATCCGTGGGGATAATTGGATACCTGTCAAATGTAAACACTGCATTTATTTAATTAAGATCAACTTGTTATTTTTGTTAAAGCTGTTCATGAGAGACGGACTGGGTTGGGAATAGAAAATTGGGTATATGGAGACCTATGTGCTCTCAGCGTGTGAAAAATTCTACAGTCGTACTTTCCGTAGTTTGGATGCTTAATTTGTCTAAAATATGTGAGGAATGCTTTATTGATTTTTTACTGCTGGTACTCACAGTGCGAATTTCCTTCTAATCATCCAAGAATGGATAATTCCCCGAAGCCTTGAACTCATCAACTTAAAATCTTTCATCCAGTTTATTCGTACCTGAACACAAAATAAACTTAATGGAGAATGAACAATCAATTTTCCTCGTTATTCGCTCACGAAACCTTTTACCTCTATCTTTTCGTCGACTACGGAGTACGAGGCTTTCCAAGAATCAGCAAACAGTTGTAGGAATACATAACTTAAAATACAGCATTGTTGTTGGGTTGTTTCTTGTTTTCTTGATAATCTAAATATCCCTTTGCCCCGAAGGTTTTTGGCGAAATTTCCTGGAGCACATGACTTGAATATGATATTGAAATAAATGATTTTCAAAATATCTTCCAGTTGTATTCCTCCGTAGAAAACGATTAAAAAGAGGTATAAAAACTATCCCATCGATATTCGTCTGGGTTTTACAGATTTAATATAATTATGGATTAGTATTAATGGGAATTTTCTTTACCTAACATAGGCAAATGATTAGAAAAGGCATTGAACTACGGATGCACTATTGCGGAGCTGCTACAACATGCGCAGTTGGAATCAGGCTGTTAAATCCTACTTCAAAAATGCTTTTGAAATTACTGCTGGGGATTTGGCTTAAGGCGCCGTTGGGCTTATTCTCCGTCGCAAAATCGCGTTTTTCACAGCAGGATACTGTAGAGGAAAGAATTTAGCTCTGTGAAGGTTTGCGTGCTTTTTCTCCAACGGGGGGCGGGGGGGGGGGGGGGGCAGCATCCGCAATACTCAGGCACGAACTGTCTTTTCCACACTCCGTCTTTGGATTCTTTTGTGTAAAAAACAGAGAAAGGAAAAAAGATTAACAGTAAGTACGTGGTTCCATAAGCGATGATAATAACTTTTTTTTAAACTCGCAGCAGTAAAGGGAAAACATCCAGGGAAACATTAATCACGCAGCCGGAATCGGAAACTTTTTGAAGTTTTTTCATTAGTCGCCTCTATGCTCACTCTCCAATTTTCCTCAGTTTGCCTGCGGAATAACCAAAGGTGGTGGAACGGGGTGGGGGGAAGAGCTGGGTTTAATTTTACCAAATGAGACAATCCACTCCAGCCATGTCGCTAGTGGCACATCCCCCCTGCTTTGTGAGTAAGAAAAATTGAACGCTGAATTTGTAGTTCCCCAGAAAATTCATGATGCCTGATCATCCGCACTGTCTTTCTTTCGTCCTCACCCCACTCCATACATTGGCATTTCTTCACATTGTAACTCCCGTTTATTTCGAGTCTCACTTTTGAGAGTCTAAGGAATTCAAAGGATGTCGTGTGGACTTCTTAAATTTAACAGGCATTCGATTCATGTTGGTTGATATTATCCATTGTTTCGAGCAGTAGAAATTTCAATGATTTTTTTCAGAGTAGGCATTTGTCACGTGTTGCTAAAAATGATTAATGAAGGTGTGAACGTCGAGTGCTAAAAATTAATAGTCATTGTGGTTAAAATATTACCACTTGGAGAGAAACAGATGGAAATATTACCACAGTTTTTCTTGCATTTTCTTTCGTATAGGTTTTATGCTCTCACTCAATTTGTCTTATGCCAGTTTATTGACAGTTGATTTTTACTTTCTTGCATTCACTGTGCTAACAGTAACATTTTTCTCGTTACAGGTTTGTTTGTTTTTGTTTTTAATATGGCGATTATAATCTTTTAAAATTCTAAATAATTAAATTCCGTTTAAAGACACAAGTAATTAGATTAGTCGCGCACCATTTGAGTCTAGGTATAGAAGAGAGTCTAGGAAAAATATGTCACTAAACGTAAGACTCCTAACCTAAGTGAAAATGATGAATTGGTGGGAAAATGGCTGATAGGGAGAAACATAAAATCATTGTAGGGTCATTTGGAAGTCTTGTGTAATGAAAGTCATTTTGGAGGAATTTGGAATATTTTGGAATTCCAGTAGCCGAATGAAAGTCATACTCCAACGGTAACACTGATGAAACATTTGGCATTGCATTTTTAAGCGAACACTGGGTAAACAAGAAAACTATTTTTACTACGCATTTTTCAAGAAAACTATCGTAAAAATACACTGGTGATTGCCATTTCAGCTCGCCTCAATTTCTGTGTATTTTTTTAAATTCCTCGTGCTCTTCGGAGCCTTAATCTGATTCTCTCCCCTCCCAACTCCCCCCATTCACTCTCATTTCCCTTCCCTTAATTCCCCCCTCGCTAATTCCCACTTTTTTCCACCTCTTCCTTTCATCAACCTCCCTCCCAGTCCTCGTAATGTCCTCGTCTCATCCTCCTCCCTCAGTCGACTCTTCACCCTCAACTCCCCACCACCCTCTCCCGCCTCCTTCATCAGCCGCGTTCCCCTCACCGCCTCAACACCATTCGAACGAGCCCCAACCTCTTCCACCTCTCTCTAGCCATCATTTCCCCCGCCTCTCACAAAGCCTCCCCACCTTGATTCATCCTCCGAAGTTGGGCGGCACCGAATTTCCCTCTTTCGCTGTCTCCACTTCTTCCTCCAATCTCCGTCGCTCATCCTGTTCGTCCTCAATTTTCTTTCTCGCATTTCCTTCCCCTCTTAACGTTTCGGCCACGCTCGCGTCGACATTTTCCCTCACGCTCACCCCGTCCTCTCATGACGACCCCATATCGTGACCTCAGTGTGCGTATACCTTCAGATAGCTCCTCACATGTCGTGTTTCATTGGGGTCAATCGTGAATGCTCAGCCTCTAGAGCTGGTGCTCGTATTCAAAGCGCTCCTCCTTCCATGGTCGAATTTTTAATAGCGAGATTGTAAAGTCTGATCGTTGTCCATAATTCGGTTTCCCACCGCGTTCATTGTTGACTTAAGACAACAGTTTCGCCCGGTATCCTCATAGCGTCTTCAGCTTGAGGATTCTTCACTGGATGGAATTTGATGAACAAGCCTTCATTAGAAGCCCTGTGGAAACCTACGCCGCAATATCTCTAATCGTCATATTTTTCTGTACCCAAATATTATTTCAAACAAAACAGAAGTAAACAGGTTAACTTCCCCTATACTTATTGTATCAAAAATTGTTGGAATCAACTCATTAGTTCCATTTATCGTTATTTAACACAACAGAAATAAGGGATGTATATCAAATAAGAAGATGCATCCCGTTTGTTAGCTTTCGTATCTTAGGTGAAAATACATTTATGAATTCCATATTCCAAATTAGCAACTACTGGCAGAGGGAAAGCACTTACCCTTGTTGTGAGTCACTGGGTATATTACATTTTTTACAATTTTAGACATTTTTCATTCCTTTTGCAACCTGGATTGTGTTCTTCAAAGCTACAAGTCGATGCATTAAGCCTCAGAAAATAATCTTAGAAACGCTACAAAAATCGCTACTTGCTTTCTTTGGAAAGCCTGTGTTCATGACTGGATCCGTCTGACCAAATACTAGGAACGAGCGAGTTATGTTGAAGTCACTTTTGAAAACTTTAAGTCCTATAATTTGTAAGTACGTAAATGAAACCAATCTAGTTTTTTTCACTTCCTCACACCGTTACCCCCATTGAGTCATATATTTTGATTTAATGCACTTTAAACTGGACATTATGAGGCTTCTGCTAAGGAATACTATTATTGTATCAGGATCGTGGTAAACCTATTGCTATCAACATTATAATTAGCATATAAGTTTTAGTTTTGCTTCCGATATATAAACGCAAGGACTTGTAAATAGGCACTAAAGATAGAGTAACGATCCCCTGTAAGCTCTTCTCCTGTGAAACTTCATCTTCACCCTAAACCTTTCTCTCGGTTGAACAGAGAAAAACCGAATATTACTGCAACCGCCCATCTCCGAAACCTCCCGAAACCCACCTCCTCCCACCTCCGCCCCGCCAATTCAGCAGCCAACCCTGTGGGGCTTGGAAATGCCACGCCGTAAGCGGATTACTTGTCGACTCTGTATCTGCGCGGATCACCGCGAGTTGAGTCCACGAGGCCTGTCCGGTCCCCCGACCTCCCCCCCTTCCTTTCCCTGCCCCCCCTGACGCATCTACGAACTGCCTCTCCCCTCCACCCATTGTGCCATCCAATATCTATTCTCCCCCCTCTCTTCCTCTACAACAAGCGGCCACCCCTTCTCCCAACTCTTCCCTTCTATCCCCGTTACCCGGGCATTTTCAATCCGGATTGACCTCAGAAGGTTCCCCTGGACCTCCCCTCCTCCTTTCACAATTCACCCACCCTCCCCCCTCTGTTCCTGCCAGCTCACAACCCGCCCACCCCCCGTACCCACCCTTGCCCGACTTCACTTCATCACTCACCCTGCCCATCCAACGCGTGCCCACCAACACTTTTAATCCAGCTCACTCCGCTGTCCTCGTCCTGCTGTATATATTTTAACACGGAGGGCAGAGCACGCGTCGCTGACGTCATTGTTCCCTCATCTCCTCCCCCCCCCTTCCCAGTCATTGTTGCCAATCTTGGAAGAGGGGCATGTCAGGCGACGCGGCCAGCCGGGAAGATTATTGGAAGGTTACTACGCTACTTTCCTACCGATCGTTTCTAGGGTTTTAAATCGAGATCTACATCATAGGCTTAAATAAAAGAACTGTATGTTCCAGACTTTGATTTCGTTCAGCCTAGACTGGTTTCAAGGCTTTCTCGTCATATTCAAAGGCAATAATATTTAAACCCCGGCAAGACTCCTTGTTTGAACTCTGTCGAGTATAAGAAAGTGAGGAGGTAGCGAAAGTAGTTGTTGGGTAGAAGGATAGGTAAAGGAGGTGAATCAAAGGGGAAGGAATAGAAGTGGTCTAAATGGCAAATCAACAGAGGGTTTGTCTGTAAGGTGGGACTAGTACTGCAGTTAATGAAACAAGAGAAATTTCTGCAGTGATGTTCCGGTTCCACTCCATCACGCCTGAAACCTCAGGTTTTGTGGGACTAGTAAGTGGTAAGGAGGTGAGTGAATTGTTGGGTTGAAGTCATGTGACAATTTCATTCCTAAAACCATGGCATAGGAAACAATTGTAAAATTTTCTAGAATATCTAATTTTGCTAATTTAACAGAAGCATATAAAACATTATACAATCGAAATTGTGGTAAAAAAAGACAAATGATCAGCAAATACTGATTTATTGACGCAACCAGCAAAAGTTTTAAAAAGTTTTTTATTCTCTACTTCATAGATTGACCTAACTCTGCACTTAAATGACTTTTTACCGATTGTTTTTCCTTAGTTTCTTGGTGAATTGCATGAAGTCCGGTCAGTTACCAAGAAGTACATTGTTCAATTGAGTACTGAAAAGTACCCAACGCAAAAATCCCCCGATAGTCCTTCACTGTTCGTGGAGTAAACTTTTCCTTTTTAAGCGTGGGAAAGCCTATTTTTTTCTCAATTAAGTGAACTTCTCTCCTTACTTCTAAGGGTGCCCACTTCTGAAAAACTGAGTCGTTTTTGTAAAGAAGGGAGATGACGGCCTATAGCCGCTTAATAAGGGACGTAAATGCAGTCCAAGGAGGGAGCGAAAAAGAGGTACATTTGGACGTTAAATGTGTGGGTAGGAATTGCGTCGCTCATTAGCTTGATGGAAAGTGGATTAGTAGATGTTTGAGGACTTCAAGATAGGGACTCAGTTTCAGCTATTGGTAAATGTAGAGCTATGGTGTAGGAACAATAAAAATTGGAAGGTTGTTGGGTGTTTTATGCTTATCAGAACCTTAGGTTCGTTGCATAAATTAGCCTAAGAGCAACATTACTGGTACGTTCAGCATTAAAAACTATAAAACCGCTCCAGATATTTTGAATGATTTAATTCATGCATAAAGATTAGAAACTAAAGGAGTTAGGTTCTACACGTTTTCTGTACTTCTTTTCTAAGGAAGATACCTACCGCTCTTTGGGAATTTCAACTATATAGCTTTTCGTGAAACCGTTAAAAAACAAGAAGCTCACATTGGAAAAGATTCGGCAGCACAGGAGGATGTTTCGAAAATTGCTTTGCATTGAGTTTATTTTAAATTATTCTCTGAATGAGGAGTGACTCTCCTTTTTAAAATTATTTGCAAAGCGAATAAAAATATCTGAAGTTATAGCGGAGCGTATTCAAAATATTTCCAGAATGATTATATGGCGTCAATTTGGATGAAATAATTTATGTAGGTATTGCGTCGATGAATAGGCAATAAAAAATGGTTGACGGCTTGTTTTCGCGAAGGGTTATTCAAATATTTCTTCTGAATTAACTTTTGTGTATTCGTTTTAGAGAAATAAATATTATTTTTGCTCCAAGTTTTATTCATGTCCGTAGAATCTTCCTTTGCTTCAAAACATAAAGATTCCTTTTGGTTATGTGTTACTGTATCCATATAGGATGCAATATTTGAATAATTAATATGACTGAAATTTATGAATGTATCGATCAATTTATCGATGTATCAATATGAATGAAAACATCATACAAGATGGGTTACGAACGCCTCAAAACACCACGCTGACAGTATTATTTAGGCTTTGTGGTTTTCTTATAAAATAAGTTCAATGTTTTTCACACCCCTTGAATTTCAACGAGTACATTCCGCTTGTATTATATTATGTCAAAATTTATGTATACTGTTTAACTTAATACACTTTGATGCTTATATTTAACATTCTGCTCAATAACGTTTCCTTTCATATCACGCAGTGGTGCATAATTGCATTCATGAGCAGCCGGAAATCACTAAACGGCTCGTGCGCGTTGCAATCAAACTCATTTTTTAGGAACTCATGAGCTATCATTATGCAATAAGCTCTTGGAAAAGGGAGCTCTCTTCATATGTTTATGTGTCGGCTAATTTTCAGCTGTACGGCATAGATTATGCAAGTCCCAAAGCTCCTAGGAAGACCCAATTTTTTATTCATTTTTTACGTCTATTCACGAAATCCGCGCCATCATCCAGGATTCATCCGCGAGTTACGGAAAGTTTTGGGTCAAAATTACAACCTGTGAACCGCAATCTGCTCGGCTCATTACCGTGACAACTGCGGCAGGGGTTTTTGGAAAGGAGATGGGTATTTTCGCCCGGGTATATCAGCCTGAAGAAAACGAAAAATCAGTGTTATAAGAGGTACATGCATCGAAATGCAATCACGAGATCGGAGTGCCCGTGAGAATTTCCTGTTCGTCGGAGAAAAAAAATGGCATAATACGCCTTCCCTAGCGAAATTGCTTCATTTCCTCATTTTTGAAGCATGCATTCGTTCCTGCCTTTTCCATTTTATTTCACCTCCCCGGTATAGCTTCTGCCCCTACCTTGGCCAGGACCCCTTACTGGCTGAGTGCTTGAAGATTGGACCGGGAAATGGAATTTAATTTGGAGTAGTTCTTCGAGGCAGGAGATAGTTCGAAATCAAGTTTGAAAAGATATGTAAAATTTTCGGTGTGTTATTTCGCACATGCTGTGTTCAAGGTTTCAGCAGTACTGGTTTCATTTAATTTTTTTATGCCATTTACGTTTTCACTGGCGTGAATTTTCCCAGAGACAGTGCTGCTTTAGTGATAAAATTCCGCCCAACAGCAATGGGAGCTAGGGGGTTCAGTTAGTTTCACGATTACTTGGTGTAGCGAATGTGGGAAACTGCCTGCTCCACTTCAACTTCTTGAAAATATTTTAGACTCTTTTAGCGATTTTAGAGCGCATGGGGAAAGCTTTTGCTGGATTCACGATAAAAATTAGGGTTTTGATAAGTGTCGTGGCGGCATTCTCAAGTACCTCTCGATCTTCAAAGGTGCATAATATACGTAAGGTTTGAGATCACTCGATGTACTTGCGACTTATTCATCGTGTGCTTAGCAGCAATTTTCATTGAAAGTCATTAGCTGTGAAGGCTGTCCTTAATATTTGGTGTTTTTAATTACCTCCGCAAGTCGTATCATCGTCTCTTAATTGGCCATTAATTAATGCAAATCGGAAAAATTAAAATTTATTTTTATCTTGCAAAAGTCTAGAATATGTTTTAAAGGAAATAGCAAAGAAAATATGTTTACTCCTCTTGAGTTCAGCCCAATTCTTTGGCACTAATGAAGCGATTCCATTCCATTCCAAATCACTGTGTTTTTTCTAATATGTAAAACGAAGTATTTATCTTTCAAAAGCTGAAAAACCAATTGATTACTAAATATTTTCTTAAGGACCATGCTGGAATTTTATATTGCTCAGTTTGGACCAAGTCTTGCGCCTTAGGTAGGTAATATATTCAAGGAAGTTTACCTGAAATATTCGCTGCCCAGAATATCACGCTGTTTGAATTACTCACTATTGATAACCTGCTACACCATTAAGCTAAATTTGGTTTCAAGTCATTGGCCTTTGATTGATCCAGCTAGCTAACTGGCTTACACTCCTGTCAAGCATACGAGAAATCCGGTTTTGAATCCCGGTCAAGTCGAATGATTTTTATGACGAATTTCCTCACTTTGGTGTGTATTCAGCGTTCTATTTACCCATGACTAAGTGTTTACATGCAATTTTCACTTAATTAAATATTTGAGTGTGTGAGTGGCTACCTAGGAATTTCTTCAGACGTTCCTACCTAGGAATCGTTTAAAGCGGGTGTTTAGTATTACTAATTACATTTTGGGGTGTTGTTCAATACAAGAGTAGCCATATATTATAAATAACAGGAGTTAGTTTATGTACGGGCATGAAAAGAGAGAGCATTAAAAGATATTATAAAGCTTTGTACAGATAAATAACATGATCATATAATCTTTAAGACTTAACAGCGGGGTACAGTGATTTAGTAGGCAGATTATTTTTGTTTTTGTTTTCCTCAGACTGAATTAATCCCGAAAACCTTTATCGGATTAATTTCAATTACAATGGGAATTTGTGAGCAAGGCCTTAAGGCCAAGGATTGGACTTACATGTGCGACTAAAAAATTAATGCTAGCGCCCAGATTTGTGATCGAGTTGAGTTGACAGATTAAAAACACCGTGAGAATGCCTCCTGCTGTGAGAGAAGTCCTCGAGAGAACAGGAGAATATAGTTCACAAATGCGGTATCATACTTTCCTTGCCACCTCTTCCTTCTTCAGCTTTGTTCTCCTGCGAAGTGACGGCCCGCCGCCTGGCCTCGGCCCACGCACCGTCCGACATCTTGCCGTCCGGCGAAAACGTTCCCCGGAAGTCCACTTTCGTCCGCTCGGCAGAGGAAGAGATATCACGTGATTTTTCCGTCTCGCCTGGCGTTAAATGGGGCGCGTAAGGACTGCGCTCCCGTCAGACAGCCACTTTTTGCGTCTCTATACGTCCGCCGCCCTTCCCACCCCACAACAGATCCCACCCAGTTCCGCCGACTGTAGAACGCGTAAGCGGAAAAGGAGCAGGGGGTGTGTTGCGGGCGCAGGGAACTGCGATCTGCCCTCCGACTATTCGGAAGGTTACACTACGCACGCCAACCCTCATCTCCTTTTTTTTAAACCCGCTTGGAAGACTGACTCCCTTGCATGCCACCTCTTCCTTTGCGAGGTTAAAATATGCCCTCGTGGATCTCGACGGATATGATAAGAAAGAGAGTGAGAGTGTGGGGGGAGTCAAAAGGATAAAAATGCGAAAGAAGATCTTCATCCCTCCTTTCCCTCCCTTTAGTCAAAACTCTCCTTGCCGTCCTCACCGCCGCCCCTGGCTGTATGGGCGGGGGGGGGGGGTGTTGCCGGTGTGCCTTTGACGTCTTGGAAGACTTGAGACGAGTTGAAGAAGGTGAATGCAAGGGAACAAGCAAGAGAGAGAAAGACGGAGGTTGGATGGAGGCAGACGAAAACCTCGGGATGTCTGAAGCATTCGATGTTGGATGTCAACAGGGAGCGGTAGTTCAAGGAGGTATGGGCGACCCGGGAATAACTTCATTAAACCCCTGTTTGAGCTAGGCGTGTGCTTGTGGATGTACCAGCGCGAACGAACGCTCAGAACTAGAACCGGACCGATTTTTTTGGGCACGCGCCTTTGCATCCGTGCGGAATGACACGTTTAAATGTTGAATTTCAACTGAGACGGTCGTTTAATAAGGAGGTGTTGGGTAGGTGGATATAAATTAACTAATCCCTACAAACGTGAAGCCAGTGCTTCGGCGAGTACTTGCGAGAACGAACGCTCAGAATTAGAGCATTGGACATTTTATGTGTTCACCCATTCGTGCAAGTTGTTGCGTCCCCGCGATGCAATATAGAATGACCATCTGTTCGTGCAAGCCTGCACATCACTCATGCAAACAGGTATTAAGAAGATAGAACACATTCTGCAGAATTTGCAACTTTTTTCAGAGATAATTGCTTCTCAGTTTGATTCAGTTAATTGTCCCCCTACCGTTATCGAAATTGTTCCGAGTAGTTTTAAAATAAAATGAACATAAATAATCCCCACTTCGGTCTTACGAAAATAAATGGATGGAAAAGACGTTGAAAACACTTAGTTGTAGTAAAAAAAATCATATTTGACGCATTCTGATGTCACGAAAAAGAGCCATTTCCAGCGTTTCTAAACTTATCGGCTAACGCATAAAAATACCAAGCTAAAATGATACGCCTCCAGCGAATCAACTCCCTTTTAGCCCGTTATATAGTGTCCATAAATGCACGCAGTCTCCACAGCCTATTGAAGGCGAAAGACGACATCCTAATCTGACCTCTCACAGCAGATTTTTCGTCGTGAGTGTTAAAAAAAAAGATTATCCCACCTCTCACTTTCCCATAGGCCATCAAAATATTTACTTTCTAGGTAATTACTCTGGAAGAGGTGTGAATTATTGACAACTTTCTGAAAACAAATTGAAAGAAAAATGGATGGCGAGTATTAATCCAGAAAACCAGGGATGGCTAATTACATTACATTAAAATACATTAAGCACATACATGAACAGTTTGCTGAATAGGAAATTGAGTAGATTACCTAGAAAGTAAATATTTTGATGGCCTATGTGAAAGTTAGAGGTGGGATAATCTTATTTTTAACACTCACGACGAAAAAGCTACTGGGAGAGGTTAACTTAGGATGTCGTCTTTCGCCTTCAATAGGCTGTGGAGACTGCGTGCATTTATGGATCCTATTTGACGGGCTAAAAAGGAGTTGATTCGTCGGAGGCGTATCATTTTAGCTTGGTATTTTTATGCGTTAGCCGATAAGTGTAGAAACACTGGAAATGGCTCTGTTTCATGACATGTTATTTCTCCCCTAGACATTTATTTTAACTGCAGGTTCCCAGGGCGCAAAATAAATTGCCAACAAATAAAGCCCCCAATGATTGTACCTGTCACTTTTACGCACCTGTTGTATTTCTTTTTGATAAAGCTATAAAAAGGTTTTTTTAACGTTAAATTGAACAATTTATTTTAGGAAATTATTTGTTCATAGACACATGCACAT
Source organism: Pyrrhosoma nymphula (assembly GCA_963573305.1). NCBI lineage: Eukaryota > Metazoa > Arthropoda > Insecta > Odonata > Coenagrionidae > Pyrrhosoma > Pyrrhosoma nymphula. The sequence continues at coordinate 126,463,725 of OY754334.1, read as the reverse complement.
GTAAGACGAGTATAGCATTTTTATTTAAAGTAGCTTTTCAGTTTATATCGTGCCATTTTTTTATACTCTTTCTGTCTTCAGTATTTAACCTCATAAAAGGCAAAATTTTCAATAGCCAGAGTGAGGGGAATCGGAATGCATATAGGTATAATAAGGTGGTCTTAGGTAACGTTAAATTCTACCCAAAACATATTCTCCTTTCTGCTTGTTTTTCAATTGGTTCAGTATTGGTAATAGACTTCTTTTCCAGAGAAAATTTCGTTTTAATGGGAAATATGATATTTTCCTTCAATATATTTATAGATAAAAAGCAGAAATATTAAATTCGATTTTGAATCCCAAAATTCATTTCTAAACGTCTCCTATTCAATATTTTAAGCTCTTTCTTTGTCGGAATTCAGGCCATTCAACGGTTTCTTCGCAAAGCCAATGGATTTTAATCGTGGATGAGGAGGCAGACCTCCCATGTGGGAGGCAGATGTGTGACGTCGGAGAAGAGCGGATAACGAGAGTGTTTTTTTCTGTAGCGTCAATGCGAGGCTGTGGAGCAGGTGTGCGGCACCCAGCGGGTGGCGAGCACTCAACAATGAACCGGATAAAATATTCCTTTTTGCGTTTTTCAACAAGCCTTTCTCCGCGAGCGAGAATACACGTATGGCAGCGATTAAATGGCTTCAACGGCACCTGTATCGTTCGGTATCCTATTTAATTGCGATGGGAACTACTTTCCACGGAGGGCTTAATTGGAGATTTCCCCATACTGCTCCTATTTGATGGTTGGCAAAACAAGAGTCGGAATTGAATCCACTCTAGTGTAAGAGATCCAACTTCAAATATCGTAGAAGTCATCCGACTCTTATTGAATAGGAGAACCATGAAATTTTGTGAGTTTCAAAATTCTTACTCTCCATCAGTTTTGTATTATTTATGAAATACAGGTTAGTATTCCTGTTGCTACATTACAAAATGTGTTTTTCATTCCATTTTCCTATTAAGTGCATTGAACAGTGAAAAGTTGGTTTCTTGGAATATTTTTCCATTTTTTAATAAACTAAGATCCCAGGTACATATAATTCCTCTTCACAAATGATAGTAGGTAAAAAGTAGGAATATACACAATGATATCACCATAAGAATAGCTTCCGGCGAAACAAAGTAATTGTATTATGTAACATCCACGTTTAAGGAAGAAGGAGTACTAGTAAAATTCCAAACGTGTTTATTGCATGGAAGGTTACCAGAATTATCATCTCAGATCTCGAAATAATGTTGTTTTTTCCTTTTGTTTCTGAGTTTTCTTTAAAGTTTCATTTCTTTCCGTTAGCCATTTCAAGGCCACTTGTCAATTATTTTTCCCTTAACGTATATATTGACATGAGTTATATTTAAATCGTGGGCCACAAATTATGAGTCATAGCCATTAAACGGTCGGGCACTTCCATCTTACCTACTTCCGCACCGAACCAAGGTGCGCTGGTTCAATGATTCGGCCGGGAGGCAGTGCTTTTACAAAAGTGGAGACGCTGTGATGCTCCTGGGTTGCACTCCCACGAAAATGTTGATCGAAAAATAATGACTCGGTCCTTTTTCCTACGGAAGCCGACGACTCCGATTCTGTTATATCTCTCTCTATTTCTCGTGAATGGAAGGGGCGTCACGAGAGGACGGTCGCGCTGAGCCTGAGGGTTGGCCTGGATGAAGGAAGCGGCTGAAATTTGGGGAGTGTGTGGGAAGGCCCGGGCAGATTCCCGCCCGGCACATTCCCTTTCAATTGAACTCACGGCCTCGCATTAATGTAAATGAAAGCACACGGGTCGTCGCGGGTTATTCGAGAGAGGTGGATCGGCGAGCGAAATGGGGTGAGAGAGGAAAAGATTGCCTAGACCGTCCACATTGCGGGGAGCAGGGAAGAGTGTAGGAAAGGTTAGAAAGGTTGGGAGGAGTTGAGTGAGGTAGAGGTAGTAGTTTCCGGCGGGGTGGGACCGAGTGTTTAAGGGGTGGGTTTTTTGGGCAGAGCGAGAGACGGGCCCAAGGAGCTATCCGTAAAGATGATAAGATCATTCGGTAAGAGGATGTAATGCTGGAGCCTTAAGCCAGCGTAAGGGCGATAAGAGGAGGGAAAGAGAGAGAAAGGTCGAGGGAGAAAATGGAACGAGGTTGGGAATACGGTGGAAGAGAGAGAGAGACAGGAAAGCTCGCCCGAAGAAAGCTTTTCCCGTAAGGAAAAGGGAAAAAAATAAAATAAAAGACTAGTCTTTCGCCTGCCGTCGAAGAGGGAGAGAAGATTCTCTTCGTAAAGCTTAGTGGATTTTTCGAAATGGGAATTTGAGGACTTCGATCCAGTTCCTCCTATCCCGTTCTCTCTCCCATCTACCGTCTCCCTCTCTCTCCCCACCTCCCCCCCACCTCCCCCTACCATCCCCTATCCCCTCTCTATCCAATTTCCACAGCCCACCCACGTTTGCACCACCCTCCAACCACCCTCCCGACTTTTCTCCCCCTCTCCACCCCCCCTTCAGCCCCCGCCCCCAGGGGTGCTAGAATGCCTTCCCGCTCAATTTTCAGCTCATCATCACGACGGAAGAAGCAATTTGGGACTTTAAACGAAACTCCGGCGCCAAAATGGAGGAGGCGAGGTTTCTTTCTGTCTTTTTTCCTCCTCCTCCTCCCACCACGGGTGCGGAGAGGACAGGGTTGGCTGGCGGGAGCGGAGGGTGCTGGGTTGGCGGGAGAAGGTGCTGAGTTGGCCCGGGTGGTTGGGTTGAGTCGACGGGTTTGGTAGTCTCTTAAGGGTCGGGGGATATGTCTTGAAGATGTTATATCCTATTCGTTCCCTTTTCCCTTAACGTGTGGCAGGGGATGTTTTGCGTAGCGGGTCAGGGAGTGTATCCTCACCGAGCCACCAACAGGAAGAACATTAAGTAAAAAGGAAGAACCCTGACTCCTCTTCACTGAGGATTCGCGGTTAAATATTGCCCTTCCAGCTTCCCTCGGGGTTTCCTCACAATAAGGTGGCACCATGGTCTGATAAGTTAGGACATTCACGAAAAGGATCTTTTAGAAACATCAAAATGATCTTAGCAGGCAAATCTTTTTATGGAGACCTACCTCAAATGTTGCAATTTGTGGAAATGCACCCGGAAATGCTTCACGATTTCAGACATATGCGAAGAAAGTAGGATGAATCGGTTTAGCTTGAGGGATTTCTATCCTGAGGACCCGGGTTCGATTCCAGGTGGAGTTTTTTTCCGTTTTATTCCTACGATTGAGTTTCATGTATTGAGCACTTTATTGGCTACTGGTACCTCTTTCATCAACGGTTGGTGAAACTGGGGACCCCATGACTCTCTTCTTTTATAGCAGGCTGAAGCTGTTGTTGTGGTTTATCTCCACTCTCCTCTCCCTATACAATTTTACCATTTGTACCCTCCTACTTATCCTTAATGGAACAGATGACTTCAGCTGCTCGTTGTCTTCCCTAATAGCTACCATTATTGCGCGAAAAACTTGAGTGAAATAACGCAAAGCATCAGAAAACATCTTGAAATTATAGTTTATTTACATGAATTACACTGCGGCCCGAAAGAATCTACAGCTTATTTTGGAGATATCAATCATGAGCATGTACTTAAGAGCATTGAAGGTATAACCAAGGTTTTTCACTGCACCTGCAGGTCAGAAGTGAGGCAAAAAAAATATGGGTAGGGTGTTTTACAGATAAAATCAAGCAATCGTTTCCTCCACGCACAATTCATGAATCCAATAATGTTTGTCAAAGTTCATATCCCTATTTATTATTTTCATGCTGTTTTATCTCCCCCTTACCTTTTTCCGATTCTGGTGACATACCCTACCACACGCTCTTACGCTAACTTAGTTAGCCCTTAGATGTATTTACCTCACAGAACGTTGAGCACAGGCTTAATCATCAGCACCTGATGTTAATCCTAAAATATATATTATTAGTGAGTGTCCATGTCCGAAGCAATAACAGATTCATTCGCGACACGATGGTAACGGCAGTAAATGGTAAAATGTTTTAAAAAATACTAATAAACATTTTTTATAAAAATAGTAACAATTTATTGAAAAAATGTCATTCCAATTCACCTTATTCCAATTCTCAAAACAATGAGCATATTTAATATTTAGGAAATGCGGAACTATGCCCTCTTCACATCTGGAGAATTTCGTGGAGTTCTACTTTCAATTTCTGGTTTCCACAGTGGATAAATAGAAGCTCTACGATTTAGCCTTTTATCCAGTATTACTGCTAGCTTGAAATATTTCCCTTGAGCTCTTGAGTGCAGAGTGGCAGTCGTATATTTTATGCTCCCCAAGAGGCCTCGGGAAAAGCTAGCGCGAGGCTGCACTCAAACCGAGCCATCGCTCACTTTGTGCTTAAGTTAATGAGTCAAATCTCGGAGTTCACCGCTCAGCAGATTTAATTATTATGCGCGTCCGTATCAAATGATACCGCGGTCACTTCTCCTCTTGTGATGCAGTCAAACTTGTCCCTCGTGGTCGGAGCTAAATAAAAATGTAACGTGCGGGATTAATCGCGAAGGTCGTTTCTGAAAACATTAAACATGTGTGTGTGAGTTTTGCTCCATCGCTTGTAAATTAGCCTTAGCACACGCGCAGTTTTACATTCTTTTAACATAAATTGGTCAATGGGATTTCATTCAAGTATCGGTCATCGCTGAGTCCAAATATTTTCAAACAACTGTTTAGTAAAAATGATGGCTCAGTATTTTCCGCACTCTATTATCTCCCATGGTTTCGTCTATCCATTGCCATTATCAAGGTCCTTATAATGCCCTAATAATATAAGCCTTGATAGTATCAGAGAATGCTGAAACCTTCGTCGATAATAAATTATTGTGAGAAAAATATTATGCTATCTTTTTTTGTTAAAAATGCATTGGAACCACAACGTAAGGCCTGAATCAGTTTCAATATTTTCTAACCACTTTGAAGACATTTATTGAAATTTCCGGCAACAATCCTTTTAAGAAATAAGTCAACACTATATCAATCATAAATATGTGCACAAAAATGTAAGCAACTTCAGCAATTACTGCTTTTTGTTTCGCAATTCAAGTTGGTATTTATGACAGAAATTCCCTAATGCAACCATCATTACAGTTCTTGAATAAATTGCCCTTCATGTGGAGTTACCGAATGCCTCAGTTCCGTGCTGCATTAATCCTGCCTTATTGAGACCCGTAAGTGTTCCGCGTATCGTTCATTATATTCGGATGCCAGCGTAATTCGGGAGGGATGTATCCAGATTACTTCCCTTGTCATTGCATTTGACCGATTTTTCACGGTAGCTTCATACAGCAAGAGCCATAAATAAATAAAAAATACGAAAGGAGGCTATCCAAGCGACCACCAACAAGGAGGCTCTCCGAACAAAGAGAGAATCGTACAGGGTTGGTAGGGATATGGATATCCTCATCAAAACGGCTTTTGTGATTGAAGGCATTTTATTTTGGCAAATGCCTCGCTCTCCGTGCGAATCCACGCCGATCTCCCCCGCCCTCCCCCAAGCAACCCTTACATTCCACCCCCCTCCTCTCCCTTCCATCCCCAATTGAGATGAAAGTAAAACGGGAGCCATTATGGCTAAAGCGGACACAAACACATGGGTCTCCCACGGCGTATATGCTATGCATGTTCCCCTTGATCCACCGGGATTGTCTTCTCTCTCCCGTGTCCCACAGAGGAGAGAAACTCTTGTGTATTTGTGTGTGGAGTGTCCGGGCGCATGTATGCCACGGTGGCGTTTGCCCGTGTGTTTGTTCCGCGCGCGATTTTTAGTCCCCGGTCCCCGAAGCGATCGGATCTCCCGGCCACCGACGCCGCGGTCTCCGGGGACCGGTCCCACGCTGACCCCGGCTCCGTTGACAGGCGCACAGTCCGCGGACATATGCCGGGGATTACGGGCGAGCTTATCTGCCGGGGCCGGCGTGTCGGACTTATTGCGTCACTGGTCGTATGCGGAAGGCGAGCTGTACTTCCTTGCACATGTGTGTGTGTGTGTGGATGGCTTACGGTGAGGATAGCGATGCATTTTGGGGATTGTGGTGGTCGTTGTGGGAGGTACATGGTTGGGGGAAATATTTGAGGAATGAAGTCCAGCACGAATTGCCACTGAATAGTATATAGATCCTTTCTTTCCCTCTCTCCACCTCTTCTCTGGCCAGGGTAAACATATCGTTCCATTTAGGGTGATCCCCACGGCCGTTGTATGCGTCTGAAAATTTTTAGCCGTAGAGTATTATTTTTTTTCCATCAGGTATTATCTTTTGTTGAGTCTCTATGGTCGCTTAATTAAAAATGCAGGGCGTGGTATGTTCATCGATACTCTCGATCTGAAATGCGTATAATGGGAGAAAAAATGTACATAACTTCCCGAGAGAAGGCGTACCACGAATCGCTGGTTACGTGAATTCCTCTACATTGGCATTCCTATTTCATATCAAGGCTGCTATCTCGTAATCATGCCCTTGTTTATGAGCTACTGTTGATTATTTTGATGGCAATTTATTTCTCTCTTAGAGAGAAGTTCAAAGTAGTGGCTCAGTGCATCTCGCCTCACGGCATGCAAACAGTGATGAATTTTCTATCCTCAACACTGGACTTAAGGGTTTATAAATTAATAGGTATTCCGGTTACTGCACCGGGCAACATTACATACTCTGCAGTTATAGTATTCCGTGATTAATTACAGCCGCACCTTTTGTTACAGGAGCGAACCTAATTAGCTCACTCCTTATCGTTGCAAGTTTTAAACCGGCCGCTTGATGGACGATTCGAAATGATGACACATGTGTTGTGGCCTTAGTCCGCAAAACATTTAAAAAATCAAATTACAATCTTGAATAGTTGGAATAGAATTTCATATTTTTTCTTATTATAATTATTATCCCTTTATTTCTCAGTGTATACTTTAACTTAAAGTTCAATGCCTCATGTATATACATAAGAGCAAGATTTTTGTTCTGGAATACACACATAATGCATCAGTACTAACAGTAAGCGTTTCCTTAGATTTAATAAGATTAAACATCTGACTAATTTGATAACAGGTAAGTGTAACTCAGTCATGTCTTTTGCTTTCAACTCTAACCTGTTTAGGAAAAAAACGTTTTTTTAACCGTGGTTTTTTTACTGTGGAATATTGTTTGATTAATTCAGAAATTCTACGATTTACCATTGATAGAATTAAATTCAATCACAAAAATACCTCATACTTTTCATTATAAGTTATGCAAGCGGGCCAGAGGATGGACATAACTGCCACAAACAGAAGTTAAATTCCAGTATACTACACTATGAAGGACCTTGTGACAGATTTTAGTCGCGTGCAGTCACTTTAAATATTTCATACATATTTTCCTAATCCTATGTCTGAAAGCTTTGGCTGAAGCTAAAACCTATTAGGATTTGATGACCTTTAATAAAGACGGTCATTGAAATGATGCATGGACCAATCAATTTCTTGTTCATCTTCGCCACCTTCATTTGAAAACCTTGTCCATTATGTACATATGTTTCCCTAGCCAAATAACTACCTGCCTTACAGACTATAACTCGACGTATAATTAGGAGCTAACCTGATAAATGTAAACCTTCTTATAGGTTATCATTCGGTTGTATATGTTTCCCATGTAATTGTTAATCGTTAATGGTTATGTATGTAAGTTTTGGTGTGTGTTCCGAATCGCTCGTAAACTTTCTGATTCAGCTTTTTTTTCTTCCGCCTGCAAGAGTTGCAAGGAACTTCAGGAGTAAAGGTAATTTAGGAAATGTAGATATATCGACTACTTGTCTCTCTCCTTTGACTCTCAATGTGGGGTCATCGACTCCCTAAGAGTCGAAGTGAAATTCTCCGCATGCTGAGGTACGTTCCCCGTACTATTTCTCGATTTATAGTATATTTTATTCCCCCTTTCGTTCCCCGCGCTGCTCTTTCTCTGGCGGGTACGTAATGCCTCCGCAGGAAGCCGAGTAAATGTGTATAGGAATTTCGGGAGTAACCCTTTTATAGATAAAATAGATCGTAATTTTGGTTGAGAGTCTATTGCACCGACTGGTTGTGCTCTCTGCTTTTTCTCATTTATCACATCTCTTTCAACTCTTCTTTTATCTTTTCCTTCCATCCCGTCCTCCCCCGTACCTCCACTCTCTTTTGATGGCAAATTTATAGTGCCGCCGAGTGCTGAAAACTTCTCAGCGCGATTCCCAGGAGGCGAACGCAAGTTTAAAGATGCCATTAGTCAGTGGTGGTGCAAGGGGAAAGTGTGTGGTTTGGGATCGGGACGTGGGCTGTAAATGACCAAATGCCATATAGATCTAAGTCTTTCTCTTCTTTCCCTTGCCTTTCGTCTGAACGCACATTTGCCGGGTGTTTTCACGAAAGAATTTTCATTCAGTGATCCTATGGTTAAAATTGACCCGCAACTTCACTTCACACGTGGAAGTGGGGTAAATTTCTCAAGTGCTCCCAAGGCTGTGTATGCAGATTTATTTGTCCCTATAGGTATGCACTTTTCCGTCTCCATGCAGCCTACTTGGTAACATCAAAATTAAGGTGGTTTGAGCGGTTATTGTTTAGGTACAGATTTTCGTGAAACTTTGCGTACGTGTTCTTATTACTGCTATCTGTGTATTGTAAAAGTGAAAAAAATTACATTTTATCGATAATGCTTCTTGGCAATTCAATGCTATTTTAACACGTAGCCTTACGGCATAAGGGATATATTTCGTAATAAATCGATTAAATATGTACACGTTTTCTTCTTTTAAGGATACATTTCATTGTACTTTAATGGTTGTGGACAAATGTAAAGGTGTCAACCTAACTCCAAGATTAGAAAAAAACATACTTAAATATAATTTTTGCCTAAATGTTCAAGGACTTGCAGAAAACTCAAGTCTATAGGTAAGTGAAAAAGTGTAATACATAATTCTTGGACCATTTAAATTACTGCATGCACGGTGAGTTCCACCACATAAACAGTTGTACTCAAATGAAATTAAGTCCTTCAATTTTGTTTCGATTTAATTTAAAAATTATTAAAATGTACGCGGAATGACCCACGATTACTACTCCAGCCACCTTAATTTAGACCTCTTTCAATTTTCAATACGCTTTAAATCCTACGACTGCGCATGCGTCTGATACTGACTTACTATGATGACCCCCTTGTTAAAATTTCGTGAAATAAACATAAAACAAGCTGGTTTTTTCTATGAAAGCTCAAGCAACTTATGAAACTATGAAATTACTTGTTTCTGATTCAAATTCGTGAAAATTCTTGGCCACAATGGTATGAAATATGCATGTTTTCAATGATTAATTTAATACACGAACTATTCCGTCTCACAGTCAAGAAAATTATGGGTCATGATACCTGACGATGCCGCCTATATGACTAAATCGGTCATGCACTAATTTTTTGTTAGTGCAAGTAAACAGAGTGTTTATTTATGTACTAATGAAGCCAATAGTCGTGATGACTGTTTTCTGAGATGAAGATTGGTTCATGTGTATGCAAAAAACAGTTCTAAAGCGTGAAGTTTTGCGTTCAAATGTCCTCAAAAGGTGAATCAAAAGCGTTTATATCCTCCTAGATGGAAAAAAGTGCATTTGTAATTTTAAATGGGTAGTGCTAAGTTTATTTTTCTTGTAATGCACTGACATTTGAAGCGGTTTTAAATAATCGGCTAAAGTGAAAAAGCAGTCGACATATCGAGAGTGGCCTGATTTCAGTAGGTCAGATATTATAGTATTATTCAGTTTTCCCGTACATATTGCCTTGTTGGGAAATCGATCTAATTTGTGTGTCACATTAGGAAAATTCTGACTGCATTATTATGCTTGAAAGATTTTCCTTTGCACTGGATAACTGATTTCTGCATGCATTTTTCCTCATTGAATTGATTATCCAAGGTATCCCAATATATAGCGTGGAATAGGAATCGTGGGAATAAAATATAGCAATGAGCTTTACATCATGAAATAATATTTACCTGTTTTTTTACTGAAAAAGTGTTTGAATTTGTATAGCTGCTGCACAATCAGTCTAATTAGATGATAATCTTCTGGCTATTTTAGCTCTTAGCTAACTACTATGCTCTTTTTAAGCTGTTAAGGTTCATGACGAAATTAGAACACTATGCAATTTCCCACTTAAAAATGTTTGATGCGATTGGTTTCAATGTTTTACATAATTTACAAGCCTTAAAATTACTTGATAATTTTTAAAAAATATCGAAATCGGTCACACTAAATATTTATTAGTGGTAGAATGCAAGGATTTTTTTCTTTTCCTTTTTCATGCATAAGTTCCACCACATCAATTGTGAGACATTGATAAGTATTATATTACGTTTCAGTTGATAAAATTTTCAAATACACCATCACTGTAAACTTTCTAAACGCCCGTTATTTATGTATTATTTCTTATCTTTTTGATAGTTTACCAAATGCCCTCTTCATTCGGTTTCACACTAGCTTCCCGGAGCGTGTCTCATGCAGTGGAAATGCTTTCGTGGAATGGCACAAGGAGCAACTTGAAGCTCGACTGCAATGTGGTAGAACTCCCATGGTGACAGATGGGCATGTCCAAAAACTCTTTGCTGCCCAGCACTTCCTACCTCATCATCCTGAAACTAGTACTCTATCTTCTTTTTATGAATCCTGAACTAGCAATGTCAGCATCTGCCTACATTTCACCGCACCGTTCCCCAACCAAGTTTCGTAAAGGCGGTCAATTTCTCTACAGTAGGTTCACGTCTAGTATCTCCGAGTTTGGAAAGATGCTCCATCGGAACCCCATCCTTTCTCCCCTTTTGGAGACATCTCGCGGAGGAATTGGACGAAATTCATGGGTTCACTTGCAAGTGGGTTCACCAAGATCGTGTCGCCATGCGTTTTAGGCGATTCTGCTCTTATTGAAACCGCATTCAGCGAGCATTGAGGAGCAGAGGACAGTGGTATTCAAATTGCCTCATAAAATACTCCTTCTTTTTGCAGGTGACATGTGTTTGTGGGATGGATAAGAAGCAGCCCATGTCCTTATGTGGATTTTCGCATCATTCTCGTTGAAAATTCTAATGCTTCTACCTTTCCTTCAGTCCCAGGAATTTCTCTAGAATCCTCTAAATAAGCATTACTTTTATTTATTCCGGAGTCGTTGCATCTGATCCTTAGCGGAGGAGAGAATATATCTTTATTATTTCATTTGATTTTCGTTTAGTTTTAGAGGAATTTGAGTAAGTTTCATTTCCTAAAATTGATTTAGGCATGGGATACTTTTTGGAAATGAAAAGGGTAAATTTTCTTAGCACCATTCTTCAAAACTTTCTCATTCCATCACCTTTTCCACTTTAACATTCTTATAGCTCTTTTTTCTTCCGTGAGATTCCATTTCCTCACTTTTATGGCATTCATGTGGAAAGTTTCAGGCTATGATGGGGATCGTATATTCACTGGTTATCCATAGTCATGGTGGCGCAAAGAATTTTCAGTGCCGTTTAGACGGATGCTCAAAAGGTTAGCCTATAATAGTTTTATTTCGTCCGACTCCCACCATGATTGCTAACAAACGTTGGTTGGTGTACTTGTGGTAGGGGACTCAATATTGAATACTATGCTTTTTTCTGAAACATTCACGGCACAATATCTTTAATTACTGCGTAGCCTTTCCTTGGGTCATTAGATATGCTAAATTAAATATTCACGATTGACTAATTTAACTCTAAAGAGCCTAAAAAAAACTTTTGGCTCATACAAATAGTGCATATAGAATAAATCCAGATGTTAATTGAAAATATTAAGTAAAGTACACTGTTAGTCGAAGAATATAAAACTGTGGATAGGTATTTTTTAGTATAGTTTAGTTTAGCGGGCACTTTAAGAATGTGCATCTCAGTTTTACTTGGTATGTATTTATAGAATTATATTGAGATAATTCTATTTGTCTTAATTTTTCCATTAATAGTAAACTAAGACAAAAAAGAAATCATCTTTACCAAATTTGAAATAGTTTTTTAATCCTCTTCCCGATGATCAAGATATTTTGACGTGGAAATGAGTATAAAATGTTTAGTTGTTAAAATTTAGGATTTATCTTATGGGAGATAGGTGTCATATGTCAGTGTTTTAAATTTGGCAATTTCCCATCGATTTTTTCTTATCTTTTTTTGTGAACTTTTAACAAGTTCTCCGCAGTAATTTTTCATCCTTTCCCTATCTCACTATTCCGCATCCCCTTACCTACTCTCCGCTTCGAGCCGCCGGAATAGACGTCCATTCACATTTCGGAGTTAATTAGGGGAACAATACCTTACCCTTCTCGAGCGCGGGAATTTTTCAAAGGTCCCGGCGCTGCGTCCCGCAAATTGCTCGATATTCGGAGCGGAAGAGGGGGTGGCGGGGAGTGGGAGAACGGGGGGGAGGGTTTGTGAGTGGGAGGTGGGAAAGGAGCGGGAGATAGAGCTATGCGAGGAGGGGAATCTCAGTAGATCTGCGCGGAAGTTGAGGAATTCCGATTCAAAATATCAAATAATGGAGTTACAGGGATGGAGGGGACGAAGAGGATAATTTTCGTAAGTAAGGCCGCTTGTCGAGTGCGGCCGAAGTGCGGGAGGAGTCGGAAGAGGTCCGCTCCCAAGTGGGGAGCAAGTTTTGAATTCCGACGGGAGATGCAAGCGTAGTTTCGCGTGTGTGCGGGAACTCGCCCTCTATCGGTCAAGCCGTCCAATAAAGAGAGGGCGCGGGTTTCTCTCCCCGGTCGCCTCCTCCAGACTCACCTCCCCCACTGCACAACCTTCATCGCACTCCCCCCAGCCTACGTTTCGTCATATTCTCGCCTCCACACCCCTCCCCCTCCTCCCCCACGAGTTACATGAACCCACACCGCCCCCCCCCCCAATAAGTCTCCACGATATTGGCATCTGAGCATCGCAATCGATATACATGGATCGTATCATGAGCGATTGACGTAATATTACAGGGGTTTACGATAGGGTTATTTTTTATTAATAAAAACACTCGTAACTTAAGTGTGTAAAAAAGGCTCTAAATTTATGGCTTGTAAATAGTGAATTTAATTCTTATTTTGATCGTTGATTTCAGATGTGTAAATAAGTTAGTTCGTTTATTGTCATTTTTTAATGTTGACGTGGTTGCTACGCATGGCTATGGATATATATTCGCTGTTTTATGGTACCAGTACTGAATTAAAATACATGCGGAACGATTTAAGAAATTGATTTAATCGCTTTGGTGCATCACAATACGGACTCAGTGTGTTGGGAATGCATTTTAAGTCACCATTACATTTAAGTGGCCCAGCAATATGTGAAATGGGGAGCTAGGACAGGAAACGGGGCTAGTTTCCCTCTCCCATCACAACTAGTCACTCTATTTTTATTAGGCCTTTCTCAAAACGGGACGATGGGTATGCACGTGCAGAGTAGGTTATTTTTAAAAATTTTCTTCCCGTATTTCTTACTTCATCATATATTTCATTATCCTCAATACGTCCTCTCTCATTCACATCGCATAGTAGATATAGTACTCGTATCATCCGCAGTTTCAGAATCGCTTTGCGATATTTGTGAGCGATCGCCTATCGCATCCGATGCATCTGAACATTGCGCGGCCTCTTCCCCCCTGTGAGCAACCCCACCCTATTTAATAATGCAACCGGCCAACCCCACTGTCCGAACTTGGCCTCCGCGCGACCCCCTGCGGGGATTTTGGGGGTGATCAGGGAAATAGCTGCGCCCGACCGGGTGGAATGGTTGGAGGGGGGTAGTTGAGCCTGGTCGGAATATATTCCGAGCCCTGAGTTTTTGGAAGAGTGCATCTTCCTCGGTTGAGGGGAGGGTGGACGTGGAAGGGTGGGTAAGGATTCGAAGTGGATGACTTTCACGCCGCGGTCGTAGTTTTATGAAGCTCTAACTAGTTTTTATGTGGATCACTCGTGTGGTCCGAGATTATTTGGGCGCGTCAGAGAAAAGAGGCCATGGGAAGTTTTTAAAGCATGTCCTACTCGGGTGGATTTCAACGTGCATCAACATTTCCCGAATCGGATATTATTCGAGGAAAAGCAGTTTTTCTCATATGGGCAATCCTCTGCACTAGTTTTATCCTACGAGTCACTAATGGGGTTTGTTGCTAAGGGATCTATGACGCTAGCATTTACGTGCATTGGAATACACACGTTTCTGATTTGTGGATTCTTTCGTGAAAGGACAATTGATAAAAGAAATATTCCTACTCAATTCAAGTGGTGTTTTTTATTCAGTGAGCTCTGGTGGATATTTTTACAATACTTACAGCTTTTTCCTAAGTGAATATCATGCGTTCGTTTCTTTTTAATTTAGCGGAAGGCTATATATTTTTAATATTCGAGTGCGTTTTATTTTGGAGAAAACATGCTCCTTGAAATTGAGCCTCAATAATTGATGAGTACATAAATTAACCACTATCAAGGTTTCATTCTGATATAGTGTTTAAAACTCATAATTACGAAGCATATTTTTGAGTGTTCCTCAACCAATATCATAGTCCTATTAAAATACTAAGCGGGGGTTGAAAAATTCCTCTGATGAAACAGTAGTTTAATGGACCTTGCTATGACCCGAGGAGCCTGTTAACGCTTGAATTTAGCTCTAGTAGTGTCGAGATAAATATTAGTAGGAAATGAGTCAGAGTGGAAACTATGCTAGTGGTGAAAATCCGCCGACAGTGTCACGCTCTAATTACGTAGGGGTATAGCATTTCCAGTGAGACATGGCACCTGGGACGCGAGACTTGCGGCAAATACCGCAGGAGGCCGGTACTGCACTGACCTCTATATGAATCACACAGTTCACGTCCCCGGCTCGCTTACTGGGGTGGACATAGACATCCATCGCAAGACATTAGCTCCGTCAGCCAACTCTCGCAAGTCCATCGCGGGTGGGGGTGCAGAACGTTTCTCGCGATGAAGGATGAGTGTGCCGTGATTATTCATTTTGCACAATCCATTGGGAGTGTTCCTTAAACACTGTACCACTATGCTAGAAATTTGGATTCGTTAATTTAGGTTTACTTTATCCAAAAATACATCCAAACTATATCCTAACCGTGTAACTATCTGGCCTGCTGATGTCTCCCTTAAGACGAAACCGGTCGTAGTTTAAATTTAACAGTGAAAATACACATGCTTAAGGAGGTTCCGCCGCGACTGAGTGAGTCGAAAAAAATACTAAATTCCACATTTTTGTTATTTTGTCCAAAAAATCCTCCTTTTGCTGATTAAATGCGTTACCTAAAGAAACCCAAAAGTAAGGTAGAAAAAATGTGGATTATTTCACGAATTTATTTTAAAAAAGCACTTTTTTCCAGCCATAGACTGCAGCGCCATTTCCTACGAATTACCGTATTCTGACTTCAATTACGGCAGTAATTCCCTAATAAATATAAAAATAAGGTAGTATAAATCTTATATTTTATTTTTATTCAATTTATCTGGACTATTTCCTTCTTATGAACAGTTTTCCGCAAAAATGTCATTTATATTTTATGGAAAAATACTATTTTTTTCCTGCGTTTCTTTCATTACCCCAATGAAGACCATATAATTTCAAGTTCAATTATAGAATAAAATAGCGTGGAAAGGTATTACTTTGTTGTTCATATCAGATAGAGGACAACATTTCCTCCAAGTAGACAGAATATGAATAAAATGACATTTAAGTCATTTTACGGTGGAACCACCTATTTAGTGATCATATGAATTTTCACTAAGTTGAGCTAGACACAACAACTTTCAGGAGAATATAATTCCCATGCTAGGGTGTCAATGAGCCCGATCGTTCATCTCGCAAAAATGTTCTCCGGTTTTAGTTATTTTTAGCGTATGTGAATGCGTACCCTATGCGTATGTAGCCCTGCGTAAATTATATCAAACCTTTATTTTGATTTTTATTTAAACATTTCATGTTATTTATTACTAATAAGAGATATGGAGATGCATAAATCTAAAAACATAAGCACATGTCTAAGGTCTGTATGTTTCATTCTTCCTTGTTTCCCTAGCTCTGCACCTCGCATGAAATGACGTATGCATCACGTCTCATATTCCAAGCGCTATGTCTCCGCGTTGCGCAAGTATGGGAAGCCGGAGGTCCGTGTCTAATATCCCCCTCTGTGGATTGAAACCGGAATTCCATTGCAGCATCGTTACTTCCCCTCTTCGTGCAATATTGTTATGGGTAAAGGAAACTGCTGGGATTCCAGGAAATAACATATTAATCTACACAGTTCATATCCACAGAACGGACGTATTTGCGTAACTTCACAACAAGTAATGGGGAGTGGGTACCTGTTATTAGCATTTCAAGTCGGGAAGATGTTGACTGAAAGGTGGTTGGTTATAATTGAAAGGAACTATATCCTGATATTCATTTATATTACTGAGCTTTCAAAAATCACTTTTCATCTTCTGGAGCACGTGTATTTTTGAGTAGGTCATGCAACTAGTTTCGCATTCAAGTACAAATATGTTCGTGACTTACATTTTGTCATGCAGTAATATGTGCATCCGCAACATCACGCCGTCGTTTATTTGTTCTCTAATATTCACTTAGTTCAATGAATCATATGCATAGCATCGTTACATCATGGGTTATTTTTTTCATTTAAACGCACTTTTTATTGCTATTACCTAGATGGATGAGAAGCAGTTTAATCATTCTCTTTGTTTTCCTTCGGTTATAGCATTTTCAAGAGCCCTAACTCAAGTGTTTGGATAACTTATTGAAAGATTCGAAGGAGGTTGGAGGATCGTATGCTGCGAAGGCTGGCTGGTCCAGGAGGAAGTTAGCATCATAATGGATGGGTTTTGAGTTTGCGCCAATAGGGGTATTCCAAGCCTGGATGGAGGAAATATTTCTGACCCCGTAATAACCTCTCACACATTTCAATCCTATAAAACTATTACTATAACCTACGTGCGTAGGCTAACCGGAATTTTCGCATTATGCGGTATTCTCCCCGGGCACCGTGACCTCATAAGTTCATGGATGGAGCGAAATTGCAATATCGTCCTCACATTCCGGGGCCATGGCTAAAATATACGGGACGTTATTTTAGTACCATTTTCATTATAGAGGTATATGAACGTTCGCAGATGCTTGTTAAAATTAATTTTTAATGCCCCTGCATACGCTCTAAATTCAAATTACCCTGAATATTTTGAGGGACTCCAGGGAAGTCACTACTTAGTTAATTTTCCCCAATTGCCCAATGGTTTGAATGGGAAGATTAAACTCGCCTAATAGGAATCATCATGCTCATTCCCAATTAACTTTATTTCGGGATTGTTAATTATGTCATCGAAACATAAATACACCCCCGTATCAATGCTGCCATGAGATATCTCTGTGGAAAATTACGCGAATTAAACTTTCGTTTCTGCGGTGCTCAGATAAAAAGGTTACGCGAAAGTATGAGCTTAAATAAACATGAATAACTGACTACGAATTTTGATGAATGAATGCAATAAATGCTCCCAGAAGAACTTTACATTACTCTTTAGGGAAATTATAAAATCAAGAATAACTCTTTTTGTGAGTCTTCACGTGGTGGTATGTGTCACTCTGCAGTGATAGCCTTATGGCGATGTTTTCACTTGGAGAGAGAGAGAGAGAATTTCACTTCTGTTGCTGAAGTGCTCTCGTCATAACCGTTAATCGCCCGGGATATTTAAAGTCCAAGTTTTATAGTCAAACTTTTTTAGTTCCGAGCGGGGCAGGAAAACTCGAGGATTCCAGAGCGTTGAGAAATGAGCGTTGAGCGTTCAGGGGAGAAAAAAATGTGAGTAATAATCGAGATTATGCAGCGCAATTCGGAGAAAATTTATAGAAAAACTTAATTCAATGACTTGGCGGGAACGAATGGTTCACACGCGGGTCCTGGGTTGAAACGTTAGTTTGGGGGTGCGTACCCTTATACCCACTAGGGGGAGGGAGATGTGCGGGTGGTGCCAGGGTTGGGACGCTTTGACTCACCTCACGTTCGTCCCTTTTCCACCGCCCATCCATAAACATGCAAGGTCCCGGCCATCCATAGGTGCGAGAAGGAATGGCTGGGGAAGGTGATAGGGGTTGGGTCTACAGAAGGATAGTCTGGAGATAAGGGGCCGTAAGGAGGAGAACGAGGTTGGTTGGGCAGGAGTGGGTGTCCATCTAAGGGGTCCCGCCTCCCTCCTAACTCGTATTTCCTCTCCTGCCTCCCGAACCCGCCCCCCCCCCCCGCTCCTCATATCCCTCTTGTGTCCTCACAGGAAAATAAGACGTTACCTTTTTTTCGGAGGGAAGGGTGGAATCCCATCCGGGCGGCCTCACCCTTTCCTCCGTTTCGAAATCGTCCGCCCCATTGACCAACCCTTCTTCCCTCCCTGCTCCTAACTTTACCTCTCTAAAACTCTCCTTCATTGACTAGACGACCATTCCTAGACAAGCCAAGCCTGAGGCTTCATGATTGAGTTAAGGAAAGTCATTGTAACCACATATTTTTGGTTCATTACATTTGACATGCTTCACATTCAGCTTGTGTTCAGCGTTTTAATGTAGTACTTGATGGATCTAATTATCTCACTCTGCTTACTTTACATCACGTCGTCTGAACTAACACATCAACTCTAAGCATAAATCAACATAGTATATCCCCAAGTTTTAACCTATGGGAGTAGACTACTAGCTTGGCTTTCACTACTACAACATTTTCCAAGTATATATGTATATATTATCACTATTAATCTGGAATTGCATTAAGCATTGGTATGTAAGTGACTAGTCTATGGACAGTCGCGCAATTTGGAATTTTACAGTATTTTACCTTAACTAAGTTTGTTCATAAAACATTTTGTCAGCATTATATGTCATAATTTTTTGCTAATCACAAAGAGCTGATTATAGGTATATCCATTTCTTAGATAATGTAACCTGGATTCTAAAATTCCTGTTAATGGCACATAAAATATCAAATCCTTGATGAGTACTCCGTGGACTTGAATATCAGATGAATCATTTCGAACACCGTGATTCGAACGTTAAAAAATATTCTGTTGGAATCTCTTAAGTGTCGGGGTTCCTTAAAATAATATTTATTATTTTTCGAAAAAGTTAAGCATCATTTCCTCATTTTCTATAAAGGTTTTTGCAAACGCTTGATCCAAGTCAAAAAGTAAAATACCAAGTGTCACAATTATAGGTGCTTAGGATTGACTATGAATGGAAATACAGCGTCTTCCTCCTTCAAAGTCCTCCGAAAGCCTCCTCACCAGGAAAGGACTTCGATGCTAGCCTCCCGAACCCTCACTCTGCCCAACCTATCCGGCCACCACGCCCATGCTCGACCCCTTGCGTTTTAACATAACCCTTGGGCTTATTCTTATTTTTTCCCCGTCCTTCCTTTGCCAGAAATCTCCCCTAAACAGGCCGGGGCCATCGCGGAAGGAACCCAGAGTGAAGTGAAGCTGCAAAAAGGAGAGGGGGTGGGTGGGTGTCGTTGAGGGGGAGGGTCCCACTGCCCGCTGGCCAATCCCGGCGAAATTGACTTGTTTCCCGGGCCGGAGAGAGAGGAGTGTCCGGTAAAACGGGGCGAGCTGTAAGGGCGGCGGGTGGAGTTTTAGAGCCGAAGGTTTTTGTGAAGGGGGGAGTATATAGGAAAGATGGGTGCAGTGGAGGGGAAATAATAGGATATGGAATGAGAGGGGGGGAAGGATCTTTTTGGGGCGGCACGTCCCTGCCCCATCTTTCGCTGGATGGGACAGCCGGGGACGTAAAGCGGAATGGCCGTCATGAAGAAGGTGGCCGGGAGATGTGAGGTTGTTGAGTGGAGTCCACTACGAAGGCAAGGGAGATGCGGTATCGAATTTTCGCTCAGCGAAGTCAAGCCGCTGATTAGTCAGGATTTGGATCATGATACAGTAAATTTTTAATTTTGTCATAAATTTTCTCTCCCTATGCGTTTCCAGTAGCAGAAGTCTCCAGCGGCTTCCGTATTTGTGGGACCGTTTATCCAAAACAATTGCTCTACAAAGAACCCTAGGATGATATCTAGGATACAAGGAATAATGTCAAGATTGTTTGCCGAATGAGGTCATCTGTTCAAAAATTCTTGAACCTTATCATTTAGTACCATCCCCTTCATACTGTACTGTAATAAATGGATGGTTTTCGAGGCCATTAACGTTTCTTGGAGGTCACCGTCTTAAGCTGTGCTCTGCACTTTTAATATTTCCATGGAGCTATTAGAACTACTTTATGCTTTGTTTATGAGTCAAATCTCTAGTTTGTCTCCCATTTCAAGTCCTTTTGACACAAAGTAGATTTCAACATAATTATAACAGCAAGAGTTTGCCAGATTTCCAAATTTCCAAATTTAAAATGAAAAACGGTGACTACTGCCGTGATTTCATTGGTTCAAGTTCCAAAGATTTTCTTTCCATGGAGTAAAATGTAAAAAATGCATTTCAACCTATGAGACTTACTAGTATGATTTCCAGCCTCTTGTATTACAACATTTTTGAAGAGGTATGCTTTTGGCGATTGCCGTATGTTTTCCAAATACGCAAACTGCATTTTGTTTGTATTCTTGAAAATGGGTTTGCTTTGGCGGATATGGAACGTAATCTAAATTTTGTCAATAGAGAGTCTATCATCTGTTATAGCTATTTTATTTGTTCCTTTTATCTCTTGGAAATTGCACACTACTGGGCGTAAGCCTGCAGGAATACAAGACTTTTTAGGTCAATGCGCAAGTTAAATATTCTTTCATGCAATGCCGGAGAACTGATATTTGGAAGAGAGCTTAAATGTCCTTTGCTCAAAAATGAATGTTCCCAATGGGCAATGGCCTTCATAAAAATTTGGAAGCATACGAGACATGGAGGCTCCATTCTAAATGAAGATTTTTCGATCTAAAAAACGTAAAAGAATACTTTCCTTGACTCGTTTGCTCAAAGGATTCCACGGAACGTTTTCTCAAGGATTTATATCTCCGCGCTACAATTTCGTATAAATTCTTGATGCGCTCATTAAAATAAAAGAAATAAATGGTTACTCCGCAAAGCATAGCGGGAATAACCCACATGGAATAGCGTTTTCATTTTCTTGTGGCTCTCTCAGTTTGCCAATACCTCGTAATCCTGCAAACAACCCAAAAGAGATCTCAAAAGGATTTCTTTATTTATTTTTTTTTGTATTTTTCGTCGATGGCCAGAGTCTCGTTCACTTCGGGCCCAGTGGTCGCAATACGTTTTCAATGACTCCATCGGAACGGAACACCTGCGTCGACGTCTATGGTGACTCGTTCCTCGTGGAAAAGAGAGAGGGCGGCTTGGGTATTTATTTTATGCAATCAATGCTCCAAGACAATGGCATTGCGCTCTCGGATTCGTTCGATCCGTTTTGTCATTTGTTTCCAGCCCCCTTGGGGGAAGAGTGGAGGAACACCCAAATGAAAGGCTTTCCCAGCTTTCATCGTCGGAGATGGTATTTATTTTTTATTTTCGTTGTTGTCATTATTTTTGTCCCCTCATCGTCGTCTTTTTCCTCGATACGAATCCGTGGTGGTTACGGTTTAGTGAACCCCGTTAACGATCACGGCTCGTGATCACAAGATTCGTTCTCTCGGATCACAAAACCTCTTCATTCTTTTGTTTACCCGTGGCATCTCGTCGCGGTGCAAGAATCTCGCCTCGTACTTATTTGAGAGAACCTTGACGCGAGTTCGAAAGGGCGACCCATATACTAGAGCGAGATGATGAAATCGGGTCTCAGGCATGTGTGTACATACATACGTATGGCGTGGGCGAAAATACTTCGTTCGCGATTGTCGAGGATTCGCAGCCGCTCAAGCAGCAGTGTATCTTTGTGTGGACTCGTCGTGAGATTGATCAGAAAAATCTATATGGAAAACTTTCCCTCAACTCAATGGTGGATAGCGTTTTGTTCCCGAGGCCGCGTTTACAAGATATTCATTCATTTTTTAGGAGGAGGAAGGAAAAAACCCTCTACTAAACGTGAATTGGAAGACATGGATAGAACAATTCAATTCATAAAGGTTTCACTTTCCCTTCTGCTTAGCCTAAACTCCTGCCCCTCCTATGTTGGACGAGTTGATAAAATGGTAACTTTTCATTTGATTCAGAATATTATATTGCGCAGCAATAACGGATGGAGGAGCACCCGATTTGAGGAGAATTTGTCAGAGAAGAATTGCACGTTTGGTAAATAGCTGTGGTGGAAGGTTCATTGGTTTTACATACACAAAAGTACTGTGTACGCTTTATTAACTATCAGGAAAAGAATTTTTTCCAAATTTTAATTTTCTTTTTTTCCGACATTTAATTTTCTTTGGTGAGGCAAACATTTTACTGAGAGTACTTACAGATTTAATACTTTTATTACTTATAATTTTTTTTCAAAGCTAAGTAAAAAGAAAGCATATTTGGTCACGTCCAAATTAGAATGTCCAAACTCACTGGGGCCGATAAATTTGGGAGTGGGAATGGCAAACCCTTTGGCAAATCAAATAATGTCAAATTATTTGGTGGAGGGGATGCAACTTTTTCTAAATAATAATATCATATTATGAGTTTACCATTTAACCATTTCTAAAAATCTGATTTCCACGATTAATACATCCGAATTGAGCAATTTAACGTGTACATCCAGTAAATTCATCGAGGTTCTTCACGCAAGAGCATATGACATATTAGATCATCTTTAAATATCAGTTAAGACTTCATTCTCTTGCTTAACCACTTCAGTAGTTTGCATTCCTCCCCATGAATGAAAAAATAAAAACGAAATAAGTAATACAAACAAATACGTACTATAATAAGCGATTTTATTTGCTTTAAAAACGTATTGCTCCTCAACGGAAGCTTCCATTCATTCCCCGCTAAAATAAATCTAGTCCTAGTTCATTTCACGCGGAAAGTTTTTCCTTTTGCAATAACGCCGGGCAAATCCAATGCCCTCCCCTCTATTGTCGGATTTTGGATGGGACGTAGTGAAGCAGACCATAAGGGGGTTTGGGGGACGATTTTTCCTTTCGGAAGGAAAATCACTTCAGAAGACGGGAACAGAGGAGGCGTGGAAAATTGGAAGGAAGCGATAATAATATTCAGACGAGGGAGAGCGTGTTGCAAGGAAGGCGGAGGGATGGATTGGAATAGGGCAAAGGGCGAGGAGAGACATGGAAAGCAGAAGGAAGAGCCGGAGGAGGAGATGGATGAAAAGTTCAGAGGTGGGTGAGCGGAGGCGGTGGAGGAGGGTGTTGGAGGAACGAAAAGATGAAACTTTTTCGTACTCCCGCGTTCGCAAGGCTGAGATACAGTTGGCCTGCTGTCCCTTGGGATTAAGGTACGCGCCTTAGGGGGAGGGAGGCTGGGAAGGGAGAGTCATGAAGTGGTCGGGGTGGAAGGAGAGATTTTTTCGGAATGGTTCCGAGGGACGATTTCGTTTGGGGGGGTGGAGGGAAGCTTTCGTCGCCGCCACCCCCGGCTTTTCAAACCCCCCCTCCCCGAAGACCCATCCGCCCCCTTCGACTTCCTGTGTCTTGGGAACTTAGTTTCGAAATTTCATTTGCGTTACAATCGGGAGAGCAGTCGTGGATGCGGCGAGATTGGAGGTGCAAGTCAGTCAGGGAGGTGCTACCCCTTTCCTGATTTCCCTGACCGTTGTGAAGGGGTGGATGAAATAGGTTTTGCGACACCGATTTGGGTGAGGACTGACAAGGATTGAGAGGGTAGATTTGAGAACTTGCTTGCTTGCTTCCAGGGATGGGTTTGGGATGGATGAAAGGGAAGCTACCTGTTGTAAAACATCAACAGCATTGGTCATCAATCTAAAAGATGATTTCTTGAATACCCTTACTGTTCTAACGGAGTTGAGGAAATAAGTATTTGGACACTTCGTGCTGGGATTGGTAGGAGGAGGTATAATGGAGCTCTTCTATGCTTAAAGAATGGAGAAAGGAAGTAATGCATTGAAAAAATCATCACACTGAGTAGCAGAATTCGTAACTCCAAAAATTGGTTTGCGGAAGCTCTCCACTCCATTCTCATTTCAGCTAATCGTTATACCAAAATTTTGCGTCATTCATCATAATGTGCCATATGTACTCCATCCTTGTACGTCTTTGGTTATTCTTATCTGTTTTGTTCCGCTATTTATTTTTAAGGATGCTTTTATCTCAGAGGTCAAGTGAGTTTTTCCCGTATACATTGCAATGATTTCTTAATATATCATTTCTCTCTAGCTCAATGTTGGACTCTTTAGTTGGGTGATTCTCTATGCTCATTTCATCTTCTCCAGTCTTTCATAAATGAAATCATGTTTCCAGTGCATCCATTCTTACATTTTATGCTTATTTACACTTTCATGCTTAATTAACAAATAAAATCATGTGAATATGCATTGTAGATCTAACCGAGAATTGATCCAAAACAAGGGCTTGACTTCCGAAACAGATTTTTTTAGAGTTTTCTGAGAATAAGAATATATTGCACAGTTTTGTTTGCATATTTAAACGAGATCGGTGTACTCTGAAGTTGATTTAAAAGTATTAAATTTTAAAAAATTTCCTAATGAACAATATTACATATTTTTTCTGGCAATCAGATTAAAATTGCGATCTTTTTTGCTATTTTTTTTAAAATGACTTGTATGCGAGTATAATATGCGGAATTAACACTGAAATTTCGGTCATAATTAACGTTATTAAATTCTGTGGGCTGTGGCACGTGTTACCTAAAATAATTAAAAAAAGAAAGAATATTGTTTTGCCCTCATGAAATTATGTGGTGGGTGAGTAGGTTTGAATGACGAGATTTTCGCTCCAAATATTTCCCACATTTTTTTTTAACTACTTATTGCTTGTTTTAAATACAGCTAAAATATGCTACGTTTTACGGTTTATTTAATCAAAGCTCTTCTTAAATATTCCAATTACTTTTACGTCAGCTACTTCCGGTACAGGTTCTGTTAAGAGTTTTTTAAGAATTTTTTAAAGTATTTTATAATAGGATTTAATGAAAATTGAACCTACTCGATTTTACGATTACACGATTATCATACAAAATTGTACGAAAAGGTTTGAGGTTGAGCAAGCACAGCTTGAAATTTAGGCAGTTGACCTCTGATTTTGTTAAGCATTTTACTGTAAATTTTAACTTGAGCAGCTCTCATTATGCTTCCTCCATTCCCTCCTTCTGTTGATTGGAAGTATGGCCGAATTCAAGTTAATAGGGTTGAGAAATTCGGTTTTGGCAACGGCAGGAAATAGGCAGTATGTGGGAGAACTTGTGCGATGTCCGTCTGCTTTTGGCAGGCGCGTACAGTGTCGGAAAAATTTGCTCTCGGAGGCCGTTGCTTCCACAAAGATATTCCTTGGCCTAGAGCTGAAAATTCCTTGTCCACCACCCCCATTCCCTGCTTCCTAGAACATTTTCATTTCTTTCTCTTGTATTTCTAGGCGAATGTTTTATCTCGCGAAATATATTGACACAATTTCTAGGGCGGGAAATTTAGCATAGAAAATTGTAAAGCTATTTTTTGCAATGCGCCTAACGCCGACCCACTTCACTTTAACAATTCGCTTTTCCATTTGAGTCGTTTCTTGATTCCGTTTCATTCATATCGCCGTCTCCTCGTCTGAGTGGCTCCCATTGTCTAACCAAATTTCTCCGCGCCTCCTTCCCACCTCGATACACCCGTGCGGTAATCATGTTATAAGAAGTTGAATGATATTTCTTTCTTGTTGGTAGCCGCGGAGCGTTAGAGGAGAACACTTCACGTCTTAGGGCGTCTTTGCATCCCGCCGGAAATTCCGACAGAATTCGTTGGCGTCCAACTCCGTGGACAATCGTTCATTAATAATAACTTCTGCACGGGGAACTTGGGTGAAGGGGGACGGGACTAAACTTAATTGAGCTTGTGTCGAGAGGACAGTAAAAAGATACTCGGAGAGGAGTCTTGCTCTTCGTCCTCTCGAAGCGGATAAGGGAGGTGAGGCGTTGTCAGGCGGATGCATAGGTGCATAATTTGCATCAAGCGAATGACTGAACTTCGGCGCAAAGTGACTGTCTTCTGGCACGCTGCACCCCAAAAAGAAGGCTTCAGTGTCTTGAGAGAGCTCACGTTGGTAAGAGGCTTTTTGTTCATTGATGAAGCGTGGGAGCGTGTCTCTCTACGCTAGCGTCAGCGCAGCGGCAAATTTTTCTCTATTTGTAAAAATTGTACATCCTGTCCTATTCCTGAGAAGTTTCAGTGGAACGCCACGCAATAAGCCTATGGGAAATTAATTTTTTTGATATAATACCGTTGGTATCACCCGTAGCAATAATGTTTGCAATTCCCTTTTTAAGGGGTACACTATTCTTTTTACTGCTTTTCACTTTTTTCCCTAAGGACTTTTCAGTGTGGATATTTGATCATAAAATGGAAGGAAGTGTGGAAACTTTTAAATTTGTCGTAGATTTAAGTGTCATAGTATATATTTTCTTGTCTAAAGAGTTATCTTTACCATTCTACCTGATTTTGATCCGACCACACATGGAAGAACATATGATTGTGGGTGACGATTGCATAGGGAATGGCTTAGCATAGTAGAAAGGCAAATTAAACGTGGGTGTAAAATACGGTTCACGGAAAAAACTGATTTACAGCGAGTCTTTTTCTAGGGAATGTAACACATATGCATTAAAATAGCAGTTGCATTGGAATGAATGGACAAAAGAAAGTATTCCTCAAGAAGTGCGTCCCATTTGATTCGACCAAATTGATTTGACTGCACCGCATCGACGGTCCAACCATGTGTGTACACAGATTAACACCACTGTCGCCCCTTACAGCCTCCTTATCACACTGAAAAGATTCCCATCCCGAGTGCGCTCGGCTAACATGACGTGATCGATGGGAGCGTTGCCTGGTGCCCCTCTGTTTCCCTTCCTCTGCGTGACTTGTCACCCTGACTCTTGGTTTCTCTCGGAGGAAGAGCCAATCTCCTACGCCCCCAACCCCTCCAACCCCCCGGCAACCCTTTCAGCGAAGGGAAATAGGGTTATTGGACGTGTCACCCTGAAATCGAGCTGAGATTTCCGCTCGATGGATATTGTTTGCGAGAAATTAGACGTTGGATCGCTGCACGACGATAGGAGGAAAGTATAGAGGATGCTGAGGATACCCAGGATCGCTCTTCCGATATGATCCTCTTCTTCTTCCCTTATAGTTGGCTCATGTGGCTTGTTTTTCTTCAGTTGCAGCCCGCTTAAGTGTAAGTTGTTGAACTATATTTTTCTCAGCCGCCCGATGGTTCTTCTTCCTCTAGGAAGTTTATCTCTTGAGATGCTTACTAATCTGTTGCCTATAATTCTATGTTCATTCCATTCTTGTTTTCGTTTAAGTACCCAGTCATTTAAATTCTCTGTTTTACGTCATTTCCTTATATTTTCATTTCTTTCTCAGTTTTATAGTTTTTTAATCTTTCGAAGTATTTCCATGTTATAGTCATCTAAATTGGATGTAACTGGCCTCGTCTCTACTGTAGGTATGTGTCGTAAATTTCCTAGTGATTATTTTATAAGTTCTGGATTTTATTTCTGCATTCTGGGTTTTATTTCCTATATGGAGAGGTTCCACATAGTGAAGCCTGAATTTATTACTTATATTCTGAAATTTTTAATCGCCTTAGGTATTTATTTCTCCAAATTGTATAATTTAGGCACCTTGCTGCCTTATATGGCTTAATTACTTGCAGTCACACCTTATTTTAAATATCTCCGTAGCTTATTATGTGTATGTCTAGGTATGTAAGTTTTGGTTCTTGTAGTATTATCTGATCTTTAACTTTGATTCCGATGTGATTTCCGTCACAATTCTCCAAATGTGAGCTCGACTTGAATTCTCTGATAAATAAATTCCCGAATTTGACTTAACCGGTCTCTCTAAAGAAGTGAAGAGAAATACTTTATGTGTGTTACAACTGTGAAAAGTGGCTACCGTTGCAAAAAGTAGTTTGCATCGATAGAAGTGGATTTCCTCAACTATTTCTGGGGATGCACGGCGACGCGTCGTCTTCGTAAAATATTTTTCATATATTAAATGCATAAAATTATTGTAAAATTTAATATTACACAATTCATTTAATATAGTAAAGGGTAATTTATATTTAAAATAAGTCTCATGCTTTATTTCGCTGAGGTAGCCAGGCAAATAAATAAATAAAAAGTATGTATTAAATAAAGAGTGTAGAAAATATTGAAGTACGGTGATAATAGAAAAACGTGAGTAGGTTGTATCTCATGGGTAAACGCTGGAGTTGGAGGAAAAGAATGAGAATTTTGGCCAATATGAGAGTTAAAAGATATGAAGTTTTTATGACGTCCAAATAGTATATTTGAGGAAAATTAGATAAGATTACACGTTTGTATAAATTCCGGACAGTACTTTTTAGCGATCAATCCTTTTTTGATATAATCTTTATGATGAAAATATAAAATGGTACTAATTCGGTGATTTACTCCATCTATTTCATTCAGCGAAGGTGAGTTATATGCTTCAGTAATGAACATATGTGTAAGAAGTGTGCTTCGTTGGTTTTTATATGTTGAGAGAATGAATAAGCGTCGGATAATGAAACAGATTGTGTAGTGAATTGTATGAGAGGTCGTGACTGTGAAGCAAAGTGCGGATGGTAAAGAGACGGCAAAAGTCATGGGTGAATTTGGTGGAAGCGACTCTAAAGAGGAGGAATGTTAGGAGTCTTAAGAATAATAGACCATGTATGAAGCAATGCATGAGCTTAAGGGAAGCAAAAGAGGCATGCTAGGATAGGGAATTATGGAGTAAATTATTGAAGAGGAGACATTTCTTTTAGGCCCAACAGTAATAACTAATATTTTTGGCATTGTCTTCCCCGAAAGGGAATGGTATGACAGGAATGTATGTGCGTACCAATTAGGTTATTTTTCATGAATACGCTGTACATAAAAAGTTCACGTATTTTGTAGTCGCTTCCGTCCGCGACTTATCTTTATCTTCCTTCTCTCCTCTTCTTCGTATCCTGAGCAATCTTCCACCTGCCTTACCTCTTCCTTCCGTCCACATCCTTTCGCTGTCGAATCACCACTCCGGAAAGGATAACCCAACCTCACCGCCTTTTCCTCATTTCCATCCCTCGCCAACCTACTCCCCCACACCCGAACACAATCTTCGAAGACTCTTCACATCTCCGCGACCTCGCCATATTCCCTCCCACGCCGACTCAATTCCATCATTTCCCATGCATACACGCGCGCCATCCCAATCCGTTCTCGCCTGGACCGACCCCTCCTTCCCCCTCGCATTACAGGTAGATCCTTCTTATATTTCCCCACTTGCCTTCTCGATTCTTATTACAATTTTTCTCATTTTTCCTCGCGCTGGTATCTCCTGGAGTGTAAGTGGGCGAGCCAGTAGTCTTTGGAAGGTAGTAGGATATTCATATTCCTCGTCACTCGTCTAGCGTAACAGCATTACGACGTCATCCTCCCGCACATCTTTTCATTCGACGGAGGAATCTTTGCGATGCATTTTTTTAACGTGGCGTATTCCCGATAAATGCGGGGAAATAATGGAAGTCGTGTCTCCATCGTCTTCAAGAATTGTTCTATTTTTTTCTGTCGCCGCATATTCCAAGGATTACATCGAGGATGGCTGATTTGATATTTATTTCGCAATTTGCTGCGACAAGTAACTCTTCACTGAGCCGTCATACACTTCTTGTTCGTTCCTCATGCTCCTCGGAGAGCAATCATTTCCGGATTGAAAACAAATTTGTGTAGATATCTGGGTTTTGCACGTAGGCGCCAGTTCCCACTTTTGTAACCTCAGCTAAACCCTCTGGCGATCTCTGCTCAAAGGCATCCGATCCTCTTGGAATGAGTGAAGACACGAGTAACTTTAATTTCCCTGCTCTACTTTCAATGAAATTGCGTCAATGATATTTCAGGAAAGCTATTTCTCTTCTTTAAAAAAACCCTCTTTTTTTAGTTTAGGATAAAATTGGACTTAACTTCCCTCCTTGATGGCGTGAGACTATTTGTTTTCTTATCATTCGAACATCACCAGCTGAAATATGTCACAAGCAGTCTTGAATATTGTATCGTAAACGACTATCGCAATGTATTTAATATGCGTTTTGTTCGTCCATAGTGTTTTTCCTTACCGAGACCCTTTCTCCCTGTATTATTCTTGCCAATCCTGACTTCTATCCCTTGTGATACTTCCCACCGATAGTGATTTTTCCAAGTAAATATTGGTATTCCAAAAGGTAAATATAAAAAATTGATTCTAGATTCGTAACTAAATTGTGCCAAAAGCATAGGTTTCGGAGCTTTAGATCCAGTGCGTGAGGTATATATTTGGGAAGTTGAGCTTTAGTGCCATTTTCAAGTGTACTATATCATTGTACTTTTATTTCAGGAGTAAAATAGTTTCATTTCAGTGCTATTTTTGTGATAGCTATACATATACCGCAATTGGTAAATATTCAGATTTATTGCAT
This sequence comes from Pyrrhosoma nymphula, assembly GCA_963573305.1. Lineage (NCBI taxonomy): Eukaryota > Metazoa > Arthropoda > Insecta > Odonata > Coenagrionidae > Pyrrhosoma > Pyrrhosoma nymphula. The sequence goes on along the minus strand of OY754334.1, from coordinate 126,433,094 downwards.
GTTTCCAGTTTCTCTAATAAATCCGTGCGTGGGAATGCTTTTATTTGAGTGCTGTTAATACAATTTATTGCTTCATTGCCTTAAAAACCGTTTAAGGGGTATTTTTTTAAGGAAGAGAAGTACATATTGGTTCAACAGGGGCAACTTTACCCAAAATCCTTCCACGTTCATTTATGTTGACAGCAGATATTAAAGACAAGAGGCAAGAACATTTTAAAAAGGTTTTTCGCCCATCTCCTCTTAACACTCGGCGCTGTTTGCTGAGCTAATAAGATTGCTGAAGTTCTGAAGGTTTTTGCCGTGAAAATCAATTTACCACCCACTTGACTGCTCCAATTCTCCCTCCTTCCCTTCTGAGGAACCAGACCCTCTACGTACTTCCTTTAATGAAGTCTTAGTGCGTCCTCCAGCCGCTTCGGCGCCACCAAACTCCTCTTTGCCGCAAACTACTAACAATCCTTACGGGTTCCTCTTTCATCCGGAGCATGGTATTTTATTGATAGGCTTCGTCTCTGGCTGGAGGCTACGGAAAATATAATTCCTCTCCTCTTTAGGCACTGAAAGACGGAAAATTTCCAGTAGCACTCATTAACTCGACATTACCAAAGGAAATTTGATAATAACAGAACTGTGGAGGCGAAGTTAGAACATTTCGGTCCTGTTTAGCTATTAAACAATATATGTGGAAATTAGTGTGATTTTAAATGAGTGACTCAAACTTGTGCGATTATGATTTACAGGCGGGTATGCTATCCACAAACACCAAAACAGAGCCTGCATGTAGGCGTCATTTCGTTATGTTGGATGTTATCCTCCATCGTCATATTATTCAATATCCATCCTATCACCTATTTACTGTTTTTGTGGGATATTTTTGGGTTAGATATAATTTGTAATAGCAGCATTTTTACTTGGAGTTTCCGAGTAATTTTCCTAGGCTAGAGGTTTTAATAATTACATTCCTAATCATTCTTCGTAGCCATTTGCATTTCTATAATTATCATCGTTGATTATAACCGTTTTGCAATTAATGACGTGTCTCTGATATTTGCGTACCCACCAGTGAAAGCACGTTTTAGCACCACTAAGGCACTGAAGCGAATTTATGTTCAATACGACCGTGTTTACGTGAATTCCGTGCATTTAAAATTATCAGTAGTGGTAATCATTTTCGAGTCGAGTGAACTTTATAAGTTTGTTTATTTCACTATGGTTAGGGAAGGAATTGTAAGGGAAAGATTTAGGCACTTCAAAAACTCTGGCAAGGGAAGAATACTTCAATGTTTCATCCCCTTATCTTTAAAGTTCAAAATTCTGCCTCATTTCATAATTAATCAGAGAGTGGATCAAATCATTTTTTATTTGGTCCCATGGAATCAATATGAGTTAAAATGTTCTCTTTTAATCCTAAACTTAATTTGTTTAATGTTTTGACGACAAAAAAACAAAATGTTTTGATGAAGTAACCATTGTAATTAATTTGAAATTGAATTAAGCGTGACAATGACTATTACTCTGGATATTTTTCTTTATTTTAATGGCCTCATTTTCTTGTGCCGGTATATCGTTCAGCGCGCTCATAGAGTTTTGTGAGATGTATTTTCATTTAGTTATCTGCGTATAAATACGTGATTTAATAATTTAAATTAACACACTTACCCGTAAATATTTCCGTTTAATTGGTATCTGTATGTGAATACTTTAATTTTCAATCTTGTAACAAATAGTATCTATAATTTTGCTTATTTTAATTATGAATCTATTTCTACATTCCTAATTTATTGCGCGTCACTGCTGTCGTTGTACCACTTGCTTTAAAGTTAGCCAGTACGGTCAAGATTGTTGATTTTAACAATTTACTTCCCATCGATGAGAATATTTCTGCACTTTTCGGGGACCAAACGCGTGGTTAATTTTGCTTACTACAGTTTATCCCGTATTTTAACAGACTTCTTCAGGTCGAATCACCGGGACTGTATATTTCCACGTTTATATTAGCCATCTATTCTCTTACCTGTATTTGATTAACAGGCTTGGAATGTACCCATACCTACGTAGAATATATTACGATGACGCCAAATTGAATACAACTGAAAAACGTCATTAACAAGGGCTGTTTGAGCAATCCAATAACAAAACCAAAGCAAATATTATTTTAAAAAGAAAAGATGGTTAACGCCTGTCAGGTGTATGGAAAATGATAAAGAAGTAAGAATAAAACCAATCAAATTTCCTGGGATTTTAGTGGTTGCTCTTTTGTACTCAACTGTTAAATATTTTTTAGTACATCACGATTTTTTAATATTTACCTAAAACTTACAGCGTTTTAAGTTATAATCAAGAGAAGTATACCTTCTGAAACAATAACATTAAATTCCATTTATGTAGTTACTTATTTTACTACTTATATTGTCAATAAGATCGTAAACTAAATGTTAACATAATAAATGTATGAAAGCGAGCATTTTCGTGACCAGTCTACAACAAGAAGCTTTCAAAACACGATGGAATTCGTAATCCGTCTGCTGAGTGATAAACCCGACAAAATACAGTCCCGAATTTCGACCTGAAGACGCCTGCTGGAGCGTATAATAAAACTGTTATCAGTAGGAACAACCTACCCAGTCGATACCAGAAACAATTGGGAATCTTTCAATGACTGGATTTGAATGCAAAAGAATCGATTTGTGGTAAATTAATGGTCAAGAACTTCATCTTCCCGCGGAAGGAATCGTAACACTCTCTCCTGACCTCGTCGGCCATTTTCTCCGAAGCACACCCTCAGCTGTCTTTTTAATTGGGTTCTCTGTCCTGTTTGACTGTGATGGACCCCAGCCTACTCTCACCGATCCATTCCCCACCCACACGCTTGTAACCCCCCCTCTCCGACGTATCTGCCCTGAAGCCTCCATCTCACGCCGCCCTCCGACAAAGGCGCCACCATCGCCCGCGGTGAATGGTCGAATGAATATTGCTGCTGCTCCCCGTTCTCACGCCGCGCGCTATTCGGCTTCATTTGCCAATTCGGTCGTCTTGGCAACGCCTCAGCGTTTTATCTCCCCACTCCCCCCCCATTCCCCAATACATATGTGGGCACATATGTGCCCTCGTCTCATTTCCCAACAAACGCTTCCTCTAAAAAGACCACTGACTGGGAAAATAATGCGACGAGGATAACTCGTTGGAGCATAATAAATGGAGGACATCATAGAAATCACTCAAAAGGTTTTTGAGTGGCTTTCCCGCGAATTTCCATTTCATTTACGACGGTTACGAGGGTATATTAGGAGCAAGTGAAATTGTGCATCAAAATTATGCGTGGATAAATAGCCATATTAACAGTTCAAGCTCCCTTACTTTTTTTTGTTTAACGCCATGGTGTTGAGAAATATCGATCCCATTGCGTTAGACCCGTCAATATATCAATGGCTTCACGACATCTTGTGGACAGATATAACGATGTGTACTTAGTGGAGTTTTCTTGGAATATACTTGCTGCTCGAGCTTAGTAGAGGAAATTTTAAGGTTCAGTGAATCATTTTCTCTCTCTAATACGGTGTAATTTAAATTTTCTTCTCCACCCCATATACTTAAATTTGAAATATTCTTCAAAACCTGAATTATTAAAATATTTTGCCTGTAAGTCTCATCATGTTTTTCTGTTGCGGCGCAGAAATATTTCGACAGTTATGTAGCGTAAAAGTTTGACCGCAATTATAAATGGTTTTTTTTGTCCAATTTACTTTAATTTGTACCCAGGTACATTCAAATCGTATTTCTGATTTTTGCTATATAATCAAGGCGGTTACAATATGACCAGTTCTGACCTTATATGTGTATGTCATTTAATAATGAGCGTTATGAGTATGTACTCATTGTTTCTAGACCCAAGTATTTAGATATGCTAAGTCAAGAAAAATAGTTTCAACTAAATTTATCTATACATGTATTTGGAGAAATGTATATTAATTATTTTCTTGTAAGGCCATATATTACGATAGTTTTTAAATCGCCATGGTTCCACATTTTTCAGAAAAAATATATGCTGAGGAGCAGTAAATTTGAGTGGTTCTTGCCATAGAGGTGTTATTGCCAAATATGCTTCATCAGGATACATTTTATCTTTTAATCTGTTATTTTTCCTTTCCTTGATTAAGTTTACTATTCTTCATTTCGTGATTTTTGCATTGAAAATATACGCTAAAATTTTAAATATACCCAGCAAATATTTTTTGGCGATAAAACTAAAAAAATAGTTAGGAGTTAATACCACAGTTACCCTTCTAATTTCACGTCATTATTCTCAAACCTTAAATAAGTATATCGGAAATCGTAAATTCAAAACCCAAAGATTCAGTGGTTATTAGGCTTGGCAAAACCTATAAAAAATAGAATTATTCCTTATTTCTCTTGCTAAGCAAAAAATATGGAAAATAATGCATGGCCGATCAGCTTCCATGGAGGTAAATGAGATATTGTAGGGTTCCTATTTCCTTTCCTATACAATTTCAATTCCTTTACCCCTTGAATTCGGTGTTTGGTCTGTAGCACTCAATAAATAGCTATCCACACCATATTTCGAGTATTGAGGTCTATGAAGTAAAACTAATGAGATGTCTAACTTAAAAAAAAACAATGAAACGCTCTGGACTGATCTGGAAACGTAGCCCTAACGAGCCCTGTTTTGCATGTTTTCCTTGGTTCTAACCCTTCTTTATTTCGTGCTCTCAAGGGAGTGCACCTGCCCTAAATTATGTAATGACGGTTGTGCACGAATGGGTCATAGTCCCATCGCTGGGATAGACAAGCCGCGGACGTAGGAGTAAGCCATTAAGGACAAAAGTCGCCTCGCAAGAAAGGTGACCCTTGCCTCTCTACCTTGATGCCTGCCTGCCCCCTTTCGCCCCTCCTATCTAACATCCCTTCGCCCATCTTACATCCCCAACTTCCACCTTGGGGATCGCGTGCGATGCTTATTGATTTCCTACCTTCGCCTCGTCAAACCGACTGTCTTCTTTCAAGCAGCCCTCCCCCACCCGCTCGCTTCAAACCGTCTCTCCTTTTCTTGCACCTCCGCTTTTTTAATCGCACCCGTCTTCTTCCACGGTGCCCTCCCGTGATGGAGTTGCGCCTTCGACTGCCCATCGCTCCGCCCCCGCCTCATTGCGTCACGATTCCACCCTCTACGGTCTTCCGCTCAGTGCGTGTATCGGCTTGAAATCAATGTCAGGCCACTTACTGTCCGTTGCAAAATTCTGTCACCCGAGTTTGAAGACTAATATCTCACAGATGGCTCAATAGATTTTAAAATGAAGTACATCACATTAAAGCTTGTTTGTTTCTGTGTTTATTGATGGTGCACAAAACTATTTACCGTTTATATTTATTTCAGTGTGTGCTTAAAAACAAAATTTTAGCGCATTTTTCCGGGTACCGGACGGATGCATCGCATTTACGGCTTCGTTATAACAACACGGATCAAGATATCAAAATGTCCTTTTCAAATATTGTAGCAAAGATTTGTCTTAACAATTATACGAAGTTTCATATTATTTAATGCATTATTATTTTAGTTATAGATGCAAATGTACGGATCCGTTATTTTCCGTTCCGCGCATCCCTGAAAACCGCCGTTTGGACCTTCTTCAAGCTCTCGAGTTCATCATCATGAATCTACTTATAAAATCTTGAAGGAATTCGTTGGTTAATCAATATCGATTAACATTTATTTTCGAAAAAGAACGCGTTGAACTGCCAGGAGCCTGCACGGAAGAGAAAGGGAGAGGCGCGCACTGTTGCCCAGTCAGAGGGTTTTTAGGGTTGTAGTAGTTATTGCACGAAATCATTGGCAGCCGTACCGCGACCTATTCATTCGTTCACGTTTTTCTGCTCCGGATGGAAGGTTTTCTCATGGGCTCCTCCTCCACTCCACTATTCTCTCAAACAGGCGCTTTGTGTCCGCGTTCCTTCCGCCTTATTTTGATGTTGTATTTGCTTCCTTTTCCTACCCCTTCCCCGCTTTCCTTCCATCATTCCTTCCATTCCCGTCGCCAGCAGACAATATCTTCTCAGGGAATGTCCAATCCATTTCCTATTCCTTCTTCTTATCGTTTCCATCAGAGTCCTTTCCTCGCCCACTCTCATCAGTGTCTTTTCGTTTCTCTCTTTATCCTTACAACTCACTATTTCCATCTTCCTCCATATCCACATCTCCAAGGCTTCCAGTCTTTTGTCATCTTCCTTTTTAACTGCCCAATTTTCAGCCTCACGGCCTATTATTTAATTATAATTATTAATGGTAATAATTATCCACTGGTTCCGTTAGTTCCATGAATTTTGAAAGGAAAGTAGCGTTTAAATTAAAAAAAAATATTTAATCGAACCTCTGGTTTCATATAAAGCTAGCCGAAGTGACCACCTTCACATAGAAAGTATGTATACTGAGGCTTTTTACGTTGGTACACGGAAAAACCCGATTTTATGAGAATACATTTTATTTCTGAACTAGATGTGTTTTATAATATATTCCCATGGCTTGTTGATCATTTACTAACGCGTGATTATGATCCAGAGCGCGAGCCTGATTATGCGACGGCCTTACGTACATGAAATTTGCGTATTGAGTCCTGACTAGTATGACTCTCCGTGTGAAAAATGCCACAGTAAATTGAATCACACTCATGAAAGACGCAGCGGTTTTTTTAAATATTCAAGGACGAAGGAAAAACTCATCTCAAGCAGAGAGAGGGGCAGAAGATCAGCGTACTCAATGGCCGTGGAATTTTACGGCGTAAACTCATCGTGCTGACTTCGCGATCGAAGATCACGGCCTCAATTTCAGATTTACCGTCGAACCATAACCTTGGAACCATTTTAATCAACGCTGGTCCTGACGCTTAAAAAAAACCAGTCCAATTAATTTCTTTCGAAAAGGATGCAGAGCTTCACCGTAAGGGTTTTCGGAGGGATTGTATGATTAGGAGAGTGAAAGAAGAGCGGTGGAAAGGATCAGGGTACACGAGGGTGGACCCTTACGTTGCTACCCTCTTCTTCAATTCTCCAACCCTCAGTCCCTTTATACAGAATACGGACGGCTCCGAGGACACTTCTTTCTCCTCCACCCTCTCGAGCCCTTCGTGTTAGACTGGCGTTTTGGGTCAGCGTGATTGTGGTCAAAGGTCAAGTTTGGATTGGATTAACAAAAGGTAAGGGAGGAGAGGTATGGCAAGTGTGGGTGGGGAGTGGTTTGAAGTTGGGAGGTTGGTTTTTTCCCTCATTCGTGAGGGGATGGATGGGATCGGCGTCGAATGTGGGTGGGTTGGGTGGCAAAGGTCGGAGTGAGGTCTATTGGACGTCGATTGGATTAGGCGGGAACGTGTCCCACCTTCTTTCTCCTTCCCCGCCTCCCCATCTCTTATGGACCTTTCTCCGGACAAGCAAGCCTCCACGCTCGAAACTCTATCCGTCTTTCTATCGTTCCCACTGCAAGCAAAACTTGCCTCACCTACAACGTTGCCAGTAGTCAATATTTAACTTTGATCATGCACGAAATGTCCGTACATTAATTTTTACTCCGTTTTTGCAGTTTAAGTGCACTTTCTACGAAAATTTTGGATTAAAAATAAGAAAATACCAGTGAGTTCAGCGTTACAGCGACCAAATTCCGCAACATCATCTGAAATCATTATTATATTTTTTTGGAACTCTTTGAAATATTTAAACTTTTTTAGAACTCCCTGGTTGTTCCTTTTTTTAAGAGTTCGTAGACTCTATGAATACTCCTACAAAATGAGAGAATGAGAAGTTGTTCGGAAGGCTAATAGGTCTTAAGAATGTTCACTTTCAAGAAAGTTTTATTTCAAAGTGGCCCAAATTTAGACCTTTATACCCTACCGTATGGAGCGTTATCTGAATCAGCGTCTTTTCTCAGATAAAATGGTACTAGATTTTATAGTCTTTCTGTTTTTTGGCGTAACAGTGTTGTAGTGTTTTTCTGAGCTAAGTTTGCTTTACTCGCTCAAGCAAATGGTGATAGAAATCAGCTGAAGGTAAAATAAGAACCTACAGGAATTATATTTACATGTGATAGTGTAGCAATTTTCGGTGTAACAATTTATTCAGAACCTCGTAAAAATGAGGTGGACCAATAATCTTAGATAGTACATAAGAGTAGATACAAAGAGTAAGAGTTTCTCTCTTACTCCGTTCCCGGATGTGTAAAGCAAGGGAGCATTGGACTCTGGGCTTTATGTGTCAGTTTCTTTATACAAAAGCAAAGCGAAAATAATAGCTGGTGGAAGTGTCTTATTTTGACATAGGTATCTTATCTTATTTTGGTCATGGCTAGTTTCCCGGTGTTTGGCCTCATCAAGTTAAAATAAATCTCCTCTAAACTCACCACTTTTCTTGGCCAGCAGTGTTTTGCGGCATCCTTTGCGTTCCAGATCAGGGTCTCCCAAATCTCACGAACACCCCAGACAACCTGGAACCACACCCCGCATGACTTCTCTGTCGACGCTTGTCCAACGAACGCACGAGTCTTGTTTTTGCTCTGCTGGTTGTTAGTCGTACCCATAATATGGGACATAGGTATTATCTGACATGAATTTTTTCGTTGGCTTCTTTACAACGTCAAACGTTAAGGTGAACAGCACAAAATTTAAATACGCACATTTAAGAGATATTCAGATTATTCCATACTTTTTTCAAATAGATATGAACGACGATGCTGCCAAAAGTACCTAAATTTCGAACATTAGAAGATTCAAGTGCAAAGTTACTACGCTGAGTAACTTAACATATTTTTAAAAGATTTCAGGCACTAAGACACTAGATGTAACCATAACCATATATTAAAGGGGCTTCCAGGGACTAGTATAAAATATGATATACGAATATACAAAAATAAAATGCTAAAATGGAATGATTTCACTAAGATCATCAAGGAAAAAAGAGTTATTAAATCCCTTGTGAAGCATTATCTGCAAGTTCACAGCCTTATGCTGCTAAGTATGGATAGTACTCATTAATGTACTCACAGTAGAATGTACATATGCTCACAAAGCACACTCTGAGTGACGTTACATGGAAGATATAATCTAAACGACGCGCCAAGTCCGATTATTTTGGGTACAGCAATGATTTTATTCCTCCTCCTGAATTTATTCCTGGACGAGATAAAATGACATTCCTATTTCCGGTCGATGAATATTCGCGTATAAATTAGCAAAGGAACTCAAACTCTAAGATACAATTAATTTTTAGGACATTGGCTTGGCGTGTCCTCCATCAAGTTCATGGAAAATAGATGCCCTTAATTTGGGCATAAATATTTTTCTCCATCGCAAAATCACTTCCACATCTATAGCCTTTCCGTCATTCCTGTATCCGTTCCGTTCACTATTTCTTATCGTGATAGTAAAATGTTTACATGCGGTTCCTGTTGTGGAATCGTTCAAAATCCACTCGTTTCTTATTTTCAATTATGGAGATGGTCGATTCTCTTTATCAGCCTTAATCAAATGAAATTAATGACAATTTTACTTCTAGATATCCATTTACTTTAGTTCTGAAGTCATTATTTATTATTGCTATTAGAAGGGTTGGAACAAAAGCGTGTTTTTTCACTTGAATTATTTAACTCTAGTGCAGATTGAGTTACTTACTCATAGGCGATTTTCATAGAATTTGAGAATACTTGGAAATTGTAAAACTCTTAGCTCACATAAAACTTTTTCAGATATTCATCAACTTTTTTTTTTCACATTCATACATATTTAGAAAATGCAGGAGGGAACTTTTGTCAATTCAGGTTTTTTATATTGCACCATATTTGGATCGTAATCACGTTGGTTTTCTGAAAACGAAATTGAAATCTGATTTGAACTTCCTCTCGAAAGAACCACGACAATCCACATATATTTCTCTTTGGAATTGAGTGATATTCAAGCAAAAGGATTGTATTTGAGAGAAAACTTGACTTACCTGTGCTGGATTCCAGTGCTTTGCCAAAGAATTTGCTTAAACTCTCTATCTGTATCTCACATCAGCTAACCTTCACATGACTAGAAATCAGAATAGTTTGCTATTTCCTCTGTTTTGTGTGCTGAGATGTGATAGATTATTAGCCTATTATTTATGAATTTTCCTGTGATTTACTCATTTAAATTCAACGGCTAATCACATTTAAAATAAAGGAATAATTATTTTCGCTCATTTAGTTCGAATACCTCGAATCAAATTCCGGCTAAACCTTACACACATTTTTGCAGCACTGAGGAGGATATTCCACCCGAATAATAAGCACAAATCATACCCTTTATTATTGATGCTTATTCAAAATTAATGCAGTGAATGTCCTGAATGTAATTAGTCCTTTCTTAGTTGGCTAAAACTTTACTTCATTCCGTCTTTTTTCATTTCTATGTTTTATCGTCCCTTATCATTCACGTAGTATGCGATACGAGACTATCTTTGATAAATCTTTTTCCCTTTTGTCCTGAAAGTACGAATCTCAACGGTTACTTTTCACGCAAACCAGAAAGCTTGCCCCGCGGAAAGCATTATTTTCCTGCTCCAAAACTCCGTCCGGAAGTAATAAATGGAGCTAAAAGTGGGAGGAAAGACAATGGCCCCAAGGGGGAAATATTTGGAACCGGAAGCCTCTCTCATCCCATCTTCTGTCCCACTGTGTCTCCTCTACACTCTCTTTCTCTGTCGTTATTTTTATATCTTTCTCTCTTAGCCGTCTCTTTTGTTAGCCTATCCTTTCATGAATTGCGCAGAGGTAAGGAGAAGTGAATGTATCTGATGGTATACATCTTTATGAAGTGGTTAGTTATACAATATGTGGAAACAAGAATAAAATATGGAGAGAAGTCGGAAATAAGTCAAGTGATAAATGGTGCAAGTAATAAAAATCACATGTGAATATAACAACATAGAGCTCTCACCCGTAATTACTTGGACGTGAATCATATAACAGATGTTATTAGCCCAATTTATCTATGCAGGAAGTCTAGTGATTTTAAAATGTGCTCATGACATTAGTATAACTTATGTAATTTGATAAATGAATGGGCCGAAAGTTGAAAGCCCATCAACGGATGTTTAAAATGCCTCTAATTACAGCACAGATATCTGGTACATGGTTTAATTGAGCGCTGTATCCCTTCTAATGAAATAACTATATTTTTTATTCAGGATCTGTGCCGGATTTTATTGCCTGCATGCTGATTTTAATTACGTATTTTCTTCATGTTCCACTCAGATATAAATGCAAATTCATTCAGCCGATGTCTTTTGAAAGAAGCGCAGAGTTACTTCAGCGTGGAGCATCTGCGGAGCTTATCTTTGTTCTAACGAGCTATACGAGAAGGCATTTATGAGCAGATCAAAAAACGGTTTTTTATTGGTTTTAACGTTTTTCAGAAACTGGAGATTTTTAGACGTTTGCGCGTGAGCATTCTACTTCAGAGGTTAATATTAATTATTGAATCGCTAAACCGTTCAATTGGTTATGAGGATATAATTTTCAAATCAATTTAATTAAACGTTAACTTTCTGTGGCATAATTGGAGATTAATAGAGGCACTATTTCCTATTAATAAATAATCGCATTGTGGTGTGAACTTAAGCCATGGTCAGCATCAATAAAACTCAAGGTGCTATAATTTTAAGCTTGCGAAAGAGCAAGCGTTACAATTGTTATTCATTTCGTCACCACCTTGTTCAGAGGCATATGTTTTTCTTCATCTCAAGTTCTCCGTCTGCTTCAAGTTCTGAGTCGTTGCCCAGCAACTAGGGGCGGTGATTTTAACCTTACAGATGAAGTAAACGGCCGCAGATATTCAAGGAGTACGCGGGGGCGAGTATACCCCTCCTCAAAGCACGGCCAATCGGAATAAAAGACCATCCCATGCGAAGAATTCCCTCCGCGTTGAATATTTATGTTTCGGGGAAACGTTGAACTCGCCAGAGCGAAAGATTTAAAAAAAAACCGGTGGAGGAGTAAGGGCGGAGACGATTCTTGCCCACGGACTCTGGGGCGGCGGACCCAGCGGCAAAGAATTTCTGTGCGATTGGGAACGATTCTTCGCCCGCGCGCGCGCGCTGCGATACGCCTCAGTCGGTCGACTTCAAGCTTGTAGTAATGCAGCCGTAACGCTCACGAGGAAGGAGTGGAGTGATGTGGTGGTTGGAAATCCTAGGCGGAAAATATACGGTGACCCAAATGTTACCGCCTTAACCAAATACTGCGTTCGAGAGTGGAAACTTAGTGCGGTGTGTGCGTGCCGGAGAGTCTACCGATGCGCAAACTTGACTGAAAAAGCGGGTAGGACTTGTTAGCTTTCCCAATATAGAATCGGAACTTGTGCAAGGTACCGATGTTTTAGGGAGCGTTTCCATGAATTCCATCACACCCACCCCCTTCCTTTCCTTCGCCAGCCCTCCCTCCCTTACCCCGGGATAGTCAATTTACCCGCATCTTTCCGTTCCGCATAGTAATGCCCTCATAGAGATCAAGTTTCATCAAACTAATCCAAGGGTGCTCGCATAAAAATAGAGCTTACCTACCGTTTGGGAATTCGAGATGAGAACATTGATATCGCATTCGCGGAAAGTTTTTATCCGCGGGTAACATAAGAAAGAATATGACTTAAGCGCCCAAACTGCCTATAAATAAAGAAGTTCTTGTGGGTACGGTTTCTTTCTAAGAAGGGGCTGAAAATGGTGGTTCGTTCTACAAATTACAGATACACCTCAGAACTTGGAAATTTTTTAAAAATTGTCTAATAATATTTAAGACGACGAAAATCCGACTATTTACTTATTCTTTTGGTGTGGATAATTCTTCGAGAATCTTACGCAAATTTTAGTAGTTGATGTCACCATTGCTAGGGTTAAATTTGATCGCATGAATTGATTTGAATCATTGTAAAGATAAATTTGGTTTACGGTAATACATAGTACCGACTAATGATCTATCAATTATAGTATCCTTTTTATTGGTGCAAGCAGTTAATTGCACGCTTAATCATAATTTATTACCTACTTTCTATTACCTTATATTCATTATGAAAAAAACCACAATATGTATCTTGGACTATATTAATAAATCCCCCGTCACAACATCAATAAAATATCTAATTTGGGTACATGGTCATGCTACATTTTGTTTTTTTGTTAAACCAATTCAAAATGACGTATACTGAGAGAGATTTTATCTTGATATATTTTTATTTTTGATTGAAATCGCCCGAATATTTATAAGGTACTTACTACGTATCAGGTCGAGATAAATTAGCAAAATGGAACTAAGTTATCGGTTAAACGAATCGCGCGGAAGGGATAAAGAGAAGGCCTGAGTCAGAAAACTCCCTCTGTCGGTAATCGACTCGCGACACTTGATCTACGTGCAAAATACCTCTTCAGTATTGAGCCCCGCAACTTTGTGTCGACTGGAACCTGACGTCATTGAAGACGCTCTGAGGACGCGTACTTTAGGGCTTTAACTAATGCACTAGACAGAATTCAGCACAAAGGCTTTATAGCACAAAACAAGCTGGGGAGAATCAAACTGAGTAATTAGTGGTGGATCGGATCTCAAATTCCGCTGATAACGTATCTACACTCAGACAATTGAGGTGCATATGCAAAAAAGCGAGGTATAATTACTACATGGGCATATTCGCCCCGATGAGCGGGAATGCTCTCAGTCGGATTTTGATTCGATAATTCATCAATTACGTCGTCGAGCTCTTCGTGAATGTGCTTCTTTTCATATCTCGAGCACTAAGTGAATCGCAGAAAACAGTAGAATAGTGATCGGCATATTTTTTCTGCAAAGTGGATCAATGTCTGATTCATTTTAATGAATGAATTAGTAGTTGATTAAACGTTATGAAGCATTACTTAAAATGAATATGTTTTTGCAGCAGTAGCATACTTAACTATTACAGCTACACACACTATTGTGGTTCGATGACAACTATTTTCTGAGATAATTTAGCAATACCTACCATTTCAATAGCATTCAATAAACTTATCTTACCCAGCCTGTAGAACAAATAATGGTGGCTGAAAATTTATTACAAACAAAATGAGTTTAAAATATTTGTGTTTATTTCATGGTGGTCCAGAACATATTTCTTTATCAGTTCTGCGTCTATTTCCCTCTATTAGTATTTTTGAAACTCTGCTATGAGGAGGATATTTCTCCAGAAATTAAAATGAAAGTTAAGATTTCTTTCTCTTCAGTGTATTAAAATACAGGATCTCTCAAGGGTTCAGAATCCCAGTCGGAATCATTTTCCATCCTTTTTAGGATTAAAACCTGTCATGTGTCCTCCATAGGTGAAAATGAAGCTCTTAATCTAATTTTTTTCCCCAAGGAAGCCATTTCAATAACGTTTACCCAATGTATAGACGATATATTTAGACGAGCACACACAAAGAATGGTTATAACCTACCCAGACCAGATTGGATCCCGCGGAATAGTAAATAGTGTCTCGTGGAAATTTCTACGTAATCAATGCTGTATTTTCGGCAGGAGTAAAACAACTTTGTTCAGATTTATAATCATTCTCGGGGGCTTGGTTCCCCCTCTCCTAATGCGGAGGAACCTCTCCTAATACGGAGGAACCTCCCCAAACCTCCATGTACCTCCCCCCGGGCATAACAACCCGCTCGCCTACGTCTTGCGAGCAAGCGAAAAGAAACAGAGGTCGCACGAGAATAACACATACCTTTGATACTAAATGCGGAATGATCCCTCCTAATAAGGTTTCCCCCTCCTTCTCCCCTGGTCCATAACAAACCTCTCCCAGCCTCCATCCCTCACCATCCCCCTACCCCATTCCCCCCTTTTTAGCGTCCCCTCCTCTCTTCTGCCTCTATCGCTCTCTCCCAAAACTCTATGCAAACGTTTACTCACCAAGTTTGTGATCTTCAGCTGAATATCACCTCGCCGCATCCCCCTCCCCCCCCCCACGACCCTGTTCCACCCCGCCTCATTCCGGGAACGGGCGGTTGGATAGGGGATGGGAGATCCGTGGCGTCGGAAATGCAGGAGTTGGTGGGATAGTCAAATTTTTCGAGGTTACCATGAAGGAGGAGGGGACAGAGGGATTCCGACTTTTGGGAAAGAACGGGAAAGAAAAAGAGGGGTAACAGGGAAGAGAATTGGCAGGGTTGGCCTCGTCTGCTGTTGAGTCCGAGGGATGGGAGAAGTGGAAACCCCATAGGCTGAGTAACAAGTATGTGCATTTTGCATAACACAATTTGTTCCTCGAAAGCAAATTCGGGCGCTATTGACTCATGAAAGTGGTATTTTTCTCCTTTTAGACATCCAACCCACTCCGCCGCCCCCCCGCCCCACCCCCAACCCAGCCGTCTTTTTTGACTAAAGAGCCTTGTCTCCCGCAGCTTCCCCGCCTCTACCTTTGGTTGGTGTCACACGTTTCGTTTCACTCCCCTCGTGTTACTTCGTGCGTTGCGCCTGGAGGGCTACTACCATGCCAAAATTGGTGCGACTTTTCTCTGCGTGCAGAGAAGTTTGCCCCAATCCGGAGTCCCCATTCTTGTCACGTGATTTCGGAATTCTATACGTGACGTTCTGTTCATGACATATGTTTAGCATTGCTAAACCGTAGACCTTGATATGATAATGCTCAACCGATGCATGAAGCTTTTTCAGCTGATGCCCTTCGGTCAAAATATTTGAGTAAATACATGAAAAAGCAAGTTTGAGTATCGTGTGAAGGCATAAATAGAAGAATACGTAATTTTATTCCAGAATTTTCATACATTGCCTGACTAATTTTCGATAATAATCGATTTACTGACTGACTAAGAAGAGAAAAATTGACAACTAAATTTATAATTAAAGATTATTCCAAATTGTCATTAAAAGCAATGGAATTTAGACTTATATTCATGCATTTTGGTCATTCAGGTGACCATCAACAGGGAATGTTTCAATCTCGTATTTAACGAGATTTAAACACCCTCCTGTCAATGGTCACCTGTAAGACTGAACAGCATGTATATAAGTCTTAATTCCTCTGTTTTATTGACAGAATTAGGCTGCATTACAACTTGACTTTATGCTGGTTTTACCTAGACCTCTCGCATACTTTCTTCTCCAGTCTGCAGAGCTCAGCTCTCCGCAGTTTTATCCGTCGCGATCCCCTCCCTCTTCTCTCTCTATTTCCCTTATCTCGACGAATTATACTCGGCCCAACTTCCTTCTAACTCGTCTCATCCAACACTTCACTTGGCCCATTCATTCCTCCATTAGAATCCTCCTCCTGCGCCCCGAGTAGAAAGTTCGACGTGGTAACCTAATAATGATACCCGGCAAGGAAGCCCTCCGCGACTCGAGAGGATAAATGTACCTTGGAGAGACGCACGCAACGGGAAGTCAGGAGGGGTGCATCGAGAATTTTCGCTGCGTTTGCTTTTTCTTCATCTCTCTGGGTAAAGACAGTCAGAAAAACGGGGAGGAGTAAGTACGAAAAGTCGTACGTGTAGGGGTTACTTTCAGTGATTGTTTTAAGATGAACGAGTGTTAATCTGAACCTCAGGCTTCGTAAATAAATTCGATAATGGTAATACTCTTGTGACGCAATGTTTAAATTGAAGGAAATACTGATGGTGGTAGAGAAGCATTTTTTTAATGTAACCCGAGAATAAAATGCGCTTCACCCGTTGTTTGTTTCATTTTTTATTTCTCGGTAGAATAAATCATAATTTATTTTTTAGTTTCGGTATACCCTATAAGGCCCCTGAGGGTACGTGATATGGAATGATTGAACATTACCTTTAAAATGCATTAGGATGATGTGATACATGTGTAAAAGATTTCGAAAAGGAGGTATTAGTATTTGAATGTACCTTAGTGGAAGTTTTAATTGCTTATTTCTAATCATCTTTTTGGAAAAAGGGTGTTTTTTACTTCTTAAGCTCAGTTTTATGTGGACCCAAAGGTTATATTGGAAGAAATTGCATGCATGACCATTAAAATATTTTGATGCCATAAAAGTCAAATTTTTTATACAATTCACTCCAAAATAGCTAATTAATAGGTACCGTTAATTTATTCCAATGAATTATGAAGAAATTTGTCTTCTAACTCATTCATTACGCATATAATTTTCCCTCTTCTCCAAAACCTAATTTACAAAAATTTCAACTGATGCTGACGATTTCCTTATGAAATCGGTGTGTGAAATACTAATGTGAATTTCTTTTAAAAATAGCCTATGTTTTGGTTAACGACAGTTAAATCAAATAATTTAATTGCTTACATCCACCATTTTCATCTCGCAAACAATAAAGTGAGGTTCATTGATATTCTGAGTCAAATGTAATGATGCATTAGTTTCCTTTTGTCTTCCACTCACTCATTTTTTGTTGTCTCATATGCTTTTAGCTTAACCAAATTATTCCCATTGTTTACTTTACGTTTGAAGTTGGTACTTCAATAGCTGTCATGATTTTGTTCCTACTCTTAGTATCCAGCGACACGATAAACTATCCAGTAGGCTCATTCATCAGTATGCTTAACACGATCATTCAGCACGAATTCTGGTGAAGTACTTCAGTGCTTCCATCTCTGAATTCGGTAGTCTACCCGACTCTTTCGGCACCATTTGATTCCCGAGGATAATTTTTAGCACAGCCTCGAATACTGGATTTGAAATTCCATTTCCCATCAAAACACATTTTTTGACTGCATACTTAAGTCCTTAAGAGAAATTGCAGGACTCCATTTCAGCTCTCGTTGAGTGGGTCATTTTAACTGCAGAGAGATACTTTTTTGGATTTTTGCAAACTGCTCTGCAAATATACCTTATAGAATGAGTTGAGTTGCATGGTGGGTTTTTCCATCGATTTTTGCACGAATTTCGAGTGAACATTGAAACACTGAATGCGGTTTTGCTTGCTAAGCACGCAGCATTGACTCATCAGAATTAATATTCCTCGTTCGACCGTGCGTCGCTGATTTACATCACTGAATGAAATGCATTACCGCAAGGCATTCAACCATAAATTTATTCACTACTGCTTAATCATCCATTTTTTTACCTCTAGCTGTTTAAAGCGTTGTGTATTTTTAGGTGGTTAAGTTCAGTTCATCATAATACGTATGATGGATCACAATGTCCAGCCCGTCCAGTGAATTGGGAAGTAGGTCAATTGAGAATTTACCGAAATGTCACTCCTACCGTGAGGCTTTCGTAATCACGCTGTGCGTAAGGAGAATACAAAAATAGTATTTCCATTGGAAGTAAGGTGCTGGAAACTCGGCACATTTTATGATTTATTGAGAAAATTTGAAATCAATGTAGTAGGTACATGCAATAAATGGACAATGGGCGTAAAATCACAATGTTTTCACTACTTTAAAAGTGAAATTCTAGCAAAAGAGTATTAGGAACTTCGATTCAAATAATTTACATGGAAAATACAAATTAGCTCAAATCTTTAGCGTAATTATGTAGCCATTTGGTATCAATATACTCACTTTTTCATTTCTCATTACCATTTCGTTCGCTGGAGTCCTTCTCGAATTAAGTGGTGGAGTGTCTCTTTGTTAATCTACTCCTACCAAACGGCAGTTGTTTACTCTGATTTATACGCGTAATAATTTTTGATTCCGTCGTTATTTTTCATTCTGGCCGAATAAAGTTGAGTGTGATCGCTCCACTCCAGCAGAGTTTTGTCCGTGCCACCACGCAGCGACTATTGTTTACCGCCGCACCACGTTATTTAAAAAGTTTCTCAGACACTTTCCGCTTATCTCGGGGGCTTCTTTCATTTTTAACCAGCGAAATAAAAAAAGCTACGGAGGCGGAGGAGGGGGGGGAGAAAAAAATGGGAGAAGGCGGCGGCGCGAAAGTTGGTTGACTGATTGCATTTTCTTTGCATGTCTCCTTTGGCGCAGGAGTCGAGAGGATCTCCTCGCCGACCCCTCCCACTTCCCTCCCCCCCCCTCCCTCCCCCGCACTCCCTTGATGCTACCTCGGCCTCATCCTTTTCCGCCTTCCAAGACTCTCCGGGAAAATTCTTGTCTCTGTGTCTCTCTCCCACCCCTTCTCCAACTTCCATGACCTCCATCCCATTCAACCTCCCCCCTCCCCCCCACCCCCACCCCCCCCCACACCCCCACCACACCACCCCTCCCTCTCCCGAGTGCACCATGAATATTTTATAAGGCGCTCAGGCGAGATGGTTACCACTCTTGCATTTTTCTCTCTCTTTCTCTCTCCATCTTCCTCTCTATCCAACACGAGCTCTCTGCATCTCATCCCCTCCACCTTTCCTGTCCGTCGGATTGTTTCTGACCAAATAGTTTCGGAAATAAAGCTATCGGATCCACAAATCAGGGCAACCTTCCGTTATTCATGCTGGGTAAGAACCTGGGTATCAACTGACAAGCGTGTAAAAAAACAATGGATTAAATTTTATTCACCAGCAGTCATCAATCCGAAAATCGGTTAGCTGCAGATCTACTTTACATTACCTTTTAACCCATTGATGCCCATGATGTTTTTTTTCGAGTTTTATGTTCAGAGTCATATATCTTGATGAGGATGACCATTATATCGTAGGTGTGAAGTCCAGGTAGATAGAGTAAAGGCTAGGTTGTATAGGATAGGTATGTTATGACCTATCGCATACAACCAGTGGGTATTTAAGTCACATTTAAGCACAAGTCCTGCTAGAAGTGCCGACACTAAAGATTACTGTCGTGCGATGTTTTCGGGAATGAATTTTATTTTATTTTTTCTAAAGCGTAATTTTAAATTTTAATCATGATTTTTGTTTCTTTTTATGCTCAAGATATATGGCATAGTAATCTACATCAACACACTTCTCAAACTGTTTTCCTCTTTTTAAATCTAATATACTGGACTTTGGTTCCATTTATCAGTTTGAAACTTCTAACATCCCTCAACACGCCTCACTTGTGTTGTGGCAGCAGGTAAAGTAATAAGTGTTATGAGTGCATAAAAGGAAATTACCTACTATGTAACTACGTATAATGTATTCTACTTACCTTACTACAAACAGAATTAATACAGAAGTGGAAATACGGGTGGCAATCTATTGTAAATAAACAAAAGTTAATGACTCTTCCCGTCGAACTAAAAATGAGAAATAAATATTGTCGATAGAGCATTCGGTAGGGGAACTTGAACGTAATGGTAGAAAAGTACCATGGGATGGGGATTAATGGGGATAGCCACTTAAATCCTTCAGTTCTCTTCCTTCACTATCCGCTTCATGATTTCCATCGTTTGTCTTGCCTGGTTATTTTCCCAATTTGATGCTCCTTCTCCAAACGTTTTTATAAGTCTGTTGTATATCAGAAGGTTTTCACTAACAATGTCTATTCTACTTCGTTAAGGTTTCTTTAAGTATCCTCTCTTCCCACCTCTTTGTAGAACACCTTCATAGTTGATTCTCTCGATCCATTTAATTTTCATCAATCTCCTGCAACGCCACATAGGTATCTGTTACCTCCAGGCTCCTCTTTTGTGTTGCTGTGATCGTTACAGCTTCACCACTATATAAGAATATGCTCCTTAAGTGTGTTTTTATTGGCGTCGGTTGTGGTTTTACCGTAAGGATGTATTGGTACCATTTTCTGTGTGACTAGGTAACTTTAATTCGTATTCCAAGCGGAGTGTCTCTCGTTTTCAAACACAACGCGTTTATTTCGGAGATTTATTTTTGCGCTGTCGAAATTATGCATCGGGGCATTGAAAAATGAGCTATGAGTTTTCGACAAGTTTGGGCGTCTCGTCGGCATGCATAAGATTGAACGCAGTTGGTGGACGGGTCCGCTTGGCAGTCCTAGTTTTCCCACTTGGATTTATGGATCCGCAAAATGGCCGATGAATAATCAAAGAAGACCTCCTTCGCCCGTGAGATTTTTCTGGAACGCATTCCTGCATAAGACTACGGCCTTTCCACGTCGAGTTCTGGAGTTGAATTCCGTATGGACAGATGAATTTCTGTCGGACGCGTGTGCTACAGAGAAACTTGCCAAGAGTTTCTCACTTGGAAAGAAATACGTCCGCGGCAAAGATTAACCCAAACCTGCTACGCATCGTTCAATATTAATGATGTCTTTGCCACGAGTATCATATGGATAGGAAATTTACGAATGGGAAGTTTAGCCTATCAAGAATAAATGTAACAGATAAAGAAAACAGGATTATTGTCATTAGAGAGCCTTGATTTTGTTCACAAATCTAATGAGTAGTACCTACCTAAGTCTAAATTTACCATTCTTTATAGCCCCATAACCCTCACGATCGTACTGATATCATATCATCCAAAATTCTGCTGACGATTCAAAATGATAAGGTGCCCAAATAACTCATGCTTTGCTCTCAAAATCTGCGTGGACATCTACTTTGTTGAACAGACGCAGACAATAATGCAAACGAGGCCCGAGGGGACTGACCATTTGAATCGGATAAAGTGTTTACGTCAGGCGCACAGCCTGAAGAGGTCAACAGTGTCAATAATGCGTAGGAATTCACGCGCTGCTATCCTCACTTGCCTAAAAATCTTCTTTTTTTAACACAAAGGGGCAATGATGTAAACGAGCTCGAGTTGGACTCACAATGCGTAAACAGCTTTTTTTATATTTGATAAACTTCTAAAGTTAAACAGCTTTATAAATGAGGTTGGGGTGGACAGACGATGCGTAAGGAGGTTTTTAAATCGATTAAATGTTGTGCCATGTTTGCTCCTTGATTTGAAGTTTTCTTTACCACCATGAAGGATGAGGGTTGACTGAAGTCCTTCTTGAGGCCAGCGGAAGCTAAGGACGCAGCCCTCTTGTAGCTCTTCTCAGTCGACTGCGGAAACTTTTTGAGGCGCAAGTAAAATAATTTGTCTCTCTCGACCGGACTCGCATGGAGACTCGATCGGCCCATGTAACCGCCCCTGCTGATGCGTGGTTTGGGCCCAGGGGCGCGGTCACCCTAACGAACTGTCTCCTAGCTCGCTCCTCGCCCCCACCCCCTGCCGTACACCGGTCCACTTTGAAAGCCTTCCCCTACGCCCCACGCCGGCACCACCGCTCCTCCCTGTTCGACTTAATCTCCTTAGTGTGCTCAGTCCCCTCACACACTTCATCTTCGCTCACCTCCTCCTTTCCGCATCGTCAAATCTTTCTTCCAAAGGAACGCTTTCCCACTCCCGAACCCCCCCCTCCTCCCCCCTTTCGTAAGAACTGTGCAAACCTGGAAATCCTCAACCAATGCAGAAAAGGTCTGAAATTCCGGTAAGTTGCCTGAAATTGGAAAAGTTTTCAACATTTGGAGACCGTGAATTTTGATTGTCTGAAAGAACTGCGACTGCTTGCCTCGAAACTTCCTGGATATTTGCGGTATATTTTTTTTCCTTCACGTCCAAGTACGTTTATTCGCCATGGGCACAATCTGCTCAATGTTGTTCTCCAGCTTGCAAAGATAGTGAATAAACAAATATAATTCGTTTGTATCTGATTTTAAACGATTTGAGCGTGCAATAATTCAAAAGTGAACGGTTATTGTGACCACGGCAGGCATCGGGGAGTCGGGTATCGGTTTTGTTCACGGATTGATTGTGATAGTCATGTGACCCAATGCGTGAGTTAACCATGTGTGTTCCTGAAGTTTGGCCTTGGAACTCTCAATCTTGGAGAATGAGACTCAAATGGAGGACATTGGACCGTGATTGGGTTTTAGAGTAAAGAAATATTAGTGGACATAAAAACGAACAAAGAGGTGTAAAGCATCGCAGAGGAAGGAATAAAAACTTTGTCAGTGATTCTAAGTAGGCTTTTCGAAAGTTAATTGAAAAATTGGTTAGACACTTTAAGATGCTGAAAGAAATTTTGGAAAAGTCACTCTTTAGGTGGGTGAGTGAGAAAAGAATTAGTATTTTTAATAATTGGCAAGTGAACTGTGTCAAGGAATGGAATATTGTGAGTCACCTGGTTGGAAAGTTAAATGAATTTTCAGCACAGCTTTTTCCATATATTGTTTTATTTATCACAACCATGGCTTCGTTACGGAGTAACATCCTCAGGAGATGCCTCCTGAAGATTTTACTCCGTAACGAAACTATGTCGTGATAAATAAGACAACATGTGGAAAAAGTTGTGCTGAAAATTCATTTAACTTTCCTACTATGAAAGACTTCTACAAAGCTACGCCCGAAACCATTTATTGTAGTCACAGGGTTATTATAATTAAATCGCAGTTTATTTACAATTTTTGGGTCTACCGAATGGTAATTTGAGCGGTACGTACAGATAATTGCAGAATATTATGCTTCGTTGAGGCAAACGTGTCTCTGGAG
Organism: Pyrrhosoma nymphula; assembly: GCA_963573305.1. Taxonomy (NCBI): domain Eukaryota; kingdom Metazoa; phylum Arthropoda; class Insecta; order Odonata; family Coenagrionidae; genus Pyrrhosoma; species Pyrrhosoma nymphula. Next base: position 126,409,723 of record OY754334.1, on the reverse strand, counting down.
TCATTATTTCAATCGTGAGATGTGAGGTAACCCAGTGCCTTCCCTGACACTGCTCTCCTCCCTGTCTTAAGTCTTCCCTAGGACCCCCAAGTCTCGTGTCTCGAGTTTTCCACCCTCTTTCTCGACTAGCCGCAGCCTCTCTCCCTCCGCCTCCCACGGCAACCGCCCGCCACCCTCCTTTCCCCTGCCGCCTCTCCTCGCGCGTTCAATTTAAGGGGTCCTTTAGTTTGGCTTGGGATTATGACGAAGCCTCCCCATTGTGTACCTCACTTCCTTCGCCCGTCTTCATCCCTCTGCGTCTTCCTCTCTTCATCCCTCTCCAACCCTCCCCCCGAGTACCTGAATCCTCTTACTCTTTCTTGACTTACCACCTTACTTCGTCTTCGTCTCCTCCCCTCCCCTCTATCCCACGCCCTTTCCCCGTCTCTTGTCTCTCCTCCGCCTTTTTGCCGCAAAAGCCACCACGTCCTCCCTCCTCGGCCCCTCCACAACACCCTCTCACCCTCCTAACACTCTCCCTCTCTCACTTTCTTCCTCCACATTCTCCACCATCCCTCTCAACAGCCTCGCACTCTAATCCATGAATGCGAGTATTTCGATGCGATTCGCCAAACGCGATTTTGGACCAGCCTTTTCGATCGGGTGCGTGTCTACTAGTAGTACTGTCTTGTCATTCCATAGCAAGTTTTAGTATGGTAACTGTGCGTTACTTTTTCTGATTCTCGATAATATAAAATAGTTAATAGCTCCATCAATAAATGTGATGGACGACATTCTGAGAGTGATTTCCGTTTCAGAAATGAATTTTATGTTTATCTTTGGATTAGGTTTACAGCTATAATGGAGTGTTATAATTTTGGAAATTAGAAAACCTAAAATACCTGGTTTACTGAAATTATTAATATCTATGATAGTTAATGTTGACATTTGTTGAATTTTAATGAGATTTGATGATAATGTAGTCTGAAGGGATTTCATCTGGAGAGGTAGAATTATATCAAAAATACTAAAGTGTATTTCAGATATATTAGATATTTTCATTTATTTTTAGGACATACCTTGCCGAATTAATGGATTGACATTATAAATATAAGTAAAAGGATGGAGGCTTCAGAATTTACAGCTTTCAGTTCTAGGGCACATCTCAATAGTGAAGGCCACTTCTCATCCATGCATGGGCAAGTCGATAAAGATCTTCATTTAAAATACCTTCATGGTGTCCAATAAATTATTGTACTTTTTTATTCAAAATTTATAAAATGCAAAGGTTTTGTTGTTAGGTATATATGCTGCCTCCGATTTCAGTCTACGAAAAATTGTCCGTTATAGTAGTATGCAATATAACGCATTTATCTTCTTAGATGTTATTTCGAATCATTTCAAACGTTGCAGTACGGTTGATGATTTAAGGTTAACTTCAATTAGTATCCAAATACATTATGTTCTAAAGCATTTTCTCAACTTCGCTGGAGTGTATGACCCAATAATGCTCCTTTGGATTGGCACGATGAGTTTAGTCAATACTCTGATATGTGTAAAATATAGTTGTTGGTGACAAAAATATTGATATCCATTGCTTTAAAATACTGTTTTGAAGGTGATGTTAATAAATCATGTCGTGAAAGTGTTTTAGTAAGCGATGCGGTATATTTAGAATCGATTCAAAAGAATCGCTTTCTTGTCTCATCTCACCCATCTCCTCACCCCAACGTAATCTTACCGGCAAAACTTCCCAATCTTCCCAGCATCCCCCTCTGGCTTGTTTTCCTTGTATCCTCCTCCAAAGCCCCAATGCCTTCCTCCATCCACTCATCCCTCTTCTCCCTCCTTGTTGGCTGACCAATATTTTTGTCGTCCTCTTTTATATAAAGAGGGATGTCGCACCGGTGTGTTTACGCAGGAAATGCGTTTTCCCCCTCGATCGATATGTATTTGCGTCGAGTAAACCATTTTTTTTTGTCCTCCCGCTGTTAAACCCCGTCGTCCATTATTCGCAATTCGCTCCTCACCCGAAAATTTCCATCTCCCCTCCTTGAGCCGTTGCCCGACCCACGTATCCTCGTTCCTTCGCCTCCGCCCACTTGGCTTCTTACCCGTGCTCCTGTCGTCTTCATCGGAGATGTGGTCTTCTTCCCACGGTCATCCTCCACTTCTTCTTCGTCCTCAGTGCCCCCCTATAGAACGTGCGAGGGTGGGATAGGGAACTTGAGTAACCCCACTCTTTTTCCATCCCAATCCTAAAGCGTAGGAAAACATTTCCATCTTCCGGGAGTTCCATAAAAATATCGTCCCTCTCTCTCCACTTAACTCTCAACTCATGACGCACACTGGAAGAAATAATTTGGCATGGACAGTATGCATGGCTCCCTCGAAGGGTCCCTACCTTAAATAAAAAGTAGACATTGCCAGCCTTGTATTGCCATGAAGCCTGGTCGTCGAAGAGTGACGAGCTGCAAGACCAGGAGAGTTTTTGAATTTTTGTATCTGAAACAGACGAAAAAAAAATGATGTGGGTGATGTCTTCCGCCGCGCCGGGCTAAGGATGCATTATGCCATCCGACGTCTCAAAGCTCGACTGGGGCAACCTCCTCAAAGTAATTGTTGATAGACCCAGGGGCGCGACCAGGGATCTTTATAACGTATTCACTCGCTTTCTAGTTATTTTTCCATTTCGCACACGAGTTCTAAATTTTTTTATCATATTTTATCAGGTGCTTTAAATGACTAGTTTTAATTAATGAAGTGCGTTCTTTGGAGTGTAAATGTGAGCATTGTCCTTCTAGAGCTGTTAGCGCTTTGGAAAACGATAATGTAAAAGAAGGAACCGTTATCACACCCCAGCTTTTACTATGAAGTAGTGTTGCACAAGGTGTAGGGATCCAGGCGATTCGGTGGATTAATTCCTATTTGCCATCCTGAGGGCCCAGAAATTAATTCCGGCCATGGTGGAGATTTCTCAGCCCAACTCCGGTTTTTGCGAAATCTGGAGTGTATGTACTACAAATACAATACTTCTTTCGTCGGATGAGGCGTTATACTGTCAACCCGATTACGCCATTCGTTATGAGTGAGCTAATTCCGACTTCCAGTTTTTCTTCTCTTTTATTAGATATTCCTTCTTCATCTACCTGCCCAACGGTTCATAAAGGCGTGAAGTACTAAAATACTATTCACCTCAGCCAATAATTTCCAATGTGAGTGGAGGATATTGATAGGAAAATTCAAAGTTGAGAATGGAATTGAATGGAGTGAGTATTGAAAGATGTTCTAATACGAGCGTCGAAGTGCTTCATGGGGAATGAGACTATTATTAGGAGATTATGGAATAGAGAAGACAAGGTTTGTACGTCACGATATTGAATTGAAAAATATAAAAATGTATTTCCGGGCAAAAGAGGTGAATTTTTTTTAAATTTGCATTAGTCAACGGCTTTCTCGGCTCTCCGGATTGGTCTGACCCATTCACACAGGATTGTTACTTTAGATATAGGTACCGCTAGACCACGGTTAATTTCCTTATGAATAAAAGGAAATCGATCTTGTCAAATATTTCCTCATTGTTCATCTGTTCGTATTCCCCCAAATCTCAGATCTCCCATACCGCACAAGCTTCCTGTTGGATTATCTTCTATGAAATGTCCTCCGTTTCCGGGTGAGTAAATAAGCACGATAGCCGAACAACTAAACATTATACATAACTAGGGTGATCATCCAAACTGCTTAGCACCTATTTAATTTTTTCACCTCGTACCATGCGGAAAAAAATACTGAATTCAATGTTAACTGACGCGAAAATAACATAAGGGCAGGAGAGGTTCCCGCTCCGTCGTTGGATACACTAGTAAGAGTCAAATTTCGCTGCGAGCAAGAGCAAAGGATTTCATTGTTTAGCATGAGTCTCAAGTTAAAATGTGAACGAATCTGCCTTTACGTGCATGTCAATTCCTGTAAAAATTCCTCGCCACCAGCACTCAAATGCTCCGAAGTCTCCCACCTATACCTATTGCTCTCCCCTTCCTCCTTTTCCTCAACCCTCCCCCTCCTCCGGTGACCACCCCCTGTTTCCCTCCCTCCGAAGCTACCTCCCTACTCTTGACCTACAAATCCCCCCCTCTCACGCCTTCGCCCACTCCTTCTCCCCCCCTTCTGCTCCCCCGCCATCCCCTCGGGACTCGGAACTTAACTCGCCCTCGGAGTTGCGTTTTATTCCCTTCGCTTCATTTTCTTCGTCTAATAACCGTGGCCCAGAGGCCTGGATTCTAAAAGTGCTCCCATTCTATGGTTTTCCGATACAAAGCCTTTTTGCTTGGATCATTCCATTCGGATCTCCCTCGTTCCAACACCCTTTTCCTTACATTTTGGTGAAGTTATTATGAATTAATGACCACTGCAGTTTTCTTCTAACGCCATATTCGAGGTTATGAAGGGCTCTTAACTTGTCCATGCTCTAATTCATCCTATATAGGGGAGAACGTTAATTGGTTTCCACGGTGTAAATGAGAACTGAGTCCTCTTAAGAGTGGAGCAAAGAATTGACAATACGCCGAGCTCAAACCCAAGGGAATCATCAATTTTTATATTTTTATAGGAAAACGTTTTCTGTTTTTTTTAGGGTATGTTTGTTTTACATTGTGGGATATCACTGTCTCATCACATTCCTGTCTCATAGATAATCAATCCGGTTTTTGCGCATTTGAATTGTAAAATAGGGGGACCATATACTGTATAGTTAGTTGCTAAAGTGGGATTGAATTGTTTAAACCGCCGTAAATTCTTGATTTTCACTGCGTGCTCTGAAAAGTACCTGTGGTGGTGGGGTAAAGTCATCGCCTGCTAATATGAGTGTCACGGTTTCGAGTCCCGCTTGAGTGGACTTTTCACCACCCAGGGCATGGATTCGTGTGTTGTTCTAGTTCATGAGTGTTCGTCTAGTGAGTTAATTGTTAGAGAGGACCTAATATACTAAAATTTGCGCGTATTTGAGACAAATTATTATTTTTATTATTTATGCAGTTAGCTCCATTAGGTTTACTGATTTAACCAAAAACATATATAGATACATAATATCCTAAAGTACTCAAAAATAATAATATTATACTCATCTCCATTTGTATTGTCTCTCTCTCTTCTCCATGTATTTACTGCAAGTCTCAGTAACTCCTTTTTGGTATGGATTAATTGGACGTTAAATGTATAGCAGACACAATATTAGTGTATAGCATTCCCTTAAAATGCGTGATCTTCTGTTACTGATGTACGTTAAAGAAACTTCACCTAACAATACTGCTAGCTGGTTTTCCTGCTTTACAAGCTTCTCGATTGGCGATGCCTATGACAGAAAATCTGGTTTATTATGGTGCAGGAAAAGACATGGACTCATTAATACCATGTGTTCTACAGCGCATTATATGCCATGTTCTATTTATTCACTGTGCGTTGTGAACGTCTGGGAGGTAGCCATCCATTTGGCTGAGACCCAATTTCAGGTCTACGGTCTAAACACCGATGTAACTAGCGTTACACCGGGCCGCACAAGGTTAGCCATTACGCCGGTTCACAAGAACCTTCGACACTCTTATTCACTCCTTGTTATCCCCGGTAATTATCAGCATAGCTAACCGAGGCTGCACTTAACAACTCTTTTCACGAGACCAAAAATATAGAAGTTTTATTTTTCAGTAAAAAATATTACCCTCACACTTTTCAAGCAGTGACCTTGTCTTTTTTACGCGAGTAAAAATGGACCCCATATTTCCATAAAACCCCGACTCCTTTTCCCCACGAACAATATCCTGTTCCATTTTTCCGGGCTCTTAATGCGAACAAGTATGCAATTTTCGCTCCGCATCCGCTCAAATTTCACTTCCTAATGCCGAGAGAGTTTAAAAAAATGTAACCTCACAGCAAATACCTTATTGGTTATCATTTGAGGGCAGGTTTTTTTTCGCTTTTAATTAAACTCGCAGAATTAAGGGGGGAGGCGAAGGTGAATGTAGGCCGGTATTCGGGAAGGGGATGAGTTAGAGGCTAAAGTATGGGTGAAGAAACTAGAATAGGAGGTATTTTTATGTGAAAGTTAAATTCAGCATTTTTATCCGAACATCGATTTCCTACAATTCCCTGATATTTCCTTATCCAGTGCAGAGTATGATTGATTCATGTACACATAAATGCATTTTTATAGGTGCAAAATATAATAATATTCATAGTTTCTATGACATTTGTAGCTTATAGAATGGCAAGTGTTGGTGAATATTCATCTCCCGCTGACTCGCATTTTAAGGTTTGTGCTCATGCATCAATACTTGTATATAGTTTAAATAACATTTGTAGGATATAGTGTTGGATGTATCGGTGAAAACCCATCCCCTGCCACACACCCTTGAGTTGGCTTGCGGGGCACTACGTACATTACTCCACCTTTGGCCTGATTACATTATCATTTCACTTTATGCCCTTCCTCATAAGATTACTCTTCAATTTTCCTATATTCCATACACGTAATAAGTCTAAAGGTGTTGCCCTACCCTACCCCTACTCATTTGCCTTTATTGCTCCACTAGGAAATTTCCCCTTTTTCTATTTTTTTTTACTAAATCGTGTCTTGTTTTGCCTGCCCATATTATCTTCAGCATCTATCTCAAGACTGTCCGTAAGACATCCGATTGGCGACTGCATTCCCGATAGTCAGCGTTCCATATCAAGAAAATTTATGTTTTTACCCGAATATTTTCACGAACTGTTTCTTTATCTATTGCAAATTTTCCATGGGTGGACTATATATTTCATGATAAGCGTCTTCTTATCGTGAGTTACTCTGCATTTGGCATCTCTGTAACCTCTTTCATCCAATTTTTTGCTCTTCAGTTAATTTTGCATTTTGTATTGCTGAAGTACTTGAATACCTTCGATAATGTCAGCAATCAAATTATTTCTCTCTTATACATGAAATGTAGTCTGAGAAGAGTAGTAAGAAAAATTCTTCTCAAGTTACATCGATTTCTATTCAACGCTTTCTTTTTTTCTACCAATGGAAAATTCATTATAAAATGCTGAGGTTATGTGCTAGGATGTATCTAATCAATCGCGTACTCTGGAGTTTTAAAAATATTTCAGCCAATATTTCTGTAGCAAATTACTTCGCTGCAACATCCTCCATGTCCTAGCGTATCCAAATTGAAATATTTCCGAGAATCTCTCCCTTTAATTTTAACGACTGGGTACTGAGGTAAAATGGAGTACGTAATGATGTTAAGTTCTTGTTGAGTGAATATAAACTGAATAATGAATTGGGGAATGAACGAAAACCATTGGGAGAGGCAACCAGTGTTTTGGCTCAAACTTTACGCTGCCTGCTTGGTTAGCGTTCCAGATGCAGAATAAAATCGTTTCCCAGATCTTGTGCAGTTGGACACTAGTGAAGCACCTGGCCCTAAAGCAAATTTTGCATTCCATTAGGTAACAGCAGCTAATTTCTCTGAATTCACCATTAGCTCGATAAAAAACCTCGTTTTGAGCTTTTTGGTCTACCTACATGAAGTCTATCATCGTAACGATCAAATTCTGTGGTGTGAGACTCTCAAGTTAACTCACATTCAAGGCCTGAGAGATATTTCAGATAATTAGATATAATTGGCGCTGCCGTTGGCTGCTAATGCTGAAAAAAGTAATAAACCAAATTTTATTCGCTTAGGTGCATCTTTAGAGCCTTGATAAATAGAGTTCGTTGTATTATTTCGTTTTTATAATTTTAAAGATGCACCTTGCGAGGCGTCTAAGTCATCATTTAGGAACTGATTCTAGACTGATGGCGTAGTTACGTCGAAACGCGTTGTATTAAAATAATTGAAGCGGAAAATTATTACACACTCTTCCTATAGCCTATGGTCAATTTCCACTTCGCCTTCACTGAATCCGTTGATTTATCTCCATGCTATTAGTTTTAATAGCATGAACATGTTATCAGTGAACTAATTTCATTGGATAAAATGAAAATACAGGATCACTCATTATCTTTTGATGCGATCTATTCGTGATCTAAGAAGTAATGTCCGATTGGACACCACTTCTTTCGTCGGCATTCATGTAGGAGTACTGTACGAGCCGATTTGGCTTTAAGAGCTGGATTACGCGTGGATTATTTTATAGAGATATACAGAGCAGGTGACACTGAGGGTTAGAATAAGGAAACGAATACGGGAAGGGTACTCGGGAGAAATTGGGTATCCAGCATGATGACGAGGAGACTAGAGCAGGCCGAGCGGTTGGCATTAGGAGTTGGCTGGATCTATTTATTTAAATGGAGCCCTCAACTCTTTGAGACGATGTTTAAAGCGTTAAAAAGTGGTCTTGAAGGATTTTAGTTCCGCAAAAAGGCTTAGCCCAGTGGCTTGATACCTTCTATACTTTCTCATCAAAGGAATCCACGAAAGTCATTCAGTGTTAGTGTTGCTCGTATAGACATTGATTGTTAGGGTCCTTGCTTCCGAGCCTTCTCTTCCCTGTATCAACAAAATAAATTTCGAGTCTAATAGAGATAAAGCACATACCTATAGAATTTTTTTCTCCACTCACAAAAATAGTGTTAAGTTGGTGAGCCACGTCGACTTCAGTTCTCGTATGATTGAATATCGTTCTCGTCACTATGTTATCCTTACGACGACTAACGTTTTGTATGTCAGCACATTTTTTTCACCTTGAGTTTCCATACTTAAAATTGGAGCGTACATACCTACTGTAGAGAAAAATATTAACGGTCATCTATCATGACTGCGTTTACTCTGTTGGTATGACGCCAGAATATTTGAACCTATTGTAATTCAAAGCAAATTTCTCTTAATAGTTTATCATAGTGCTTAGATCGTGCCATGTATCGAGCCATTTCTTAATATTAGACATTTTTACAATACGGTTCATAATATAATATCGGTAGTGCTACAGGTTGAATGAAATGCATATTTAAAATCAAAGAGACGCTCCAGGTTTCCTTCAACCACATTAAGAATATGCATGCTTATAATCATGGAACTGTGGCATTAAGGTACTATTTAACGGTAGCTGAAATTATTAGCAATTAGAAGCACAAATTTTACGCAATGTGGACGTAAGATACAGCCCAACTCGTTATTTCCCGCCCAGTGATTTCTCCGATTTTTTTAATTAGTCGACCAACCCCGACTTTGAACTGGGATTTCATTGGAATACTCCATCCATTCCTATTCACTCAGGTTCCAATACCCAGCTGCTTGATTCCTATAATGATTCCATGAGTGAACAAAAAGTGTGGTGACAAGGAATGTGGGGGGGTCACGAGCAAGGGCGAAAGGCATGGCAAGTCGTCAATGAAATAAATAGTCGGAGTCAGCGCTGATATAACCAGAGTTGGGAGGCGATCAAGCGAGAGTTGAAGCGTGGGACTCTCCGAGCTACGGGTGCAGCAGGGAGAGAGAGGTGTGGTTGGGGAACTACAGGTTGAGTGAGGGATGCAGGAGAGTGGGGCGTAAGGAAACTGAACGGAGAGAGCTCAATGTAATGTGAAAGGGATAACATTGGGGATCGGCCGTGCACTACGTATATTTGCGCCCTTCCCGGCCCGCTGCCGCATTGCGTCACGGACACACGGGCACGCTATCTCAGCGTCCATAGGTCCGCAACTACTCCCCGTGATAGGGAATGCCCGCCGCCGCCGCTCCCAGCCTTCCTTCTTTCTCATCTGCCGCGTGCCACGGGATGGATGCTCTGCGGCCGAAATCGCTAAACTACCATCGTTCCGGGTTAGCAGTCTCGGGAAATGGATCGCGGACGTGTTTCAGTTCATCTCTCTGCTGGTAAACTCTTTGCCAATGAAATTCCTTCATTTTTCTAGTAAGCTCGATAAATATAATCGTGCACTGCCTTAAACAACTTCTATTTGTGATGTAAAGTAAGCATTTAGTTTCAAAAGTTTTCGATTAGAAAGCCAAAGTCAAGTCCTCGCTTACCATTGCGAACTCACCATTGGCAGCGTCCCCCTTGAAAATTGTTTTATTTAAAGGATAATTTTGACCGGTAAGGGAAATCTTTAGTTACACATGGCAAATATATATTGGATATGGTACATTTTAATCATCCGTGCCAAGGAGTAGTTTCAATTGAGATTTTGCTCAATTTCACTCAATTATGGCCGTTTTGAATAAAACATTTTCAAATGCTTTTCCAAAACTTGGTTAAAATTATCGAAAGATTCAAACCATTACCTTGTGATGCTCATTCTACCATATTTTAAGCTGGGTCAGCAGCTAGATTAGGAGCCGCAAGAGGCTAGAAAGCTACATGCTAGGCTAGCATTACATGAATAGTACTGGTTGACACGGAGTATGATATTTTACCCTAACTTAATATTGATGGGAGGAAAAGGCAGCAATGTACGTTAGGTACATAATTCAACAGAGATAAGCATTCCCCCTCATTATAATCCATCCATTATGGTCCATCAGTTTATGGTCAATCAATGGCTACAATAAAAATGGGACAAAACTATAATCCATCAAAACACATTTAAATTTTGGTACATTATCTCACCACCTCCATTTGCTTTTTGCTATCCACTTCCTTTCCCACTCTAGGCTCCCGTCTCATACGTCCTTTCGCGCCCAACTCCCCATTTATCCTATATTCCCTCTCCAGCATCGTGCGGCAAGCAGAGGCGAAGGCAGCAAGAGCAACCTTCCACTCCAGCGGAGTTGCATGGAATGCATTGGGAGGGAGGGAGCGGGAGAGGGTGTGTTTCGTGGCTGCGATAAATTGTTCAGCAATTGAAACAAGGAAGTGTGTGAGTTTCGGAGGAAATGGGGTGAGGGGGGTGGGGTGGTTGAAGCCGAGATTTTGGTGGGTCATGCGCGTGGTCGCATACCTTAATGGTCCTCTTCCCTCGCGACATATGCGCCAGCTGTGCATCTCGCGTCTTCCCTTGGTTGCAGTCCACCCACTCCTATAATCCTCTCTTCCGTTTCCTTTGAAAAAAAATGCATGTTTCCCCCTTCGTAAATATCCCACACGTTTGTTTAATTCATTATTTCTTACCACCTCCGCATTGCTTTCATTCTGAGGGTGCCGAAGTGAAATGTCACCAGTGATTTATGGATATTCTTAGCTGTCGTTGCTCGTGTCAATATCCGTTCATCTCCTATTGTCTCCAACGTTTATGGATACATGCGTACTCTGAGCATTCTCAAGAATATCTTTAGTACAAAGGAAACGGTTGTAGTATTGACTATGCGGAAGTTATACATTACGGAAAAATTAAAATACCATAGTTAACTCCACTTGTAATGTTCATTTCCACGACCCGGGTTTCAACACTATCATCTTCAGATCTGAAGCCCTGAAAATGACACAAATTATCGAAACACGTGTCATGGTAATAAATGTTAAATGTGGAGTTAACTTAGGTAATTTAATTCTTCCGTAATATCTGCAGTGCTTATTTGACCAGTATTTCATTCTTTTTATTTTATTGAATTAAAATGGACGGAGAGAACCATGAACGAAGAAGTCCTCGGAAGAAGTTTGAAGAAAATACGTTTCGTAACAACTCTGAGGAAGTGTTGGAGAGAAACTCATCGGACGCTTAATACGATATGAGAGCCTCTTGAAAGCAATAATAAGAGAAGAAATAATATGGAAGGAGAATGATCGAGGATAGAATCGCACAGCGGAATACTTTGCCGGCGCACGTGTCCTATCCCCATAATCCCATCGCATTGTCAATTATATTAGAAAATGCCTGACATTTAAACATATTCACAGAATTGTTCATTTAGTATTTTAGGTTTTTATATTGATTACATGGATGTGTTGTTTTACTCGCCTCATGAAACTTCCCCATTTATTGACAAGTACAAAAATAAACTACTCTGATTGCTACCACTAGCGATTATAATACAACGACGCCGTTGCCGCAGTTATTCGTAAGAATTTTGTATTACTCAAAGAATGTCTTAGTGTTCATCATTTTATGCATCGCTCAAAATTTTCTTTTTTCCAATAATTATTTTCAAATATTTCTTATTCACTACATAACTAGGAAAATGAGACATCTCCGTGTAGCACATTCCTATTATTACTCTCTCACTCAGTGATTCAACCCGAAGGTTGGTTTCGATAGTTGAGGGTAGAGCTCACCCCGGACTAAGCCACAGGCGTGTGAATTTCACACATTCAGGGTAGGGGGGCCAGTTCCTTTCCCTGGGCCAGTTCGAACTCCGAGGATTTTTACCCAGGAGGCTTCCCCCGGATTTGAACCCAGGACCCTTCGATCAGTAGCCAAGTGCTCTAACCACTAGGCCACCACGCTCCGATCCCATTCCTATCATAGCATCTCGTGTTTTTGTGTGGGTCAAGAAACCGATATGGTTCAATCACCCTTCTTATAATTTTAATATTTAATTGACGCCTTATGCTATCATTTTCCCTAAATCATTTTCTGATTCGCTACACATATCAGTTATTTTTCGTTTACTTCAGCAGATATTTTTATGTCATGGGTTGTAATTGGAATGAGATAAAAAATATCTAGGCCTTTAACTGGGAGCCACAAGGCTTGAACTTAACTCTTCCTCTATTCTCTTCGTTGAGTGTATATTTCCTTATGGTTTCACGAGTCCATTCTTGAGCGAAGTGAAGTGGAATGAAATTACAAATCCTCTCGTGCGTTCCTCGTGGAAGTGCACCACCATTTTTACATTCGAAAACCAACTACTTCTTCTGTAAAAACAGTGCTCCTCTCTCCTTATTCTTCCTTCCCCAAACATTGACCAACCAAGTGAGATCGTGATCTTTCCTAAACGCTTCATTGATTTAATCCCCGCCTACTTGCTTATGACCGCAGGAGTAGGCACGGTTTTTTGCCCTAAAACACTGCGCCCGAGTGATTCCTGGTTTCAGAACGCTGAGTTTATATTTTTTTCCACTTGCTCGAGCTTTCACCGTTTCCTTTTTGGGCGTTTCAGCGTATTTTTGACCTTGGAGCACCAATGATATCTGCGCGCTACTCCCACGGGGGTATTCACTTATACACCCGCCTTTCCGCTCTCAGCGTATTTATTCCTCAAAAACCCACTACAGCTTCTCCATCTACCAAGTGGAAGGAAATAAATTCAATGCTCCCATGCGACTACTCTAGCCTAGTTGGTTGCATTCCTTTTAGTCAAATTGAAACTTCTTAAACCTGAGCCCAGAAATAAGGGAGTGAAAAGCTGGCTATATTAATTTTCCGTCCACGAATTGCGTATATACTCTGAGGCGGAGAATATGCCTGCTCCAATCGTTTCACGTCGAGGCAATTTATGCCGAGACTACAATTTTGGAGATTGAAAATTTCAATAAATAACTCGTTTCCCCGCGCTTAGGAGAAAAACGGAATTTTGATTTGAAGTCCCGATTTGAATTCTCTGCGATCAAATTTGGAAGCGTTGCATTTTGCCAGAATTCATTTAATAGAAGTGGATGCATTCACGTATGGATGGATGTTACATAAAAAAAGTCCTTATAGTTACTCTTTAAATTGTATCACGTGCAATCACTTAAACGTGAGTTCCATTTCAATACTAAATTCCTATTATTGAATTAAGTATTTAGGTATATGTATATGAATAAAATCGTGGCCTAGTCACAATACAGTTTCTTTTGTACATTAACTCTTTTAAATTTACTGCCTATCGTTCAGTTCTATTGTGAATTTCACTCAAATGTTTCCCAGAAATGTGCTTTTATAGCAATTTAGGCGTTAATTAACCCTTTCACTGAGTGAAATTATTACGTATATGTCAAGTTTCCAAAAAAAATATGTTCACCATTTAGTGTGTTAAAAGGAACAATTTGCATTTTTTTACCCATAAATTGCTAAATTATTTTTAAACCGTTGCTGCATGGTTGTAAATTTTCCACTGTAGATACAATACCTCCGGGAATATACTCGATATCCACTGTAGAGGGAAAATATTTTTTGAGCTTGTGGGGCAAAGTCGACCTCCATAGTGAGTGGATGAAAATATTCATTCGACCAGCGTCGTGAACCGTCGAGACGACACAGCATAGAAAAATCCCCAAATAATTTAAATGTAGTGATCTGGATTTTTCTTGGCTGTCACGTCATAATTTCGTCATTGTTAAGGCTGCACGGCGTTTAAATCCCACCTTCTCTCGGTAAATTTACGACTTAATGACGTTGCAATGATTTGATTCCAGACTTCATGAAAGCTGTATCCGGGATGGTGGCTCAGCAACAACGTCCACTGGACCAAATTGAACCTCCCCGACGCTGGGGTTAATTCTTCCTCGGAAGAGAGCGAAGTGTTCCAACCTCCCAGTGGGCCAAATTTCACGGTTCAACTCCCGCTCCCTCCCTAGATATGTCCTTTTTCCTCCATAATTCCCCTGTCATCCTGCACCCCTTCCTTCCTGCACCCTCGTCAATGTCAGATCGCCCGCGGGTGCATCTCCCAATTGAGCCTTCCTAGCCGCACCCGTCCTCTCTCGGCTTTTCGAGCTGGTCTCTCCCGCCGCCGTCTCAATTCGCCTTCCCCTCTGAGAAAGACAGTGAGTAAGAAAGAAAGAAAGGAAAGGAGCCGTTTGCAACCCCATTCGCTTCGCGTTCCCAAATTCCACTAATCCTGGCCTCATTCCTTCACACTCCATCACACCCCGTTCCTTCCCTTGCGACCCTAACCTACCGCAATCCCACCTCACCCATCCCTAGCACTTCCCTCACCCCACATCACTTATCCATTCCTGTCATCGCCGGCATCAATTCACACAACCTCCTTCGCCTCTCCCTTTGCTTCTCACCCGATCTTCCCTTATGTTCCCATTCCTCAGGTTATCCTCCCACCGAGTGCTTTCATCCCATATATCTTCCGCTCTGCTCACCGTCGTCGCGCTCAGCGCCTGAAGCCTGCGATACATATATACCTATACCATGTGCACCTCGTCCTCCCTAATTCCCCCGTCTCCTTTTGCCCTTAAAGATCTGCTTCTTCGTCCAATATCATGTGCTAATTTATGTCCTTTCCAGATCTTGGCTTTTTTTAGGAAATAATGGCGTTCGTGCTGAAATCGAACGCACTATATCAATTGATGCCGAAGTGAAATATATGAGCTAGAATGCTCGCAATAATTAAGGCACTCTAATCAAATGAAATATGTGAATCTGATAAATATGAGATTATTTTGGCTTGCCTTGAAAACGTATCTCTTTTGAATCTGTGTGGCATTTTTAAGTGCCATTTTATTTTCGTGGGTATTTTTACAATGGATTTTACAATTCAAACATACCCAGTACAGCAAATCACCAAGGTAGTGATTAATTTTTCTCTTTTAATCGTCAAGCTATTACTAATTTATAATTATTTCTGAAGCTTCGTCTTGTTTATTCCAGAGCTTTTTGTCTCACACTTGCATTTTTCTTATTAATATTGGTCATAGGCTAATACATTTGCTACAGTGGCTCCATAAACTTGAATGTATCACACAAATATGCCATATAACATCCTCAAAGTGAGTCTGAAGTGTAATTCCCATCTCCCCTTTGAGAGATTCACACTCAGTGATTCAACCCGAATGCTGGTTTGGTTAGTTGAGGCTACAGATCACCCCGGTTTAAGCCACAGGCGTAAGAATTTCACACATTCAGGGTAGGGGGCGTCCAAAGGCTTCACCCGGATTTGAACCCGGGTCCCTTCAATCAGTAGCCAAGCACTCTACCCACTAGGCCACCACGCTCCCCTTTGAGAGATTAGATAGCCATTATAATAACGGAATTTGCTTGTAGATACTAATGGATTTACATGCTCATTTTTTCTGGTGAAATTCACAATGTTACGTAAACTTATTAAAACTTTCTGTGGAAGAGCACAGATAGGATTACCATACTGATGAAAATAATTCTTCAAACAAATTAGGCAAATCCCAATAAATAACTCCATAATTATTAATTCAATTCGAGAATTACGCTTACATAAATTGCGCAACGAGGTTGTTTTCATGGCTTATGGGATGGTAACTCAATGAGAATCGCTGGTAACGTTAAGCAAGCGTCAGTAGATTCCAGGTTCAAATCTAGGAGAAGCCCAATATCCCAGTTGATTTTACTTATGAATTTATTCCTTGGTCTTCCTCTAGGGTCTTTCCTATTATTCCCTCATTTATACTTACAACGAACTCGTTTTGTCGCAAGTTTATCTGATTATTCTTCTTTTGCGTACGGTGTTCTATATTTTGCTTCCTATATTGTAACCCCCTGTATACTTTCTCATTTTTTATCAGCCATCTCCTTCGGCAACAATTTTTGAAGAATTTTCTACATCTATTTTCCCTTGACTCTTTTAACAACCTTAGATTGTGGAAATAGAATCTGAAATATGCAAATAAATTCATATTTCGTGCTCTCTTTCCCTATGCATCAAGGCTAAAGTTGTCCATGCCTAGAGCGTAACGCCCTCCGTCCGCGCCCCCAGCCGTTTTGCAAAAGCGTCCAAATCCGGAGTCACCCGGGACGGCGACAGAGAGCGGCACTCTACACGCGCCGCGCTAAACGCATTACGGAGCGCGTTCATTTGTCGCGGGCGCGGCGGCGGTTCGTATCCGCTCTTCAAACAAGACCCTCTTTCATCGGGTGCCGCACCCACACCCCTGCAAAACCCACGTGTCGCCTCCGGGCGCCTCCCTGCCTCGCCCGGCGACCGACCGCGGCGACACTGTCCAACCATCGCTGTCCTCCTCTGGGGTTTTTCTACCGCGTGCTCCTTTTTTTTTTTTGCGGTGGGCATTTCACGCTGACTCCAATCGGTTAGCGTGCGCCCCGCTGACCGTGCATGGCCCGAAGGGCGAGCATTAATAAATGGCTCTGCCCTCAACGGCTATGCAGTCGCGCATTAGCGACGATTCATCGCTCTCGGCGTCGCGGACCCGTATAAATTTACCTACCCGCGCCGAAATTATTGCTAAGCCCGACCGGCGTCACCCGCGGGTTGAGGTGTGGGCATGTGTTTTTCATGTGGCCACGTAAAATCCGGTGGATTGTATTTACCCCTGAACCTAAGCCGATGTGATCCTATGTGAAAAATAATTCAACTTTAATTTTTCCATAGTTTAACTCAATACCACGCCCACCATCATTTTCGTGCCTGAGTGGCCTCTCAACTTCACATTATTGCATGAATTGACTAACTCTAGCTGTGAATCATCATCGATTTCATGAATTTTTACGGATTCCTATGATTTTTCACTGTAAAGGAATGAAAATGTTAGCTGATTTTTGAAAGATTAAGACAATGATTATGCATCAAGCGCAAAAAGACATCAGGTTCGTTCATAACAAATTTTATTGCATGCAGACTATGATGTTTTGTAAGAGTGACTAGTTTTAAAGAATGGGTTGAAGTGCTATGCACTCGCAAAACAGGTTCAATATAAAGCTAATCCATTTTTACGGTTTCCAATGATTTTTTAATCCAAAGGAATGAAAATGTTGGCTGATTTTAGAAAGATCAAGACAATGATTATGTATCAAGTGCAAAAAGACATCAGGTTCATTCATAACAAATGTTATTGCTTGCAGACAATGACGTTTTTTTAAGAGTAACGAGTTTTAAAGAATGTGTTGAAGTGATATGCACTCGGAAAAATGTACTCGCAAAACTGGTCTTTCATAAAACTAATGAGTGAAATGTGCATAGCTTTTTACTTGTCGTCATGAATTTTCACGGAGTTGAGCCAGAAACAATAAATTACATCTGCGCGAATTATTCATGGAGGCAGTTAAGGGAGGGATATTTGAACAAAATAGCACGCGTTGTGCTTGAAACTGAAAAAAGCCACTGTCGTCAGAGGATATCTAGGTTTATAAATTAATCTTATAATGTGATATTCCCCTTGCAAAGACAATTCTTATCTTACTGCTAACCGGAATAGGGTCCTTGAGACCGGTTACAATGGGCAAAGTAGAGGCAAAACAGCCATTAAGGATTTATTAAGCTTAATTAATTCAATCATTCTAAATTTTTGGTCCGGATTTTTGGAGTAATACCCAATACATCTGCATAAAACTGGCCCTTCCTGTTACTTGACGATAATATCAGTAGATAACCTTTTAGAGAGAGAAAAAAAGTCAATCTCCAGTTGGTTTCAAAAGATGACAGAGAATTTTAATTTCGCTTCCAGCTGTGTTGTGTGGTATTTAAGAGACCAAAGGTATAGGCTACGCAAATTTAGGAATATTGGAGTGGATACTTGCCAATCATTTTTCTTTCAGATTATTTTGTTTTCTATGTTTTATACTTTATAAGTGTATGCAATTTCTCTGAAGTTTCAAATTTTCCTTTTTAATATCAAATAAGTACATTATATTTTCAGTTGCTTGAAGCAGAATGCTCGTGCTGTGCAAAATGTAGTTCATAATAGTTTTTTCCACGACGACATTTGCACAGAAACATCTGAACTGTCTACATTCTTGTAATATTATTCATTTTGTTACACCCTCGTTCGATGACTATAAGTTGTTTTTATTTTCATTAATTGATATAAAAGATAAAACCACTTTTGAAAATTTAAGGAAAGTAACTTTTTATTCACTGAGTTACATTTTATTCTCGAATTTTTGCATTTCTTGACGCGCCAAAAACTCCAGTACTACTTATTAAAGTCCTTAGTAGTGAGACAACGCTTGGTTTATTTTTCACCACCATTGTAGAATAAATTCAATAGGGGAGTGCAGTTTATTCATAATTAAGTAAATATATAACAAATATCGTAGTTAGTATAATAGTATATCAAAGCCTTATATCATTGATAATGAACTTACTAATCTTTGCCTTCTTGTTTTCAGGTAAGCGATTCCGCGGGAACTGGTTTGAACTAATGCGAATCCCTTTATTTGTGGTAAGTTGTACAGTATTTATTCTATTATAAATCAAAATAAGAGTAATTCTTTGGTATTATTTTTCACTTTAGTAGACGTTATTTCAGAGTCTTGTGTTGATTCGATATCCATATCTTTGTTGAAACATGGACTGCATTTTTAACACTGGTAATAAATCTGCCTTCTTGTAAATTAAGTACTCTAAAATGATTTCGTCATACTAGGGGACAATCAATTTTGTAAAAACATCTGTTTATTTATAATAAACTTTTGTGTTTTAGTTAAATTTACACTGAGTACCCATCCTCTGTAACCACATTTATACTTGGGAAAATGATTCCAAAATTGTATCCCCTTTTTTCTATTGGTCGTCACAATCATCAACATTTTATCTATAAATTGCTTTAGCATGTTTTTGGAATGCAATGTTTGAATCGGCGTAAAATAATATAGTTATATTACCTTTTTCCTCAGAATTACTGTTGACGTTTTTATTTCTATTATTGGTTAAGTTCTTGCCGCATGATTATCTGTCCCCAGAGCTCTAAAGAGAGATGGTAGTCTACGTTGTTATTTTCGAAAGATGAATTGTTAAATTTGTAGTGCTGAGTGTTCAGTCGTGTGAATGGAAGCCATTCCGTCCACATTGGCATTCGCTTTGGTCAAATAATGAAATTCAATGAGATAAGAACATGAATGATGAAGTTTGGGCTTGTTAACGGTGTAGCGCCCTCATCAATGCCTAAGGACGTGGGGTCTCTTTGTCATCCCCCGACAGCGTTTCCAACTCCCTCGGACCACGGGTGGCTCCGGTACGCAAATAAACCGCGATGGCTCTAACATTACGCAGAGATGTGGTCAGGGATGGGGGAGTTGGCTGGTTACATCCAACTGCGTTAGTGGCCAAAAAGACAGACCTCGGAGCGGTCCCTCTTCTCGGAAAGGGAGAAACATTTGCCGCATTTTCATTTCGGACCCATATCCCAAACGAGGACAAAACATGCGAACCCTTCCTTTGAATAACCACTTTCCAGAATTTCAACGCTGAGATGACAATATCATAGAGTGGTAATAATATTCCCGGAAGGTGGATATTTACAACATTTCTTCAAGATTCAATGTAGGTTTACAGTCACCGATAATATTCTTCAATGTTTCCAAAATGATTAGCCTTTTGTCCATGCCTAATTTTCTTAGCTAGTGCCAAAATCCTCCAAAATATACACCTCACTAGGATTGAGATCGCTTGACGTTAAGGAGAGCAAAGCTGATATCAATTATAACCTGACCAACAATGACACTTAGATTCGGTGGTAAGTAAAGATGACAAGACATCATTAAAATAAAAAATACATCACTCATATTTGAGGAATAAGAAGATGGACATTTTGAACTTGCTTTGTTCAGGAGCTATTTTTTTAGCACCTTCTAATATCGCTTTTTGCGCTCTATAACTATTGACAGGTTTCGTATTTCGTGGAATTCATGCAGTGAGTAAACTCTAAGACAAGTTAGAATACTTGGTAACTTATTTATCAGGGATGTAATAATTGTGCATGTTCGCAGTGGTACTTTTTGTAAAGTAATTCTCATTTGAGTATCTCAGAAAGTATTCAATAAAACCAGCTAAAAGTACGACATCTACCCAAGATAAACTTCAGTTCCCTAAAAAGCTTCAAGGTTCGTGAGAGCACAAGCGCATTTGTATGCATTTACTTGTATTTGTGGCTCTCCCTTTACTGTAACCGAAAATGTTATTATAATTTTATCTGAACAAGTCTCGATTAACTTCCGAAAACCTCGTAAGAAGGCTATGTCTAGTGTTGAACTTCAGAGAAAATCATTGTATAGTAGTTTACCAAAACCAAATAATTCTAAAAGAATTGTTATGCAAATACCCCAAAGTATTGAGCATACCATATAGCTTTTATAGCCCATGCTAATACTTCTATTGAGAAAACACAGACATCATGAACGAAATATAAAATGAGGCAGTTTTTAATCAAACAAATAGTGCATTCTAATTATGGTAAGAGATTAACTTATTCTGGTTATGGAAAGAGGAGAAAAACTTGGTTTGGAAATTGACAGTGAGAAGTATTTCCATAATGGTACGATTCCTGTTATTGATTACCAAAGTGTAACCAGTTATTCTTGTTAAAATTCTTAACCTAGAGCGCGCTACATGTGCTATTATTGTTACGGAATATATGTTTGCTCTAAAAATATGTCCCATCGTCAGGATACGCTTAACGGAAAGTAACTAAATAAGGTGAATTTCTGATTTAAAAATTCGACCAGAAGTGATTACCGTAATTTCTATGGCGTGGAAATTGACAATTCACACTATATAAGTGGAAAGAAAGAGAAGTATCCAAGTCCATAATTAAAACATATTATCTTAGAACTATTAAACAAAGAAAAGTTTTTATGACGTAAACACATTTCAGCTAACAGTGTATCAACGGTGCGTGGATGAATTAAAAATTTTTCTCAGCGTTCGATACAAATGTATTGGATGGAGTAAATTTTGACTGGAGAGAATAATCTCGTCCAAAGCAGTGACATATATGTTACAGAAAATTCAGCTTACCTGCCTTTTCGGGGAATGTTTTTAGCCGAAAATATTAATTAGCAGTCGCGAGAAAATGACTGAATATTATGAGAGAGAATACGACACTGTGAGAAATTCATCAATCAAATTCCGCTTTATTCGTCCTGACACCTATTCCAAAATTCCCGCACGTTAATGTAACTAAGTTATGTAACAACAAACAACTCCAATATATCAACTTCTTTGAACCACCACTGAAAAAATTATACATAATGGCAGCGAATAACTCCCCTACACCTATATCTCTCCACAACAGTTTCGAGGGCCTCTGGAAAAAAAGACGAAACGACGGTCGTTTGCAAAGGAAACGCAGTTGATCCCAACCCCTTGACCCATGCCTTCATTAATATAAAAAAAATTACGCAGGGGAAAAAATCTTGAAGAATGATACTCCACAGGTTTCATACACGTTTGCCTCGACCCTCCTTCCACCATTAGTCCTCCGGGAGGGCCCCGCCTACCTCATCCTCCTCCTGGCCCGGAGTGAAAAGAAGAGAGAGGAGTGGACACTTCCGCAAGCGAAACCGACCTCACTCCCTTCCCAGAAACCCTTTCTCCAAATTTAATGACCCGGGAGACTCACCACGGCAGCCGCGAATGGCCGAAATGCTTGGAGCGCATGTGTGTGAGTGGGCGAGGCACAAGAAGGACTGCCCTGTCACGTGACAAGCCACCCCTTGCTGCTTCCCCTGGCGGACTCACTCCATGACTCTCGGCCGCGCGCTCTTCAGTTGTTTATTTTTTTGCGCTCCTCCTTTTCTGTTTCCCTCCACCCTTTTTTCCGTGGGTGTCGCCCGACCCCGTCCGGCAATTTTTTTCCCTCCGGCCGGGAGACCCTTGGCGTCCTGGGCGTGAAAACGGGAATCCCCCATTCGAGTCCCCGGGGCCGGAAAAACTGTCGCCGGTCCAGTCTTCCTTATCCTCTCTTTTTTGCCTCGCGAGAAAAAAGAAACGATTCGCGTCGTGAATATCATGACAAAGAGAACCCATGTGAACATCCATAGTTTATTAGGAGGGCTGCGCTGGACCTTAATATGAGGATGACAAATATGGCGAAATTGCGGTGGCTGATACATTATTGTGAACAAGCGGGACAAATTAATTTTATCAATAGGGATAAAAAATTATCAGTCAGTAGTATTCAGGCTTTTGCGATTTTAATAAATTATTAAATAATTTAATCGCAGAACCAAAAGCCTGAATACCATAAACTGTGAGCTGCGAAAATCTACAAAAAAAATTATCAGTCAGGGTAAAGAGATTTGTTGGGTGACCCGAAGTGTATCTAATATTGATTGAGCCAATACCATTCCACCATGCCTCGTAGGTCCCGAACTCGAGAGTTGTGCATGAAGAATGAGAATTATTTTTTCGTCCAAAAAGGTTATACGTGTATGAAGGTCATGAATGAAAGAAAGTTTGTTAAACGTCAATTATCACTTGTTCAGAATCCCTTGAAATCGTGAATGGTTTTAATTACTAAAATATTTACGCTCTAATATGTACCTAACTTATCTTGTCCTTGTACACCAGTTGAAATTATTCTCTCAATTTACTTAATTTTTCGCGCTATAAGTAATGATTCGTTTCTTTAACTCTTATAACTCATACATTTTGAGCTTTATCTTAGGTTTGTTCAGTAACTCCGAGGAACATGTTGAGAGGCAAGAGCGACAAGGGAATTCTGCGTTTTTACCGTTATAGCCTGCATTCATCTCCTCAAAAGTAAACAAAGAGAGCTTCAGATTCGAAAATCGTCTCTTTCCAAACATTTTGTCTTTAATTTTTTCTCTTCCCTAATGAACATTTTAGCCTAAGTAAAATTCCCTAATGAAGTTATGTCGGCAACTGTAAAGACGAAGAAATGGTGTCAGACCTTATAGTTTACGATGTGAAACTTTCTTTTAGTTATATTCACTGAAGTAAATTTATGAGTCAGCCATTTCATTAGTACGTCACTGCTGAACATTAAATTATCTCACAGACATCACTTAATTAATCGGGTGAAAAATGCGTTCCATTTAGGGGTTTCTTTTTGAAACTATTTTGTATATCGGCTTATGATATGTGCTCATAATATTGCCAGTCTTCAAAACTTTATCAAGCTATTTAAATGCAGCTAAAATGGAAGTAAATGCGAGTTTGAACCTTTAAGTGCTTCCTTTTGTGTATGTAGATTAAAAAGTGGAGAACTAGAAAGAATATATGAAGTATAATAGGCAAGACATTAATAATTAAACCTTTGAACTCTTTTAGTGTGTTTTTACATTTTTTGCGAGTCATTTTCCAAAATCATTATAACGTAATGCTCCACTCTTGCAGGAAGAACTTTTTCGCTGTCTTCAACGAACTAACAGAGTGTCCACTTGGGGTTGTTCCCAAAGCCCTGGCCCTCAGTATTACGAGGGTATAACGAGAGGTAGTGGGTGGATCTTAGGGAAAGAGAAGTTTTGCTTATATTTCTATTTTTCTTCCCAAATTTCCTTCCATGTTTTGATGTCTATCTACAGAAGAGTAAGGCGTGTACAACATCAACTTGGTGCACTAGCGTTTAGTAAAATGGCAGTTAACTGATTAGCATTTGGGATGAATCTGTTGCACCGAGGCAGTTGAAGAACAAGATATAAAAATTTGAATGTGGGAAAACCCGGCAGCCCCCTTGGACACAGAGTAATAGCACCCGCACATTATTTCCAAACATTTCTAGGTTACTCATTGCCGTGGCATGGGAACGAGTGAGTTATTTAAAAGTGTGTCCATACCCCCTCTGTCTTTGTGTCGAATATCATTGCGATATCTATAAAATTATAAACTATAAAAAAGTTCAAACTCTTCGTAAAATTAGTTATTTTATTTTTCTTATTGAAAATATACATCTTCATTGAATCTAAATATCTTGATGAATCGATGCAAATAGACATGCATCCATTTTTTCTTTAAGTTACACCAAAGTATACGAAATGTTTCCTTTGGTTTAGCTTTGATCCTTGTTATTTTTTATATATCCAGTGCAATCGGAGTTAACCAAATTATGGAGATCCTAAAGTGGATTTTACCAATAGTATAATGTGAAAAGTAAAATATATTTCAATTATTTCAAAGACTGGAAAAATGTAATTGAAAATAAGGCGAAAAATAAAATATATTGCAATTATTTCAAAGACTGGAAAAATGTAATTGAAAATCAGTTGCAAAATTATCATGAAAAATCCCAAAACATAAATGTTTCATTTGTTGCAATGTGGTAAAAGACTTCTGGGTCACCAAATCCATGTAAACACCATTGTACCAACAATCTGTGTATTCACGCCGAATATTGGTATTGATTTCCTAGAAAGAGGTCGCATTCGTGCAGGTAAGAGTTTCCCGTTCCTGAAGACGGCAACTTTTCACGTTTGCAACTTGTTCTTCCCGCGGTAACTCTTGTTTGCACTTCTAGGGCCTCCTAGTGCTGCGCCGAATATCATTTGGAGAAACCCTGCCCTGGGAACGTGACATTTGACGCACCGAATTCTCCTCTTTATCATTCTCTTCCCCACTCCGCCCGTCATTAACGTCACGCCCTCTGTCTTCCGCGGGGCGTTAACGACTTTAACGCTCGACTCAGCCCACCCAAACAATGCGCACATTGCACAACCCGCTCACTCAAATTCCCTCTCCTTACCCACCCTCCACCACGTTCCTACCGCACTAACACCCCTTACCCCCTCTCGTCCACATATCACGCCCATATCTTTACCTCCGCAGTCCATATGCCTTTTCTCATTGCATCGGCCCTCACTACGATTGTATAATTCGATTTTATTTAGAAAGTGGGACGATTTTTTCCATATGGACCGGGAAGATAAACCTTGCAAATTAGAAGGTAGAAATGTTGGGCGTTGATTAATACCTTTTATTTGAATAAATCAATTAGGTACTCTATTTGTATAAAAATGATTTGGCTTGAACAGAAAAACTTTGTGAGTTCCCTAAAAATAGATTTTTAATACGAACTATGTTTTGTCGCTGAACGACATCATCAGGTGTTCCATAAAGTTACGCCTGAAACAATTTACTAGTGATTTTGCTATTTACGAAAACAACAACTGTAATTTTATTGAAATGTGTGCACATAAATAATCATCGTCAAGGAAGCAATTCAGGGTCTAATTAACAGTAATGGGTTTTCATTATCTTTGAGTCTGGTTACAATGCAGTACATTGAAACTTGATCACATAAAAATTTTTAAGCTTAGGAAAATTTATATTTGAGTCCATTACATGTCACCTGAATCTTAAGAAGCATGGAAAAGTTTCCTTGGTCATCACCGACAAGGTGGAAACCGACTAGTTGAAGATAGAATGATCATTTGGCCAATATTTCTCAATTGATCCGGAGATAATTTCCACGTCGGTTGATTAATTTCTGTCACCTAGAGTCAACACTGTAAATTTAGTATTGTTGAGGCACCGCGCCCGACCCAAAAAGCAAAAAGGAGGGATGGAAGAATGTACGCCAGCCGTCCCTACCCACAAACTCCGCACCGTGACGATTGTCTGTGTGCGCTAGCTGGGGAGGGGAAGGCCTTTTTGATCCAGGAATTGGCGCCGTTCACGAACAATTGTTTGGCCTCTGCGGCACTGGAACCCTTTTCCGTGGAACATGCCCCCTCCGTCCACCCCTCTTTGCTCACGGCCTGCGCGATCTCCACCCTGACTTTCGCATTGTATCCGCGGGGCCTTTGTCACCAAAGGATCCTCCCTTCCGAGGGCACTAGCCCATGGAATTCACGTGGATTACCTATGCCACCATATAGACCTCGCTCATATGCATGCTAGTTAAATGAGATACTCTAGAGAAGTTTGCATCTTTACTGAGGCCGTGCTTTAAATATGCTGCAAATGTTTCACACCAATCAGAGAAAGAATTTATGGAAGAAATATTTGAGGGCCCTGGCCCAAAAAGGCAGTAAAAAATGCTCCCAGTGCATTTAAGATGAACGCAATGTTGCAAGAATTGGAATAATAAAATGCTGTTTCCCAAATTTTTTGCTGCCACCTAACGATCCACAACAAGAAAAATGTTTTTTGCGTAATTTTATATTGTCTTCAGAACATATTCATCCAAATTGTTTCAATATCTGAATTTCGGTAGATATCTTGCACTCTTAGAAAGTCATTTTTTATTTACAAGTAGTTTTTTCCGATGCCGAGCAACAATGCCCTCAACTGGCTGGTGGTCATTTTCGTTATCGTAATCGGTTAGAGACTTAGATAAATGATACGCAGTATTTATAAAAACAACCTTCATAAGAAAAAAGCAGTGTGCCTGAGTATCTGCGATTAACTAGAATGAAAGCCCAACTAAACACGAGTAAATCTAGAGAGGTTAATACTTGTAGAAAGAATCAGGGGACCGGAGATCAAATCTGACACCATCGATAGTATTAAGCACACACCCCAACAACATACTTGACCATTCTCACAAAGAAAGGGAGAGAAATACTGAAGAACAAGTTAGAATATAGTAATGATTTTCAGTAGTACAATCCGTGACCACAATATTGCCACGATCAAGTACCCATAAACTTCAGTGGGGGCAAAATATCATATTCATAAAAAGAATTTATCACAAAGTAACGAGGCACTTACTCCCTTAAAAATTGGTACGCAAACATTAAGTCAAAAAGTTGGCGATATTTAAATCACACTGAAGAGAACAGCCCTAGCTGTCCAAAAGACACGATTTTCTCTGGTGAGGAAAGTTGCTGAATGCCGTCATTTAAAGCGATCTTATTTTTCCTCGTAACAATAGGCTTCTTATGCCCGGTTATATATATCTAAAGCTCATAATAAAGCTAATACTCAGGCTAAATATTATCTAGGCATGAAAACCTAATTAAATACGCTCTCCAATTGGCAAAGTTCACGTCACCTAAACGACAGTCAGAAACCGCAACTCTCAGTTAATATTAATTCAATGAAAAGGAGTCATCTTGAATTCAGTCTTTGGCATTCACTGAAAATATCAGGAGGCCAATCTTTGGTGAGATTGTAATTTTTTCTTTAGGAAAATCCATAGTGAGATCACAAAAGCTAAGCAAATTACATAAGTCAAGAAAAGAGCAGTTGAAAAGTAAATTTAAACTAAAGATCAATCCAAATTCTCAATAAAAGCTAAGGAATATTGACTCCTATGCATACATACGTATGCATATGTACGTGGTTACTTGATTCTAACTCTACATGCCAATGGTCACCTGGATGACCGGAATGCATGCATATGAGTCAATATTCACTTGCTTTCATTGACAATTCTGATTAATCTGAGCAAATTAATATTTTTAGAATGCTGTTGGAAACAGTCACAATTCCACAAATTGCTCTCTTCCCCGGATATGGTGATAGATAAATTACTTACGGCATGTGTCATCCTTTGCCGTAGATAAGTAAACAAACAGCAACGGATATAGACATGGATTTAGTCTTGAAAAGGGAGATAAGAACTACAAAATAGAGTGTTTGACCTAAATAATCTAATAAACTTCAGGCTTTAGTTTGTAGAAGTTATTTATATTAGTACTAATGACAAAGACAAACTTTGTACTTTTCTATAAAATTTTTTATGTTCGACGCGTTTCGCCGCTTAAAAGGTATTGTGTACCTGACCTGACGATGCCGTAAAGCGGCGAAACGCGTCGTGCATTAAACATTTTTTTTTAAAGTACTAAGTTTGTCTTAATCATGGGTACTAATTTAACTATCTAAAGTTATGACCCAGTAAGTCCAAATCGAACGACATTAAAATAAACGTTGAACTGTCTCACGCAACTTAATCTAATTATCATTGACTTTATTGTATTGTACCGTATTTCAATGTTGACATTCAAAGAAAAGTTTCAAACTCGACCATTTTCGAAAATTTCGAATTAATTTCCATACGTTTTATTAATTGTCCTGGAAATATTTTTTAACTCAAATTCGGTCCCTTAACGAATTTTCTCGATTATCAGACCCTATGAATTTGTCATTACCTTAAACTCTCAATATGCAATGTCCTATCAAAATCGTTAGATTTAGAGCGTTATAGATACATGATTCATGCATTCATTATTACTCGTTTAAGATAAGATAAGATAAGACTAAAAAGCTGAGTTTTAATGAGTTTTTGCTTGATCGTTTGATGATACCACGATTTGGCCCCTCTCTTAAACTTAAAAATCAAGAAATATTTTTTCAGAAAATCAATAATTGGCTGTGGTCACTTAGTTTTGTAGTGGCTCACGGGATACGCTGTAGATTTATGAATGTAGATACACCCCCTCTCCTCCCCGATCCCCTTTTCCGCAATTAAGCCTTGCATACCCCCACCCCTGTCACCCGGAAGCACGTGACTGGCTCCGTTCCCCCATCTACTTAAATGTTGCACCGTGAAGCACGCGACATCACCGTCGTCGGAGGCAGTAGGTAGTCGCTCCTGGGGTTTTGCATAAGTACGTGAGGTGATTCCGGTACGCGGTGCCCAAAATTCAGAACTCCCCCGGCTTTTAAAGTCTCCTCCTCCTTCTCCTTTGGTCTTGCGCGCCAATTAATTCCCTGCGGGGAGGTTGAGGGAGCGAGGGGGAGGCGTTGCGGCGAACGGGGAAGTTCTAATTCCGTCGTAATCAACGTTTACCCGAGTTTGATTTCTTGGCGAGCAATCCCATTCCCGCGGCCCGAAAGTATTCTCCCCATTGGGGGAAAGGGAGTGCGCGGAGTTGGGCTGTGGAAATGTTTCTTAGTTTTCTCCGCGGTGCATTCACGTGGGACTCGGATTTACTCTTTGGCTGGGAGATCTCCAAGGGAAGTTTATGCACGGTTCAGCTCGAAGTTGGGCTGCAATAGTCGTTGCTCACATTTGGATGAATATGCAGATGCTAGCGGGAGCGGTTTATCTGGATGTGGAGTCTGGGTTTAACTTCGATTTAATCTAGGTATAAAACTAATTGGTCCCCAATTTGGGTACACTATTTCAGCCCGAGAATTGGTTGAAGCGGAATTTTATATTCCCCATCTACTGCCAATGACAGTCCTTTATTTCTCCTCATTCATTATTTGTTGATTCTCATGTTTACGGAAATGACTCTACTCCGTCATATTTGAAAACTCTTGTTCTGGGTTTTGCTCATGTTCTTACTTGTAAATCCTTATCCTTTTTCTTCAACTCCAGTGGTTCCTTCACTGCAAATCAGTGGATTTTAATAATCCAAGTAACTTAAAAATAGTCTTCGAACTAAACTATTATAATAAGTTATCTCATGAATTGCTTTTATGTTGACTAAGCATTTAAATAAAGGTTTCTTTTGTATTTTATCGTTAGCTCTATCATATTGCCTACTAGTGGTAACAGATGTCACTTGTGTAGGTTTGCACTTAATTAATGCATCATTGGTCATCGTGCTTAAAATGTTGTACTAATTTACTCAAGTTTCATCGGATATCTAAGTATAATACGGCTTTGCTCCTCACCTTATGAAATTCTATTTTTCCAGGCGTTTTTCATCTGCGTTCATGTCATCATAAATGTACTATAACGCTCATAGTTAAGTCATTACAATTTATTGAAAACAAAAATTGACAATGGCGTGCGTATTAAGCAAAAATAAATCTGCTGTATAAGCTCAAAGCTAACCATGATATGAATTCAAATCAGGCGTAAAGTCAATTTCGTTAGGTTCAAAAGACACATCAACCTTATGCTCTTACGATGAGTGAATATTCCCATAATTGGAGCATAAATAACAGATGAACCAGTGTGATAAATTTACAAAAACTGACGTCTACATTGTAACGACCTCTTACGTCTTCTATCCAAATTATCATCTATGCGTCATATCCGTTTCACTATGATGCTAATTAAAATACTTTTTTTATACTTAGGTCTAAGAAAGTTAACGAAAATGGCACTAAAACCTACTAATGTATTCTGGTGACCAAGGCTGCAAAACTATTTAAAAGTCAGCGTCCTTTTAAGCTACAAATTGATGAGTGACATAATTAGTGTTTTTTATCCTCGTTGGGGTTTCAATTTTTTCCTAAATTATGTTAAAAATAAGAAGAATACGTTGTATTTGTAAAAAAAAGAACATGGTTGAAGCATTCAAAAAGTTACATAAATATTGACTGCAAAATAAAATTGGACATGTTAGAAACACACCAAGGTCGGATTTCTGAATGAAGTGAGACATAATTTCATCTTAAGGATGGTATTTAGAGATTAGAGGCAATTTCAACGCGCCATAGAGCAAATATTCTGATTTTCATTCGAGGAAAATTAAATTTTATCCGCTCAACTGAGTATATATACCTACGTATTATTTTGAACTTCAGGGGGTGCAACCACTCCATCGTGTCAGCTTTCTCTTTTCTTATCGGTACATTGTGTCGTCTTCTAAATGGGTAATATAGAGCTGTTTGAAGTATTCATGACCTACTATAGCCTATGGTTCGTTTTATTGTCTGCCTTGGGAAACGAGTGGAAAAAAATCTTAACGAAAATCATCTCCGAATACCTCCCAATTTTGGCCATTTTTCCTTGTCTCTTACTTGTGTCGTAATAATGGATGCGGCGACTCCATTTTCAGTAAATTTACTGTCGAATCAAGTTCAAGGGGATTTCATATCCTCACCATCTACAATTGATGCCTATTTCTTGCATATAACAGCAGAACGAAGGTTTCGCGGGAGTCTGTTGAGAACTTCGCTCATCCTTCGCTCGAGAAAAGGGTAGAGCTCGTTCGTGTACACACACCAACGAGGGATTCGTGAATGAGAAAGCCAACAGTGGATTCATGCTCATGTTCAACTTCCATTTCTGCTCTCGCCATTGCAATGGGTGTAGTTGAGGCAATTATTTTTAACTGACGTCACGTCGGTGATTGCCCTCTGGCTAATAATTTCTCTCTTATTCCTTCACTCCTTCACAGCCCTGATTCATCTTACTCGAACACTTACTCAAATACGTCAGTTCCGTGATCCATTTCACTCCATTGGGTATTATAATTAACTTTATAAGAAGACGTGTGTTTTCGCGACTTACGCAAAAACATTCCCTTCCCTGATCTGTTCCTCTATTAAAAAATCCCAATACCTAACCGTAAATGTGACTAAGGCATTAATAATTTTTTTTTGTATTTTTTTTGTAGAACCAAATAATTTTTCTTTTCTGAATGGAATATAGCCCCCGCAAAAGCTGGTTTTTGATTCGTAGGGGACGATTATAGGACTGGGAAGGTCTATTTTCAAATATGTAGTTCTTTCTATGGCTCTATTTTTATGCCGTGTGTAGGAGGGTAGAAAAAGTCTGTGCCTTTATTCTTTAAGTTTCTGCGAATAGTGTTTATTTGCTTCGTTTTATCACATTAAATACATCGCGTTTGGCTGCTTATTATACAGCGTTTCACCTCTCATCCAGGATACGTCTTCAGATCAAAATATTTGGGTTACATTTAGGCCACTATGTATAGGCATTTTGGCCGCGATATACGAGTATATTACTGGATATATTGAGTTGTTAATGAGCGTTTCGATTGATTGTCGTAGTTATAATTTTAATGTGAGCGTCCTATGTTAACATTTGGCTATCCAGTGGCTATCTTTCTACCCCTTTTCACTGGGCTGGCACTCTAAATGACTTAGTGTTCAGTTCACCCTTTAGTTGTAACGATAGGTATGGGGGAATCGTTAAGATATTCTTTTTATCCTTCGGAAAAATTCAAATACCACAATTCTGGAAACGGAAAGAGTTAGCTAGCATTCCAGAGGAATATTTTGGTTATAATTATCAAAACAAATATAAAATTTTAACTCTTGAGCCATTGACCCTGAAGTCACGACTCAATTATATTTCTTATTTTGCGTTTTAAAAAAAGAGTCCGTGACTTTTGTGAGGTTGCAGTCCCGTCTCAAATTAGTGTTCCCTTCTTTTGTCATCTCGTTCCTTTTCATACCGTTCGCGTTTTCTTTCACGGCCTCCACGTGCACCTGTATGCCCTGTGCTGCGGTTTGTATCCATGGGAGCTTGATAGGCCACTTGAAAAACGAACAATTCACGCAAAATCACTGTATTCAAGTGACTTTCGTCAGGCGGCCACAGTAATTCAGCTCACCTCACTCTCTGCCGTTGGGAGATAATGTGCCCCAGCCAGCGGTTCTCAGTTCGGTGGGTATATTGCCAACACCAACAAGCACTCCTAGTCGTCTGACCTCTTTTAATGTAGCTTTACCTTTTGTGTGTGAGTGTATGTTGGGTGCTTTCATGCGAGGCCTTTATGCGTGCTCTGAAATTCGTCTCTCTTTTGTTTTGTTTTGTTTTAATTCATAAATTTGTGCAAATTCCGCTTTTTTTCCTCCCCTATCTCCCCCACTGTATCCTCGCCAGCGAACCAACTTCTTCTTCCATTGGCCTCTCTCGCTCATTTGGGTCTCGCGTGTTTTTTTGACGATTACTGGCTGTTGGGTGCATGGACGTTTCTCCGCATTTGAGGAGCGAACGCTGGGGAAAGCGAAATGTTGCCTTCCTCCTCTTTCTTTTTTGTTCCTCGTATTCATTATGCTCCGCGACAATGTTCCGAAAGCGAGTGGGGAGCGGGGAGCCACTGTGGTCTCAATTACAGCCGAGTGAAACCAACCATCCGTCTCCGCGTCTGCCGAGTCTGTCTGTATGTATGTACAACGTCTGTGTCCTCTCTCTCTCTCTGGCGCCCTCGACGCACGCCTCACCCGGGTAATGATTGCCAACTCTGCGAATTCGCAGCCTCGCGCTTTGTTTTGGCTCCTCGCCGCGGATTCCGGATGTGTGAAGTCATTTGGCTTCGCCTATACCCGCAGCGCTTTGTGATAGAGAGTTGATCACGATACGAATAAAGATCTTCAGGATATGATACAGTAGACGAAGTAATGTTGAGATAGAAAGGGAGGTAGAGCTTGTAGTATGTCTTTCAATATAATGATGGAATATGATCAGGAACGCGGGGACATTCATGCATCAGTGCTCCAATATGAAGAGTTATTCAGGGATTAGGGGAAGAGAACGTTATCTAAAGGTAATTTTTGGTATCAATTTAGATTTTTCATACTGTGACAGCTGCCGTGTTTCTGCCTACCGTCGCATTTGGCATGTACTTCTTGTTCGTACTTGAGCTGTTACTTAGTTTGTGTTAATACTATGACTGTGTGAAATTAATTTCCAGCAGCGCAATAAACATTGTATTTCTTATGATAAAAAGTAGGTACCTCTTTTTTATGCACATACAGCTTTTCTTTGATCTTCACATTTGGAAGAGGTTTCAAGTTGCAAGGCGAATATTATCCTTTATTTTAAAAAGGAAATTTGAAATAAAATTGGTTTAAAAAATTGTGAATCTCATTAGGAAAAATCAAGATACACAGTCTCGTTGTAAAGAGTTTTAGAAAAGAGTAAATACCATTTCTGCATTCGCACTTTATACGTTTGAATTAACTTAGCGCAGAGAAAGTGAATTGGATTGGATTAAATATTTAATCAACGTTTCTTGGTGTAGAGTTTTAAGGGAGATATTTTTTCCATGTGCTATTTAGCATTTATGTTATCAAAGGGCCCCTGCGGTATCCCTGCCGCGGCCGGGTAGATTCAGAAGACATTTCATGGGACTCATTCCTAATTTTATTTGGAAAATATTTTTATTAACTCTGGCTACACAATTTGCCATAAAAGGAAGATTTACTCAACAAACTGCTACCAGCCATTTTTAGTGCTGAATAGCTCATCAGTGAGTAGAGTGTGATTGCCCATCAACACAAGTGCTTCAAGAGTAACGAAGTTGCGTTGATTATGCCTAAAAAATATAGCTCTACCCCCGTTTGTGAAGTGTTTTGTATAGCTCCCTATATGTTTCCCTATAGCTCCCTGTGTTTTGTATAGCTCTAGGTAAAGTGAGTGTTGCTTTTCATTCATTTCATTTGTGGCTCTATTGGAAAAGTCCTGAGAGGTATAATGTTTTCGGCAATTATAGTCCATTTATCAGCTGAAACTGGTTTTGTGGAGATTAGTCTGAAATACACTTCACTGTATAGAATGCCAACGGAAGGTTGGAAGAGAGAAAAGCAATCGAAGGATGGAGGGTGGAAATGGAAACATGAACTCCGCTCACTGTTTACGCGATAGATGAAATATTTTGACTTGATTGTATAGTTTTATATTTCATAGTTTTTGAGGAATTTATATATTTCACAATTTTACAAAATTATGTGATTTAGTCATCACGCGAATGATTCGCCCGTTGTTTTATAATCAGTGAAAAAGACCAATTTTACCTGATACCGTAACTGGCGAAACAAGTTGTGCTAAGGAATGTGATATTTCATTGCAGTGGTATTTTTTTAAAGTTATGGAACACATTCTTTGTGAATGAAATATTTATTGAACAGCTTGAATAAATTGTGAGGTTTATCAGTTGATTTTACTCGTGCAGCCAACTTCTTTACGGATAAAGAGTAAAATTTACGTTTGCCGGAGAACCTAGTAGTTGCGGTCAAGGGCGTTTCTCGAGGAATATAATCCGGTAAATACAAGTTAGCAACTATCTTCTCATCCTCAAACTTTTCTCACCCGTTCAGCGTGTCGTCCTTTTCGTCAGATGTAATGAGGATGCACGGCGCCGGCGGGGCTTGCTGACCAACATGACTTTCCCCATCTCCGCTGACCACCCTCCTTGATCCCCTCCAGGCGCCTGCCTGATGATGCCCCGTATTGCCAGAGGAGCCCGTAATTGTCTCACAACGCCCCAAGCATTTTTCGCAGCCTCTCCTTCCTGCCATCATTCTCTCGCGAGAGGACGTATAAAGGAAAAAATTGTTATAATACGATCGAAGCGTATTTTTCCACGAGAGTGTCATTCGTTTTTTATATTTTGCATTGTGTACGATGCTCAAGTTGCGTGTTTATTTCCCTTCTGGCTAAGCGAATTTCGTCTCTCTTTTTTTTTATAATTTTCCCTCGGTCTTTTTTTTTCAGTACGCTTTTCCCGTCATTCACTGGGCTCGGGGAAATTAATTTGGTGGAGTAATTTGTCATTTTGTTGCGCATTTTCCTCAATATTTTTTATTTATTTTTTGCGTCGCTTATTAATTGATTCGATCTGCGATTTTATATAGTTGTAAAATGGCTTAGCTTTTGTTCCGAAAACATTATTTTGCACAAAAATGCTCTCAGTTGCCTTTCATTTCCGAATTAGAGACATCTGACCGGAACAGTTATTTTTCATGCAAAATATCATTATAGGTACGCCCGTGCAACTGATTTTAAACTTCCTATCACATTGAAATAGATATCTGTTCATAGTGTGGCCGTTTTTTATGATTGTCATACTCTCCCTGTAATCCTGCTGGAATGTAAAATTGAACTGCTTTTATTTTTTTGTCTCAGCTATAATTTTGCTGCTTGATCCCAATTAACCTCGCTGAAATATTCCCATTCAATTATTTAAGTCGTTTTTTCCTTTGGACCATTTTTGAAAATCTTTGATAAATCTACTTTTAGGTTCAGTAATTGTGGCAATTAGCTTGTAATTAAATTTTATCATGCTCAAGTATGTAAATCACGCATTGTTTAACTGATTTGCTAAGTCACATTTATTTCGATGCACACATTCAGGATCACTGTTAACCCAGGGCCAATGCATCAATATCTATTCGTTGTTAAAGTTTTGTTCGATACAAAAGCAACTTCGCATCCGTTCCCCTTACAAAAAATGTATACGAACCAATCTAATTTTTTATAATTCTTTCAAAAGTAATATTTGTTTTTAGAACCATTTAAAAACCCTTGATAATACTAATTTTCAAATGTTGTGCCTCCATTTATTAATTTTTCCTGCGTTTTTCGAATATGGAAATGTATTTCACTAGCTTACATCATGCAAATAATGGAAAAGTTTTGTCCTATCCTCGGCAGTCTACTACTGTCACCTGTGGTATTAACAAGTGGTAATAGCGCTTTATGATTTCATGTTAACAGTGGATGGAACAAGAGTGTGAGTTAAAGATAAATCACTTAAATGCTCGGCCCTAAGTAGGTAGGTGCTTTGAATGGACTTTAGTTTACGGTAGGAAAACACATCAGCCATCAAGGCGACTACGGTGAGGGAGTACTAACTTCCGTGAAGGACATCTCACCAATAATTTCCTGTCTTAACGTTCGCTCTATCTCGGCCTGTGCTCGAAATTTTCGCGTGGATTTCACCGCGTGGTTTATCACACTCACGTGTTACAAAATTTCCGTCCTTATCGCCGTGTAAAAGTGTCTCCCTACTCACGGGAGCATTTTACGGCGGCAATATTTTCACGATGCCGACAGAAACCCCTGGCCGTTCGACTCCCCTTCTCGCAAAACCCTTACTGCGCGGTCTGTCTCGTCACCCCCTCCTTTCAGGTTGTATGTGAATAGAGAGAGACACGGGCTTTCGCGTGTTGATGACTCCGTTGAGCAGATGGTTACGCGTGGGCGAGTACCTCAAAGGTGTGTCGGGCGCGGTGGTAAAGGACATCTGTCGGCAAGGAGCGCGTCTTTCCCTCAGCGAGGTTGCATTGGATGGCGGGAGAAGAGCAGAATGAACTGAGAAGAGTCTGGTGGTGGTGGGTGGATTCTGAAATTCTGTAGGCGTTCATTCAACCTGCTCGTCTCCTTTTTGGTTAAAGGAAGAGGAGGAGATGGAAGCAGCAGGCAGGTTTCCTTCCTCACTCAACTATCTTCTTTCAGTCTTTCTTCCCCTTCTCTGGCGCTCCTTCATATTTTTACGCCCGGCCGTGTTATGTCGTCGAAAGAGGAATGGGAAATGTGATGAGGAAGGGGACCTTTGCATGGAGTTCTTTTCAAGGGGGGGATGTTTTTTGGGGAGAGAGGGGAGCTGTGGAGTCATTATAGGTGGGCCTGCTGCTTCTCTGCTCTGCTCGGTTCTCCTCGCCTTTTCCGTTCCCTTCTTTCAGGCCGCCCTGCTGTGTTTTACTTCCTCATCCTCCAGGAAGGAGCGGGCGTAATCCAAAGCCTGGATTTTCCTCCGAGGAGGATGTTTCGGAGTAGTTTGCCGATGGAGTGGATTGCACCGTTCATTTTATTTTTACTCGTGCAAGCGTCTATTATTTCCCTCTGTACTCCCAGCCGACTTTCAGTTCAATCCACGTTCTTCGTGAAAAAATGTAACCTTTCCACTCCTGTGTTCCCGATTTCATAGCTTGGTTTGATAAGCAATCTAAAAAAATGTTAATTTCCTTTCTGGAAAGTGAGAATATATTGTTTTTCTTCGCGTAGGTTCTTATCCAAGTGAATATTTATTCGAGGGTAGTGGAGAGAGAAGTCGATGACACTTTTTTCAATGTTTTTCTGTAATATCCACATCTATGTCGCGATTTTGAATGACTGTACAAACATTTGGCCTTGTACAACTTCAATAGAATGTTTGCCAGAGAACGAATTTGTTCCTCTTCTCTCCAAGTGATTTTCTAACAGTAATATTAATACAACTCGAGATGTATTTCAGCTCATCCCGAAATAAACCAGGCTTGAAGAGATGATGTTTTTCATATGCCATCGAATAACGTTATTTGCCGTTCTTCAGGGAAGGAAAATATAGTACATTCCAATAAAGGTATATTTTTTAATTCGTATAAAAATATCAATTCTTATTTAGTTTACATTCTTGCAGAGACAAATTTAAGTTACTAGCCAGAGAAATAATAGTGTCATGGTGAAACTCCTACAGAGTAATCTCCGCCGATTATCTTGGCAGTTAAATACGCAACCATTTATTTTTGACTATTTGATAGGCATTGCACAGTTTTGAAAGACATATCTTACTTCAAGCTATATTAACTACGGCAAAGATGTAGTTACTCGAGCCTTAATTGCTAAGAGTGGCCTACCGCCGGGTTAAGCTTTGATTTTCCGTTGTGGACTCTGCAGTTTTCGATAACGTTGGGCCATCTCGTGTCGCTTCTCTCCCTTCCTGCCGGTCGCATTTATAGTCGCGTCCATTCCGTCCTCCCAACCCAAATCACCCGTCCTCCTTTCTCTCCTTCCCTCCCCTCCCCCACATGCCTCTCCACTCCTTTCTCCACTTTACTCCCCCGCACGCATCATTTTCGCATCCCCCACTTCACTCCTATCTCGTCCCTCCGCCTAAATTCCGCCCGGAAAATATAAAGCACCACCCAACCTCCTCCAAATCACATGCATCCCCTCTCAACCCAGCACAACTCCCTCCCTCCCTCCACATCGTCCGCACCTCCCAGCCGAAAACTCATTCCCGCCGAATCTCCTTCTTGGGAAATCCTTCCCCCCGTCAACCTCCCCGCTCTCCAGAATCCTCCCCCCCCCCTGGTCCACGCCACCCCACCATGTATGTACAACCTACCCCCCTTGTCCTCTTTTGCTAAAGAGGCTGGAAGACTCGGCCACGCTTCCTCTTCTCTCCTTATCTCCCTTCCAATCCCGCCCTCCTTCCCTGCCGTCTCCCCCTCCAGTCCTACCTCTCTGCCCCCAAAAACCAGCCCCTCTCCCTCAACCCACCCAACTAATGCCCCTCTCACGTACATATACTACCCCCACGTCTTATCTCCACTTCCCTCCTCTCTTCATACTTTCCTCTTTCCGCACTTCACGTTTATGGGAAAAAATTGCGTGGCCATGGCTGTGCTTTTTTTCTCTGTCCCTCTGTCTTCTCAACAGCTCTGGGGTAGTATGTATGTACACTCATTTCCTAAAGTCTCTCCCCAAATTTGAGATGCCTCCCCAACTCCGCCATCGGTAAAAGAGTCTATACTCTTCAATCTCTGTTTTCTCTGTTTCAACGGACAGACTAATGATATCGGATAGTTATAACAGCGTTTTACTTGAGTCATGTAAGTGCGAAGGCTTTCGCGGCGCGTAGGGCTTGAAGACTGCATTCTTGTGTATGCTTTGCGTATGTTTTTCATTGCAAGAAGTAGTTTAAGATAAATCGTTACCTATGAGAGAAACTGCAGTTTCAGAGTTCCTAAGCAATAACTTTGTCATAAACTATGTGAGGGAAGATCAAAATTAGAATTACCTTCGAGCCTTTTGAATATAGATGGAGAAGCAAAGCAACTTGGTTAATGTCCATGCAACAGTGTCATCTGTGTGTACTTGTAACTGAATACCTTGTTATTGGCGAAAGTGGTGGTAAAAGGAAATAAGCCTGTGGAGTTTTACCAAGTTTTTGTTTTAATTGCATTATTAAAATGAGGATATCTCATTGAGCAACGAAAGTCAACGTTAAAATTCTAAGTATAAAACATAAATTATAAACCTATCCTTCTGAGGTTAATTTGCATGGTACTTTCTTCAGAATGGAGAATGCACGGTGGACGAAAAGGAAGACAAACTAGGAAGTGTTTGGTGGGTAAGGAGAGGATACTTCTCGAGGAGATTTGGAGGTGGCATATTAGGGGTTTGGAAGAGGTAATGAGGGAAGAAGAGCTGCTGAAGGCCTTGAAAGAGGGGGATAATGTTGAATTAACCGGGAAAAGAGGGAAGAGAATAGGTATTGTATCCATGGACTGAATGAAGAAAGGTTCAACGTATGCTGAGTCGAAGAAAAAACTGTGCAAGTAGATTTAGGACAGCGCCTGTAAACATCAAGAGGTTATTAACTCTCTTCCAATTAAACCAACCGTAACTGGAAGATCAACGTAATAATAAATAATTTTTTGAGAGTTAAAGCAATCGAACACATGGACAGTAAAAATGGCTCATGTGAAGCATTCAAGGGCCCATACTCATTTTTGTAGAGACTTTTGAAAGTGACAGTACCCGCGATGAGTCCCGTTCCCACCTCGTTCGTCTCTTCTTTTACATTACATTCCCCTCCAGTCCCGCGAATATGTCATTCATTCGTCCGCCCATATGCCACAGCTCTTGCATACCCTTCGCCACTCCCCACCTTCGCCCACCTTCGCCCCTAACCCTCCCTCCAGCCTCCTCCACGCCCCCACGGTCTTCAAGCAGCGTCCCCAACGCCCTCAGGCCGCTGCTCTTGTCCAAAACATGATCCGGAGGGGGAAAAAAAGTCCATGTATGCATTTGGTTGATCTAGTCTTTTGCTCCGCCTCCACTTCGTGACGAGCGCACGTGTCAAGCTACGTTTCCATGCATCCGATTTTGCGCTGCGTTACCACGGCTGTGTGCTTAGCCCACAGACACTTTTTACTTTGCTGTGTCGAAGGTAATCTTCGTTCATGTATATATTACAAGGAGATCGTGAAATCAAATATTACATTTAACTCTATCTTCTGAACGCAAGGGTGGTACAGGAAACAATTTAATTACGAGATCTGACCTGAATATTTTATTTTTTTAAACCGAAGCTCACGAGGAATCAGTGTATCTGACTGCTATTTCCCAATATTTTACTCATAAAGAAAGTAGTAAAAGAAAGCAAGGTGTATCCCTATGCGTGGTCTGAAAATGTAGGTGAGGAAAAAGAAATCCCACTTTAGGAACTTAGTATCTCGCAGTATCGCACTATGAGCGAAGTAATCATTCTATTTTTTCTCACAAAATATTCTTATTTTCTTCTGTTTCATTGACTCACTATCAGTGTCATTCTAGACTGGGTTACCCAAATAATGACGACTCGATTAAAGAGTAGGTTCTCATTTCGCGTGAATGACTTTTCGTATTCCATTTCCTTGCTCTTATAACTCGTATTCAAGACCTTAAAAGAACACAATAATGGCACGTAATCCTGTTTTATGGTTTTTAGTAGCGTAATATTGATTATTTCCTCCGGATTTCGACACGATTTTTATTTAATTAGATTGTACATTGTCCGAACAATTGATGTACAACATCTATGGTGCTTTATCTATCACAGAATGGTTGGTGAATGATTGAACAACATTCCAGAGCCATGGAGGGAAAAAATTTTTTATCTGCGTCATACCTTGATAAATTAAATCAAATGAAGTCAACACAATTCGCATTTCTCCATAGTATTTTTAATTCTACTACGCGTTTCAACTCCGTTTCAACTAATCTTTAGGTATGCCAATCGTGAATCTTTTGAATTCATAACTTGACGTCTTAGGCCTAGAGTAATAAGTTCATAATGTAGTTTATAGGCTTGGGGTTAAATCCTCCATACATCTACCGTGTTTGTTAATATTTTCTTCTCCATGTTTCTATACTTAATTTTAGGAACAATCAAGTTTCAGCTTAGTGTGAGCAAAGTTGGACATTCTTGAGCGGTGTAAATATTGGTCTCTTCCTTCCTCCTTCCGAGCTGCATATGAGGTAACCTTACTAGCGCATGGACATCTACTAGAGATCGCCTTACCGCCAGACTACGAAAATAGTTAACCAGTGTGTCCATTTCTCACCCTCCAAGTGCACTCCCGCTCGCAGCCTTGCCATTTTTTCCCCGTTTGTTCCTCAGCCCTCTTCCATCTCTCCCACGACTTTTCCGCGAGTTCATTTTATTGCGACGGCCAAGATGACTCTCTGGATATTTCATGTTCTTTCGGAAGGGGGTGGGGGTGAGGGAGAGATTTGCCGGTCCGGGGGCATAAAAGCGAGCGAAGCCATTTCGGACAAATGACTGACGGCAAGCAGGCGGGAGAGAGGCGTCGTGCGAGCGCAAGCGGCTTTGCCATAGCGTTGAAGAAGCGTTTACAGCGTGTAAACAAGGTAGCAAATTGAGGCGATTGTCTCTGCCGCGCGTTCTCTCCGCTGAAAGGTAATCCGCGTGCCGGAGAGTAATTTCTCTCCGACAGCCACTCTCCCGCGTTCATTTAATTTTGATTGAGTTGGCACTCGAGTTGTTGGATACTTCTCTCCATCGGAATATCCGGGAGCTGTTCTGAACGAAGGGTTTTACAATCCCTGCATATAAATTAGAAAGGCTCCACTAGGCATAACTACTTTACTCTATAGCTATCAATGGCTTTATATTCATCTTCTTACTCCAAGATCCCATTTAGATTTACTCGTCTGAATATTTTTCATTAATCTACAAGTACTATCGTATTGCTCATTACTATCAGCACCAAAAGCAGTGTACGGTGAAGTAAAAGAGAATATGTAGAATCGCATAGATGTCTTAAACGTTTCACAGGTACACGAGGAATATGGACAATATATCACCTTGTTCGCACGCTCTAGGGGTTTTGGCGTGACAGCCTCGATAAATTCCACTTTGCACGTGCCCAACTGGGATTTGTCAGGATCGGGACGACCAAAATTAGGTACGACTTTACCAAGCATTTTCATTTCCAAGCCCCTCCCAAGTTAAGACCCAAGGTTTAGTGATGTAACTTATCCATCATGCAGCCATCTTATTATTGAAGCAATAAATTTCTACAGGGGGGATAGACCTTAGTTACCTTAATGCATATCTCTTTAGCTAGTAAATCATTCATCGCCCAGGAAATTAGAATTAATAGTCCTTCAGTATTCACAACTAATATTTAGTGTTGAAACGCTCTGAATGGCTGTGTGGCTCAAAAAGTTCAAATGGTTGTTCACTCATTATCTCACACAAAAAAATAGGTATATTTTAATTTTTAATGCGATTCTAGTAACTATACAACGATCTCTCAGGTAATGTAGCAAAATCAACATGAACTGATCCACGAACACGCTCTATGCTCTTATAACCGTCCAGATTTAAAGATATGTTTCCATTTACCTTTCCTTGGAATACAACCTTGACGCGCTGGGAGGGCATTTTAATTTTCCCTCATATCATATTGACAGAAATACATTTTTTTTCATTTCATGACTATTCTCCTCCACCATCAAGATTATTGTGAATGTGCTCACTTTTGCTGACGGCGTGACACCTTTGTTCTTTTTATCCCATTCTCTCTTTGACTCGGAGCTGGTAGCCGCTCCATTCTAAACCGCCGCGGTCACCTCTATCTAAATTCAAGAGAGCACACCGCGCGTTGAAAGAGCTCGCTCTCCTAAGCCCAGAGACTTGTGGAAAATCTTTCTTTGTTCTAAATTTTCGCGCCGGGATTATCAAAGTGAAAATGTCCGAAGGCTGTTTTCCCGACGCCTTTTGTCGAATGAAAAAAGGGAACGAGAGTCGTCAAAGTCCTCGTCTGCGCTTCTCTTTCCTTCAATCCACTTTTTCACTCCTCCCCTCGCTACCTCCGTGCCACCGGGATGGACCGAAATCCTAAGGAAAGATCCTCCCATGCTTCCTCGCTGGAAAAACCACCCACAACGTCCCTCATATCTTTCTTTTCAACATCCCCATCTCACTGCCATTAGTGCAAATATCCTCAACTCAACGTCCACTTCAATTCTACCGTCTTTAGCTTCTTGGTCCTTCCACGACCCTTTTCCTCTCAAGCCCAAATTCTACCATATCCTTACTCTATAGCTCACCTATTACTCCTCTATCCCTCATCTATCCAACCCTCTTGCCTCCCAGATCCCTCCCATTTCTGTCCCCTACCTTCCCCGTTCTCTCCCCTATTAGTCGAACTACCTATATTGGAACAGCTCCTATTACTCCCGTATTCATTGCCAATCTTTCAAAAATCCTCGCCTACTCTTACTCCCTATTTCTCATTTCTCCTTCCCCTATCCTGCTCCTAGCCCTCTCCTATCCTTCTACACTCTCCCACTTTGTAACCTTGTTCATATTGCTCTCGTATTCCATCTCCTACTTACCTTAATCCCACCCTATCCTTCCACCTCTGTCATCTTTCATCTCCTTCCTACTT
Organism: Pyrrhosoma nymphula; assembly: GCA_963573305.1. Lineage (NCBI taxonomy): Eukaryota > Metazoa > Arthropoda > Insecta > Odonata > Coenagrionidae > Pyrrhosoma > Pyrrhosoma nymphula. The sequence goes on along the minus strand of OY754334.1, from coordinate 126,365,465 downwards.
ATATTTTTTTCAATGTTCTCCATATACTTCACCTATTTATGCTTTTACCTCCCCTTCTCCCAATTCCTCCTCTATTACCGGAATCCGTGTCCTATCCTGCTCCTCTCCCTCCTTTCTCCTTTACATACCCCTCCCATATCCCTCATTTATCCCTACTTTATCCCTCCTCTGCCCTACACCTATCCCTCCTCTCCTGTCTTCTCATCTATGGCCCCTTTTCCTTTCAAGGTAGGGCATCTCTTTTTCCATCCATCTCGTTCACTCAGTCACTCTTCAGAAGGGAGACATAAAAAAGGGAAAAGGGGGGGTTAAAAAATAGGGGCGGCTTGGCAGTGTATGTCGGTGCTACATGGTGGAGGTTCTCTTTTTTGAAAGGCCTTCGCCTACTCTCCCTCGCATCGTCCTCCTCCTCCGAGGCGCAGATTAACGCTCTCCGCTCCACGGCGCGGAGGGAATATGCCGCACCCCACCACTTGGATGTATAAAGAGAGGATGAAGGGTGGAGAAGGGATGGGAAGGGCGCGTAAAGGTAGGAGAAGCTGAGGTGCTGGAAGGGAGTAAGAGGGGAAGGGAGACAGGAGAGTTTTCCAAGGGGCGGTTGAAGCAAAGCGGGGAGCTAAGGGGGGACGAGGGCGGGGTGTTGGCAATCTCCCGTAATTATACTCCGGGGATTCCCTTTTCCCTTCTCTCCTCTTCGTCCTCTCTTTGCATCGGCCCGCCCGCCCGCCGCTCCACGGCCATGCGCCCACCCCTCCCCCGCTCACCAACGCGAAATCCTTCCCCTGCGCCCCCCCCACCCTCTAATCTCCTTCCCACCCCGCCCATCCAACCCTCTCCCCCGCTCTCCTCTGAATTTTCCTTCCCATGGCCTCATTTGCAGGTCTCGCAACCCCCTCCATACTCCCTCACCCGAAAAAACATCCCCCCCCTACTCGCGCACACCCCCTCCCTACCCTACCTCTTGCTCCTACTTTGGTACGGCACACACATCCCCCCTGTACTTTTTTATTCCTTCCCCTCCACTGCCACCCGCACGTTTTTTTCCACACGCGTTTCTTCCGTCCGTGTGATCGTGTCGTCACCCTCTCTCCACCTGGCAGGATTGGGGTGGTACCACAGGGGGAGATGACTGTGGAGTATCCTGACGGGTACGATACCGTTTGCCTTCTCTGCTGCTATTTCCTTGCATTCTCCGCCGAGTGCAGGCCGCTGCCACCTCCTTGCTAAAGCTCCTCGATAGTGCAACGCATGGACTGCGATACGTGACGTGTGTCATATAAGTTCACAAAGCGCGATAAAGTTTGGCGCCTCATATCACTTTCGTGACGTTAAATGATACCATTTATCGCTGGGCAATGTGAGATAACTTGCCACATGCACGAAATGTAAACGATTTGCCAGATTATTCGATATGGTGATGTCATTTGACATTACGCGATATCAAGCAATATTTGGCGAATAGATAAGATTCTTTAATCTTTCTGGAGCAATGCTTTGGTAGAATAAAAATGTGAAATGAGCAGGTACCTATCTCTACACATAGGATATAGGGTTTATCATTGAAAGTGGGACAGTATGTTTACATCAGAGAAGATAAATTAGATTCAAAGAAATGCTATCAACACGAGCAGTTTACTTTACATTTTAATACGTCATGCTAAATCAGGCGTTATTGAGCGTTGCATATTGTACGAACTTGGTGTGAAGCATTTTGTGACGATATGCAATTGCATCCATTAGCTGTTTCTCCTAGTTTATCCTTCAATTCCAGTATTTAAACGCTCATGCGATGGGAGAGTTGTATTTCCATGTGGCATCTGAAGTCGCTCGTCGCACAGGCCTTGTTTTATACCCAATCCCAACCCTCTCACTTTGGAGACCTAATATAAAGCAAAGGGATCCTTTCCAAACTCTTTGGTCCCTTTTTTTAGGGCCGTTATCCCAGGAGTTAACCCCTTCCAAAAACCTCGCCCCATGTGCGAACTTGTGCCTCCGTCTTCTCCACTCCCACCTCAATCTACTCCCATCGCTCGCTCCTCGGTATGCCTTCCTCCTCCCCCCCCCCAGCCCCCTCCCTCCCAGGCCCCCCCCCGCTGGTATTCATACCCCGAGCACCTTCTGTGTTGCCTGAGCTGGCGCGTTAATTGCTTAAGGTATGCGGCCAATGAGAAAAAGAGACGGCTTCTGCTCCAATGCACTTTGCCTCTCTCTCCTTCAACGTTTCTTCGCCCGCTGTAGCCTTAGCGCTGCACCACTCGTTCACGCTCTCTACATTTTTTCCCTCTCCCCCTGCCAGTATCTTACACTTATTTTTGCAACAGGGCCCTGGGATTATTTGGGAGTTTTCTCGTCAGTCTCTCATCACTTCGCGTCGCTATAAGTTCCCTTTCCGCCGCCCACTCTTTCACCGCCACCCCCCCAAAACCCAAGCCTCTCTTTTCACGCTCCGTGCATAAATTTTATCGGGGAAGTTAAAATCGCTTCCAATTTTCCTCAAGATATTTTAATGAAGGCGCCCGTAAATACCGACCTACCCCGGGCCCCGTGTGACGTTCTTTGGCTGGATAATAGCTTTCGGGTGTTGTCACTCGGCTCTTTATGGCAGTTTAACACGATTAATTAAAGTGAATAATTCCGAGTTCGTGTGAATGCTGGCATAATTTTCTTCTGAAAAAGACCAAAGGACTCTTGCAAGCAATTCAAGCGCGTCTAAAAGGTTTTATTCCTTTTTTTGTCCAGAGTAAAAGGCTTGAGGGCGTAAGGAACGAATTTTTAAATGTAAAACTCGGAAGCCTATTCGGTCAGTGCTTCTAGTTCTATTAATGGGTTAAATAAGGTTTTGGTTCAAGTTGATTCTCGTCTGCTTTAACGTGAGTTTTCAAGTGTTGTCAAAGTGAGTGAAAGAGGCTAAGTGCTAGAGTGTGTTTAAGTGTTTGGATGTGGAATTAAAGATCCCTGGTTCAAATTTCGATAGTGACCCTAGCAAGCTTAGGTTTCATAGAGTGGAGGAATTCCATAGGAAATTTCACGGGGTCCCGGAAAATGAATTAGTCCCCCGTCTTTAAATTGATTAATTCCGCTGTCTCTACAGTTTGTACGGAATTATCTTTATCTGTCCGTAGTCAGCATTTGCGTGTACTTAAGAAGAGTTACAGAAGGTCTTTACAAGTAAGAGAGCAATGTAGGATTAGTAGTTTTTATAGATTCCGCAACGATTCCGTCTTTGAAATGCACAATAAACCATGCTTCCATAAATTTTACCTTGGTAAAGTCATCCAATCGTTCATTCAATATTAATGTGATAACCTTCTTTTATTTATCCCTTCCTCAGAAAGTTATTAATGGCCGTCACGGAAGGTGGAACAATTTTCAATGACCTATGCATCTGAAGCTAATAACTTATTTATCCTAACGATCATCTGCTAGAGACTGAAGGGAATCAATAAAATTGATTTCAGTAATATTTAAATGAGCGACTTTTGCGTTAGCATTATTTCAAATATTATGTTGCATGTTTTGTTGAACAATTTAATTGGATGGTCATTTCCCTTGATATCAGAATATTTTTCCACAAGAAAGCTTGTACGTGTTTGATGACTACCTAATGGTTTGCTATTCACCGCGAATATTTTTCGTTGATGATCGTGAAATGCAGAAAATTTTGATACAAATTCCTGCATGTTACAACTTGCCTCTCGCGTGATGACCTCGTTCTTGGGAGCATTCGCATTTTCACCTTTAAAACAGCTTTTAAGTTAGTTACTTAGGGGTTGTATGGCAACACCGTCCCCTCGCAGGGACCTTAAACCCGTGAGCATAGTACGTAGTAGTTTCGGCGCAGGCTATAAATTTCGAGCCGTGCATAAACGCCTCGTGGATTGCACATACCCAGCCATTCATTAACCCACCGGGCGTGATTATCCCTCCCGAAGGAAAAGAGCGTTTACTCGTCACGGCGAGACCCGAGCGGCCCGATCCACCCGCACCCCCGCTTCTTCATCGTTTTTCGGGGATAACGGCCCCCAAAAGCGCGGCTCGGTAAGGGAGCAGCATCTCCCCCTCCCCCTGCGCCCCGCACCGTCCAATTACTAGCTCAAGGAAGGTAGGTCACCTCTCCCATACGAGAACCTCCAGTCCTATGCCCTTCCCCTTTCACGCTCAGGGTGTACAAATTACCGAAATGACAGGGCGCGCACCAAAACCCTTGGATGACACGGGGATCCCTTCCCTGTGTGTCATAGTTCCATTGCGACATGTCTCACCTCCGCGTCGCCGGGCTTCGAATACGTGGGAGTAGGGAGGATATAGGGGCGGAGGGAGTTTCAGAGCCGTTGTTGCATTCACTGGAGGGAGAGAATGTCACACGTCCTTGCATTCCCCACCACCCTACAACATTGCACTCCCAGAAGGACGCAGGGTCGCAGGGGAAGACGGTAAGGGTGACAGTAAAACCCTTTCCCATGGTACATCAAAGGTGTGGAGAGGCTTGTTTGATCCCAACCATGCAGCAGCTGAAATATTTAAAAGAAATCGTTTCGGAAAACGATAGCATGTTTTCGTGATTATGCCGATGTCTGCGATGCCGATGCCTGTTTGATCACGCCATGTTTAGAACGAACAGATCTGAATCCATGTTAGGTTGTGCTTTTGCTCTATTGCGTAATATTGAATGGAATAAATCAGTATATGATCAGCTCCTTTTTATTTCTGCCAATTTTTCGACTGAAATATGTGCGCAGATTCATTTGAATTTGTTCTTAAAACACATCAGCAGCGTTAAACATCATTTTAACAATTTTTCCGCTCGTGAATAATTTCAATTTGCATGACAATAACGAATGTGGAATCTAGTTTAAGACTAAATACTGAGAATTTTCTAACATTAAAAATGAAACATATGGGATGCATCGTATTTACACCCCAACGAAAACACTTTTTTCATTGAAGCCTCATGGAAGTTTCAGCTGGTGCTCCGTTGATGATTAGTTTATCGCTTGGACAAAATACAGAGCAAATTGATTGAAAAAAGTTCTCTCGCTTGATCACCCTAAGAACCGTTGGTATGGGCTCGAATTTGGATGGGTGATCGTCCAATACGTCCCAGAAGTTGTTGCTGTCCCCAATTGGGATTTGTTATGTATGAAAGAACCTGACATGCCAAAGCACCCTAAGCTGGTGTAGGCAATGATGTTACCGGTGGCATGATTAAATTGAAGTGGATATATTATATTACCCATAGCCATTAAATTTCTTCTCAATTTCTTCTATTGTTTTAAGATACCAACTACAGTTACAAGAACACCACTTGTGCCCAGGGCCCCGGACAGTGATGAACAAGTGGATTAAGCGACAACTCCCTGAGGAGTGTGTTTCATACTGGGTATTCTCATGTACAGGGAAGGAATGAGATCACCTCCCCCCAGGACATGGCCCCGCTGGCTTGAAGCATAGCCCCGCTGGCATGAGACGCATTCCTCTCCCTCCCCTGGTGACCCATTTCGCTCGATTGTGCAGAAACGCAGCTGCCCCTGCCGTGCCGACCCTATTGGGCGATCGGGAATATCCACGCACGCCCCCCGGCCCTGTTCCCCGGACACGGCATCTCTCGTCTCATCCGCGTCTGTCCCTTGGGGACGAAAGCGGTGCATTTCATGTAGTATTTAAGAGTGTGCCGGAGGACGGCTGAATATGTTAGCACGCTTGTAGTCCATTTCACGGCCCACGCGGTGGATGCTCTCCGGCTTGCTTGTCTTCCCTCGCCGTCGACCACGCATGTCTTCCTCCGTAAGAATTTCGGTGTTGTGCACGTGTCGCGTGCATATCCTCTCCTCCGACGACGGTTTTAACAAGGGCGGGAATCACAGGTTGCGATCGTCTCGTCGGATAGAGACATCATTCTCTGCACTCCGTAAGGCAGATTAGTTCGTATTTTGAAGCTTCCGACATAGTAACGGAAGTGACATTGATGTTCAGATACTTCCAGCAGGAGTAGAGAAGCTTGTTGTATTTTTGTCATCTCTAGACTAGCTGCAGGCTTCAGAGGAGCCAGAGGAGGTTGCATTTGGAAGAGCGTGCCAGGGCATTGAAAACGATCATAAAACTTTAAAATACTGGTTGCGGTTTAATTAACTGGAAAAGAAGGGTCGTAAGTAGTAAATGAAGCTCTATCATAAGCCAAAATAAGCACTCGGTGCATATTTGAGGCGTATTTCAATAGCAAATGTATTACAGCTTTGCACAGCAGATTTTTAAATTGATCAAAAATGACTTATCAACTTTTTCATTTTAGTAAAAAGACGAACAAATTTACAAAAAAATAAATACTATCTCTAATTATCTTGAGAGCAGTAAGGAAACAGTGTGTTCTATGTCAATCACAGAGGCATCCAATCTTTAATTCAGAACATAAAATGTCTTCAAAATGAATATTAAGTGATACATTGGCCTCCCAAGAAAACGGCAAAGGATTTATAATTATATATTTATTTTCTTGAGTGAATATGTAAGAATGCTTTATATTTGAAAATTAAGTGTCAATTAGGAAAGAGATAATTAAAAATCCCCACATAATAAAAAATCACAAACTCATAACCGTGATAAAGGATTTATTTGGAAAAAAATGTGTCTATTTATTTTTCCTAGTCACATCGTGGAAAAAACTTCGTTAAATTATTCATGGTAGTCAGTATGCACGCGCATATTGGTAGAAAAAGTAGTGGGTATATCGGTTAGAGTTCTCAAATTCTTGTACCGCCTTGCTTATTTCTTAGAGTTTAACGCGTAGACCAATTGTTTGTTTAATTCAAAGTGATGCAATGAGTGCATGATGGTATTCATATATTTTTGAGGAGCTACTGAGAAAATGAACAGGTGGATTTCCAATTAAGGTAACACCCTATGACGTGGCCACAAGACTTTGAATCCATCGTTTCATGTGCGGATTACACGCTCTAAACATCCGTAGGTTTGCATTCGAACTATTCTGCGCCGCTCCACAAGTAGGAGTCGGCCGTAAGTGTCAACCTCGGGCACCGCAAGACTTCGCGGTTAAGCAACCGATAAAATTTTCTCGGACAATGCATCGCTCTACCGTCTTTCTGTCTTTTGAAAACCCGCGTGAGGCTCTTGGTTCTTTAATCCAAGAATTTACCAACTGTCTTCACTGCTAGGAAACTTTGTTTGATAAACTTAATTTCTGGAAAAACATTTTATATCATGGTAGAATATTATGATGCATTTTTGTATTTATACCCTTAGTATTCAAGTGGAAGAAAATTTTCCAAAAAGGACAACGGCCTGCCACGATGGAAATACCGGTTCAGTCACCGAAGTTAAGCATCGTTAGGCTCGGCTCGAGTTTGGAGGGGTGATCCTCCCATTCGTCCGAGTGCTGTTGCCCCGGTCTGCGCGTGGCAGACAATAAGTGCGAAATGACCTTGGCCGGCGAAGCACGTTAAACAAAATACTACTACTAATAATTTTCCAAAAAGGTATCAATTTTCCCATAGAGCAATTATGATTCGCCTGTCTAACCTTGGTTTTGTAATTTATTTTTTTTAATTTCCTATTTTCCTATTTTCCTATAAAATTTCTAATTGAAAAAATTTCCTCCTTAAAATTTCCCATTTTAAGTTCTTGATTTTGATAAAAATTCTGTAATCTCATACATTTCTTTTCTAAGCTTGCATTTGCATTACTGAAAAAAATTCACAGGGACTTCCGATGCCCAGATGTGAATCACAATTGGGTATTCATCGCCTTGCGTCCTTTTTGCCTTCTTTATTTTTATCACCTAAACTACGGTCATTATCCTGTCTCCAATTACTCTTTTTAATGTGATCACGTGGAGCCTCACTGCTTTTAACCGTCTCTACTGAGTTTCATAAATTCTCCAGCCGCGGTGGCATGCAGGCGATGACGGGAGAATCCGTAATTGACATGTTTATGGCGCTCATCGTCTAAAATCAATATCCAAGTGGAAAACTCCTTGTCAAGTTCCATTTATCGCTTGTACGCTTTATTTAGATGCCTGTAACTCTCATGTTGGCGCATCTTTAATTTTATGGCTAAGTCTTTTGTTTTTTTTTCATTCGTTAATGGGAGAATGGTGTCCGATTTTAAAATTAAGATATTTTTTCCTGAAAATTATTTTTTCACATTTTTATAGTAGCACGAAGGAGATTCACTTGTGTTTTAATTCAATGGCCCGTGGACATTGAATTAAAACGTGGCCCGTATGTTAAAATATGATCCAAACAATGTTTTTGAAGCGCACTCTAGCGAAATCATTCCAAATGATTTATCATATTTATCATTAAAAATAAGTTCAAGTTCATAACTACCTCCTAAGGGCATCCTTTTAACATGATACCTCACAATTCCCCGTTCCTCAGAAATCTAAATTTTGGCAATTCTTATGTGAAAAAATCCGACATTGTGTACTAACGGAAGAAGTGCTATTTGATTGCTTTGGAGAGATACATTCGTGGAATATAGACATAGTTATACTAATGAATTTTCTAAAATCTATAGTGTTTCATTGATAAACACCACCACCGTTTTCAACATCTTGGAATTATGTTTAAGAGTATCCTTGGCGTTGAAACCGGTCGGTATAGCGCAAATGAAGCCGTCTGGATTTTACAAGGTTTGTCCACTTAAGTATGGAAGTAGTTCTTAAAAATATACGTATTCCATAAATTACGTTTTCGTATTCCATTTCATTAAATTAAACTGTTATTACGTTACATTATTATATTTTGGCACCTTAATAAAAGAAAAACTATGGGTATGCAACTTTAGATTAATTTTCCGGCAATTTCCCTTGGGTAATAGAATTGCTGCTAGACCTTTGCTTCCCTTTACAGTCCAGATATTTATTAGACTTGGGTCATTACCGCGTTTAAAGAGGGGGGCCTATAAAGTTCAGAGGGCAAACTCAAGAAGAACGGCTCTCCCCGGCGAAATCTTCGTATGTATTTATTTCCTTGTGTAGTAGATCTCAAAACTGATGGAGACCACCCCGTACCATTTGAATCAATTGCGCTCATGAATTAAGCTTTACGACTCCAATCCTCTTGCCCTAAGTGCCCATAAACCCCGATTTCCTTTCTCTCTCTTTTTCACTACTTCGATTGAGAAAAAAAAAGAGAAGGGAGGAACTCAGTCCCCATCCACCCTCCAACCTCCACCACGTCCACCCCCTGTCCCCCTCTTGCCGTCACAACCACCCCCTTCAACCCCTGCCGTCCTCCCCAGTGCTCTATAATTCTTCTGGCCGGGAGATGAACGTTTCCGGCCGGAGTGGGCTCGACAACTCATGTCGCTCTTGTCGACTCTCTGTTCTCATCTGTCGGGGGAAGCGTAGCCGTAGTCGAGATCTGGGGGCCAGGACACCCACGCTCCCTCGTCAACCCTTCCACGCTCCTATATTACCCCACGTCCCTCCATCCACGCCACAAATTTCCTCATCATTTCACGAATTTGAGAATTTTCCAATGAAAAAACTCTTCTCTCGCTTAGAGGTGGTGGATATGAGTACCCATATCCCCCCACATCTGCGCGGCGTTTTTACAACGACGAAGCTACGCAAGTGTTTCCTTTCGCTGAGCTACAATTAGGTTATAAATTAACTATGCTTTATCATAAATACATTATTGGCCAACGGCCTGCCACGATGGAAACACCGGTTCCCGATCACTCACCGAAGTTAAGCATCGTTGGGCTCGGCTCGAGTTTGGAGGGGTGATCCTCCGACTCGACCGAGTGCTGTTGCCCCTGTCTGCACGTGGCAGACAGTATGAGCATTTCGCTGTTGAAGAGGGTAGTAGGTTGAAAGTAGTAGTAATTTTGTTTAACGTGCTTCGACTTTAGCCGTCGAAGCACGTTAAACAAAATTACTACTACTAAATGCATTCTTACGCAAGACGCCACAATTTATGAGGTTCAAGCCATTTTTCACACTTCTTTAGTGAACTCAGTGTTTAACTTCAATGGGACTCGCTCGCGACCGAGGCACTATAATGTGTAAAATTAACAACGAAAAAGATCATTCACCTTGACTGCGATACTAACCCAAGGTGATCGGTGGTGGTGTGATGGCACGAGTACCGGTTTTCCATCCCGAGGGCCAGCGTTCAAATTCTGTCTGTTGGCGGAAGTTTTTCAATTTAATACCGGTCCCTACTTAGGAGCCATGCGGAGGGTCTATCCGTCAAGCTGAACAGTACTCCGTTCGTCGGCTAGTGCGCATAATAATCCTCTTCTTAACTACCAGCTCATCTGTCCTTTATTGCACATGACCTCATCGAGTAACAAACCAACGAGCGAACCCAGTCCCTTGAATCAGCACTGATTGGTTTTAACAACTTAGCTACCTAGGCTTCCACTTCCACTGCGCATTTATGCTAGGGAGTATCTTTACTTTTTTCCAGCTAAATAGTTTGTCCAAATCGAGTGCTGAGCATATTTATCTCTTTTTCCCATATTTTTTTCGCAAAAAATACTGCCGCGGCTTGTCCCGAAGTGCTATGAAATCTCTCATTATTTTTTGGCATCCTCGTCTATCGATGAGATCTTCTCCACCCCAAATGAATTTCACCAATGGTCACAACTCCTCGGCTCTCCCAAAATGATTTTACCCTTTCCCTCCTCCCTGGTAACCAAACGGCTTAGTTCCCTCGAACGGTGAAAAATCCGCCAATCGAATATCCCTTTTGCTTCTGCGGGCGTAAAACAAAATTTTCGAAAATCCGACTTTGAAATCTAAAGATGGAAAGACAGTTCTTTTTTGTCATCGGTGTTGTTGTTGCTGCTCTCCTCGTCCTGCGGTTTCCCTTTGATGTACATTTTGCTCTCTGTAACCGCAAGTGTAGTCTCAATGGTTCGGTGAAATTTCGGGAAAATTATTTTATCTCGATGACGATCGGTTTTTCCTTTGGAGATTATTGAAGAAGGTTCTGCTCTGCATCTTTTTCAAGCGTATGAATGTTGGTTTCTTGTTTCGTTAAATTCAGATGGAGTTCTTAAACGGATGCTCTTCGAATAACGGAATTGGCTGAATCAAGTAAAAAAACTTTTTTCCCTAATTTCAGTCTCCGAAATTCATTTTTGCTTCCGGCAATGCCACTATAAGATATGCTCTTACCCATACCTCGGTCCACTTTATTAGTTTCTTTGGATAGTGATAAAGACAATTGTCTGTGGACGTGAGACTTCATAAAACAAAACACTGTCCGCTTTGAAATGGCACCCTTTTTTGCAGATCAATAGCATTCCCTAAAAATAAATTGGGATCAATTGGGTTCTCATTGAATTGAATGGTCTAAAAGTAAATATTTTATACATATAATCTTCTTACAGAATTTAATTCTCCACCACAATGAAGTTTTGGCCAGGATTTTTTAAGAGCATTTCTGATTCTCGGATTGAACTCATAAGCTTTTTGGCAATATTAACTTGTATATAACAATTTCATTGGTCCATTAAACCTAAATGGAAAAACTAGTTAGCCTTAGTGCTTTTTTAATTAAATAGTTGTCCCTGTAACTACTTCTAGTATCCACGTTTCTTGTGCCTCATGCATTTCATCATTTTAATTGAATGCCGTATTAATTCAATTTATTTCAATGGTCCCTTTTCCTAATTCATGTTCCCCCTGCGTCCTTGAAGCCTCGACTCAGCTTGTGATTATCTCTATTGAGGTAAAAACCACAGTATGCTGGAAGTCCATTGCGTATTGAGATGGCGATCTTTGATTTTTTGGCTCTCGATCCGAAGTAATTTTTTTTGGTCCACGCGGAGTCCACTATGTAGGCAGTGGGACCACCGCAATTTATCTTGCGCCGCTATCTCGAGGCCTGCCGTCCCTCACCAGATGGAGACACCTAGAGGACACGACTTTATTTAATGCTCCTAACCCTTCCAACCTCTAGTCTACCCTCCACACCGTCATCCGCACGGCCTTTTTTCGAATACACTCTCCCCCGCAATAACCTTTGCCCTCGGCAGCGCAGGGGATAGGGGAAAAAACAATAGGCAGCGGGCTGCCGCACATCAAGCCGAAAAACGCCCTCCGTTTTTCCCACCTCGTATATAGAAAAAGGGGAAAGTCTGCCGGACACAACCCTGCCGTACCCTGCCCTGTTCTCATAACCCTACCTCTCTGTCTCCCTCAGGATCCCTCAACCCACGATCCGAACTCAGTACACGCAGCACCCCGGGGAACAACTCACGGGCGCTATATTGGTCCCTTTCACACCCCCTGCGGACTGGGGCCTGAAGAAAAAAATAACACCGTCCCACAGGATGCATATAAGGGTGTAGGGCAGCCCGGGGAACGGTCCACCGGAGGAGGTTGTGTGTTGGTGGGAATTCCGGGATCAAACACGCGTATGCATATAAGGTGGGAGGTGTTTAGCCCCTGCGAGGAGGCGAGAAAGGTGCCGGGTTGGACAAGCGGGAGGGGGAGGGGTTTGGGGATCCGGGAGGGGGGTGGGAGGAGGAGAAGAGGGTGGGGTAGTTGGGAATTTCGAATGCGGAATGAAGGAGGGAAAGGAGGGGAAGCAATGAATGCAAATTTACGGGGAGGGTATTTTCTTCAGCACTCAAATGGCTCGCCGTCTCCTTTTTTTCGTCGGGTTGAATGAATCCAGCTTAGTAAACTTTCACACATGTTCTTACCTTCCAAACGCTACTTCAGTACTGTAGCATAACGACTAACATTTTGGCGAAATCGCAAGTGGTACAAATTCTAGGCAGTAGATATATAGGTATACTCATTCCATAGACTGAATCAATTCTGTTGTATATATTTATGCCCTCCTAAACTTCCTATTGTCTTACTTACTTGCAAAATCCTCTCATTTTCGAATAAAGAAGGCATTGAACGTGCATCTCTAGTATTACTTGATGTTTCTTAGTTACTTCAGAGAGTCAACCTGTTAAAACTCTGTTAAAGTCACTGGGATTCCATTTTTCCTATCATTTTTCTGAAAATATCCGTAAGTATTACTAAATATGTCCCTCTTTCGAAGTATTTACTTTTTTCAAATAATCAGTTTCTAAATAATTTCGAGACTTAGATAAATGACGGATGAGCTAATCATGTAATGGGTTGAAGACATCCGTATGATATTTTTTTTTTAAATATATGACTCAAGTTTATTGAAATAAATCCATAATTTCTGAGAGGCTTTGAAATATAACGCCAGGAAAAGAACTACAGTCGTTTGATGTTGTGGACTCAATATTACAAATTTTCGTGTGACTGCCAAGCGTCATTGGTGGAGGCCATGCCATCTGCGAGTGTTAACCCACGACCATTCAATGAGACGAATCCTATTGAAGTTATCAAAGAACAGCTTCCAAAAATATGCGTTTGATAGATTTGTTTCAAGGTTGTGCCTCAAATTTGTTATAATGCTTGTTTGAACATAACGCACGTATGTTAACGAGCAACCTCCTGAATTTCTTTTTCCTCCTGAATAAATGATTACTTTCAAAATGTTCACGGTGTTGTATGGATTGGAGAAGGACTGGAAACCTAAATCTGATGAAGGAATCTGTCTGGATTTTTAGTGAATATCATTTATTTTTGCATCCACTCCATTTTGATTTATACCTTATAAATATTATTAATGTGATTAAATTAGCCTTTGCTATTGTGCTCTCTGTAATGATTTTATTCCGGCTTTAAGAGAAATTAAGCAGTTGGAATAACATCAACAGCTTTAATATAAGATCCTAGCTTCATACCAGTTCATATAACTTTGGAAATATCTCCTTTAGAGAATATGGAACACTATCTTAAATAAGGTTTTTTGAGGGGTATTGTATACTAAAGTTATGCCAATTATGTAGCAGTTTTAGAAGAAATCCCAACGTGTAGAATGTGGCCTCACTTATTTGAAGGCACAGCCATGATATCCTGACATACGATGCTCTTTTGCCAGCATGATAAGGCATCAAGAGCCAGCTGGAGAGCGTCAGTTTGCAATTAAAATGGAGACGAGCTGTGCAGAGAGTGATGAAGGGCGTATTGAGGAAGTTGGGGAGAGAGTTCTACATCTACATCTACATACTACCCCGCAAGCCGCCTCAATAGGCGTGTGGCGGGGGGTGTTAGGACACCAGCCGTTTACATATAAAAAGGAAACGCTCTATGAAATTACGCCTTGCATTTATTAAAGTCCCTTATTGTTCGGGGGAAAAACGAATTCCCATACCTATCCGTTCGGCAAAATATCTCTCTTAATTTATCGTTTCTGTCGGACCTGGAAATATAGTGGGGTTCTAATATGATGTTCTCCGTGTCGCTCTGAAAGATATCTATTCTCAATTGCTCAAGTAATCTAATCCTAGCACGCAGCCTCCGAGTCTCTAGCGGCTCCCAGCCTAATTCGTTTAACATCTGCGTAACGCTGTCTGTACGCCCGTAACAGTTTTTGACGAATCGCGCAGCTTTCCTTTGTATTTTATTAAGTTCCCGAATTAATTCTTTCTGCACCGGATCCCATATGCTTGCTGCATATTCAAGGTGTGGCCGGACGAGTGCGAAATAGCACCTCTCTTTTACTTTTTCATCTGAGAATCTTCCCACAATACGCTTGACGAATCCTAGCTTCTTCAGAGCTCTGCCACAAATATTTCTTATATGTGTTCCCCACGATAGGTTTGAGGTTATCGTAACTCCCAGATACTTAACTTCATCTGTCGCCTTTATCTTAACGCCATCCACAGCATATACACGGGGATAGTTGGACGACCTCCGCAAGAAATGTACCGCCGCACATTTGCTCAGATTAAGTTCGAGTCCCCACTCTTGGCTCCACACATGAACGTTGTTTAAATCCGATGATAGAATTTCAAAGTCAGAGTGATCATTAATTTCGCGATAGATGACAGCGTCATCAGCAAATAAACGTATTTTACTGCTAATTCGAGAGCATAGGTCATTTATGTATATAATGAACAAAAGGGGGCCGATTACGCTTCCTTGTGGGACACCTGATGTCACTTTTACTGCATCAGAGCTAATTCCGTCAAGAACTACTTTTTGCTTACGATCACTCAGAAAGTCGCGTATCCAGTTTACTACTGTTTCGTTTAGGCCGCATGACTGTAATTTGTATAAAAGTTTGTTGTGAGGTACCGTGTCGAAAGCTTTCTTAAAATCTAGGAATAATGCGTCCACTTGTATTTTCGATTCACCAGATTTGAGAACGTCATGAAGAAAGAGCGCGAGCTGTGTTTCACATGATCTACCTTTCCGAAAGCCGTGCTGACAGCCATGAAGGAAGTTACGACTGTCCAGGAACGTCATGATATTGCTAACGACGATATGTTCGAGTATCTTGCCTATAATAGACGTTAATGAAATTGGTCTATAGTTCCCTGGGTCATGTCTGTTTCCCTTTTTGAATATCGGTGTAACGTTTGCAATTTTCCAGTCTATTGGTATCTTTCCTTCAGACAATGACTTCTTGAATATTATGTCTAAGAACGGTGCGATCTGTGGCGCTAATTCCTTGAGGACACGCGCGGGTATTCCCTCCGGACCCGGAGATTTACTATTTTTGATCGACTGTAGCTGTTTAGTTATCCCATCACATTGAATAGTGATTTCTTTCATCGGTTCCTCAGTGAATGAAATGTCGAAATAACATGGAGTATCGTCTGTAGTGTATACACTTTCGAAGTGTGAATTTAACGTGTTAGCTTTGTCAATATTATCGGTGACAAGTTTGCCATCTTTATCAAATAACGAATCTACGGTTGAAGAGTTTCCCTGAAGCTCTCTCGCATATGACCAAAAAGATTTCGGATTTTCTTCAAGTAATTCACCAAGTACTTTTTTCTTGAAATTTCGCAATGCAGTACGCATTGATTTCTTGGTTTTTGAGCGTTGTGCAGCGTAACTTTCTTTTGCTTCAAGTTCCTTCGATTTGTCACCTAACGTAATGGACTTTTTGAATAAGTTGTACAGTTTTCTCTGTCTCTTAAGGTCCCTCCTAACATCATTGTTATACCAGCGAGGTTCTTTACTATCACATTTCAATTTTCGCGGAATATATTCGTTGATTCCCTGGCGTAGAATTTCTAAGAAATATTTCCATGATGCATCAGTGCTTTTGTCCTCTGTTTTAGCTACGAAGTCAGTGTACGAATCATTAATCATCTCGCCAAATTTTATGAAGTTGCATTTATCAAATAAATAAATATTGCGTTTCGGTTTTACAGCTGACTCTACTTCAAGTTTTAAGGCTGCAAAAATTACTCTGTGATCACTTATGCCATCAATAATATCGAGTTGTTTTATCAACCTAGGATGGCTTACTGCAAAAAGGTCTAATATTTTATTTCCTCTCGTAGGCTTGTCAACTACTTGGGCGAGTGAGTGCTTAGTAAGTGTGTTGAGTAAGATCTCGCTGATTTCCCTATTCCTTGAATTTGGCTTTACAGTGTAAGAATCCCAATTTATAGATGGCAGATTAAAATCTCCCCCAATAATGATTACACTTTTACTGTCTCTCAAAGTAAATGCGGATATTTGATTTTCTAATTGGTAAATAATATCAGCTTCGGAGTTTGGAGGTCTATAAAAAGAGCAAACATGTATACTCCTTTTGTTTAGTTGTTTAATTGTACACCATACGCTTTCTATTTCATTATCAGTTATTTCATGGGCGGTGCTGTGTAAATGTGATTTAACTGCTATAAAAACTCCGCCTCCTGTCCTATCGCTTCGATCGCATCTGTAGATTTTATATCCTGGAGGAAAAACTTCGCTGTCACTTATATCCTCTGTAAGCCAGCTCTCCGTTCCTATGACCACGTCTGCGTCCTGAAATATATGCTCGATTTCAGCGCGTTGGGAGTGGTCCGCGGGCGATTGGCCCCGAAGTGGCCGGAAAAGTTGTCCCTTAAAAAGCATTGGGAGAATTCTATATTTTTTACCGCTTGGGAGGATAATGCCTGGTGGGAGTAGATTATATGCAGTGGAAAAGCAAGGACTAGCCCATGATGACCATATGCCTTGCAAATGCAGGCAATAAACTCGAGAATGCAAAAATCATGTTAGCCTTTCGCCTTTACTTTTTCACACCTTTCCTCACACCTTTCCCTTTTCACGATGCGTCAGCGATTCGCATCTTTAGTCAGTAAATCGCTCCTACGAATGGTGAATAGGTGTTTAAAAAAAAACAAGATTTTAAATCCTGGTGAGTCGTGTACATGAAACAACATCGAAAGTATCTGTGAAGCAAAATGCCAACGGAATTAACTGAGAATAAGTAGAAAATTAAACGAATATTTAAATATATTAAAGTATAAATGTAATAAATTTCTAATCTTAGATTGAGCATTTAGAATGTAAGACAATGATCCAGACATAACTTGGTGGAACCAAGTCGTAATTTTCAAATACGGTTGCTTAGTTTTTTCCTCAATATAATTTTATAACGACTATCGTTTTAGCAATGTATTGCCATTGTCAAGGCTCTTGGACCATGATCATGGGTATTTCAAATGGTAAAATGTCATATATTCTAAATAACATAAAATGCACACGATATGATCGTTCAGCTACAATGGTTCTTGGATCTATTTAGGAACTGTTAATGCGTATAGTTGTAGATAATCATAATGGCAGTTTAGGAGATTCTCTTTTTCAGTGGCTGAAAATGAATTGCTGAAACCTTGATCAAGAATAAATTATACAGTAGAAAATACTAAGCTATCGATTTTTTTATAAATTATAAGTTGGAATAATTAGAATACAACAAATATCCGACGTACTTTAGTCGACAGGTGACATAATACATGTTTCACAATTTTAACTTGACTAAGAAAAACTTGTAAAAGTCACGTAATCTATGAATTTCAATGTTCCAGGCTCCCTGTTATAACATTACGGTGCTGAATACATTTTCGGCAATGGAGTAGCCTCCAAGGAAATCAAAAGGATATTGGGAAGCGTGGGTCTAGCCAATACACCCGCACCGTCTCGTTAGTGAGGCAGGGAAGCCGGCTGAGGGCCCCTTTAGTCACACACACGAAGCGGATCGTATACTGCTGATACGGCCGACCCGCTCGCTCCCACCGCCCGGCGCTGACCCTGTTGGGGGCGGTGGGCTAAAGCGCGGTCACGGACTTGGAAGTTCGCCGAAGGATACTGATATCTTCGCCATGGCCAGCGGCGACTTCCGAGGGTCGGATCGCCAATCGAGGCGGGACCCGCACCGGCCGGCCTCGCCTCCGCCCGCACCATTTCGCCCATGCGTGTCGCGGGAGAAGAGATAGTGCGGGGCCTCTCCCTTGTCCCCCGCAGCTTGCGTGCCCGAGTCGATAAGGATGGCCCTTAAAAATGTTTCGCGTGCCAAACTTGAGTCACGAATACGTTTTGCTGTGGAAATTAATAAAATTGAACGCAATTGCTCAATCTGCTCAGTCGAATTCCTTTGAGTAGCTGGTGAATGACGATGTAATTATGTTCGATTTATTTTCATTTAACAGGCGTAAATTTATTTTAACATAAAAATCATTGGTGGTTGACTTGTTCGATCGGTTCAATATGGCGATAGAGCAATTTCAAATTTGAATTTGATCTTCCTCATTTTAAATTGATTTTTAGCAAAATAAAGTTTATTTTCCATCAGGATAGCAGGGATGGAACACCTGAAGAACCACGTGGCAGTGAATTTTCAATTTTGAAAGGTTGTTGCATTTTTTTAAAGAATCTTAATTCTTCAATTAAAGATTAATGCTAACGCTAATGAATTAAATTTTATAAATAATATGGAACCTATAACCTGATGAATCACTGTAACAGCTTCCACGCAGTTGGTCTTTATGGGTAAAACAGTGGGAATAAGCGGACAAGAAATTTGAAGTCAGCGCAGCTAATTCTCCGGTTTATTCCTTCATTTAATAAATTGTTGCGAAAGTATCATGACTTATGTTTCAATATAAAATCTATTTCAGTGAACGATTTTTGCATCATGATGGAAATAATATCTTAATGATAAATTTTTATGAGTTGTGTATGAAGTGATCTCATGATTTTACGAAAACATTTCAAAATAAAATAAGATCTAAGAAATATTTATTGAAAATCTATTGCATAGTTTTATCTTGTTTGATAAAAAAAATTATGGAATATTTTGTCAAACATTTAATAGCCGTTTAGTGAACGAACAAAAAAATTAACGTTCTGGGTGACTGCGACACTATCACAAAACTACTTGCGGTGTGCGAGAACGCTTACTCAGTGCAGGCAGAATAACAGCGACAACTTCTTGTCAAATGAATCCGCGGTTACGAAACCGACACGGCTACGCGATCCGGCCTGAATACAGAACGGTGGTCACTTTTTCCCTCTCTTTTTTCTTACCTCCCGGCATCGGCCACATCAGTGTGTTCTGATCCTTAACTTGAGTGAAAATTGGGAGGGAAGGGTTGGTGGTAATATGGTTTTAGGGGGTGGGTTTTGGAAATGAGTGTTTGAGCGGGCATTTTGGGGGTGGTTTTAAGGGGCGGCGGAATGAGAGGGGAGAAATATGTCGCCGTGAAACAAACCGCAGGCAAATTAGAGCCACTCTTGTCGGCCATGATGTCGCCCGGTCCGGCTGAAAAAAACAGGACCGGAGGAGGCTTTAGTGGCGTTCTGAGGGCTTTAGCATTCGGTAGGCGGGAGATCGGGGCTCGAAATAGATACGTATAGGAAGGAATTTGTGATAGGGATGGTGTAGGGATGTATATGCATTTGTACGTGGGGATGAGCAAAGTCGGTAGGGTTTGGCCATTGACGTGGAGGAGGGTTGGGAGGGAGGGATGTGGAGATAGGTCAGCGACGTGTGGCGGGGGGTGTACAGGGTTTCGGTGTTGGGAGAGGAGGAGTAGGGGAGTTAAACACGAACTCCCAATTAAAGCAAACACATGTTCGGTACAGGGGGAGTCGTCGCTTGTCGGGGCCACTGGCCGAACTCCGGAGGGTGTCGCACACCTCTCCCTCTCTCTTGGCGGCTTCCATTTTTTTTTGTATCCCACGGTGTCCCCATGGCGACAGGGGTTTTGCAGCGGATGCAGTGGCGGCATCATGGAATGGATCGTGTAATGGACGCCCACGGCCTCAGAATTCTAATGGTTGTTGTCCGGGCGTGGCGTCATTCCTGCTTTTGCGGTGGATAAATATGTGATGAGGTGGGGGTGGTGTTATAGGGGGTTGATTCGGGAGGAATGCGCAAGATATGATAAGTGCAAATGACGCAGGTCTGAGTGGTGACTATTAATTGGGGACTCGTGTTTAGAGCGGGATCGTACATACGCCCACCCACCCTTGTTCAGTGCTGTTGGTTATTATTCCGACTGTTTTTAATGCGCTGCGGCTATAAACAGTCGCGGTTTTTGAACGAAAACAAAGAATTCCCTCGGCGTAGCATAATTTCGGTTCAGGGTTGCCGGTTAAATATAATCCACCCACGGTGCATTTTAACTCCCATCTGTTTACGGCGCTCCCAGCCGTTTTGCTACTAATTGCACCATCTGAGTTAAAACGGGGCTTACGGAAGCACCATAGGCCATTATGACTCAAATAATGCTGAAACGGCAGTGGTGGAATCGTTTTTTTTCTTTTTATTTTTATTGTAATTAGATTCGTATTGTTCGCATTAAATATTCGTGGCAGCAAACATTGACGCAGGAAAAAAACGGAGTTCGAGCATTTTAGAAATGAGCATATATTTTTAATATTGAAGACATTTTTTATTTGAAAATTTGTTTGGCTCAATAATGAACGGTAAATAATGTTGTTAAAACAGCTAAAGCTAACATGTGCAAAAATATTGCCAGAATGGATGCAAACCTTTATTTGCGTCGCGGAATTGATAATGAATTTACTGGGTAACATCGTTAAATTGAAAGTTAATCTTTCTGTTGTAATTTTATCTGACTTATTTGTTAGTTGCATTATCACTCGCATTTGAAGTTATTTTTGTAACGAATTCATTATTTTTTTTACTATTCTGTAGTAATATGTTTTATTCTCTCTCTTGGCGGAGATAATACCGCTTTTACAGCTATGAGGAATGGCTAAATAAAGTAATAAAAAAATTGACTTATGTACCTACATATTATTTGTAATTGCGGTATTATTCTGTCGCCAGCTTTCTTATATTATATTGATTCATACATTAACAGACCCTTATTCTTCTTTACAGGTGAGTTGGATCATTTCTTCTTTCGAGTGAATTCTAAGAATTTTGACTCAAGTGCTAAGATCTCCATGCTGGAGGTAAGTTCAAGATTTTTTCGTATGATTGCTTTCAAACCTGTGAACGTTTTTAGCCGTTCTTTCTCACTTTTAACGAGAATTCAACCTTTTCTTTGTTCAGTGCAAACGTATTTACAAAACGTTAAATATGCTCTTAACACAGCAGTGCTTTGAATAAAGATCGAGATATCAAGTAATGCTCCAGTGTTTGACCATAAGTTATGTTTGTGAATGCCTTAGTGAAACGGTTTGTCGATTTTTTCTGCATATCACTCCAAAACAGAAAATTGCAAATCTTCATTTACTCTCCCCATTTTCTCATCGGAACTTCTCTGCCCCTCATTTAAACTCGTAGGCTTGGATTGAAAAACGCATTCAATATTTGTCTCGATTAAACGGGAATTAAATAGATTTCATGACCTGGGGGGTGGAAGGGGTCCGGAAGTCAAACAGGGGTGCCAGTAGCGGTCGCTTGAGGGCCAGGATCCTATTTTCCATCCCCTCCCGCCCCCCTTCAACCCCTCCGAGCGCCAACTAACTACCCCCGCGGCCCATTCTTCAAACCTTCTCATTCCATCTTATTCACATATGCCCTCACTCCTCAAACAAGACATTTACAAAGTTGTAGTGCAAATATCATTTAACTGCGGTAAACTTTCTCACGGAACAAACAATCAATATTTGCTCAATACAATACGGTAATTAAAAAAGAACAACATGCCTTTAACTCTGTGCCCTGATGTGGATATCCTTCGACTCGAAATCCCATTGGGGTTATAAGATAGTATTTTCTATAAGTTTATGATGATTACTGCCGCTAAAACGTTTGATTCCTTTGATCCGTGATGTTTTTATATTGATTTTTAAAAGTATGACGTGAATTCTTGCTTTTGTGCCCTCACTTGCATTCACGCTATCAAATCGAAAATCTTTGGATGAATAGACACCCTTTGGATATCCTCAGGTTCACCTATGAATATATCTCATTATATTGATCACGTGCTTGTGATAAATACTTATGATACTACCCATCGACGATCTCTTAGAAGAAAATGATCTTGAAAAACTACACATTCCTCATATTTTTATGGACTTGATTTTTAAACCTATGTGATATTTTACTAGTTTAAGCAAAACTTCTATGCTTATAATCTTTTCTATGGGCTCTATCGTCGTAGTATATCATTAATTCAGATTAAAATTAAGATGTATCGTCCATTATTAACTGTGGGAACGTTTTTTATGCTTCAAGGCTGACGTTTAGCATATACTACATTATTAATGAAAATTCCATGAAGTGTTTATCTTTGAAATTCCAATGCATCAACGTTTTTACAAAAAACGTATTTCATTACATGCATCAGATGAAACGATAACTACAGCCTCAGCTTAATATAAAACCATCGTGCACGGCATGATATAATATTCAAAGCTTGGAATCTCAATGAAACGGTGTGTTACCGGACTCTAATGGGAACAATTAAATAGAAACAATCACGGCATTTCAATTTTTCACCCTCCCCTCTCCCGTAATGACAATCGAATAAAGTTCTGGGGGCATCGCCCACTTGAATCAAAAATCCATCGAAATTTAATTCTTCCAACTCCAACCCTCCCTCCCCCCCTTCCCACCCCGAAAATACAACTCCCAACGTTTTTCTGAATTCCAACTCCATCAATATTAACTCGTTCAAAAATGAAGCCCACCTTTTTCGGGAGCGACCGTAAATGACGCACTTAATTTCCACCTCCTCCCCCCACCGCCATGACCCCTCCCCTCCCACTCCACTCAATCCCACAATCCCCCCTCCAAACTCCACCGGCTGCTGCTCTCTATCTGCTGGACTAAGAGCTGTTTACAGGTGGGAGTTGACTGACAAGGGTGTTCCTTTCTTTTTTTTCATATTCTCGTCGGAGGATATTGTTCATATCGATTTGTCGTCCTTTTCCGATTGGCTGGTTCCGTGATCCACGGTCGTGCTGCGCCTGACATCGACTGCATTCGCCCGCAGGGGGGTGGGTAACCAGTGCCTCCCGACCCCCTTCCCACCCCCCTCCTCAGTCCTCCTGAGGGGAGGTGTATTTTCACGCATGCTTTCGTTCCCTCCCATTCCATATGGCTTTCCCTCTCCCATTTCATTCCTATTTCCCATCTACTCACTCTCCCGTGATCTCCCCACCCTTATCATGCCCCTCAAACCACGTGACGAAGCATCGAGTCGTGTTGGCTTCTCCACCTTTCCACCCTCCCCCCGTCTTTCTCCTCCTCCCTCCTTCCCTATCTCCGTAGCCATCAAAATTTTAGGTCTACTCTTTTGCCAGACTACCCCATTTAAATAATTGTTGCTCCCCTCGACTCGCATCAATGTTCACAGTTACGGAACTATATTTGGGTCTATCATTTTGTATCACAGGCATCGATGGCAAATGCTTTTCCTGTGGAGAAGAAACTGCAGCTTTCCCATCATAATTTTAAAACTGTCTGAACTTATGGCATTTCCTATTATAAAGGCACTTTGAAATTCCAGTACTGATCGTAGGTTAGGATCAGTGCGCTAGCTTCTGGTGAAGTAGTTTTACTTGTCATATTTATTTTTTATTCCATTGCCTTTGCATATTTCGCTTATGGATAGGCTCGATTTAGAGCCCCGAAGACTCGGAGGCTACACGCTAGACTTAGTATACATAAAAAATATAGAATGCGCGAGTTTCAGGGTGAAAAGGTGGATATTAATATAAACCCACTTTACATTTCTAGTCCTGGAAGAAGTGACTAAATAAGAGATAGAAAAAGAATGATAGAGTTAGCAAGGAATAGCAAGTTTTGATGCATGGAGGAAATAATGGGGGGAAAATGGAAAGAATAGGATTTCGGTAGTTAGCTAAGAGGAGAGTGTAGTAGAGAATATCATTCAACCAGCTGCTAATTTTCGGATTGATAACTTCTGTCAATGAATGACACACAAAGAAAGCATGGACTTATGTGAAAGACAAGGCGGGGAAAATGAAGGGGAGGGCATGGAACGCAGTGCCGCACAATTAGCAGTTGCCGCTTCGTGTCAACTGAGTTTCATTTTCGAACTGGTTTCTCTCAAAATGTGGTCAACTAATCATTACTTGGCAACGGCCCTTTTTCATGCTACCCTCCGTTCTTTCCCTCGCGTTCAAGAATGCAGTCTTGCATCATCTTCATTAGGTCAGACATCGTTTATTCCAGGATTATTCCACCAGTTTTATTTTCCTATATTTCCAGGCGTGATGATCCAGTGTCATCCCAGGATTATCATTTATTTAGGCTCACCGTCTCTAAAAATCATTCGTTTCATTTTGTTGTAATAGTATGATCAAACATTGAATGCGATCGTCTCTACGGATTTCTTACGCTGAGTTTTAACAGATTTTGTGGCCCATTTAATTTTTTCATCGCCAATTTCTCGAATTAAGCTTCATTTATTTGGAATATTTTAACGAATCTATATTTTCCAGCGTTTTTTCCTAAATAAACTCGCTGTTTTAGTGACGCGGAGTCTGGCTAGAGTTCATAATTATGTCTACCTTAATCCTCAATCGCAGAATGTTCCCAAGTTGTATTCAAATTGCATGCTTCGTCAATGCATAATGTTCCATGTATATTTTTCCTGGTGATAATTTCAATACGATGTCCACTTTCTAGTCTTTTTCGCTGCCATATTCTACGCACTCTTTTATATTATTATTCTATTTTATGGCTCTAACCCCTTAAAAAGTGAGCTAAAAAAGGAGGCTGGGTACACAGAAAACGTGTTCCATTTCGATTCCACATGGCGATTTTTTTCTGGAAAGGGGGATCAGTTGTGCTACGGGGGTAAGAGGGAGGCTCCAGAGAGGTCACGCGGGGGCGACACGGCACGCGGTCACCCCCCTCCCATTCCCCAATGTCAATATGCGTCTCCCCCCACCTCCCCACTTCATTGAGCCCGGCTGAGCGTTCGATGAAGCCCGCGGGGACTGTTTCCGTGGGAGCGTCCGTGCATTAATCCGCTTCGTATTTTTGTGCATAAATGTCACGTGTGCCCTCGAAACCCAAATTATTGCATCGGAATCGTGAGTTTATCTCTTGAGTTGCCGTCGGATATCAGCTTTAAATACTTTCAAATGTAAATGATCGCATTTTTCATGAACGCATTCCAAATGGGGTTTATAAACACTTTGTGATGTGTTATTCTGTGGCTCAATATCATGGGTTTGGCGTTATATGGCGATAGCTTTGTAGTGATGATCTATTTCCACTTTAAAATATGGAATTTCGTATGTTTTAGTAGTGCCTTTCGTGACGCATAGAAATTTCGTGCCAAAACCCTTAGGTGAAGTCAAGAGTTTCAAATTAACTATTGTGAGATGCCCTCTACATTCTTTGAAAATATTATTTGCCCTTAAGGGCGGAATTCTTTTATATTATTACTTCTGTAAATTTTAGTAGATACTACTATTCACCTACATGGCGGTATGTCTATTTTAATGTAAGGCTTAATTTATATTTATCCAAATCAAATCTTCATTGGTTATATTATTTGCGAATACCTGCGTATGCTTAAAAGTCACGATATAATTTCAAGCTTAGAAAATAGGAAGAGTGGTAGTAATAATAAGAGCATTAAAAAGTTACCTCGGTGCTTTTAAGTATTAAAATTAAATGTATCATTATAAGTATTTCCTTCAGTTAATAGTGGCAGTGTAAAATTTAAAATAGCCCTGTATTAAACTCTTGAAAATCCATACTGAACCCAGGCGGCTATAATTCAAGGATGCAGATCACTTTTGCAGGAGCAGGATGCAGCCGGAAAAAGAATTGATCCCATGATCTGAAAGAGACCGAGACATTCCTGAGGGCTTGAATGGGATGAGCAGTTATTGTAACCATTAAACAGGCATTCCGGTACACGACTCTGGATTTGGAATGGAATTTAATGACGAAAATAGTGTTATGAAGATGATCAGAGATAAAACAAGCAAATTATGTCTCAGATTAACGAGAGTTGCCGGCGTTAAATTCTGATGACGCTTCCAAATTCTCCTTTTTTTTAGTCATAACCCCCATTTTTATAATAATAATTTATTTATTGATAACAGCTTTCGACAATTAAGACCATTTTAATACGTGTGTTTTGGCAAATATCTACACTCAACCATGCCTTGGATTGTTGATAACCCCCAAGCGATGTTCGAACCCGCGACTTTTGGTTTGGCATTATATAGTCCACCACCAGCGAGTCTGGAAAAAGGAGTGAATAAAATATGTATTAAGGTGGCTGGTCTAAAAAACCAAAGTGAACAGATTTTCTAAAAAATTTCCAAATATGTTCCTCTTTGAATATTCTATTGAATATCGAAGAAAAAACGGGGGATCATCGGCATACTTTTTGTGATATTTTAGATTCTTTTAACATGGAGCATTATGGCGCTCTCCACCCCAATAGGATAAATTACGTACTTTCTCCATTCCTACTGAACAGATTTTAACAAAAAAACTGATATAATGTTGCTCTTATAAATTAAAATCTATTCTGAAAAAATCATTTAATACTATCGACTGACATTTTTCGTAAATATGATTAAAAATATGTATGCGAGAATTTAAAATGTCGCGCGCGGCTATGTGGTGTAGAGTTGGCAACGTGGCACATGAAAGTTCGGGACATGCTAACGGTCACGTAGACATGACAAACAGATCTAACTTGGGCAGAATGGACGCTGTTACCGGATTAAAAACGATTGATTAAATAATTTATAGAAACATATTTTAATACTAGTTCGCATTCGAGTGACAATGCATCTTCATTGAAGTACTTATTTTGAATTCTATGGCCACGGGTGTGAGCTGTTTTCGGAAAATTAATTTCGCAAGAATGACTTACGAAATGAATCAAGTCTGCATTTAAGCAATTTTTTATGGCAATGTGTAAATTTAAAATACAATATTTCAGAATGTACCTAAGACATAAGTCATTCCTACTGATTATAGTATCTATAACTACGACCTATTATTTAAATTTTAAACGAGCATTAAAATTTATGTAACTAAATTTCTCAATGACTAACGGTTACCCGACCAGCCACCTTAATAATGGCAACACATATTTTGCTAAATATTGGGTTCTATACTTTTGTTCTTCTTCCATCTGAATCTCAAATTTGCGGTTTATCTTTAAGTAGTAGAGCGATAATAACATGATAAATAATCTAAAGTCTTAATTTTTACACGATTGCTAGGCCATTGAAAGATAATTTTTCATGCTATACTACTTGCCTAACGAATTAATTTCACTTGATTCTCTCATTTGAAAGAGCACCCTGTCTGTCGCCCGCGTCCTTTGCGTCAGATATCAATTTGAGGATTGCATTTTTCCACCACCGGATTGCATCAGGAAATGTGGTCCAAACACCCTTGTGGCTGATTCCTCAGTTTCTTTTTTTTTTCGGGGCAGAGCGATTTAAAATTCATGCCGTGTTCATCGCAATTTCCGCGGCCCAGTTTCGCGGCGAGTCCCTCAATAAATCATAATCACGGCTCTCCATGCGTTCCCTTCCTTCCGACTAAAGTCGCGGTGACTCTTCGTCCTTCCTCCCCTTCCCCTCTCTCATCAACTCCTCACTCTACCCCCACCCCCCACTCAAGCAACCAACTCAAGCCTGCAGCTCGCAACAGGCACCTACCCTGGGGTGTTGCACACGTCGGCGCCTCAGTGGTCCATTGCGCATGCGCAGCGAGTCGACTTCTGGGCCGGCGAGACAAATGACGGAAGCTTTTCTCAATTACTCTCCTGAAACTTTAGTGCATTCTGTATGCGTAGGTGTCTCATCCGCTACCAAACATGGATCGGGGTTGGTGCGGTGGCTGGATTCTCAATCTGATGTCTCCGGTTCGAATTAAATGCAGCTGGGGGAAATTTCGTAGAGGAATACCGATTCCTAATTAAGGTACATAGTTTGATCGAGAAATCATTTCACATATTAGTCAATAAATTCGACCTCATTATATCTAAAAATATTCAATATTTCCAATCATATCAAAAATATAATATCAGATACTTTTTGAACTAATTTCCGAAGTATTACTGGAAAAATATTACCCGTTTTCCATGAGATATCGCACGGCCGTATGGAAGCATGCTGCGCTCCGAAGACACTTTATTGAAATAATGAGGAGGTTCTGACACAGAAATCGCATCAGAAATTTAACTGTGGATAGTTTTTTTATTTTATCAATTATATTGAAGAATAAATTCCTTATCCACAGTATCATTTTTTCTAAAATTGCAAGAAATCAACCTCCAATGGTATTGGCGTTTTAAGCGTAAAGCGCGAAAATAATAGTCTAATTAAAGCCTCAAGCATGAGTATATGCATGCATAGTTAATGAGGATTTCAAACATATAAAACAAAGTTTTTGCGCCATTTATACTTTGATATAAACTTCATGCTTATTGCAGCAGTCTAAATTTAAAAGTAAAATTTGAAAATGGTCTCTGTTATGAATAGGGAAAAATCTCACTCAAAATGCTTTAAGAGCTAAGGGAAGAGCACTGCGGGCTAAATGCTCCGAACA
Source organism: Pyrrhosoma nymphula (assembly GCA_963573305.1). Taxonomy (NCBI): domain Eukaryota; kingdom Metazoa; phylum Arthropoda; class Insecta; order Odonata; family Coenagrionidae; genus Pyrrhosoma; species Pyrrhosoma nymphula. The sequence continues at coordinate 126,336,612 of OY754334.1, read as the reverse complement.
TCGAATAGAACGTTAAACTGTAGACCACCTGGCGTCTTTTGTTTAGAGGAGAATGATGCTGACGACGGGATTTTCTCGACCCTTCCTCAATTCCTCTCATAATTCTTCCCTTATCCACTTACACTTTTGTTCTCAATGGTGCAAATTACCTCAAATGTTTGTCGCTTTCCCTAAGTAATAAATCAACCTCCCTTCCAACCTTGACCTCCATTAATTTGTTATTTCTTAAATCATTTTGCCATGACCTCTCGTCACGCACTACTGCAACCACTGCATTGAGCATGTTCCGATTAATTCATTAAAAAGTGAACCCTTACATCAAAATCACAAGGCCGCATTAGAAAGGTCCTAATATTCATTGACGGAGGAAGATGAAAGTTACCGGTGATTCTGGTACGCCTTTAGATGATTTCCAGCTTTCATAAAAAGAATAATCTGGTTACGCATGATGGAATTATCACCAAAAGCCACTATGCATTAATATTACATTATGAGCGCGTATTGCAAGTTGAAACGGAAAAGATGACTGACTACTGCACACAGTTAATTTACTTTGGAAATAAAGAAAAATGGAAAATCGTGGTTAAGTTTAGATGGTCATGGTTTGGAGTTTGTCTGTGTGCTCCTGATTCCATTCAATCATTCCAAGAAGGTTAGATTGAAAGTTATTCACCTGCCATTCAGCGCCTGTTATCAATAAGATAAAAAATCTTGCACGACCCAAATCGACTCCTGAGAATATGCTCTGCATGCATTCTTCCATGTTTTTTTTTCTTGGGATGGAGCCGAATGAAAGCGGGCGAAGATTGTTGCTATTCCTTCATTCCACTTCCAATTTCCCAGTTATCAATTCATTTGGAGTGTATGAAAATGTTTCCTTGTGTCACCTGCCCAGGTCTCGTAATGAGAACGGAGGAATAGTGTCCAAGGGCAATCCGTCTACTCTGCCTTGCAATGTTGACTTTTGTTTCCTTGTGGCATGGCGATAGTACTCTGTTTGTCATCCATACCTGTGCCCCGTCTGTGCTCTTGCCCAACCCAGGTACTAATATGGAAAGGTCTCTGCAGTATAACCAGCATCTTTGAAAATTAACCCCACAGTGAGATCTCTAAGGCTCGTATTGTCAGTCACTCCTTCTATCGGTTCCTTCACCTAGGTGACCTTCGCCTTAAAGGACGTCAGTCAGTTCGAGAGACCGTCCTTCTCTGTAGGTCTTTATCACGTTCTCTTAGAAGGAGCTTTTGTTTACGTTCACGGACTGATCCGTTCACTCGCACGGACAAAAGCGAAGCGTAACGAAGAAAAATAAGAAACGTAAAACTTATCGCTGAGTCATATGACGTCAGTTCACGTTGGAGCGCATGACGAACATCGAGAAAGATTTGCTGGTTAGTTTAATTATTAAATATAGGGATATAATTGGAAATAAAAGGACAAATTAAAGGCATGTAGTCGTAAGGATTGTCGAAAATATATTCAATGAAATCATCGAGGTGGTCGTCGTGTTCTACCTCGTCCGCCATGTTGAAGGAAGCCTTCTCGTCACAGAAGCATATCCCAGGGTCTCCTTCTATGAGAAAGCCACCTTCGCCTCCTATGGGAGACGATGGTGGCCTTCTCTCGTCTCTCAATATGAAATCCCTCCTTCGGGAGGGTTAGAAGGCGAAGGTCGCCTAAAAGGAGCGACTGACAATATGAGCCTAAGTGTCTCTCCACAATTTGAATCTAAAATAGAGTAATTAGTTATTCATGACAGAGACCTTGTTTCCTCTTAAAAATATGTAACTTTCTCATTTTGAACATGGTATTGCGGCTTATGATGTACTTTTAAGGTAATTCATCATTCATAGAAATGCTATTTATTTACAGGCTTTACTCGGGTTTTACCAGTTTGAATCATAGCTTATTTTCACATTAATTTCTTTGAAATCAATTTCTATTGTTTTTGCTAATGCACCAAAACTACCTCGGATTTTTCCTGCGCTTTGGATTTGAAGTCATGCTGTTTACAACCCACTTTATATTCATTCATGTGGTTTATGGCGTGGATTTCCTCCATTGTTATCCCACTCTGCTAAACGAGCGAAGCAGACATGAAAGCCGATTTCCAGTGATACTAGTTACAGCAGAAACCCTCTTCAAAATCCTTTCAGCTATTTTTTCTCCTCTTCCTTAAAGATAATTCCTCTCGGCGGAGCGTAACCACATAATAACATTTCCCGAAGAGCGAAATCGAGAAGACTGAAATGAAAAGAAATAACTCCATTATGAGTGGAGACAAAAGTTCATTCTTCTATCTCATCTGTGTCCCTCGCGAGGGAGACTTAAGGGAGGAAGGACCGAAGAGATACGAGAAGGAAAAAGGAGGACGGGGCGTGAGGAGGGGTTTGATGTGATGATGGTGCAGCACCGAGGGGGAGGGGACGTGGGTACGGGGGGATAGTGGCTGCAGCGAGGAGGCAAAGGGATTACGCTCCTCAAAGAAACAACAATGCTCCGAAACACAAAGAGCGCAATTGGGCAACAGCTATTCCTCCGTGAACCCCATCGTCACAGAAAATGGCTCCCAACATTAGCAAAGTCTGAGATACAACGTCATTTACTTCTCCTCTTTTCCTATAACCCTCGCCGTTTTTTTTAGAGGAAGGGAAGGAGGAGTAGCCTTTTCCTTTAGCAGAGAGACTGGGGATGGAGAAGGTGGAAAAAAAACCAGGACCTGAGGGAGTTTGAACGCGTTTGAGTAAGTCGAAGTCGAGAGCGATGACCTATTTGGAAAAGTGTGAGTGAACGTGTGGCGTTGAGTGTGATCTTCTGGGAGATTGGTGTGCGGGTGTGGAGACGAGGTGGGGGTGTACGTAATCGGGAGGAGGAGGAAGCTATGAGGAGGCGATAGAGAGTCCAGAGTAGGGAAAGCAGCTCTCATTCGGGAGAAAACAGGAGGTTTTCGCGAGCCCCTTCTTCAGGCCTCGCACGAATTTGAGGGTAAGAAAAATACACGAAAGGTGTTCACCTGTGTTAGACAAGCAAGAGTCTGTTGTTTTAAACTCCGTTGACGCTCGTCAAAAGGAAGCATGATTGATAAGTTCTTTTCAGGCCTCTACGACTCTTTGCAAGTGGTAGATTACGTGGGAAAAAATTCAATCGATCATAATAATGGGAATTTGCTCTCATCGTACTTAATTTCTCATGCCATCAAATCGTGTGTAAATTAATTTGTTAAATGTGAGTAAAATTCTACAGTGTAGGCTTTTGCAGCTGTTATTAGATGCTGGTGAGGATTTAGAGTTTTGCTGCAATGGGAGCATATTTGGCTCAACGTTTCTGTTGCGTTGTAGCGAGTGTCTTTATGAGCGCAGTGAGTGCTGCTGTTATTATCGCCGTCTTGTACGTCTATATACGAGTGTAACGACCGTTGGATACCGTTCACTTTTTACCATCGGCTGAGGTGACCATTGGTGATACTTTTTTATGTCTCGCTTCCTCCTTCATCGCTTTTGCTTCGCTCCTGAAGACTATCGCTGCATCGAGAGAGAAAAGTTGAGTCAAATATGCTCCCAACGCAAAAAAGCTGGGAATTCAAATAAGCGTGTGAGTAAAAGTCTCTTGTAACATTCTTGGAACCTACTTTTTACATCGGTCACTCGTTAATGAAATGTTTATGCGCCATCATCCGGAGAAAGTCGTTGTGAAGACTAAACGCATGTGAAGTAGTAATGGTGCTTAAATACCATTGATTTTAATAAGAGGCATGCGAACTAGGAAATCGTGCATTAACCCAATTTCTTTTAAGCTAACATCGCGTGACCAGAGAGCGTTTAGCCTCCTGCCTCTGAAAGTAACTATTTTATGACCGTCGCTGAAGAATACGATTTCTAGAATTCACCGCAGGAGCTGATAGTATTTTATGCTTAACTTGAGGACCATGCTTGAGGAAATGTGGAAATAAAATCCGAGAGGAACGTCGTTAAATTGAGACGGAAAATTCTATCCTAAAGGTTAAATGAAAAGGTAGAGTCAATTGTACATGATGTTAATGGGTATCCTGAGTATTTTAATTAAAACCTTGCTATTTTCCATTTGCTTGCGACCTGTAAGAAAACTAAATCTTTAAATGCAAGTATTTCATTTGGAAACTAACAGGTGTACTACGTAGAATGTATACTCATGAAATAATTACGCTTATATGATTGTTTGTTTATAACATAATTTGGGTTAAAATGATCGAGGTTTTAGAAATATTAGCTTTTCATGAATGATCGATACGCCTTGAAAATTTAAAGTTACGTGTGATTCTGTTGTAACTCAGATACAAGTCAGATATTATTTCGGTTGGTGTAGGTTGCAGTGGATTATGGCTATTCTCCCATATTCCTTTCTGATGCTTCGTAAATTACTCAAAAAAATCTCTCTAATCAGTTTAGCGTGCTTCCCTCCCCTAATTATCAAATTCATCGTTCGATACATTCATCTACCCTTCAACTCTTTTCAGTTTTCTATCTTTCTAAATGACCTTTCGTAGTCATTCTCCTTTATTACCTGCTCCCTCCATCCACTCACCTAGCTGGATTCTTCTCGCTCCCCACAGTCACCTTCCTTACCACGCCCTCTACGTTTCATATCAGGTTCCTCAGTGAAATATACTCTTGGTGTCTTTACACAGGGTTCCTGTCTTTACTTCCGTATAAGTTGTATACCAATTTGAGAAGAGTTTTCATTACACCCTCTTGGACTAACTTTGCAACAGGGTCCTTGACTGGTAATTCTTATTGAGCTTTCGTTTTATGTACTAGATCAAAGACTGATTTTACCCCATGGTTAGAGTAATGAGATTAGGAGGGAGAGGAAGATCAGAGGATGGCCAACAGGGATAGAGCCAGGAGCAGGAATAAGAGAAAATCCTGATGGGGGATCACGGGAAAGGGGAGAAGTGAATGTTAGGCGGGTGGAAACTTGGGAGACTCTTATCATTAGCTCGTGCAAGCCGATACTCTTCTGAACCAGGTTCCTTGTAATTATTGCTTCCTCCTTCCCATGCACAACTTAGCCATATTTTCTATCAATCTCTCTCCCTCTTAACTAGGTGCTTCCTATTGCCTACTTCAACGTTCGTCGCAACGTTCCTTCCATATAACTCCGGTCTAACTTTGTTCAGCTACCCTGTTAGCAAATGCGCACCCCCATAGTACAGCGCTCTGTCCACCCCCTCTCCCTGAAAAATCTTCATTATCATCCCTTACCGACTCATTATGTCTTTCCTGCGTCTCCCTCTCTTTTGAAGATTCTCCACCCCCTACCTTCCCTCGTCTCTACCCACCCCACCACCCTACAACAGTCCTTTGCCAGGACCCCCTTCTTTTCCTCCATTCCATTGCTGTTTTAACCATTCTCTCACCCCCTCTCCACCCCGCTTGCTTCGTCCTACAACTCTGCCCGCCCGACCGCAATGCCGATTTGGACCTTAGCCTTAATTGGGCGGCGGTCGTCTTTAAACGCAACCTTAGAAGGAGTGGGGGATTGTTGGGCTGGAAGGGTGGTTTTTGGTTATATGAGGGTGGTTGAGGAGGCCGACGGAAGAAGGTAGTAACCCCCAACCCCCTTCTTTCCACCCCTGATTCTCATACCGCCTCATCTCCCCCGCCTATGATTCCGGGCACTGCTAACAGAGCTGAAGGAGGGAAGGGGGGAGAGTAGAAACGCGGTAACTTTGACTCACAAATGAAGCCCTCCCGTAGCCCGCGGGGGTAAGGTTACCAAGGAGGGCTCTGTAAGGTGGAGCCGGGTTGGGCTTGCTTTGCTACGAGCCCACGGGGGGGGGGGGGGGGAAGAGCAGGAGTGGGACCGGGAGGGTTGTAGTAAGACGCTCGTGTCTTTTTTTTGAGGGGTGGGTGATTTTCCCCCTCTTGCTCCCTCTGGCCGACCCTTTCCACGTGTCTCGCAGCTCCACTTTAGTCATCCTACTTTCATCCTCTGGCGCGTGCACGCGTTAAGTTGAATTCTCTTGCATTTTATATTCCATTGTGTATATGCAGAGGCATGGAGAACCGTAAGATCCCAAATTAAACGTTTAGGGGTGTTTCTGCCTTGAATTTATTTATATCTCAAGAAGAATAAAAACAGATTTAGCAATTGTCACTAGCATTTATTATCTATTGCAACATCCTCAGGTACATATAGATAGCGCGTTTGCACACATGTTCCAGACGTCTTGATGTCTTGATAATGGTTAAAAAGTGGTGTAAATCATTGAATAGCGTGTGGAGTTGAACAAGGTAGTTGCTTTTTCTCAGAAAAATGGTTCTTGCGGTAAATGTAAGGCCTATTAAATAGTAACCCTGTTTTGGTGTGTATGCCACAGCAACGTGAACACAGAAAACAGCATCATTCCTTTCCATTAGATTTCAGCATGTGATGAGGAAGTGTGTGCATGTTAGTTTACTGTTTAAGTTTACTTCTGCGGTGAAGTTTTAGCCACGGCCAGGGTACACGGCAAAGCCGCGTTCGATGATGAGCTAGCTTCTTATTGGCTTCTTTTGTGGCAGTGCAAAATCGTCAACGTGAAAACGTACAATGTAGCATTATACGATATATATCCCATCTAGGATCACTTCAGCATATACCTAGTTAATCGGATCCAGCCACATGACACAAATCGACAGTGGTGCATGCTTACGTTCGAAAGCTTGATCCATTTTCAGTAACGAAAATTTGTGTGTCGCGGGATCACGAAAGCAAATGTTTGGTAAAAATCCTACTGTGAATTACCTCATGGCATAGAGTATTGTAGAGAGTAAAACTAATGTATTGGAATGGATTTTTAAATGAGATTACGGGGAGGCGCTTACTAAATCTGACGCTCACCCGACGAGTTTGTAGCAGGAACACTTCTCGGGTTTCCCACCGGGTTAAGAGCTCCATCCTGGCCTATTTGACTGGAATTCTGGCTGTAATTCGTATGGTGCTCCTTCTCCATCGCGGTAAATCCTGCTGTGTTATTATCTAATGTATACAGTTTCGTGTCTCCTGAATGTAATCGTAAATTAATTTCCACAGAAAAGAAAAGTGCACACATTTTGCTGGATATAATTATCCAATCAATGCATTTGAATCTCGCGTATGAACGTTTTTCACCGCGTATTGGTTTTTTTGAGCGAGACTTCGTTCAAAACATTAAAGCATCGGATAAACGGATCCGAAATTTAGTTGGCCAAGTTTGTGCCCCGTCACCTATCCGTTTAGACTCGCAGCGTGCTTTGTTGAGGGGTACATGTGCCGCGTAATATGTAGTATCATATTGCGCCCCAGTCATCAACTTCCTCGCACAACCCGCCCTCTATACCGGCAAGCACAATATAACCTTACACTTTGCGCCAAGTTCTCATTCCGGCTTCTTGGGTTTTGTGTGCGCGCGCGCTCGCTCCTGCTAGGAGGGCTACAGCTCTTGAACTTGCATCTTTAAGGGATACGCGTCCCCATCTCATATCCTTAGTCACTCCGGGGCACTTTCGAGCGGCGCAAAGGGCGGACATTAAACGCTCCCACGGGACACCTTGTGCCGTGTGCAGAAGCGTAATGTAATCAGGTCTCCGGGACCGAGTCACGAGAAACCTTCTATCCTCATCCAAAGCGGAGCGTGCTTCTTTATCCCTTTTGTCTATCCTAGCCGTGTGCTTCCCCTGCTGAAAATGAGAGAAAGAAAAACATTCTCTCTCCTCTCCGAGCTGAAAATTTGTCGCAGTAATCCAGGATCTATTTCACCGACGTCGTTTACTCTTAGAAGTTTTTTTAACGACGCTTACTCAGGAAAGCAGTGGAAAAACGGGTCGACTTCTTGACGAAATCGCTCGTATTTTTATTCGAAACCGTTAAATTGGGGCTCAAGCTCGAAGATATAATCACCACGTTGAGATATTATAACTCGGCTAATGGCATTTTTATCCCACGATTTTTATAACAAGAAAATAACGATTTTTTGGCAATGGAGTGTATACCTATCTTTGGAGGTGATAAGCAAAAATTTCAGAACATTGCCGCAGAGCTTGGCAGTGGTTATATCAGTCACGGAATAGTTATTTTCGGAAACTCGACCTTCCACGGTGAAACTGCATTATACATTTGTGAGAATTCGCCAAATGATATAATCCAGAAGTGTTTTTCTGTGGGAGAGATATGAGCTATCTATTTTTCAAAGCTACCAACTTGAGAAAATTGGTATTTTTATCCAATTTAAAATTGGAATAAATATCATTCACAGACACTAACCGCATTTATAGTCAGCGGTTTTGCCGTGAAAATAATTCATCGGTTGTGAATTATGAAAATTACTCTATTGCTTAGTTTACAGCGTCTTTTAAAATATTCTATAGCGTATGAGGTTCATATTCATGATGCACCTTGAGTTTTTTGACCCACTGAGACCCACTGAGTGTTTCGGCCAATCCACTTTAAGGCAAACCCCGAGGCATTGTGACGAGGTCAACTGGTGTGACAAGTTAGCACGATACCCCGTCAGAGGCATTTCTCATTGGTTCTCTCGGCTCACGTCCATTGGCTCTCCACGTCTTTATGGCCATTGTTATTTTCTGTCTACACTTGGTTCCTCGACGTTGATGTCTTTAATTAAAAGGCTATTCAACTGAGAGGCTAAAAAACCTAATTCTCATAACTGTATGTTTGCCTACATAGATAGCTCGGGCGATCGATCCCTACTGCCACTAGAAAAGCATGCTTTTCCTTGAATTCTCCATTCTTTTTACTGCACTTGGAATTACCTTTTGCCCGTTAATTCCTCTTCGGTTAATGAGTTTGAGTTAACATGCTTCTACTACTGATCAGCAAAATTAATGCAAAGCGACTTCTTTTTACGATGATGACAAAATCTAAATTGTGATTTTGCATTGTCTAAAGTTTATTTTACGGTAGTATTTCATTTATGTGATACACAGAGCTTACACATATTAAAAATTAGCAATTTAATATGTACTAACGAAACAACACACACCTGTGTGTTAAAAAACCCTCCTAGATGGGATTCGCACCCACGAATTCTGGCTAGTAGGCGAGAACTCAGCCCCGCAACGTGAAATGCCCAATTTTCGATGGTTTCAAGTCAATCGAGGGTTCAGACCAATGAGGTATTAACGGATGGGTAGGTGGGAGGAGAAAAAACCAATTAAACTAGCACTTTGGGCGCTGATGGACTTAAGGTGTATGTATGAGGAAAAGAAAATATTTGACCTGGGTTAGTCAAACCACTTAAAAGGTCGCTGATCAATCCGAGGGAATGGGTGCGGCTTCAAGCAATGGTCAAAATTGTATGATGGAATTTGAAATTCTCATGATTTTTTCATGCCGCATGGCCTCAACCATTAAAACTTTAAAAATTAAATAATATGTCACCAGCTCGTGTGAATAGGAAAGGGAGACTTGAAAACTATAGCCAATCTGGAAATAGGCTGCTTCAATAATCAGTTAAGATCAACGCTGAAGCCAATAGCAGGTTACTCAGCGGTCGGTAGGCCTCGGATCATGTGCGCATGTTCCCGCTGCTACCCTTTAAAAGAGGAAAATGTGGCCCGCTAAATACCTGTTAGTGGGCCGCCATTGAGTTAAATTGTGGTGCTCTTATCGTCCTTCGTGTGCTCAGAAATGAATTCCCCTACCAATTACTGTCAAAAAAAGACGTTGATTCGCTTCGCATCATGGGAAATAAAACCCACTGCTGTGCATACCGGGTGCTCTGGGATTTTGCTGATGCGTGGACGGCAAAGTGAAATCGAAAGATATTGTTGCCCTAAGGCCGGTAAAGTGGAGTTTTGAGCTTCATGGCCAACATGTTAGACAATTCTTGCATTAACCTAATCAGTACATACATAAACTTAAACTTTTAATGTATACTTTTGGCTAATTTTGTTCGAATTAATGAAACTTTAATCTGCGTTTCATCAATTAATTATTCTGAGAATAGCTGGCGTTCATCACCATGTATTTCCGTAAATAGGCCTATAAATTTGCCTGCGTGGTTTATTTAGGAGAATGATTTCACAGTATGGATATTACGTTAATTAAAGTATTTTACCTACTGTGCTCTTTTTAGTAAATTTTTAATGTATCGGTCCACTTTCATTTTTACCTCTAATCTCTTTTTTGAGTAAGTTATCTAGATTATTTTCATAGAAAATAGAGCTTACCATGGATTCTCAATGAATTAGCTCATCTGTGCTAACATGTCTTGTAGAGGTTTCTCTTATTTAACCTAAGTTTATGCTGTATTGATTTAAATAAATCATTCACGCACACATCATTTTTATTTTCATTAGTTAACGTCAAAAAGTGTTATCCATATTCATATAAATGTTTAGTGATATATGACTCGCGATATGTATAAGCCGATAAATTCATACAGCTGATGGATTAATCACCTTCAAATTGAATTATAGCCGCAATGTTTTACTCAATATTCAGATCGGCATTAAGTACCATTTTTTAAAATTCGTTTAAATTCATTTTTGGCAGAATTTAATTTAACATGTTACTTTTATATGTTTGCCACAAAAAATAGAGGAGGAAATAAATAGATATTGAATTGTCCTAAACTTTTTATACAAGCGGCCGCATTTCGATAACTTCTGTATTTGTTGATATCCGTGTAACAAAAAATATATTTTACAATTATAAAAATTAAAATCAAAAGAAGAAACTGCCAAACATTCTTAGACCATACATAATTCATAATCTCGGTGATTCGCCACTTTCTCTTTAAGACAACCCTTTCGTTTTGGTGGATAAACCTATGATAATACAGACCGATATTTTCAAGATTCGCCTTATTTACGATTTAGAGGGTTCCTGTGCTTTTGAGCTTTCGGCCATTTATAGTAATGAGACGCCTCACAACTAGTTGCGGCTATATAATTAATATTGAAAACTAACAATAATAATAATGAATAATACCAGGAGTGGCCAATGAGTTATTAACACCTATAGCACATGGTGTATTATTCACTAATAAATAGGGAAAGATTTTCAGAACTCAATCACTGAATGTGTAATTAAAATATAATTTAGAACTATTGATAATTATTCTTTTTCCATACTCAAAAACTATCTAGCTACACTGCTCCAAATATTATCATAACCGAATTTGCGAATGTCCACATTTGTAAATTTAATATAACTGGGATGGTACATGCAAAATATTGCTTTAGATCTTTTATTGACAGCAGTTATGCAGAAATATATCATTTCCTTGCGTCATATGACGATTTTGGCATATATTATATTCCTTGATTCTCGCGCAGTGAGGAGCAATACGCCTTCAATGAATAAATCAACAATTACAAAAATTAAGGCAAAGGAAAAATTGGTATGCAAATGTTACCGTTCACTGATAAATCAAAGTCGTTCACTACATTTTAGTTGATTGTGGTGATCACTTGAGGTTGATCAAAGTGTCAAAATACCCACATGTAGTTATCAATGGGGAATAACCCGGGAATGTGAGAACTGTCTCTCGATGAGGGACCGCGTACTTCAGGCTTAAGGCATGCACTCCAGTCTTGGCTCCAGCTCCCCCATTCACACCTATCTCCCCACCCGATGGGTATTCCTTTGTCTTCATGTTAAAAAAAAATCTCGCACACGTGCCGAAGGTGAAAGAATTTCCGTAATCAATCCACTTTGAAATAATGGCTCAACCTATGACGGTGTCTTTCCCTCTATTGATCCACCTGCGGCAGAAGCCAGTGGCAAAGCCAGTACGTGAGTGGGGGTGAGAGTGACTTTGTGGCTGTGTGCGTGAGCTGGCAAATGGATGGGATCGAGGTGTGCTTTGGGTGGGTTGTGGGCAGTGCTGCCAAGCCAGCGACTGAATGCAAGTTTTTGCCGGCAAAATATAAATTTTAGCGCCTAGCGATAAATCTGACTACTTTTCAAGAAACATGTTTATTTGATGGCTTTAAGACTTTTTTTCGTTTATAAACTGATTGAGCAACAACTTTGTTACGTTATATATAATATTGAGCTTTTGCTCGTCTGTTGAGGCCTTTCTACCATGACACAACGAAAATATCCTCCATTTCTGTCCGAAATTGTGACACACAGATATGAAGTGGGAGATGATATTTCGTTTTTTAACACTTTGAGCCGATTTTTTAAATTTGAACTTTTCCAGAACCCTAAAATTTTTATGGATTTGTAAAAATACCTTTATAAGTGCACTACTATGTATTAGTGGTAGTAAGAACAATAAAGCAAAATAAAAAATTGTTCAAAAATTGGCGAAATGCTGACATCCATGGCATACCTATAAAAATTCTGGAGAAAAAATTATAGCACAGACGCTTTCATAAAGCATGCTACTGGTGAGTTCAAGATTTATTTTTCTTCTTCCTTCCAGGAGAAGGCTGTAAGATTGTTCCGACTTCACTTTCTCCATTTCATCCTTGGTCTTCGAATTTTTCTCTTTCCTGATGGCTTATACTCTATATATTTCTTTAGAATCTCTCTTCTACTCTCTCTCTCTCTTGGTATCCGTATAACATGTTCCTCTCATTTTGCTTTGCATTCTTCAATTTTTTATGTAATCCATGGAGTACCTAGTTCTTCTCTTATGTCTTTATTCCTCAGTCTATCTGCCTTGATATAGCCTTTTACTGATTGGATAAATTTCATTTACGATATTTTAATTTGTTTTTAGTCTTTTTTATCTCGTTTTCCAGCATTCTGGTCCATAAAATACGGTAGAAATGGCCGTTATTTTTTATTTCATTTAGGTTTCTTTTCTTGCTTTACCTCTTTAAGATCTTCTTATCTTTCCGCAAATCTTCTGAAGAATGTTAATTATATTTGTAGTATCTTTGACTTCTTCTTAGTTTGTGTTACATCTTAAATATTGGAAATATAGTGCCTTTTCTAGCATGAGTTCAAGATAAAACTAATTTTTTATGTGTAAAATGCATATTTTAAGTGTATTCTCATAGAGCAACAAAACTAGCGAGTTTCGTATTTTTTCATATACCTAGTAGCAACAAACTGGTGATTTTTTTTCTATGAGTTAGTGGCAGAATCCGATTACTGTGAGTTGGCAACACTGGTTTCGGGGGGCTTGGAACGGAGGTTGAGGGAAAGGGGTGCTGTGTGTGAGATCCGCTCTCTACTCTTTCACCACGGCAGGATACCTTCCTACGTGTATCACTCCGCCAGCGAAAACTCCCATTTCCCACCCTCCTCTCCCTTGACTTCTCCCTCCCTCCAAATCCACCCAGTCCTCTCCTCCTCAAGGGATTAACTCCTCCCAAGTCCATTCTCTTGCTCCTCTCCCCATTCCTACCCCCCTCCAGCAAATCCCTTTCTATCTGCCTCCCTTTCCCTTTACTCCGCCTTGGCCTTAAACATCCCTCTCTCCCCTCTTTCTCCCTCTCTTACTCTCCCCCACACGCTCGTCCTATTCCCCATTACACCTCCCTGCCTTCATCCTATATTCCCTTTCGCTCACTTTCCTTTCAATCCTTTCCCTCCTTAGCTTCGTCTGAAGTCTCATTCTCTTCTTCTTACCCGCTACCGTTATAACGCGGGCATCTCCCGCAAGTCTTAAACCGGCCACATCTCGCATCGCGTTGCGTTGATGTCTCGCGCTGAGGAGCCCTTCCGGTCATTCTGCACCGCTATGGGAATGCCGTTGATGTTGCGCTTCGAAATTTGGTCGCACTCTAATGCATCCAAAATTTTCTAAATACAATACTCTTTTGATAGTTTGACCACCTCCGAACAGGTTTTCAACCTAATGGAAATATATAGCTACTTAGTGCTTTATGAAAAATAAATACGAGGGGTAGGGCTGGTGCGATGACTAGGTTAGTGATCTCCCTTTCCAAAAGTCCGGGTTTTAATTCTGGTATCGGCGGAGAATTATTTTAGCTAATTTTGTCATTGGAGTGAAGTAAAAATTCAGGAGATCACCAAATTGCAACTTCTAAAAAGTAGCAAAGATTTTTTTACATTTATAATTTGCATACTCAAGTAAAAAATGGAATAAAGTTAATAAACATGTTACTAAGAATAATATTATATATTTAATTTATTAATATCAGTCATAATGCTCGTTTTTGTGACAAACTTCAGAACAATCCCGCTTGTCCAGGACGTATGGCAACCCTAGCTTCAGTAGAAATACCGATCCCTGCTTGAGTGCTTTGAGGAGGGAACTTTAAGTGTAGTATTCCGTTCCATCGGATGGGACGTGAAACTGTAGACACTTAAGCCATTTGATAAGAGCACGCCAACGCCAATCGGGTTTCTCTCCACCCTTCGTCCATTTTCGATGTATTCCTTGCCGTATCAATCTACTCACCTTTCCTCAATGGTGCAAATGATCTCAGTTGTCGGTCGCCTCCCAAAATAGCCATCCAATCAAACTAATTGACAGTTTAGATAAATGAAGCATTATTGCTGAATCTATTACTAGGTTATACTGTGTGCAAACTGTACAGTTTAAAACAAATAAAATGTCTGCCTACTGTTTTGAATGATTTACTGGGGGATAGGTTATATGAGATGGTGATCGACAACTGAGGTAATTGGCTCCATTGAGGACAGGTGGGTAGGTTTGTAAGGGAAAATTTATTTTGGAATGGAAGAAAAGTGGAGAGAAACCCGATGACGTAATTAGCCTACCCTTAACGAATCACGATAACGGGTCTATTATCTAACTTCCCATCCGACGGACATAGTACTGCACTTTACGTTCTCTCAACACAGCACCCAAGTAGGGACCAGGATTCTTTCTGGGTTTAGGGCCAAGGTTTCTGGGATGGGAAGCCACTGCTCCAGCCACCTTCACAACCCAATCACCTTTGAATGAATTAGTTTTCTTTGGTAAAGAACTCAGCTTTGAATCAATGAACACCACCAGGTATACAAGACATAAAGAAAGATGTCGAACCGTATGGTAAGACTACTTTGCCCTTATGATTTGCGCTTTCAAGTAATCTGATAATCCAAATATTATAATATGTATTTTTCCAAATTATAATATATTTAATACGGTATTGACTCGCATTTAATCGTTCTACAGTTCTAACTAGCCAGAATATGTTTTGAAAATGAATGATTTATTTACTGAATTGCCTAAATGGCATCTTACTCATAAAGTAAGATCTCGCTTTCCATTTATCTGTCTGAATTGTTTTTATTACCGTTTGAAAGTTTTATAAAACCTATATTAATACTATATAAACATAGAAGCAATTACTTATTGTGCAATTGGTTCGTTCTACGTTTGTTTGCTACATTAGTTCTAAAGTCTTATTTCTAAACAGCGAATGGCTCTATCCTGCATGTAGGCCATCCCTCCTTTCATAACTGAATGCCCTGTTGCCTATATTGTAATAGCCCCTACAGTCCTAATTGTGTCTCAGCCAAAACCTAAAACATTAAATAGTCCACATGAAAGAAGTAGTTTACATGGGTACATGTAAACTACTTTTACATGGGTACAAGTAGTTTACATGACAAGTTTACATATTGCTTTATGTAGGTATATTTACGCATGCCACGTTATTGAAAGAGACTTTAAGCCTCTCTTCAAATATTAGTAAGGAAATATTCCATCTGGTAGCAAAGAATATTTTGAGTAAGATTATTTTGAGTGAGGATATGTGTGGTCATCAACAACCAGGTTCAGCGAAATACACCTATTCGATGATATCACAGCGGTATATAATTTCTATGACTTTGATTCCACAATACTCGCATTGTGAAATTGTCGCTTTGTTTAACAAGTTTGATTTCCGCGAATGTGTGCAATAATGTTGGCAAGTATTCGGAGTCGGAGGGCTTCAAAGTGGTTAGCGCTCCCCTTATTTGAATACATCGTTTTCTGCTCCAGTGCCTGGAATTCCTCACTCCAGTCAAACGCGCTCTCTTTTTTTCCTCGGTAGCGTGTGTGGGTTGGATATTTGGGCCGACGCCATTCCGGAGTTGAAATGTGTATCCCTCGGTGTTGTGGGATAATGGCCTTCATCCCTCCAAACGAACATCTTCAACGGTTTACACTGATGTATGCATACGCCCAGGGAACACACACGGGATCCTCAACTCTCTCTCCTCCCCCCCCGTCCCCCCGCCGTTTTTGCCCCCTCACCTCTTTCCGCACTCTTCCCCTCCTGTCCCTTTCTCCCCTTCCCTTCCCCCTTCATCCCTAATCCCTCCATTACTCTCTTTTTTGTCTTCATATATACCTCTATCCTCAACGCCCGTGGAGAGGGCGAACCCCTTTTTTAAGAATATTTTCCTCCTCTCCGGCTTTTTTTTCCATCCCTTTATTCCGAGGTCGACCCCCCAACGTACCCCTGCCATACCCCCCCTCTGCTTCGCCCCACACCTTTCACATATTCATTTCACTACACCCGCATACCGCCTTCGAATCGCTTGGGGCTTGGGTTAGGGATCGTCTTGGGAGTCTAAAATGGATTTTCTTCACCCCTCGAACCGCCATCCTAAGTCTAACCCTCTTCCCACCTCTTCTGCCCGTCCTCAGTTCCCTCCTTACCTTTTTCCCTTCGAGTGTGGGTTCATGTGGGTAAAAAACTAGTGATGGCCCGATACATATTTCTGTCGGTATATCTGCCTGCAGTTTAGGATGCTTACAAATTATAAATGAAATTATAAGATGATAATGGAAGCTTGTTAGGTGAATATATCAAGGCGATTGTTATAGAATTTTATACGATAGATAGTTGCACATAAAATGTACCATCTTCATCAATGTATAAAATTTAGGATTTATTATCAGCAGCTATTCTTCTTCTCGTTCCATTACTATCTGTTGATAGCTATCTTTATCACATTCTGAAAATTATGTTTTTCTCATGTCCCTCTGTTTTTAGATAACTTAAGATATATTAGATGCATATAGGAGATGAATACTGACAATGAGATATGGTTCTACTAAAAAAAATGTTAATTTATGTTATAATTATTAACATTGATGTGTAATCTAGCTCTGAGCCTCATCAGTATAGGATTGGATAGACAGCATCGGAAAATGAAAGAGAATAATGTATCGGATTGCATCGGAAAACCCGGTATCGGGCCAGACCATGGTAAAAACCTTTCCCTCTCGTGTTTCCCCGCTTCCTCAATTCTAGAACTCTCCATCCTGCCTTTTCTCTCCATTGCAAACGAGGTGCCTCACCAAATTATTTATGAGGCCTGGAGAATTGGGAATTTTTTCAGGGGTTTTGGTCGTGCGAGAGGGGTCAGGTTTGGGAGGACCCGCGGGATGCTAAGGCGGGAAGGGGACGCGGTATTCCAAGACGCGTGCCCGTGATCTCACCCCCAGGCCCTCTCTTTTCATTTCATTCCACTACATTAACGGGCTCCACGCGCCTACTTCTCCATCTCTTCTTGGTTCCCCAGGTGGCCATCTTGATTCCCATCCTCTCTCCCCAACTCTCCACGGATGATAAGATGCCAGCTCGCAATCCCTCGCGGCGACCTTCTTCCGCGGTGCCCGTGGAGATTGAAACGGGGTTAAGTTTGTCGCCGGAAGGTTTTTTTTCCCAACCTGCGGGGAATCCTTTTCTGTCCGCCACCCGATTTTTCATCAGTCTCTCCGCGACGCATTCCCTGACGCTCTTGAAATTCCATCTTGACTCTCTCGAGTATACGTCCGTCTGACTGTGCAATCTCTTTTTCAATCCACTGCCTTTTTTCGAATGGTAATTTCCGCAAAAGGGTGAGACTTGAAATGTTTCGTTGTTTGGTGATGGAACTGTCATCTTACCCTCACTTTCTTTCTAAAATCTACTAGTATACAATAATGAAAGTTGTTTATCCACACTAATATTCAGAAATATGTTTCATTGTAGTGCAATATCCTCAGATGTAGAAAAAAATCATCTGATTGTGTTGTACTACAACGTAACCTAGGTCGTATGTAAAACTCTTTGTGCGTAAAAAGTTTTAATTATTGTTTATTAACGATAGAGTTCAAGTATTGCCAGAAACAACCAATATTGTTGAAAATTTGTTCAAGTATTACACAAACACCCTGTTCACTTTCCACTTTCTTCACGGGTAATTTTTTCAATGTACTCACATTTTGCCGCAGTGTGTGTACCTGTTCTGCCTGGTCGATGGATATATTTTAATCTGATTACATGTTAATCCACTCTTGTAACTGCCCCACTTTTCCGCTTAATGTTTCCTGTGAAATGCAAACCGGTACACTGATTGCGTTGGCTTATTAACGGCTCAAAATCGTAAAGAATGTGTACGTATCTCCCCTCTCTGAAAGTTTAGGATGCTTATTCCAAAATTATCCAAGAGCAAATATGCCTTTACTGCACAAAATACTTGTCTAATTTATCACTCCAATCATACAATTGACGGTGAATAATGTGCGAATTGAAAACATATGAGTTTATACAGATTTTTCATTGACCCTTTTGTAGTTTCTTTCAAAGAAAGCGTTATTTATTTTTTCTGAAGCATAACTCTCAGTGTTAGTTTTAATGGGGTAAAATATTAAAATCCCGTAAAATCACACCGTTCTAATGATAGCGAATAGAGAATGGGTTGGTGTAACTTTTTAATCTTGTGTTCAAATATAGTTTGGTATAATGTCTGCGATTAAAATACTCTCGCAAATGCTAATAAATTATTTTAGTGAAGAACTTTGTGAACTATAATTGTGAAAAAATTGGACTTGGAATCATCGATACTACCTATCAGCCGACTATGCTTACTTTTTGATACAAATGGTAGAAATAATCTAGTTATGTTCGAGAGATTACAGTATATGTCCCACTTTAAGAAGAGCAATTTTAAGGCCCACAGCAGGATTCCTTAACTACACTCCGGTAATTACATGAGCCAAACCCCAAAATGATGATAACGCCCTTGGCTTAATTTCTTCTAGGACGTCACAATTTCCCTGCGAGAAGGTAGGGACAGAAATTCCCTTTTTATCTTCATCTGAAATCTCCAAAACGGAAATTCGTTACAATACGGGTTGCCCACAAATTTCATACCGGGAGGCAAGAGTGCGGCGTGTTTGGCAACACTGTTTACCGAAGCATGGATTAGGTCTTATCGTTTCGGCTTTCGCCGCCCGAATAGCCTCTTACGGTCCCTGCTCCTTGTCTCATAATTTCCGCTCCCTTCATTGGCCGCCGTTCCTAGGAATAGTGGACCATTGGGAGGGGGACGTGGGTGTAGCATGGAATGAGGAAAGGGAGGCAGGAATATAAGGCGCCCATGCCAATAAAGAGGACCGGATGCAGAGCGCGGAGGAACCCCCCTCGGCCAAATGCTGGCTGCATATCTCCCAACATCCTCCCGCCCTGCCGAGAGCTTCCTGTCCCCTTCACGCTTCCTCCTCTTCGCCCTATCGCGAATTTTCTCATTCCTCCTCTTCCTCCTCATTTGCTTTATTCTATCGCTCTTTCCACTTAAGACTTGGAAAAGTATCGAGGTACCCTCACCATCCCATTTTCTCATTTCTACCCACATCGAATGTAACGGAGCAAGGAAGAGCTGAGTCAAATATTGTGAGGGCGAGTAATTCTCATATATCAAATTTTGGTATGTAGTATAAGGTCCTCTTCTATTTTTTTCTTCTATTTAATTACGAAGTTAGCGTGGGGTATGGAGTAATTGTTCGAAGTTTGCATGCTTGCTTGGAAATTGAAGACAGTTATTTCATATACATTCAAAATGAGTCAAAGTCAAGAGAATGTCCAATTAATTTGATGAACGTTGGCAATGACTGCTTGAGTTGCTTTGTTTTTAAGTATTTTTGTTTAATGTGCTTCGACGGCTAAGGTCATTTCGCACTTACTGTCTGCCACGTGCAGACAGGGGCAACAGCAGTCGGACGAATCGGAGGATCACCCCTCCGAACTCGAGCCGAGCCCAACTATGCTTAACTTCGGTGACTGATCGGGAACCGGTGTTTCCATCGTGGTAGGCCGTTGCCCCTTTGTTTTTAAATCTAAACCAATACTCTATATTACCTTTGCCAAAAATTGGAGAGTTTTGTTCAAAAATTCCTTTTTTTTAACTTAATGATGATATTTCTGCATTCAAACGCAAGTAAATTTGGAAATTCAGATGTTATCACCTGTATAGTCTAGTATTCTATATTCGTTTTGGAGAATAGTCAATAATTGTGCCAATTTTAGATGGTGAATCCGATCAAATAACATCTTTTGAAATTATAATATTAATTCAGGAGAAAGTTCAAGTTTTTTAGGAAAAATATAGCAGAATAATTCCCCGTACCAACGACGCAAGGTTTTAAAAAAGAGAAAATTTATTATTTATATCAGATGAATGCTTTGAAGCCGTGTTTTCAAAAGAGAAATTTACGTATATTATATACTGGAGTTCGTTTAAAAGTCAAAACGATTGGCGATGTTGGTTAACTCGGAATCTATCCGATTTTTATATTTGTGGCAGCACAGTAAGTCCCGTTTTTGCTTGCATAAAATCAACTGTTTTTATGACTGGACACATTATTATTTTTACACCTATTCATCATCTAAGGTCACAGCTGTAGATCTAAGAGGCTATTATATCGGTAGAGCAGATCTCCCTTGCCTAGGCCCGGTTCCATAATGTCTGGTTTAAATTAATCACAAGATGACGTAGTGTTTACAGTAACTTTACGTAGGCTTAAGAGTTCGAGTTTTGTATAACACATTAGACTGTCAGTAGATGACGTGAGTGTTACCAATGGGAGAACATGTTTACTTAGCTTTTCTGGCCGAGAATATATTTAGTTAACTTAGATAATTTAGTAAGTTATAAAACCGGTTATGAATTATTTTTCTTAAAATTTCTCTTTACCCTAACTTTTACCCTAGTTATGGCTACTTCCATACCTGTATATCCTTCATTTGTTTGCCCTTCTTTCGTTAGCATTCCCTCGTTCCACGTTGAAATACCCGTCCTTTCGTTCCCCTTTCCCAATCCCCACTCCTTCCCTCTTCTCCCCAGATCATCATTATAAATCTCCCATGCTCCTCGAACCCCTTTCTCCCTCATTGCATCGCTAACGCAAAAGCCCGAGCCCCGATGTTCGCCTCAAATGAGCTCGCTTCGATATTTGCTTCCGGAGCCCATCACGGTTTCCACGGACCCTTAGTTTTTAGTGCTTCCCGAGGAGGGGGGGGGATGGGCATCCATCGATGGTTTGCGCGTCTTTTGTGCGCAACCAAGGCTTCACAGAGATGCTGAAATTTTGTGCTGAAATTTTCGTCTTCTATTTCGTCTAATTTTACTTCCGTGACGTATTTTGTATAAAATGTAATCACATTATGGAGCCTGAATCTGGGAAACCTCAACCCTCTTTGATCTTAAAGTGTGATTAAGGGAGGATCTTGATATTTTAACCTTACTTCTCTATAAATTTTCGAGGAATTGATGTATATTTTAGCTTAAAACGCGTGATTGCTTTGCATCTACCATTTTGCAAAACTATTGAAAATACATCTCTATGTCATCATCATCAAAATCAATTGTGACACAGTAACTTCGAAATTCTTACGGGGATAATTCACTTTATTCTTCTAGCATCACAAAACTACCCCACTTACCTCCACTAATTGATTGCTTGCGTACGTTAGCAATCGGAATCAGATTATAAATATTTAAGAGGATAGTTATTTTAAATGCAAGGACAATATTTACGCTACTTGAGAACTCATATAACGTAGCTAATTAAAAAAAAAATTTTTTTTAGCTCAAAATGTTTTAAGTGACGTGATGTTAATTGAAAATGTTGGATTTTTAAGTTTTGATAGTATAAGGCGTAAAGTGTCTAAAATAATTTTCGAGATAATTATGTTTTAGAAAATGAACTATAAGTTAAAATTCCAAGAAAAGCTATTGCAAGTTGTGATGGGTTCTATTTTTGGGATGAGTTCCATCAGTCTTCTTACGGTTCTTGTCATTTTTTATTTACAAATACAGCACCCAAGTTTTTACTTCTTATTTCAAATATTTGCCATTTTCTCAGTTTACAAGGAAACATGTTCATTAATTATAGAAGAATATAAAATCAGATCCTTCCTTTACGAAAAATATTATTTCAATGCTGAGCTTTATATTAATCTTACTGTTCGCATCGATGATGTAATGTTTATGATAAATTACAAATTTTTCTTTTATCCATTTCAATAATATAAGAACGTGAATATGAGTAAGTATTTGTGTTTGTAGCAAGTGACGGTGTTCACCCTCCTAAAAAATCTGTTTTTAGTTTCGTTTGGATGTACATCAACGGAAGCTTTTGCTTCGTCTCATTTTTTTATGCTCGATTGGTCTTATCGAGTGAAGATATCACCCTGGTTGGCACGAAATAAAATCCGCACCTCCTGATTCCCGGAAGTCGGAAGTTGTTTGGAAACTATCGTCGTTGTCGGTGTGAAAAGGAAAATGGACAACCCATTCATGGCGGTAACCAAGACACCGTCGTAGCAAATAATAAGACGGCAAAAGGCGCGCGGACTCTGAAAAAGCGGTCGGATTTTCCATTACCCATCCTGCAATTTTAGCAATTTTACCCGAGTTTTGTAAGCTTCCCATCTCGGGCCGTCTACGTGAGAAAAGTCATCGGGAAAATTTTTTTATCCTTCTTTTCTGGAGAGCGCACTTCCCTCTCTCAGAGAGAGGCTTCTTCTCCTCCTGCTCCCTCTTTACCTTTCTATTTCTACTTCTTTCTTCTTTCTCCATTATTCTATCGCACACTTCACCCCCTGTCCACCATCTTTCATCTCTCCCGCGCCCCTCCCACCCCTTGAACACTCCCCCATCTTGCCATTTATCAAATCCCCACACATCTCTCCTCACACGTGTTAACCTCGCCCAGGGTTTCAACCCCTACCTCTCCTTCCGCCCTCCCCCTTTTAACCTCCGCCTCCCTCTTTCCCCTTCCACTTCACCCCCACCTAACGCACCTAAAACCTCCCACCAGCCATCTCTCCCACCGTCCCCAACCCCATGGCCTTCTCCTCCGCCTCATCCAACACTTTTTCATTTCCGCTTCCCTTAACCTCATCGGTCGCGGCGGCATCAATTATTCTTCCCGGAGATCGGGGAGAAGGAGACGGCCTTATTCCGGTGGACTTCCTCACCTTCTTCTTCTCACCCGGGAAAAAAGTTATATATAACCTTGGTGCGTACGTAGCACGGCGTACCCTACTCTTGCGCCGTTATAGAGGGGGTGAGAGGGAATGAAAAGGGCTATTCGCCATCTCGCCTTGCGCTTTTGTGGTGCTTTTTCCCAACAAATGGACTAGGCGTTGCGTAGTTTTTTATTTTTATTACTATATCTAAACTCAACGTTTAATGTACTCGCTATGTTACATTTATCTGTTCAGTTTATCAGCGTACATCAACTATATAATCTACCCTCTGCACTTACTTAAATTACTTTATGATGAAAGTAATGCATGTACCGAAATGTGACTATACCTTGGCAATAGCTAAATAGTAGATACATTGGAAGGCATAATTGTCTTCTTGAAACCTCTTGAAAGGCATTTCTTCTCTTGAATGAGAAGAAATACCGTGGGGGGACAAGGATGGAATGCATCGAGAAAATCATGAGACTGAAAATTAAATGTTATGAAGAAATACAGCACTTGCTGATCGGAATCTCCAGTCCAAAGCTACAGAAAATTCTTCAGCGGATATATGACTGCTGATGATGATATTTTAGAATATTAAAGTTTATAATACGGCGTAATAGAAATTTATTAGTCGACGCTTAATTTAGGAGTAAGCTGTTGGAGGTAATGGTATATGAATAAGACCCTATGTCGTAAATAATGGTTTTATCATGCAAAAGATGAGTTCTACGGCTTATAAACATAGCCATGAGCTAACTTTATACGGCCATTGGAGTTAGCTTTACCATAAATTTAACGTCAAATACCATTGGAGTGCTATATGCCTCATGTTCTAATATTTTTAATACCATTAAAAGAGCAAATGATGCGGTAATGTTTGCGATTTATAACCTAGTTTAGACTTGTAATAGTTGTAGACTATTAATAATCATTAGAGTTCAGTTATTATTATTTGGGTAAATTGCAGGATAAATACCAGGTGAATAACAATAGATGCTCTAAATATTAGTTTTTGTTGAATATCCTAGGAATCTCAAGTCAAATTTTTATTTGCTTTCAAGAATACCTCCTTGGGCTCACTATTTCATCCTTACAGAAGTCTCAGGCAGGTGCGGTTTGAAGTATTCATTTCTGAGAAATTTTGCGTTTCCTAAAGAGGCGTGTAAAAATATGAAATATGGGTACAAATGTGTCGGAGAGATGCAATTTTCCAATGGAGGACGGTGTGGAGTAAAAAGAAAAGAAGTGCAGCCTGACTGTTCACGTTGAGAAGATAAATCCCTCCTCAAAAAGATCTGGGTCGCGCAGATGTGAACTTACTGTTCTTCCGCCACAACTTCTTGGTGAATTATTTAAAAACTGTGGATGTGCGAGATAGTCTCGAGTCCTTTAATCAAGCCAATGTTTTGGATTCCGCAGCGCTGGAAGACATGACACGCGGCTTCTATTCCCAAGAAACACATACCCATCAGGTTTCGTTACGATCAAGCACGAAAATAGTTCTCCGCCCTGCTACTGCTCTTGAACTAATATTTTGGTGGTGTTTAAGAAAGACATTGTCTTGACGGAAAATTTTCTTCGTAAATGAAATGTGTTTAAATCAATGCATATTTAAACAATACTGACACATATTCATGTAATTTGGATGGTTTCAGGGGCTGAAGAATTTGGCTTGGTGAGCAGTTGGTGGTATTTTCTTCATAAAATATTTCTATTTTGCCAATTCGGGTCGTAATTTGTGGCATGATTGAATTTCGTTTTTTGTGTCTTGGTTATTTAGCTGAATTTATAGCCAGGATTTTTTTTAAATTAAATTGGCATACCCATATTGTGTAATTGATATTTTTGCATTGCCTATGAATGTTTCACAATGGTGTAATAGGTATGTCTTTCAACACTACACTGACAGAGTAACGGTCAAAAGACGAGGTATTTTAAAATAAGATAAGTCAAAGTAATTTCATACGCTTATCCCAAAATATTTTTTGCATCCGAATCACTTATACTTTGAAGTGCAAGTCAGTAAAAAAGCATTGAATTCCTAACTTATTGTTGGCTAAAAGGAATTATGTCCGTGAGTTGTTACAGCTTTTTTCCTGTTCATCTCCGCTGAAATACAGTGGAAGCTGTACAAGACATTACCTCATAAGCGTATTATAAGTTTAATGCAAAATCCAACAAGCAGTTACTTATATGCATTTTTCTTTATGTGAAATGAATTTTCGTAAATTATTTATTTGAAAAATTGAAGTAAAACGTAAAAACACGCAGAAAGCTGCCACTCTTCAAGACTCCAAAGAAATCGGCTGACCCATCAGGATGAGTTCATGTAATTTAAACTTTTCTAGGATGGCAGTAATGATGTAATTTTCTCTTTGTATCTTCGAAATGTGGTTTATATTTAAAACGTTGAAGACCATTCATGTGTATAGAATGTCTCTGGAATTACTGTCATCCGTCACTTGCACGCGATTGAGCCATGCGGTCTGAAGTTCTCGTACCTCCTCATCTCTCCTGATTGACTAAAAACAAAAATTCTACACAAGTCAGGCCAATTCCGAACCTGAGACGCATCTATGGAAACATTATTGAGTGGGAAATAGGTTTTAAGAGAGTAGATGGTGGCTGGACGCACGGAAACGATGGCTGTTATTTCGCGAAAAATGATCCACGTTACAAGGCTATCATGTGTAGTTCATCCAAAATTTTTATAAATAATGCATTTTTGTAGTTTACATTCGTGTTGCAAGTTTATAAATAATTCATTATACGGTACTGCTATTATTTCGCTAACTTATTCATATTTTATCGTTTTTTTAACTGCAAAACTGATCCACTATGAATAAAAAAAATCGAAATTTTTAGCACAAGTTGCTATATCTGATACACCCAGTATTTCTTATGCATGGGATTTCCAACCATCCAATTAGGTGTACCTGGGGAATTCTCTGCTAATGATATCCCCTGAAGACAAAACAGTTTCGAAAACTCCAAATCGTTGATTAAAGAAAAAAAGAGTTCAGATGTCGTTTTGACACTCGGAAGAGCCTGATTTTTTTTTAATGATCTAAATGACTATCCCTCTCAACCTACTCTGCTTTCGGCGTTTTAAGTGCACAACTGATCCATTCATTATGACCGATTGTACTAATTAATTGTTTAATTATTCCTCCCCCGGTATCGTACCGTTGGTTCCATGCATTCCCTTCTTCATTCTTTGAATTAGACCATGCAGTATATCGTTTTTGTGACTCCATATCACTTCTCGTTCGTTGCACACGAAAATTCTCCACCGGCCCGGCTCATTTATAGGCTAAGAGACGGGACTGAAGGAACGCCGTCGCCCGGAGGGTAGATATTCCCTTGTTACCCTCCACCACCACCCTCCCCCCTACATTCCCAATGTCGCCGCCCCGTGGCTCGGTCGCAACACCGTGCTTAATAACAATCATTCGCTGCGGTCACTCCCATGCCATAAGTCATGCACGCGTATGTCTCCGTTCAACAAGGCGACCTGGAGCCGTCACTTTAATGGCCGTCGCCTCCTGCTCCTCCCTCGACGCGCAAATGGAACTAATAACGTCGGCGGGAGAGATGTGCGAGGCGTGTTGTGTCGTGAGGGGAGGTGGGTTGCGGTTTGTCTGCCCCGGAGGTCGCGACAGCGTTGCCAAGGCGTACGCGCGGTGCCAAGGGCGATCCCATTACGACGTGGCCACTGCCCGCGAGGTCCCTTGGTATCTAAAGATATTTCCAAAGCTGCGAGCATATTATTTTGATACTGCGACCGAAGGATGACCGTAAAGCTGGAGTTTAGTATTGAAATGAAGTGGTAAAAATAAATTTTTAAAACTCCACAGCAGATTATTAGCAGACTGCGACCGTTTTAACCCTTTAGAGCTTCATCAGGTACAATTGCAGGTCCCTGATGATGCTCTAAACGTGTGAAACCGGTCTTAGTGTGTTAACGGAATGCAACTGTTGTGGAATTTTACAAAGTTAGTTTTACTACTTTCTTTCAATTTGATAGGATTCCACCAATTCACGCGGAAAAACATTGATTTCATGGGTTTTAGTAATTTATTAAAATAATATGTTGTAAAAGAATTTCAGTTCTCCCTTATGTCGACAATATTTCTTCCTTTATGAGGATTTCTTATCGTGCATTTTTTCGTGAAATTTTATATCAACATTCCTTGTAACTAAGGTACATTCCTGTATCTTAAATGTGGTAGTTTCACGATTACTTCGTTAACTTAGTGCATGAGACAGAAAAACGACCAAATTGCAGAGTTATGAATATAGGTATTCAACTAATCATTTTTGTATTTACTTTAGACTCCGCCAATCTGCGTTTTGAAATGCTAATAGTTAGTTATGCTTACAATGCATCTGGATGCCGCTGCAAATGCGTTTGGATGAGGGTGTTAGGGTAAGGAAGGTCCACAGTATATTCTTAAATTTTATAAAATTCAAATTCTGGTGGCAACTAAAAAAAATATTTTCCTTGAGTTGACATAAACAGCTAGCTTCATCTTCTTGTTCCCTCTAATTGAACTTAAAATTGCATGTTTTTAATACGAGAGGGTGAAAAGTTGAAAAAGTAAAAAAAATTTTATCTTACATAAATGTTATATTCGCGAAAAACGGCTAGTTAGAAGCAAATTCTTACAGAACACTTAGAAGTAATCAAATACTGACACATATTCAACATATTGTTTTAAGTTATTGCCAAATTATTATAATAATTGAAGATATAATGTGTTAACTCTATGGAAATGGCGCTGCAATTGAATCCAAAACCTGGGTAAATTATCTCCATCGTCTCAGGCTCAACCTTGTGGAAGTTCATTTTATCGTAAATGAAAAGGAAAACTTTGTTATATTCCACCAATTTATTTTCAGGAACAACTAGTTTCGACGCAGCGGCGTCATCTTCGGGTACCAGGTCGTACCTGAAGATGACGCCGCTGCGTCGAAACCAGTTGTACCTGAAAATAAATTGGAAGAATATAACAAAGTTTTCCTTTTCATTTACGACTGGGTAAATTGTTCGTCACTATATATTCGCCGGCTGATATGCTAATTTGAACCTTAATTTTGTTTAATAGCACTTTAAGTATGAAATAAGTGAAAAGAGCATATTTATCAAAGTAAACAAAATGTTTGAATTTATTATTTGTTTTGACTCACATAGTGTTGGTGGAACCACTTAATTCTAAAACTCTGTTCGAGATATTTCGGGTAATACCCAGGAATAGAATGGTATATTACCTTACTTGTCCCTATCAAATTAATACCGATATCAATATTGAAGGATATTAGAAATCTCAATTTTAGGGAATCGATAGAATAAAAAAAGATAATATTGGCATATCTTGGGGAATTCCTGGTCGTATCTTTTACATGTGCATTATTTTTGTGTATTTCTTTCAAATGAACCGCACCTATTTGGCTGGCTCAGTTATGTTATAGTGCTTACGTATGATATTTTTGAAAATTTATTACATTTTCAAATCAATGAAAGAAGTTTGAGAGTGGAGTGGAAAGTGTCTCTTAAACATTTGTTGTAACGAAAACATTACTTTTTGATTTGAGCAGAAGAATTTTTCCAAGAGAGCTCAGGATAAAATAATGCATCAATTATTTCTATCTCAGATCGTTGTTGAACGCTTACGATAATGCGCTCCTAATTATTATGGGAGACCTTTTACAATTCTACCCTAGTGTTCTCCAAATAAGGTGGCACCAATTAAGTGATGGCATCCATTCCTTTCTCATGGAACGGATAACTCCATGTACTCTAATGAGTAGACGCTACTCCGTCAACATCTTACGGCAATATCTCTCTCTCGCTCATTCTTATTTCATTTTGGCCGGAAGCTTATCGTGTGCAGGTCACGGCAGCTGGAAAATATACATATCAGAACCAATAGAAGTGGAGTGGGTACCATAGTGTTCCTCCAAGGGCTGAGACCATGTTGCATAACCAGCTCAACTCGAGAAAACTGTCTCTGGAATACGCTGCATCCACAATCAAGGATATATTAGAGGTGGTAGACTTGACGTAAACGTTAGGAACGTCACTACCTGAACTAAATAGGTCAGCATAAGGGTAAAAACTAAATTTTCGATTGATTTACTTGTCCATGGTATCCGTCATCCGTTTCAGATTCATTCCCGAATTTGAACAGGTAGTGATTTACACTAGATAGCCGTTATGGAGGGAGAAAAATATTTTATCCAGAACTTATAGTTAAAGTGAGTCTCCAGTTTTATACAGAGTAAATTAAAGAGTAAACCTCGTTGTCTAGTTCCTTTTTGACTTTAAGTCATGAAAAATCATTTCTTCAAGATTTATTCTAAAATTTAATGGTTGTAGTGTAGTAATAAACCATTGATAAGTTTTAAAATTTTGTAAAAGATAAATTTTTAGGATTAATAGAGTTACTTCCAGATCTTAAGCAATCTAGAGGCATTTACCAGTCCTCACCAATAAATGCTATATCATTGTATTGTTTAAATGAGTCAAAAGTGCTTCAAGTAAGTTAGGTTGTTTAAATCTGTAGGCATATATATGTTTTGATACCAAGAAATAATTATGGCCATCAACCTGAAGTATATTAGTTTATGAAAATAATTTATCGTGAAAGCATTTGAGTTTTCTTACCTGTGGCTTGAAATACCTGCCACTCAAAATCTCATCTCCGGCCCATGGGCTATTTCGAATGTCAACAGTATTTCCGGATTCGTAACGAATTTTATCGTGAATGTCGGCGGTTTTTTTTCGATCAAATGTCGTTGAAACAAAAATTCATTCCTGATGTCATTATTCCTCTTAAAAAGGTGGATTCGAGATTACTTCGTAAATTTAGTGCGTAATAATAGAGCACAGAGAAAATTAGTGTTCTGTAGGTGGTGAGATAAAGGAAATTTAATGGAGTTACCTGATGTACCGCCATTCAGCGTTTTGAAACACTAAATTTTGGTGTTGTGAATAAAACATCTGGGGGCAACCGAAAAAGTGTTGGCTGAGTGCGTTAGGTAACCAGCCATGCAGGACGGAATCACAATTAATTGTGATAAAGAAAGGACGAAAAGTGAGATGTGTATTCACGGATCACGGATCTCGCTCTTTTTTGTCGCAGTCATTGGTGGGTGTGAGGAAGGAATTTTTTCTACTAGACATGCTAGGCAGGTGAAAAATATTTTTTTCTGATTCTTCCTGAAACTCGTGTGATCTGAATTAAACAACTAATTGAATTTTTTGTTCCGAATGTTATCACTGCTCCTAGGATGTGTCCCAAGTCACACATATACATATTATCCTGAGAGCCGTCGCAGAGGCATGTGGTAAGGGGTGCTAGGACACCAGTCATGGAAGCGGAGAGAACAGGGAAAAGGAAAGTGGACAGGACAGAGATGAATTGTATATTACCAATGTCTCTTAGGCCAGTGTCACGCTGTTTTAGTTTTAGACACAAATAGTGAGTGGAAAGAAATAATGTTTGTACATAAGTTTGGCAGTTTCTCACTCTTATTTTGTCGACTCTATCAGATCTGGAGATATAGGGCTGGTCAAAATAATACCCTCCGTGCCGTACTGTAATTCGACTGATCTGAGTTTTTTCAAGTAATCTTACCCTAGCCTGTAGTCTTCGAATCTTTCACGGCCCCCAACCTAGTTCTCCCATCAGCTGGGCAACACTATTCGCTAGTAGCAGTTTTAACGAAGCATGCGGCTTTCCTTTGTATTAAATTAGCACTATTAGTCGCCATCGCAAGTCACGAATACGATATTATAACGGACCCGCGGGCTTTGCAAACGAAAGGGAGATAAATGTATTCGGGCCGGTCTTGCAGGAGGGAGGACAGAGTTGGCAACGCCGGGGCACGAGGGAGGAGACGACGGTGTCCCCGAGCGCGTGCCAACAGGCGGCCGGTCGTCGTTGGTGCCCCCCCTGGGGGGCGTGCCCGGATGGATTGGTGTCGCGTCCCGCGCAGGCATTGGCTGGGGGAGGAGGTAGAACCAGGGGCGGAGGAAGATGAATTGTCACGCGCTTCCCAAACACTTAATTCATTCGCTTTTGGCGCGACGCGTGTGCTTGTGTTAATCGATGGGCGGTTGTTTCTGCCGACTGTTATGGCACTCTCCTCGCGGAGAGGGCTGCGGGTGAGAGCCGGCAAGTGCGCGCGATGAAAGGTATAAATTGAAAGTTCCACGTGGGAGTGGCCCCTCTAACACTTCAAAACAGTCCACGGTCACAAATCCCTTTCAATCATTCGCTTTTTTTTCAGGATGGAGCGTCCGCGATCGGCAATCGGTGTCAAGTCTCGCCGCATTCCATTTTCCGATGTAGCGTCACGCCACCCACCCCTGCCTGATGATAGCGGTCGACTAGGATTAATAGGCGATCGCTCCGAATGTGTCTCTGACATTAACCCTGGCATTAATTCCCCTATTTTTCGTTTTCTTTCTTTGAGTGCTTGTATTCGTCCTCTTTGGTTTGCAGTGCCCTTGTCCGTGAAAGTTGTTGGACCAAACAGCGAATGCCGTGTCATTGATTTCTACGCGTGACTGCTTATAATAGCTAAATTATTTTCGCCAGGTATATTTTCCTTTTTCTTTTTGTGTTAAGTGATGATGCCTCTCATCTTTATCCCCGTGAATAATTGCGGGGGAAAATCGTGATTGTTAATGCACTGTATTTTTCCCAATTTATTACTTCTTGTTGACTTACACGCAATAAGCCAATCGTAGGATATAGTGACAAGAGTTAATATAGTATAGCATCGAAATGTCTCTCTAGACCGTTTTACACGTAGCACTTTACTGCGCAGTCTGATGTATGGGTGCATCTGCAGTAAAAATTGCGTCGTATAAAGCGGGGACTTGCTAGAGTGACTGCACGAATACATTAACAAAATACATAAAATAGAAATTAATTACAAATGAAATAAATACAAATTAATAAAATAGCCCCTGCTCTAATTCCGTGCCCACGTTCTCGTAATTTTTGTTAACCAAACTACGGAAATAAGTGCCTCGTGTAACACGCCCTCAACACTTAATCTTGCATTATATGTTAGATTTAATGCTAGGTAAATAAATGTTTCATCGTCATTTAAATTAACTTGAAAATTGCATTAAAAATGCCTACATATTTATTTTTTAAGCGCAATAATTCGCACTCCGCGTAAATTGTTACCCTTACCCCTAAAATTTGCTGAACCAAGTCGAACGAATTCTGATCAATGCCATTTGGCTCAATGAGATGCTGCTATAACTAGATTAATTTTTATTACTAGAAATTTCAGTTCGCCTCCAATTTTTTTAGAGAAACTCGTATTCGAACTTTTTTCTCGTAGAAAAATTTTCGGAATCAGGAAAGAGAATTTGCGGAATTTGGTGGGGTACAATAAGTATTTAGGAAAATAATGAAGAGGATTACATGCGTAAATGGGGAGACGAACGAAGAGGTGAAGAAAAGGATTTTGGTGGTAGAGTTTCGGTTGTTACAGCAGGTGATTGAGAGGATATTGTTTAACAAAGGTGGAACGTGAGGAAAGAAAAATCAAGAGTGGGAGGTAGGCATAGAGGCTGTTTTACATGGAAATTAGGTCAGCACGGAAATAAGTACTGAAATGAGCGCCAAAAACTCAGACCTCAATTTGGAACTTCAATCGGATTCGATGCCTCGAATCCTGTGTTTACGCGATGCTAATGACAGCGCGCTGTGACACAGTCTGGGTATTTGCTGAACTATGAAACCTAAATAAACTGTGACATATTGTATTGGCATATGTACTATTTTGTTTACAAAACATTCTAAACAAACTACAGTTTGGGCAGCTTCTTTAGTCCACGAGCACATATTCTCGATGGCAGTTCCCAAAATTCTTCCAAAGATAATTTCGGCAAATTCCAGCTCCACCATTCGATTCCACCTCTCGGAACAATTGACTCGCCTGCTCACATGTGACTGATCGTTGGACACACGAATTGGATGGAATATAAGTATCATGCTTATTTCTGTTTTCGGTATTGATAGTTGAATTCAACCCACTCATCGGTTACGATGACACCCTTTACACACCCAGAACGAATTTAAGTACTCTGAATTTAGTTCGATTTTCACCCCTGAAGCAAGCGTTGTGTAAAAAGGCCTTAATATTGGACTTAAGACGTGATTCGCAACAGGATTCCATCAGCAAGTGATTTCGGGAGCTTGGGAGGAACAGTCCTTGGACCTGAGAGTTTAAGTAAAACCTCTTGTGGTTATGCCTATCCCATTCATATCATTCTCCCCCTTCTCATGTGTGGCTATAAGGATTAGGTACAAAATTTTTATCGGAATAATTTGAAAACCAAATTATTTTTTATGGTTGGATTCCGCGAAGTGAGCTCATCTTCGACGGTAAGATGTTCCTTTCGTGAAAATGGTTATTTATAAAACTCGCGAGACGACATCAAGCCGTCCCAAAACCGGGATGGGAAGAATATTCACCGGATGATTTCGGCGAGGTGACTTCCGTTCCCATCGGCACGCTAGGAGCCGCACCATGTGCAACCATAGCAACGTCGGGCATTTGAAAACATAATTTACACAGTCACACGTAAGTCACAGGTACGGGTTGAAGGTCTCCAGTAACGGCAAACGTATACACTGCATTCGAAGAGGCATGGAATCATCGTAGCGCGAAATCGCGGAAGCTAAAGCAATGTTGTCGTTAAAATAACATTCCAGGGCTGTTGCTTACTCGCTGCAGATGGCGCACGGATATCGTAACACAGTGGCGCGCGCCCAGGCTGCTTATAATTCGGTTTCCAGCTCCGTGTTTGCCATGCGCCTTTGTCGCCTACGCCAAAATAGTTCTCCTAATCGCATTAACGAAATACGTTCCCCGATTCCCGTTCACGTGGAGGTGTTGAACGAGAGGAAGGATTACATTCCCTCCCTCAATCAAGAGAGGGAACTTGCAGTGCAATAGATTTGAGAAAGACTACATGGGTATCGGTCCAATGGCATTGGTATTGTGTGTGGTCTAGTGAAATGAATGCTGTCACTATAGGTTCATTGCTCTCTCTTGTGGGTATGAAATCAAGTAGATTGTTTTAATGTTTTTTTTAAACATGCGAGAAATTATAAAATTTGTGTGTGGAACTTTTAAAAATTAAAATTTAAAAATCTGTAGCAAGACCATTTTTTTTGTCATTTTTAATGTCTTCTTTGGAAAAGAACGCACAGTTTCTTTCATCAAATCGAAATTCTACCTTTTCTCTGTTAATGCTTCCTCGGTACTTTAAGGAAACGTCCCTTATCAAGGAAGGTGATTAATATAGCAGACAGTGGTTTATAAGTGCCAATTCAGAGGGATTATTTGTTAGAAAATAAAAATTGTACTTGGGTCCATGTGATTTTAGGATAACTGAAACAGACACACGTTCTTAATGACGTTAAAGTTCGTTTTCTTTCGATTAAAAGCATCCTATTTTCAAGTCAGCAGGATAATGTCCACGTTTTCATTGCATGCTAAATGCACTAAAGACGACACGTAATCACAGCAAAGTAACAAACCGACTCTCCCTAAGTATCCCTTTTCAAAATCATATTTTTGATGATTGATATTTTTATTACACAATTAAAATTTTTCGAAATCGACGTAACAAGTTATGTAATACTCAAAGAGAGTAGTTATGCCCTTCCCTCTAGCAAACTATGTACTACTATGGCTTTCTAGGTTTATAAATGAGAACGGTGTCAACTTTTCCAGCTATGGTCGTCATAAAATGTTATTCGATATGAAGAGTGGGGGTTATATTGTAGCATTAAAACTTGAAGTGTAATCATACTGCTTTGAAATATTGCGTCATTGCTTGCTGCCCTGTCGATTTTCTTTTCATTTTAATTGAATTTTGATATCCTTGTAAAAGATATTTTGAAAAGATAAATAAATTTTGATATCCTTGTATCCTTGTAAATGATTAAAAGAAATATTTCAAATATTATGGCAACACTCTGTGGAAATGTACAACGAAAAACTCATTTGATTGACAGTAAAATTTTTATGGAGTCTCTCCACATTTCTCGCATCCGTTACCTTGGCTGCGTGCAGATTTGCATCATTCGTTAGATGAATCATTGTTTTATCATAGTTTTTTTCATCAAATGTTTCATTCTTGTTTCTAAAGATTTATTATGTGTGACATTCGGTATTGAGCAATCCCTTTCGGAATGCCTTAAGCCTACTTGACCGGTTTGCTCACTTCTACATTCTTACTTTCGCTCTTCTCTTTCCCACTCGCAAATCCTACATTTGCGGCAATTCTCCCCTGGCAAAGCCCGACGTTCATTTACCTCCTCCATCACTTTGCGAAAACCTTCCCTCCCCCGTCATTCCTCCATTCACCTTCCAACCCCATAGCAGGAAGACACCACTCCCTCACTACTGGCGTCCCAGCGCACCGTCGGTTGAGTTCCGGCGTCAGGATATTGCTGTTGACTCTCGCCTGCCGATTCCTAACCCCACACCCTGACTCCAACGGGCCCGTGCAACTTGCGCGAGGCAACCCCCGCGTAGCGACGCTCCTCTCCCCATCATCTCCCTCTCTCTCTTCCTCACTAAAGCCAATACAGCTACCCACGCAAAACCGTACAACCCCTATCGCAGCCGCTCAGAAGCCTACTCTCTCGCAACCCACCTACCTTCAACCTCCCTCCCTTTAAAAAAAATAAAACACGGTCGAAAAATAAATAATGAGAAAAAAGAGGAGTGGGAATCGGTTTGGTGGGGGAAAGGGTGGTCGGAGGAGGGCTGGTGGTGGTCGTAGCGTGGGAGAAAAAAATCTCTCCCGCGGTCCATCGACCTCTCACCCTTTACAGGGGTTGTCTTCTCTCTCTCTCTCTGGCACCCCCTGCAGTAACCCCTTTTACCCCCTGGCCTGCCGGCACAGACTATCTCAATCACTCACTCCTCGCAAGTGAGAGAGAGCAGCACGCTGGTCTTTTTTTCATGCGGCCACGGTCGCCATCTAGAATGCGAAAATGTTGTTACGTCCCGCAACGCCTGCCGAAGGTGAGGGGTGGAGGGGTCGTTCCCCATCCTCTCGAAAAACCCTCGAAAACCGCCTCTACACACACATATACCCACCACCACCCGGAAAAAAATACGCCATTCTCCTCCCCCCCTACACCTCCAAGTTGCCACCCCCTCTCCCCTACAGCTCACACGTATCCGAACCCTCCCCCTCGCCTTCCACCCCCCCATCCTAACCATCCCTTCACAACACCCCTCTCTTCTTCACTTACCCCAGGGCCACCCCTCAATATTTTTTTCCACGTCCACTCCCCAATTTACATACTTTGCTCACACGTTGCCTCTCACTCTCTCACACACATGCAAGCTTTAACCTTTTTTTATTTTATTCCCCGTTCTTTTTTATTTTATTTCAATCCGCCCTCTCACTCTCTCCGGCTGATACTCGACCTGGTCGTGAAATTTCGACTCAGACTGCACCCCTCTGCCTTCCCGCCGAACTCTATCGCTCTCCAACAAACTCACGATCCCTTCACATTCTTTCTTTCTTTCCACCTCTCCTGTCCTACACGTCACATCTTTTCCTCCTGTCAATTTCCAAAAGTGCCTGCATTTAGGAAACTGCATAAAGGATAGAGCCAAATCATTAACTTGTATAGCAAAGGTTTTTTATTAATATTTTAGGCATGCACTTTCTTAATAGTGTGTACAACTTATGACGAGTAGGTCTTTTGGTTATGTAAATTGATGTCTTTCCTTGCTGTAAATTTTTCTACCGACAATATTTAAACTGCTGACCTCTTTATTTTTAAACTAGGTAATATTCTTTTCTTTTGCATCAGCGTTGTTGCAATGGCCCTCATATATAGGGTAAAGTCTAAATTTTATGGTTTTGTGAATTTTTTGTATCCTTATCTCCGTATGACAAGGGGTTAGGTTGATGAGGAGCTTCTAGAGTCTCAATTTTACCTACATAATACATTAATTTATCCAATTTATCTGGCTTTCATATGATCTCCTCTTTTGCTCAAGAACGGTTTAAATTTATCCTTCGGCTTATAAAGCAGTACCCCTCAATTTCATTCGCAAATACTACTTTTATGCACATTGCACGCAAAATTTTGATGTTCTCTCTGCGCAGGGATGAACGGAAAACTCAATTGTACATCGGTCCTTGTTCCCAAAGAGGCCAAGTTCAATTTTTGTCAGTAAATTTTTCATTAATAATTAGAACCTGCATCAGATCATTGTCTGTGAGTATCAGAGCATTATATTCTCTGGTCTACCATTGTAAAAAGATGAATAAAAGTAGTCGCAATGAAAAAATGAAAAAAAAAAACGGTGCTTCAGGATAATTTTCCCTCATGAATCACCAATATCCCTAGCTCCTGAGCCTCCTAGTTCGTGTGTCCTGCCTGTGGATTACCTAATCCTCTTCTTGGATGCAGCGAGCAGCATGGGATCTGGAAATACCTACATTTATGTCGAAATTAGTTCTAGCTCACGACTTGAAGCTACCTCATTTTAGGGTAAAAGATGGCATTGATGCTGAGAATTCAAAACTGCCTCCAAGAAACTGTCGAATCTCATGAAAAATATTTCGAAATTTTACCTTGGCGTCTTCCACAAGGTGAACAGGGATTGCCCTCATACGTGGCGCGCCCGTAACAAGTCCCTGCGCGGAAGGCTCTGCTAAAGCCCCGAAGATCCCTCCGCCAACACGCCGTGCGGACTCCGAATTTTGCATGCAAACAGAGGCAGCATGGTAGACTGTGTGACGGGAAGCTGGTTCGCTGACTGCGCGATCTCGAATTCAAATCCGGGTCATCCCTGAGGTAACATCGGAGCTGGACGATTCCCTTAGTAGCAGATTTACTTGGAGAACAGTAGACGACGAGGAACCCACTGAATACCGACAAATTCCATATGCCGTAGATGCAACCTAAAGTATATCTCTTTATGTTTTCACAGAGAAAACCAATTGACTTGCTTTTCTGTGCGTGACTGTTTGGGACTGAGACATCGCCATCCATTTGAGTAATAGATTAAATAAGGGAATAGATGGTACCATATGAAACGATGGTGCATGGAAGCCATTAAAACGTGCTATCCGTCATTTTGAATGGATCATTTATGCAGTTTATGTGCGAAAAATATGGAAATTAGTTGCGATATCTTCGCGGTACCGTAATGATCTATCGATTGAAATTCAATAATTTTTTTAGTAATGATTCAGTTTCTAAGCACTCATATAGCCTTTAAGAGGGCGCATGACACATTTATAAGGGTCAAATAACCAGTATAAACTGTAGATATTATAATTTTGTGTTAATTTTCATATATGAAAATTTTGCCTTTGCTGGTCATCAAAAGCAGCGAATTCTCAAGACACACCAAATTGTGTAGCCTGAAATTTCAAGCATAAAAAATACTTAGCTTATCAGATAAAGCAACCTGCGCTCAAGATTGTATAATATTTAATTCGTGTATTTCCTTTATCGTAGGTAATAATGGAATAGAAAAAATTATCGTCCTAGAAAGAGCACACCGCTTTAAGTTTTCTGGTAAGCAATTATGATCCAACATCAATAACGTAACGGGTTTGAAATATGTGAAATATGTTAAAATAAAAAATCAAGCTGTTTCAGTATTTTGACTATCACATCAATCTGGTTATATATTTAAATATATGGATATATCCATGCATGCGTTGAATATACTTGTGACTTCCATGATTTTTGCTCTTATTTGTCCTACTTTTTTGACTTGAATGTGGCTAAGGGAGTGGAGACTCATTAACGAATGGGTAGCACCCAGTAATAGGCAGTGAATTTTCGGCCATAACAAGGTTTGTTTTTGCTCAGGACTTTGTAGTTTCACAGTATTTATCGTGATTAATTACTGAGGAGAAAGAGGCAAGAGTACTGAGAGGAGTTTATTCCATAATCCCTAATCTGACTCGTAGTAGAGGAACGTAATGATGGTGATGTAATCTCACTTAATTAGGTATTTGATGGAAGTTATTGTTGCTCGATTTTCCGTCTCCAAAACCTCCTCTCAGGACACAAATTTCAAAGTTCCTGTCATGAAAATGTATTTTCAGGGAAACAACTCTGCTCTTAAACAGAAAAATAGTAGGCTCCCCCTGTTTCTTGTTCCACTAATAAAGCCGTCATACGGTTTTCCGGTAAAGTTGCGCCCTTGAAGTAGTCTTCATCATCCTATCAATCGTCATGTTCTTCAGGAAATTCTAATAATATAAAATGTTCTCTGAAGTTTTCGACGACTGCATTTAAGTTGCGGGGGCGATCAGTGTATTCAAGAATATACGTTCACTTTCGGCTTTGGAGAATAGGAATAATCCCGATTGATGACTGGAAGTTAGAAAATGTTTCGTGCTTTGGGTTATTTTGGCGACCCGAATGATTGTTTTCATCAGGTCACTAGGAGCTACTGTTCCTCATGATGAGACTTATTACCACTGTAGTCTGGAACTTCCGTTGTCGCATGATTAATATTCGTCAATTTTACTTGGACAACGTTTTTTTATAATACAAAGCAAAAACACATCTGAAAGGGCATGCAAATGTCACCCTTGGTGTGAGTTTATTGAAAGCCTCTTTAACAATGAGCAATGGATTTCGACTAGGCTCCCTGAATTCACAGCAAATATAAGGCTTATTTTATTTAGCGTGCTAATGTCTAAGCTCTCCGCGCAATCAAAAAGAAAGCATAAGTGTTTCAGAGATCTGTCGGTTAATGACCTGGATTATAATCAAGAGATTACTGTTTCAGCGTGTATGGCAGATATCGGAGCGAGCATAAGAGGCGGAGTATAAAGGAGCCCTAGCATCATTACATAGCTATGTCCGCATTAATATCAGCCTATGTATCAGCTGTATTCAGCCTAGTTATTTTTTTCAGCCGTTATTTTAATTTAAACTAAAAAAAATTTTCAGAGAAAATTTTATTTATTTTCATACAAGGTAATTTATTTGTAATTTATTTAGGGTATTTATCTAACAACCGCTTGAATCCAAAAATGTATTTTTTCCACCTTTTGTTGTAAAAATCACTGATTGTGAGTCTAAGGCGCACCCAACAAAGACACTACTATATATCTCATTAACGTGTGGAAGATTGAACGCTTTGTTACATATTCCACAGAAACTTTTAATAAAGCAATGAAAGCAGTGTGCGAAATAGCCCCTTGAATACGCTTATCATATGTAATAGAACTGCAGTTGTTGAGAGAACGCCGACTAATGTATTTCCACAAACACGGTGCAAAGGTGAGGCCAGCTATCGAATTTTCCACATGGCTAATAGGGGTACACACCTATTCCCGGACCTGAAACACGAGTGGCTCGTCCAATTTTCCTCCCGCGTGATCATTAGACCCCTTTCGCTTCTGGCAGCGCGATGAGGTCGGGTGCCTCGCCGGGAGTTGCGGCCTCGCTCGGCCGCCACCACGGGGGAGGGAACACCGCGACCGCAGCCGGCGCTGCTGCCTCAGGGGATGAGCCGGGGAGAGCGGCGAAGTGCCGCGCGCCACGCGGGAGGCTGGGCAACTATAAGGGCCCAACCTTGCTGAAACACTCCTTCGTCCCGTCATCTCCTCTCCCAAAAGCCACGGATTCAATTTCGTCGGCCTCCTTCCCATCCCCCCTCAGCCGTCAAATTCCTCCCTCTCACGTGATCTGACCCATCTTCCTCCTGCCTCCTTCTGACCTCCGCTTCTCCACCTTGTCTATCTCCTTCGGTTTCCTATGGTCGGGATCATAGCTGCACAACATCCCCCACTCACCATGACCTATGTTATCGAAGAATTTGCATATCAATGCCATCTCTCACCTCGCCTTTTCGCCTTTTATTTTAAAAATCACCGAGTCTTAGGTGCACCCAACAAAGCCACTGCTATTTACCTCATTAACCTGTGGAAGATTGAACGCATTACATATTTTGCAAAATTTTTAAATAAAGCTATAAAACAGTGTGCGAACCAGCCCCTTGAATACTCTTATCACATGTAATAGAACTGCAGTTGTTGAGAGAACTTCGACTAATGTATTTCCACAAACATGGTGCAAAGGTGACCTGAAACACGAAAGTAGCAATTCAATTAAAAGCTGTTAGAGGTGGATCTTCAGCTCAATTCAGCAGTCAGCACAATTATTTGAAAATTCGGCTGCTTCCTTTGAAAATTCGGCTGGTTACGTGTGTTGGCCCACAAATGAGGTCATTTATGCCATTGAGATTAAGCGGGTGGGTTATGAAGGGTAGGATTACGTGGGGAAAGGAGGAAGGGTGGAGGGAAACCAGGCGTCAGCGTAAATTTACTCTTAACGAAGGGTTCCCAGGAGTCAACAGTTCTACGTCCCATCTAACGAAAGTGGTACTACGCTCGAAGAAGTCTGCAGGTAGCAGTAGTTTCCTTCCTTCTACCCATCATATGTGGCTTTGATAAAGCAGAGGGTGGCACTAACATTACACGACGTTTACGCTCAATCTGTCTTTGTCCTGCCCTCCATCCTTTTCACAACTCCATCCCCTTTCATGGCTGGTGTCCCAACACCCCCTGCCACACGCCCATGCAGCAGCTCGCAGTGTAGTGTGTAAATGTAAATGTACTTGTTGCATCAGTTTAGAACGTAGGAGAGCCAGAGACGATCTCAATATTCACATCCGACACCGAATAAAGGCGTATTCTCTCCGTCCGCGTCTGTTAGATCGTCCGCCTCATCAGGCCCCGCTGTTTCATTGCCTCCTCTCCCCCTACAATTCCCCCATATTTCCCCTTTCTTTCACCTTCTTTCGCTCTGTTGGAAATCTAACTCCTCCTCCTTCCAATCCTCGAGCCACCCTCAAGCCAAGCACGCCTCTTCCAACCTGCCGTTCTAACCTCTCCACCGGCTCTCCTCGAAAGACTCTCCCTTTTGCTCCGTCCTCTTTAAAATCAATTCCGAGTCTTCGATATCCACCCTC
This sequence comes from Pyrrhosoma nymphula, assembly GCA_963573305.1. Lineage (NCBI taxonomy): Eukaryota > Metazoa > Arthropoda > Insecta > Odonata > Coenagrionidae > Pyrrhosoma > Pyrrhosoma nymphula. The sequence continues at coordinate 126,294,456 of OY754334.1, read as the reverse complement.
TCCACTCCGCCGTATTAAACATTAATGCTCCCATTTCCATAGCCCTCTGCGTGTAACTTCTCTTCCTCGCGCGAGGCTAATCTCTTTTTTTTACCATCTGTCCGTTATAATTTTTGCCTTCTTTGCCGCTGATTTTCTCCCGAGGCCTCGTCGGCACTTTTACTTTTCGCATATGCCTCGTGATGCTTAGTGACGCGCGGTTTGAATGCCCTCTTCAACCTTCTAATTGCTTCAATGCTAAATCGTGAATTGACCTGGCTTTTGAACAATCCACAATATCCTGCTGATAATACTTATATATACATCTTCTAGCCAGATAAAATTTATCCGCCAATATATTCATAGCAGTCTCATAGTTTCTTGAATAACTTGCGCAAATTTTCACCTAATAATTAGGAAAACAATTGCTGGTCACTAATTCTAGTAGTTAAAATTGTTCTTAATTTATTAAATGGATATAGCTATAAATGCTATGTGGAATATTCTAAGCTGGCAACAAAGATTGGTGTTACTAGTTATAAGTTTTATCGAGCGAATCTGGCAAGGGTGCTGCAATTCAGGCTGTTTAACTACTGACTTGATAAATGGTCTTGACTTAAACGCTCATTTTAATTCTTCTTAGATTAGTCATTTTCACCTTTATATATGTATTCTACGAAGATTGACCGAAATATTTTTGCCGTCGTTTCGGTGCAAATTTTTCTTAAAAAATTTAGCTATTTCTCGAAAATCATATAGCTTCAGACATCTACTGCGGTAAACGATGTTATTAGTTCAATGAGAAAATATGTATGAATTATTTCTGCCAATAGGTATGCGGGAGTAAGGTTATTTCATTGGAGCACGTTGTATGTACTGAAAGAACTTAAAATAAATAAACTTGGCGATACCACCAAACATATTATTTATAGTCTCAACTAGTTTTGCAACACTGTAGCATCTCCAGGAAACAACCGGATTTCCTTCATTTTTCCTGAGTTTGTTACAGGGTAGCAAAACAAGTTTAAAAAATCAAAACATAATTGTATTTTCAAAGTTTTCTCAATTTTTACAATGCATTCCACAAAGTCTTGGCCTCAACCATCGCTCGCCTCACTTAAAATATATGCCAAGTGCATTTTTCTTCTTTGCTTTTGGTTCATATGTATTAGGGTGAAAATAGTAACTTTGGTAGAGGGAAAATTAAAGCAGGCCGCATTCATTCCTTACAATGATTTTTCTCCCGGAGAACGCCAAACTGTGCAACGTATTCCCGAGTGCGTGAATCCTTTGCTGGCGAGCACACGTTCGGTCTCAGCGCACCGCCGCGGCGCGCCGGTGACTCCAGTTCTCTTTTTCCCCCTCCCCTTGCTCCTCCTTTGCCCCCTGTGAGTTGTATAACCCAGAAACATCCTCTCTCTTACTTTTCTTGCTTCGCGCCCTTCAACCTTTTTCCCCTTTCTTCAAATTTGCCTCCCTCTCTTCTCTGCCTAACACCTTTCTCTTCTCGCTGGCCTGCCGGGTGAAGTATTCCTGTAGCATTCGTCGCCACATGGGTTGAAACTTTAAGCCTTCCTTGTCGAAGCAATGTATGTTCAATAATCTCAAAGACTCAAGTCTTAAACTACCTTCAACAGCTTCCTAGGCCATGGAGAGCTAAGTATGTGGACGGGCGACGAAGAAATTATATAAATTGGTTTAATTTTCGAACAAACACTCGAATTTACCGTACCCATTTATATATTTATGCCTCTTTTTATTAAAATATTCTCTCCTAGGGAGGAATTATCCATCCAGAGGTCCTTATGAGTCTAGCTGAGAGTTCTTCCCGGAACTAAGATTTAATTCTAGCATCATACTGCGCATCGTACTCTATAAATACCACACATGCAACCGACCCCAATGACTGAGAATGCATGCTTGGAATATCATGCCAAAGCGTGATATATAATATATAACGATGCGTAATTAATTTAGCAAAGAATGTAGGAATCGTTTAGGAAATAATTTACGATTTTATGATGACCAGAAAGGAATATTAATTGAATTTCTTGCTTCCGCTATCCCAAAAAGCTAATTATGGCTTATGTAAAGAAAGTAATATTACGTTAGTTTTGAACTAAAAACCATAGCATTTCATGGAGGTGAAGTGCATACGCATGGTGGAGCAGCGTAGTACTAAAATTCGACTTTTTTGGGCGTTACTCAATTTTTTAAATTGTAAAAAGAAGATATTGAATAAAAGATAATATGATAAAAAATAGTCTTAAATGATCTCTACTGAGAATATGGATGGTTAATTTACTTCTCCAATTTTATTGTTCAATATCTAAAATGCAGGATAAGGGAAGGACCCCCACTAAATCTATTGCCCCACCTTAGTCTAAGACGCTTGCTTCTCCTTAGACAGGGCTTGTTACCACTAAGTAACGGCCGTGAAGCCGTACTCCGCACCGCCACGCCTATTTCATACTCGGTGCACCGCAGATCACTTTCCCTTCCTATACCGCCTTTCTTAATTCTATTTCCGTCCGTTTCGCCGCAGGAGAGTGCGTTTCATACTCTCCGCTCGCACCTTTCGCCAACTCCCGCGACCCAAACGACACGCCCCCCGCGAAATTCACGTCACCCTCCCTCGCTCAATCCCATTCTGAATCAACCCACCCCTCACGCTCGCATGCATTCACCCTACCCCTTTTCTTCCACCACTCTTATGCTTCTTCACCTCGCATCCACCCTCTCTCCCACCTCCCCTTCGACCCCCTCCCCTCCCACCCCACCAATCCCCTCTTCCTCCCCCCCCCCTCTCCGCGACCCACTCCGGGAGTCGATCGATAACAGCGGCTGGAGTCGGAATATCCCTCCGACACCACCACCACCATCCACCCACATTATCCCGTTCATTCTTCGGACCGGGGAGAGGTGAGGAGGGGAAATTCTTGGGAAAGGGGTGAGGCCACCTTCGGTACATACACACGCCAAAGTATGCCCATGCACCGTGCCGCGTTCTAGGCTGAGCAGTTTGAGCCGGAGCGATTTCGATAGTCGAGTCATGTGTTGCTGATATGCAATGGTGATCTGTCAGCCAGCGAGATACACCGCTTTGCCCTGCTACTCGATTTGTAATCTCCGGGTGGTATCGGAGCGTAATTGTACTCCCCTCTTAAACAAGAATGAATGAATATCGTAGTAAATATAGTACATAGATTTGCGATATTTACTCCATTTTTCGATTATCGAATTTTATTTGATGTCAAAATTCCGACAACAACTCGATATTTAGATTTTTCAAAAGTGTTTACATGAGGTAAAGAATTGAGGAATCAATGAAATTCGATTTACGAAGGTATTGAGATCGATAAAGATGCATCATATGTGCTTGGTGAAAAAGAGATGACGCCGTGAATGCAATGATACGGTTTAAATTCGTTTCCTGATGTGATTTTAAACTTCGGTGTAAATATTTATTGTATGTGGTATAGTTAAGCCATATGTATTTGTGATTCAAAATGCGACGTCTATACGATTTTGAGATCTGAAACATGGTGATACGCATTGGTGATATATCGTTCCAGTTGCGACACACTGAGCGATATTCACATGAGAATTATGCGTGATATAGTTATGCCATATGAATTCATGATGCATTATGCGATGTGAGCACGATATTGAGATCTATGAAACGTGATGTCTTTCTTAATATCGCATCGGTGATATATCACCCCAATCGCAATACACTGAGCGATATTCAGGTGCGAATATCGTAAATCCCCAAGTGTAGAGAGGGCAGCATCGCACAATTCTCTCCCTCTCCATCTCTCTCCAAAAACCATTCATCCCCTCCCAACCCAACCTTCTTCCATCCCGTTTGAAACCGACCAATCCCTTGCCTCCCTTTTTCTATCTCTCAGGGCTCCATTCAAACCGTCCGTACCCTCCTCCTCCCTCTCCCTCCCGATCTCTTCCCCACATCTTCAGCTGCGTCAGCCCCTCCTCCCCCAACTCCCTCCACGTTCCCTCTTCAACCCTTCCCATCGCCATTCTTCCCTTTTTGGCGTCAACGAGCTGGAGTGGGAAAACAGAGAGAAAGAGCTGAGGGGTATGCATGGAAAGGGAGCTTCTTTAAGTACTACTACTACACCCTCTCACTCTCCTTCAACATCTATCCCTTTTCCCCCGCCTTTTGTGTACTTTAGAGAGGCATACCCCACTCGACTCCCTGTGTACCATCCTTCCCGGTATCCAAAATACTCACCCGTCCTTTCATTACCCATCCTCTTCCTCTCCGTCGTTACTCCGGCCGCGGAGCAGAGTACTCGATGTTCAAGGCTTCCCCGAATTAATTGAATCCCATGAGCGAATGATGGGTTGGGAATTATAAACCTCTCCTCCTCCAGAAGGTTGCGGTATCTGTGTGGGTGTCCTACGCTAACTAGTATTTTCATTACGACTAGTTGTAACCGCCTCCCCCCTGGAATCTTCACGGTCTGGTAAAAGAAAAGTTTATTCTAGCGCTCCGTCGGACGTATGGAAATGAGTTTGTTCTTGTTTTCTTAATCTGACGATGATGTTCGAAGTATTATTTCTTTTTGTTTTCATCCGAGGCGGGGGTTGGAGTTGTTATTAAGAGTGCTCTCTGAGTGAGCTTACCACCGGGAGATCCGTTCGAATCCTTACCAATTCTGAAATGCTAGCCCCAAAGTTGCTTGAAGGGTTTAAAACGTCATGTTATATACCGCTTGTACTGATCCATTTATCCCCAAAAACAATCGAAAAATCATCCCATGGAGTCCTGTGAGAAAAATATCCAGTGAGGGAACCAGTTTTTGCCTCGTGTCCGGATGTTCTTTTGTATACAGTGGGAAAGGATCAATTTAAACTAAAAATAATATTTCGGCGCTTCGCTAGCAGATATAGTGTCGACAGTTTATTTCAGTGAATAGGGATCAGAGTCTATCGCTGCCCCGGGGAGTGATTCCAGAGAACTTCAATTTTAACTCGCTGGCTCGTAGTTCACGTCAAGATTAGGTGGTCTTCGCTCTCCAGTTATTAGCAGAAGTAATTTACGACGGGAGGTGGTCGTTTGAATGTGGGCAAACTTGGAGCTCGTGTCAAGTCGCTCCGGAATGATAATTTATCGAGTAATTTTTTCCCGTTTCTTTGCTGATTACGATTTATTTGGTAATGCGTTGACGCTTGTAGCAATAATTTCTTGCTCGTTTTTGTGTCGCCTCATTCCCTGTAATCCACGAAGATACGAGCTTCCACTTTTTATTCATTTCTCGCAAATCGGAAATGAAATTTCTTGCTTCGGCTATCCAAGTAGTAAGCTAATTATGTCTCATGAAAAGCAAGAGATGTAGCATTAATTTTGAATCTGCAACCTTTCAGTTCACGGTAAGGAAGTCTCGTTGCTATGGCGTTAATTACTATAGTGGAACTTCGTTACATAGAAAATTAAGTTAATATTGAAATAAATATAGTATTTTGAAAATAGCCGTAAATGTGAGTTTAAATAATTCCAGAGCACATAAAAATACCAATACTACTTCTCATTATTTTGTCCAATCGGTTCTCAATAGCCTGCAAGTGTAAATAATGGAAATCATCAATTTATTTATAGCTGACGTGTGCTTTTTAGTTATGCACTCCATTATGAAAGAGTGTTACTCCGATAGTTGGAAACTTTTGCATAGAATTGGAAAGCTTTTCTCGTGTCGCTACAGCCTGTGTTACACCATCTGCTTGTTTCATGTCACTAATTTACCAGGCTCATCAGCAAAAATCCGGTTAGCGGGCATTTGTTCTTTTCGCGAGATTTCTGTCGGGGATAGCAGCGTTTCCCAGGCCAGGATCGTGGTGTGTAAGTAATTGCATGCAACGTCCACTCCATTGTCGGTACTTGCGTGATTTTCCGGCGATTTAAATTTTCACGAACCTCTCTAGCCGCCCATTGCATTTTGATCCCTGGGCCGCGTAAAATAGAAACGAGAAAGCGTTTAATTTCCCTCCCGACGCCAATCTCCGTCCTCCATTCGGCATCATTTCTCTCGTCTCTCGCAATTCTCTTTCCATTAATTTTTTTCTCGTTACATATACGTATATTTTTTTACCCCTTCGACCGTATTACTGTTCAGTATCCTCTCCCTTTCTCACCCCCCGCCCTCCGAGCGTAGTCCTCTCTTCCACCCCTAATTTAACTGTGTTCCCTCCTCCACATAAAACCCCTTCCCGTCCTACCAACCCTCCATGCTTTTTTGCACTGCACCTCACTTGTGACATCTCACGTTTCTTCTTTTGCTCCACCAAATACTAAATCCTTTTAATTCCTCTTCTGTCCGCAGACCCTCCCTTCGGTACCACCTCTCCCTCCCCCTTCTCATCCCATTTCATCGATAGTTCAACATTCCTCCCCATTCTCCGACATCCCATCCCCAAGCTCTTTTTTGCATCATTTAATTCGGAGATTATTTTCAGCTGTGTTTTTTTCTTGATATTTCTTTCTCGTTTTTTTTTACAGCGCACTTTTTCGCCGTTTTTCCTTACTCTTGCGAGTGTGCGTATACGTTTTTTTTCATATTCCTCGACTCTTCCATTCGCAGGTATTTCTTTTTTGTTAGCCACAGCTCTTTCGGCGCGCTTAAATTTAATGCCGTTAATTTATTTCGTGCGCCCTTTTTTATCCCAATTAGGGAAATACTTTATGAATAATAGCCGACACGATTATCGAGCCGTTTGCCTCGTGTGATGGTGTAATATGCCGATTTTTTCCCTTTTAGTCATCGGTAAACTCCTCGTTGTTGTCCAACTTCATAGTATCATAATTTTTAAGTTTGGAATAGAAACTCTTTTTTGTGGAAATATTATGGTGCCCCGGGTACTCCGCGTTAAAGCATTTTCTTTTCCCTTTTTGGACTGTCATACTTCGTGTTTCCCCGAGCAATATTTTGATAACACCCAATCAATATCTTTAAAGGAAATAGTTTCCCAATTTTGTATTGCCGCCGGTTCATCATTAGGTGATCCGCTAGCTATATTCACATTCCGTTTTTTCGGGTTATCTGACGCTCTACCTTAATTAAATACTAAATAAAACAGTAATTATATGCACACAAATAATTATTAACTGGAAACAGAAAGTAGCGGTCATCTAGATTAGTGACAACTTATTTTAAATGGCAATTGGAACTTATTTATGAATTAAAATTTCACTTTTAGATTCTTCAGCTTTATCCATCCCCAAATAAAAGGGCTAAGATGCAGAAATTCACCACAGAGAATCATTAGACTCAACCGGGGTTTAAACCAGGATAACCCTCTTTTCATCCATGTGTGTTAACTTATACCACCATGCTATCACCATGTCGCCTGCGTCTTTTTTGCGTTAAATATGGTTAATCTACAAATTGATTAGAAGACCATTAGTTTTGTTAGTGTATAACTACCAATCCTCTAAATTTCGTCAGCCTGGTGTTTCCAGTATCCCAGATTTTCCACACCGCTTCATTATTTTTGGGACATTAGAAATGTTTGCGCGTCGTCTCAATGACACGTCTTTTGATTGACACCGGATCCGAGGACATATGCGTGAGAAACAGGTCTGCTTTGACAGGATATTCCCCAGGGTGCTTGTGATCGCACTTGAAGGAACCTTAAGGGGGGGGGGCTTCCTTTATTCCCATCCAAACCTCCTCATCGCTTCCCCGCACCAACAAATCTCAAATGAGCCTAAATCAGTGCGAGAAACTCCTTCGAAGAGAGGGACTTGATGAGGAAGGGTGAAAAGCGATTTTGCTTGTATGCACGGCTGTTGGCTCGCAGAATGGAGAACAACCCCTATTCCGCGAAATCGGGATGATGTTGGTTGTTTCCTCATCCAAAAGTATTAGAACCGACCCGACTTACCTACTTGTATACACTCCCCGGCGAGGAAGCACAAGGGATGTAAAATTGCCGAGAGGAACGGCGCTGGATGGGCCCAATGGGCTGGCCCACCCGTGTAGGGGGTCCCAGGAAGGAAGCGCTAAGAGGGGTTGGTTACAGCCGAAAGGGACACGAGATGGACCTAAGACGGATAAAAGGGTGTAAAGGGTTGAGATGGTTTTAGGCAATAAGGTTAGCAGTAGGAGGAGGAAAGGGTGAACACGGGCCTTTCGAATGACCCTCAATGGATACACTTCCACCCCGAAGGGCGTAATGGAAGAAGAGCTGAGGAAGTAAGGAGGAAAGGACGCGTGTATATGAAGGGACATCGTCCATCGGCAGATTGAGCGGGGGAAGGGACGTGGTGTGATTTGAAGGGAAAGTGTGTATGGGTGTCTTCTGTTGGGGTGGTGAGATATCTTGTGTATGTGTGCTCGCCTGTTAGACTCGTCCCTCTGTCTGAAAGGGCGAGGGGATGAAAGGCTGGGATGGTTTTGTACGGAGGTGGCGATGAAAAGGGCTTAAAGAGGTGGGGATGTTTCGCCTGCTGTGCGGGGAGGCTGGAGGGATGGGATTTTCCGAGGAACGGGTGTAAGAGTTGGGTTTTTCAGAAGGATGGACGTCTAGCTATTTTTATATCCTTAGCTTGTCGCTCCGGGGAAAGAGAGACAGGAGTTTTACTCGCGTGAGAGAGGTGTTTGAGGTATAAATTGTAAAGCATTACATATTGGTCTTGTCGTGGTTTATCGCTGAGCGGCATTGATATTTAAATATGTTTTTTTTGTGGTAATGGGATTGTATCGTATTAAATTCGACTTAAATGTTGTGGTAGCCAAGTGGGCGTAGCGTTGGACCTATGCCCTAGATTTCCGGGTGCCGATCCGGGGGAATCCTCTATGTGCATCCAGTGAAACGCAAGCTCGGTGATTTCCCGCGCAAAAGATCCTTAGGGGAAACCGCTGGTGGCGTAGTGAAAGGAAATGATTTTCCATTGTGTGTGAATTTCATCCGTCGTTTTGCTTAGTAATAGGTAAAATCTAACTAATAAGACCGATTTTCTGGTTGAAGCCTACCAAAGAGACTTTGTCTACTAAATAGACATAACAGTACATTGAATTTCGCATGACCTATTTTGCTTTATATTGAATATCGCATCATAACTTACCTGTTTACATCGCGATGCAATTCATCGCATTTAGTTACGGCTGGATATTACTCTGCGATCATTCATGATTGTCACATATCTTGATTCTTCACAATATCTTCTCAGCGAAGGATATGTGGAGAATCGGAGTTCGGGATGCTGGGAAAAAGATATTACCTTTTCCGTGCTCCCTCTTTTTTAGGACTGTGTTATCATCACAATCGCCATCATCTACTTGCTTTCCTTTCTTCTCCAAGTCAATGAACCATTCCTCAGAATTCCTCGCATACGCTGCAACCGCCTCTGATTTTCACTCGATTTTTCACCCACCCCAGAGATCCATTTTTCCCGGATCACATTTCGGTTGTTCTCACTCTTTTATAGTCTGCTTGGCTTCGCGCAAAACGAATCAGTCCCCTTTCCTTTTTTATTCCCATTCTTTCTCGCCTCCAAAAGATTCCAATCTGTTTAATGGGTGACTTTAATTGTGGACTCCCGCCGAATTGGCTGCCACCGTCCCATTTATTCATTTTTTGGTCGTCAGGCAGGTTTTTCCGTCGTGCGTGTGTCCTTCCTGATTATTTACGTGCTTTTGACGCCCGTCTTTGAAAAATTCAACGGACGAGGAGTGCAACTAGAAGCCCTTGGCCCCTGCCAACTGATTCGGTGTCTGTACACGATAGTCCAGTCAATGAACGCCCAAAAGGGGGGTGTAGAGGACATGGACAGAGACCAAATTTCAGTAATGGTGTAGCAGTGTGGTAGAAAATATATTACTGGTCATAAAATTAAAGCTGATAAAATTTACTACAATTAGTCACTTACACATTTATTTGTATCGATATATTAGCTAGCGAAAATTGATAACTTTTTAAAAATGCATAATTTCCTCGCGTTTTTTGACAAACTTTACCTTCTATTGGCTCAGCCTTTAGTTTTGAAGCAACGTTCTCAGACGCATAGTTGTAGATAATTACATTGCCTTTAAAATGAGACAATGTAATATTTTATCTTCAACTGGTCAATAGTTACATCAATTAGAAATTTCTAGGTAAATTCCAGAATTTCGTATGAAAACAGCACATCGCTCTTTTCCGTTTAGGAGGACGCTGGTAGAAAGCCAAATGTTTTCGTTGCTTTCGGTAATAACCCATACGTCTCAAAGACTCATAAAATATTTTTTTATTTACACAATGACCTATATTTTTATTATTTTGGCATTACGCATTGCAATAAGGATACCTAAAAGTCATGAGCAAATGGTTAAATTAATTTATCAACAGTCTTCAACGGTCTTATTCTTCAGATATGTCAGTAAAGTATTCAGCAAACTTTCCTTAGCAAAAAATGTACTCACCTCAACGAAAGTGTTTCTTAAAACGTTGGTATCTAAAAAACTGCCATGACCATAAAAAAGATTTATGTAAGTGTGATGAACAATCCATTCTTTCTTCAGTTATTCAATCGTCAATACTCTGTTTTGACAATCAATATACTTATTTAGTTGCAAAAGTATTATCATATTGAAAATAACACAACGTTAAAATTTTATTTTCCAATCATTCGATTTGGTCAACGCTAAATTATTATCACAACATCACTATTTATCGGCTCATGTTTCAATGGAAATAGAAGGATATAAAGTACTCTTTTCATCAAAAACACTGAACTTTGTTCCTGGTTTGGGACAAGGATATCTAAACTTATTTCATCGTAGCTTTCTTCAAAGAATTTTACGGTTTTCGTATTGGCTCTATTTTTCGTTCTGCTGCAATTATAATAAAACTTGCAAAAGCTGAATCTCTTCATTAATATTCTCTCGGAGTTTTCCGCGGCGATTAGATGAATATTCCATTCTTCTTCCGGGCATCTGCCGCGTCGTTATTTTTCTGACAACGTTTCTCCTCCCGTCCTGGAGGCGTCTTCAGGGCGGGAGGCGAAACGTTGTCAGAAAAATAACGACGCGGCCGATACCCGTAAGAAGAATGGAATATTCACTTCATTAATAGTTTATGTTGAACCCTGGTGAGTTTCTGCCAGTTTATTTTGGGTACAATGATCTCTGTCTGGTATTAAATCCCTTTAAAACTATCCATTTACACTCTTTAGTGTCTTCGGTTGAACGAAAAAATTTACCAACATTATTACCCAGGGGCACGATATAAGTGCCCATTATTAATAAATGGATCAAGCTTGTTAGCTTGTTAATTGTAGTTAATGGCTGGATAGGAATAATTTTTTTTGTATTAAATATGACTCTTTCCTCTCCATTTTATCCACTCCCGAAAACTTTTCTTGTCAACGAGATTGAGTTTCCGAAGTGGAAGTTGCCTTAACCTACCAAAAATTTATTATAGCCTTAAATTTCCCCGAGCACATAATTAATTCATTACTTGTTTCCTTAAGAGTGACTATTCCTCGTGGGTTCTCCAATTTATCTCTCATTCTCCCCTTCACTTCTTTCAGACTTCGTCAACCTCCCCACTCCCCACCAACATACCCGCCTCCGGGAACATACCTCCCTCCTCCCGAACTGCCTCACCCCCCCATCGATACGCTACCCCTCCTCCCTCGTAGGCAAACTTATCTTCATCCTATCAACTGTTTATCCATCCTCTTCGCTTTATCTCTTCATTTGAGTACGCCTTCGTCAGCGTCCACGAGCTCTCCTATCCGCGGAACGAAGATCCCTCCTTTCCTCACTCTCCCATCACCGAAAAAGTCCACGTAATTTCCCTCTAATCCCACCTCAATTCACCTTAAAAGTTAACCACTCTCCGACGCCGTGATACAACCCGCCCATTCCGTTTCGCCCATTCATGGCGAGGTCCGAAGTGTAGAGGATCCTTTGCAGCCCGAGGCTTCTCGAAACCTCAAGCCCACCGCAGTCCTCCCCACGTCGTCGTCTCGATTCTCATCCGTTGCCTCCCTCGCCCATCCGAACAAGTGCCTCTCTTTCCGTTCCACAAATATGTGTATGGATCTTCTCTCCCAGGATCCATGATTGCGGTGGCGTGGAGTCCCCTCGTCGTTTCCCGCGTCCCCATTCAGTGCCGCCCCCGGACTCCCTCCGGGCAGTACCTAACCTCCCTCCAGCTCCCAGTGAGATGAATGCTCGGATTAATGAATGGCGGGACATCCCTCCTCTTTCTCTCCTCCTCGGCTTTCCTCTCTTGGCTCGCGGTGGTAATACGCGTGCGAATTCAAGGCTGGCTCGTCTCATTCAGTCTTCGTTTTGTGTCTGCCCTCTCGGTGATCACGGCTGAAAGGATCTCATACATATGTTGAAGCCTGGAGATACTTCCTTTTTTCAACTCGAAAATCGCATCAAAAATTTGTTGTCTCAACGAGGGTTTTTATGGAGCTTGAATGTTTTTCAGTGTGCTGTGCAGTGGCATAGAGTTGAAGATATTCATGTTACAACTAAGTAACGAGAGTCATGATTCAGCTATTTTAAGGATAGGATTCACCCAATACATTTTATCTTTAGTTTTGTTAGATAGTTGAAAAGTTTTAAATTTTGAATTCCCCGTAAATGCGATCAATGTATATCCCAAATTATATTGTACGTGGCTGAAATCTAATTATAATTAGCGTCGATATGGCTCAGAACGTGTGACCTACTTATGAATCTGTATTTTAAATTGATTTGTGTATGTCAGGTAATGGAATAGCAATTTTTCAGGATTAGCTTTTGTGCCAACGTCCAACAGAAATTAAATAGAATAGTTGTAATAATTTTTATGTTAAATAATTGGAGCTTTTTGGCATGAAATTATATTATTGAGTCATTCGTTAATGACCTAAAAAATCAAATTGCAGTGCATCAGGATATCTCATGGATTTTGCGTTAGTGAACACTACAAGTGTCTCATGGGAGTATCTATGACTATTTGACAATCAGCACCTTTACTTTGAGTTGAATAGTGATGCACACATTTTGTAGAGAGCTTCCGGCTCTGAATTCTTACATGTATTTCGAAATGATGCGCAGGAATGCGTCCTTGATGGAGTGAAGGCTTCCGCAGCGGTTTGATGCGTTGGATCTCATCTTCCGGAACAGCCACGTGTGTCAACGTTTCAGCGAAAAAAGGGAGGACAGCAATGACTTCGTCCCAGAGAAGCTTCCTCTTACGGAGGAGAAACTGTTGTCACCGAAACGCTGACAGAAGCACCCATCCCGGAAGATGGGATCCAACACAACGTCACAAAGTTTAATACAACTTGAAATATTCTTACCGGTGCAATTAGTACAATATCCTCGGAGTTATCAACCGAGAGCATCTTTAGGGTGGAGGAATCCTCATTCCTCCCGTGTGTTTTTCCAAACATTAATTGTGTATCTATCCCTTAAACGACTCCCGATCTGCCCATCCATTTCAACGCCCTCCTTACTCATTAAGGGGTCGAGAAACTTTCCCGAGAACTCTCCAGCCCGGTACCGAAGCACCCGAAGGAAAAAGGAATACACCCACTTAGGTCCAGGCAGCCGGCGCGCCGCCAGGGTTTTTATGGGGAGGGAAGGCAGATGGAA